>OV702283.1:478202305-479613555 GCA_916181665.1 Avena sativa
ATTGCTCAAGAGTACGTACGAAGTAAAATCTGCCTTCTAGGATTAGATATGCAGAAGATACATGCATGCATTAATGACTACAACCTCTACCGCGGTGAGGAGAGTACGAGAATTTAGATAAATGTCCGGTATGCACTGCACTGTGGTATAAGATCAGACGAGATGACCCTGGTGATGTTGAGGGCGATGACGAGCCCCCCCCCCCCCCCCACCCCACCCCCCACCCCCCTCCGCCCCCCTAGAAAGAGGGTTCCTTCTAAGGTTATGTGGTATGCTCCTATAATATCATGGTTGAAACGTATGTTCAGAAACAAAGAGCATGCCAGGTTATTGCGATGGCACAAAAAAGACCGTAAAAAATATGGGAAGTTGACACACCCCGCTGATGGGTCGCAGTGGAGTAAAAAATCGAGAGAGACTTTCCGGACTTTACAGGTGACACAAGGAACTTATGGTTTGATCTAAGTACGAATGACATGAATCCTTTTAAGGAGCAGAGCTGCAGTCACATCACCTGGCTTATGACTATATGTATCTACTCCCTCCGCTTTTTATAATATTAGATGTTTTGGCTTTCTGAAAGGAGTGTATCTAGACTTTTTAGTGTGTAGATTCACTCCGAACCTAATACACTAAAAAAAGGTCTAGATACACTACTTTGACAAAGCTAAAACATCTTATATTATGAAAAGGGGAAGTATCATGCAAGATTTAAGCATTTATGTATATTTTTTTAGAACTAGCCTCGTGGTTGGATGCTTAGTTGTACAGGGGTACCACTTACCCACCGGGTTTGACACTCTGGTGTCTCGTAAAATATGGAATATATACTTTAGTGGGAGACGATGTTTCCATCGATAGCGAGCCGCGTCTGGTGACATCATCCATCTCAAGACCTACCGGACTAAAGGGGGGCCTCTCGTCTCGATTTGGCAGTCCTGGTTGGGCAACCGGCACTAGAGTCCATCCCGAACCAGGACAAAAGGCTCATTTTCTACCTGTGATCGTCGTATATTTTGCAAGTGAGTTGGAACTCTAACCAATATCCTAAATCTTTATGAATGCCTTTTCGTAAGGAGTGATGTGCGAGACGGGTGAAATCTCGAGGAGCTTGGGAAGATGGAAGAAAGCTTGGTTGTCGCTGAACTACTCGCACTTTTTGTTCTATCATACACTAGTTGAAAAACCCTTACATCAGTCATCATATTAATGCCGCCTAATCACACGACATGACTACACGGCAAAATACTAGTGGCGTGTAAAAAGTTTAGAACGCCACCGCTATTTCACACTAGTGGTGTTCACTATTCCTCCAACACCATTCGCAAGATCTATTGTCGAAAGAAACTGGTGGTGGCACTCAAATTTACGGAACGCCACTAACAAAATTTGTACTACTGGCATTCCCCTACCCTCGGTTATGCTGATTATGTAGCCTGCTACCACTAGTAGGGAAAACCTTATAGTCTAATTCCTTACCGCCGATGAATCGCCGGCGGTAAGGCCTTCCTCGTGTTACCGCCGGCGAATGTGTACTCGGTTCGCTGGGTCTAGCCCATATACCACTGGCAAACAGGCCTTGCGCGCATCGGGGTTGTAGTAGGCCGCGTGCCCCCAGATGGGCCGCCCTTTAACGCCAACAAAAAATTTCCTTGTTTGTTGGGGCTAGACTCTGTTACCACTGGCGAATACGGGTTGTATTTGCCGGCGATAAAGTTGCCTGATGGGTCACCTGAGCCCGCGACTCGATTCTCACCTGCACGATCCCACCTACTACCTTTCTCTCTAAAAAAACTACCACCGATGTGCCTGCCTCGATTCCTCCTCTCTCTCGCAGCCGTCGCCCCCTCCTCTCCCCTAGCTCGTCGGCCACCGTTGCGCCCCATCCTCTCCCTCCAGTGGGCAGCGCCACCTCGACCCGCTGCCATCCCCTGCCCTCCTCCCTTCGCCACGGGACCCATCGCCTCCCCGTCGAGCCGGTCCCGTCTGTGCGCATCTCCTCCATCCCCGTCCGCGCTCGGCCCCATTGACCCCGCGCCTCACCGCCATCACCGGCCCCGCCGTCCCCTAGCTCGCCGCTCCCTAGCCTCTATCGTCCCCTACCTCCGTCGTCACCTACCTCCGCTGCTCGTCTGCTGCTCGCCGCACGCCTTCGCCGCTCGCCAGGCCAAAGGAGGTCGCTCGTGCCACCCCGCCCGCCCGTTACCTAGGAGGAGGAGGCCCGACGCGCCCCGAGCATGACATAGGAGGAGGAGGCCCGTAGCAGGAGCATCGCCGCCACCTCGTCGACGACCACCTCTCGTCCCGCAGCAGGAGCACTGCGCCGCCACCTCATTGACGACCACCTCCCGCATCACAGGTACACCACTCCCCCATCTCTTCTTGTAGCAGCGCACGATCTGGGTCGGCTTTTTGAAGTCCGGCGGGATCTCGCCGGATAACCCGCCTCCCCTAACAAACATCAATACTAACATGGGGTAATGATTTGAATACAACTAACACAGACTAACACTATTTTTGGCAGAATTATCTTGGTGTCTAGTTTTTGTGCAGAAAATCAACTATCCGAAAAAATCCCGGAAAATGCAAAAATCCTATTTCATCAGAAGACTCACAGAGCCAGAATACGAGACGGAGTGGGGCTCTAAGTGGCCCACACCCCCAGCCGCGCAGGCTAGGCCTGGCCGTGCCTGGAGGGGGTGTGGCCGCCTCAGGCACCCCCTCGGCCTCCCTCTTGGCCTATAAGTTGCCTTCTGACCTAAAAACTCATGGGGGTTCGACGTTTTTCCGGAAAGAGTTCCGCTGCACCGCCACCACCAGAAACCGCGATTCGGAATCAGAAACTCCGTTCTGGCACCCTGCCGAGACGGGGAATTTGGAGAGGATCATCGCCATCATCATCACCGACGCCTCTCCATCAACCATCCATGCTTCCCCCATCCATGAGTGAGTAATCCCCCGTTGTAGGCTATAGGGATGGTAGGGATTGGATAAGTTCTATCATGTAATCGAATAAGATTATTAGGGC
This sequence comes from Avena sativa, assembly GCA_916181665.1. Classification (NCBI taxonomy): domain Eukaryota; kingdom Viridiplantae; phylum Streptophyta; class Magnoliopsida; order Poales; family Poaceae; genus Avena; species Avena sativa. The sequence continues at coordinate 478,205,334 of OV702283.1, forward strand.
ATGGTGCATAAAAAATTAGCACAAAGTTATACCCACCTCACATAGGAAAAAACAGAAAAGAGTGGAGGCACTAATGGTTTTGCCAGGACCACGTGGGCTTATCCAGACCCATTAGTTTCGATTTGTATCTTAAACCGGATTAATAACCTCTTACGGGCCGGGACAAAGGACTTCGGCGACCTCGGGCCATCCTGTTCGGACCATTAGTCCCGGCCCCAGCCACGGCCGGGAGTAGTGGCCCGAACCAAAGGCCCTTTTTCAACTAGTGAGAGACAAAGACAAGCACTATCTGTACTCCTAAGAAGGTGGGGACGAGTTTGATTTACCAATACCAAGTTCGTAAATGGGTGTCTGATGGCAAAATGGGCTTGGAAAGTGTACAATGGCCAGGGGACCCGTGGCTTGATATCATGAAAAAAAAAATACCTGCAACATGATGCTTTTAGAACTATCAGATCCTCTCAAGGCTCTCAGAGCTGGAAGGCCATTTTGAGGGCTAGGCAGCTCATTATGATTGTTGCTAAACATGTGGTGGGAAATGGTTTGAACACGCTGTTCTGGGTAGACAAGTGGTTGTCCTCAACCTATTGCTTCTCTGTTCCCTGACTTGTTTGCAGAGTCATCCATGGAGTGTCGCTGTCGCTGGGACACTACTCCTATAAAGTCGTCCAAGCAGCTATGATTTGCTATAAAGCTATGCCCGACTAGCTTGCTAGCTTCCAAACAAGATCATCAAAGCAAACTATCAATGAATGAACATTTCAAATTCACGGGCTGCACAGTTGGGACGGACGGACAATCGATGAATGACTAGACCGGCACATGCAAAAGGAAACCGCATGCAAACAGACAAGGCGGATCTCGAGGTCTTCAGTAGGAGTCAGCAAGGACGTACACACATGTGACGTTTTTTCCTCGTTGCCAGCAGTACCAGAGAGCAAAGCTGTTCTTTTTAAACATCAAACTATGTACTCCTTGCGTAACCACGTTAGTTTACTAAGTTTTTTTTTTAGATTTATATGTATCTAGTTAAGTATTAGTCTAGATGTATTCATATCTACAAATAATATGGGTTAGAGAAAGTACAATTTTTTCCATTATTGACCAGTCCATCGTATGACTTGGTCTTTTGTCCATATGCGTATCAGCATATGGTACAAATATGACTGAACCTTTGATCATATATATAACCATGATTTCCTTGGCTCTGAATTCCGACCTAAGCACACATCGTACTGCCACTGCCAAGATGTTGAAATTCACAGTAAAGACTATATATATACTAAAAGCAATACATGATTCTTTTTCGAGACACCACACCAACACAGTTAATTTTAGATCTCGATACCCCCGGTCGCTCTCGCCCAGGGCGACTCGGGGGGCGACCTCCAAACCCTAGCCCCTAGCCGCCGGTCCCTCTCCTCCCCCACGCCACCGTCGGAAGAAGCCGTCGGGCGAAGCCACTGCGGCCAACGGCGGCGACGAGGGGCCTCTCCTCGCGTCCCTCTTGAGCGCCTGGGCGGAGGTCCTCAGGAGGGTTCGGTGACATGCGCATGGGCTGCCACCGGCGCAGCGGTCGGGGTCTGGCGCATGACGGCGTGACCCGGCGAGCGGTGGTGGGGTGGAGTTCGCCGGCACTGGATGGGGCCCCCTCGCCATCATAGATCCGGCCGGCGGTGGGAGCTCGGATGTGGAGGCGGCGGCCTCTGCCGGAGTGGGACGGGTGGCGATCTGGTGGAGGAGGTGCCGACGATGGGATTCCGTTGGAAGTTCTAGATCGGCTCTCTTTCCCTAATTGCCTGCTCGATCCGTTCTCCGGAAACCGGCCGGCGGTGTGGGGATCGATGTGTCGGATCTAATAAAGGTGGTGGTACTTTGGTTTCTTCCGCACAAAGACGAAGATCTGCTTGATTTCTGCCCTCGTTGATCTGGTCTGGAGAGGCGGGTTCCAGAAGGCTCCGTCGGCGAACTCCCATGGGCGTATCATGCCTGAAGATTGCTGGATCGGAAGGTATTCGGTCGTGTGCACCTTGTTTTTCTGGCCGTTTGGTTCCAGCGGGAGCGTTGCGAAGCTCTATTGTTTGTTCCCACCAAGCGCCATTCTTAGAGCCATGGTGAAGTCAGATGCGGAGAATGTCAGGATAGCAAAAATATGAGGGTAGCGATGGTGATTTTTGTTCTTGTGGCGACGGAGATCTGGCTGCGTGATCTGGGACTCGTTGCAGCGACTGTTGGTGCGGGAAGACAACACAGGGAGAGTTTCCAGTCTTATCTTGCAGGATGAAAATCCAAGATCTGGCCTTAACTAGTTGTGCCTGGCAATGATCTTGTTGAAGGCATTGTTTTGTGAGCAAGAACTTTCTCCAGGATGAAAATCTATAATCTTTGATCGGGCAACGACGGTGCTTGGGCACTATTTCCTTCTTGAAGGTGTTGTTATTAGAGTGGAGGACTTCTGGTGTTGTTCTGATGGTGTCACTGTCGTTACTTTATGGACTAGTTCTCTGTAACGGGACTTTTCTTTTTTTATAATTCTTTTTTTCTGGGCTGTGTGCATCCGTAGAGTCGCTAGGGCATGCGTTGTTGCAGAGGCTGGGTGTAATTGGTATCCCTATGATATTAATATATACTCTTTTTTAATAAAATGTCAATCCATATCATCACAATCATATTAACAGTCAGATTTTTAATCTAAGACTATGATTTAACTACACCCAACGTGCTATGTACCTTTGCTTGTACTCCTATGCACGTACAAGGATTACCTACCGGTCACGATAAGAAGCCACCGTATATTCATGTAATGGTTCCAGGGAGCATATTAGTAGAAAACAGGAATTTCGTCGATGCAATCAGTTCTGATTGCTTCACAAACTAGGACTAAATCTCATATTAATCATGGTTTATATGGCCAGAGCGACGCACGAGGTAGAACAACGACCGGTCCTGGTTTATGAGGGTCTTTAGGAGGGGCGAAGCCAGAAAAAAAGATCGACGGGGTCAACATGAAACAAATAGAAAGAATGTATACCCACAAAACATATCGTTTATATATATGCGTATAGCTCGCATGGCTAGATGCGCAACTGGTATAAGTTAAAATTTTAATAATGTATGTTCTAGCAAACTCACATAAATAAGAAACAATAAATGTCAATATATCATATCAAAATAAAGTCAAATTACAAAAGTAATTGCCTCTCTATTTTTTCTGGCCTCTACGTCTTTTGTCTTGAGAAAGGGGTCTATCACAATCTTGCGCGAAGTTAAATATAGAAGTCTTTACTAAAAGAATCAAATGATGAAATGGTTTATGAAATCTTCACCTAATGTGATTAGTGTTTGATGGACATTTTAATGGCTGAAAGAACATGTCTAGTGTACTACGTCTTGTGTTTGATGGACCTTCTTGATCTGGATATCCAATTATGGAGATGGAGATTTTTGTTTAAAATTCAAGAAACACTCCGTTAACTTTTTAGCGACCATTGGTACCGAAATGCATTCGAATTAATATATGAAAAATTAATGTATGATGTCCTTGTTAGATTACCTGACATTATGCTGGACGATTTGAGGCCCAATTTGGAATGTCTAATCAACGTGATCAATGTCTCACCGATTACCCAAATCTCACCCAAACCTTCAAGCAATTAAAAATCAACATAAAGCAAACCCTAAAATTATCCGAGTATTGGGAATTGAGAATCCTTCCGATCAATTAGCTAGATATACTAGTTTTAGTGGCACTTACAGGTCAGACAGAAGGAATCTTCGATTATCGATTTGAAGCAGACTGACGATGAGGGAGGAGAGACGGCTGACGATCCACGGGAGGAGAGGCGTGCTGACCGCGGATGACAAGCGACCACTTCGCAAAAGAAAAAATATAGAATACGAGCAATGAGCGAACGAGTCTAAAGTCTGCGATCGAAGAATTCAGAACCGTGGGCTGCCACTGCTACTTATTCTAGTCCTGTACTGGTGGACTTGGACGCGCACACGTGATTGGAGCCTGATTAGCTGGGTTCAAACTCAATTTTTACCTCTCATTTCTTGTACTGGGCTGAACGCTACAAGAGGTTGGGCCAAAGTCATTGGGGTCAATTGACCCCAGTGTTAATACTGTAGCTCCGCCCCTGTCTTTAGTCCGGGTTCGTGGCAGGAACCGGGACTAAAAGGGTTTGGCCACACGTGGTGGCTGCCACACATTAGTCCTGGTTTTTGGTAGGAACTTAGACTTAAGGTGGTCCATGTGTCTGTATATATACCACCCAGCTCCAATGCTTGTATAAGTTGGTTTGTTTTCCCCCTCTCATATACAAGTGATGTATGTTACCTAGTTTTTCCCTCTAGACATAAGAAGTTGCTCTAAATTCCTTGGCTCTGAATTTTGACATGAGCACACGCGTACTACCACTGCCAAGATGTTGAAGTTCGTATTAAAGACTATCTATTATATACTAATGTTTCGAGGCACTACGTTGATCCACCTCATCTAAATTATTGTGATGGTTAGATCTAAAATTTATGTTCTGAATTTAACAAGAGATAGCACCTATGTAACGTTCCAAACGAGTTTGACACGTATCATGTTGTAAAAAAGAGTCTTTAGGCAGAAGGAAACTTCCAATGTGTCACGAGTACGTCCTGCCCATGTGGCTAACAAAAAAAAACCGGCGTACCTGTTCAATCTCGCATGTAGCTAAAGAAAAAAATCCCAACAATACGGCCGGACTTGTCTTTCATGTCTTCAAGCGTACAGTCGTAGACAGCATGCAGATTGATCAAAAATTTCATCAGATACAAGCAGGTGTTTTAAATTTACACCATGCATGAAGACCCTACAGCAAAGATCTATATACATGATGGATCTAAGACTGCATGCAGTCCGCTGGTAGAAGATCAGTTGGGTTTGCTTGATCGGAAAATACCGTTCATTCCTTTATAACTATATATAAGTACAAAGAGGATCATGGGTATGCTTAGTAGTATAGTTATTAAGGACTTAGTTTCTTTCTGTATAAAACGATGAAGTTGTTCTTCTTAATTATCAATCTGTTATCACCATATTTTGGCCAAAGAAGGAGATGGGCCGTGATCAAGATGGGCTTGGAAGATACATATATTCAACGTGTTGTTGGATCGGCCTAGTGCGTAGATTTGGGCTAAATTGCCCGTGTATTTTGTATCATAGTAGGTTCCGTTTCAGTTTAGGTAAAGATAGAGTTATAGAGTTATTCCAAAAGTAGAGAGTCTCCGGACTATAAATATGTACCTAAGGTTATCGAGAAAAGGAGGACAATCACGTTCACAACAAACACAATCTCGGCGCATCGCCACCCCTTGTTTCTAGAGTTTTTCTCGGGTAAGTGCCATGCTGCCTAGATCGCATCTTGCGATCTAGGCAGTATCTACTTATGCGTTATCCGGTGTTACTCGTACTGAAGCCTTGTTGATGGCGAGTAACACTATTATCATAGATTTGTTGGGGCTAGCATCAGTACTTTTCACTATGATTGTTTAGTTATGCTACCTCTAGCTATCTCGCCGCCTTTGCACCTTTTCCCGGGTGTGAGGGTGGCATCTTGCTTGATCTTTACTTAGCCGATTCGATCTGTTATAGTTGTGCCTTGTTCATCAAGGTTTAGTTTAATATCTACGTGATCAGGCCTTACAAACGGGTTGAACGATCCAATAGTACGTAAGGACGTGGCTTATTCGTTCTAGAGAAGATTGTTCCGGTAATTGACTCTGCGTTGGTTATTAGGCCTCCTCTAGGGTTAATATTCTTCATCTTTCGTACATACCAGGCTCAATTACGTGTAGGACGTTCCAGTTACGTGGTGAAAACACTAAACTGTCGTAGATCGATTTAACTTGTAGTGATCAAGCAAAACCCCATGTTATCGTAAATCTAATGCAGAACCATGGGACAATCGGCTCTAGGAGCCGATTTACAGGGAGACCTGGGAGCCGGTCACGGCTTGAATTTTACGTATACTTGTTTACCATGCAGGAAACCAATCGGAGCAATCCATCACCTCCCTGATCAGGTATAGGTCAGGTGGCACGCCCTCGAACCAAGCCAGGACGTGCGTGCCGGAGTTTTGCGGGCCGTTGCCCGAGGGACCAGGGCCCACCAGCAGTTCTGGGAGCCTCCCGGCTCTTCGTGTTGCTCGTCGCTGCTCGCCGGCGAGTTTTGACAGGCAACACATTCTGGCACGCTCGGTGGGACATTCAACAACATCTGCATCAACATCCGACGCTGCGATGGAGAACAGACCAGTCACGTACGACGAGCTTCCTGAAGAGCACAAGGCGAAGTATGACGAGATCAGAGAACTCTTCGAAGCCGACCTCATCGGCTCTTTCGAGAGGACCCGTAAGCAGGGCATCAAGTGGAGGGGGTTCTCCCCCGAGGGTGCTCTCGATGAGGTCGATCTGTCTGTTTCTTCGGAGGAGCGCACCAGGGCTCTACGACAGGAGGTCAACTACATGGTGGCTCATTCTCTGCACCGCCACTCTGAGAGCCTGGTGAACGCTTTCGAGCGGGTCGCGGTTCGCGTAGTTCAGGAGATCATGAAACATCAGTACTCTCCGTCGGGGCCCACTTTAGGGACCCACCAAGGAGAAAGACCGCTCCAGACCAGGCCGCAACTGCCATTCACACTCGCAGCTCCAGAACCGCCAGGATCAGCGGCGTACGTCGTCTACAAGGCTGGAGGCGATCCAGGCGATTGCCAATTCCTGTTTGAGCCACCCAAGGAGATCCCACACGGATATATATGCGCCTACGTGCCGGACTGCAATAACCTGGCACGCACCAGCCAGATTGCAACCGCAGGAGTGTCTGCGACAGGGGTTCCTGGGGCAGGATCTTCAGGAGCAGGCGTTCCTGGAGCAGCGATGTCTGGGATGGACGCTGACAAACAGGCGTGGCTAGCCAAGTATGCCACTGAAATGAGTCATGAGAATCTAGCCCCTGCAGCTCAGACAGTGGAGCAAATCAGTACCATCCTGAGAGACCAGTTCGGCTTCGTGCCGAAGAGACGGACAATCGGCTATTCAAAGCCGTACCCCAACGAGTTTGACCTGATTCCGCTGCCACCCAAGTATCGGCTCCCTGAGTTCTCAAGGTTCAGCGGGTCAGAAGGGTCAAGCTCAATCGAGCACATAAGCCGATACCTGGCACAGCTAGGCATGATTTCGGCATCGGATCAGATGCGCGTGAGATATTTTGCGCAATCTCTAACGGGGCCAGCCTTTGGGTGGTACACCTCGCTGCCACCTGATTCGATTCGCACCTGGAAACAACTAGAAGAGCAGTTCCACATCCAGTACCATTCAGAGGCTAATGAAGCAGGCATTGCAGACCTGGCGCAGGTGCGACAGAAGCGGGGAGAAACTGTAGCCGAATACATCCAGCGCTTCAGGACCGTCAAGAACCGATGTTACTCAGCTCGTTTAACTGAGAAAGAAGCGGTCGAGCTGGCGGCGTTGGGTCTCTTAGCACCCATCAAGGATCTGGCTTTCCAAGTGGAGTACAACTCATTGGCGCACATGGCCCAGAAACTGACGATGTACGAACAGCGCCACCCTGAGTTATACCAAGACAAGTTCAAGCGTCCCATAGGCCTGGTCGATACAGAAGAAGATGATCCTACACAAGACCAGGAGGTGGCCGTGGCTGAATGGGCTCGGGGGGCAGACCCCGTGTCCTGCAAGTGGGTGAAACAGCAAGGGCCTGCAAAAGGGTTCGACTTCGATGTGAGCAAAGCCGAGCAGATATTCGATTTACTGCTGAAGGAGAAACAGCTGAGGTTACCCGAAGGCCACAAAATCCCTACGGCTCAGGAAGTGAACGGGAGACCATACTGCAAGTGGTATCATTCGTTCACCCACACCACCAATGATTGCAAAGAGCTACGTCGCCAAATCCAAATGGCGATAGAACAAGGCCGTCTGATCCTTGGGCAGTTCGCCATGAAAGTGGACACAAACCCGTTTCCCGGCGTCAACATGGTAGAACTCAGTCGCTCCGCGAGACGTCAGCTGGACTTTTCGTTCGGTGTTAATATGGCAGGGTCTGGGTACCACCATGACAGGTACAAGGAGGAAGGTGGTCACTCTCGGGGCAAAGAAAGAAAGGAGGCTGGTCCACGCGACCGGCCCGGCCACAATGACAGGCGGTACTTAACAGAGGAACAGGTGAGGAGGGTGCGGTATTAGAAGCCACATTCCACGCATCTCCTTAACAAGTATGAGCGTCAGTATGATCAACGGCGCCAGCGCGATGGAAACGACGAAGGATATGAGCACCTCGCTAGGGGACCGTCCAAAGAAAAGGAAGGCGCAGACAAACATTGGGATTGTCCCTTCTTCAAGTATTGCTGGGACGTGGGAATGAGCCGATTGCCTACAGTCGACAACTGCCCAGAATGTGGACAGCAGAAGGAGGGCACGAGGCCAGTGTCAGTGTTCAAACGTCTAGGGCCTCTCCAACCTCAGAGCCGTCACAGGGAGTCCGCTCGAGCAAAGGGCCTCGAGAAGCCAAGGGATGACAAAGAAGAAGACAGGTATCACCGTCCAAGGTGGTGCCCCGATGGACTCAGACACACCCAAAAGCGTAGAGTGCAACGGCTGCGTAACTTGGAGGAAGCCGAAGCACAGTATCTCCACGCTTTAAAGAAAGCACGACCTGATCTGGCCGTCAAAGTGAGGCAGACTTTGGAGACGGAAGGCCGCCCGACAAGGAAAGAGTGGCGCCCCAAGCCAATAAAAGCCGATGCACAGACATCGGCTGGCACAAACATGGTGTTCGTACTTCCGGCAGAATTCTGCGCGCCACGAACCAATGTGCTACCAGTGGCACAGTTTGACTGCGGTCCACGGCCGGTTATCTTTGAGAAGCCACGTGAGAAGGGTTACAAACATCTGAAAGCTCTGTACCTGCGAGGCTACATCAATGGGCAACCTGTCAGCAAGATGTTGGTGGACACCGGAGCGGCAGTCAATATCATGCCATACTCCATGCTACGACGTTTGGGACGCTCCACTGCAGACCTGATCAAAACCAACGTCACGTTAAGCGACTTCAACGGTCAGTCTTCGGAAACGCAGGGCGTACTGAACGTGGATCTGACGGTGGGCAGGAAAACCATACCCACGTCATTTTTCGTCGTGAACAGCAAAAGTACCTACGCTGTCTTGCTAGGAAGGGATTGGATCCACGCTAATTGCTGCATTCCATCCACGATGCACCAGTGCCTAATACAGTGGGACGGAGATGAAGTGGAGGTCATCCATGCAGACGATTCTATCGAGATTTCCATTGCTGGCATGAACGTCTGGGAAGCAGAAGACCAAGAGACGATCTCTGGAATCAGTTTAGACGGCTGTGAGCGCATTGAAGCTACAAAAAACGGGGTGAGGCTGGTCTTATCCACTGGCCTGGCAGAATAGAAAGTTCTACGATTATACGTGATACGGCCGATCCTCGCGATCGGCCACAAAAAATAAAAATCAGCAATCATACGACAAGCAGATCACGTAGTCGTAGTAGGGTGATACCCTGCCATTGTGAAACCATAAGGTGTAAGCCATCCTTAAATAATGCAATAAAAAAGGGGGCCGATTCAGGTAATCGGCCCAAATTATTTTTGTTGTCCTCACCTACTGCTTACCCTGTGTTTAGCATCGATTTGACAGGTGACGGAAAGCTAGGGTATGGGTTCACATCCGCTGATGAACTAGAAGAGATCGACATTGGTCCTGGGGATAAGCCACGACCAACATTTATCAGCAAGAAGTTAGATCCGGATCTGCGGGGCCCGATGATAGCCCTGTTGAAACAATATCCAGACTGCTTCGCCTGGGACTACACAGAGATGCCTGGGTTAGACAGGAGCATCATTGAGCATCGGTCCCGCTTAAAAAAGGATTTCGGCCATTTCAGCAGCGAGCACGGCAAATGAAGGCCGAAATTCTGGAAGAAGTCAAGAAAGAGGTCGAGAAAATGTTGACAGCCAAGTTAATCAGGCCATGCAGGTATGCTGAGTGGATTTCTAGTATAGTACCTGTAGAGAAAAAGGATGGCCGGTGGCGTGTCGCCATAGATTTTCGGGATCTCAACAGAGCTACCCCAAAGGATGAGTATCCGATGCCGGTAGCAGAGACGTTAATCAACGCAGCGGCTGGTCACAAAATCTTGAGTTTCATGGATGGCAATGCTGGTTACAACCAAATTTTTATGGCTCCAGAAGACATACACAAGACTGCATTCAGAGTCTCAGGTTCGGTGGGGTTGTTTGAGTATGTAGTCATGACGTTTGGACTAAAGAATGCTGGCGCCACATACCAGAGGGCTATGAATTATATTTTCCATGATCTGATCGGCAAGCTGGTGGAAATCTACATCGATGACGTGGTGGTCAAGTCTGCTTCAGCGCAAGGACACTTGGACGATCTACAACGCGTCCTGGACCGAACAAGAAAATTCGGCCTACGGATGAATCCAAAGAAGTGTGCCTTCGGAGTGACGGCCGGTCAGTTCTTGGGTTTCTTGGTCCATGAACGCGGAATTGAGATCGGCCTGAAAAGTCAGGAGGCAGTGCGAACAATGAAGCCGCCCACTACAAAGAAAGAACTGCAGTCTCTCATCGGCAAGATCAACTTCGTCAGAAGATTCATCTCTAATCTGTCAGGAAGGATAGAGCCGTTCATGGGACTCGTGAAAATTAAAACTGACGAGGAATTCCGCTGGGGGCAGAACAACAACGAGCCTTCGACGAGATCAAAGAATATCTGACAAAGCCGCCAGTGTTGGTTCCACCCCAGCCAGACAGACCGTTCTACATTTACTTGTCAGTAGCTGACACGTCCATCGCCTCGGTGGTGGTGCAAGTGTATGATGGGCTAGAGCGAGTCGTATTTTACATAAGCAGAAGGATGCTGGACGCGGAGACAAGGTATCCCGATATTGATAAGTTGTGCCTCTGCCTGTTTTTCACCTGCACCAAGCTGCGCCATATCTTGCTGTCAGCAGAGATTATCATCATATGCAAATCAGACGTCATAAAGCACATGCTGTCGGCTCCTATGTTAAAAGGCCGACTGGGCAAATGGATGTTTGCATTATCAGAGTTTGACATCCGGTATCAGCCCGCGAAAGCAGTCAAGGGACAGGCGCTGGCCGATCTTATTGCTGAAAGGATCAACACTAACATAGCAGCACTGTCCATAAGAGCGTGGGCTATGTTTTTCGACGGATCAGTTTGTGACGATGGCTGTGGCATCGGCATTTTACTCGTGTCGCCCCGGGGGGCAACATTTTCCTTCTCCATCAGATTGTCTACCCTTCGCACCAACAATGTAGCCGAGTACGAGGCGATACGCAAGGGAATGGAGTTACTCCTCGAAGCCGGAGCGGAAGCAGTGGAAATTTTTGGAGACTCCAAGTTGGTGATTTCCCAACTCACGGAGGAGTACAAGTGTGAGAGCGAGTCCCTCTTCCCATTATGGTTGCACTGCCGTGAGCTGATGGCGCAGTTCCGGTACGTAAACTTCACCTGGATCCCGCGGTCGCAGAACGTAGAGGCAAATGATCTTGCGCAGATGGCTTCAGGCTACAAGGATGCAGCAGAGGGAGCCGATATTCAGGTACAGCTCCTGGAAGCTGACGACTGGAGAGCCGATATCTTCAATTACTTGAAGGATTCGGCTCGGGGGGCACCTAATTGGATAAGGTACAAAGCCATGAAGTATGTGCTTATTGGGGACGACATGTTTTACAGGACTCTGGAAGGATTATTGCTCAAATGTCTGGGACAGCCGAGGCTAATCGGCTCCTACACGAGGTACACGAAGGTGCCTGTGGGACTCACCAATCAGCTCACAAGATGAAATGGTTGATCAGGCGATCAGGGTTTTATTGGCCCACCATGCTTGAGGACTGTTTTAAGTACTACAAAGGATGTCAAGCATGTCAAAGATTCGGAAAAATCCAGATGGTACCCGCGTCAGCAATGAACCCCATCATCAAGCCTTGGCCATTCCGGGGTTGGGGCATGGATATGATCGGCAAAATCAATCCTCCATCAAGCAAAGGCCACATGTGGATCTTGGCCATCACTGATTATTTCACAAAATGGGTGGAGGCTGTCCCGATGAAATCAGTAAACTCAAAGGATGTTATCAACTTTGTGAAGGAACATGTCATCCATAGATTTGGGATTCCCCAAACTATCACGACCGATGGAGGTTCGGTCTTTATTTCTCAAGAGTTTAGAAAGTTCTGTGAGGACACGGGGATTAAGCTGATCAGGTCATCTCCATACTATGCTCAGGCGAATGGGCAAGCTGAAGCATCCAACCAGAGCCTCATCAAGCTAATCAAGAGAAAAGTCGATGAGCACCCTAGGCGTTGGCATGAGGTTTTATCAGAGGCTTTATGGGCTTACCGAATGTCATGTCATGGAGCGATAAAAACCTCGCCGTACCATCTGGTCTATGGACAAGAAGCCGTATTACCTTGGGAAATTACGACTGGATCAAGACGCGTCACCTTTCAGAACGAACTAACGGCTGAAGAATACGCGACGTTGATGAGTGACAGTGTTGAAGATGTGACTGAACTTAGGCTGTGGTCGCTTGAGAAAACCAAAGAGAACAAGGCCAAAGTAGCTCGTGCATACAACAAGAAAGTGAAGCCAAAGGAGTTCCACGTTGGAGATCTGGTATGGGAAGCTGTGTTGCCTTTGGGGACTAAGGATGCAACATATGGTAAATGGTCTCCAAATTGGCACGGGCCGTACAGGGTCGACCAAGTTTTAAGAGGGAACGCGTACATGCTTGAAGAGCTGGACGGCGTGAAATTCCCAGTGGCGGTCAACGGTCAGCATCTCAAGAAATATTTCCCAAGCATGTGGGATGTTGGACAGTAAAACTTGAGGGGCCGATACATGAAATCGGCTAAGTAAAAGCACGTGAGACGATGGACAGTAAAAATGTGGGGGCCGATGTTGAAAATCGGCCGAATAAAAGCAAAAATATATATAGCCGATGCACGGTCATCGACTCTAGAGGTTCACACAAGATACAAACAGATGCTAGTCTGCACATACGAGCTACTGAAGAAATGCCTCGAGGGCGTGGAGGGCGTCAGCACGGACACGGTCCAACTCGGTGATTTCAGCTTTGTCATCATCATCCTTGCTTGTCACTAGTTGTTCGTTCAGGGCACGTTTTTCGATGGGCAATTGGAGATTTGGATCGCCCGTTTTGAAGAAGAAGGACACAGGTCGCCCGTTTTGAAAAGGGTCGCAGGTTACCGTTTGAAACCAAGAAGTGGCCGTTTTAATGTGCCTAAAGATGCGACCAAGTTTTGACCCTGTCGACGTTTTTTTTTTCGGAGGAGCCGATGGGTAGTCATCGGCTCGTTGCGATTTGACTTGTTTGACTGTATGCGTTCAGTATGTTGAGAGCCGATACAGTATCATCGACTCCTGGAGCATCGACCTATTTTGGCCATCGGCAAAATCAGGGGCGAACAAGAAAATCTTTGGGGAACAGATTCTCATTCATTTGAAAGATGATTGATTACAAAAGGATGGTCGATTACAAAAGGGATCCTGCTGCTACTACTACTACTACTGCTGCTACTACTACTACTACTGTTGCTGCTACTGATTCCTAATCTAAAGGGCGAGATCGTCGCCGCTGTCGTCGCCGCCGTCTTCTTCGCTGTCTTCAGCGCTGCTGCCGGCGTCGTCTCCACTGCTGCTGCTGAAGAAGCCAGCGGGGACTTCATCGTCTTCATCGTCATCTTCGGTATCCTCGCTTGACCCGGCACGGAAGCGCTTCGTCGGCGGATACTCGTCGGAGGATGTATCCTCCTCCGATTCCTCCTCCTCGTCGGAGGACTCGACGCCGTCCCAAGACCAAGAGTCGTCGCTGCTTTTCGCCTCCAGTTCCCCGTCGACAAGGAACTGTAGGCTCTCCTCGCCGTCAGTCAGGGACGCATCGTCCTCCGACCAGACAGCGAAGTCCCAGTCCCTTTCGTCCCACCATCGTGGGGCGAAAGTACTGTATGCCGCCGTGGGTGGGTGCTCTGGCGTCGGCTCTCGGTCACTGATGGTGTTGGAAGACTGGGAGGAACGGGCGGAAGAGGAAGAAGCCATGGCGGAGGAGGAGGGTTTTTTCGGAGAAGAAAGAGGGTTTTCTGGCTACTGAAGGAAGATGGGGACTGCGAACTGCTCAGGCGAATTTAAGTAAAGGGGAATAATGGATAGACGGTTCAATGCCATAGCGGTTTCCCAGATTGCGCTGCCAAAATCGTCAAATCCTGCACTGCGAAGGAGTTGATAAGACAGGGCATCATGATGAAGGGGTAGCGTGACGATTCTGTTCTGCCACGCATTCTGTCCACGCGCAACCCGATACAGAAAAAAAAAGGGGGGAGAGAAGAAGAAAAAACGCAGAGTGGTTTTGGAATTATCATTGCCAAAACCAGGGGGGCATGTGTTATCACCATATTTTGGCCAAAGAAGGAGATGGGCCGTGATCAAGATGGGCTTGGAAGATACATATATTCAACGTGTTGTTGGATCGGCCTAGTGCGTAGATTTGGGCTAAATTGCCCGTGTATTTTGTATCATAGTAGGTTCCGTTTCAGTTTAGGTAAAGATAGAGTTATAGAGTTATTCCAAAAGTAGAGAGTCTCCGGACTATAAATATGTACCTAAGGTTATCGAGAAAAGGAGGACAATCACGTTCACAACAAACACAATCTCGGCGCATCGCCACCCCTTGTTTCTAGGGTTTTTCTCGGGTAAGTGCCATGCTGCCTAGATCGCATCTTGCGATCTAGGCAGTATCTACTTATGCGTTATCCGGTGTTACTCGTACTGAAGCCTTGTTGATGGCGAGTAACACTATTATCATAGATTTGTTGGGGCTAGCATCAGTACTTTTCACTATGATTGTTTAGTTATGCTACCTCTAGCTATCTCGCCGCCTTTGCACCTTTTCCCGGGTGTGAGGGTGGCATCTTGCTTGATCTTTACTTAGCCGATTCGATCTGTTATAGTTGTGCCTTGTTCATCAAGGTTTAGTTTAATATCTACGTGATCAGGCCTTACAAACGGGTTGAACGATCCAGTAGTACGTAAGGACGTGACTTATTCGTTCTAGAGAAGATTGTTCCGGTAATTGACTCTGCGTTGGTTATTAGGCCTCCTCTAGGGTTAATATTCTTCATCTTTCGTACATACCAGGCTCAATTACGTGTAGGACGTTCCAGTTACGTGGTGAAAACACTAAACTGTCGTAGATCGATTTAACTTGTAGTGATCAAGCAAAACCCCATGTTATCGTAAATCTAATGCAGAACCATGGGACAATCGGCTCTAGGAGCCGATTTACAGGGAGACCTGGGAGCCGGTCACGGCTTGAATTTTACGTATACTTGTTTACCATGCAGGAAACCAATCGGAGCAATCCATCACCTCCCTGATCAGGTATAGGTCAGGTGGCACGCCCTCGAACCAAGCCAGGACGTGCGTGCCGGAGTTTTGCGGGCCGTTGCCCGAGGGACCAGGGCCCACCAGCAGTTCTGGGAGCCTCCCGGCTCTTCGTGTTGCTCGTCGCTGCTCGCCGGCGAGTTTTGACAGGCAACACAATCATCTGTAGCGGATGCTTGGCAACGACATTGACATCCTCGGAATTCACACGGGGAAGGGGCGCCGGCATCCTAGACGCTTTGCATGGAGATGACGCAACCTCCCATGTGGCATCATAGAAGCGACGTCAGGGAGACGAGGAAATAAGTTTATCAGTAGGAATCGACAATTGCGATGAACACCCGTGAGGGTCATTGGTGTGGCGCAAGGGAGAATATGGGAACAAAGGAGAGATGGACAAATCGATGGTGTGAGGGAGAAAAATTGAAAAAGAGGAGAGGAACCTATCCGATAATTTGTCCGTGACCTTCTTCTTATCTATACACGTGTAATCGGGCCTACAAATGCGGACTTGGAGCAATGTTTGGTGGAGGACTGCTCGGCTGTACATTGAAACGGAACCATTAATTAGATTAGAAGGAGGTCATTGGATTAATCTCAATCCTCAGATGTCATCCAACAGAAAATATCCTATGTGATGGTTAATCCATGTACACAAAGTTTGGAGGCTTTAGGATTTTTTTTTCTCCTTTAGAACTAATAGTGGAGATGTAAGGAAAACATTGCTTGGTAAACATAGTTATATGTGTTTTTGCATGAGAAGTCAACCAAACGTTTTCATAACTCGAAGACTAAATATATAAATAGGTCACGTGGGAACATGAGCATAATTAAAATTTCTGTACAAGAGTGTCTCAAAAACTTTTATATCACCAACATATCTATATATACAAAACAAAAGGTCAATATCACCAACAAAATGTCACCTTCGAAGATGTATCCGTCTCTAAAGTTGTGGTTTTTGAAGAATAAAATAAAAACGATGTACATATATCTGCAAATAAAAATTAATATTTAGCACAACCGAAACAATGAAGAGGATGCCCTTTAATTTCTATATGAAAATACATGGTCTCAGTGAAGATAGATAATATGTACCGTTAACACATATAAATATAGTTTAGTCTTTATGTTTTAACAGTATTGTGTGTAATATAAAGACGATTAATTAATATTTTGAAAATAGAGAATATGCCCTCGCAGCTAGTTATAAACTAATAATAATGAAAAAAACAATGATCTCACCGGCAAGTGACCTCTCTTGTTCAAACTACACATACCGCGGGGAAATCATGAGTTTTGCTCCGTAGTACCCCAAAGACTGAAAATTTTCCTTCATCAGGTCTGGTGCCAGGATGGCGCTTGCTCTGGTGAAGGCACATTAGGATCAACGACGCTTACATTGGCCTTGTCACATCCAGGATGCCCTAGGAAGACGAAAACGTTGACGCCATTAATAGTAATGCTACTCGAAAATTCAGGGCTGGCTACGATAACCTTGTGGCTAACCTGGTGAATGCTCACCTATTTGTCCCGGCTAGCCAATAGAAACTTCACCGCTAGCAGCGACTCCTTTCGACAAAGCATTCGATGGACAGAAGTTTCGCGGTCAAGATAGAAATACAAAAGGATATAGGCTTAGTGTTGTAAATATAACATGTAACCTATCTGTATAAAGGCTTTAGACCCAGCCACTCGTATAAAGGCTGGACGGAGCCGACGAAGAAAGGACCTTAGTTTTTCAGCAATTAGTAATCCGTCAAGAGCTAGATCAGATCTAGCAAATCGGCGACTTTATAATATGCTCTCCACTATAATCAGACTATATTGACTCACATGTTTGTCTGATCAGTCGACGAAATCACCAGCGCTCTATTTTCTACGAAACCCTAATTTCATAACCATGGCCATTGCCAAAATTACCCCTCGTTAGTCAGTCATCCAAGTAGCTTCTGGTTTATCTCTTACTTATTGTGTTGCTAATATATTTGGCAATTGGCTACATGGTATTTACTATAAGTATAGAATTCTTAGTAGGGTGGGAATAAGTACATAATTCTTATTATGGTGGGAGCACTTGCCTTATTTGGTTGGTGTGGCTATGTAGAAATGAAAAGATTTTTAATTATGAAATATCTTCTCTTATACAGGTTATCTACCGGTGCACTGCTATGCTCTGTCTTGGTCTCCTCTACATCGTGCGGAGTATCGCGGCCTGTTTACGGTGGTCTGTATAGGCTTGCAGAAATCGGCGAGGAATATGTGTTCCCGACATGGAAGGCAGCATGATCTTCGCATTGGCCGCCTTCTACTTGGGCGTTCTTTTGTATCTCCATTGGAGTTGGATGTAATTCACGTTTTGTTATGTAGGGGCCGGGTGTAATACTTACACTTTTTAGGTAATACATCACCCATTTCAAAAAAATCCGTATATTTTGACTTTGTGGGGAACTTTGGAAGCCCATAGTAGCTCTATTCCCACAAGATCATCCGAATCTCGTAGTGTTTCGTATGCAGCTTTGGTGGAGAAATTTTACCAATTGGTCATGCGCCTCCAACATAACATTTCGCAAAAGGGACAAGAGATAAGCAAGATCGACAGTAGCCATCGCTGTTAGTCGATTCCTAAGGGCAGAATGGATCCCCTCATGCATAATATCACTAACGAAGCCTTGCTGATTTTTGTGATGTGCGAATAGAGCTATGATGCATGGTAAAATGCTTCAGCAGGCACTAAGCCAATAGTCAGACCCGGCCCTGAGCCCGTGCAACCTGTGCGGGAGCACAGGGCCCCCGATCGCTAGGGGCCTCACCCAGGTACGTTACTTACTCCTGTACTGCTATATATCTCGTAGGATCTTGGATTTTAGATATTTTTTACCCAATAAAATCCAGCCCACGGGAGGTCTTTGGAGATATTGCATGCGTGCATTGACTCGATCGCTAAAGGAAAAGATAATGGCCGCATTGATTCCATCGCATCGACTACTCCTCTCGCCTCCTCGTTCTCCATCAATCTTGTCCCCAATCACAGTCGCCGATGCAGCTCTCTCCCATCGAGATTTCCAGTCGTTTTGATGAAATTAATAAGGATGAGATCATGGTTCATTGATTTCCAAGGAATTATTCATCGATTTGATTAAATTCCTTCTCCACTTCTTCTTCCTCACCCCAAATCCCCATAGCCTTGAGAGAGACAAAAACTTGAAGAAAGGGACCGCAAACAGCGGGACAGGCGCGGTGGCGACTGCACAAGCGGTCAGCAGCAAGGTGATGTCCAGCAGTGGTACTTGACAACCATGAGCCAGCACGGCGGTCCTAGGGCAAGCAAGCTTCAGCAAGCAACGATTCACACTTCATCCTTGCTCCAGGTGCATTTGTTTCGACTTAGAATTTCATGTCCTAGTTAATGTAGTCTTTGTGTTTCCGCTTGTTTACTAAGATGTTATCAAAAAAAAGTTTGTACCAACTTACAAAATAAGCGACAATTATTATAAATTGAAGGGAGTACAAGAGAGCCTTTCTCGCGGTGGTGAGGAGCAGAGGGGATTCCGCCGGCGGCTGTGGGGAGCAGGGGTGTTGGGGGATGTCGTGGCCAGCCGAAAGCGGAGGGAGCCTGCGAGAGCTCATGGCACGCCGATGGTGGAGGGCACCTGGAGGAGGTCGCGGCCCATACGGTGGTGGAGGGCTTCCTATGGAGCTCGCTGACGCTGCTCGTCCATGCAGGCAAGAGGACCATGGACGACCGCTGCTGCACCACGCAGGAGGAGGTAAGTCGACGACGACGATGGCCGTCTGCTCCACCCTTCCCTGGCCCATCTTGCCTCTTCTTCTAGGTTCCCTGTTTCTCTCTATATATTTGTGTGCTCTGATGTGAAGAAATCTATGCAGGCAACCTGTTTGATGATATGTGTGTGAGAGATGTAATTGCTTAATTGGGGGTTATTTTGCAGGTTATGAACCGTGAGCTAGGGCTAGTGACAGGGGGGGAGTGCAGGGATGGCGGCCAGCTGAGCTCCTCCTCTGTGGCGCTGGGCAGAGCACAGTCGTGTTGCCCTTGGCTTGAACCGTCGTGTGAGAGAGAGAGATGCGCTGACGCGATGACCAATAGGATCACATTGTGTCCTTTATATAGGGCACTCCTACGCATCCCCGGGGGGATCGATCGTTTTTATCTCCCGGGTCTACAGCCAACCACGTGTACATTTTTTTCTGGGCTAAACTCACTTTTGCTACAAAACATCCAATTTTGCTACCAAATGACCCGCTTTTGCTACATGTAGCAAAAAAGGTTCGTCTTCAAAAATAGAAAACTGACTGGACCTCGCCGAAGATTTCGTCGGAGGCCTCGCCGGCAATCATGTAGCAAAATATTTATGCTAATGTAGCAAAATCGAGCTCACCGGAGACTTGTCGGAGACTTTCGCCGGAGACTTCGCCAGAGACCATGTAGCAAAAACTTTACGCTAATGTAGCAAAATCAGAAAACATATGTAGCAAAATAATTATGCTAATGTCACTACTAGGGAAAAGCCTATGCGAGGCGCACCTAAAAGCCTATCCGAGGCGCATATCACATGCGCCTCTAGCTTCAAGCCTCGGGTATTTCTTATGTGAGGCGCATATCATATGCGCCTCCTATACTTCACATATGCGAGGCGCATATCGATATGCGCCTCGCATATGTGAAGTATAGGAGGCGCATATCATATGCGCCTCGCATATTTTTTACAATGCGCCTCGGATATTTATAGTATATGCGCCTCCTATAGTATCCTATATGCGCCTCCGGTAATATTTTCAAAATTCAAGTTTTACAGACCACTATAAATAATAATATACAGATATTCAAATATACAATATAGTCCGAATACAGTATAAAGAGCACCGAATTTTTCATAAACTTGCAATTTGCCAAAGCATAATAGAACCAACATGAATACAATACATTACACATCAATCATGACATACAAGTTCATACATCAAGTGTTTGTACCACAAGTTCACACCTCCGAGTACAAGTTCACAATCACATTACACCTCCGATTACAAGTTCACAACCACATTACAACTCCGACGATGGAGCTCTAGCTAGATGAAGTAGATCACATAACCTACCATGAAGAGCAACAAGGTGGTGATCACGAGGAAGTTCCTCCACTTCTCTTCCGCCACCTCTCTACTCTCGTAGGCTAGGTGCAACAAGATGTAAGAAAAGGAAAGAAAGGAAAAGAACCTGTATGGTTTGTTCCACATGCAACTTTGACAACAGTTTTCCCAGATAATGTAGCTATTGCTTTGGGGCGAGGCTGAGGATCATATGATAGCTTTACCGATGAAACTTTGGTATTATACTGTAATAACATAAATCAAGTCACAAACATTGATGATAGCAAACTCAGTAGGTGTGCTGTATTACAAAGGAGCAATCAACCTCATTGTCGCTTCCATGACCAAGTTGGCCGTACTGGGGAAGACCTGCTGTGCTGAATAGCACCGAAGAATAAAATATTGCTTTAAAAAACGACACACGAGAACAAAACTACCAACTACAGCTAAAGCATATATATACTAATCAAATGAGGTTATCATGAAAAGATGATCATTGTTATTCTGAAAGACAGAATAGGTTGCTAATCTGTAAGTTTCATAGTTTCAGCAAGGTCATACAGTATTGAAGATCCCTCAACTGATGACAGCCGGACAGTAAATTCAGCACTGCAAACAGCATTAGTTGCTTCAGTAACAAGACAGGGGGCTGGCCACACCTCAGTTCCTGCAGCAAATTAGGGAGTCAGGGACAACAAATAACATCAGTGTAAGAACCAAATGGGAAAATACCACATGGCCATATTCCCATAACATTGTCAGAACTATTCCAGCGTCCGGAACAATGAAAAGTTTAGTATGCTCAAATATATGGCATAAATATGTTTACTGGTTATCACCCAAACAGGTAAAGAAATGTAAATCGATCAATTTGAAATGTCTGCTATATATTAACATTGATTCTAAGAATAAGTAAACAGCATACATACACAAGATGTATATTATATAGTACTAATTGGCTAATCAAGCAAATAACACACTAAAATTGTCAAAAAAAAAATGCTCCAAGCAGATGTAGCCACAATTTATCCAAGCCCAGAATGATACTTCCACACAACAATTGTATGTGGTGCAATAGTACTTATGTCATATCAATCATAAAAAAAATTGAAAAGGGAAGGAAACCAAACCTTTTCTTAGTGAACCCGTCCCTAATTGTCCAAGTTTGTTGTCACCAAATGCGAAGGACTTCCCATCGTCAGTTACGACCACTGTATGATTTCTTCCAACACTTGCTGTAATTATGTTGTATCTGCGCGGAATCGACTACTGCTAATTAGCATTTAGAAACGTGTCAAGGACAGTCGACCTTGGATCAGTCAATTCAACTACTCCTAGATTGGATGGTACATATTCATGAATTCAGCAACACCATACACACCAATTTGAACAGTTAAGATGCAAGAAACATGCTCAGCAGTATTGCAGATGATTTTCTTACTTTGATAGTTCAGAAACAACGGTAGGAAGATTACGCAGGAGAGTGTCCCCATGGCCTAGCTGCCCCTTCTGCTAGAAACAATAGCGTTAAGTAAGAAACCTTAAACGAAACTAGCCATCCACTCATACTAGTACCTCATTTCGACCCCATGTGAAGAAACGGCCGTCAGCACCCAAAGCAGCACAGTGGCAGGCCGCTGGGAAAAGTACATGAATCCATTAGCAAAAATCACTCCGTAGGACATCCAGGGCTTCGAGCATTTCCGTGCACAAGTTTGCCCGAGTTCCCATCTAATCGCATAATAATAGTAAAAGATGGGGTTCTTTTTCTACATACACCTGATACAGAACGTTCTGAAGTAATAAGACGAGGGATCAGAGGTACTCACCGGCGTTAGCGTGGGAGAGGTCGGAGCCCAGTCAGTGGATGCTGCTCGTGGCGGAGGTGGAACTTGGCGGCCGTGAAGGCCGTCTCCCTTCCGTGGGTCGCGT
Source organism: Avena sativa (assembly GCA_916181665.1). NCBI lineage: Eukaryota > Viridiplantae > Streptophyta > Magnoliopsida > Poales > Poaceae > Avena > Avena sativa. The sequence continues at coordinate 478,227,896 of OV702283.1, forward strand.
CCTGGTGGCCTCTCCGGCGGCTTGCAGCAGAGGGCTTGAACGGAAGAAGCCAGGCTTCCATGGCGGCGCCCGTGTCGGGGTACTTAGATGACCGGTCGAGGACGGCCAGGCCCAGCGGGAGGAGCGGCCCTGGACGCGGGCCACCAGCGACGCCCACGGCCGGTGCGTGGCGCTCCGCCGGCCGGGCGGTGGGGGCGCTAGGCCGATTTGAGGCGGGAGATGGCGGCGGGGATGTGGTGTCGTCTGTGAGAAGAGAGATGGGGGATGGATCGATCGATCGAGAGGCGGCGCTGCTACGGGCGCGGACGGCCGGCTTCGATCTGTGCGTGAAATCTGTGCGCGAGAAAAGGGGATGACGACTGCCGACGCGGCTTTAGCGCTGTGCGTGTGAGTACTACCAGATTACGCGAGGCGTATATTTGAGAATACGCCTCGTATAATATGCAGGTCTAGTCAAATAGCGTGGTGCACTGGTTTCTATTAAGAAACACATAGCAGCCCGCTGGTTAAATTCCTTATCCTATTTCAAACCCTGGCCACCCAGGTTCGAATCCTAGGGGCAACAATTTTTTGGAATTTTTTTAAAAGGCCATTTTCATGTAAAAACATTGTCCAAATACAATATGAACTACAAAATATACTGCAAATATTTTAAATACTCAAGTATTGCTAAAACAACAAAAGTGAGTATTCTCAATGAATGTGTCTCGTCGATACATAATATTCTCAATGCAATATTATAACATACACAAAATGATAATTAAGAATGTTGACACAAGTGAGTGGGGTGGTAGTTGGCTCCATGTGCAAAAAGCTGGAAAAAAGTGGTGCCAGGTTATGCGAGGCGCATATTGCACAATATGCGCCTCCTATAATTCAAACTATAGGAGACACATATAGCAATATGCGCCTCGCATATGCGGCCACCTACCTTCGCCCGGGCCCGCAGGAGTTACTTGAGGCGCATATGACCATATGCGCCTCGCATATTATCAAATATAGGAGGCGCATATAGCCATATGCGCCTCGCATATTCGTGCACCTTCCAACACGCGGGCCCACACAGAATATGCGAGGCGCATTCTGTCCATATGCGCCTCGCCTATCTGATATATAGGAGGTGCATATGACTAGAATGCGCCTCGCATAATATGGGGCTGCTAGATTCCGTCCGTACAGGGATTATAGGAGACGCATTCTTATCATATGCGCCTCGCCTATTTTTATACTAGAGGCGCATATCGCAAAGTGCGCCTCGCCTATTTTTATAAGAGGCGCATATGTCTAAATGTGCCTCGCATAAGCATGTCTCCTATAGCCTTTTCTCTAGTAGTGTGTAGCAAAAAACGACCTCGCCGGAAACATCGTCAGAGATGTCATAGCAAAAACTTGTAGCAAAGAAAATACCACATTGTAACAGCATCGTTCGCCGCAGGTAGCAACAACTGATGCCATTTGTAGCACTACCATCGATCACGCGTAGCATCCCTCCCGGCTGACGGCCGCACGTACCTACCCTTGATGTTGTATGAAGCTGCGACAGTGGCCATTGGTAGCAGCTCCGGCGACCGCAATTAGCAAAAACAGGACCCTGGTGGCGGCCGATTCAGCGGCGGAGTTTGGAGCGGGCGTGGTGGCCCAAGGTCGGCAGAGCTTAGATGGGGCGCGGCAGTCATGGCGAAGCTTGTTCCTCCTCCATGGCCTGCACGATTTGTGGCCGTGGCGGCACACGAGGACGCGAGCTCCGGCGGACTGGTCCGGCAGGTGGAGCACCGGTGAGGAATAGCCTGTGACCCCCGGAATCTCGCCGTGGGTGCCAACGAAGGAGGACGAACGGCCTGCTGGACGAGGATACCATCGTCGCCGGCGGGAAGCCGCTGGGGAAGCGCGGCTGCGCGAGCTGCAGGGGCGGCTGCAGGCGAGCGGCACACGCGGAGAAGCAGATGCGTACGGGGAAGAACCAACAAAAGATAATAAGGCCAGGTCTCGTACGGACGCAATGCAAGCAAGCGAGGATCCGGGGGATCTTTTCGGTCGATGCCTCAGAGGATTAGTATCCTTTTCCCTTTATATAGGAGTTGTAGCCGGCTAGGGTTTTATGAACAACCGGCTCAACAAACCTCTAGATCCAAACTACCTCATAGTTAATCTAGCCAAATAGCTTACGGTACAATCCTATCGTGTTAACATCCAGGAGCATCAGAATTATCCGAGCTAATTTTTTGTTTTCCCTGCTTAAATGAATTTTTGTATACTTTTCAGGATTTATCTGAATTTCAAGATAACCAGAATACATACACGTGTGCACCTATGTAATAATTTTCATCATTTCCTGGAGATGGACTACAATGTAAATGTTTGATAGGAGAAGTTCTGACCTGATTCTGCAAGCCATTTTGAGAAAAGATAATAAATTAATAATTGATAAAAGCATATATATGCTCGGACACAATTCTCTGCCGTCCCTCCACATTTGTTTATCTTTGACGAGTAATAATGGCTTTGATACTTTCACTCCAATATCCGTTTTGGCACACACTTTTGCCTGTGATGACTCGGATAAAACCAATATGGCTGAGGCACCGGCCATCTGTCATGGAGCAAGTTTTTAAAACAAGTCATGCTTTGAAGAAATTGTGTGAAACAGAGTAATCAAAACGTACCGAGACATGCATTTCAGGAAGAATACCTGTAATTAGGCTTCTCCGTAATCTTTGCAGTAATGGTCCTACAATAGGCCAAAGAATGGTGTTATCATCCAAGAAAAAGTGCATTTGCATAATATGGAGTTCTACATATGAGACAAGTGACAGGACAGGGATAAATGAAGCTGTTGTGCCTAACCCTCAGTAAGTACAGCACATAATTGAGTCTTGCAGCCGAAGACAAATGTTGTAAAATTAACACATTCAGGTTCTTAGCATATTCAGGTAACAGCTGACGGAAGCCTCCGTGCCGTGCACCATAGGCCAGAAAAAAAACCGACCCTCCCCTGTCTCGCCCCCGCGCGGGCGAACAGGGGTGCCCCCACCGCTGCTGCCTCCCAACCCCACCTCCCACTCCCTCTTCCGCTGCCCTCGGGTCGGGTCGCCGGGCGGTGCTGGCGCCGGCGGCGGCGGCCGGGCCTTCCTCGCGCAGGGTCTTCCGGCTGCTCGGTGCACAGCGACTTGAGGCGGAGCTCCTCGGCTTGACTTCGGCCTGCATGCGGTGGGTGTCCCTAACGGCGGCGGGGTGGTGCGCCTGTCTGCGGGTGGCCGGCTGGTCGCCGGAGTGCGGCCGGCAGCGCCCTCCAGGCCTAGATCTTGGCCCAATCGGGCCTGATCTATGCTTGGGCGGGCCGCCTAGGCGGGCTGGCACTGCCTCCACTGGACTGTAGGGTAGTGGCTTGAGCTTGGGATGGTGGTGGCGTGGCACCCTCGCTGCAGTGTGGCGGCAGGGCATTATAGGCCCTTTTGGGCTCGGTCGGGCCGGTAGGGGCCTGGTTTGACCTGCTGCTGCACCTGGTCGGCTACCGCCTTCCGGTGGTGGAGGCAGTTCCCTCCCTCGTGCTACCATATCTCCTTCCCTCGCTTGAGTTCCTTCCGCTAGGTTTTACCGGCCTCGCAACTTCGGACATGGAGAGATGACGGTGATGACTACAAGATCGTGGTGGCGTATGCTGGCGGCCGGCAAAGATTGGTGGAGTAGAATGGAGTGTCCCGGGGTGGGCTCTCGGGGTCGGGAGAAATCCATGTAGTCTTGGCGCTGACGCGCCGACGCCTGCGCGTGTCTCCATCCTGGGAAGCAGCATCGTCGCTCCCTTCTTGGAGGTGCTGCTTGGTACAAGGCGCATCAGGTGCTAGGAGCGTGGTGGGAACTCTTGGAGGGCGTAGTGGTGGCGAGTCATCTATGTTTTTTCGTCGATCCGCAGATGGCATTGTTTTCTCTTCCTTTCTTTTTTCTTTTGGGCATACCTTGTGCTGTTTGCTCAGCAGTGGTCTTACCGTTGTATCACTTGGTTGATATATTAATATAGCGGGGCGAAAGGCTGATCCGAGGAGGTAACAACTGACATGCATGTTATTCATTACTACTTCATAAATGTTGTACAATAGAATTTTGAAACAGGATGTCGAATTTTTTTAACAACGATAGACCAACAACCGAAATTACCCTAGTTCTGCAACCGTCACTTTCATGATGTTTGGTCCAAAATTTATAACTAGAAAAGATAGCTAACTCTAGATTAATAATACCTCAATACCTATGTTCATGAAAAACACTGAAGTACTTCCATATACCATACAACAAATAAATTAAATGTATGTAATATATACATGTAGAAGGCATACCTCTCTGCATCAAAACTCTTCAATAGTTTTAGAATTATGTTCCTGGGTAGGTAAGGAGTTCCTTCAGTGTCATAAAAGTTCATGCCAACAAAATTCCCACTCAAATCATAAAGGGGACCTCCAATTCCAGCCTATAGCACAAAAACAAAGTGAAACTTAATATTGGTGACATAGATACGATATTTCTATTAACCTACAAGTCTAATAGAAAAGGGGCCCACCAATTCCATCTTACTGCCTAGAAAAAGGTCTACTAAACAATGCTTACACGGTGAGATGTACTAATCGTGTGCTACATCTCCAACCAATGAAGGTGACTTATTTTCAAGCAACTCATTATTTATCATGCAAAAATTATAAGAGAAATCAACACAATGTACCTTTGTGATTTTAGAAGTGGAGAATTTAAGCTCTCTGCAATCAAATTTGTCTTGCTCGCCAATCATTAACCCATCCGTGGCCATCAAATTGCCAGATTTAAAGGCACGCCCAAGAGCTACTACCTTAGTTTGAGTGGATTCAACGGATATTGCTACATGACTTCTGCAAACAATCGGGATGGTGACAACAACAACATTATAGCTTAAGTCATAATGTAGTAATGTCCCTCCCACACGTTGTTTTGTTGGAAGGCACACTTCAATCTACAATGATGAAGCGAGACTTAACCAGCATCTCAGAGAACAGGTTAATTGATACTCCCTCCGTCCTAAAATGTAAGGCGCCTAAGCTTTAGGCAAAAGTCAACATATTCTAAGTTTGGCCAAATTTATATTTTTATAAAAATATAAACATCCATATAATATCAAATCAATATCAATAGATTGACTATAAAGTATAGTTTCTCAATATGTCCATTCGATATTTGGGACGGAGGGAGTAGTAAATAATATTTGGTACGAACCCTCAAGTTATCAATAATCTTGTTTTCATGACCAGAAGTTCTAACCAAACTTGCCGAGGTCAGAACCGTTGAGGTGGATTCATTGCATTCTATAGATATACCTGTGCAAGCAAAATGTCTCTCCTTGTCTACATAGTATAATTTCAATCATTAGCTAGTGATCATACAAAAAGCAAGAACGGAAAAGAAAAATGCACTTAATAGTACAATCACCACTGAAAGAAGCGAGTGCGACAATACTCTTAGACTTCATTAAAGCAACTTTTCTAGTAGGTTTACTCCACATATTTGTGTCAAATTCCTCCTCAAAAATAAGTTTCAAATACATGCCTCCTGGTTCAATTAATATTGCATACGAGGTAAATGAGTGCCGGAATATAGTAGTTCAAATATGAAATAAGCATGAATAGTCAGCACAATCAAAAGCGACAACTTACCATCAGCATAAGCTGGCAAGGGATAACCATCAGACTTTAAGATGTCATTTACCTCCTTCGTAAAGTCTAGCGTAACAAGGGGAAGCATTTTATGACAATGTATCCAGAATGATAGGGAAAAGAAAAATATATACTGCTGTAACAAGGTGAAGCAATCCCTGACCAGACAGAGCCGTGATCAGCAAAACCAAAAACATACCATCAAATGGCCAGGGATCTAGAATATTGAGGTTCTTATGTTCATCCTCAATGAGTGGTGATGTAGGTTCAACCTTCGTGAACTCTGTTGTAAGTTTATCTTTGGTAAATTCTGGTGCGCCAAGATAAAACAACTAATTACTATGTGTCAGTAAAAAATAAAAAATTAACATCTAATATGAGAAGTTGGATGATAGTTGACAATATGAAGTGGCTACATCTTAATTAACCTTGTGGTTCGGGGGTAGAAGATATACGATATATTTTTCATTCTTTTTTGCTACTCCCACTTGAGCTATTTTAATTTAAATTACGTAAAATGAAAAGGAGCTAGAACTGAAGATTACTGAGGAGTTACATGTTTGAGTAGTTCCAATAGCATATCAATAATCGTTAGTGTGAACTGGTTAGGAGCCAATAAACTAAGTATGCACCACAAATGAGATGCATACATGTCATAATTGGTTACTAACAATACAAGATGGCAGAATAGTCTGTTGGATAGTTTTTTCTTAGCTCACCTTCCGAGAAACTCTCAAAATCAATGGCAAATTTTTCCATTTCCTCGTCACTGCAGAAAACAGTGAACTTATCATAGTGCATAAAGTATAAAGATGGTCAATTTCTTCATGAACATATCACATATAAGTATGATTAATTGCTCCATGTCTAGATGACATACCTACACCACAGATGTCCCAAACATTCAAGAATTTTATCAGTCTGTACATATCGAGTCATTTTCAGGCCATGGTAGTCATTCATCCCAACAATGTTCCCATCAAAATCAACAAGTGGACCGCCACTTCCATCCTAGCACAAAAATGAAGTGTGTACATAAGAAAGCAGTAACCTTTGATGCATTAAAAGACAGTGCATATAATGATAAATAAGGAGAGAAACCAGAAGCACACCATAGTGATTTTGCATGTGGACAACATAAACCCTTCGCTGTCGACTTGACTTTGTCCGTCAATCGGTTGCCCACATGTCTCCATTAATTTGCCCGAGTCGAAACAACATTTTACCGCATGTAACTCGGTATGAAGCTCAACATGCAGGCTGTCACTGAGACATGCAACACGGAGATCCGGGGAGAACATCGTTCCGATAACAACCATACTGAAAGGAAGATCATAATGTTCTATCCACCCATCAACAACTTTTTTATTTGGAAGGCGCAGTTTTATCTGTAATGTTATGATAGATGTACATGATCGATGATCAGGCTGAACGAACATCAAGTAGAGAACAAATGGCAGCACAGACCTACCTTGAGTGCAGGCATCAACCAGCGTCCAGCATCCAATGTTCGAACCAAAGCTGAGGAGGTCAGAACACATGCACCAGCCGAATTGTTTCTAACAACCACGCCTGTGCTTTTACAATGCATCTTGTCTCCTACACGTACGAGATCATCCCTCGTAGTCAATTCAATTGTCTGCCGATAAATAAGATATGAACTAGGGAAAACGACAAAAGAATATAGAATCACCATCGTATGAAGCGAGCGAGAGAACACTTGGGGACAGCTTTGCAGCATGTTGCTGGCTGAGTTCATTCCAGCAAAGTTCTTGACTGAGGTTCTGCGCCGCGGGAGAAGCCGCTTCACGCCCGCCACTTGAAATGCCGGATCCCTCTTTTACTCTCCTTTGCTTATGAGATTTTCTCCTATCATTTGAGATATTTGCTATCCGCTTAAGTTTCAGCATTATCTTGGCTGCAAAAAAATTGAGTGCGCATGGAAAATAATATTGTTTTTAGTGAAATTTGCGTGCAGGTAATTAAGCTGTACTTTGAGCAAACTTCCCTCCAGCTTTATATCATGTTTCTATTACTAGCTGGAAAGAGTATCTTGCAGTGATGAGAAACTACGTATTATATGATGGAACCTAGAGCGATGGGCTGAAAACTAGCTAATAAGGACATGGTCTAAACTCATCAACCATTAATTCCAATGACCATAACAGAGCAGAAGATTCGGTAGAGGCTCATCACAGCCGTCGGCGATGGGCATGCCCACCATTAATTAATGCATCCAACCAAGAGCTATGCATGATAACTTCCGGACTAGAGCTAGACGGACGGGATGGGAGAGGAGCGTAGAAGAAACTATACCGGACAGGGTGCGCGGGAGGTAGGATCGGAGGTAGGAGCCGGCGGCGGCGCCCTCGCCTTCCCTTCGTCCGCGAGGTGAGGTCGGCGACTTCTATTCCACTTCCACGAGGCAATCGTGTGGGTCCAGATTCCAGAGGGGTTTTTCCTAGCCGGGCTTTATGGGCCGGTACTAAGAGGGCCTGACCCGGGTATGATCCGCACACCTCCACAAGTACAAAGCTTACTTTATTTATTACTAGCAAAAATGCCCGTGCGTTACAACAGGTGAGAAAAAATTGCATTGCTGAGATATAGAATCATCCATTCCATCATAGAAAATACACATCAGCAACACCTATCCGTACGTGATGAGGCAGTCGTATTGCACCATTCAAATAGATTTTCTTTAATTTACAACATCAACATCTAGACAATGAACCCGATTCGCCGATGGATGATACAAGCCAAATTCAAGTCAATTAATTTTAAATTAGAGGGAGTAGCGAAAAGATCTCACTTTTCGGTAAGCAACACTTATTTTCCGTGCTAGAAAACGTGTCCATACGTTACAACGGGAGACAAAAATATCTTTTAGCGTGGCACTAACTGCCTCGTAGTTGATGCCTTGATTGCCATTCCGGACCTAGGTCATTGCCCTGTTCTTTGGATGACTCTGTGAAACAAACTTGCAACCATGCAGCTCTCATTTTATCTTTCCTCAGTCGATACCAATATTAGGCAAACCATAAGTGCATTGTTTTTAAAGCGGCTGGTAGATATTTTAGGGAACTTAACATGTATAAACCGGCTAGACTCAATTTTAAAAAGTGGGACTATTTTAATAAAATATATCCGCGCGTCATCTTTTAAAAGCCTAGTCGTGTCACTCAAGGTACACCAAAAAAATTCCGGTAGAAAAGACACGTGCATGGGTCACTGCAGCTCAGTGGAACAAATTTAACGACACGGAAAAGATCCAGCACCACTAGTGGAAACGAGGGCTTTTGTTGATCCCGAAAATGGGCTTTAACACCGGCTCTTCTACGAACCGGTGTTAAAGGGGGGGCCGTACCAGCGTGGCCTCTGCGGCATTAAAGGAGCCCCCCCTTTAACACCGGTTCGTGCCACGAACCGGTGTTAAAGGTCCCTGCACCAGTGGCCCGCGCACCCCCCCCCCCTTTAACACCGGTTCGTGGCACGAACCGGTGTTAAAGGGGGGGGGCTATATAAGACACCACCCCAGCCCACACACACCCCACTCTTCCATTCTTTCACATTTTGGAGCCTAGCAAGAGGGTGTGAAGAGTGCTAGTTTGTGTTTTTTTCATATGCACTAGAGGTGTTCGGTGAAATGCCCGAGAGCTCAAAATAAGCTTTCTTGTTGCTCTTTCCGTCTCGGTCGAGGTCGGCAACTATAGTTTCATGTGTCATTGATGTACTATATATATAAATGGTCATCTCCCTATTATTTTTTGATATATACTACATATTAATGCAGATGAATCGGCAATGGATGTACGGTGACCGCCGCACTTCCGAGTACATTACGGGCCTCCAAAATTTCATCGTTGTGGCTAATGCAAACCGTGGTCACAATGGTTTTATGTGCTGTCCGTGTGCTCACTGTCAGAACAAGAAAGACTACTCAAATACCAGAACCATTCACGCCCACCTGCTTCGATCTGGTTTCATGCCCAGCTATAATTATTGGACCAAGCACGGAGAAAAAGGGGTTGTGATGGAAGACAACGAAGAAGAAGAGGATGATGAAAACTATCATAATATGTATCCTGAATATGATGATAATGCAACGGAGGTAGATAATGAAGATCAAGAGGGAGCAGATGGGCCCGCTGATGAAGATCTTGGTCGGGCCATTACTGATGCAAAGGAAGAATGTGAAACTGAAAAGGAGAAGGAGAAGCTGGAGCAGATGTTAAAGGATCACAAAACATTGTTGTATCCAACTTGCGAAGATGGCCACAAAAAGCTAGGTGCCACACTGGATTTGCTGCAATGGAAGGCAGAGAATGGTGTGACTGACAGCGCATTTTCAAAGTTGTTGGTAAAAATGAAGAATCTTCTTCCAAGAAATAATGAGTTGCCTGACAGTACATACCAAGCAAAGAAGGTTGTCTGCCCTCTAGGATTAGACGTGCAGAAGATACATGCCTGCATTAATGACTGCATCCTCTACCGCGGTGAGAAGTACGAGAATTTGGATGCATGCCCGGTATGCACTGCACTGCGGTATAAGATCAGACGAGACGATCCTGGCGATGTTGAGGGCGAGGCCCCTAGGAAGAAGGTTCCCGCCAAGGTTATGTGGTATGCTCCTATAATACCACGGTTAAAACGTCTCTTCAGAAATAAAGAGCATGTCAAGTTGTTGCGATGGCACATGGAAGACCGTAAGAAAGACGCGATGTTGAGACACCCCGCTGATGGGTCACAGTGGAGAAAAGTCGAGCGAGAGTACCCGGACTTTGCACGTGACGCAAGGAACTTAAGGTTTGGTCTAAGTACAGACGGCACGAATCCTTTTGGTGAGCAGAGCTGCAGTCACAGCACCTGGCCTGTGACCCTATGTATCTATAACCTTCCTCCTTGGTTGTGTATGAAGAGGAAGTTCATTATGATGCCAGTGCTCATCCAAGGCCCGAGGCAACCCGGCAACGACATTGATGTGTACCTAAGGCCATTAGTTGAAGAACTTTTACAGCTGTGGGCCAAACCAGGTGTACGTATGTGGGATGAGCACAAAGGGGAGCCATTTGACCTACGAGCATTGCTTTTCGTAACCATCAATGATTGGCCTGCTCTTAGTAACATTTCAGGGCAGACAAACAAGGGATACAATGCATGCACACACTGTTTAGATGATACTGAAAGTGTATATTTGGATAAATGTAAGAAGGTTGTGTACCTAGGGTATCGCCGATTTCTTCCGAACCTGCATCCAGTAAGAAAGAAAGGCAAGCATTTCAAACGTCTGGCAGAACCCCGGAGGAAGCCTGTCCTCCGTACCGGTGAGGAGGTATTTGGTATGGTCAAGGACCTAGAAGTAATCTTTGGAAAAGGTCCTGGCAGTCTATCTGTTCCGAATGACGATGCCGGACACGCGCCCATGTGGAAGAAGCAATCTATATTTTGGGACCTACCCTATTGGAAAGTTTTAGAGGTCCTCTCTTCAATCGACGTGATGCACGTGACGAAGAATGTTTGCGTGAACCTGCTAGGCTTTCTAGGAGTGTATGGGAAGACAAAAGATACACCGGAAGCACGACAGGACCAGCAACGTCTGAAGGCCCCTGAAGAGCCTATGCATCCTGAGAACAAGAAGGGTAAACGATGCCACTTAACTCCTGCCAGCTACGCTCTTACCAAAGCAGAGAAGGAAATCTTTTTTGAATGTCTGAGCAGTATCAAGGTCCCGTCTGGCTTCTCGTCGAATATAAAGGGAATAATAAATATGGCAGAGAAAAAATTCCAAAACCTGAAGTCTCATGACTGCCACGTGATTATGACACAATTGCTTCTGATTGCATTGAGGGGGCTTCTACCTGAAAATGTTCGAGTACCCATTGTGAAGCTATGTGCATTCCTCAATGCAATATCTCAGAAGGTAATCGATCCAGAAAGCCTACCAGGGTTACAAACAGATGTGGCCCAATGTCTTGTCAGCTTTGAGTTGGTGTTCCCACCATCCTTCTTCAATATTATGACGCACCTCCTGGTTCACCTAGTAGAAGAGATTGCCATTCTCGGTCCTGAATTTCTACACAATATGTTCCCCTTTGAGAGGTACATGGGAGTCTTAAAGAAATATGTTCATAACCGTGCTAGGCCAGAAGGAAGCATCTCCAAGGGCTATGTAACAGAGGAGGTCATTGAGTTCCGTGTTGATTTTATTCCTGACCTTAAGGCGATTGGTGTTCCAGAATCACGACATGAGGGGAGACTGCGTGGAAAAGGCACCCTAGGATGTAAAGCAATGATATGTAGGGACGGGCATTCTCTCAATCAAGCACACTACACGGTTTTACAAAGATCTATCTTGGTTGCCCCGTATATCAATGAACACAAGAATTTAATACGCCTCAAACACCCGGGGCAGTCTGATGAATGGATTATAAGTGAACACATGGCGAGTTTTGGCGGCTGGCTGCAAAGACTTCTCACGAATAACACCACTATTGGGGATCAGCTGTACTTGTTGGCCAGGACACCGTCTTCGACTGTATGTACTTTCCAAGGGTACGAGATAAATGGGAATACATTTTACACGATAGGCCAAGATAAAAAGAGCACCAACCAAAACAGTGGTGTCCGCTTCGATGCAGCAGAAGACAATGGGCAAAAGACCACGTATTATGGGTTCATAGAGGAGATATGGGAACTTGACTATGGACCTAATTTTAAGGTCCCCTTGTTTCGATGCAAATGGGTCAAGCTAACAGGAGGAGGGGTTGAGGTAGACAAGAAGTACGGAATGACAACGGTGGATCTCAACAATCTTATGAAGAACTTAGATGAACCATTCGTCCTAGCCAATGATGTGGCTCAGGTTTTCTATGTGAAGGACATGTCCTCCAGACCAAAAAAAAGAAAAAATATGCAAACGAATACATCATATGATGAGCCAAAGCGTCACATAGTTCTTTCAGGGAAAAGAAACATCGTGGGAATCGAGGACAAGACAGACATGTCAGAAGATTATAATAAGTTTGATGAAATTCCGCCCTTCACAGTGAAAACTGACCCAAGCATGCCGTTAAGTAAAGAAGATGCTCCATGGTTACGTCTGAAGCGATCATAAGGAAGGGCATATGCCAAGAAGTTCATGCTCATATTATGTAACTCTAGTTCATGTTTTTAATATTAATACATGTCTTGAGTGTTAGTCATGTTTTGTGGATGGACCGGGACTATGAGAAGAAGTTGTCCCGATTCATACTTACCATTAAGATCTGATCTCCAAACGCGCGCGGTCACATATTAGGGAGTGCCTCTATGACCAGTTTCTTGGAGATGCCGGAGGACTAGGCTCCGTCGGCATCTCCCTGAAACTGGCCGTAGTGGTGTCCCTGCTCTCGAAAACCATCTTGCAGCTTTGTAACTTGTCTAACTAGATCAATACACCAGGGAGCTAACTAATTTCACATATTAGGGAGTGCCTCTATGACCAGTTTCTCGGAGATGCCGGAGGACTGGGCTCCGTCGGCATCTCCCTGAAATTGGCCGTAGTGGTGTCCCTGCCTCAAACTGGCTGGAGGACTGGACTCACAAGGATGCCTATTTATAGTACAAGCAGCTCGACATAGTGTTGACACTTACAAAATAATGTCGACACTCACCCCTATTATTAGTCCCGGTTGGTGTCTCCAACCGGGACTAAAGGTTCATCTTTAGTCCCGGTTGGTGACACCATCCGGGACAAGGTACACGCCGCACGACATAATGTTGACATGCACTCACCCCTATTATTAGTGCTGACTCGTGTTTTGTCCCGGTTGGTGTCTCCAACCGGGACTAAAGGTTCATCCCGCCATTTTTCTTCCCGCCATTTTTCTTCCCGCCAGTTCTTCCCGCCATTTTTCTTCCCGCCATTTTTCTTCCCGCCAGTTCTTCCCGCCATTTTTCTTCCCGCCATTTTTCTTCCCGCCAGTTCTTCCCTCCAGTTCTTACCGCTAGTTCACTATATATATATGTAGGGGGTTGGCCTCCATTGTCATTGCACATCTCTAGACTCATATCTGCAACCTCATCACTCTTTCCCATGGCTTCCACCGTAGCACTAACCCCCAGGGAGGCGGAGGCTCTTTGCGCCTCGAACTACCCCTGCCCGCCGGGCTACTGTGTCCCCGTCGGCTGGATGTTGAGCGTCGGAGGCGTGCCGGTTCCTCCTGTCCCTCTAGGTGTGGCGCGCCGGATGGCCATCACGAACCACTACTACTTCGAGCTCACGCCGGAGCAGCGGAGGAATCCCAGATGGCATCCCGACTATTTCCCTACTTGGGAAGCCTTCTTCGTGGATCGGCATGAGAGGGCGCTCGCCAGGCACGAGGAGGACGGCCAACCTCCTCCTAAATTCAACGAGGCCGGCCGTCGGCTATGGTGGCGCGGTCGGACTCTCCAGAGCGTCATGGCCTATGGCACTGCCGCCGACTCTAACCCCCGTCTGCGCTACCCTCAAGTCCAGCCCACGCGCTACCCTCAAGTCCAGCCCACGCGTACTCTCCAGAGGTTCAATTACGGCGACCCCGACGACGACAGCGATGACGGCGGCGGCGAGTACGACGACTACAGTGGCGAGTATTACAGGTGTAGGCAGGAGCATGACTGAATCACTCCAACATTCCGAAACAAGTTCGGCCGATTGTTACTTAAACTGGCCATGTATCTTAATTTTCAGTTCTTTTATGTATCTTAATTTTCAGTTCCAGTTCGGCCGATTGTTACTTAATCTGGCCATGTATCTTAATTTTCAGTTCTTTTATGTATCTTAATTTTCAGTTCCAGTTCGGCTTTATGTAACTGTCTCAAAATGACCTATCTCATTTGAGGTTTCTTGGCTTTCGGGTCAAATGACCAATGTTATGGCTAGAATCAAGGCATAGTTTGCAAGAGGAGCTTTCCTTTTTATCGCACCAAAAAGGCATTTTCCATTTTCCGAGCATAAAAAACGGACGGTTTTGTGAAGCAACCACCAAATGGCTAATTCAAAAAACCACCAACACATTGATCAAAAAACAATGCAAGTTGAGAGAGGCTTGGTGAGATTCAAGTGTATACAAAAGATGCGACATTTAAATATCCAATCAATTCAAAAATGTTAATACAAAAGATGCGGCATTAAAATATGATTTGATCTAATAAAAATCATTTACATGAATGGATAGATATTATTTTTCTGAAAATTATGATATATTATTCATATTTTTCTGAGTTGAAATGAAAAAGATATGAATTTTCTAAATTCATATCATATTTTTTGAATTAAAAAAGCCCCTTTAATGCATGAAATAAGTGTTTTAATTATTTTAAAAAAATTCATGTAAAGTAAATATAAAATGATTTACATGAATGGATAGATATTATTTTTCTGAAAATTATGATATATTATTCATATTTTTATGAGTTGAAATGAAAAAGATATGAATTTTCTAAATTCATATCATATTTTTTGAATTAAAAAAGCCCCTTTAATGCATGAAATAAATGCCCCCCCCCCCTTTAACACCGGTTCCAGACAGGAACCGGTGTTAAAGGGGGGGCATTTATTTCGTTTCCCGCGCGCACCCACCCCCCCTTTAACACCGGTTCCTGCCACGAACCGGTGTTAAAGGGGGGAGGGGTAATAAATGCGCGCGGGAAACCCACCCCCCCTTTAACACCGGTTCCAGCCACAAACCGGTGTTAAAGGGGGGGTAATAAATGCGCGCGGGAAACCCCCCCCCTTCCCTTTAACACTGGTTCCAGCCACGAACCGGTGTTAAAGGGGGGGTGTATTTATTTCACCTTCCTCCCCTTCGTCCTTTCTTCCCCCACTGAGCCAGATCGATCGAGAACAGATAGAAGCGCCGCCCCCGACCCGCCGTCTCGCTGCCGCCGCTTCAGAGCCCGACCCGCCGTCTCGCCGCCCCCGACCCGCCGTTTCGCCGCCGCCGCTCGGAGCTCGAGGTTCGCCGCCCCCGACCCTCTGATCTTCCCCGCATCCTTCCCGACCCTCTCGCTCCACCGCTGTCCCGTCCTGGCCATGTCCGCCTCCACACCCTCCTTCGCGCCGGCGACCTCGCACCTGCTCCAGCAGTTCCGCGCCACCCTCTGTGCCGCAGCGTAAAGGGTCGCCCATTGCCGCGACGCCCCCGCGCCGGAGCACCTCCACCCATGCGCCTCCCCGTGTCCCCGCCGCGACGCCTCCTCCGCGCGAGCTCGTCTCCTGTCCCTGCGCGCCTCCGTGACCACGCCGCCCTCCGCGAAGGTTCTGGGCGACTGCGCCGTTCCGCGCTCTCTTAGCCTCAGGGGCTCGCCCCAGCTCGCCGGCTGCTCCCATGTCTCTCTGTGAATGGATGAAGGAAGAAGACGACCCAGATGGAGGTAACGGGCCGCTAATGGCTGTCGGGGAGACGATCCGTCCCAGACTGCCACCTCATGATCTTGAGGTGGCCCGTCCTGTCAGAATTGCGATTAAACTAGCTAACTGTTCGATTAGGCAAAGTTTGTAGTTGTTTGTAGTCTCTAGCTCCAAAATTCGTAGTTTTTTTAAGCAGTCCTTAATTGTCATAGTTTTTTAAATCTCTAGACTCAATTGTCGTGGTTTTGTGCAATTTACTCCAAATCGACAAGAAACACCTTTTCAGCGAATGCATCCACACGACGGTTCGCGCACCTGGACGCCACTCTGGCCTATGTAGAGATCGCAACATGCAACATCTAGGAACAAATTCCGGTGCTCTGTCGCTCTCTCTCTCCCGCCCAGACATTGCTCTCTTTCACGGCCACATTTTCCCATTTCCCTTTCGCGGCTACACACCCCCGTTCGATCATATCGGTTATGCGGCGATCTGGAGAAAGTCTAAACCCTAACTGACCACCTCGCTCTCTTCCCCGTGCAGGAGCGTCTCGCCGCCGCCGCTTCGGAGCTCATAGGCCACGCCTAAACGCCGACGCCGCCCGCCGCCCGACGAGCCCGCCGCTCGACGAGCCCGCCGCATCCGTCCGACGAGCACCGCCGCCCGACGAGACCAACGTCACCCCACCGGTGAGCGCCACGTGTCTGCCACGTGTGTGATTGCTGACTCATCCTGATTAAAACTTGTTTGCTCGATAAATTGTACTACATGCATAGATTAAAACTTGTATACAAATTGGACCTCTGACTCATTTGTGTATTTTGGTATGAATAATATGTATATTTGTGTATGAATCCAAGTCCACTTGAATGTTTACACTCTTACTCTAGATAATATTATTGTTTTAGAAACTATGGATCCACTTAGTAGAAACCTTGAAGAAGAAGAAATAATGGAGAACATTATTGATGAGGACACCTCACAATATCTGAACTTGGAGGGACATGACGACGACAGCTCAAGTACTAGTCATGGAGAAGATGAAGACTCCGGTGAACGCAATTTAATGGTTACAAAGTCCGGCGAGGTATATGCATTGATTAAGCCTCAGCTGACTTCCACCAACAATATTCTTCTACATGTATTAATTAATGCTTCTTTCTTCTTTTAGCCCTCTGGATCGACCAGCCAGCAACCATCTTCTTCTACGAAAAAGAGCAAGCGAGGCGCGAGCCAGCGGTTGAAAGATCGTGCAAAGTTCACGATCGAAGCAGTCCGTGTTGATGGCAGGCCGATGGAGCCCAAGAAGGCCGCAGACAAATTTATACGTCAGGCTGGTGTTCTTGTTAGGGACCAAGTCCCAATCATAATTGAATATTGGAATAAGCCAAAGAAGGGCGACGGTACCTTTGTCGATGACAGATCCAAAGAAACGCTTTGGAATTCGTTGTTGGTAAATTTCACCCTTCCGCCAGAGGAGGATGAAAACAACCCGGTTATAAAGAAAAAGGTCAAAGAGTGGACTATAAAGAAGATGGCTGAGGCTTTCCGCAACTGGAAGACAAAATTGAACAAATTTGTCAAAGCTCGCGAGACTCCAGATTTCGAAGACGCATATTATGCGAAGATAAGACCTCACTGGCCCGAATTTGAGACATATAAAAAAAGTGCTATAGCTAAAAAGAGGTCAGAAACCAATACGCTTAATGCCCTGAAGAAGTAATATCACCAGAGGACGGGGTCAGGTGGCTACATATCTCAGAGGCCTAAGTGGGAGGAAGCTGAGAGGGCCCTGCGCGAGAGAGGGATCACACCCCAGACAGATGGGTGGGACCTACGTGCAAAGACTTGGTTCTACGGAATCGGGGCAAGGTTGGACCCAGAAACATGATTGTGTATCTTCCCAACCATCCTTGCCAAACCCGTCACTAAACTCATCACGGCATACGAGGAAACATCCGCTAGGACCTTCCATCCCGACAGAGAGAATGACCAGCTCACACGCGCCATCGGTAAAAAAGAACACCCTGGACATGCACGAGGCACAGGGGGTATGACGTGGAAGGATGGGTTTGCCGACTGGAGCGACTCTTACAGATGGCGCGGCAGAAAAGAAAAAGAGCGTACAGAGCGGATGACACAGATAGAACATGCACTTGCGGCGCTGCAGACGCAAGTGAATGCACAACAGAGCCATCAAGCTACCGGCACATCTCAGCGGCATGAAGAGCCTGCATTGGAAGCTGCCCGCGGCCCAGACTCTGCGCGGAAAAGCAGTGTGGCTTCCACGGAGAACATGCAGCCAACGCTTGAAATGACGGGTCCTCGATACCCCGTTGATGAGATCACGGAGAGCGAACACGCTGAGCTGCATGTGAGATTAATGGGCTTATCCATTAAGGTGGCTGTCGGCTATGCCTTACCTCCTGTAGCTGGTGGAACTTACCACTGCCGACCGATTCCAGATGGCTAGGCTATTGTCGGGGTGGATGAGGTTGTGAAGGAATATGAGGAAGCACAGCTTGACCATGCTATAGGTGAAGGGGAAACTCAACTCAAATTTGCAGTGAAAACAACCATTCTTTGGAAGAAGGAACACATTGTGCTTCCAAATTGGAGGTCACTGGCACCCCCGCCGTCTCCGCAGCGTCAGCAGTCTGAGCCGCTTCAGCTATCTCCTGCGCGGCAGCCATCTCCGGCCCGTCAGCCATCTCCTGCGCGGCAGCCATCTCCGGCCCGTCAGCCATCTCCTGCGCGGCAGCCATCTCCGGCCCGTCAGCCATCTCCGGTGCTTCAGCCATCTCCTCAGCGTAAGCGGAAGAGCACTGCCACGAGGAGCATCAGTAGCACTGCCACAAAGAAATCCGCAGGAAACCGTACGCCAAAGAGTTCAAAAAACTACGTCCCGCAGCCTTCCGCCAAGCCATTGCCGGTTTTACCGTGGAATCGCAGCAACGAGGAGACCAATAGGATCTCGGGAGAACAGGTCAAGAAATTCTTTGCACCTAGACGGGCCGAGCCAAAGGAGAAAATAGATCCGGCGGTGGTGGAGAAGTTTTACAAAAATCTTTTGAAACCTGAAACCCCACTTGTGCCGGACTACGAGCGCCAGATTTTGAAGGCGGATGCAAGGCGCCGTAGGGAGACTGAAATTAGCAGTCGTGAGGCACCCCAGAAAACAGTTCCCATGCTCGGAGAGCAGGAAAACCAATCATGCGCCCCGCTCCAAATGTTTGACAAACGGGACGCTCCTCCCGTAGATGATTACGAGGCAGAGCTACAAAGAAAGGCCAATGAGATGGGGATGACTTGCATTGCATACTTGAACGTCATGGGAGACAACTTGCCCAAATGCGATGTCAACCCCATACAGCCATGGAAGTATGGGAAGAATCTAGTCAAGAAAGAGGAGCTCAAGAATCTACCAACAAAGATGCGAAAATTGCACAAGTGGTACCTTCATTTCTGCAAGACGAGAAAAGAAGAATGGATCACGACGCATATAAGAGATCAGATTTTCTTGTGCGGAGACGACGCGATCGACTTCAACATTCAAGACTTGCATTTTCTATTCAATCAGAAGGAACTCGACAAATCTGCCATCAGCCTTTATTGTGTGTAAGTACTATTTTTGTAATATTTATCTCATCTCATTCACTTCATTAATTGCATATATATATATATATGCTCACCATATATGTATATACTATTATGCAGGAAAAAGGTTATGGAATGCATGAAAGGAGGCCCTTTTGACATTGGGTTCGTTGACCCAAATAGAGTTCATGAAGAAGTGGTAAGAGACAAACCGGGGCAAACAGAAGATTACTTGCTAAAGTCTTTACTGAGACAACAAACCAAAAGGGAAATACTATTGCCTTACAACTTCTCGTGAGTACTGTTACCCTCTCTCTTGTACACATTCTGTTTCGGCTTACTCGATGTTAAGTGTAACTGATGATGAGTTATGCGTGCGTAGGTTCCACTTTATTCTGCTAGTCATTCAACCCGACTCAGGAAAAGTCCTTGTCATGGACTCGTTACGAAAAGAAAAAGAGCTATGGGCAGACTTTAGAGAGATGCTCCAGAGGTAATTTCAATCATATTATCGCACTAGATCGGCAACTTTCGTGACAATAAGTAATTAATTACTCCTTTATCCATTTTCTTTGTCGGACAGGGTTTGGAAAATGTTCACGGGCAGGGCCATGGGTGAATGGTCATAAGAACTAAAATTTGTAGACCAAAATGTAAGTAATACTAGCTAGCTTCCAATTCCATTATATCATGCTTTATTGATTATTATTTTGATTGAACTCTCTATTCTCGTAAAGTGCGCGCATCAGGGACACGGCAATAACTTATGTGGGTACTATGTTTGCGAATTCATTCGCAACACGATATGTGCGACAGGCCAAGCCACACTAGAACAACTTAGAGTAAGTAAACAAAGTCCACAACATTATTTTATTACCATCAATTGTGTTGAGTTTGATTCTTATATATATATTGACGGCCCATTCTTCATATATATTCAGATCGAATGGATGCGGGACCAACTCCTACCATTTGAACGCATACGAGCCATTCAAGAGGAATTGGCGGGGTTCATACTTGATGAGGTCGTCACGCCTGGCGGAGAACTCTTTAGATATCCACCAAAATGAACGATGAGGATGTATGTGCCGATGACGATGTATGTGCCGATGACGATGTTTGTGTATAATAATAGTTGCTTAATTATTCATGTACTCGTATGTACCGATGACGATTTATAAGTATACCGCTCCCGATCGATTTCCCCTCGCTCCCCCCCCTCCCGCAGAAATACGCCCAGAACGGGGCAGAGGCAGAAGTCTGCCGCGGCAGAGATTTAGGCCGTTTTCCTGCCGCGGCAGAGTTCTGCCGCGGCAGGAAAACGGCCTAAATCTCTGCCGCGGCAGAAGAACCTTTAACACCGGTTCCAGATACGAACCGGTGTTAAAGGGGGGGGCTGAGGCCTGCGGCAGCCCCACGTGCGCCACCCTTTAATACCGGTTCGTATAAGAACCGGTGTTAAAGGCCCCCCCTCTAACACCGAACCCTCAACAGCGGTTGGGGAACCGCTGTTAAAGGGCCCTCCCAACCGGAGTTAAAGGGGGGGGGCCTGCACTAGTGCACCATGGGTATGTCGAAAAGCCTAATCGATCGACGGGTAAATCAGCGCCGGTTTTTGAGATGTGTAAGACCCATTTATGTAAATATAAAACAATATATTGCATCAAAATTGGAATTGATATGATAAAAAAGACATATTTGAAATAGTGAATTCTTTTTAATAATCCAAGGAGAACACATGTGATATGTACTTAAATTCAATTAAATATGTAGCAATCCCAAAATTAGCAAAAAGAGCAGCAGCACGTCTCATCCTATCCCTGACCATATGAGGCCAAAATTGCTAGCGACACACTCCATCGTTCCGGCTCCTCATCCACGATTTCCACGGACTTAATCGAGAGATGTCCATCATCCCTGAGCTTCTTCGTCCCTGAGACGCCTCTGCTCTTCCCCAGGTGTGGGGCCGCCCCCCTCTGCTCCCTCCCAGATGCGGCACCTTGCCCCCCATCGCCATCGATTCCCAACGCCCCCCAGTTACCAACCCCACGCGTTCCGTTTCCCTGGCTCCGGTTGATCCCGTTCCGTCCGCCGCCACCGTGATGTATCCTCTCGTGCTGCCGTGCTCATCTCTCACCGAGCTCCCTGTGTCGCCGCCCTTCTCTCTCTCTCTCTCTCGCTCTGGACGCGCGCTGCCATGTCCCCCTGGCTCCGGTTGATCCCGTTCCGTCCGCCGCCACCGCGATGTATCCTCTCGTGCTGCCGTGCTCATCTCTCACCGAGCTCCCTGTGTCGCCGCCCTTCTCTCTCTCTCGCTCTGGACGCGCGCTGCCATGTCCCCCTGGCTCCGGTTGATCCCGTTCCGTCCGCCGCCACCGCGATGTATCCTCTCGTGCTGCCGTGCTCATCTCTCACCGAGCTCCCTGTGTCGCCGCCCTTCTCTCTCTATCGCTCTGGACGCGCGCTGCCATGTCCCCCTGGCTCCGGTTGATCCCGTTCCGTCCGCCGCCACCGCGATGTATCCTATCGTGTTGTCGTGCTCATCTCTCACCGAGCTCCCTGTGTCGCCGCCCTTCTCTCTCTCTCGCTCTGGACGCGCGCTGCCATGTCCCCCTGGCTCCGGTTGATCCCGTTCCGTCCGCCGCCACCGCGATGTATCCTCTCGTGCTGCCGTGCTCATCTCTCACCCCTTCTCTCTCTCTCTCGCTCTAGACGCGCGCTGCCATGTCCCCCTGGCTCCGGTTGATCTCGTTCCGTCCGCCGCCACCGCGATGTATCCTCTCGTGCTGCCGTGCTCATCTCTCACCCCTTCTCTCTCTCTCGCTCTGGACGCGCGCTGCCATGTCCCCCTGGCTCCGGTTGATCCCGTTCCGTCCGCCGCCACCGCGATGTATCCTTTCGTGCTGCCGTGCTCATCTCTCACCGAGCTCCCTGTGTCGTCGCCCTTCTCTCTCTCTCGCTCTGGACGCGCGCTGCCATGTCCCCCTGGCTCCGGTTGATCCCGTTCCGTCCGCCGCCACCGCGATGTATCCTCTCGTGCTGCCGTGCTCATCTCTCACCGAGCTCCCTGTGTCGTCGCCCTTCTCTCTCTCTCGCTCTGGACGCGCGCTGCCATGTCCCCCTGGCTCCGGTTGATCCCGTTCCGTCCGTCGCCACCGCGATGTATCCTCTCGTGCTGCCGTGCTCATCTCTCACCGAGCTCCCTGTGTCGCCGCCCTTCTCTCTCTCGCTCTGGACGCGCGCTGCCATGTCCCCTCCCGCCGGCGAGCCCTCTGTTCTGTCCCGGCAGGCGAGAGCCCCCTTCCTCATCTTCCGCAAGCTCGCGCCTCGCCTCCGGCCGAGGTTGTTGTTCCTGTTTCTTCTCGAGACAACAATCGTTGTTCCTGTTGCTGGGCTTGTCCACAACGGACCTGCGAAGGTATTTAAACTGGTGAAATTTTATGTGAGGTAGCAGTATGGGACTATTATTAATTTAAAAATACATATGGGTCTCAGATCTCGCTTCGTATGGGCCAGCTTATAGAGGACCGCTGCTTTAGGATCGGGCCAACAAAGGCCAGCAAGATGACAACGTTCGGATGGATTTTTTTTTACTTAACAGTTCCGTGGTGGGTAATATTAGCTAACTCATAAGGGTAAATCAGTCTAAAAAAGAGTTAGACCGGAAGAAACACTTTGTCCTTTATTATTAGATATAGATTACAAACTAAATAAAAAGGGAGTCTCCATGTTGTAGCACCGAGACTCGTAGCATAAGTCGCAGTCAACGACGTCATTGCGTTCCTTCCATCCGACAAAAGATAACAGCCGTCGCTACAGGAATATCGCCAAGGGTAACAAAAGCCGTGGGCGTAGGCCAAAATGTCCTCGGCGTATGCTACGCCGACGGCTATCCTCGGCGTAGCCTTCTCGGCAAAGGTCTCCCTCGGCAGAGACACTTTTGTCCATCGGTGTAGCTCTAGCCGTCAGCTTATGCTACGCCGACGACCTTGTCCTCGGCATAGCCCCGTCGGCATAATAAAACGGCAGGTCATAAAACATCCAAAAAAATTAAAAAAAATTGAACTTTTTCTCAACTTTTTTAAATCTTTGAATTGTTTGAATCATTAATCTCTCATCTGGAATATTTTTAACACTGATTACATTTAATTTTTGATCAAATTGCAGTTTTTATCAATCTTTTCGCTCGGTCACCCATCCTAACACTACTCCAGCTCCAGCATGCTTAACTTCTCAGTTTCTTCCAAATCAGTTTCCACGAAGCAATTTGTACCTAGTTGTCAACACTATGATATCAATCCTATTAACTGTTATATCATTATGTCACATGTTTTTATTTTTTGAAACTACAAACACTTATTTAAGTAAACAACAATGAATAAGTAAAACTATTACTGATTCAAATAAAAATATAATAATTTTACTTTTTTGTATTTTTCTATTTATATCTTTCAATTTGTAAATCAGAATTCGATAAATAATATGTCTAAATTGATCATAAAAATGAAAGGAATATAAATATGATATCCATATCAACTTATCACAAACCCCCTATTTTTGAATTTTTTTATGCCTGACATGGATATACCCTACGGGTGCATAACATTAGTATACCCGGTCCAGTCCAAGGAAAGCCCATGAGAGGACACGCAGCCATGAAGATTTCGGGTGGCCCAAGTCCGTGGCGATTTCGACTCCTTGGAGGACAAGTCTAGATTAGATAAAATTTCGAAGGGTATCAATCCTAATTTGTAACCGACTCGACTTGACTCGGGACATGTCATATCTATATAAAGGCCAGGATGGTACGGCGAGAAGGATCCTCAACTCACCTCATACACACCTCCACGCCAGATTGCATCTGCCACTCATGTAATCTTCGGTTCCGCCGTAATCAAGACCAGACAAGTAGGAGTAGGGTTTTCCTTCCGGGGGGCTTGCACCTGGGTAAATCTCGTGTCCCTATGTTTCTTGTCTGTTAACCGTTCCGCGACTTCCAGCATCCCCATATTCTCCAAAATCTAAGTCCATAACAATGGGCATTGACGAGATCGAACCTCGTCAATTGACGTCATCTGTGGGAAGCGGGGACGCTGATCGTGCGGTTATGACGGTTCCATCCGGAGCGATCTACGATTCATCGGCAACGGAGAGTAACCTCCTCTTCGGCGCCTTCGAATTTACCGCCCACTCACCGGCCACCCTGAAGGATTTCGAGTCCGTCGGAAACGGGCTCGAGATGCCGTTCGAGAGCTTCTGCTTCGAGGTGGGGCAGACCGGCACCCTCCCCCTCCTAGAGCGGGTTCCACTACCATTGTCGGGGGGATAACCCCCGGTAGGGTCATAAGGGGTAAAAAATTACCCAGCTTGGCTTATGCCGAGTCGAAGAAATCTCTGGCCGGGTCTTAGCGGCCGGGCTACAAAGCTTATGCGCGGCTGACATGAAAACTATGTCGGCCCGTATAGGACAAAGCTGTTTAACTTGCAGGCAGCGGTGAACCAGGTCTCACGAGGGAAGGCCGAGTCAGGAAGGACGCGTGGCGGCTTTCCGAGTGAGATTCAGGAGGGACCATGATAAAGCATGGTCAAAAGAGAAGGGCGACGCCGGGTGACATAAAAGGAGTTGGGTGACGCTCAAAGCAAGGACCGACGTACCAAAGCACCGCGTGACGCCCAAGAGCTGGCGCTTACGTACGGAAAGACCGTTGGCTGTATAGCTTTGAGGACTGGGTCAAGGGCTCAGGGCTAGCCATGACCTGGCCCGCACAGTAAGGATAAAGATCCAAACAGTAACCCTAGGACCCAAAGTTGTAATCTAGCTGGCCATCGCCTATATAAGGAGGGACATAGCTAGGGTTTAAGGGGGTTGGACCAAGTAGAAAACTAGTGCCCTGAGGCTATGCTTGAACAACTCCAGGGGCACTTGTAAACTTCTTGGAGCAATAAAAATCCTAAGTGTGGAGAGTTCTTCATGTTCTTCGTGAGCGGCAAGACCGTGCACTCTCTCCCCGGTTACCTCAAGCGTCCATTCGGCCCCCAACTTAAGCCTACCCATGGCATCTGTTGTAACACCACCATGACAGTTGGCGCCCACCGGGGGGCAGAAGCTAAGCTTGGGGGAGGTATACCGACATCACACTCATCTACATATCATGTTTCATCGGTACTTTGTATATCCATGTTTCACTTTATTTTTAGTTTTTGTTTCTGCTTTCCAAAACACAAAAGACCAAAAATATTTTTGTTGTTTATCTTTGTTTGTTTCTCTATCTTTTAGCTTTGGTTTTCTTTTCTTTCCTTTGGCTTTGGTTTGCTATAAGAAAAATCTAAGAAGATTTTGCTTTGTTTCTTTTTTTCTTTGAGTGCTTGCTTTAAAAATCGAAAACCCAAAAATATTTGTTGTTCTTCTTTGGTTCTGTGAAGTTCATTGCAGGGTTTAGTGGTCCTCAGTGGAGTTTGGTTTCATGTTATTATTCAAGCCACACAAGTAAACAACAATTATGATGATTTATGACAACTCGAGGTGTGGTAAGAGGCTGGTAATGAACTCTATTTGTTTTCATTTTTGTACATATACTCATCATTGTGATCATGCTTAGTCGGTTCATGTAAGGTGTACGTTATTTATGGATGCTTAGTAGTTCTTGCTCTCTTATGATTAGCTCCAACTTGCTAATAGTTTGTAGCATGTCATATGAATGTTTGCTTGCATTGTTCTATTCATAACTTGGTATGACATTGTGGTATCCTCCTCTGAACGTTTCATTTGAATTGACTTGGCACATTCCCACGCATGCATATGACTGAACAAAAGTCAGTAAGCCTCGATGATTTATTTTTCCTTAGAGTTCTTGTATCACTTTTATGCCATAGTTAGTTTTGTTTTGTTGCAAGCATGATTATGACCGCTATTGCTCTCTTGTTTGTCACTCCCTCTCTATTACTAGCCTTTACTTGTACTGAGTATGAGCTCTACTCGTGTTTCCAACTCCCCAAAACCAATATTGTCAAAAAGTGTCCACAATACCTACCTATTAGCATCACTGCTATTCCGTGTATATTTATTATGCCTTGTTTTCTTCTAAATAAAATGTTTGTTTGTTTTGAGGAAGTTAGTTAGTAAATCTCTCATGAACTTGATGGCACAATTTATTTCCTTGCACTTAATAAACCTAAACCATTGTGACTGTCCTTGAAAGTTATATGCTTGCAAATTATAGGCTCGGAGTTAGCAGAACCGTGCTTTCACGGGGAACGCTTTCAACACAGCATGTAAATATCTACCCAGTTGATATCATGCTCTTTTGTTTATGGATGTCGTCGGTGTAAAATAAAAGGGGATCTTGTAAGTCCATGGAGTTATGTATATGTGTTAGATAAACACCTGGGCCGCTAACCTAAGACATGTCTAATCATGGTGGAAACTTGCAGCATCACCATAG
Organism: Avena sativa; assembly: GCA_916181665.1. Taxonomy (NCBI): domain Eukaryota; kingdom Viridiplantae; phylum Streptophyta; class Magnoliopsida; order Poales; family Poaceae; genus Avena; species Avena sativa. The sequence continues at coordinate 478,254,977 of OV702283.1, forward strand.
TGAGCAATCTATGAAGCTTTCTTCTTATATATAAAAAAATAGAGATACCGAAAAAGAGGAAAGAGAGAAAAAAGCACCATTTTCCCATGGTAAATAAGAAGATTGTTGAGATGCTCATTGTCTGCTTGCCTTGTCATTTTGATATGGGATAGCTCTTGTATCATGAGGCAAGGGGTACCCCGTTGGAGGTTCTCTATGATAAGCATGTATTTACAATGAGAAGAACTTACAGTAACTAAAGTTCAGTAGCATGAGGAGCGGCCCTCGTACTCAAGGGACATGAGATTTCCAGTTTATGGTTTGTCAAGCATATAACTAATAGTTGATCTCACTTTAACCTTAATTACTTAAAGATGCCTATGATAGGGGCATGAGAGCTCAAAGCTAATGAGTGCCATAATTTCAAAATTTGGGAATCCTTTCAAACTTTTCAAAACCTTTTCACTTGTTTGTTGAGTGACCACTTATTCTTTGAGCACTTTCTTGAGAGCATAGTTGTCGTTCTTAGTGTAATATGCTTGTCTCAAAACTTGATTAATTATGTCATGACTTTGATGCTTGTATCTTTAATATCTTTACTTCTAGTCTTCACTTGAACTTCAGAGGTGCCTTGGCATTTATGTTTTTCTCCATAATCAAAGGCAAGCGAGATACCACTCTATCATACCATCTTATGAGCATTGCAATGTTGCTTGTGTTTATGTCTCATGCTACTTATTATTATTGTGTTGGAATCTCTTCATAGCTTGCAATAACTATTGAGTAAACTTAGGTTGCATACCCCTTATTATGAATTGTTTAAGTATTGATCATATGCTGAGAATATTTACATCACATGAAGCAAATGTGTTCATGAAAGTTTCTTTTATTGCACTCAGTTTTCAACTGAATTGCTTGAGTACAAGCAATAAGCTAAGCTTGGGGGAGTTGATACGTCCAAAACGTATCTATTTTCCCGAACACTTTTGCTATTATTTCTCCTCTAACTTGTGTGATTTGAATACAACTAACACGGACTGACGTTGTTTTTAGCAGAATTGCCTTGGTGTCTAGTTTTTGTGCAGAAAATCAAATTTTAGGAAACATTCTAGAAAATATCGCAAAACTCCTATTTTACCAGAAGACTCTCGGAGCCAGAAGATGAGACGTAGGAGGGCCACGGGGGGTCCACACCCCCTGGCCGCGTGGGCCAGTCCAGGCCGTGCCTGGAGGGGGTGTGGCCACCTCGGGCACCCCCTCGGCCTCCCTCTTTAGCTACATAAAGCCTTCTGACCTAAAACGACAGGGGGGTTTGACGTTTTTTCAGATAGACTTCCGCTGCGCCGGCACCACCAGAAACCGCGATTCAGAATCAGAAACTCTGTTCTAGCGATTTGTCGGGACGGGGTTTTGGAGGAGATCATAGCCATCATCATCACCAACGCCTCTCCATAAACCATCCATGTTTCCCCCATCCATGACTGAGTAATCCCCCGCAGTATCCTATGGGGATGGTAGGGATTGGATGAGATCTATCATGTAATTCATAAGATTGTTAGGGCATGGTGCCTAGTATCTATTGTTAGTGCTATTGGACTTTGTTGCAACTTGTTATGCTTAATGCTTGTCACTAGATCCAGAGTGTCATGATCTCAGATCTGAACATGTTATTGATTCATGATGATAGTATTGTTTATGGTCTTACCTGCAAGTTGTTTACACATATTATTGTCTGGAACCAAAGGCCCTGAAGTGACAGAAATTGGGACAACCGGAGGGGATGGCTGTGATGTGAGGATCACATGTGTTCACGAAGTGTTAATGCTTTTCTCTGGTTCTCTATTAAAAGGAGCATCTTAATTTCCAGTAGATTCCCTTCAGGCCCCGCTGCAACGGGCTGGCAGGACAAAAGATGTATGACTATATATGGAGCACATGCATATGATTGTTTAGTACTTGGATGATTTATATTATATATCTGCAAATGCCCTAGATCTTGATATTACATGAATAGTCTTGTCCATGCAACGCCCGTATATCCATCCATATGCCTACCGCACTCGAATCCTACTGTTTGCTACTATTGTTACTATTGTCTTTGTTTTACTGCTATTGTTACTTTGCTATTGCTGCTACAAAACTGTTGCTACTGATAAACTACTGTGAGCAAGACTATTTCTAGGTGCAGCTGAATTGACAACTCAGTTGTTAAGGCTTATAAGTATTTTTTGGCTCCCCTTGTGTCAAATCAATAAATTGGGTTATACTACCATCGAAGACTGTTGCGATCCCCTATACTTGTGGGTCATCAGTGGGCAGTGACCTCTCTAAGAAGTGGGTATAATTTGGAAAATCCACAATTTCACATGTTATGATTTTCCTTGTTATTGTTATCAGCTATATATCTTTACACTCATCAGAAGTCCACAAACATCAAATCTGTTTGCTTTACAGGCAATGATTTTGCTTGATATTATTATATTTACATGATATTTACATAATTTAACCTCAAATATGTTTGCTTTATAGGCAGTGATTTTGTCTGATATTATTAGATTTACATGATCTTTACATATTTCACTTAATTTCATTCAGCGCCACGTAGCAGCTGCTCAGTCCTTTCTTCTACCGTCCTCTTGTCAATCTTGTGGATTCAAAGGGGGTCATGTATGCCCTTCCAAAGGCAGATGGAAGAAAAATGGTGCATGGCCACCCTTCGTGAAGGGTACCCATGGTATCAGCTATGGATTCCAAGCGGTTAAGAACTACTTGATGTATTATCTTGTATTTCACTTTTATTGCTATCGTCTTACTTGTCTATCAATTTTCTCATGAAGGTGGTCCCTAGTGTCGCTCGCCCCATTATAAACAAGTTGTTTGGAAATGATAAGTTTCTAACTCTTTATACCGAGGACGCAAAAGGCTTGCAATAACTATATGATGTGTATGTCTCCCAGACAATGGCCACCACCTATTTGGGTGGCCGAGGTTGGTACAAGTATGTCTGTGAGAATGGTCTGAAGCAGGGGGACGAGGTAGGACTCGATTTTAGTAATCCTGGGTAGATACTTGCAAGCCATCATACACTTTTTGACCAAAGGGCCAAGAACAGAGGTACTACAAATTAATTTTGTTATGTATTCATCACAACCTCTGATGACTTTCTTGCGACTAACTGTTCTGCACCATTGTCTTTACTAATCGTATGACTCTTACCACTTGTGCAGTCCGCTTCCAGAAGGGCGCCAACATCAAGCTGCTGACACCAACACCGGCCTTAGTTCCTACAACGACACCTATTGACCTATGTAGGAGAAAGAATAGAGGTAGTAACTTAATTTGCTTGTATACTCTGATCACTATCTAGGAGTGTAAGAAACCATTTTGCTTGTACACATCTCATATGCCTCCCTGACCACTACTGCAGTCCCCTTACCTCGCCTGCAGAAGGTAAACGACATCAAGCTGCTCGCACCGGCACCAACACCCGCACCAGCACTGGACCTAGTTCCTGCTCCGACACCTGTTGACTGAAGGATAAATATTGGAGGTAGTAGTAACTTAATTTATAGTGGTTCGTAGCATGGAAAACAAAAAAATTCTACCGCATGCAAACAAACAAGCCAAGATCTATCTACTAGATTGTAGCAACGAGTCGATAGAGGAACTCACCCTCGAAGATTCCAAAGCGGTTAACGAGAGCAGATTCTCGTGGGTGATGTAGTCGTACTCTTGCCGATCTCAAGATCGCGTAGACGGTCCTTCCGGCGCTGCGTTCCGGCAGCGCTTCCGCAGTCGGTCACACGTTCGGTACTCGATGAAGACCTTCCTCTCCCTTGTTCCAGCAGGCAGCGGAGGTTTTTCACTCTCCTCGCGATTCCGGCAGCACGACGGCATGGTACCGGAAGTAGAGGGGAGATCTCGCAGGGCATCGCCTTAAGCCGGATCGAGTATGGTGGACTATGAGAGAGGCCTTGGCGATCTAGGGTTTAGAGGCACCAAGGGAGGAAGCTTGGCCGACGTTTAGGGCTTGGGAAGAGCCCCAACTCGGCCGCTAGGAGGAAACCCTAGGGCGGCGGCGACTTGTGGTGGCCGGCGGCTAGGGCTAGGGTTTGGGTGGTGTTGGGTGTAGGGAAGAGGGTCAGCCCTGCCCCTCCTTTTATAGGTGGGAGGGCGCGGCCAAGGGGAAGGGAGTCCTCCCCCAAGTCGGCCTCCTTGGCCGGCAGGTGGAGGGAGAGGAACTCCTCCCCAAGTAGGTCTCCTACTCTCCCTCCACCAAGCAAAACTGCCGTTTGACTTTTCAAATTGGCGTTTGACTTTTCAAACTAGGATTTGATTTCTCCCTTTATTTTACCCATCCATGATACCTAGTACATGATGCAACCATTCCACATTGTCATGACACATTCATGTACCCTTCCCCTCCGGAGTGCCGGACCTTCCGAAACCTTCTAGAACATTCCCGATGAAAACACCGGAATCATTCCCCAACTCCGAAACAGGACTTTCCTTATATGAATCTTATTCTCTGGACCATTCCGGATCTCCTCGTGATATCCCGGATCCTATCCGAGACTCCGAACAACATTCAGTCTCTTACTCATCATTCCATAACTACTCAACAACATCGAATCCTTAAGTGTGTCTCCCTACGATTCGTGAATTATGCGGACATGATCGAGACACTTCTCCGAACAATAACCAATAGAGGAATCTGGAAATTCATATGGCTCCCACATATTTCTACGATTACTTTGTGATCGAATGAACCACTTACATACGATACCAATTTCCCTTTGTCTCATGATAGTTTACTTATCCGGGGTTTTGATCGTCGGTATCTCTGCATACCTAGTTCAACCTCGTTACCGATAAGTACTCTTTTATCGTTCCCGTGGTATGTAATCCCTTGTGAGCCAGTCACATGCTTGCAAGCTAATTGGATGACATTCCATCGAGAGTGCCCAGAGTATATCTAACCGTCATATGGATGGACAAATCCCACTCTTGATTCAAGTGTATCAACCCATACTTTCCGAACACTCAATGCCATCTTTATAGCCACCCAGTTACGGTGTGGTGTTTGATGTCATCAAAGCATCCTTTCGGATATGGTGATAAGCATGATCTCATGGTCGAAGGAATTAGGTTACTATGTATCAGAAAGCTTATAGCAATTGAACTATTTAAAATGACTTGATCTTTATGCTACGCTTATCTATAGGAGTATGTCCACCATACCATTCTCCTAATGATATGATCTTGTTATTAACAACATCTCAAATGTTCATGATCAAGAAACCATGATCATCTATTAATCAACAAGCTAGTATTATGAAGAAGCTTTACTAGGGACTCTAATTTAGTTTACAAATCACACAAGTATTAATGTTTCTGGTTACTACTATTATAGCATGAATGTAAACATTTATCATAAACACAAAGATATAATAATAACTACATTTATTATTGCCTCTAGGGCATATCTCCAACATAATTTTCCTGTATACTCATCATATCCTCTTATCACTGTCTTGTGAGTAACTGTTGGAGTTTAAGAGACATTTTTCTTGCACACATATCATATACCTCTACCATCCCTGCAGTCAGCTTACCTACCCGTCAGAAGAATTCTAGCATCAATCTGCTGGCACCGGCGCCGGCACTGGTTCTGGCTCCTACACTGTCCCCTCTTCAATTAACTGTATCGGCACCATCTCCTACACCAGCGCCAGCACCAGCCATAGCACAGGCAGCAACACCATCTCCTACACCAGCACCAGGCCCAGCACAGGCAGCGACACCATCTCCTACACGAGCACCAGTCCCAGCACAGGCAGAGGAACCATCTTATGCACTAGTCCCTGTTCCTGCACCAGCAGCAGCTACTACACCAGCCCCAGCACAGGCAACGGCACAAGATCCTTGTCAGATCGTATCCTACACATGTGTCATATCAAGGTCACACTGGATTATGTTTGTGAGTGGTGGCAGATAAACTGCTCTCAATATCTTCTCAAGTTTCACATGCTTCAGTTCATTGCTCTTATTAATTATGCATCTATCTCTCTTTGACTCAGAAATTTCCTAAAAGTGCCACAAGGCAACCCGAGGTCAAACGAAAGGGCACAATAGTCTTCATGATGCAGAGAGAATGAGTGCAAGTAGAGGGACGCTACGCCATTAACTGGACTGATGGGCCCTTGGCAGCTACTTCTAGGTGGATCAAGTTTTGGAAAGCAGCCAAACTTACCATTGGAAAAATGGTCAAGGTCGATGTATCTCGCTGCCCTGAATGCAGCAGGATGGTCATGAAGTTCATAATTGTCTAGCTCTTTGGTCGCATGCTATTGTAATTAATTATGTGGTTCTCTTATCTCCACAGATCATATATGGGTAGTAAAACTGTGATAACCTTTTGCTGGATTGGAGTTATGACTAGTACATACTAGTATGGTATATTTGTATCTATATGTCGGTTCCCTATATGACCAAGACCAACTTATGACAATGATTGTGTTCAATCTTAATATTTGAGGAGGTTGCACACAAAATCAGACTTGATCATCAGTTTTACTTGCTCTAATGATTTAAGTGTGTTTGGAGAAAAGGGCAAACTGATTGTGGGCATGGTTTTTAGAGCTGAAGCAAGAACTGGTTCCCTCTGTACTCCTATTGAATTTCAATGTCTGTTTTGCTGAATCAGTCATTTTGAAATGCTGCTGAATTGGTCAAGTGTTGTTGAATACTCCCTCCGTTTCAAGGCTTAAGGCGTCCTCGTTTTGCGTGTTTTTTCTTTGACCAAGAATTACTCTAAATACGTAAAAAGTTTTGGTATAAAACTAGTATCACTAGAAAGTATTTTTCAATACGAATCCAACGATACTAATTATGTATAATATAATCAAAATTTTGTTGCTCAATTCTTTTGATCAAACTTTGCTTTGCAAAGCGTGTGCGCCTTAAGCCTTGAAACAGAGGTAGTATGAACTAGGAATCTGTCGATATTTTCTTTGTCTTATTCTGTACTGCTGAATCATTGAAATTCTACTAAATTTGTGAAAATTTATGTCGATGCTGTTGGGATGCTTGCACTAGAGCTTTTGCCTGTGTTTCATCAGAACTATTGGTTGTGTTTTGGACAGTGATGAGAGGCAGAGAGGGTAAAGATACAACATGATTTCACCAAGTGAAGTCATTGGATATCGGTCCAGTTTTGACGCATGCGGTGTGTGTCTCTGGTTATTTAGATATTTTTACATGAATATATCTGTCAATTGACTTATCGCTTTTTCACACTCCGTCGGTGAGGTCTGGTTCCCTCTGTACTGCTATTTACTTTGAGTGTCGTATCGCTGAATCAGTCATTTTGAAATGCTGCTGAATTGGTCAAGTGCTGCTGAATATGTACTAGGAATCTGTCTATTTTATGTCTTATTATGTACTTCTGAATCATTCAAATGCTACTGAATTTGTGAAAAGTTATGTCACTTCTGCTGGGCTGCTTGCACTAGAGCTTTTGCGTGTGTCTCATCAGAAGCATTGGTTGTGTTTTGGATAGTGATGATAGTGTGATTTCACCAAGTAAAGTCATTGGATACCAGTCAAGTTCAGGCGCATGCGGTGTGTGTCTCTAGTTCTTTTGATATTTTTACGTGAATATATCATTCAAAAGAATTATCGTTTTTCCCTGCCGTCGGTGAGGCCTTTGTTCTGAATCCGGCGGATCCACAGCAGAATGCAAAGTTTACTAATGAGGATATGAAAGCAAATATCGTTTGATTTCTTTGTTGTAGTGGCAACGCACATGATTATATTTGTGATGTCCTTTGTAACGAATCCTTTGTCCTTGACATATTTTTTTTGGGTTTGCATTATTTTATTCTACCAATATTTCTTTCCAGAGAGGCTGCCATGGCGGCCCACCAGACTGCAGCGTCCCTCTTAATTTTCTTCTAGCAATATTTATTTACAGAGATGCTCACATGGTGGACACACTAGCCTGTAGCGCCCTCTTGATTTTCCTCTAGCAATATTGCTTTACAGAGAGGCTGACATGGCGGACCCACCAGCCAGCAACGTCCAACTTAATTTTATTCTAGCAATATTTTTTTACGGAGAGGCTGACATCCTGCAGAGTCTCTCTTAATGCGCGGGTTTGAAAAAAAAAGTTTAAGTACTTGTGCAGGGAGGCTGGCATCAGGGGCCCACAAGCCAATACATACCAGAGAGGCTGACATGTGGTATGTTGATTATGCCTGTTAATGATAGTTTTCCAAATGAGCAGTTGGCTCCAATAAGGATAAGTCCGCATGAGAGCCCTTGGTATGCTGATTATGCTAACTTTATTGTTTCCAAGTATTTGCCTCCAACCTTTATAGCCCAGCAAAGAAGAAAATTCTTTTATGATATAAGGCATTACTTTTGGGATGACCCACATTTATATAAAGAAGGAGTGGATGGTATTATGCGAAGATGTGTTCCAGAATTTGAACACCAAGAAATATTTTGAAAATGTCATGGCAGTGCTTATGGAGGACATCATGCTGGGGATAGGACTGCACAAAAGGTTTTACAATCTAGATTTTATTGGCCTACCCTTTTCAAAGATGCAAGGAAGTTTGTCTTATCATGTGATGAATGTCAACGAGTTGGTAAAATTTCTAGACGCAATGAAATGCCTATGAATTATTCTCTTCTTATTGAACCTTTTGATTGTTGGGGATTTGACTTTATGGGTCCTTTTCCTCCTTCAAAAGGGTATACTCATATTCTTGTTGTTGTTGACTATGTTACAAAGTGGGTAGAAGTCATACCTACAAACAACGCTGATGGTAAGACCTCTTTAAAAATGCTTAAGGATGTTATTTTTCCTAGGTTTGGTGTACCTAGATATCTCATGACTAATGGAGGCTCTCATTTTATTCATGGGGGTTTTAGAAAAACTCTCGTTAAGTATGATGTAAACCATAGAATTGCTTCATCTTAGCACCCCCAAACCAGTGGGCAAGTAGAACTTTCCAATAGGGAAATTAAATCTATCGTGCAAAAGACTGTTAATAGATCTAGGAAAAATTGGGCTAAAAAGTTGAATGACGCTTTATGGGCTTATAGAACTTCTTATAAAAATCCTATGAGGATGTCTCCTTACAAAATGGTCTATGGGAAAGTTTGTCACTTGCCTTTAGAATTAGAACACAAATCTTATTGGGCAGTGAAAGAATTGAATAGAGATTTTAAACTTGATGGTGAAAAGAGATTGCTTGAATTGAGTAATTTAGATGAGTGGAGGAGTGAAGCATATGAAAATGCTAGACTCTTTAAGGAAAAGGTAAAAAGATGGCATGATAGGAGAATTCTCAAAAGGGAGTTCTATGTTGGTGACAAAGTTCTTTTGTATAAGTCTCGTCCCAGATTTTTTGCAGGGAAACTACTCTCAAAATGGGAAGGACCTTTTGTTATTAAGGAAGGATATCGTTCAGGTGCCATCAAAATATCTTCTTTGAAGGATGACACAACACAGGTGGTGAATGGTCAAAGACTAAAACATTATATTTCTGGAGATTCTTATAACGAAGATGTTGACATTATTCAAATGGTGACTCCGGAAGAATCTATCAGGAACCAAACACTAGAATCTACAGAGTCCGTCTTTGAATAGGTAAAAGTGGTGAAAATAGAAGGTTCGTGAAAACCTAATCTTTTTATATTTTTGATGTTTTTAATACATATAGACGGTTATGAGACGGAACAGAGGATGAAACGGAGGCCGGCGTGGCCACACCCACCCCAGGCGCGGGCCCCAGCTGACCGTGCCTAGAGGGGATGTGAGCCCCCCGAGCTTCGTCTCCGCCTTGTTTTCGTACCAGTTCTTTCCTTATGCATTGAAACTTCGTAATATATAACCCCCCGGGTTCCCCAAGGTTCTTGTATTGTGTTCTCGTCGTGTTTCTGTTTTGATTTGTTCCTGTCAAGCAAATTCTCAGTTTTGGAGCCAGAATGTCTTCCTCTAGATCACCCATGGAGGATTCCTCTGTGGATGTCATCAACCCGTACATGTATGAGTTGAGGTTTCATCCCAAGGAGTTGATTCTAAATGATGGGAAGGTGCAGACGAAAGAAGTTCGAGGCCGTAAAGGAGAAGGCAATCTGGAAGACGGGATGGAAGCATTGGAACAGGAAGTTTTCAGGTACAAGAAGATGGCAGAACGCGTGGTGGATTTTAACCATAAGATAAGTTCAGAACTCAACACCAATCACAAAGAGGAAGTTGCTGAGCTCCAAGACAAAATCTTCTCACTCCGTCAGACCACCAACCTACTACAAGCACAACTCTATGACATACAAAACCAAAAATGTGAGTATTAGGCTAGATTTAATCGCATAAGCTCTGCTGCTAGTTCCAGGATTTTGGAAACCCGGACATCCTTTTTGGATGGGGAAACTTTGCCTTGGAAGTTTGATGACTACAAGGGAACACCAACACCGAAGGAGTAATTCGTTATCAGGTTTGGCATCCCCTTGCCTTGGAAGTTTGATGACTACAAGGGAACACCAACATGGGGGGAGTGTCGCGATATCACCATCATATCTTTTACTTTTTTAGTGGATTCATATCTTTGGTAGAGAAGTTATCTTATAGGTTGGTTTGCATGTGTAAGTATATCTCCTTTAGTTGGTTATCTATGTATCCCTTGGTATGAGTGCCTTTATTGAATATTAATGAGAAGTCTCATCTTTTACCTTTTGCACTTCTTATTTTAGTTTGCAATCTCCATTATATGATTGATCTTGTTGATCAGTATTTGCATCACTTTGGGAGCATCATGTAAATCTAAATTGGTTTTGGCAAACCGAGCTCTGGACAGTAGCAACACTTTTTGAGGTTTGAAAGCAAAAGAAAAAAGCTTACAGGTATTTTGTATCATTTATTTTCTTTCTTGTTGGCTCATAAGCTTAGTATTCTTTATTTAAGATCTTTTGTGTCTTCAAGGAAGATTACATGTTTGGCTTTATCACTTGTAGGTTTGCTTGTTTCTTTCAACTCTTTTACTTGCTACCCAGCCTTACTAGCCAAAAACCTTTTTGAGAAGGCATACTTCTCACACTTCCAATCCCTTTGAACCAAAACATGTGCCATTTGTGTCCACTATATCTACCTATTAGCATTTTCTATTCCAAGCAAATTCTCAAGCTTCATCTATCTTTCGAATTAAAAAGTATTTTGTTATGTGAAAACTAGTTAGTAAATCTCTCACGAACTTGATGTCACACCTTATTTTATTTCCCCTAATAGACTTGAACCATTGTTTCATAGAAGTTGTATATGCTTGTATCTATACGTTGGGATTAGCAGAAACGTGTTGTCACGGGGAACGTTTTCAACACTTATGGATACTCATCCAGTTGATATCATGCTCTTTTGTTTGCGGATGTCATCGGTGTGAAATAAAGAGGGAACTTTTAAGTCCATGGAGTGATGTATGTGTGTTAGAGAAACGCCTGGGACGCTAGCCTAAGCCATGCCTAATCATGGTGGAAACTTGCAGCATCACCATAATGAGCATTATGTGAAGCATACTCAATAAAAAGCAATGCACATAGTAAATAAAAAGATTGCTGAGATGCTCATTGTCTGCTTGCCTTGTCATTTTGGTTATGGGATAGCTCCTATACCATGTGCAAGGGGTACCCCGTTGGCGGTCCTTTATGATACACATGTACTTAGAATGACAAGAACTTACCGGTGACTAAAGTTGAGTAGCATGAGGAGCGGCCATCGTACTCAAGGGACATGAGATTGCCAACTTATATTCCGTCCAGCATATACTCCATCCTTGTTCACTTTAACCTTGATCATCTCAACATGCCTATGATAGGGGCAATGAGGGCTCAAAGCTAGTAAGTACCATTATATTTTAGAAGCTCTTTATGACTTGTAATCCCTGCTTCCCTCTATGAAGGGACCTTTCTCCTATTTTCTAAGTTGAGTCAGTAAACCTACTTCCTCTCTATCTCCAGCAAGCATTTGAGTTGTTGTGTTTCAAGCATTCATATGGTGATTTATTTAATCATGTTCTTTATCTTTCTTGTTTGCACAAGACTCTTATCTATTGAGTATTACTTTGAAAGCCTTCTTTGAAAAACCCTTTTGAGCAAAGAGTGCTCATGTTATAAAACTTCTACAAAAAGCTTTTTGAGAAACTTTTTGCTAGACGTTCTCTGACCAAGAACAAAGTTTTCCAATTCCAATTATGATTTATCTTTATGCATCTCTATTGTGACTCCTGTACTTGTTGCAAGCTAAGTTATATAATGGTGAGTTGCTTTCTTCTATGAGTTGTGTAATGGTAAGTGTGATGCTTCTTGTCCTATTATTTTATCGACACTTCACTCCATAAACATGTGGACATGTTTACTGAGCTCAGTTTTCTATTGGGGACAAGCGAAGGTCTAAGCTTTGGGGGAGTTGATACATCCAATTTGCATCACCATTCTATATCATAATTTGCCTCTATTCACTGCTATATGTCCTATTATGAGGTATTACTTATGTATTTTTCTCTGTTTTTGCATGTTGGATGATTCTTGGAGGATGAACTGCCGGAGTCAGGGTTTTGATGGAAAAGGATGTGTTTTCATGCAATATCGCGAATATCAGAAAAATACCAGAAAAATATTGGAAATTATATTTTCCCAGAAGAAGAAGGAAGCCGGAAGGGGAGGCGTAGCTGGGCCACAGGGGGCCCAGACCCCCTAGGCATGGGTCCCCCCTGGGCAGCGCCTAGGGAAGGTGTGGCCCACCTGTTCGGACTCCGACTCCGCCCTCTCGCCTATATCTTCCTCTCGGAACCCTAATACCAAGGGGCGACCACAGAAAGATTTTCGCCGCCTTTGCGGGGCGGAAAACACCGAGAGAGAAAGAGCTCTCCGGCAGACAGATTTCTGCCGAGGAAATTCCTTCCCGGAGAGGGGAGATCGTCGCCATCAACACCATCGTCAAGCTAGACTTCATCGGGATCATCATCCACACCATCATCTCCACTAGCACCATCATCACCACTCCATACCGATGTAACAATCGCGTTGAATACTTGCATAGTTCTTAGGGGAAACTTTCCCGGTGTTGATTACTATTGTAGTAGATGCTTGTGAGTGGAACCATTGGATTATTGTTTATGTTCAGATTTTTATTCATTACCATATCATCTTTGATCTTGATCCATATGATGTTTGATACGTCAGAAACGTATCTATAATTTTTGATGCTCCATGCTTGTTTTGTATCATTTTTCTTATGTTTTGTCTACACATTGAGGTGTTTTTATATCTTTTCTAGAACTAACCTATTAACAAGTTGCCACAGTGCCAGTTGCATGTTTTCTTCTGTTTTTGGTTTCAGAAAGGCAGAAAATCAATATTCTAGGATTTGGACGGGACAAAAGCCAAAGTCAATAACTTTCCCTAAGGGACACGAATCCAGAAGGAGGGACGGAGAGGCACCAGACGATGGCCAGACCCCCCCTAGGCGCGGCCAAGCCTGGCCCACGCCTGGGGAGGGTGTGGGCCCTCTGGCCGCCTCCTCGGCCTCCCCCTTCGCCTATAAGAAGCCTTCGATCCAAAAACCCTAGGCAATCCATCAGAAAGCCACGAAAACCTCCATAGCGCCACCACCACCGAAGGGGAGATTCGGGGGACAGAAAGTCTCTGTTCCGGCACCCTGCCGGGACGGGGAAGTGCCCCCGGAGCCATCTCCATCGATCTCCATCGCCATCTTCATCACCATTGCTGATTACCATGATGAGGAGGAAGTAGTTCCTCCTCAGGGCTAAAGGCTCTACCGGTAGCTATGTGTTCATCTCTCACTATGCATGATCTTGTGGTCATGAGCTTTGTAATCAAGTAGATCTACCTTGCTACTCAAGTGCTTCAATAGATATCTACTCTCCCCATGTGTGTGGAAGTGACAGCATGCACACCATGGTGGCACTTAGGTTTGAGTCTACATAAATACTCTTTGTGCTTTAATAGATCTATGCTTTTCCCCGCGTGTGTGAAAGTGACAGCATGCATACCGTGTGTGGCACTTTGGCTAGATTGAATATTTTTTATGAGTTATATTTGGAGTTGGATGTCTCTATGAAATTGTGGTGTTTGTTGGAACCATCTAGCGCTCAAGGTGATAGTGTGGGGTTATCTAGATTGGGGAAGGACCTACCATGGATTAGAGTGTCCAACCGGAGAGTAGTATCATGAAGAGAGGATATTTATATGAGAGAGTGTTCACTAGTGAAATGATCCCTAGGCCTTGTTTCTAAACATTGAAACACTGTTTGCTACTAGATTTGTTGCATGTTGCTTGCTTCCTTCAGTTTGCCTTTAGTCTGTTCCTCCACGCCATCAGCTATTTTCTGGCACCATTACCCCACGTCAACAACAAGTCAGAAGCTATTTTCTGGCACCGTTACCACTTGTATTTCACTATCTCTTAGCCGAACTAGTGCACCTATACACATAACAAATGTATTAGGTGTGTTGGGGACACAAGAGACTTCTTGTATCTTGATTGCAGGGTTGCTTGAGAGGAAATACCTTTGACCACTTCCTCCCTGAGTTTGACAAACCTTGGGTGATCAACTTAAGGGAAACTTGCTGCTGTTCTACAAACCTCTGCACTTGAAGGCCCAACAACTGTCTACAAGAATAGAAGTGCGTAGACATCAAGCTCATTTCTGGCGCCGTTGCCGGGGATGTAAGGTAAAATGTACTCACATCCTCCGGTTTGAGTGCTCGAAGTTATTTCCTTTAGATTCTGTAGTTTTGTCTTTTTGTTTCTTGTTTTCACTACTAGGCTTAATGTAAAACAACAACAAAATTAGAGAGCTTTTTAGTATTTTTCCTAAGTTCTATCTTGAGTGGTTTGAAAAGAAAAGAAAAAAACCTATGGAACCTTCTTTGCATGCTAATAGCAATGCTATTAGTATGAATTTTTTGAACACCATTGTTACTAATGGTATGGAAACGTCTAAGCTTGGGGAAGCTAGTTTTTATGAGAAAGATCTTTTTAGTTCCCCAGCTTTAGGTAAGAAAATTTGCTCTTATGATATTTTATCTCCCATATGTGGTCATTCTAATGATACTTGTGATATTTTAAATCCACATACTGAAAGTGTCCCTTTTAAAATACCTATTGGAATTGTTGAACGTGTTATGAATAACTGCTATTTTGGAGATGGGATTGTCCATCCTAGTGATCTTTTAGTCTTTATACATGAATTATACGAGTTGTTCAAGTGTGCAGGTATTTCAATGGACCAAGCTAAGAGGAAGCTATTCCCTTTCTCACTTAGGGACAAAGCAAGCGAGTGGTATGAGCTACTAGATGATCCTCATCATTTGGAGTGGAAGGAACTTGAATCTCTCTTTTATTCTAAATTTTATCCTCCTCATGCAATTCATAAAGATAGGAAATATATTTA
Organism: Avena sativa; assembly: GCA_916181665.1. Lineage (NCBI taxonomy): Eukaryota > Viridiplantae > Streptophyta > Magnoliopsida > Poales > Poaceae > Avena > Avena sativa. The sequence goes on from OV702283.1 coordinate 478,270,435, forward strand.
TAATTTTCATCCTCATGAGGGAGAAAGTATTCCCAAGCTTGGGGGAGATTGAAATCACTAATGCTCAAATGTACCATTCATGAGCTCCCCAGTAATATTATTATCAATAATTTTTATGCAAGGCTTTCAGGACATTACAAGGACTACCTAGATATCTGTTCAGAGGGATCCTTCACAAGTAAGAAGGTCAAAGCTAAGTGGTATCTTCTTGAAACAATTCAAAGAAATACTGAAGATTGGGATAACGACAAAAGTAAAGAACCAGGTATAAACTATGAGTATGATTGCATTAAGTCTTTCGCTGAAACTGCTAATTTTCAAGAGCTTAGTGCTAGATATCGTATTGATCCTGAAATTCTTGTTAAATATTATAGAGCCTTTGCTTCCCATATTAATTCTCCTAAAGAAAAGTGGGACATGTATCATGAGCCTTTTAAAGACACTTGCATGGAAAATGAAAATGTTATTAATGATTGCAATAAACATGCTCAAACTTCTAAAAGTACTATTTCTTATAAGCATGTTAATTTTTATGGTATGCATAGACCTTGTGAGAAGAATCAAAAAGAAGAAGAATATTGTATCACCCACTAGAATGAAAAAACTAGAAAGTGGTATAAGGCTCTAGATGATCTTGGTAAAAAAGTTTGTGCCCTCTATCCTTTTATTTGTGAACTTTGCTTTGAAGTGGGTCATTTCAATTTTCAATGCTCAGGCCATAATAATCCTGCAAGTTTGTATTGTGATAACATGATCACTGATAATCAACATGATGAACTTACATTATTTTTGGGGTGTGAAGAGTTATCAAGAAAAACTTATTTGATAGACATGAGTAATTTTGATATGAATAGCGTCCTGCATGGTTGTCATCTTTATTATGTTGAAAACTGCCACACAAATACTTACATACAAAATCTTATAAACGATGATATTTTACCAAATTATTACAAGACTGATATGTGTTTTTATCTTATTAAAGAAAAGGATGAATCCTCCAAAGTTTCTTCTATTGTCTATAACAATAAGCCAGGGTATGTAGAGTATCTTCCTTTCAAGCCTCTCCTCCTAAAGAGGAGAAGAAGAAGAAGAAGAAGAAGAAGAAGAGTAAAAGGACAGAGGAAACTGTATCTTCCTCTAATCATGTTGCTCCTATCATAGTTTTTGCTGATGAGTCTGAACTAGATGATGTTCCTATGCCTGTTACATATTGTAGTGATCATGATTGGGAAACGCACACCACTTTTGAAATTGAAAATCTCTTTGGTACCAATTCTAAAAATGATGATATTAATAGTTGTTGTGCTATTAGTGCTATCCATGTTCCTTCCAATGATGATATGTTTACAAATGAACACACTTGGGAAGATAGCTATTCTGTTGCTTATGATGATACTATACCTCCAATATATGATGATTACAATATTTTCAGTCCACCTACTATTGAGGAGAAAATTAATTGTGGTTACAATATGTGTCCTATATTTGATGATTATGGTGATGAGAATAACAATGATAGCTATTTTGTTGAATTTGCTCCCACTACAATTAATAAGAGTGACTATTCTTATGTGGAGAGTAGTAATCATTTTATGGATGTGGCTCATGATAAGAATGTTTCTTGTGATAGTTCTATTGTTAATTTTATTCATGATGCTACTGAAATTTATTATGAGAGAGGGAAACATGGTCTTATGTATCTCAATAATATTAAGTTTTCCCTCTTTATGTTGAGATTTTTGAAGTTGCACTTGTTTTGGTTTCCTATGCTTGGTGCTTTGTGCTTTCATGACTTGTTTCTTTACAAGATTCCTATGCATAGGAAGTGGGTTAGACTTAAATGTGTGTTGAATTTGGTTCTTGATGCTCTCTTTTACTTCAATTCATATTTTTTATGTGAGCATCTTCACAAACTATCGAGCCTAACTTAGAGGCGTTAAAGAAAAGTATTTGTTGGGAGATAACCCAAGAGTTTTCTTGAGTCTTGGAATTTATTACTTCAGTAATGACCTCTTATTATCCTTTTTGTTTGCTTTTTGTGCCAAGAATGACCTCTAATGAGAGGGAAGTAAGATTTGGGGAGTTGCTGTCCCGAAACAGATTTCTGTCCTCCACCATAAAAATTCCTGAGGAGTCTCTATAACTCGGCTTGAGCTGAAAATTTACGAATAAATCCCCCAGTATGTTAGATAACTTTCGTTAGTTCAACACTTTTTGATCTGAGTAACATGAGCTCTTCGAAAAAATCGGTTTCTACCTACTGGTCTGTTTTGACAGATTTCTGTCATTATTTGCATTTGCTTCTTATAGATTCATTTTTTGAGTTCTCTTTAGGGGAATTGAGATTTTTGAAGGAGTTGCTACAGTATCATGTGTTTTTAGTGAAAAGTATTTCTGTTCCAAAGCTTTGCCCAAAGGTCTATTATCTTTTGAATACACTAATGTTGCTAATGAAGATTGTGTCAAGTTTTGTATGAAGGAAAAATTTCAGGTGTAGAAAAAGAATGATGTAATGAGATGAAGAATAGACAAAAGCTCAAGCTTGGGTATGCCACCCCGTGTCACCCCAATAAATATTCAAGAGGTACAAGCGTCAAAGCTTGGGGATGCCCAAGGCATCCCCTTCTTCATCAATAAAAATCTCAGGTCTTTCTAGACACTTCGTTTTTATTATTTCATGCATTGTTGTGTTGTTCTTGGAGCGTCTTAGTTTTTGTTTTTGGTTTTCGTTTGCTTAGTTTGCTTGAGTAAGTTGGTTGGTTACACCACACTTCTTTTGGAGAGAGACACACTCTGTTTCCATTGCCTAGAACACTCTAGTTTTCACTCTTATTGTTTTGTGAGTGTTCACTTTTGCTAGCACTGCGTTCAACCTTAGTTTTCTTGTGCTTTCAGCTTAAAACTTTTTAGTTCTTCTTTGTGAATTTGTGAGACAAGCTCACTGATCATTATTTATTATTATCTTTGTGAGTTGTTTCAAATAAGTTGTTTTGTGTTGGAAAAGAGTAGAAAGTTTCATGCTTATAGTGGTACAAAAGGGAGCTTGCATTGAATGTGACTTAGACTTTAGCATGACATGCTAGGTGTTGTTTTGACCTTATTCTTAGTGATTATTTCCGTAGCATGTCTTGTTCCAAACAATTAGTATTGCTTAATGTTCCTTGAAGGAATCATGCGTTGTTTTAGCATACAAAAGCATAGTATTGTGGTATTCTCCTTTGAAGCTTTGTTTGGGCTGACTTGGCACATGCTCACAACATGTTATGACTATGACAAGTCACCATAGTCTCTATGATCACTTAGTCCTTGACTTTTATTACCACTCTATGCTTTGATTAGTAATGTTTTGTTGCTCTGCATGATTATGGCCATTATTGCTCTCTTAGTTGGTTGCTCCCAGTCTTTTTGTCACATCCCAAGAATTTCCAAATCTTGAAATGTGAAAAAAAAAACTTGGTATGATTTTCAGATCCAGAAGAAACTTTTTGAATTTAAAATAGAAACTCAAACCCATTTGAATTAATCAAAATCCTAAAAGGATTTAAAGGGATAAGCATTCCATAAAAGGAAACAATTGGAAATGTTATTTTAAAACAATCAAATGAAAAGATTTGTTTTCAAATGAAATAGAAGTTTATAAATAAAGAATGTTTTATAAAGCTAAATCAAAACCTTGGCCAAGCTTATGAATTAAAACATTTAGTTTTGAATAAAACTAACAAAGGTTTAGTTAAAATAAAATGATAAGGAATTAATATCAAATTTTATTCAAATAAAAGGTTTTAACCATTTTTAATTAAAACATCAAAACTTATTAAATTATTTTAAATAAGTTTCTAAGTATTTTATTCTCTTAATTAAACCCTACTAAAGTGTTTTGACTTTATTTTAGATTCAAAATAAATATCTCAAATAAAATAAATCCTACTTGAATTAATAAGGAAAGTCTATTATATTATTGATGGATCCTATAATAAAATGTTATTTTATTTTAACAAGTATTTCAAGTATCTTATATTCTCAAATAAAACCTACTGATTTGGTTTTAAAAATATTTAAATAAAGATTTTATTAATTAAACCAGATCATATTTTAGTAATAAACCATGGTCCATTCTATTTAATTAATAAAAGGGTATAAAAATATTATTTTAATTAATAATTGGTTTATGTTGATAAACAGAACCAAATTCTTGGTCACAATATTTGGTGAAGATTTGAATTGTTTTGAATACTTGAGAATTGTTTGAAATTCAAATCAGTAAATAGTAAAAGAAAAAGAAAAGAACACAGAATTAAAAAAAATAGTGCAAAGGCCCAGCCCACTAAGCCAATCCAGCCCAGACTTCTCCCCTCCCCCGAAGCGTTTCTTTTCTTACTCAGAAACCTACTCAGACAGAGACTAACCGGTGGCCCCTCTTCCCCCTCTTCTTTTCTCACTGACGCAGGACCCCACTCTGCCCTGTTCATCGTTCTCCCCGCGACTCCTTCTCCCCTCACCGCGCGGCCGTTTCTGCCGTTGAAGCTGCGGCTTGAATTCGCGTTAACCACAGCATTTACTCCCCCTGCAACGACGCCTACTTAAAACGCCAGCGACTTCTCCTCCATTTTCCCCAGACCACTCCCTCTCTCTGCCCCCAGGCCGAGCAAATTTCGACCTGGAACGCTTCTGCTCCGACGATGTTCCGGTGACGATTCCGACGAAACCAGACCTCCCCTTGCCTCATTGACCAAGCACACACATTCCCCACTCCCAGACGCTCCTCCCCGTATCCTTCACTCGACCACGGATGCCCCAGAACCCTGGCTTGGACTAGCTCTGAGCGCTGCCGCGTCTGTCTTCTTCTCCGGCGAGCTTCCCAGGTAAAATCCGGTCGCCCCTTTGCTTCTCATTCACACACCCAGCATCGCCTTGCTCTTGCGCATCTAAATATGCTCCTGTTTTTCCTTAGGGCGATCTGCAGCGACGACTCCTACCGCCACCGTCGTCCGCTTCAACTCCGACGATGCCCACAGGTTAATTCCGACCGCCCCGTACCCTCTGGATCACGCACACATCTTTGCCATGATCCTACGCAGCTAACCCAACCCTCCGTTTGCCTTCTCGCGAATCACAGAGCCGTCTTCGACCTCGACTGAGCACATCCGTCGCCAGAACCAACTCCGGCGAGGAATTCTGCCCGACCCCGAGCGCCCCTTGTCAAGCCAACAGCACGTCGAGCATCACCACGACCCTGCGATCACGGTGAGCCTCTTCTCCTCTTCTCTCGCTTCCTAGAACGGCCAGACCACCGCGGAAAGAGCGTGCGCCGCCAGTCGTCGCCGTCGGCGCCGCCAACTTTTGGTCAACCTCCTGAGCACCGTCCGATCTTGATCCAGCGGCTATGAAAGAAAGTGAGCGAAGGGGTATCAAAGGATCTGAGCCGTGCGGTGATAATTAGATCTAACGGCCAGCGTCGCCCGATCCGGCCGAACCGGTATCGGCCAGTAAAAACACGCCGCGTGTCACCTGTTCGATTTAAAAACAGATTTGAAAACTGATTTAGATAGGATTTTCAAACCTTTGTAACTTTTAATCCACACGTCCAAATTTGACAAATTTTATATCAATAAAATCAGGGGAACAAGCCCTAAACAACCATGGCCTTAGTTTTGAAAATAGTATCTGATTGCTTGTTTGAAATTACAAGAACATTTATGTACTTGTTTGGAATATAAAAATTGTTTAAAATTCATTTTAGGATTAAATCTTTTGCAAAATGGAATTGTGTGACCCTACTGACCCTAGAAACCAACCCATAGAGTTAAAAATGATTTTTGTGAAATTTAAGTTGAATTATTCAACTTAACCATTTTCTAGCCAAATAAACTCATTAATTTTATTATGGAAATGTTTTTGCAAAGCAAAACTTTAGGAAAATGTTATGGATCAAGCTTACTGACCCAAAACACCAAGCCTTGCCAAGGGCAACTCACTTGGTGAAAAACATAAAGTTTTGTTTTGAAAGGAATAATTATCACCACATAAAATGTTGAAGGGATTATAAAATAGACTTTGAGCAAAACCCTCTAACAAATGACCTTGCCATTCTGGTAAAAGACCAATGAGGACCTTACAAGTTATAAACCTAGTAGAGACCAACCTTGCCATAGAACCCTCTTTTTGCAAGACTTAGGAACCATTGCCTTGTGTGTGTAAATTATTGTTTGAATGTTGGAATGCTACTTGATACTATGCTCGTTTGAATGATTGTAGTGAATTTAGCAAGTGTGAGACTAGCAAGATCAAGGAGTAAAACCCTCATTCCCTACCAAAAAGGCAAGCTACACTATCATACAAAAGACCTACTATTTTACTTAGTGGATTTTGTAAACATGCATGAAAATGTTTATACTTATGCTATGCTAATCCTAATAGGATTCCCTATACACTCCTTAGTAAAAATATTGAAGTTGTACATGCTTAGCCATGCTTTATTTTGAAAAGAGATACATGTTGAAATTTTACAAAGGTTGAGAAAAGGACTTGTGTTTTACATAATAAAACAAGGACTCAATGAACCACCTAGGTGGAGGATACTTAAGTTTTGGAGAAGGTGGCAACAAAAGAGAACCATGTCTATGGCATTCACTTTGTGTTGTGCTCCAAAAGAAATCCATCTAGGAAACTTAGAGATTGAACATGTTTCTCCAATTGTGGCTTCCATGTACAACCACATGCTATTATGGCTCTGGCTTAGTCAACTACATTAGGAAGAACCATACATTGTCTTTAGCTACCGGACATGGGGATCTGGAATGCTTCGTGGGGGCTGAAGACAAGCTAGCAATGATGTATGGAAGGACCTTTTGGAAAGACTTCGTCACACTCTCAGTCTGCCAGTACTCCATCTTGGTGAGCACTAATCCAGTAGGCCACTGGTGGCAACAAGATGGGATTGTGTCATGTGGGTAAAGTGTACTCCTTCTGCAGAAGTTAATAAAAATCTAAGTACTTAGCCGTGTCCCCGGTTATGGACAATACTGAGCAACTAAAGTTTGAACCATGGGAGATCTCGACATTCCAACTTCTAATATAAAAACTTGATGCACTTGGGGGTACCAAGGAATTCAAAGAGATTATGTTAAGCTTGTTGCACTTGGGGTTTACCAAGGTGCTCAAGAGCATGATGTACTTGGGGTTACCAAGGGACTCATGAGAGTTTGGTAAAAACTTGATGCACTTGGGGTTACCAAGTAGCTCAAAGGAATTTTGACAAGGACTTGAACACTTGTGTTTCTACCAAGGAGTTCAAGGAACTTGGAAAGATGATTTGACAAAGGAAAAAACCATTTTCAAAAGATAGGATAAATGTTGCTTTATGCAAAAATCCTTAAACTCTACTTAGCCAAATATGCATGTATGGATAGGATCCACTCATATTATACATAAAAGTGAAACTTGCCAATACAATTCAAAATGTATTGACCCATGTGGCTGTAACTTGTAATGTTGCAGGTTGATTGTTTTATTAAATGAAGATTGTTTGATTGACTAGGACTACAAAGTCTACAACCAACATCTGCCTGTGGCACTATGAAGATGAAGGACCCATGACTATATTTATTCCGCTGCAATGTATTGTAATAGCCATATGAGCTATGTATGATGTAATAAAATTATATTATTCCTGGTTATAAAGTTACATTTTGACCTTGTTTCTTGATATTACATCTTACTGTGGATGCTATCTATTGATCCAGGGACTAGCATTGTAAAACACAGGGGGCTCTATCTTATTAAAGATTGGGACCTCTACAGATGGTATCAGAGCATTGTGTTGCCTGTAGGATTTGTAAACCTAGGATTGGACAGAAACCCTTAGAAAAATAGGAGTTATATTTTGATCCAAAACTTATTTACAAAAACACTTGTAAACTCTTTCCTTAACCATTTTGGTTTCAACTCTACATCTCTTCTGCTTCAACTTGATGGAAAAACCTACCCTTGACCAAGGACTACACCATGTGCAAAGAACTTCTTCAACATCTTCAACTCTAATGACTTCAACATCTTCAGCATACTCTCCAAGGATTCCCAACTTGAAAACTATTAAGGACCACAAGTGAAACAAGGAAATCGTGCTCAAGAGTTAGAGACTGAGGGAATGCAAAAGTTAGAAAGAGCCTACATCCCTTAAAGTTTTGACCAAGAAATTCTCCTAAGAAAGCCATGATCTCATGTAGTAAGAAGTAACCAAGAAGGATGGAAAGATCAAAAGTGAACCATATAGATGGACCACCATAATATAGTTAAGTCAAAAACACACCCACCTGAGTGGTGTAGAAAAAATATTTTGTTACCTAAGTATGTGCTTGAACATTGTGGGTTGAGTGCAGAGTTGTTGTGAATGTTGATTGATGATTGCATGCACATTGCTTGTGTGAATTGTGATGTGTGTGATTAGAAATATTTCCTTAGAAATGTCTTGCCCATTCTAATCTTCCTTCAACCCAAACAGATGACTACTCCAAAGGACTCCAAGGTTGATGACACCAACATCAACCAAGCTGACAGCTTGGGAGAGCTCATAGCAACCCAACATTAGTTGAACCAATTGACAGCTCAGTTCCTAGCCAACAATAGTAATGAAGATCCAGCACTGCAAAAGTTTTTGGAGGAACAATCTCAACTAATGCTTAAGGTGACTAATCAAATGATTAGCATGGAAGAAAATTTTCCTAGAAGAAAGTATGATAGCAAAGATGACAAGAATGTTGTTCTAGATGGAGCCCCAGCTTGCATTATTTGTGGAGACAAGGAACATACTTCCAAGGAGCATGAAGGACAATGCCCTAATTGTGATGAAGACCATCCTGTTGGTGAATGCCCTACCTCTCAAGCTACTTGCTACCTTTGTGAGGGAAGTGATCATACTCCTGGCCTATGCCCTATCTAGGCCATGGTGGAAAAAAGGAAACAAGAAGGATCCAAGTCTACCAAAGGAAAAGGACCACTTCTACCTCCTAACAAGACAACCCAATTCAAAGGATCTAGGAAAATCAAGAAGCCCAAGCAAGACATGAGCCTTGTGCAATGTCGTAAATGTAAGGAAATGGGACACTACTCCAGTGCATGCCCAGGGAACATAAGGAATAAAGGAATTGACCAAGTGTGGTGTAACAACTGTAATGAACCAGGTCACTTTGTAGCAACTTGCCCTCAAGAGCCATGTAAAGAACTCAATGACATTCATTGCTTCAACTGCAAGAATCCGGGACACTATGCAAGCAACTGTCCAGAAAGGATGAAGAACAAGTTGAACAAGCCTATGGAGAAACTCAACCTTGGTCCATGAGTCAAGCATAAGAATAAAGCAAAAGTTTAACTTAGAGAAATTTCCAGGACCCAAGAAGGCCAATATGTAATATTTGTTTAAAATTTTTTAAGGGTGGTAGTACCCTAGTTGCTTTGAACTTGCTTGTAACCCTAACCTTCCCAAATCTCGGGACGAGATTTATTTTAAGGGTGGTAGCCTGTCACATCCCAAGAATTTCCAAATCTTGAAATGTGAAAAAAAAAATAAAAAAAAATAAAATAAAACTTGGTATGATTTTTAGAGCCAGAAGAAACTTTTTGAATTTAAAATAGAAACTCAAACCCATTTGAATTAATCAAAATCCTAAAAGGATTTAAAGGGATAAGCATTCCATAAAAGGAAACAATTGGAAATGTTATTTTAAAACAATCAAATGAAAAGATTTGTTTTCAAATGAAATAGAAGTTTATAAATAAAGAATGTTTTATAAAGCTAAATCAAAACCTTGGCCAAGCTTATGAATTAAAACATTTAGTTTTGAATAAAACTAACAAAGGTTTAGTTAAAATAAAATGATAAGGAATTAATATCAAATTTTATTCAAATAAAAGGTTTTAACCATTTTTAATTAAAACATCAAAACTTATTAAATTATTTTAAATAAGTTTCTAAGTATTTTATTCTCTTAATTAAACCCTACTAAAGTGTTTTGACTTTATTTTAGATTCAAAATAAATATCTCAAATAAAATAAATCCTACTTGAATTAATAAGGAAAGTCTATTATATTATTGATGGATCCTATAATAAAATGTTATTTTATTTTAACAAGTATTTCAAGTATCTTATATTCTCAAATAAAACCTACTGATTTGGTTTTAAAAATATTTAAATAAAGATTTTATTAATTAAACCAGATCATATTTTAGTAATAAACCATGGTCCATTCTATTTAATTAATAAAAGGGTATAAAAATATTATTTTAATTAATAATTGGTTTATGTTGATAAACATAACCAAATTCTTGGTCACAATATTTGGTGAAGATTTGAATTGTTTTGAATACTTGAGAATTGTTTGAAATTCAAATTAGTAAATAGTAAAAGAAAAAGAAAAGAACACAGAATTAAAAAAAATAGTGCAAAGGCCCAGCCCACTAAGCCAATCCAGCCCAGACTTCTCCCCTCCCCCGAAGCGTTTCTTTTCTTACTCAGAAACCTACTCAGACAGAGACTAACCGGTGGCCCATCTTCCCCCTCTTCTTTTCTCACTGACGCAGGACCCCACTCTGCCCTGTTCATCGTTCTCCCCGCGACTCCTTCTCCCATCACCGCGCGGCCGTTTCTGCCGTTGAAGCTGCGGCTTGAATTCGCGTTAACCACAGCATTTACTCCCCCTGCGACGACGCCTACTTAAAACGCCAGCGACTTCTCCTCCATTTTCCCCAGACCACTCCCTCTCTCTGCCCCCAGGCCGAGCAAATTTCGACCTGGAACGCTTCTGCTCCGACGATGTTCCGGTGACGATTCCGACGAAACCAGACCTCCCCTTGCCTCATTGACCAAGCACACACATTCCCCACTCCCAGACGCTCCTCCCCGTATCCTTCACTCGACCACGGATGCCCCAGAACCCTGGCTTGGACTAGCTCTGAGCGCCGCCGCGTCTGTCTTCTTATCCGGCGAGCTTCCCAGGTAAAATCCGGTCGCCCCTTTGCTTCTCATTCACACACCCAGCATCGCCTTGCTCTTGCGCATCTAAATATGCTCCTGTTTTTCCTTAGGGCGATCTGCAGCGACGACTCCTACCGCCACCGTCGTCCGCTTCAACTCCGACGACGCCCACAGGTTAATTCCGACCGCCCCGTACCCTCTGGATCACGCACACATCTTTGCCATGATCCTACGCAGCTAACCCAACCCTCCGTTTGCCTTCTCGCGAATCACAGAGCCGTCTTCGACCTCGACCGAGCACATCCGTCGCCAGAACCAACTCCGGCGAGGAATTCTGCCCGACCCCGAGCGCCCCTTGTCAAGCCAACAGCACGTCGAGCATCACCACGACCCTGCGATCACGGTGAGCCTCTTCTCCTCTTCTCTCGCTTCCTAGAACGGCCAGACCACCGCGGACAGAGCGTGCGCCGCCAGTCGTCGCCGTCGGCGCCGCCAACTTTTGGTCAACCTCCTGAGCACCGTCCGATCTTGATCCAGCGGCTATGAAAGAAAGTGAGCGAAGGGGTATCAAAGGATCTGAGCCGTGCGGTGATAATTAGATCTAACGGCCAGCGTCGCCCGATCCGGCCGAACCGGTATCGGCCAGTAAAAACACGCCGCGTGTCACCTGTTCGATTTAAAAACAGATTTGAAAACTGATTTAGATAGGATTTTCAAACCTTTGTAACTTTTAATCCACACGTCCAAATTTGACAAATTTTATATCAATAAAATCAGGAGAACAAGCCCTAAACAACCATGGCCTTAGTTTTGAAAATAGTATCTGATTGCTTGTTTGAAATTACAAGAACATTTATGTACTTGTTTGGAATATAAAAATTGTTTAAAATTCATTTTAGGATTAAATCTTTTGCAAAATGGAATTGTGTGACCCTACTGACCCTAGAAACCAACCCATAGAGTTAAAAATGATTTTTGTGAAATTTTAGTTGAATTATTCAACTTAACCATTTTCTAGCCAAATAAACTCATTAATTTTATTATGGAAATGTTTTTGCAAAGCAAAACTTTAGGAAAATGTTATGGATCAAGCTTACTGACCCAAAACACCAAGCCTTGCCAAGGGCAACTCACTTGGTGAAAAACATAAAGTTTTGTTTTGAAAGGAATAATTATCACCACATAAAATGTTGAAGGGATTATAAAAGAGACTTTGAGCAAAACCCTCTAACAAATGACCTTGCCATTCTGGTAAAAGACCAATGAGGACCTTACAAGTTATAAACCTAGTAGAGACCAACCTTGCCATAGAACCCTCTTTTTGCAAGACTTAGGAACCATTGCCTTGTGTGTGTAAATTATTGTTTGAATGTTGGAATGCTACTTGATACTATGCTCGTTTGAATGATTGTAGTGAATTTAGCAAGTGTGAGACTAGCAAGATCAAGGAGTAAAACCCTCATTCCCTACCAAAAAGGCAAGCTACACTATCATACAAAAGACCTACTATTTTACTTAGTGGATTTTGTAAACATGCATGAAAATGTTTATACTTATGCTATGCTAATCCTAATAGGATTCCCTATACACTCCTTAGTAAAAATATTGAATTTGTACATGCTTAGCCATGCTTTATTTTGAAAAGAGATACATGTTGAAATTTTACAAAGGTTGAGAAAAGGACTTGTGTTTTACATAATAAAACAAGGACTCAATGAACCACCTAGGTGGAGGATACTTAAGTTTTGGAGAAGGTGGCAACAAAAGAGAACCATGTCTATGGCATTCACTTTGTGTTGTGCTCCAAAAGAAATCCATCTAGGAAACTTAGAGATTGAACATGTTTCTCCAATTGTGGCTTCCATGTACAACCACATGCTATTATGGCTCTGGCTTAGTCAACTACATTAGGAAGAACCATACATTGTCTTTAGCTACCGGACATGGGGATCTGGAATGCTTCGTGGGGGCTGAAGACAAGCTAGCAATGATGTATGGAAGGAACTTTTGGAAAGACTTCGTCACACTCTCAGTCTGCCAGTACTCCATCTTGGTGAGCACTAATCCAGTAGGCCACTGGTGGCAACAAGATGGGATTGTGTCATGTGGGTAAAGTGTACTCCTTCTGCAGAAGTTAATAAAAATCTAAGTACTTAGCCGTGTCCCCGGTTATGTACAATACTGAGCAACTAAAGTTTGAACCATGGGAGATGTCGACATTCCAACTTCTAATATAAAAACTTGATGCACTTGGGGGTACCAAGGAATTCAAAGAGATTATGTTAAGCTTGTTGCACTTGGGGTTTACCAAGGTACTCAAGAGCATGATGTACTTGGGGTTACCAAGGGACTCATGAGAGTTTGGTAAAAACTTGATGCACTTGGGGTTACCAAGTAGCTCAAAGGAATTTTGACAAGGACTTGAACACTTGTGTTTCTACCAAGGAGTTCAAGGAACTTGGAAAGAAGATTTGACAAAGGACAAAACCATTTTCAAAAGATAGGATAAATGTTGCTTTATGCAAAAAGCCTTAAACTCTACTTAGCCAAATATGCATGTATGGATAGGATCCACTCATATTATACATAAAAGTGAAACTTGCCAATACAATTCAAAATGTATTGACCCATGTGGCTGTAACTTGTAATGTTGCAGGTTGATTGTTTTATTAAATGAAGATTGTTTGATTGACTAGGACTACAAAGTCTACAACCAACATCTGCATGTGGCACTATGAAGATGAAGGACCCATGACTATATTTATTCCGCTGCAATGTATTGTAATAGCCATATGAGCTATGTATGATGTAATAAAATTATATTATTCCTGGTTATAAAGTTACATTTTGACCTTGTTTCTTGATATTACATCTTACTGTGGATGCTAGCTATTGATCCAGGGACTAGCATTGTAAAACACAAGGGGCTCTATCTTATTAAAGATTGGGACCTCTACACTTTTGCTAGCCTCCACTTGTATGAGTAAGCTCTACTCATGCTTCCAACTCCCAAGAAACCAAGTTATTCCAAAGTGTCCACTATAAACTCCTATGCATGGTGTGTTACACCATTCCAAGTATATTCTTGTTTTCAGCTATCTTCCAATTAAAAACTATTTTGTTATGTGAAAACTTAGTGATTAAAGCCCTCACGAACTTGATGGCACACTTTATATTCTTTGCACCTAATGAACTTGAACCATTGTGACAACTTTGTTGTATATGCTTGCATTTATAAGTTGGAATTAGCAGAATCGTGTTGTCACGGGGAACGTTTTCAACATTGCACTTGTACTTTGTACTCAGTTGATATCACGTTCTTTTGTCTATGGATGTTACCGGTGTGAAATAAAGAGGGAACTTGTAAGTCCATGGAGTTTGTATCCTGTGTTAGAGAAACACCTGGGCCGCTAGACTAAGCCATGCCTAATCATGGTGGAAACTTGCAGCATCACCATAATGATCTATCTATGAAGCATCCTCAATAAAAAGCTATGCATATGGTAAATAAAAAGATTGCTGAGATGCTCATTGTCTGCTTGCCTTGTCATTTTGGTTATGGGAAAGCTCCTATACCATGTGCAAGGGGTAACCGTTGGCGGTTCTCAATGATATGCAAATACTTACAATGACAAGAACTTACCTGGGCCCAAAGTTGAGTATGCATGAGGTGTGGACCTCGTATTCAAGGGACTTGAGATTGCCAACTTATACTTCGTCAAGCATATACTCCATCTTTGCCAAAGATGCTTATGATAGGGCAATGAGGGCTGAAAGCTAACAAGTACCATAATTTTTGGAAGCTCTTTTTGAAACTTGAAATCCCTGCTTCCTTTACAAAAGGCCTTTCTTCCACCATTATTGAGTCTCCACCTTCTACTTTTAGGCACCATTAAGAGAGCATAGTTGTCATTCTGGGTGCAGTGTCCCAAAGCTTATTGATTGATGCATATTGTGATATTACTTGTTCTTGTGCTATTTGTTTCTAGTAACCCTTGTGAACTTTTAAGGTGTCCTATGCATCTATTTGCTACTCTATGAGGGACAAGCTGAATTCCACTATGTTATATTTTTTGTATGTGAAACAAACAAACCTTTTTCAATGCATGTTATTCATGATCTTTGTCTGTAGCCTTTCATGTTGCATGCATAGTTACTATGTCCTATTGTTAGAACTCCATCTTTCATGCACATGTTTAGAGTTCTTTGATCCCAGCTTTCAATGCTTGCAAATGGTTTGATCTAGGTTTTGATGGTGCATGTCACCTCAAAAATTATTCTTTTTATCACTTATCTACTCGAGGACGGGCAGGAGTTAAGCTTGGGGATGCTTGATATGTCGGAAACGTATCTATAATTTTGATGCTCCATGCTTGTTTTGTATCATTTGTCTTATGTTTTGTCTACACTTTGAGGTGTTTTTATATGTTTTCTGGAACTAACCTATTAACAAGTTGCCATAGTGCCAGTTGTCTGTTTTGTTATGTTTTTGGTTCTAGAAAGGCAGAAAATCAATATTCTCGGAATTGGACGGGACAAAAGCCAACGTCAATAACTTTCCGTGAGGGACACGAATCCAGAAGGAGGGACAGAGAGGCACCAGAGGGTGGCCAGACCCCCCTAGGTGTGTGGCCAAGCCTGGCCCGCGCCTGGGTAGGGTGTGGGCCCTCTGGCCGCCTCCTCGGCCTCCCCCTTTGCCTATAAGAAGCCTTCGACCCAAAAACCCTAGGTGATCCATCAGAAAGCCACGAAAACCTCCGTAGCGCCGCCGCCACCAAAGGGGAGATTCGAGGGATAGAAAGTCTCTGTTCCGGCACCCTGCCGGGACGGGGAAGTGCCCCCGGAGCCATCTCCATCAATCTCCATCGCCATCTTCATCACCGTTGCTGATTCCCGTGATGAGGAGGGAGTAGTTCTTCCTTAGGGCTAACGGCTCTACCGATAGCTATGTGTTCATCTCACTATGCATGATCTTGTGGTCATGAGCTTTGTAATCAAGTAGATCGACCTTGCTACTCAAGTGCTTTAATAGATCTCTGCTCTCCCCATGTTTGTGAAAGTGACAGCGTGCACACCATGGTGGCACTTAGGTTTGAGTCTACATAAATACTCTTTGTGCTTTAATAGATCTATGCTTTTCCCCGCGTGTGTGAAAGTGACAGCGTGCATACTGTGTGTGGCACTTTGGCTAGATTGAATATTTGTTATGAGTTATATGTGGAGTTGGATGTCTCTATGAAATTGTGGTGTTTGTTCGAAACATCTAGCGCCCAAGGTGACAGTGTGGGGTTATCTAGATTGGGGAAGGCCCTACCATGGATTAGAGTGTCCAACCGGAGATTATTTAAGAGTAGTATTGACATGGTTATACCCTATGGGTACGTAACTTCAGCATACCTAGTCCAGCCCAAGGAAGGCCCACGGCAGACATACGCTGGCCCATGAAGATTTTCGGGTGGCCAAGGCCCATGACGTCTTCGGATCCTTGGAGAGCAAGACTAGAGGAGATAGGAAATTCAAAGGGGTAAAACCCTAGAACTTGTAACCGACTAGGACTACACCCGGGACCTGCCTAGGTCTATATAAAGGCCAGGAGGGTACGTCCTAGGGCAACTCGACTCATACTTTCGCACACGCATCCACGCCAGATCGAATCTGCACACCCTGTAACCTTCGGTTCCGCTGTAATCAAAGAGCAGACAAGCAGGAGTAGGGTTTTCCCTCCGGGGTCCTGAACCTGGGTAAATCTCGTGTCCCCTGGTTGCTTGTCTGTTAACCGTGCCACGATCTCCAGCATCCCCATCTTCTCCAAAACCCAAGTCCATAACAATGGGCATTGACGAGATTAAACCTCGTCAAGTATCACGAAGAGAGGATATTTATATGAGAGAGTGTTCACTAGTGAAAGTATGATCCCTAGGCCTTGTTTCTAAACATTGAAACGTTGTTTGCTACTAGATCTGTTGCATGTTGCTTACTTCCTTCAGTTTGCCTTTAGTCTGTTCCTCCATGCCATCAGCTATTTTCTGGCACCATTACCCCATGTCAACAACAAGTCAGAAGCTATTTTCTGGCACCGTTACCACTTGTATTTCACTATCTCTTCGCCGAACTAGTGCACCTATACACCTGACAAGTGTATTAGGTGTGTTGGGGACACAAGAGACTTCTTGTATCTTGATTGTTGGGTTGCTTGAGAGGGAATACCTTTGACCACTTCCTCCCTGAGTTCGATAAACCTTGGGAGATCCACTTAAGGGAAACTTGATGTTGTTCTACATATCTCTGCACTTGGAGGCCCAACAACTGTCTACAAGAATAGAAGTGCGTAGACATCAATGTCTCGTGAGTAGTTCGTTTAGTTCTTAAGGACATGGGATAAGTCATGTTGCTAGTAGTGGATTTGTGTTGAGTTATTATTCAATGGTTTAGTATTTAAGTTGTGGTGCTATTCTTCTAGTGGTCTCATGTGAACATCGACTACATGATACTTCACCATTTATGTGCCTAGGGGAATGCATTGTGTATTTGGCTACTAATTGTGGGGTTTCCGGAGTGATAGAAACCTGAACCCCCGTTAGGACACCTTTGCACAAGGAGTGTAGGATCTCAGAGTTTAAGGCTGTGGTAAGGTTTATATATTAATTACTTTCCTGTAGAAGTGGATGCTAGCAGGGGGTTTAATCACAACTATGTATTAGTACAAGTAAGGTCAGTACATTAGCACAGGTTCACCCACACAACACTTACAACACCAAAGAAGGGTACTCAGCTATTTGAAGCGAAAGCACTTGACAGAATTCCCATGTGTCCTCGAGAACATTTGGTCCTTATAAGTATTTCCACCGGCTTGTCCTTTGCTAAGAAAGGATTGGGCCACTTGCTGCATTTGTTCGTTATCTTTGTTACTTGCAACTTGTTTCTTTGCTTTATCAGAAAACCCCTAAAAATCCGTTTGCTAAGTATTTACAGAGATTTCTTGCTCCATACCACTAGTCAACACCTTCTGCTCCTCGTTGGGACCGACACTCCTATTTATCAAAAGTACTGCGATATACCCCCTATACTTGTGTGTCATCAGTGTCATAGCCCACAAGCGAAGACCAGATTATGTCATTGTCGACCATGTTTCCATCTTTGTCTGCTTCGGGTAGACCATAGGTCACCATGTCGATGTCGGCATTGTCGTAGTGGGCCTTGAACATGGCTAGGGCCATCCTAGCACCAGCCCGGGTACATGAAGATTTCCAGCTTACGATATTCTCTGGGGATCGGTGAAGGATCTCCGAGAACTTCATAATAGAGTCCACCGCCTTGATGTTGATATCCAGAGGCTTGGCGATCTCCTTGGCATGGGCTACTTCATGACATAATCCTTATAGACTTTAGCTTCTCTACTGGTGAAAAAGTCTCATCGTAGTCAACTCCTTGAATTTGTCGAAACCCTTTTGGGACAAGTCGAGCTTTATAGACAGTAACATTACCATCAGCATCCATTTTCTTCTTGAAAATCCATTTGTTCTCAACAGCCTTCCGGCCATCCGGTAAGTCCACCAAAGTCCATACTTGGTTTTCTTACATGGATCCAATCTCGGATTTCATGGCTTCTTGCCATTTATTGGAATCTAGGCTCATCATTGCTTCCTCATATGT
The DNA here is from genome assembly GCA_916181665.1 of Avena sativa. NCBI lineage: Eukaryota > Viridiplantae > Streptophyta > Magnoliopsida > Poales > Poaceae > Avena > Avena sativa. The sequence continues at coordinate 478,289,059 of OV702283.1, forward strand.
CGCAGGGTCATCGGTGTTGTCCACCAACATGACACTCATAAAGGGATCATACCAATCAGGAGTGGTACGAGTTCTCGTTGACCTGCGAGGTTCCGTAGTTACTTCAATCGAAGTTTCATGATCAACATCATTAGCTTCCTCTCTTATTGGTGTAGGCGCCACAGGAACTACTTCCGGTGCTGCGCTACTCGCAAGTTCGAGAGAAGGTTCATCAACCTCATCGAGTTCTACTTTGTACTTTCCTTCTAGTCACTTCTTTCGAGAGAAACTCCTTCTCTAGAAAGGATCCATTCTTGGCAACGAAGATTTTTCCCTCGGATCTATGATAGAAGGTATACCCAATAGTTTCCTTCGAGTATCCTATGAAGACGCATTTTTCTGCTTTGGGTTCAAGCTTGTCTGGCTGTAACTTCTTTACATAAGCTTCGCAACCCCAAACTTTAAGGAACGACAATTTAGGTTTCTTCCCAAATCATAAATCATACAGTGTCATTTCAACGGATTTAGAAGGTGCCCTATTTAAAGTGAATGCGGCTGTTTCTAATGCATAACCCCAAAACGATAGCGGTAAATCTGTAAGTGACATCATAGAACAAACCATATCTAAGAGAGTTCAATTACGATGTTCGGACACACCATTATGATGTGGTGTTCCCGGCGGTGTCAATTGTGAAAGTATTCCGCATTTCTTCAAATGCTCGCCAAACTCTTAACTTAGATATTCGCCTCCACGATCAGATCGTAGAAATTTAATCTTCTTGTTATGTTGATTCTCTACCTCACTTTGAAATTCCTTAAACTTCTCGAAAGTTTCGGACTTATGTTTCATGAAATAGATATATCCATATCTACTCAAGTCATCTGTGAAGGTAAGAACATAACGATAACCACCGCGCGATGCTACACTCATTGGGCCACACACATCGGTATGTATGATTTCCAATAAGTCCGTAGCTCGCTTCATCATAACAGAAAAATGGAGTCTTGGTCATTTTACCCATCAGACATGCTTCGCATCTTTCAAGTGATTCGAAATCAAGTAATTCAAGAAGTCCATCGGAATGGAGTTTCTTCATACGCTTCACTCCAATATGACCAAGACGACAGTGCCACATATAGGTCGAGTTATCACTCAATTTCAAACGTTTAGCTCCAATGTTATTAATGTGTGTATTACCACAATCAAGATTCAATAAGAATAGACCATCTATTAAAGGTGCATGTGCATAAAATATATTACTCATATAAATCGAACAACCATTATTCTCGGACTTAAACAAGTAACCGTCTCGCAATAAACATGATCGAGATATAATGTTCATGCTCAACGCAGGCACCAAATAACAATTATTTAAGTATAAAACTAATCCCGATGGTAGATGAAGAGGTAGCGTGCCGACCGCGATCACATCAACCTTTGATCCATTTCCAATGTGCATCGTCACCTCGTTCTTCTAGCTTCCGTTTATTCTGCAGTACCTATTTCGAGTTACAAATATGAGCAACCGAACCAGTATCAAATACCCAGGCACTACTACGAGTACTAGTGAGATACACATCAATAACATGTATATCGGATATACCTTTCTTCTTGATGTTGTCGTTCTTCAAATCCTCCAAGTACTTTGGGCAATTCCGCTTCCAGTGACCTTCTCCCTTGCAGTAAAAGCACTCAGTATCAGGCTTAGGCCCAGCCTTGGTCTTCTTCGCCAGCGTGGCAACTTTCTTACCACCCTTCTTGAAGTTTCCCTTTTTCTTATACTTGCCTTGATTATTGAATTTGGTGGTCTTATTGACCAACAACACTTGGTGCTCTTTCTTTATCTCCACTTCTGCAGATTTCAACATGGAGAAGAGTTCTGGCAACGACTTGTCCATGTTTTGCATCTTGTAGTTCATCACAAAGTTCTTGTAACTTGGTGGCAGTGATTGGAGGACACGGTGAATCCCCAAAGAATTAGGAATCACTATACCCAAGCTTTGGAGTTTACTTGCGTGCCCAGACATCTTAAGCATGTGCTCACTAACGGAGATGCCCTCTTCCATCTTGTAGTTAAAGAACTTTTCAGAAGCCTCATAACTCTCAACTGCCGCGTGAGCCTCAAATATCATTTTGAGTTCACGGACAATATCATGTGGGTCATGGTTCTCAAACCTTTTCTGAAGCTCCGATTCCAAACCATACAAGATAGCACACTGAACTGTGGAGTACTGATTCTTCCGAGCGAGGTAAACATTCTTTACTTCATCGGTAGCAGTAGCTGCAGGCGGGTCACCCAGCGGTGCATCCAGCACATAGGTCAAATTACCAGCATTGAGGACAATTCTCAAATTGCGGAACCAATCCGCGAAGTTGCTTCCATTGTTTTTCAACTTTTCTTTCTCTAGGAACGCATTAAAATTGATGGTAGGGACCACCATTGATCCTCGAACATATTTGCAATAGTTTAGACTAAGTTTATGACAAATTGAGTTCTAATTAATAGTTAAATTAATCTAGGTGAACTCCCACTCAAAACAATATCCCTCAAATTGTTTTAGTGATCACACGAACCAAATCCACCACATCAAAACCGATCATCACGAGAGTTGATGTAGCTTCAATGGCGAACAATCAACATGTTCATCATATCTTCTATATGACTCATGCTTTACCTTTCGGTGATCCGTGTTCCGAGACCATGTCTGTACATGCTAGGCTCGTCAAGATCAAACCTTAGCTTCCGCATGAGCAAATCTGGCTTGCTCACGTTGTATACACTCGCAGAATCTAACACACCTGATCATCACGTGGTGCTTCGAAACAACGAGCTTTAGCAACGGTGCTTACTAAGGATGAACACTTTAAAACTTGAAATTTTGTGCTTGAGGGATCATCTTATAATGCTACCGTCGTGAACTAAGCAATACAAGATGCATAAAAGGATTAACATCACATGCAATTCGTAATATGTGATATGATATGGCCTTTCTTCTTGTGCTTCCGATCTACATCTTCAAGCACGAACATGATCTCCATCATCACCGGTATGGCGTCAAGGTCAATGGTGTCGTTTCATGATTGTCTTCCACCAGCTTCAACTATTACAACTACTTTGAATAGACACGCAGGTCTTTACGGAATTTAAAGGACAACCATATGGCTCCTGCCGGTTGCCAACTTACAATAAGGAACATTGCATACATCATATATAATCACAATCATGGCCATATCACATCACAGCACACCCCTGCAAAACAAAGTTAGACGCCTCTAATTTTCTTTGCATATTTTACGTGGTTTGGGGCTTTCAATAAGTGTCGTTCTAACTTACAAAAAAGAACCACAACGTTGATGCTTGAACTATCAAGTGCCCATTGTAAATTGAATCTATACTATGATGGGAGAGACAGACACCCGCAAAGCCACTTATGCAATACAAGTTGCATGTTGAGCGTGGAGCAAGTCTCATGAACGACGTCATGTAAGGTTAGCCCGGGCCGCTTCATCCCATCATACCGCAAGATGCAAAGTACACAAAAAGGAATTGATAATAAAAGCACCACCGCCCACAATGACCATTGTGTTCTACTCGTGCAACAGATCTACATATAGACACGGCTCTGATACCACTGTAGGGGTTCGTAGCATGGAAAACAAAAAATTTCTACCGCATGCACACAAACAAGGCAAGATCTATCTACTAGATTGTAGCAACGAGTCGATAGAAGCACTCACCCTCGAAGATTCCAAAGCAGTTAACGAGAGCAGATTCTCGTGGGTGATGTAGTCGTACACTTGCCGATCTCAAGATCGCGTAGACGATCCTTCCGGCGCTGCATTCCGGCAGCGCTTCCGCAGTCGGTCACAAGTTCGGTACTCGATGAAGAGCTTCCTCTCCCTTGTTCCAGCAGGCAGCGGAGGTTGTAGTTCTCCCCTCGTGATTCCGGCAGCACGACGGCGTGGTGTCAGAAGTAGAGGGAAGATCCCGCAGGGCTTCGCCTAAGCCGGATGCGGGTTATGGTGGATTAGGGTTTCCCGGAAATCTAGGGTTTAGAAATCCAGGAGGAGGAGGTGTCGGCGGCGGTTGTGGCGGCGACGGACCGGCGGCGGCACGAGGCGGCGGCGGCGGTGCGCGGGCTCGGGTGGAGAGGGCTTGGAACTTGTGTGTTGTGTTGGGGCAGCCCTCCCCTTCTATTTATGAGAGGGGGCAGCCTTGGGATGGGTGGTTTTGAATCCAAACCCAAACGCAAGTAGGATTGAGAGAAGGACTTGTTTCTTCTCCCACTAGGAAACCATTGTTCCAGTTTGACTTTTCAAACTTCTTGTTTGACTTTCATTTTAGAGCTTTATTTCTCTCTTGCATATGCCAACACCAAGTGACCTTGGACATGATCCAATCATTCCACATCCCCATGACACATTCATGGACCATTCTCCTTCCGGACCGGTGAACCTTCTAGACCCTTCTAGAACCTCTCCGATGAAATCATCGGAAACTTTCCCAAACTCCGAAATAGGACTTTCCTTATATGAATCTTATTCTCCGGATCTCCTCGTGATATCCCGGATACCATCTGAGACTCCGAACAACATTCGGTATCCCTACTAATATTCCATATCTACTAAACAACATTGAATTCTTAAGTGTGTCTCCCTACGGTTCGTGAATTATGCAGACATGACCGAGACTATTCTCTGATCAATAACCAACAGAGGAATCTGGAAATTCATATGGCTCCCACATATTTCAATGATTACTTTGCGATCGAATGAACCACTTACATACGATACTAATTTCCCTTTGTCTCACGATAGTTTACTTATCCGAGGTTTTGATCGTTGGTATCTCTGCATACCTAGTTCAACCTCATTACCGATAAGTACTCTTTTCTTGTTCCCGTGATATGTGATCCCTAGTGAGCCAATCACATGCTTGCAAGCTAATTGGATGACATTCCACCGAGAGGGCCCAGAGTGTATCTATCCATCATATCGATGGACAAATCTCACTCTTGATCCATGTGCCTCAATCCATACTTTCCAAACACTCAATGCCAGCTTTATAGCCACCCAGTTACGATGTGGTGTTTGATGTCATCAAAGCATCCTTCCGGTGATGGTGATTAGCATGATCTCATGGTCGAAGGAATTAGGTTACTATGTATCAGAAAGCTTATAGCAAACGAACTATTAAAATGACTTGATCTTTATGCTACGCTTATCTATAGGAGTATGTCCATCATACCATTCTCCTAATGATATGATCTTGTTATTAACAACATCTCAATATCCATGATCGAGAAACCACGATCATCTATTAATCAACAAGCTAGTATTATAAAGAGCCTTTACCAGGGACTCTAATTTAGTTTACAAATCACACAAGTATTAATGTTTCTGGTTAATACTATTATAGCATGAATGTAAACATTTATCATAAATAGAAAGATATAATAATAACTGCTTTTATTATTGCCTCTAGGGCATATCTCCAACAGAGGTACTCGGAGAAAGTGTTGGAAATATAATCTTAGGGGCCTCCACCAGGACCGTGGTGACCACTGCTCCGCCTCCCACCCGCAACTCCTTACCATTTCTAGTGGCATCCTTAGCCGGAGGTTCAGCCACTTGGGAGGAGATTCTCTCCTACGTCGCCTGCTCGTCGAGAGCATGGATCACCGCAATAGCGTATGGACCTCCTGTGAATGAGTTGTATCCACTTCCATGGCGGAAGTATCATATGCTACCCTAGCTGGAGATCCGGCAGGTGCGGCAGAGGTCTAGACGGCGGGAGTTGGAGGGGAGATGGCGGGAGAAGCTTGGACAAACATATCCTTGATATTTTTAGAAGCCCCCGATGTTTTGGAGGTTTTCTTCAAAGTCAAACTAGACTTTTTCCTGAAACGTGCAATGCATAAGTACAGGAAGAAGGGAAGCAAAACGACTATGTCGGAGGAAAGGAATCTTACACAATGTTCGGCGCTTTCGTCAACGGGATGCTGATTAATCTTATTTTCTCCGCCTCCAGGGAGGTGATGGACTTCTTGGAGGCTCCACCCTACGTTTTATTCTTCTTGCCTCCGCCGGCAGCACCAGAGGTGGAACTCTTCCTCTTCCGCGCCAGCGGGACTTCGTCGTCTGACACGACAGTGACTTTCTTCAGTTTAGGGTCATAGACGTGGGGAGCCATGCAGGTCTCTTCCAAGTCACCCAGCTGTCACGAGTTAGACGGAAGCATACGTGCAAGTCAGAAGAACTGGAGTATACGTCAATACAGTAAATGAAAGTTACCTTTGGACACCTGTCATCCTCGAACATGTCATAGGTGATTGTGAAGCCACGTTTGTGGTCCTTCAACTTGACAATGTCCTTGAGGCGAAGCTTGATGGAGTCACTAGAAAATTTATCCTCGGAAATCCGGAGGCTATCTTTTTTGTCCTTCGTGTATTGGTACATTAGCTTGGCACGGTGCTGCAGAGGCTGGATCTGCCTGGTGAACCAGCACATGGCTAGGTTCAAGCCGGTCAAACCCGTCTCCACGAGCCAATCGATCCACCTTACAGCGCAAGAAGTGTCGTCGTCGGGGGGGAGGATGGCTTGCGACCTCCATGTCGGAGCTTCAGCAGCGGCCCCGTCGACAAAGTCTAGGTATGATGCTTCTCGGCTCGCCAGAGGGATATCTGGGACGTAGAAGTATGTCCGCTGCCAATTCTTGCAAGACTCGTGTCCTACAATATCGGGGAACCGCGGACCAGGCCGGATCTTGAAGCTGATGGTCCCACAATTGCTGAGCTCTTCTTTTCTCACTCTTGCTTCCCTCTTGGCGGTAAAAGAGTAAAGGAACAGATCTAACCTAGGCCTAATCCCTAGATATCCTTCAAACAAAGCTACATAATTGCTAAGTGCTAGGATGCTATTGGGGGGCAGGTTCTGAGGATGAACCCGAAAGTGGCTGAGGACCTCGAGGAAGAAGTCGGACAACGGCAAGGAGATGCCGCATATGAATTGGGATTTGAGGTATACCTTTTCCCCTGGTAGGGGAGAAGGTATGACCTCGTCGGCCGGTGCCGCCCGCCAGAACAATCCCCGAGATGTCACCGTCGGAGATGTCAGTGCCGCGCCACTCCCCCTTATGGAAGTCTCTTTCCTCCAGTGGCTCTAGCGCCGCTAGAATATGGTCGACGCCAATGGATTCGAAAACCGCCGAGCATGGCACCACCGCCCTCTGGTGGGATGTGGATTGTGCTTGATGGCCTGGCCGTAGCCTCGTCGAACGCCGCCATCGATGAAGTGCTGCTACTGCTAGCCATTAGAGATGGAGGAAGATGAACTGGGGATTAGGGAAGAATTTGGGTTTTCCTTCGCAAATGTGATGAGATCGAGGAAAGTTTCGGGCTGGAGGAAGAAGACGATGCGGGAGCGAATAAGGTGGAAATGGATTAGCCACCGCAATTAAAAATATATAGCCCCAGCGTCAAGATTCGTCCAAGACGATCCAACGGTCGACGTGTGGACAACACGTGTGATAATGTGCGTGAAGATTTCGCCACGTCCTCGCCATTGCCGCTCGATGTTTCGAAATTCTCACGCAGGAACATCGCTATGATTATGTTCACTTCATGTGTGAGTTTTGCGGCGTAACTAGCCTATTTTCTACGTCATCTCACTGACATGTGCAGAACAGTCCCGTCATAAGATTCAGGCATGGATGGATCATGTCCGGCTACGAAAAGAGTACGACGGAAGACTCAGTGATTCTCCGACTTACGTATTAATGACGAAGAATATTGCAGGGTTTTTGGGAGGACTACAAGATATTGCTTGACGATTTGCCGACACCACCTAGGCAGAGCATTCAATATAAAGAGGCAAGAAGGCGCAAGATCTCGGAGTTCTACGGGGGCTACTATTGGGGATATGCTAAATGGATATCACCATAGCATGTCTCTAATCCGGATAACCTGGGTGGCCCATAGTTGGTGGTTAGGCCCATGGCCTAACCGGGCGGCCAAGTTAGATGGATCCAGGAGGGAGGCCCATGCCGGATAAAGGAAGGCTACGATGGAGTCACCGACAATACTCGGAGCCTTGGAGTGCAAGACATGAAGACTAGTTAGTATTAATGTAGAACTTTGTGACCTGTTTGGCTATGACTCTTCCATATAACCCTAAGATCTGGAGCCTTTATAAGCCGGACCTATGGGACCTTTAGGGAACGACTCATAATAGACAACTCATATGGCGCACAGCGAACCAATTCCTGTAACCCAGCGTATTTCCCTTATAGTGATTTATAGCAGGAGTAGGGTTCCACCGCCATCGTCCGCCTTTATAAATCATCTATTTTCTGAATCCACGTTGACCCTCTCATGCAATTTCCCTATAAAAAGCAATTTCAAGTAAATACTATTTGCAAATGTTTACACACGCACGCACGCACGCACACACATATATATATCCACTTTTATACGTGAGATGAAGAGTTGTAGACGTAAGGACAGGTTGACTAACTTTTGACCTACAGTATTGGGAAAGAATAGTAATCCATGACATGACCAAACCTCACATGAGCGGAAATGACGGGCGGATTGCCATGCCGCAGATCCCCTCCGGCTTGCCGGCAACATCCTTCTTCATCCTCAGATACCCTCCGTCGCCCCACTTCTCACCCCACGAATTCTTCACGATCCAATACCTCTCTCCAGTCCCCTCGTCCTGCCCATACCCGACCACGGTGACACCATGGTTCAGCTTCGTCCCGCACGGCCCGTTGTAGACGCCATTTGAGTAGTGCTGGAAGTTGGCCCCGCCGGCCTCGATCGAGACCGCTACAGGCTGCATGGCCACCGCGTTCGTCAACGATGCCTCGCTCCGAGTCGCCACCCGCCGGAAGCCCGAGATGGAGGCCGCGTGATGCGCCAGCTTCGTGGTGTCGCATGCGTCGTCCTTCGCCGTGTACGGGTAGTCGTCCTCGGCGGCGATTCCGCCATTGGAGGCGATCCACTGCAGCGCGTGGTAGCTCACGCCGCCATCGCAGCCGCTGTCCAGTGTATCGCAGTCCACCAGCTCCTGCTCCGATAGTGAGGCAAGCTTCCCTGTCTTGATCTGGTGGATCCCTTCCACCACCGCCACGGTCGAGAAAGCCCAGCACGAGCCTGTGGGGGACAGGAGATTAATTGATAATAATTTATTTTAGGAGATTTTTTCTACTCCAATGCAACAAAGAAAATAGCGAGCGACTATTTTAAAGTGTTCTAACATACATCACATGATTGACTCGCTGTCGGGAGCAAGTCTACTTACTATCACAACCGTCCAATTCCTTGACATTCATGCTACTCTTTGGTGATATTAACATAATTAAGAAGTCGCATATTCCTCAACATGCGGTCCGTAACCTTTTTGCATAACACACCTCTCATTTCTAACCCCGTCTCGCATTTCTACCGCCAAAAAAACATTCACTATTTTCTCACATACCTAACGATTAAGTTGGGATTCCCAACAAAATATTAATGTTTATTTTCTAAACATATTTTATAATAAATATAAACATATTTATAAGCGTTTCATAATGAGTACAAAAATAAAAATGCTCATATTTTAGGATGGCTGGATTATCAAGTTGTTGTAACTTGGAGTCAACATATGTTACATATCTACATGACCCAGCCCAAAAAAATATTGTTGAGAAAGATAACCCAGCACAATACAACTCTCTATCATTATGCGACTTGGTTAACCTAACACTATGCACGAAAGCTAAGCAAGCAATTATCTACGGATAATGATGAAGTATTGGTTGCTAGCTATGCAGCCACAGGAGCACATGGAAGCATGTGGATCGCAGAGAGCCATGTGTTTACAGGGGTGTCACGAAATAATAAATTCGACATGATATGATAGATGGAAAATACGGCTGGATGGAAGGTGACGGCCCACCAATCCAGCCCGCGTAGCGTGTACGTACCGCACTGGCCCTGGTTCTTCACCGGCGTCACGGCGCCGCTCGCGCGCCAGTCCACGCTCGCCGGCGCCCCCGCCGACTCGTTCATGTAAACCTGCAGCTGATGGCCGCTGCTGGCGTGGACGGGGCCGGCACGGGTGGTGATGATCGTGGCCGCGTCTTCGTCGTCGTCGTCGGAGGAGGAGAGACGGGACGGTGGCGCGGTGTACATGGCCATGAACTCGTCGCTGGTGAGGTCGGTGTAGGCGGTCTCGCCGAGCTCGTAGGTGAGCCCGGCGCCGGCGTCGTCGTTGGTGGCCTCGATGTAGCGGATGTTGTGGGCGTAGACGCGGAGCCGGCGGCGCTCCTCGGCGGGCGTGGCGTAGGTTTTGCTGTGCTCCGCCTTCCAGCGCTGGAACCTCCCCTCCATCATCCGCAGGATCATCGGGTCGTTTTCCTCGGTGGCGAGGCGGGAGGTGGCGGAGGCGCCGTCGAGGAAGAGGGCCATGAGGGGGAGGAGGAGGAGGCAGACGACGGAGAAGACGGGAGCCATGGCTGTAACCATGGCCGTGTGTGTGAGTGGTTGGTGGTTGTTTAGCGGCTGTACTGTACGATAAACTGCGTTTATATAAAGGAAGGCAAGAGGAATAATCAAGCAGAACGCCAGCAACGTACAAAACTACAAATGGATAATCATTCGATGGATGGGTAGAAGAATGTCAATGAATGATAGCGATCGATGGTGGTATATCTGTCAGTCATGTGCGTTAGGCTAGGTGGAGAGAACGATCGGTGGAGGTTAGCTTCTAACTTTCTAACAAATTCCACGGGATGTGCACCTGCACTGCAAGGTGTTTTACAAGGATGTTTAAACGGATAAAAAGTTTTTCTTAAGCACTGGTACTTACAAAATCTAGATGCTTAATTAGAAATCTCAACTATGCATACTAATACTTGAGACGAATTTTGGTTTATTTAGGAAGCACCTTGCACTGTAGGCCCCTGATAGGGAAACGCTTTGCGGCCCATCTTTGCATTCACGGTTTTCTTCTATATTTTTTTTTTTGCAAATCATGAATTCATATATATATATAACGTAGATTTTTTTAGAAGTTGTTATGAACAAAAAATATTTATATAGAGTAAAATGTTTGTTCACTCAGGTTATCTAAATGTTTATTCTGTTCTAACTCACGTGAGTACAACTAAATAGTGTTCATATAGATAAAATTGTATAGTTCATAATAATTATTCGAGCAGTAGAATGAATGCCCATGAGGTTCAAGATAATTATTTGTATGGCTCAGCATAATGTTTGTGTGGTTTAACATAATTTTGCATGTATTACACAAAAAATATTCATATGATTACATTTAAAAAATTGAAAGAAACTGGAGATGTAAAATAGGGGAAATTAAAAAGAAGAAAACTAAAAATAGAATATAAAAACAAAAAAAATTATGTAAAATAAAATAAAAGAACAAAAGAAAACAAAAGCTTTAGAGGGGCTAGCCCACCTGAGTTCCATGGTAACCGATGCAATAGGCATAAATAAAAAACACCAAAGTTCCCTTTCACTTTCGTCTCTGTTTTGTTTCTAGGCGTAGGATAGAAGGAAAAACAGATGAATAAAAAACAAGAGTGAAAATAAAATAAAAAGAAGAAAAAGAAACAAAATGGAATTCCTTACATGGACAGGCCCAACCATGCTACCACATGAGTGTCGCCATGATAATCGATGCAATATCATCAAAGTTCTCCTTCACTTTTGTCTTTCTATTTGGTTCTACTACCCAACGCTAAGTGGATCGTATAAACAAATAATAATGGGACCCATATTAAGCAAGCCCAAGATCTAAGAAGGATAGTGTCTGGGCTAGCTTACTAGCAAAAACAAGGATGTTAACCAGCTGGCCGGCCATGTAAATAAATGAAATAATTTCGTACATTACTATTGTACCACATGTTACCGTACATTATGTTATCGGCTATTATATAAGGCTAACATGGTTGGCATCGTATATGTGATGGTGGTTGCCGCAATCATAGTGTCAACTTAATATAATTAGGGTGTTCTTACATTTCGTGTTTTCTAGTTCTCTCAGCTTTCTCTTCAATAGAGGCAACAAAGGACTTTGTCTCTCTTGTTTTAGAGATAGATTTTCCTAACAAACAGGTTCACAAATCCTTTTCTATTTTGTCACATTTATATCAAAGGCATAAATGTGTGCACCATGCTAAGCAATGTAGCAATGATGTAAATAAGTTAGTTCCTACATTATCCAGTGTATTTTGCATACTTGTACGGGATTGTGTAGGTTTCAAGTGGTTAGAGGTCGGGCCATTGGTTTTTCTGTTTTGATTGTGCAGACTAGATATCTACATTTTCCGTAGATGAATTGGATCGAGTAAAAGAGAACATTTTACAACTAATGAACTAAGAAACAATGCAAATTAGCAAGGCGTGAGAAGGGAATCCATGGCAAACATGTTGGGCCTCATATAGCGTAGAAGTTCATGTTTATTAAAATTACGCAAGACAAACCATATTCTACGAGGATATATAGAGATGCCTTAGACTTGTCTATTGTAGAACCCTCTATCTAGATATTAACATACAATAAAATACACACAAAAACATACAAAGAGCATTAGTACAACTAAGTAACATAAAATGTTCTTTAGATGAATATGATGTTGCCATCTTGTATATTTTGTTTAGATTTAGACTAGACTCGGTTTATAAAATGTAGTCAAATGTGACGAATTAATACAATGTCCATGATAGAACAAGTCCAATATTTGCACAATTTTCTATGCAAAACATTGAGTTATATAACTTAGGACTTTTATCTTTACTATTACTAGTAAAATTATGTTGTTAATATTAATATAATAGAGAAAAAGGTATTTATGTTTTATAATAAATAATATACAACTGGTTAAAATTTAGTAACAATATATTTGTAAATAGGTAAAAATGTTTTGTATCAAAATGTTTAATTTAAATAACCACGAACAAGTATGAATTTAGACAGCTATTGGAGCACGACTAAGAAAGGCGGGTGACTTTCAGATTCTCTTTTGAAAGGGATGCATTGTGAATGTTGGTAGAATCAGGAAAGTCGTCGGGTGATGCCCTCCGGTGTTATCACCATACAATTCCTCATCATATTGACATGCTAGATGAATATATTGGAGCCACAATCTTTTCTAAGAATGACTTATGTCATTGCTACCACCAAATACAAATGAGTTTTGATGAATAATGCAATGCCGAATTCAAAACTAAATTTGGTCACTATGAATGGTTAGTCATGCCTTTGATTTTTCGAATGCTCCTTTAATTTTTATGATACTTATGAATCATATTTTGTGATATTTCAATTGAAAAAATTTCATTATCTATTTCTATAATTTCTTCATTCATAGAAAATCTCTTGATGACCATGGTGAACATGTAAAAAAAGTTTTATTGGTTCTTCACAATCAAAGGCTTTATGCTAGCCTAAAGAAATGCAACTTTTTCACTAACAAATTTGTATTTTGAGGTTTTGTATCGAGCGGAATGGAAGTGGATAAGCAAAACTTGAGGCAATATAAAATTGTCACACACTGATAATGGTTGCCCAATTTCAAATTTTCCATTGTCTTGCTAGGTTTAGTAAATGCTTTCTGAACGATTTTAGATCTATTCATGGACCCTTAACCTAATTGACGAGAAAGAATGTTCCTTTTGTTAAGTACAAGACAATGCGTTGCACGAGCTCGGAAAGAGGTTAACCGAAGCGCTACATCTTGTTTTTCTAGACTTTGCAACCTTTTAAGTTGACTGCGATGCAAGTGGGATTGGTGTGTGGAGTCTTGATGAAAATGGCCACCATAGCGCACTTTACTGATAAAATAAATGGAGCTCGCTTGTACTATCCTATTTATTATAAGGATATCTTGTTTCTTCTTTTCTTGTTAGACGTAGACATTGCGCTAAAAAGGTACAGATTCATATCACAACACCCTTGTCCTTTTGCTACATTCATATCAAATACATAAAGAAATGTCTGCACCATGCCAACCAATGTAGCAGTGATGTATCTTTGTCCAGTTTCCAAATTAGGCCGCCGTGGAGTTGATGAACTTCTGTGGGTTTGTGTTAGGCTGAGCTACATATCGTGTAGTGGGGTCAGTTGACACCCATGACTTGGGCTAATAAGCACATGTATTGCCCAGAACAACAAAACAATGACCCAGGTGAAAGATTTTATTAACACCAACCCATATGACTCGCAGTCGCAGCGTGTGCAAGTGCACCGACCATGCCCGAAACATGCATGCAGCACTAGTGGCCCACCAATCAAGGAAAAAGACAGTTATTTCACCCTTTTCTATCCAAAAACCGGGCCATCGGGTCAGGCCTCGTTATAATATATTGCTTTGCTAAGAGCAACTCCAAAATAGGCTGCAAAAGGCCGCGCGTTAAAATTGCGTTTCTTTTCTTGCGGAAGTGCTAAGAGCATCTCCACTTCTTGGGTGTACCTAGGCCGAAAATTGGATCGATTTTCGGCCGGACGAATCGCGTTTTCAGTCTGGGTACGCCAGTCGTCCACTCGCATAACCAGGCCGCGTTCCCAGGTTCGGCTAAATTCACTTAAACTCGGCGAATATGGGCGAATATAGACGGAATTTCATTAAATTAGGCGAGGGGAACATAGTACATCGGTTTAACTAGGAAAGAACGCCATCGTGGTCGCCGCCGGACGCCGCAACTACAGGCCGAGGCGGGGGTTGTTACCGGCCTCGATGTGCGCCATGACTCCGGTGAGAGTCCGCCCTGGAACGCTACACCAGCGGCGGCGGTAAGCCATATTGTTACGTGGCGGCGGCGGCGAGCCCGACGGTCCGTCGTGTCGGGCGAGTTCCTCGAGGCGCCTGTCGGCGAAAAACTGCCTCCAGAAGACCAAGTTGCCCTGATCCTCGGCGAGATCCGGGTCTTGCATGGCAGCGATAGCGGTCTGGATCTCTCCTGCGAGGTCTGGGTCTTCCATGGCGGCGATTGTCGTTTGGATCTCTCCGGCGAGGTCCTGCCCGTCAGGCACCGGCGGAACAGGGATCCCGCCGGCGCTGAGTGTCCAGCCTCGGGGGAGGCGAGTGTCCAGCGGGGCCGTATAGCGCGCCTCCCGGAGGAGCCGGGCTTCCCACGGCGACAGCGTGCGGCGGCCGGCCATGGCTTCTCGGCGGAGTTGGGGAGGAAGCAAGGTGCGAACGTCCGAAGTTTGTCGGAGTTGTGGTGGTGTGAAAAACTGTGAAGAGATACGGCGAGATGTACGACTTTTATAGGCCGGAAGAATGGCGGGAGGGGTGTAGCGCCGAGGGCGGGAAAAGGAAAACGGCGGGAAGGATGGCGGCGAGTCGGCTTCTGTCGCCAACAGAGCTGGCCCACGCCCGTTTTCGCTGAGTCCGGCGTCCCCAGGGCGTACCCGGGATCCTGGGTTCGGCCTGGGTAGTCCGGACCAAAGTTGACCATCCGGCCGAAAACAGGTCCCTAGGTACGCGACTGGGACGATTTTCAGCGTCCGGATGTAATTTCGGCGTCCGATGGGCCGCCTGGGTAGGCGAGTGGAGATGCTCTAAAAGCGGCGCGTAAAAATAAAGCCAAAAAAGCATCCTCAGCAGACATGGCAAAATGCAGCGCGCTGCACCGGCACAAACATGTTTCATAGTGAACTATAGGATTAAGAAGATCAAACAAACTCAAATAAATTTAACAAAAAATTGTCTACTTATTACTACAACACAACCAAATGATACACGAATAATACAACAAATATAGGAATTGTTCACAAACAAATACAACAAGTTTTTCATCAACATTACAATAAATTGTTTTCACAATACAACAAACAAAAAATAAAGGAGGTCTCAACGTTGTGTCCCAAACCATTTCCACCACTCCATGATTAGATCTTTTTGAAGATTATCATGGATCTCATTGTCGTGAATGGCATGATATGAGGCAATGAAACACGTCACCATGTGCTCTCTCCTATGCACTTGCACAGGAATCCTCATCAAGTCATGGTGGTGGCTGCGATTTACATCTTAGCCACGATCATCTTCTATGATCATACGCATGATGACACAAGCGGTCATAATGTACAAAATCATTCTTGGTCCCAAAATCTAGCCGATCCTCTCACAATAGCAAATTGGTCTTGTAAAATCCCAAAGGCTCTCTCCACATATTTTCTAGTTGCCGCTTGTGCGTCGTGGAAATCCTTTTCTTTCTTACCTTTGGGTTTGTGAACCGGCTTTACAAAAGTTTGCCACCTTGGGTAGATGGTGCGGGGAGGCGCGGCGGCGGCGGATTCGCAGCTACTGCATGCAGAGAAGCGTCTCCGACGGTGAATCGAAGCGGCGGCGCCGGCGGAATGGGACATGAGAAATGGGGACAGCGTAGGCGCGGGTGAGATTTCAGCGATAGTTGGTCTTCGCGCGCGTTGCCGAGAGATAGCGTGCGCTGGACGGCGTGCAGCAAATTTGCTGCGCCACTGAGCGCAAATTGCCGCGTGCGAATTTTTTTTATCGCACGTAACTATGCTCGTCTGCTGGAGGAGCAAAAGAAGGCCGCACGCGCTAAATCGACAATTATTTTTAGGGCGCGGCGTTTTACCATCTCTGTTGGAGTTGCTCTAAGCCTGAGCCGACTGTAAATGTCGGGAGCTTCCATGGTACGCTGGTATAGTAGCACGCTCTCGTGCTGTTTCTATTAGGCCGGCCAAAGAAACGGCTTCTCTCCCTCTAGTTTTTTCTCTGTTATTTTATTCTTTTAAAAATTGTTCGTATTTGAAAAAAAATTAGATTTTAAAAAAAATGTCTAGACTGAAATTTGTGCAAATTTTCTTGAAATAATAGATTAAAAAATTGTTAGATTTTTGATAAACTTAACAACATCTAGAATTGAAAATGTTGTGATTTTTAAAAGTTCATAAATTTAAAAAGAAAAGGAAGTAAAAAACAGAAAGATCATAGAAAAAAGGTAAAAAAGAAAATAAAAATAAGGAACCGTGACCTAATTGGGCCGGCCTACTTACCGGTAATAGTGATCTGAGAGGGACTACGTGTTGCGTCATAATGCACGGAATGAGCTTGATGTCGTAAATGCCCAGCCCATGCCTAGTCGGATGGCAGGACATTAGAAGCTCACGGTGGATTCTATCAATATTTGAGAAACTTTCGCAAAGCCCAGGCAACCGATATTTAGCTGCCAAATTTTGAACAAAACCCCTATATAAAATCACAAGATGTGTGCTGTCGATATTACTGGCGGTCGCCCTGGCTTTAAGGATTTTAGGCCCTGCCCATGCCTATAATGGATGCTATTATCTAGGATTTTTTACTAGACTCCTCCCTTCAATTATTTTGACCAAGGTCTACCTGTTGAAACTTTCTCTTACAGCATCTCTAACACATACCGAAAAATAGGGGTACCTCTTTTTGATTTTTGGGCACCCCTTTTTTGTTTTTTGGGCACGGCAACCGGTTTCAGATCATTAAAAAATAGGGCACCGTCGCAATTTCAGATGCCCTACATAGGGCACAATACATACCAACATACCACATTTTGCAATATCACATACATGTGAAGATAATATTAATCTAAATCTTAAAAAAATCATCACAAAGGACACTGGTTGCCTGCGGGGCTGCGCATGAGGCAGAGGGGTTGACGGCGGTGTTGTTGGTTTTCCGTCGTGCGGGGCAACGTTCACCTTGGGCTTCCTCTATCGAGGACCTTCCATAGACGTCGGCCGCTTCTCGCTAGAATTTGCCTGCTTCGAGCCCTTTGCGGGGGCCGTCGACGCCTCATTGAGGACCTGCGTGCTCGTGGATGCGCCGGTGGACAACGGTGGCATGAACATGTTCTTGTGGATGATCCTAGCGTCGCTAGGTTTGTCGCGGTAATGACGGTCGATTCTAGTGGCTACGGACGTCCTCCGGCGCCAGCAGCAGAGCCTAAAGCAGTGGCATGGGTGGGGAAGTGCCGGAACCAATTTCCATGGCTACATTTCACCGGCGACGGCCGATGCATGAGGGAGGCGATCACACGCGGGGAAATTTAAAACTGGCGGTCGGCCTGCCAAAATGTACAACACGTTGGGCCATTTTTATTCGACATGCCCAAATAAATTTTCATTATGTTGTGGTTTTACGCGTCCACTTGAGCACAATTTTTTTGTGTCGGTGCGGTATAAAACCGTTTCTTGGACACCATTGGCATGTGTTGGAGATGCTCTAAGCCCTCCGCTCTTTTTCATAGGTCCAAATAAAGTCAAGTTTGATATACTCATCTCATCCAATAATATTCCTCATTTTTTATAATATCCTGTATTTTGGCATTGGTCAAAGTAAACTATGAACTTCTCTAAAAAAAGTAAATTATGAACAAGCACACATTGAAAAAACAATATATAATATTTTTTGTATTACAAATATTGATATTTTTTCTATATATTGATCAGAGTTATAAAGTTTGAGTTTGAAAAAACCTAGAACACTAGATCACTAGATTTTCTGCAAAATAATATAATTATAGTTTTGTACCAATATATATTCAGTTTTTCTCGCAAATATAGATGACTTCGGGCCCTTGGAGGAGAGACGGATTTACGTGTTGAGAGCGCCCACTAGTAGAAAAAGGTCTTCGGTTCAGTTCATAGTCTAAAACTAATCCGGTTTATTACGGGCATGGACTAGTATGAGCACTAGTCCCGTTTCGTACCGTTTTCGGTGGCTAGAAGCCCGAGGAAACTCTAGTTTCGGATCGTTTCAGACCTTTAGTCCCGGGCCGTGATATGGCCCGGGACTAAAGGAGTTCGGGCACGAGCAACATCCTTTAGTCTCAGGTCGTGATACGGTCCGGGACTAAAGGGATGAGGGTCGCGGCAAGAAAACTTAAAATGGCTATAACTTTTGCGTACGATATCCAAAAAAATGTACAACCTATCAAAATATGCGAAAAAAATTGTGAGTTTGATTTCAACAGCCTTAGGCCGTTTTGGATTATTTTAGATTTTTAAAATTTCAAAAAGAAAAACTTATTTAAAAAATTATTATTTTTGCAATTTTATTTATTCCGTATTTGGATTCCTCACATTTTTCTGATAATTATGGATATATTATTTTTCAAATTTCCATTTACAAATTATAAAAATATTATTTATGCCATATTAAATGAATAAATGGCAAAAAAATGAATAAAATATTATTTTATTTAGTTTTTACTTTCATTGGATTAAATATTATTATTACTTATTTATTATTGTTTACTAAAATAGTTCTTTGTAATTTCAAAAAACAAATATGTATGGCATATTGATATGGGCTAATAGGATTGATATGGTAGTGTTGACAACAAAGTACAAATGGGCTTCGCGCAAATACATCCCGATGAAACAAAGAAGTTAAGCGTGCTGAGGGTGAAGTAGTGTTAGGATGGGTGATCGACTGAAAAGTTTGACCACAAGTGTAATTTAACCTAAGATTAAATATACTGAGTGCTAAAAATGTTCCAAGTGAGGGATTACGAGTCAAAGAATTCAAAAGTTCAAGAAAAAATTCGAAAAATAAATTTGAAAAAAAATCTTTAGTCCAGGGTCGTATTACGACCCGAGACTAAAGGTCCTTCGTCCCCCGCTGCAAAAAAAAAGGCCATACAGTGGCCTCTAGTTCCGGATTGTAACAAACTGGGACTAAAGATAGGGGCCTTTAGTCCCGATTTCACAGTCCCGGATGCAAAACCGGGACTATATGCCCTTTTTCCACTAGTGGCCATTTATTTTTCCTTTGAATTCAGGGATCTTGGCAAGTACACACGACTAGAAAACCAAATAGCTCAGAATCTGTGGAGCCCCCTTGTGAGTATTCTGTTGCTTTCCGGCTCCTCCCTCCCTCTTCTTTGGTAGCCTTGCTAGCTAGAGGGAAAGGAGGGACGGAGTCCAGCCTTGTATTTCTAGTAGTCTAAGGTTAGGATTTGTCCCATGTTTGGGCTTTATGCCCGTAGTTTCGAGCAGAGATCCAGATCCTCCTGGTAGTCAAATTTGGTTCTTAGGGTCCTCCTCCTTGCTTCATGGCTTCTTCGGTCGGAGCTGGAAGTGGAGGTGAAGGGTGACGTGTGATGGCATGGACAGTCTTCGTCCAGCCGACCGTGGTGGTGAGGAGAGGAGGTGGGAGACTGCATTGAGTTGTGCTGCAAGTTCTTGGTGGGGTGATCTACGGATTCTTTAGCCGGAGGCTTCCTTTCTCCCTCTGGCTGGTGACAACCCACAAGTATAGGGGGTGTATCGTAGTACTTTTGATAAATAGGAGTGTCAGTCCCAATGAGGAGCAGAAGGTGCTGAACAGTGGTATGGAGCAGGAAATCCCTATGAATACTTAGCAAACGGATTTTTAGTGGTTTTCTGATAAGGCAACAAAACATAGATCAAGTAACAGAAGTAACAAACAAACGGAGCAAGTGGCCCAATCCTTTCTTAGCAAAGGACAAGCCGGTGGAAATACTTATAAGGACCAAACATTCTCGAGGACACATGGGAATTCTGTCAAGTGCTTTCGCTGCAAATAGCTAAGTACGCTTCTCTGGTGTTCATAAGTGTTGTGTGGGTGAACCTGTGCTAACATACCGCCCTTCCTAGGACCAATACATACTTGGGATTAAACCCCCTGCAAATATCCGTAACTACAGGAAAGTAATTAAGATATAAATCTAACCACATCCTTAAACTCTGAGATCCTACACTTCCTTGTGCAAAGGTGTCCTAACGGGGGTTCAGGTTTCTGTCACTCCGGCAACCCCGCGATTAGTAGCCAAATACATAATGCATCCCCCTAGGCCCATAAATGGTGAAGTGTCATGTAGTCGACGTTCATATGACACCACTAGAAGAATAGCGCCACAACTTAAATATTAAACCATTGAATAATAACTCATCACAGATTCTGAAAGGATACGGATGTCGCCTAAAGGGGGGTGAATAGGCGATTAAATTTTTTCCTAGAGTGACTCAACAAAGGCGGAATAGAACTAGTGTTTACTTTTTTAAGCACAACCTAGAACAACTAAGGTTCACCTATGTACACCAACAACTTATGCTAAGCAATACAAGCAATAAAGTGATAGCAAGATATATATTACTTCAAGCACGAAGGCTATCACGATGTAAAGTGCATAAGTAAATAGCTCGGGTATAGAGATAACCGAGGCACGCGGAGACACCGATATTTTACCGAGTTCCTCCCAACATGGAGTACGTCTCGTTTGGAGAGGGGGTGGTATCAAACCACCAACGCCACAAAAGGCCTCCCTTATTCTCCGGCGAATCTCACCCCAACGGGATCGATCCACGCTTCCACTATCGGTGCACTTGTCGGTGGCAACCGGAACCTCTCACAAGGTTGGGACACTTCTCCACAACTTAATTGGAGGCTCCCAACAAACGCCACAAAAGGCCTCCCTTATTCTCCAGTGAATCTCACCCCAACGGGATCGATCCACACTTCCACTATCGGTGCACTTGTCGGTGGCAACCGGAACCTCTCACAAGGTTGGGACACTTCTCCACAACTTAATTGGAGGCTCCCAACAAACGCCACAAAAGGCCTCCCTTATTCTCCGGTGAATCTCACCCCAACGGGATCGATCCACGCTTCCACTATCGGTGCACTTGTCGGTGGCAACCGGAACCTCTCACAAGGTTGGGACACTTCTCCACAACTTAATTGGAGGCTCCCAACAAACGCCACAAGAGGCCTCAACAAATGCCACCAAGGCCACAATGCCACCAAGGCTACAAAACCGTCTAGGGTTCCAAGAACCCAAGAGGGAAAAGCTCCAATGAGCAACTCAAACCAAATCCTCCGAGGAGAACTCAAACCGATGCACCAAATGCAAATGGCAAAAACACCACAAAGATTCTCAAATCCCTCACTCTCAAGTTCCAACAAAACTACTAAATCTATTGAGGGAATCTCACCCCAACGCCACAAAAGGCCTCCCTTATTCTTCGGTGAATCTCACCCCAACGGGATCGATCCACGCTTCTACTATCGGTGAACTTGTCGGTGGCAACCGGAACCTCTCACAAGGTTGGGACACTTCTCCACAACTTAATTGGAGGCTCCCAACAAACGCCACAAAAGGCCTCAACAAATGCCACCAAGGCCACAAAACCGTCTAGGGTTCCAAGAACCCAAGAGGGACAAGCTCCAATGAGCAACTCAAACCAAATCCTCCGAGGAGAACTCAAACCGATGCACCAAATGCAAGTGGCAAGAACACCACAAAGATGCTCAAATCCCTCACTCTAAAGTTCCAACAAAGCTACTAAATCTATTGAGGGAACAAGAGAGGAGGAATCAAAGAGAGACACCAAGTCCCCCAAATCTAGATCCCCAAAGATGCACTCACAAAGAGATGAATCGGTTAGGTCAAAACGTGGGTCTAGATCTCCTCTCTCTTCCACTCAAATATGGGCAAGAATCATCGGAGGGAAAAGATTAGGCAAGCTTCAATATCTAGAGCAAGTGTGGATAAAGTTTAGCCTAATAGATAAGAGAGGAGTTTACTAAACTGAAAAGGGCAAAGCCTTAAATAGGGGCCCCCAAAAAACTAGCCGTTTGGAGCATTTTACAGAACGGACCGGTAGTACCGGTTTTGACCAGTACTACCGCATGTGCCAGGAAAAAGCGGAGCAGTAGAAACGCGCGCATGCGAGCGAGCCAGCAACGGGGCAGGATGCAAGCTTGGCAGAGGGACCCAGCGGGCAGCAGCACGGCATGCAAGCGGCAGCCAGCAGAGCATGCGCGGGCACAGCAAGCGAGCGGGGCCAGGCAGCGCGCGGAAGGCAAGGCAGCAGCAGCGCGCGGAGACTCAGCAAGGCTCACGGGTCAACGCGGGCCCAGCGGGAGGCAGTAGAACGCGTGGGGGCGAGCGGGGCTAGGCGCGCGCAGCGATCAAGGCAGCGACGGCAGGTGCGGGACCAGGCAGTGCGAGGCGAGCGCGGGGCTGGTGGCGGCTGGTCAACGCGTGTGGGAGATCTGGCGCAAGGGAGCTGGCCCGGGATGTAGGGCAGACCTTACCTGGGCCGGCCGATAGTACCGTCCCACCCGGGCGGTACTACCGGGCCGGTCCGGTAGAACCGATTGAAGGTACCGGGCCACACAGGAATGGGCTGCGCGCAGCCAGGCACGAGCGGCACTGGGCTGCATTAGTACCGCTCGGTCCAGACAAGATATTTTCTTTTTATTTTTCAATTTAAATAAAGCAAATATACAAACGGCCATAACTTTTGATTGGAGACTCTGATTGACCCGATTCCAATTGCGTTGGATAGAGGACAACAAGGGCTTCCCAATAAATATTGATTATCACCAAGTGGGAGTGTATCAATTAATATAATGTGATATACCTTACTTGGTGAGAAACCGAAAAACCGCATAAATCAAAAACGCAACAAGATACATATGGGAGATCCGATTTTGATGAACAAGAGCTTGTTATGGAGATTACCACAAGCTCTATATCCTCACATGGATAAGACCAAATAACAACCAAATACGATTATGCAAGTATGCAAAGGTTTGAGCTCTCTCCGAACGATGTGGCCGAATTACTCATACGAGAGCCCCTCTTGATAGTACGGTTATCTATCCTAAACCCGGTCTCCCACACACAACATGAGAGCGGCAAAAGGGAAAACCTATCAAGATTATACCTCTGCCTTGAGCATTCCACTTGATCTCAATGTAGACGAACTTGACCTTCTCAAGATGGAACGCCTTTCTTGATTCCTCATCATCGACCTCGCATATTGAGCTTGCACAACATATCTTCTTTGCATTTCATTGACCTTGAAGCCAACACATGCTCCAAGCGATGCCAATGGACAAATCCTACAAGTATAACTTAATACACACATTAGTCCATAAAGATTTTCATTAATTACCAAAACCACACATGGGGGCCCAACATGTTCTTTCAATCTCCCCCATTTTGGTAATTGATGACAATCCCTTTAAGAGGGTTTATATAAGGAATATTAATGAATAAAATGGTAATACCAATATCAAATACTACAAAAGTATGTGATATTGGTACCACCACCATATATAGAGCAAACTCCCCCACAATCTATGCATGTGTGATGAACTTGAATTTCATTGCATATATCGCCAATCATTATCATTGGTGGAGTTTCCTCTATATATACCACATTCTAAGCAACAACAAAGATGCAAGAGCATGAGAGACAAATGCACAAGAACAAACTCAATGCATGAACCAACATCCCTTAAACCCTCTAAAACTTCTCCCCCATTGGCATCGATTGCCAAAATGGGTGATAAGTTCTAGAAGGCAAATATAATAATAATTCCTCCAAAGGTGTGCTTTCGCACATATCCAATGATGAATACTTGGGAGGGAATAGAACTATATCGAGGACCCGAAGATTTCCAAAATAAAGTCAAATGATGCAAGCAACTACAAGGTCCGACAAACCAATTTGAAAACAACAAATGAGTCCAAATGGAAACTACAAGATATTATGATATGAGCAAAAGAGTGTTTTAAATAACAAATAGAGAAGCTCCCCAAGATTTGTGCACAATTCAAAATAAATGCATTAGAATGCATATTGCACAAATATGGAATCCTCGCTCCCCCATAATCATTTAAGACACAACAAATGAAAAAAGAAGACAAATGAGCATTATTAAATGAATTGGATGATCTCCCCAAAGATAATTCACCAATTATGATAATTGCATTTGGGAACAAGGTGCATAATCATGGAATCCTCACTCATCCAAGTTCATTTAACAATACAAGGCATGAGAGAACAGATATGAGTGCCAAATTGTGCAAACAAGAGGAACAAGCACTCATAGGCAAGTAAATTTGGAAGCCACCGAAGAATCAAAAGGAATAGAAAGGTGGTCTCCAAGGATTAAAAATCAACTAAAATTATCTTCTCATATGTGTATATGTCTCTAAGTGGAAAATATCACAAAGACATATTCTCATAATGAAACAACCACACACAAAGAAGATATACAATCAATCACATAAAAGGCAAAAATGAAGTCAGAACATATATCAATAAGATTTTTGCTTCAAAGCATGGCCAAAGGCTCACATATATCTTATTGTACATTAATGAGCTTCAAACACCAACACACTACATATATTATAACTATCACCAAGGGAAAAGGAGAAAGTTGGAATATATGAAGAAAGGCAACAAGTATCATAAGATAAAATAGACTAGCAAAAATCTCACTATTGCACATGAGAGAATTTGATGAAATGATATGCAATAAAATTGCTAGAAGGCACTATCCCAATTATATGCACTGATCTCAACTTAAACACATATACAATATAGAGTCCTCTTAAAACCATGGCTAGAACTACAACAATTAAAAATACATTAATTCATGCTAGAAGGCAACCGACAAATGGTTGGAATCAAGATATATGAGCATGAGAAAGAGATACTTGTTACCGAGATATAATTGGTAGGATATAGAGGATATGAATTCATTGATCATCCTATATCTTGCCTCAAATTTTCATGTATGCACCACTTCTTCAAAATTGAGAGACAAGCATCCAATATATCTCCAATGTACCTAAAACATATTTAAGTACAAAATGGTCCCCAAACTTATTTGGGTCCAAAGTAGTTAGTGCAACTACAATACATAGGAGATACTCCACATAAATATGTGCATATTGATATGAAATTGAATTTCATGCACAACTTAGCTGATGGGATTTAGTGGAGTTTCCCCTATATATTGGATCAAATAAAGCAATCATGCCATAATATAAACATATAGTAAATATGCATGCATAAAGCTTTCAAGAACCAAAAGGAGATACAATTTGAACAAAAATACCAAGTAAATCAAGATTGCACACGCAAGAGTGTGACATGACAAATGATGTCCAAATTGTATCAAAGAACCAATTCAACACATGAAAGATCACATGTTCAACAAATGAACTAGGCTAAAACCAAAAGGAGCAAAAGATAGATAGAAATAAAAATGCTCAAGGATTTATATCATTCTAAAATGGTCAAATCATGAAACAAGGAATGAGACAAAACCAACTCCCAAAAAAAACAAGGTTCCAAACTTCTCATGATGGCACAAAATACCCAAACTTCTCATGATGGCACAAAATACCAAAACGAAAAGATTGAGCTTCCAAGCACATAAAACATGATATGGAACAAAACAAGAAGCATAAAAAGATTGTTCTAGATAATATAGGAGAGCTCACTCATAAGTAGTACAATATATAGAATTTTCTTTTGAATGCACACAAATGAGATCATCACTACTACCTACATTAAATAAAACACAAGAGGATACCAATAAAATAATAGGATCCAAAAGTAGAAAGGAATACATGGGAGCATACAAAATATTTACTTGGCGAAAGATAGGATAAAATTAAGCAAGGGCCAAAGTGAATATGATCAATAAATTATACCATAAGTTGGGTACTCATTGTCCAAGGACAAGAAATATTGGGAATAATTTTCCCAAGGTAGCTTGCATGGATATCCAAGATCATAGTCACAACAAGAAGCATATAACTAAATATAATAAATTAAGCATGATACTTCGAACAAGAATCTTGGTAGCTTCCAATAGTCACACAATCACTAGTGATTAGAGTAACTTGAAGCAAATGGTTTCCATGAGGATATATATATCTAAATATAAGGAAACTCATACCAAGAAACATTTTCATATACAAGATCCAAAATAAGATCAATAAAGGCATTCAAGCAAATTGGAACTTGTATGAGCAAATGTGTCACATAGGAGCTAGATAATAATCAATATCAATTCTAAGTGACACAACCTCGAATATTCACATTTTCTAGGATTTGTAATATGCACTAAGCATATGACCTCCCCATAATGTGATACTACCATAAAACCAACACGAGTCAAAAGGATACAAATGGAGATAATTAATGGACATTATAAAACTTAAGTTTCTCATGAGAATTTGTAGCATCCCATTTGTCTAACAATTGTAATGCTACTTGGTCTAGTAATATAATGTCTACTTCATATATACAATTGTTGCATCATCATTATATCATGCTCATGCCATCATGCCACCTTGCATTTGAGCATCATATAAAACCCTTTTTGTTTTGGATCTTCTCTCATATGCATTGTCAATTGCATTTGCCTCTTGATATTGTATTTGGTTATTGATATATTGTTTAATGCCCAAGTTGAGTTGGGGGCATATCCCTTATTCCACTCCACCACCTTTCTTTGGCACCACCTTATAATTCTACCACCCTAATTACCCATGGGCTTTTATTTTATTTTGGCATTTACTCTAGCTCATGTGGGTTGGGATGGATCTAATTCTAATTCCTTTTGCTTGGCGTTTATTCCACATTTTGGGAATGCATAATAATAATGCCATGATATTATTATTGTTTTCACAAGCATAAACATGGCCATCAAGTATTGTGCATGGGCCATGCAATCATCACCCTCTTTTTTTTTGCATGACCATGTGTGACCATCTTAATCCTACCCTAAAACCCCTACCTCTTCTCTCCTCCTCCCAACCATTTCCTCTTTGCTTGTTTCTTTTGTGTTGATCTTGCCATAAACCAAAAACCCATGTGCTTGATCATGAGTTGTCCATGATCACACCCTAACCCTATCACCCCCTCTCTCTATTTCTATCTCTAAACCCTACCCCACCATCACCATACCCCTCTCTTCTAAACCCTAAACCGAGCCTCCCTAGCTCCCTTCCTCTCTCTCGGCCTCTCTCTTCTCTCTACCTTCCTGGCCCCACCTGGCCACCCTGGCCCACCTAGCTACCACCCTAACCAAGCCCTAACCCGAGCCATACCCCCCCTCTCTCCAAACCCTAGCTCCAACCCTAGCTACACCCGAGCCTGCCCCTCTCTCTCTCTGCCTCAGCAGCCCCACCCCGAGCTCCCTCACCCGCCTGGCCCACCTGCAGTCCCTCCCCCCATGCCTACCTTCCTGCCCTGCCTCCCAGCTCGATCACGTGAGGAGAGGCAGAAAAGGTGGCCGAAGCCACCTTTATCTTCACCACCTCCCCCACGGCATCTTCCGTCCCTATCTACTCCCTCTCTCTCGCCTCCTCTGGCCTCTCCCAGATCCGCCCTAGGGCCTTGCCCTTCCTCCCTTCTTCTCCACCGCCGCCAGCTACCCCATAGCCGGCCACCGTCGGCATCACCCTACCACCACCATAGCAGAAGGAGGGCGAGGAGTCTGGACGTTGGGGAAGACCGAGACGACCACCTGCACCACCCCTGTACACGGCAACGAGGAGGAGAAGGACCAGGAGCCCCAGGACCAGCGTCGCCCGAAGCCAAACCCTAGAACTCCGGCCGCCAGCCTCGTCGTCGACCCACTGCTCCTCGGCCCGATCCAAGCCCTCCGACGACTCCGCAGTGAGCCCTTCTTCCTCCCTGACATGTTCCGCCTCGCTGTTGCTTCCTGTTCTCGCCGGACCAAGCGTCGAACGCTCTCTGTGCACAGTAGGGTCGTCGTCGTCTGTTTCTGCACATCGTGTAGCCTCATCTCGCTGCGTAGCTGAACCCTGCAACAACCTCCCTTCCACCGCAGTGGCTGCCGCCTCCGCGCGCGCACGCCAGGTCCCAGGATCGAGCCCTGGGCGCCCCTGTTTTTCTCTATTGAGCGACACCGTCAGTTTCGTCAGAAACGGAGGAAGAAAAACAGTAGCCGCCACCACTTTGCACTTACCCCCCCTCCCCCACCTTTTTGACTCATGGAACCCGCGCTCCTCTCGGTCCTACCTGTCTGCCTCCGCGGGAGTCTTGCAGAAAACACCCCCAGCTTTCCAACCCTTAACCCGCGCTACCTGGATCTCCCACGTGTCAGCTGCCCGCTGGCCGCGCCCGCGTGTGGCCCTGGAGATGCTCTGGCCCCACCTGTCAGTCACTGAGGCTAGCTCCACCCGCAGTGACAAAAGCCTTTTTCTGCGCGCTGTGCTGCTGAGTCAGCCTGGCCCCACTTGTCACTGACTGTGGCTAGGTTTGCCTGAGTAATAAAAGTTTCTCTGTTTATTTGTTTTAATTTAAACTTTTCAAATTTGTTTTAAATTCAAATTCAAATCAGTATTTAAATAACTTTTAAAATATGAATTCAAATAATACAAATAATATATGTTTTCAAATCAGAAAAATATGAGGAATTCAAATATGCTATCCAAAATATATTTTGAACACTTAAAATTTCAAGTTGATTTAAATTACATTAAAATGCCCTTTTGCATTAATTAATTAATAACTTTTGATTTATAACTCCAAATTTAACAAATGATATGTCTAAAATGACCAGCTCGACGAGACCTTTCTGTCTATGCATTCCATGTTCTGAATTGCAGCATGCATCATATAAATATAAAGTATACAGCAACTTATTTGAGTATAAAATATGACTAAAACTCAATAAAATGCCTTATTCTTGTACTCCACACCTCACCCATGCCATGCTACTTTATTGCCATGCAAATTGTGCATCATTCATCATGGCATGATTGGTTGCTTGTCGCATCTTATTCATATGCTTGTGCACTTTATTTATGTTGGCCCTTGTTTGTTTGGTTCTTCTTCGAATAGACGCTGAGCAGGGGATATATCAAGAAACCCAGGAGCACTACCCAGATCCTTCTCTCGCTTCAACTGAGCTGCCAGGCAAGCACTACCACATGCTTGCATACATACAGTACCTATTGCCTCTATCTTATTCTTGCATCATTGAGTCGCGTTCGCATTAAACTGAATCCCAAGTACTGCATAGCCTTTACTTTTAAACCCCACCAAAGATTGTTCCTCCATCCCATGAGCCATTACTACAGGAGTTGTTTGAGCCATGCGAGTCGTAGAACAGCATGTGTAGGGTATGTGAGTGTCTGATGGATAACGAGGTACCTAAACAACTTAACCTGAGTAGTAATGGGATAACTAATGAAAGTGGCACCGGAGAGCAATATCTGCTATTTGGTTTTTCATGCTCACTTGTGTCCCGTAGGACCCCGAGTACTTGATTCTTGTTCCTTGAATATTCGCGCTATCCACATCCGGGAGGATTATGGGACCCCCCTGAGCCATAGCTTGATTCATTCTTATTTCTTGGGGCCACAAACTAGTTTGAGGTTAAATTTACTATCATGTACTTATGCCATGCTTTACTGCTTTATTTAAATTGTGCGAGGTACTGCACCTGTACTGTTTAGGGAATCGGAGTGTTTTCACGGTATCGACAAGCCCAGTCACATTTTCGGGTTCCCAGTCGTTTACAGCCACTGACGCAAACATTGAGTCCGTCTCGGAGTCAGCTAACTTCGTTGCGGGTAGCTTAATGGGGTGGCCCCCTGAAATATTTCTGAATCTGGTGATTGCTTTGTCGTGAATGCCTCGTTGGGTTTTTATTTGGTTTTTCCGAGGTTGATCGAGTGTGTGTTGCTATTTGTGCACCCCTGCAGGGTAAAACTTTCTGAAAGCCGTGTCCGCGGTTATGGACGACTTGGAGCACAGTTTCTCGATCATAGACAAGTATAACTAAAGTACCGCTTTTAATTTGACTAAGTAACTGACTAGTAAATAGTGCAACACTCATGGAATGGATAATAAAACTGCCAACGGATGGGGGGGTGTTCGTCCGCTTCCTCGTTGGTAAGCGAGGAGGAGGATGGATCTGTTAATATTACTGTTATAACTGTTGTCATTAATTCACGGACATCCGTCTATCTATGGTTAGGCGGATGGTTAGCGAGTATCTATAGAATTGTTAGGTGTTATCTTTTGCTGCAATTGCGTCACCCCAGGTTGTGTCCCCTTTAGAAGCATAAAGACTTGCTGAGTACCCCTAGGGTCTCACACGATAAATTATTTGATTCAGATGAACAGGTACACTCACAAGATGGATACTGGGTGGAGGAGACGGACGATGTGGGCTACGATCATTCGGTGTAGAGATTCCGGGAACGGGGATCCGTGAGATCTGTGGGTGGGATGTGTTTATTATGGGGCATCTTATGTCGATTTGCTTCTTATCCGTACTCGGATCTTGTTTGCCGCTTCCGCCTGATACTCTGATGTTTGATGTATGAGGAGATATCCTAAACTATTATATCTATCTAGGACATTTGGATCTTGCCGTATGGCGTTGCAATATTTCTATTTCTTTTAGATGGAATGGCTCTGATGTACTGTTGTATGGTGGCTTGCATACATACCCATTTGTGTATGTAGTTGATCCCTTCGCCTGCCGATTACGCCGCCCGTTCTTGTCCCGATGTTTGGAAATGGTTGGGACGGCCGAAAGGTCTACCTGTGAGTGGCATGTGGGCCCTACCGTACTATTTCAACCATTTCCGCTCATCCAGGCTTGTAACTAGGAGCGTAATTCACCGAGGTAGTTACAATTGGTATCAGAGCCATCCCGCCCTTCAGGGTCACAGCCAAATGGTCGTTGTCAGTCTAGCAAATATTTTTGGTAGTTATGTATACTAGGTAAAAACAAAACGTGAGAGTAGGACTGCTTCCAGTTTTCTTCTTACCCAGCCACCCACCCTTTTATGGTAAGGAAGTGTAACGTCTTCAATCCTCTTCTTAAAAGTTCAAACTAGGATTCACGTGTTCTGGGTTTCCGTAGTACCATAGGTTGTGTGTGTGCGTGTGTGTGTGTGTGTAATTCCTTGTCTATCTCTTGCATCCAACATGTTATCTTTATCGGCCTTTTGGTTATCAACTGTTGGTACATTCCATACCGACAGGCTTTTGCAAACCGACGCGATCTATCTGATTCGTTGTATACCGCCGCGATCTGTCTTACTCTTTGTTATCCGACGTTATCTTGTTTGGGGTGCTCGTTCCGTAGTTACCAATCTTTAGGTTCATCATGAGAAGAAGGGGTTAGGATATGTGTTCTACTTATTCATGTGCGGAGTAATGATTTGAGTGCGGGATGGAGTCGTGACCATACCACTACGCTTATCATTCGCTTTTGTATATTGAATTGGTAAAGTCACTAATCTTGATTCGTTAAGTGATTTTGTGCATCTACTGGCATTTTAATGCCGAAATTTGCGGAAAATTTTTCTTTGATATATCTGTGTACCACACTCCTTTTCAGTCGTGTGCGATATGCTTAATATCTTCTAGGTGCTTTGAACTTTGTTGATATTTTAATATCATCTTAGTAAATTGTATCCTTTAATCTTAGTTAATTCCATCTTGGTACTATTTTGGATTATTATTATTCTCCATTATAGTACTGACTTGTGTTTTATATCAATCACAGGATGGCACCACCACGCCGTTCTGATGAGAACATTCCACCTGAACTGGGGTCCGCGTTGTCAAATATCGCCAATGCCTTGGCAGCAATGCAGCAGAACCAGCAGCGTTTTGAACAGAGTGTTCGGAGGAATGAGTTTGCTCCGCTACCTCCACCTCCCAAGCGAGGAGACATCAAAAGCTTCCTGAAGTTCAACCCACGCCAATTTGATGTTTCTGATCAACCACTTGATGCTGATGATTGGTTGCATGAGATGTCAAGGCTACTGACGACTGCTGATGTTCCTGAGCAAGAAAGGGTAAAGTGTGCCACTCACCTTCTGAAGGGAGATGCAGCTCTCTGGTGGGAGAATTACCTGAAGGCAAACTACATTGGTTTTCAGCCTACTTGGGAACAGTTCACTGGAGCGTTCAAAGAGCAGTATCTCTCAGAAATTGTCATGGAGAGGATGAAGGAAGTGTTTCTCAACCTCAAGCAGGGCAATGATAATGTCAATACCTACATCAGGAACTTCATGAACCTTTCTCGTTATGGTGGCGATGAGATCTATGATGACAAGAAGAAGAAAAAGAGGTTCCGGCAAGGGCTCAATGCATCGATTAAATATGCAATCACACATGCAAGGCCGGCGTCTTTTCTGGAACTTCAGCATACAGCTCTGCAGGAAGAAGCAAGTAAGCAAGTGTTTGAGGAGTCAAAGAAACACAACCGCGATGCAGCAAGCCCTTCAGCTATGTCAACTCCTTCTAAGCGTCGCGTTTGGGTTCCTAACACCCCACCGTTTCTCCCGGCTCCACCAAGACCTGCAAGCTACGCGGCAAGGCCACAAAACGTCCTCACTGCTGCTCCCAGGGGCTACAACCACCACTACCCTGGAGCGCCTGGCAGAGTCCCTGGCTACGTTGCTCCACGTCCACCTGGTGGTTGTTTCACTTGCGGAGACACTGGGCATCAGTACTGGAACTGTCCGATGAAAAACAAAGCTCTTCCTCCACCACCTCCAAGATCTGCGGCAAGCTCTCCTTTGGTTTGTGCACCACCACCTCGGGCTCTCAACATCAACACCAAGCCCGGTTCTACTGTTGCTCGTGCCAACTGTGTCAACGCCGCTCAAGCTGAGCATGCACCTGGAGTTGTGATGGGTATGTTATCCGTTAACTCAGTCCCTGCACGAGTTTTGTTTGATTCTGGTGCATCGCATTCATTTGCTTCTCACAAGTTTGCAAATGAAAATGAGTTAGCGTTGGATCCTCTCCTTAAGCGGTTAATGGTCCTTTCTCCTGGAGCAAAGATGGCAGCTTCTAAAATCAGTCATGGCAATCAAATTGAGATTGGTGGCTCTTTGTTCTCGGCGTCCTTAATTGTTCTGGGCAATTCTGACATTGATGTCATCTTGGGCATGGATTGGTTGACAGCAAATGCAGCTGTGATTGATTGTGCTGAACGCTCAGTTTCTCTGAAGATTCCTGAAGGCCATATAGTCTATTCTCCAAGTCTGACTCCTGCTATCCAGCTTTTCTCTTTGGCGGCTCTGAATGATGATGCTATGGAAGCTATTCAGAGTGTTCCGGTGGTCTGTGAGTTCCCAGATGTCTTTCCTGAAGAGTTGTCGGGTATGCCTCCGGATCGTGAGGTTGAGTTTGTAATTGAGCTTGAACCTAGAACGGCTCCTATCTCCAAGCGGCCTTATAAAATGGGTCCTGCTGAGTTGGCTGAACTCAAACGTCAGCTTGATGAACAAGAGAAGTTGGGTTTCATTCAACACAGTACTTCTTCTTGGGGTAGCCCAACAATCTTTGTGAAGAAGCGAGACAGGATTGATAGACTTTGTGTTGACTATCGGGCTCTCAATGCTAAAACCATCAAGAATAAATATCCCCTTCCGCGGATTAATGATCTCTTCGATCAGCTAGCTGGAGCTGTGGTGTTCTCTAAGCTTGACTTGAGAAGTGGTTATCACCAAATCAAGATTCGCAAGTAAGATGTTCCTAAAACAGCTTTCACCACCCGCTATGGCCTGTATGAGTACACGGTCATGTCTTTCGGTCTCACCAACGCACCTGCCACCTTTTCGAGGCTCATGAACTCGGTTTTCATGGAGTATCTTGATAAGTTCGTTGTGGTCTATCTGGATGACATCCTAGTCTATTCTAAGTCAAAGGAAGAACATGAAGAACACCTTCGGTGTGTCCTAAACAAGCTTAGTGAGAACCGCCTGTATGCAAAGTTCTCCAAGTGTGAGTTTTGGCTGCCTCAAGTAACCTATCTTGGTCACGTCATCTCTGCCAAGGGCATTGCAGTCAACCCGGAAACTGTAAAGACAATTGTTGAATGGCTTCCTCCTGTTAATGTCAAAGAAGTGCGGAGTTTCCTTGGTTTGGCTAGTTATTGCCGCCACTTCGTTCAGAACTTTTCGAAGAAAGCGAAGCCTCTTACCGATCTCCTCAAGAAGGGCAAGAAATACCTTTGGACTCCTGCATGTCAAGCAAGCTTTGAGACACTCAAAGAGAAGCTCACTTCCACACCAGTCTTGGTTCCTCCGGACACCTCTAAGCCTTTCCAGATATTCTGTGACGCCTCTTTGCAAGGATTGGGTGCAGTCCTTATGCAAGAAAAACAAGTTGTTGCTTATGCCTCTCGACAGTTGAAGATGCATGAGATCAACTATCCTACACATGACCTCGAGCTCGCAGCAGTTGTCTTTGCTTTGAAACTATGGAGGCATTACTTGCTGGGCAACCGTTGTGAAATCTTTTCTGATCACAAGAGTCTGAAGTATATCTTCACTCAGCCTGATCTCAACCTTCGGCAGAGGAGGTGGATTGAAGCAATCAATGATTTTGATTTGACCATCAACTACACTCCGGGCAAAGCTAATGTCATGGCCGATGCTCTCAGCCGCAAAGCTTATGTCAATAACCTCATGATGGAAGAACAACAGCCTCTCTTGTGCGAGGAATTCCGTCAGCTCAACCTTGAAATTGTGGAACAAGGGTATCTCCTGAACCTTCTGGCTACTCCTCTCTTGGAAGAAAAGGTTCGCTCCTTTCAGCGTGGTGATCCGCACACCAAAAAGATCATCTCAAAACTTCAGCTTCCGAAGTATGAGTCCTTCCACGTCGATGATCAAGGCA
The DNA here is from genome assembly GCA_916181665.1 of Avena sativa. Classification (NCBI taxonomy): domain Eukaryota; kingdom Viridiplantae; phylum Streptophyta; class Magnoliopsida; order Poales; family Poaceae; genus Avena; species Avena sativa. Next base: position 478,324,526 of record OV702283.1, read on the forward strand.
CGCTTTTCTTTGAACACCAGATGTTTGTTCTGAACTACCCGGGTTTGAGAGAGCAAGTTCTCAAGGAGGCGCATGAATCTGTTCTTTCTATCCACCCTGGCAGCACAAAGATGTACATGGACTTGAAAACACAATATTGGTGGCCGGGATTGAAACGATATTGTGCCAAGTATGTCTCGGAGTGTGATGTCTGCCGCAGAGTGAAAGCTGTCCATCAGAAACCTTACGGTCTTCTACAGCCATTGAAACCCCCGGAATGGAAATGGGAGAAAGTAGAGATGGACTTCATCACTGGTTTTCCAAGGTCGCGGAAGGGCAACAATGCAATCTTTGTTGTCATTGACAGGCTTTCTAAAGTGGCTCACTTCTTCCCCGTCAAGGAAACAATTTCTGGAATTCAGTTGGCTGAGCTCTATATCAACAGAATTGTCTCTCTGTATGGGGTTCCGCTTGAGATCAGTTCAGACCGTGGGAGCATCTTCACTTCCAAGTTCTGGGAAAGTTTCCAAAATGCTTTGGGAACAAAATTGAACTTCAGCACAGCTTACCACCCTCAGTCGCAAGGACAAGTTGAAAGGATCAATCAGATTCTGGAGGATATGCTTCGTGCTTGTGTCATCTCTTTTGGCATGAAGTGGGAGGAATGTCTTCCTTATGCTGAATTCTCTTACAACAACAGCTTCCAGAAAAGTCTCAAGATGGCACCATTTGAGGCTCTCTATGGCCGCAAATGCAGAACTCCGATTGGTTGGTCGGGTGCAAGAGAAAGAATATGGTTTGGCCCTGACATTGTAACTCAAGCGGAGGAGAAGGTGCACATCATTCTTGAAAATCTGAAGATTGCTCAAAGTCGCCAGAAGAGCAATTATGACAGAAAGCACACGGACATGGTGTATGTCCCTGGTGATCTCGTTTACCTTCGTGTCACTCCCATGAAAGGCACGCACCGTTTTGGTATCAAAGGAAAGCTGGCTCCTAGATACATCGGTCCTTTCAAAATTCGTGGAAGAAGAGGAGAAGTTGCTTATGCTCTTGAGCTCCCGGAAAAACTCAAGGTTCATGATGTTTTCCACATCTCTCAACTCAAGAAGTGCTTCAAGGATCCCGGCAGGACCGTGGATCATGAGCTAATCAATCTCCAAGAAGACCTGTCTGATCAAGAACACCCCACAAAAATCCTTGAGATCGCAGAAAGAAGGACTCGCAACAAGTCCATCAAGTTCTGCAAGGTGCAGTGGTCGCACCATTCCGTTGATGAAGCCACTTGGGCGCGTGAAGATGAGCTCCGTGCCAACTATCCTACCCTCTTTGAGTCTTCTTCTTCTTCCTAGAATCTCGGGGCGAGATTCCTGTTTAGTGGGGGAGAGTTGTAGCATCCCATTTGTCTAACAATTGTAATGCTACTTGGTCTAGTAATATAATGGCTACTTCATATATACAATTGTTGCATCATCATTATATCATGCTCATGCCATCATGCAACCTTGCATTTGAGCATCATATAAAACCCTTTTTGTTTTGGATCTTCTCTCATATGCATTGTCAATTGCATTTGCCTCTTGATATTGTATTTGGTTATTGATATATTATTTAATGCCCAAGTTGAGTTGGGGGCATATCCCTTATTCCACTCCACCACCTTTCTTTGGCACCACCTTATAATTCTACCACCCTAATTACCCATGGGATTTTATTTTATTTTGGCATTTACTCTAGCTCATGTGGGTTGGGATGGATCTAATTCTAATTCCTTTTGCTTGGCCTTTATTCCACATTTTGGGAATGCATAATAATAATGCCATGATATTATTATTTTTTTCACAAGCATAAACATGGCCATCAAGTATTGTGCATGGGCCATGCAATCATCACCCTCTTTTTTTTTGCATGACCATGTGTGACCATCTTAATCCTACCCTAAAACCCCTACCTCTTCTCTCCTCCTCCCAACCATTTCCTCTTTGCTTGTTTCTTTTGTGTTGGTCTTGCCATAAACCAAAAACCCATGTGCTTGATCATGAGTTGTCCATGATCACACCCTAACCCTATCACCCCCTCTCTCTATTTCTATCTCTAAACCCTACCCCACCATCACCATACCCCTCTCTTCTAAACCCTAAACCGAGCCTCCCTAGCTCCATTCCTCTCTCTCGGCCTCTCTCTTCTCTCTACCTTCCTGACCCCACCTGGCCACCCTGGCCCACCTAGCTACCACCCAAACCAAGCCCTAACCCGAGCCATACCCCCCTCTCTCCAAACCCTAGCTCCAACCCTAGCTACACCCGAGCCTACCCCTCTCTCTCTCCCTGCCTCAGCAGCCCCACCCCGAGATCCCTCACCCGCCTGGCCCACCTGCAGTCCCTCCCCCCATGCTTACCTGCCTGCCCTGCCTCCCAGCTCGATCACGTGAGGAGAGGCAGAAAAGGTGGCCGAAGCCACCTTTATCTTCACCACCTCCCCCACAGCATCTTCCGCCCCTATCTACTCCCTCTCTCTCGCCTCCTCTGGACTCTCCCAGATCCGCCCCAGGGCCTTGCCCTTCCTCCCTTCTTCTCCACCGCCGTCAGCTACCCCATAGCCGGCCACCGTCGGCATCACCCTACCACCACCGTAGCAGAAGGAGGGCGAGGAGTCTGGACGTTGGGAAAGACCGAGACCACCACCTGCACCACCCCTGTACACGGCAATGAGGAGGAGAAGGACCAGGAGCCCCAGGACCAGCGCCGACCGAAGCCAAACCCTAGAACTCCGGCCGCCAGCCTCGTCGTCGACCCACTGCTCCTCGGCCCGATCCAAGCCCTCCGACGACTTCGCGGTGAGCCCTTCTTCCTCCCTGACATGTTCCGCCTCGCCGTTGCTTCCTGTTCTCGCCGGACCAAGCGTCGAACGCTATCTGTGCACGGCGGGGTCGTCGTCTGTTTCTGCACATCGCGTAGCCTCATCTCGCTGCATAGTTGAACCCTGCAACAACCTCCCTTCCACCGCAGTGGCTGACGCCTCCGCGCGCGCACGCCAGGTCCCAGGATCGAGCCCTGGGCGCCCCTGTTTTTCTCTGTTGAGCGGCGCCGTCAGTTTCGTCAGAAACGGAGGAAGAAAAACAGTAGCCGCCGCCACTTTGCACTTACCCCCCCCCCCCCCACCACCACCTTTTTGACTCCTGCAACCCGCGCTCCTCTCGGTCCTACCTGTCTGCCTCCGCGGGAGTCTTGCAGAAAACACCCCCAGCTTTCCAACCCTTAACCCGCGTTACCTGGATCTCCCACGTGTCAGCTGCCCGCTGGCCGCGCCCGTGTGTGGCCCTGGAGATGCTCTGGCCCCACCCGTCAGTCACTGAGGCTAGCTCCACCCGCAGTGACAAAAGCCTTTTTCTGCGCGCTGTGCTGCTGAGTCAGCCTGGCCACACTTGTCACTGACTGTGGCTAGGTTTGCCTGAGTAATAAAAGTTTCTCTGTTTATCTATTTTAATTTAAACTTTTCAAATTTGTTTTAAATTCAAATTCAAATCAGTATTTAAATAACTTTTAAAATATGAATTCAAATAATACAAATAATATATGTTTTCAAATCAGAAAAATATGAGGAATTCAAATATGCTATCCAAAATATATTTTGAACACTTAAAATTTCAAGTTGATTTAAATTACATTAAAATGCCCTTTTGCATTAATTAATTAATAACTTTTGATTTATAACTCCAAATTTAACAAATGATATGTCTAAAATGACCAGCTCGACGAGACCTTTCTGTCTATGCATTCCATGTTCTGAATTGCAGCATGCATCATATAAATATAAAGTATACAACAACTTATTTGAGTATAAAATATGACTAAAACTCAATAAAATGCCTTATTCTTGTACTCCACACCTCACCCATGCCATGCTACTTTATTGACATGCAAATTGTGCATCATTCATCATGGCATGATTGGTTGCTTGTCGCATCTTATTCATATGCTTGTGCACTTTATTTATGTTGGCCCTTGTTTGTTTGGTTCTTCTTCGAATAGACGCTGAGCAGGGGATATATCAAGAAACCCAGTAGCACTACCCAGATCCTTCTCTCGCTTCAACTGAGCTGCCAGGCAAGCACTACCACATGCTTGCATACATATAGTACCTATTGCCTCTATCTTATTCTTGCATCATTGAGTCGCGTTCGCATTAAACTGAATCCCAAGTATTGCATAGCCTTTACTTTTAAACCCCACCAAAGCTTGTTCCTCCATCCCATGAGCCATTACTACAGGAGTTGTTTGAGCCATGCGAGTCGTAGAACAGCATGTGTAGGGTATGTGAGTATCTGATGGATAACGAGGTACCTAAACAACTTAACCTGAGTAGTAATGGGATAACTAATGAAAGTGGCACCGGTGAGCAATATCTGCTATTTGGTTTTTCATGCTCACTTGTGTCCCGTAGGACCCCGAGTACTTGATTCCTGTTCCTTGAATATTCGCGCTATCCACATCCGGGAGGATTATGGGACCCCCCTGAGCCAGAGCTTGATTCATTCTTATTTCTTGGGGCCACAAACTAGTTTGAGGTTTTATTTACTATCATGTACTTATGCCATGCTTTACTGCTTTATTTAAATTGTGCGAGGTACTGCACCTGTACTGTTTAGGGGAGCGGAGTATTTTCGCGGTATCGACAAGCCAATCACATTTTCGGGTTCCCAGTCGTTTACAGCCACTGACGCAAACCTTGAGTCCGTCTCGGAGTCAGCTAACTTCGTTGCGGGTAGCTTAATGGGGTGGCCCCCTGAAATATTTCTGAATCTGGTGATTGCTTTGTCGTGAATGCGTCGTTGGGTTTTGATTTGGTTTTTCCGAGGTTGATCGAGTGTGTGTTGCTATTTGTGCACCCCTGCAGGGTAAAACTTTCTGAAAGCCGTGTCCGCGGTTATGGACGACTTGGAGCACAGTTTCTCGATCATAGACAAGTATAACTAAAGTACCGCTTTTAATTTGACTAAGTAACTGACTAGTAAATAGTGCAAAACTCATGGAATGGATAATAAAACTGCCAACGGATGGGGGGGTGTTCGTCCGCTTCCTCGTTGGTAAGCGAGGAGGAGGATGGATCTATTAATATTACTGTTATAACTGTTTTCATTAATTCACGGACATCCGTCTATCTATGGTTAGGCGGATGGTTAGCGAGTATCTATAGAATTGCTAGGTGTTATCTTTTGCTGCAATTGCGTCACCCCAGGTTGTGTCCCCTTTAGAGGCATAAAGACTTGCTGAGTACCCCTAGGGTCTCACACGATAAATTATTTGATTCAGATGAACAGGTACACTCACAAGATGGATACTGGGTGGAGGAGACAGACGATGTGGGCAACGATCATTCGGTGTAGAGATTCCGGGAACGGGGATCCGTGAGATCTGTGGGCGGGATGTGTTTATTATGGGGCATCTTATGCCGATTTGCTTCTTATCCGTACTCGGATCTTGTTTGCCACTTCCGCCTGATACTCTGATGTTTGATGTATGAGGAGATATCCTAAACTATTATATCTATCTAGGACATTTGGATCTTGCCGTATGGCGTTGCAATATTTCTATTTCTTTTAGATGGAATGGCTCTGATGTACTGTTGTATGGTGGCTTGCATACATACCCATTTGTGTATGTAGTTGATCCCTTCGCCTGCCGATTACTCCGCCCGTTCTTGTCCCGATGTTTGGAAATGGTTGGGACGTCCGAAAGGTCTACCTGTGAGTGGCATGTGGGCCCCACCGTACTATTTCAACCATTTCCGCTCATCCAGGCTTGTAACTAGGAGCGTAATTCACCGAGGTAGTTACAGAATTGTATCACATAGAGACTAGACAATAATCTAATATAAATACTAGGTGGTATTCCTCATGTACAAACAATTTTAGGATTGTGGAATGCCCAAGCATAACACTCCCCCAAAATGGGATAATCCATTAACCTCTCGCAAGAACCAAATAAGATATCAAATATAATCAATTAAGGCTCCAATACAAGAAACACACATACATGGTGTGCCACCTAATCATATACAAATATACTTGATACCTCAAGATAATTAAGTGGAAAGCACAACATGTACAAAAGCATCGAAGATACAAAACCAACACATGCACAAGGGGCGGGTAACTTTCAATGTAATGAGTCAAGCATATGTTACCGCAAGGAGGAATATTGGAAATATAATATAATCATGATAATACAAATGGCTTGGCTTGACAATAATAATTGATGAAGATCCCTCAATTCTTCATAATGTAGCCAAGTCTCCAATGCCCTCCAAAACATACCTATTGATCAAGTTTTGGCTTGTTGGACCCCAACCAAGTTGGGTCCTAAGAGGTTAGTCACAATAGGCTTGGCAACCCAAATGGTTCTTTTCTTGACACCACATTGAGCACCAACAAATTTGGCAAACACATTGCCAACCTCATCCTTACGAAGTGAATAAGCATCATCAATCAAGATAGGATGGGATGAGGAGATACCAATAGTGCATGAGGAAGAAATGTGCCCCTTCTCGCGGCATATGTAGCAAGTTATACTCTTGCCATCTTTCTTATTGTATGAAGAAACAACTTGAGGAAGATCTTGAGTCTTCTTGGGAGGAGGCCCATATCTAACAAGATGTAGAGCTTGAGGCCGCTTCCCTTGTTGCTTATTGCCAAGGGACTTCTTCTTTAATGGGCAATGTTTGACATGATGCCCTTCTTCCTTGCACTTTAAGCAAACAATGTTGGCCGGATTCTTGACTTGATCTTGGGCATTATTCTTGTTGTCCTTGTGCTTCAACTTGATAGTGGACTTGTTCTTGACATTGGAGTTGAATCCAAGCCCACTCTTGTCATTGGGGGATTTTTGCACACTGAAGATTTTGTTGAGTGTGACCTTCCCTTGATGACCCTTTTTCAAGTCATTCTTCAAAGAAGTGACTTGAGCCTTGAGCCTTTTGATTTCCTCTACATGGTTAGTTTCAACAAAAACACTAGAGGAAGTATATGCTACATTGTTAGAGCAACAAGGCATGGAATGTAATTCATCACGAGATATAGCATGGTTGTGAGAGGATGAATTACAAGGACTAACACATGACAATATAAAATTTGGAGTAGATATAGTGCTAATGTCCACATGAGGCCCACTAGATGTTACCTTTGACATGATGGCCTCATGAGCTAACTTTAGCCTACCATGGGAGACTAAAAGATCCTCATGCAAGCTCGACAGCTTAACATGACTTTCTTCTAATTTCCCATAGTTGCTAGTTAGCAACGCAAGTTGAGACTTTAGCTCAACATTCTCCTTCAAAATAGATGCTTCACAAGAAATAGAGTTAGTATCACAAGCATCATTACTATTTGCAAGAGGTGAGGGCAACTTGGCAAGCTCTTTAGAATATGAAGCTTTAAGTTACTCATGTGACTCGGTGAGTTTGATGAGCTCACCCTTGATGACCCTAGAGCCATTTTTGAGGTGCTAAAAATCCTCAAGGAGTTTATCATAAGCACCTTCAAGTTCATCATTTTTAATCTTGAAGTAGTTTGCCACCGCAAGTTCTCTATCATGGTATTCCTTTACTCTAGATAATTATAGAGTAAAAGTCTCCTCAAGAGATTCTTTGGTGGCTTGTTCTTCTTCAAGGGATTCCTTTAGTTGTGCAACTTCATTAGCATACTCACGCTCAAGTGCAAAATTTTCATCAATTAAGTTTTCTTGCTCCTCAATAAGATCATTGCCTTCTATGGCACAATTCAAGATTTCAAGAAAGTTGGAGGAAGCAATTTTATTTTTGAAGAGAGCGCTATAGACAACCTCTCCCATTTTCTTAATAGAGGTATTATCATACTTAACTCTATAATCATCATTATCATTCTCAACCTCATCATCATCATGATATACAATGGGATTAAAAGAGGTTACCTTTGTTCCCTTAGCCATAAGGCATATGTGAGAACCGGTGGAAGGTGATGATAAGATTGCACTTGTAGCTCTCTTCAATACCTTGTCTTGGCCCATAGAATCTTCATTTTCCTCTACATGGTTAGCAACACAAGCACTAGAGGAAATAGAAGCATTTTTATCATGGCAACAAGACAACATGAGCATATCATCATGAGATTTATTCAAGTCATTTCTACATGATATGCAAGGACTATTAACACAAGCATGTAAGGAATTATGAGTGCTAGAAGTGTTAAGGTCCAAAGATAGATCATTGCAACTAGATAGATATGAGGGATTACAAGTAGTGAACACACTATCCATATTGCAATTTCTATCACCACTCACCATATCATTACATTGTGAAAAGTCACATGATGGTGAAGTGGTAGAGGACGAGAACTCATCTCGACCGGAAGTGGAAGCAACACAATCATCCTCAAAAGTGTTGGACTGGCTATATTTATCTTGAAGTTTTGTCCAAAACTCATGAGCGCTCCAAAAAGGAATGATTGAAGATGTAACTACATAGCTCAAAGCATTAACAAGCACATTAGAAGCTTGAGCATCGAGATATAAGTTTTTCTCATCCTCACTAGATAGATTTTTAAAATCCATAGGAGGAGAAAAACCTATATCTACAATACGCTCCAAATTTGGGTCCATGTCCCGAAAATGAATGAGCATGCGATTTTTCCATATATCATAATTTGTGCCATCGAATGTGAACATGTCATTGTTCACTAATCCTCTAGCCGACATCTTTACTCTCAAGGCGGTGAAGCCTAAAATGAGAGACCGGGCTCTGATACCAATTGAAAGGATACGGATGTCTCCTAGAGGGGGGTGAATAGGCGATTAAAACTTTTCCTATAGTGACTCAACAAAGGCGGAATAAAACTAGTGTTTACTTTGTTAAGCACAACCTAGAACAACTAAGGTTCGCCTATGTGCACCAACAACTTATGCTAAGCAATACAAGCAACAAAGTGATAGCAAGATATATATTACTTCAAGCACGAAGGCTATCACAATGTAAATGCATAAGTAAATAGCTCGGGTATAGAGATAACCGAGGCACGCGGAGACACCGATATTTTACCGAGTTCCTCCCAACATGGAGTACGTCTCGTTTGGAGAGGGAGTGGTATCAAACCACCAACTCCACAAAAGGCCTCCCTTATTCTCCGGTGAATCTCACCCCAACGGGATCGATCCACGCTTCTACTATCGGTGCACTTGTCGGTGGCAACCGGAACCTCTCACAAGGTTGGGACACTTCTCCACAACTTAATTGTAGGCTCCCAACAAATGCCACAAAAGGCCTCAACAAATGCCACCAAGGCCACAAAACCGTCTAGGGTTCCAAGAACCCAAGAGGGACAAGCTCCAATGAGCAACTCAAACCAAATCCTCCGAGGAGAACTCAAACCGATGCACCAAATGCAAGTGGCAAGAACACCACAAAGATGCTCAAATCCCTCACTCTCAAGTTCCAACAAAGCTACTAAATCTATTGAGGGAACAAGAGAGGAGGAATCAAAGAGAGACACAAAGTCCCCCAAAATCTAGATCCCCAAAGATGAACTCACAAAGAGATGAATCGGTTAGGTCAAAATGTGGGTCTAGATCTCCTCTCTCTTCCACTCAAATATGGGCAAGAATCATCGGAGGGAAAAGATTAGGCAAGCTTCAAGATCTGGAGCAAGTGTGGACAAAGTTTAGCCTAATAGATAAGAGAGGAGTTTACTAAACTGAAAAAGGGCAAAGCCTTAAATAGCGGCCCCCAAAAAACTAGCCATTTGGAGCATTTTTCAGAACGGACCGGTAGTACCGGTTTTGACCAGTACTACCGCATGTGCCAGGAAAAAGCGGAGCAGTAGCAACGCGCGCATGCGAGCGAGCCAGCAACGGGGCAGGATGCGAGCTTGGCAGAGGGACCCAGCGGGCAGCAGCGCGGCATGCAAGCGGCAGCCAGCAGAGCATGCGCGGGCACAGCAAGCGAGCGGGGCCAGGCAGCGCGCGGGAGGCAAGGCAGCAGCAGCGCTCGGCGACTCAGCAAGGCTCGTGGGTCAACGCGGGCCCAGTGGGAGGCAGTAGAACGCGTGGGGGCGAGCGGGGCTAGGCGCGTGCAGCGATCGAGGCAGCGTCGGCAGGTGCGGGACCAGGCGGGCGCGAGGCTGGTGGCGGCTGGTCAACGCGTGTGGGAGATCTGGCGCAAGGGAGCTGGCCCGGGATGCAGGGCAGACCTTACCTGGGCCAGCCGATAGTACCGTCCCACCCGGGCGGTACTACCAGGCCGGTCCGGTAGAACCGGTTGAAGGTACCGGGCCACACAGGAATGGACTGCGCGTAGCCAGGCACGAGCGGCACTGGGCTGCATTAGTACCGCTCGGCCCAGACAAGATATTTTTCTTTTTCTTTTTCAATTTAAATAAAGCAAATATACAAACGGTCATAACTTTTGATTGGAGACTCCGATTGACCCGATTCCAATTGGGTTGGATAGAGGACAACAAGGGCTTCGCAATAAATATTTATTATCATCAAGTGGGAGTGTATCAATTAATATAATGTGAGATACCTTACTTGGTGAGAAACCGAAAAACCGCATAAATCAAAAACGCAACAAGATACATATGGGAGATCCGATTTTGATGAACAAGAGCTTGTTATGGAGATTACCACAAGCTCTATATCCTCACATGGATAAGACCAAATAACAATCAAATACGATTATGCAAGTATGCAAAGGTTTGAGCTCTCTCCGAACGATGTGGCCGAATTACTCATACGAGATCCCCTCTTGATAGTACGGTTATCTATCCTAAACCCGGTCTCCCACACACAACATGAGACCGGCAAAAGGGAAAACCTATCAAGATTATACCTTTTCCTTGAGCATTCCACTTGATCTCGATGTAGACGAACTTAACCTTCTCAAGATGGAACGCCTTTCTTGATTTCTCATCATCGACCTCGCATATTGAGCTTGCACAACATATCTTCTTTGCATTTCATCGACCTTGAAGCCAACACATGCTCCAAGCGATGCCAATGGACAAATCCTACAAGTATAACTTAATACATACATTAGTCCATAAAGATTGTCATTAATTACCAAAACCATACATGGGGGCCCAACATGTTCTTTCAGATTCACTACTAACAACATGACTTCTCCCATGTCCTCAAGAACACAACGAACTACTCAGAAGACATCATATGGATAAAAATCAAAGATGATACGGTAATGGATAACAATCTGAACATAAACAATAATCCAATGGTTCCACTCACAAGCATCAACTACGATAGTAATTAACACCGGGAAAGTTTCCCCTAATGAACTAAGCAATATCCAACACAATTGTTACAGCGAGATGGAGTGGTGATGATGGTGCTGATGGAGATGATGGTGTGGATGATGATGAGGATCCCGATGAAGCCTAGCTTGATGATGGTGTTGATGGCGATGGTCTCCCTTCTCTGGGAAGGAATTCCCCCGGCATAAATCTGTCTGCCGGAGAGATCTTTCTCTCTCAGTGTTTTCCGCCCCACAGAGGCGGCAGAAATCTATCTGTGGTCGCTCCCTGAGGCTTAGGGTTTCGAAGGAAAGAGATAGGCGAAGGGGGAGAGTCGGAGGCCAGGCAGGTGGGCCACACCTGCCCTAGGCGTGGCCTCAGGTGGGCACGTGCCTAGGGGTGTGGGCCCCCTTCGGCCCCCCTTCTCTCTTCCTTCTGGCTTCCTTCGTCCTCAGGTAAAATAATATGTTTCCATATTTTCTGGTATTTTTCTGATCTTCGTGAAATTGCACCGAAACGCCTTCTTTTCCATCAGAATCCAGACTCCAGCAGTCCATCCTCCAAGAATCATCCAACATGCATAAACAGATGAAAATCCATAAGTAATACCTCATAATAAGACAAATATCAATGAGTAGAGGTAAATTATGATATAGAATGGTGATGCAAATTGGGCGTATCAACTCCCCCAAGCTTAGACTTCGCTTGTCCCCAAGCGAATACTGAGCTCAGTAAACATGTCCACGGGTTTATGGAGTGAAGTGTCGATAAAAGAATACGAACAAGAAGCATCACACTTACCATTGCACAACTCATAGAAGAAAGAAACTCACCAATATATAACTTAGCTTGCAACCAAGTATCACAGTCACAATAGAGATGCATAAAGATAAATCATAATTGGAATTGGCAAACTTGTTCTTGGTCAGAGAACACCTAGCAAACAGTTTCACAACAAGCTTTTTGTAGAAGTTTCAAAACAGGAGCACTCTTTGCTCAAAACAGTTTTTCACAAGTGAAGGCTTTCAAAGTAATACTCAATAGATAAGAGTTTTGTGCAAACAAGGAAGATAAAGAACATGATTGAATAAATCACCATATGAATTCTTGAAACATAACAACTCAAATGCTTGCTGGAGATAAAGAGGAAATAGGTTTACTGACTCAACTTGGAAGTGGAAGAAAGGTCCCTTCATAGAGGGAAGCAGGGATTACAAGTCATAAAGAGCTTCCAAAAGATTATGGTACTTACTAGCTTTGAGCCCTCGTTGCCCCTATCATAAGCATCTTGAGATGGTTAAGGTTAAAGTGAACAAAGATGGAGTATATGCTTGACGAAATATAAGTTGGCAGTCTCATGTCCCTTGAATATGAGGGCCACTCCTCATGCTACTCAACTTTTGGGCCCAGGCAAGTTCTTGTCATTGTAAGTACTTGCATATCATTGAGAACCGCCAACGGGGTACCCCTTGCACATGGTACAGGAGCTTTCCCATAACCAAAATGATAAGGCAAGCAGACAGTGAGCACCTCAGCAATCTTTTTATTTACTATGTGTATAATTTTTTATTGAGTATGATTCACAGAATGCTCACTATCGTGGTGCTGAAATTTTCCACCATGATTAGGCATGGCTTAGGCTAGCGGCCTAGGCATTTCTCTAACACAAAGTACAAACTCCATGGACTCACAAGTTCCCCTCTTATTTCACACCGTTGACATCCATAGACAAAAGAGCACAATATCAATGATGTACAGAGTACAAGTGCTATGCTGAAAACGTTACCCATGACAACACGATTCTGCTAATTCCAACGTATAGATGCAAGCATATACAACATCGATGTCCACAATGGTTCAAATTTATTAGGGGCAAGGAAATAAAGTGTGCCATCAAGTTCGTGAAAGCTTTACTAACTAGTTTTCACATAACAAAATACTTTTTTATTCGGAAGGTAGATGAAGCTTGATAATTTTCTTGGAATAACAAGATCTACTAGGTATATATGGTGGACACAAGTGGCAAAGGTTTGGTTTAAAGGGATTTGGAAACATGAGAAGTATACCTTCTCAAAACAGGTTTTTGGCTAGCAAGGCTGGGTAGCAAGCAAGAGAGTTGAAAGAAACAAGCAGACATACAAATAATAAATCCAAACATGCAATCTTCCTTGAAGACACAAAAGATCTTAAATAAATAATACTAAGCTTATGAGCCAACAAGAAAGAAAACAAATGATACCAAATACCTGTAAGCCTTTTTCTTTCTCTTTTTCTTTCAAACCTCAAAAATTGTTGATACTGACCAGAACTCGGTTTTCCTGTCACATCCCAAGATTTTCCAAATCTTGAAAGGTGAACATAAAAGAATAAAATAAAACTATGTTCAATTTTCAGAGCCAGAAGAAACTTTTTAAATTCAATTAGAACTTCAACCCATTTGAATTAAATAAAACCTAAAGGTATTTAAGATGATAAACTTTTATTAAAGGAAAATAAAAATAATTAAAATTTTAATTTGAAACTCTTAAATGAAAAGATATGTTTTCAAAAGAAATAGAAGTTCTGCAAATAAGGATTATTTAATAAAGCCAAATTAAACTTTGACCAAGCCTTGGAAATTAAAACATTTAATAAAATGGCAAAAGTTGATTTAAATAAATTAATAAGATTTTAATATCCAACTTTATTTAATAAAGAGGTTTTACCAATTTATAGTGAAACATCAGGAACTAATTAAATTGTTTAAAATATAAGCTACCTCAAATTCACAAATAAAATCTACTAAAGTATTTTGGTTTATTTTAAAATTCAAAATATATATCCCAATAAAAGAAAACTTGCTAGAAATAATAATGAAAGTCTACTTTATTTAATTATTAATGGACCCTAAAGTAAAAGGATTATATTATTTTAAACAAGTTTTCCAAATATTCTTTATTTCCAAAGGATACCTACTGTTTTGAATTTGAAAGTATTTGGATTTAAAATGGAGATTCTACTAATTAAACCAAACCTTGTTTTACTAATAAACCATAGTCCACCTTTATTTAATTAATTCATAAAGGGAACCTAAAAAGGATTTAAAATGTTTTTCTATTTTGAAGTTGGTTTATACTACTAAACAGAACCAAAAACACAATGCAAAGTTTAAAGAATGTTTGAATTATTGAATGATTGAATAAGAGGATTGAAATTCAAAACAGGAAATAAAATAGAAAAGGAAAAATAGCACAGATTAAAAAAAAAAGGGCCAACCCAACCCAGGCAGCCCACTAAAGCCCACCAACCAGCCAGCCCCTTACCCCGCAGAAAACGTTTCGCACGCGTTATCAAACCCACTGAAACACTGACAAGTGGACCCCGCCTGAAACGTTTTTCCCACTGCCAGTGGACCCCACACTGCCACCTCCTTCTTCTTCCCCACCGCGAAGCACGCCCCTCCCTCCTCACTGCCGTTGCAGGCTTTGATTCCGCGCGATCAATTCGCCTTAATGCCGCGATAATTCCTCGCCGCGACCACGGCCTATTAATCGCCAGCGTTTCCTCCTCCATTTCCCCAGACGCCCTTCCTTGACACGCCTCCAGGCCGCCCCAATATCGCCACGACTGTCTCTGTCTCCGATGATGCTCCGGTAACGATTCCGGCGAAACCAGACCTCCCCTTGCTTCCTTGACCAATCTCGCAGCTCCCCCATGACCAGACGCGTCTCCCAGCATACTCCTCTCAACCACGGGCGCCCCATAGAGTCGGCTACATCAAGCTCCAGTACCGCCGCCATCTGCCACAACTCCGACGACACCCCAGGTTAATTCCGACCGCCCCGTACCTTCTCGTTCATGCACGTGACCTCTCCGTGACCTCCCGCACTTAACCATACCCCTGCTTTGCCCCAGGACGATCTACAACGTCGACTTCAACACGACTGAGACCACCCAACGCCGTCCTCCACTCCGGCGAGAAATTCTGCCAAGACCAGAGTACCCCTCACCCGACCAACACCACCTCGAGCATCACCGTGACCTCCTGAACCTGGTGAGCTTCTTCCCTTTCTCTCTCGCTTGCTAGAACCACCGCGAACCCCACGCCTGGCCGTACGCCGCCGCTAGCCGCCGTCGGCGCCGCTCACTTTTGGTCCAGCAAGCCAGTACTGTAGGATCTAGTTTGAACGATTACGATTAGATCACTTACTGCGAAGAAGTACGCGTTCTGAACCGTGCGATGAGACTTAGATCTAATGGCCTGCAGTGCGTGATCCGCGCGAACCGTTTTCGGCCAATTAGAATACGACGCGTGGCCACCTCTAGTTTAAAACAGATTTTTGAATCAGAATTATATGCAAACTTCAAACACTTGTAACTTTCAAACCACACGTCCAAATTTGGCAAATTTTATATCAATGGAATCAGGAGAACAAGCCCTAGCTGACCATGGCCTTAGTTTTGAAAATAGTATCTGTTAGCTTGTTTGAAATTACAGAAACATTTGTGTATTCGATTAGAGTATAAAAATTGTTTGAAATTGTTTTTAGGATTAAATCTTTTGCAAAATAGATTTGTGTGACCTTACTGACCCTAGGAACCAACCCATAGTGTTAAAAATGATTTTTGTGAAATTTAAGTTGAATTAGTTAACTTAGTCTTTTTCTAGCCAAATAAACTCATTAAATTTTATTATGGAAAAGTTTGTGCAAGGAAAACTTTGGAAAAATGTTATGAACCCAAACTTACTGACCCAAAACACCAAGCCATGCCAAAAGTAACCTACTTGGTGAAAAACATAAAGTCTTACTTTAAAAATAATAATTTTCACCACATAAAATGTTGAATGGATTTTAAAATAAACTTTGGGCAAAACCTCTAACTAATGACTTTGTCATTTTGGTAAATGACCAATGTGGACCTACAAAGTTTATAAACCTAGTAGAGACCAACTTTGCAATAGAACTCTCTTTTTACAAGACTTAGGAACCATTGATTTGTGTATGAGAATTATTGTTTGAATGTTGGAATGCTACTTGATACTATGCTTGTTTGATTGTAGTGAAATTAGTAAAGTGTGAGACTAGCAAGATCAAGGATTGACTATCATTCCCTAAACAAAAAGGCAAGTTACACTATCACACAAATGCCCTACTATTTTCATTATACTTAGTGGATTATGAAAACATGCATGAAAAAGATTTCTATATACTTATGCTATGCTAATCCTAATAGGATTCCCTATACACTCCTTAGTAAAAATATTGAAGTTGTACATGCTTAGCCATGCTATGTTTTGAAAAGAGATACATGTTGAGATTTTACAAAGAATGAAAAAGGACTTGTGTTTTACATAATAAAACAAGGACGAACCACCTAGGTGGTGGACACTTTATGTTTTGGAGAAGGTGGCAACAAAAGGGAACCATGTCTATGGCAATCACTTTGTGTTGTGCTCCAAATGAAAACCACCTAGGAAACTTAGAGATTGAACATGTTTCTCCAATTGTGGCTTTCGTGTACAACCACATGCTATTATGGCTCTGGCTTAGTCAACTACATTAGGAAGACCCATACATTGTCTTTAGTTACCGGACATGGGGATCTGGAATGCTTCATGGGGGCTGAAGACAAGCTAGCAATGATGTATGGGAGGACCTCTTGGAAAGACTTCGTCACATTCTCAGTCTGCCAGTACTCCATCTTGGTGAGCACTAATCCAGTAGGCCACTGGTGGCAACAAGATGGGATTGTGTCATGTGGGTAAAGTGTACTCCTTCTGCAGAAGATAATAAAATCTAAGTACTTAGCCGTGTCCCCGGTTATGGACAATACCGAGCAACTAAAGTTTGAACTATGGGAGATCTCGACATTCTAATTTCTAATATAAAAACTTGATGCACTTGGGGGTACCAAGGAATTCAAAGAGACTTTGTTAAGCTTGTTGCACTTGGGGTTACCAAGGTGCACAAGATCATGATGTACTTGGGGATACCAAGGAACACATGAGTTTTGAGAAAACTTGTAGCTCTTGGGGTTACCAAGGTGCTCAAGGAGTTTTGACAAGTGCTTGAACACTTGAGTGTCTACCCAAGGAGTTCAAGGATCTTGGAAATGAGATTTGACAAAAGACCAAAACCAATTTTGAAAAGATAGGATAAAATGTTGCTTTATGCCAATGAACCCTAAACTCTACTTAGCCAAATTTGCATGTAATGATAGGATCCACTTATTACATATAAAAGTGAAACTTGCCAATACAATTCAAATGTATTGACCCTTGTGGCTGTAACATGTAATGTTGCAGGTTGATTGTTTTTAAGTGAAGATTGTTTGATTGACTAGAACTACAAAGCCTACAACCAACATCTGCCTGTGGCACTATGAAGATGAAGGACCCATGACCATATTTATTCCGCTGCAATGTAATGTAATAGCCAAATGATGCTATGTATGATGTTATTCCTAGTTATAATGTTATAATATGACCCTTGTATCTTGATATTACATCTTAACTGTGGATGCTAGCTATTGATCCAGGGACTAGCATTGTAAAACACAGGAGGACTCTACCTTATCAGGTTGGGACCTCTACATTTCCAAAACCAATTTAGATCCACTTGATGCTCCCAAAGTGGTGCCAATACCGATCAACAAGATCCATCATATAATAGAGATTGCAAACTAAAATAAGAAGTGCAAAAAGTAAAAGATGAGACTTCTCATTAATATTCAATAAAGGCACTCACACCAAGGGATACATAGATAATCAACTAAAGGAGAGATACTTCCACATGCAAACCAAACTATAAGATAACTTCTCTACCACAGATATGAATTCACTAAAAAGATAAAATATGAAAGATAATGGTGGTGATACCGCGGCACTCCCCCAAGCTTGGAACAAGCCAAGGGGATGCCAAACCTGATGATGAATTACTCCTTTGGTGGTGGTGGTGTTCTCTTGTCATGGGTCAGAAAATCTTCCAGCATCTTACGAAGCCTGCTATTCTCCTCTTGAAGCATATCCACCTTTAACCTCAAAGCACGGTACTTTTCACAAAACTCGTTAGTGGTTCAAAGGGTTTCCGCTTCCTCAAGGCAGTATCTGAGTTTTGGACCAAAGGCTACAATTACCTGCATGTGACGAAAAGGCATCCACAGTGCTCATCGCTCCTTCAAAAGTAGGTTTCCTTCCCCTTGTTCCTGAGGTGGTTTGTTCTTCCAAATTTATCTTCATGGGCTTCTTGCATTTGTCGTTGGCGGAGGCCATGGCACTCTAATCTTGAGAAGATTTCCTGACAGAAACAGACTGAAACAAAAACACGACGAGAACACGATGCACGAACCTCGGGGGATCCGGGGGGGTTATATATTACGAAGTTTCAAGGCATAAGGAAGGTTTTGACACGGAAACAAGACGAAGGCGGAGTTCAGGGGGAACACCCCCCTCAGGCGCGGCCAGACTGGGGCTCGCGCCTGGGGTGGGTTTGTCCACCCCGGGCTCCGTTTTCTCTTTAGTTTTGTCTCGTAACTTCCCTTATGTATTAAAAACAGCAAAAATATAAAAAGATTGGAGTTTTACGAACCTTCTGTTTTCACCACTTTTACCTATTCAAAGACGAAGTTTCAAGGCATAAGGAAGGTTTTGACACGGAAACAAGACGAAGGCGGAGTTCAGGGGGAACACCCCCCTCAGGCGCGGCCAGACTGGGGCTCGCGCCTGGGGTGGGTTTGTCCACCCCGGGCTCCGTTTTCTCTTTAGTTTTGTCTCGTAACTTCCCTTATGTATTAAAAACAGAAAAAATATAAAAAGATTGGAGTTTTACGAACCTTCTGTTTTCACCACTTTTACCTATTCAAAGACGAACTCTGCAGATTTCTTTCCTCTTTCTCCTGAGAATTTCCTTCATACAAAACCATTGCACAAACTCAATGACAACATTAGTATAAGCAAAAACAATAAACCTTTGGTACACACTTCAACTGAAAACCCATCAATACAAAAGCTTCTATAAGAGGCAAATGCAAAGGATGGCAGAAATCTGTCAAAACAGACCAGCAGGCAAATATTGAATTTTTCAAAGACCTTCTGTTACTCAAATCAAAAAGTGCAGAACTAATGAAAGTTGGGTAACAACCTGGAGAACAAGCTCATAAAAATGCAGCTTAATCCAAAGTACTGAGATCCCTCAAGAATTTTTATAATAGAACACAAAAATCTGTCCCAGGACAGCCACTTTTCACAACTCCTCTACTGCACAAAAGTAGTTGAACTTGACGCAAAAAACCAAAACAAAAAGGATAAGGAGCGGTTATTACTGAGGTAACAACTTCCAAGACTCGACAAAACTCTTGGGTTATCTCCCAACAAGTACTTTTCTTTAATGCCTTTAAGTTAGGCTTGAAATTTCAAGGATGCTCACATAGGATATATGTATTTGAAGTGAAAGAGAGCATCAAGAAGCAAATAACCAACACACTTGAGTCTAACCCATTTCCTATGCATGGGAGTATCATGAGAAAATGAATTGTTGAAACAAAAAGCCGCAAGTATAGGAAGACAAAACAAATGCAACTTTAAAGCTTTCAACACAAAACAGGAAAACTTAACATCATTGAGATGCATAAAACCATGTTTCCCTCTCTCAAAATAACTTTCAGTAGCACTTTGAATAAAGTTGAAAATATAGCTATCACTTGAAACAACTTTATCATCAGAATAAGCATACCTACAGTCATCAAAAAGAGGTCCAAGGTCATAGACTGGATCAATAGAAGCAAGTTGTTCCATCCTGAAATCCTTATTAGGCAAGCTATTTTCACAAGGAGCTTTAGCAAATTTGGAAAAGTTAACCTCATAAGAATCTCCATCAAACAAGGCCTCAAGGATAAGCGTTGTTAAGAATAATCAGGGATAATATGTTGCTCCTTTTCCATACCACCACCAACATACAATTCTGAATGAAATATTGTTCTAACAAGTGCCGAGACGTGCTGCTAAGCGTATTCAAAATCTACTAAAACGAGAAAAACAGCAGCTCAGAGAAATCTCTATCTATCCCTCATAGTCTCCATCAACAAACTTGTTCTCGGGGAAGAACACGGCAACCGTCTCCTTCCCGGCAAACCTCCTCCCGTGCATCCCCGTCTTCCCCCTGGCTGAGCTCTCCACATCTGCATACTCCAAAAACACCTGCAAAGCAGAGAAACAGGTCAGAAAACCGATGAGCAATAATCCGCATCAATAAATACTAAATCGTGCAAAAATCAAGACTCACCTTGCCAACTCCAGGAACAGGATCACCGCTGGGATGGGGTCGCGGGATCACGGCTTGCACCAGGTTACCTGTTCCAAGTTAATCAGTCATCAGAAGAACATACACAGAGAAGACAAGAAAAGAAAGAAAACATTAGATTAGTCAAATCAAATCGAATTGAAAAAAGATTAGCGTCTTCTGTAGTAGTTTAGGTCCCGATTGCGAGTTTTGCATGAGGTCGGATTATTAAAGGTTCGGCAATGGTACTATGTGGCACTACAAAACAGACACACAGAAACAAAACACACAGAAGGAAACACGTTCAGTAGCTGAGCAAAAAAGGCAAATCACATTGGTAAAACAGGGCTGTGTATAGAGTTCAGAACAAGGGCCGCATGCTGTTTACCATATTTGCGTGCTTCTAGCGTCATGTCTTCCAGTATTTCACTGTAGTCCTCGTCATCTCTGAGTTCATCTGGTGATATCACATTGGTCAGGCATACCACCTTCGTCGGTAGGGCTCCACCGACTTCATACACAAGTCGCTGCTCAGAAAAAACAATAGAGTCAGAAACTAGTAGGAAGGGTCATAAACTGAAGTTTTATTTAATAAGATCATCATGTATTTTGAGAGAGTCATACCTTCATGTGCGCCTCTTGCTGTGCCTGCAGAAGGATGTTCTCTTGCTCTGGCCTAGGCTCAGCACCTTGGTTTGCTCGCCTGACTGTGAGAGTCCTCTCTCCCAGCTTGATACCGTTAAGGGCAGCACAGGCGATATCAGTGACGGACACATCCTGGTATATACAGAAGGCGTAGCCCTTCGAGTTTCCAGTTTCCTTATCCTTCACAATATCAAACCCACGGAGAAGTCCAAAAGTTTCAAGCAACTCCCGCACTTGTTCCTCTGTGAAGTAATAAGGTAGACCTCCCACAAAAATGCGGTCAGGGCCTTCTAAACCCCCAGAGCCAGGTGTCAAGCCAACAGCAGCAAGATTGAGATTGGGGTTCGGCTGGCTTGGACCCAACATAGCTGCCTGTGACGGATTATAGTCTGTTGGCCTTCTAACCTTCACCGGTGCTCCCTCAAACAGTATACCATCCAAGGCCATTGCATTGCTTGCTTCCTCCACAGACCTCATCTCAACAAAAGCAAACTTCTTGTCATGGTTTATGTATACATTAACAACTGCATCACCAATACCAACTGTGTTTCCTCCAATAGCAGCCATGACTTGATTGAAGAATACAGCAACTGTCTGCAGGAAGAAGACCAAAATAGTTAGCGTAGAGCACAAGCCGAAGAAGAGACACCAAGAAATAACAAGCTACTCAAGTAATTACCTGTTCATTAGCGCTTGGAGAAAGTCCACCAACATAAACACGCCGAGCATGCCGAGTAGCCTAAGAAAAGGGTGGTTAAACTTGGAATATATCACAGAGAAAAATTAACTCAAATGCGTATATGAACAAGGAAAGTCATACCTGTTGTGTCATGTGTTGTGGCTGCCCTAGGTTGGGTAAATTAAACATGTTTGGAAGCATGTTTGGCATGTTCGGAAGCATCCCAGGAATAACAGCCGGAACTGCGGGTAGAGCAGCTACAGGAATGGCTTGTGATGGTCCCTGGTCAAATCCACTCACCCGCTTACTGTTTCAATACCGCCGACATTAGTAAGCAGTTCAGAAAATGAAGAAAAGCTTACATTAAGAAAACAGAGATGGATAACAATGCAGGTATGACAGAACAAATCATGCATGAAAATTAACTTAATGGCATATTAATAATAATCACCCGTGGTAGCACAAACTTGTCCGCTACATTCTGTCAACTTCCAACCATACAAATAAGAACTAACGGCATACAAAAATGAGAACTAGTGAAGGTACCAAAACAGCATGTTAATTGTCTTCCTCAGATATGATTCAAGGCAAACAAGCAAGCTTAGTGATAAAAACATTCAAAAACCAAACTAAATGCAATTCGATGGCATCCAGCACATACCTTTGACTCTCCGAACGGGAGCTGGAGCGATGCCTTCTGTGGCCATCTCTATCACGGTCTCCTCTGCATTATTAGGGCATAACTAATTAGCTAGGACTCGGTTCATAACTCACAGTGCTGGAAGAAATTAAAGTAATGAAATGAGCAGGTGCATTACAGAAGTCAAGAACCTGTACCTTTCAGCATCACGATCACGGCTCCGTCGGTAGCCACGATCATCGGAACGGTCACGGTCACGGTGCTCCCTTCTTTCGCTTCTCTCACGGTACTCGCGATGGTGGCGATCACGGTCCCGGTTCCGATCACCGTGGTCACGGCCACTCTCCCTGTCTAGGTACCGTTCTCCATCTGCTCCACGGCGCCTGTGGCGCTCCCTGTCCCTGTCCTCTCTGTGTTCTCTGTCCCTGTCTCCGGATTTTGATTTTGAGGACCTTTCCCTATGAGGCTGTGCATCATGCTGAAAAAGACAGTGGATCCTTTGTCAGATTCATTTGGAAAAAAGCTGGGCATGTACTGGTGCAATATACTTCGCTACTTAGAACCATCAAGTCTGCTAGAGCTAAAAACCAGCGCTAGGTAATTTGGACACAGAGTCGGTAATGCTTCTGAACTTCGAACCTAGCGCACTTCAAAGCACTACACAATGTGCCTGATAGAAAAACCGTCCCAAACTATTAAACTCCACTAGTACATGCATCTCGTTCCACCTCGCCCAGCAGGGGTAATGTTAGCTAGCAACCACCCGGTAATGCGAACCTGAACATGACACGGCAGCTAAAACTAGAACAAACTGAACCTAGATCCTACCCGAAATCCCCTGAATCGAGATCACCGCAAGGCTTGCCCCCCCTGCTTGACCCAGCCCTAATCAATTACCCGTCCCTCGCACGCACGGGGGAAGGCGAAATCCTCTAAATCTAAGCGCGAATACTAACTGATTCGAAAGGCGGTCGATCGAGCGGATGTGGGGCGAGAAAGTGCGCGCACCTGGGGAGAGGGGCCGTCGCGTCGCTTGGACGGCGGTGACCTCCCGTCGCCGGCGGCGTTGGTCTCCGGAGCGGGCTCGTCGTACTCGGCCATGCGGGCGGCGCGTCGATTCCGCTCGGTGTTGGGGGGCGGCGGCGGGGCGGTCAGGTCCGGTCGGGTCAGGTCGGGTTCGTTCGTTGCGGGTTCTGGATTTCTGGTGGGTTCGGCGAGACGGAGCGGGGCTGCGCATATAACGGGCCCGTCGACCTTTACTCGGATTCGAGTCGGTTTGTGCTGTAGTACGAGTTCTAGGTCGGTTGGACTTTTGACTTTATTTTCACGGGATCTGACGATGGCAACGCGTGTTCGAATCCGAAACGATTTCAACCGAAATTCTTTGGTTTGATTTGGCTTTTTTTTTGTTCCTTTTGGGCTTGTATAAAGAGACTTGGCCGACGGGGCTCCAAAGGCAATGGAATCGGTCGGTATCGAGGGGACTCACCGAAAATTGGCAACAACTTGGTCGGAACGCTAAATTTCAGCAAATCTATCACCGTTCTGATGATACTTTGGGTTAAAGTTTTTTTCTCGCCACGCGTTGACCCACTTACATGGCACGTTAAAATTTGTCCGACAAACTTGTCACATGGTGTTCTTCGTGCTTTGGTCTGAATTGTCATTCAAAATTTGGTCCCACAAACTTGCCAAGCGTTGACACGCTTAACACGGGGGAAGCGCGGAGGGAGTAGACAAAACCATGTGCACGATCCATAATCTCTTTACCTCTTGCCTTGGTATCGACATGGTGGCCTTCACAGGTAGACCGCATATGTCATATGTGTGTATATTTCAGAAATAAAGGCGGCACGGAGTCGAATCCAGTGGCAAACTTGCGGGTCCAGGTTTCCATTTTTTTTAAAAAAAAATCACACAGCTTTATTACTTAACAATGTGGGCAGAATATCCTATTACAGGACTACTAGCCATAGGCGGATCAAAAAGTGGCCAGGTGATGCATGGATGAGATTTTTACATACCCTATATATTATAAAAAATTAAAACAATATATAATTAAATAAAAAATTGCACCGTTGGACCATCCTAAGATTTTTAGAGCCCGCGAGTGTCGCTGGCGCTGGCTAGTGCGAGCGAGCATGTGTTGAAGGACGTGGAGGGGCCCTCGGCCGGCGGGAAGAAGAGGATCTCCGACGGGCGCGATGTGACTCTTGCGGCGTGCACGGCGAGAAAGTGGTCGGAGGTGAGCACCGCGTTCCACGCCTGGCATACCGGTAGTGGATGGCTGCGGCTGCTGGCGTGAGGCTGCCATGGTATCTATCTATGGACTATACGGGCTGCACAGATGCCATATAGTAATGTACTAGATGGATAGGCTCGGTTCGCCGCGCCGTCTATATTATGTTGGTGGTATGGTTAACTTCCAGATATTTTTTGATATAAGGCCTTTTGGGTTTTTAGTATCGCCGGTAAACAAATACATTGATAGGTTATAGCTGGTTGTGGTCAAGTGGTCTCAAAAAAACAAAACAATGGCCATTCTTCAAGCAAAGCCCCCCCCGGATCTTACTTTTGCACGTTGTCGTCGCCCCGTCTTCTCAGCCGTGTCGCAGTAGACGGCTATTGGCGCCTCCCCCACGTACGCCATCTAGACCTAGCCGCCATTACGGAACTGAGAGAGGCGCTGACGTTTTTTTAACAGAAGAGGAGAGGTGTTGCAGTGGATACAACAAGAGAAAAGCGACCAGATACAACTCAAATTGACCGCTGAAGTAGGGTCAACCTCATGCACAAAAAAACAAACCACCGCGCGGGCACGTGTCAACAACCAGAGATATCGCGCGCGGCAATAAGTCATGGTGCAAATGTGACGGTTCGTGGGAGCACGCTTATGCATCGCATGCGCCCGCGAAGGATAAGCAAGACTTCGCGGCAGCTCGCAAAAAGTTTCGTGGTGGCTGTGTTTGCCCACTTAGTCCCACATAATATTACGTCTTTCATCTTAAAATACATATTATAGATTTGTCTAAATTTTGATATATGTAGACACCAGTATGTAGGTATATTCAAATTTAAGCAAGTTTCCGACATTCTGTTTTGAAACATGTGTCATAGATTCGTCTAAATTTGGACATTATTTATTTAGTATATAGGAAGTTTTGAGATGAAAAAAGTATAACATGTCAGTATATATGCTATATCTCTCGTGTAGATAGGTAGTCTAAAAGTTGTATTAGAAGCTAAGCGTACATACAGTCAAAGCGTACATGCGCATGGAGCCAAAGCTGTATTGATATGTACTGATCTAAGCGTACAAAGCAGATGAAGTCGTGGTGCAAGATTGTGAAAGTCGGGCGCGGCCCATGATAACTTGGCGTTTGGGAGACTCCATTAACTAAGCTCGTGGGATAGAAGAGCTGAAAGTAGGCCATATGGGCCAGGTCGTAATCCCAGACTAGATCATGGAAGTGCGCCTTATCGCGCCCGTCCATCTCGACAATAAAAATGATAGAGTATATGAGAGTTGTGAATGATAAAACCTAAAGAAATCTAGATAACATGAGTGGCACTGAGTCTTGTAAGAAAATTCCATATTTTAGTCTAACTTGATTTTTTTTTTGCGTGGGGCGATTCAAAGGGATCAAACGGATGCTACAACTGCTCGCAATGTTTATAACTATTGCTCATAACTATTCCAAAACTAATGATAGCACGACATCTCACAAAAGTTTTGTACAACTATTAGATTTTCTTACTTCACTAACACAACGTTATACATGCCCTGATGCGACTTTGTGTTAGATCCCTAAGGACTGACTTGAGATCCTTCCGGCTCCTCTACGTACTGCCTTTTCAAGTTCGTTCTCATGTTTACTCCCATGTGATTGTACACCTTATCGCAAGGGGTAAAACTGTTTATGAAACTAAGAGTAAATTTGGGGGTCTATTTCTACCACATGAGAGCATACGGTTACGCAAAGAAATTCATATGATATTCTTTGCACAGGAGAATCTGAAGTCCATCAAAAAAATAAAGTAGATAGTTATTTTGGTTCTATAATTCTTGGGCGGTAAAGCACACCTTTTTTTTCCGAGGAAGATAATTCTAGATGACCATGCTACTAAGTACTAACATCACTGGTTCCAACAAGAGAGACTTTTGTACAGTATCAGTGCCAACACTACATATCATTGCATGGGTAAAAGAGAACTTTGATGCCTTCCAGATTTCACAAGGAAAAACAAACAAACAACAAGGAAATGGGGAAAGGTACACTCAATATTGAACAATATGCTTACAGGAGGTTCCGTATTGATTTTCTAGTAATAGCAGTTTGCAGAAAAATAAGCCATCTTATCTTTATAATGTATAAATAATAGATTTCCAATAGAAGTCATATCATATATTCATATTATAGGCCAACTTGAAGGCTGAAGGCAAGGATTTACATCAAGTGAAAGATTGAACCTGTTTTTCTTACCCCGGCCAGGATGAGATCTTTGTGTAAAAAAGATCTTTCTGCTTGTGCGGTGGCAAGGGAAAAGCTGCCAACTATAATACTCCCTCCGTTTCGGTTTACAAGTCCTACACGTAGTTCTATGTCGCCAAATTAAGCAACTTAGTATGATGTATATATTACAAAAAATATATCACCGAAAACTTTAAACTTTGTATTTTCCAATGATATAATTTTTATATTATATAATTCAAATTATATAGGTCAAATTGATAACCTAGATATACGCGTAGGACTTGTAAACCGAAACGGAGGGAGTATTCATCTTTTATATCAATCATTGTAGAATTCAGGAATCTTGACCCATATGATCTTCCATCTTCCTCTTCTTAGTTGAGCCATCATAACAAGCGTCGCGGGATAGAGCAGGGAGGTCGGCAACACATCAAGTCTAGCAGGGAAAGAGGGAGAATCGCGAGCCCCTTCATGTCGCCTGGAAGACAGATGGTCCAGCGCCGTCACGGCAGCCGGCAGGCATCGACGCACCAGACGTCGCCCGAGAATATTACTATGCCAGGCCAGGCTTCTTAATTACAGGCCGGGCTTGTTATTAAACGAATGGCCAGATCATGAGGATGCTCTTAGGTCGATCTGCAGAGTAGCTGTCCATAAACGTTGGGCCGGCTAAGACGTTGGGACATGGGTGGTGGCGGATGAAACGCTCAGAAACGCACATGCTGAGATGGCGCAGTAATCGGGAGCGTTAAAAAACTTAATCGGACGATACAGAGAGCGCCAAATCGCTGTGAGTTGGTTTAACTAGGTGAGTTTTACTGTTTCTTAATATCTATTCTTCTACATCGTTAAAAGGCTTACGGTTTTGATGGTCTGGTAAATCATTTTGATTTCCAAAATTACCCCTGCATTGGTAGGCTAAGCACATAATTTTGCATTGAAATGTTGCATGAAACAAACAATAAATAGACACTAGTGAGCTGTGTTACCTCAGTGCACATGGTAATATAGAAGTTTGTATTTACCTTGTGGCCTCAAGCCTCAAGGGTCGCCATGGTTGAGACTGAAATATCAACTCACACATGGTCTTACATTACCGACGGAGGTCAGTTTGCGTCCAATGTCGATGAGGCACCATGTCAAAAACAGTTGAGCCTCCATTTGCAATGATATAAACCTAAGAAGAAACATCTCAATAATCAGAATATTATTTTAGGGATATCGATATCATGAATACCGATACTTTCAACGAACAACAAATCTGGTTTGTACCACTTACCCATGAGATGTGCATTGGAAGTTCTTTGGAAGAAAGGATCAAGAGTGTAATGTCACCCCGGCCCAGATATGGTGATCCCATCTAATTAAGGAAATCATTTATACAGTGCCAATATTATTTACCACAAGACTAGCTAAATGCCTATGCGGCTTATCCAGTTTCTTCTTCCATATACTATATAATTCCAACCCAGATATATGGTGATGGCATCAAATTAAGGAAATCATTTATACAGTGCCAATATTAGTTACCACAAGATTCTTTTAGATGCCCACACTAAAATTGTGCCAATATTTTTCTGGAATTCTAAAATTGGTACGCTTTCATTGCTTGATCTTTTTGGGGTCTGAAATATAGCCAGGCAATAATTAATTAATCAATCCCGTATCTTATCCTGCTGACGCGATGTGTCTATCTATTTTCGCGACCAATGTGCATTAGCTGGTCTATAAATAGCGAAGAGGCAAGATCCATTAGAGCACATCAGTTGTGTGTTCGTCATCCATCAAAATATCATATATAGATCAATAGTGATTAAAAAATGGCGTTCTACAAGCTCAACGGCCAGATGCAAGCCAAGGCATGGACACCTTTGTTCCTTGTGCTCTTTGGATGCCTCACGCTCACACTGGTCTCCTCACACGGTAATTTAAGTATTAATTCTACCATTCGTTTCAAATTAGTTGATTTAGGTCGATTGTTTTTTCTCGCTCTTTTACACGGTATATGCCCGTGTGTATAGGTGGTGATCGGATAGGCAGCTCAGGTGGTCGTCGTCTCCTGGAGGACGAGAGTGTAGGCAGCGACAAGATCAATATACAAAAGCTGTGCATAGTGAAAAGTTGCGCCGGTAATATCATTGATACCTGCACCAAATACTGTTGCGCAACGATGAAGGATCAGCCTTGCTGGCCGAAGCAGCACGATTGCATCCAGTATTGCCAAGACTATTAATGATTCCCCTAACTTTGTTTGGTAGTAGTAGAATTTTTGCCATGAATTATTCCTCATGAACCTACACTAATATATTAGCAAGTGGAACCTGTGTTGGTTACCCAAGGTAGAGGGGAATACTGTTTTTCATAAATTCAAAGTTGCGGAAGCTAAACTTCACAACTAGTTGTACCCGTATACATATATGTTGCATGCCGCACTTCTGAATTAAAAAATGACATATGGCTGTGTGTGGCTAGCGCAAAACAAATGTTGTGTGTACAAATGAATGGAATGACAATTTATTTGGCAAAACTGAAACTCCAAATACAAAATTCGTGTTTGGCAACCACATGAAGTTATGAAATGAATGGTTTCCTTAAACTTATTCGGCGGCCTTTTTGGCTTGAATTCACAAACCTACAATACAAGCAAGTGGAACGCTTTCGTGGGTTACCCAAGGTAGAGGGGAATATAGTGTTTTTCAGAAATTCAAAGTTTAATCTTTACTATTAAATCAGGGACTGCGGTGTCTGGTTTCACACTTTAAGAAATTACTGAGAAAATGACCATAAAATCGTGCAATTATCCCTCCTCTTAGCGCAGACATCTGCACATCGGGCTTTCTAAAAGGTCTCCAACATCTTGTAGTTTGTTAGTATTCGGTATCTACTTATCACGTAGTTCGTTATGTGTATCTACTTCCCGTGTAATTCGTTATGTGTATCTCCTTCCTAGAGAGTTTGTTACGAACGCTAAACACTCGCACGATTGGTAAGCCACTGACTATGATGCATCATCGTTGAGGTCGCCTACCTCTCCAAAGGTGACAACTCGAGATGCCATCCTTGTCTGCCATGGACGTGCTCCTCGTCGCCAATTACACCAGATCTTTGTGTGTATGTTGTGCATCACGCTCACACCGTTATTGTTGTTGTTGTTCCTGACAAACGGCTGGTATAGGTCCAGATGTGGTGCTCTCCTGATCCAACGTAAACCCGCATGGCCGCATCTCCATCGCCCTACACATCGAGAAACCAATAACCACATCGCCGCAGCTGCAGATCATTGTTGTAACAGCCGCCTACAACATCTTCTACAACCTGTCGGTTGCCAAATTTTTCTTGGCCATCACCGCAGATGGATCCTCGTCAACATCCGTCTCCGCTCTGGCCGCAACAGGAAATTCTTTGTCCTTGAATCAAGGTTTTCAGGAGGAGCGGGTAGCCCGGAGACGACAAACAAAAATGCGTTCATTTGCCTCAAGCTTTAGGGAGCTCATTTAAGACTTAATCAAATGATTACCCAGCTCTTGGAGCGCCGCCCGCACAAATCCTCACACGGCAAAATCCTCTCCTATGGAAGGCTCTCGTTATTCGCTCTTGGTGGTGCTCGTGTTCTCAATCTGGTCAAAGGAATTTAGGCTGCCCCGGAAGAGGAGGTGGAAGACAAAAAATTTAAAAAGATCAAAGTGGAAAATCTCGACTACGACTTATGGATGACTCGTGATCAGCAGGTGATAAGGTATATCTTGAATAAGTTATCACCGGATGCAAACATACTTACATCTCTACAGTGAACTCATCCAAGAACACCTCATCACACATCCATGTTAGACAAGGTCGAGCATCCCTTCGGTATGCCATCGAGTATACCAGAGATAATCCACTCACCATAGACAACAAGTTGGGATGTTACCATGCACTGTGGCCTGTAGAAACCATTGTCTCCTACGTGCTACCATCTGATCCTCTCGAGTCTATGCTCCGCTGAATAAAAAATCTATTAATAAAAAATATGCTAATAGTGGGCAGGCACAAGTGCATGATTCCGCGTTTGGACCTACCTCAACTGGCTTATAGGGAAGTTGAGTATACCTGGGATATATCAACAACATTGTACCACCGGCTCGGTCTCTCGCAGGTGTTTATATGGATAGGGTATGCGTGTGTGTGCGTTCGGTAGAGGCGGGTGCATGTACTGCGTTCATAGGGACGGAGTACAACATTGCTAAAAAAATGCTATACTCCAGGTGACAAAATACCTTTATGTAGAAACAATACAATTCAAAACATGAATATACATAAAAAATATTTTCACTAACAAACAGAATATGTCAAAAATTTACAGTAGTTTTTTTCTTAACAGATGTAGTGATTCGGTGGCAGGTGATCTCTGAGTGCCGCACTCGTAACCATGTCCTAAAGCAGCACATTTATCGCAAAGACGCCGCCGGTGCTTCTCCCGCCTTCCGACCACCGCGGCGTCGCGGCTGCCCAGCTTCACCTGCAGCCTCTTCCCATCGTCTGGCGCCGTCCTGGGGAAGACGGCCAGGCGCTCCTCGTGGAGGCAGACATTGATGTGCAGCCGGGCTTCGCTGTGGCAGGCGGGGAAGTCGACGTAGTCGTCCATGGAGAAGACCTTCTCGACGACGTTGCGCCTCGTGTCGTACGCGAACACCTTGTGGCGGCCCATCGCGAGCAGAACGACCTTGCCGCCGCTGGTGGTGCAGAGCGGCACGATGATGTGCATCTCCTTGTCGAGCTCGTCGCGTTCCGGCTGGGGCAGAGTCGCTAAGTCGATGCGGCAGTGCGTCTTCCACGACGACGGCCTCAATGTAAGGAGCTCGATCACGCGTTCCTCGCGGCCGGAGGCGCGGCGGCGGGGGAGGCCGTATGCTACGGCGCGCAGTGACCCGTTCAGCTCCGCAAGGTGGCGGATGCAGTGGTTTTTCCGCGGCGTCGATACTCGCCGCGGCACGCGCACCCATCCGAACCCATTGCTGAACGCCGACATTGAACGACAAGATGAGAGGGTCGTGCGGTTCCACGCCGACATTGCTGTGCGCCATGAGCAACCAGTAGAAGGACCCGCCGACGGCCACCGGTGGCAGGCCGGAAAGGTACTTCATCAGCCCCGGCCAGGGCCGCTGAGGCACCGCGCCGGCGGACGGCCGCCACCGGTCGGACCCCAGCGTGTGCACCTCGCACTTGAGCTCTCTCATCCAGTTCGCGAACAGCCTGACCACCTTGTGCTTGCCGGTCACCGGGTCGGAGCAGAGCCCGGCGCTCGAGAACTCGAAGGGAGCCTATGGCGCCATGGTGGGGTGGAATCGAGGATCACGGAAAGGACGAGAAAAGGTCGTGATCCGGAAAATCCTGGCCGGCTCGCACGGCGGGAGCGCAGCGTGGTCGCCTGTGGAGAGGTTAAACACGAAGTACTGGGACGACCGGGCGTCGCGAACGAGCGTCAGGCCTCGGCACGGCCTCCGGGACAGGAAGACGTACTCTGCGGGGAGGTTGCCCACGGTGATGAGCTCGCAAGCGCCGGCGCCGGCTGGTGCGAGCGAGCACGTGTAGAAGGACGTGGAGGGGCCCTCGGCCGGCGGGCGCGCTGCGGCTCTTGCGGGTGAGGAAGTGGTCGGAGGTGAGCGCCGCGTTCCACGCCCGGCAGACCGCCCGGGAGCGGAGGACGGCGGCTGCTGGCAGTCGCGTGAGCACCTCGTCGACGAGCAGATCGTCAGGCAGCCGTGGCTCGGCCTTCTTCAGCGACCCCACCATGGATTCTGCCGGCGAGGTTGCCATGGCATCCATGGCTCTATGCAGGACGCAGACTGATATGCCATCTATATATGTTTTTTGAACGGGGGAGGGGTCCAGAAGGACCCCGATATCGATGCTGCTTATATATCGACATAAATAGTTGTTTTGGAAGACAATAAAGCAAGGACACATGCGATCTTATTAGACATGGAGTTATTTTGTATGATAAGTAGAAGATGGCGAGATGTCCGGCCATAGAGGCTCGACGTCGGCTGTGGGTGACTCTGAGAAACTTTCACCCTGACTTCGGCTTGTGCCTCGAGGTCGCCGGCGAATGGTGGCGGTGGTGCATGAGGACCTGATTGTGTTTCTATCTTTGGTTCTTGGGTGTTTTTTGTAATTCAGAAGCCCTTATCTTCAAATTTTAGGTCCTTAGTGCAAGTGTTGCTGAGGGGCTTCTCTGGTTCTTTTGCAGCTACTGGGAACTTTCTAAACCCTTCTCTTGTTCAAAGAAAAAATAGATGTTTGTCCTTGTAAAAAAAGATGTGAGATTACAAATACCTGCCTTAAAAAGGACATCTGAGCACAAAAGAGTGTACACTGTACACATTGAGTTTGCTCAGACTTACATGGAGTACAGTAGTATCCGTCACAGTATCTTGAGAAGGAAGTATATAAACTACAGGAAATCGATATCTCTAGATACTTTTTTATTCTTCTGGTGCCCTGTTGTCCTTCATAGTGCTCCTCTAAAATAGCACATGCACACTGTCAAAGCTTCAGTAAACTTCACTTTCATTTTCTATGTTAGTAAGAACCAAATCATTGTATTATTCTAGAAAATAATAATTTGCATAACAATAATTAGAACATGCTCTGGCTCGATAAAGCCTATTATGAATTAACATGAAAATAACCGTGCACTGGTTATAGATATATTAACAATCTCATTATCAAAAAGAAAACTTGAAACACCAAGTCATACCATGTATTCACCAACATGTCAATAAATAATGCAATAAAAAAGATATATGAAGGAGGAAAACTCTCTCCAATGATGCTTATTAAGATTTGTACTGACTACTCTGCTACTTGTAAAAAATCACATGTATTATCATGAAACAATAAATCATATGTAAATTAATAGCTGGTAGCTAGCACTAGAGAGCATTGTACAGGAATGCATATATTTTGAATGCTTGTTTGGAAAATCAAGCTGGTGAGAACTACTTCCGTTCAATAAGTAGGCTGACCTATCGTTCTCAAAGATAGATATGGAACCATGGTTACTTACTACACCTTCAAACCAATAATTTGATCTAGTAAATGCAACAATTCATAGATGAATTAGAAGACTGTGACCGTTAGTATGTCAGCATGGAGCAAGTGACTGGTAGCGATATGCTCAGCAACAAGTAAAATGGTCTTTAGTTACACATATTATAAATATCTCTGAGAGTGTTCTCTGAATAGTACAGATTAAATTTCATCACCGAAGATCAGGTAAAATTTCAAACAATGCATATAGTACTATGTTGAACAAATAGAAATCATTTTTATTCAGTTTACATGTTTAGAGTTAAGAGGGTTGTCAAGCAAGCGAAGAGCCGAAGAGGGTGCAATAAGAGAATAATACAACCTGATAAGCGGAAATTGCATCCAACAAGACATGAACATGAGTATATAGCTCAAATCAGATATGCTTTAGATCAAACATAAACCTTTAACCGAGTTACAATCTGTTTCCAATGCATGAATAAAAACAACATAGATAGTAGATTGACTTTAAATATCACTAAGATGTGCATCTGGCCTACCAAATCACACTATAACCCTGGCCAGATCATTCATCAGCACCACTATAGAGATAAAGGTAAAATGTTTGCAAGATGTGATGTTCCTATTAAATACGTGACAACAAAACAAAAAACATTAATGCACCTGCTACATAGTGCTTTGCTTAGCTTATTCCTTTCACCTTTTAGCAAAATTAGAAACTCGGTTATCTTTAGCAAACATGAAGGTAATGTGCTTCAGTCAGTCATCGTGCAAGTTTGCATGTTACACCAACAAAATCATAAATGCTAAGGTAGAACAGGAAAACAACTCTAAGAGTTCAATAACAAAGAGCAGAAACACCATTCTAAATTGTAACCATTTATCTACTAAATTGTGAAGCTAGGAGAATAGAATGTTCATTCATGTGAATTATAAGTATGCATTAATTGATATGTAACCCGTAAACCGAGCAGATAGATAAAAATAGTGAGTCCATCGAACACATAAACCATGTTTCTGAAATCAGAAAAGGATGGCAGTTGCATTTTGTTGTTGGCTTGTTTGTATCGAAAAACTTTCTGGAGACCTTCTTTTGACATTTACTGCTGATGTATCTATAGATGAATGTTGCATATCGTATTGTTAGAAGAGGAAGAAGTCATCAACCCAGAATTGCTTCACTGGATCATGAAAAGGAAAGTGATGAAAACATATAAAAACGCAAGATTCAACAAACATATGCCCGTTTCCCCTGAGATACCTGAAGGAGCCTAGTCCGTAGATTTAATTTCAGTTCTACATGGACTCCTTTTTAATTTGATGCCATGAACACTACGAACTGTTACTCACATATATCACATAGCCATAAAATAATGACTTTCATGTTGCAAAAAAGAGTGAAGACTAAGACATGGGTTTTACATCGAAATCATTCATGAATATGCTAAACTTGAAAAACATAGATACGATGAATAAAAAAAACATGATCTCCTTCCGTAGAGCCTGGTCCTGATGCCAAGAAAAACTCCTATGATTTCGTAGAACCTGATCCTGATGTTTCATCAGTTGCTGACACACTTAACAAGGAGATGGAGATCGATGGGGAGCTTGACAAAGAACCTAATCCTGATGATTGCTCTAGTGAGTTTGTCCTGGAATCTAGAGACAAAATGGAAGTGGAGACAGAGCTGAGAATTAACACCACAATTTTGAAGTCTGAACCTGATCGTGATGACTCCTCTAAACCTATTCCGAACCAGGAGGTGAGCATTGATGGGCAGCTCATGGGAGAACCTGAACCGATGCTAGTACATGTGGAGCTGTTCTGGAATCTGGAAATAAGATTCAAGTGGAGATCAATCAGCACAAAATCCCTTCAATGTTGACGACTGAACCTGATCCTGATGATCTGGCTGCTGATTTAAACAGTAACGAGCTGCAAAGTATTGGCAGCTCTACGTTCGCGTCTCCAGAAGACTATTGAAATTCTTCGGTCGCAAGCAACACCTTCAGAGGCAGCTTCTGTACTTCAAACACTCTTCAAAATTATAAAGAATGTCATAGAGAATCCAAATGACATCTGATATAAGAGATTGGGTAAGGTATGCTTGGTTTCTCATGTGAAATCTACTCCAACATGATATCACCCAAGTCGATGACGTCCTTTATTCTGAGATGATACGTATGAGATACTATTGGTTGCTGAAGAAGAGACACGACAAGATAATGGGAGAGATAACATCATTTTGAAAGAAGAAATCTACATGGGGATCTTAGTGAGCAAATTTATGTTGGTTCAATCTTACCGGTATACAAATGGACCGACCGACCCATCCTATCCTCTACCTTTTAGCCCTCCCCGAATATTACACAAAGTAACCATTAAATATCAGTTTAATCTTCCAGATAATTGTACATGCATATTGAATCTGGCAACAAACATAGGGAAAATTTATGACTATAAGTTAAGTCCAATTATTGTATTTAACTATCTACAATAGTAGCAAAATAACTGATAGTTTAGCTAAAGGGAAAAAAACCACTCGCAAAACGAAGCATTGATGGATACTACCCACGCTTGGCCTGCATATGGATATGCGTTAGGAGTTTATGACTGACCATTAAAATCCAAAGTTTAAGAAGGTTTTCAGAGGGCTCATATATGCAATATAATCTCACTTCATAGTCCCGGCTGTTTCTTGTCTAGAAGGTTTTGTGGATACTTTTGCACATGAGAATCATGTAAATAGCTATTTAGCAACATGCATAACCTATAATCGCTGACGATTCAGGGATATTATACATGCAGAGACAGAGAGGAGGCATTTTCTCTTCCCATGCTGAAGCATAGGAGCAGTTATGACATGCAAAATAGAGAGGAGACTGCAGATACTTTGTAAACTCTAATATGAAGAAACAATAAATAATTAACAAAAACAAACCACGACTCACCACAATAGCATAAATCCATTGGCAAGTCATCAGGATGCTTCAACTGCAAATGAGTCCATGGCCCGAGGGAATTACAAATGACATTTAAACATATGCAGAGTAAGACTCACTCAGTGTAGTAATGATAAGAGCGATAAGAGAACATAAAAGAAGACATGGATCGATACCTGAATAAGCACGAGGAACATGAGGAAGTGGTCTCGCAGAATCATGGTTTGGACATGTCCCAAAATTTCATGAAGATCATGCAATACATAGTTCTTGATGCGCTTACTCATCATCCAGCCAAGAGGCATGAAACAACATAGATTACACTGTTCTTTGAATATTAAAAACATAGAAGCTGCAAGGGAGACGTAGAGAGGTATGGTGGAAGAAGAATCACATGGGTAGAGAAGAATAAATTTCAAAGCTCCATCTGAACCAATATGGAGGTCACAGTTCATGCATAGTAATCCAAGCCAACTCCACAAACCGAATAGTCCAGAAAAGTGAAATCTAAGGAGTGTTTATCCCCTGCATTGGGTACTTCACTCCATCACAGTGATCAAAACTTATTCCTTCAACATAAAAAAGAAAAGGAGTATCAGAAAACAAGCATAGGCTAAAAAAAATTGGCATACATATCATGCCCTCTGTATTCTAACAAAATTGGCACAAAGTCCCCAAAAAATCTTAAGACTGCTGTGAAACCAAGAACATAAGACACTGAGTATAACTCTTTGATATCATAATAATTACTTGCTAGTAACCCATAAATAAAAGTATAAAACTCAAGGATAACTAACCTCCCTCTATTTAAATGCCGCTTCCTTCCTGCCAGTATTCATCTTAATGTTACGCTACAACCGGTTCTTGAAATATAGTCAAATCCAGTCATGGAAGAAACCTACTGAAAAGACAAGCTTCTGAGATTATCCCATCTCCGATTTCAGCTAATCCATCATGAAGAAAATACGGAGGCTTTCTTTATATTGGTATGCCAAAGTTTATTAATAATTTATGACCTGAAAATCATGGAAAATTTAATGGCCAAGCATGTGTTAAAAAGAGGCATACCATCCTAGAGACCCATCTGTTCTATACCTGATATAGAACCTAGCTATAGTTAACTATGTTTCTTTATATGATAACCGGTGATATCATGGCATGCTTAAAAGAATTGTTATCCCAAAGGCCAGGGAGATGTGATGGCTTACCATGGGAGCACACTCATGCTGCTGGAGTTGTTCCTTGAATGAATAAAGGAGCCATACATGATGTGCCTGCTACAAAACTGATGTTTAGAACTATTAGAAGGCAGGGCATCAAGTTAATGGTACCTATGGAGAATTACCATTTCCAAGCAAAAGATAAGTTCACATGATGAAAGGCCACCTGCAACTCGGCGATGATTTTCTCATAGAAACCATATCCAGTGAGATAAACAACCTGTCGGTATGTCGGTTCAAGCAAACCATCGAACAACTGGGAGTCGGTCCTGACGGACCATAAATCGGGGTGGGGAACCTGCGCCAGGGTTCGTCAATGCAACGGGTTGATGATCGGGAAGCTGGCGACCTGGTCTAGTGTGGAGTACTGAATGCCGCACCCCGTCTTCCTGCAGCTCCTGTCCGTTGTGGTGTCGATGCACACACAGTCGCGCAACCACAGTAGTACTTGGGCTTGTCGATGTCACGGACGATTTCTGTAGAACATTACAGAGAAAAAATATCTCTGAAGAAACCAGCACAAAGAACTCACAATACATACATGCATATGATCTACAAAAATCTAATAAATCGGAAGGGCCAAAGGGGAAGAGGAAAAATGATCACACTCCATATCCGTGGAGAGAGCAGTGGTAGAAAGTAGACCAACACCTAGATCGTTTGAAGCCACGACAGACCAGAGATAGCAGGGACCCTGCAGGTAAATCGAAGGAAAGATCAATACAAGCGGCTCATTCCCTTTGTCATCCTCCTTCCACCACTGCGAGGTGCCATCTAAGTGGGTCGTGGACATCAGGCTCAACGAAATGTTGGAAAACAGCACAAACTATAACTTGAAGACAATGAACAAAAATGATGGAACTCACGATGGAAAAGCTGCACAGATTGATAATCTGGTCTTCATGCATACTTTTATGTAGAATATAAGTCTCCATTTCACAACAGAACAGTAGATTGCTAGACCACCTTGGTGTGTCTGGCAGTTGATTATCTCCTGAATTGTGGAAGCAATTAATCAATAAGGAAAATGAGTTTTCAGTGGCACAAGTTGCATTAATGCTAGAAAATAGCACAAACCATATAATATAGAGATAATGAGGAACAAAATATGATACTGAGGTAATTGTGAAAGGAAGCTCGTTATAGTTAATTGGAGCTAAATTTCAGGAAACAAAATACTGTATGGACAACAAAACATAAATATTGAAAAGCTAAATCGTCATCTTCAGCCAGCCGAGAGTTTCATCAAGCACCTAATGGGGAAGAAAAGTGGGGCTAGCGGAGACTCACCTCAGCTTGGCATCCGCATCCATCTCCTGCAGCGACAAATTCTCGTGCTTCTCTTGTTCAGCTGTGAGGATGGAGAGTCAGAGGGTAGCAATGGCTATAGGGATTCTCGTTCTCATCCTTTTGAGCAACAGAGGGAGGGGTGGAAGAAATAATCATCCTTTGATTCTTCAACGTCAGTGGCTGGGCTGAGGGGCAAAACATGGGCAAGGCCATGAGAGAGCACTGCTATTCCAAGACCTGAGCTATAGATCGAGACGAGCAGAGACTAAGGTCGACCAAGAGATCAGGGAGATGGAGAGGGAGAGAGAGAGACGTACCTGACGAACATGTGGGTGTCGTAGTCGAGGACGAGGGTGCCGTCTCGCTCAGGAAGTGCGCCATGTCCGCCAGCGGGCCTCCCTGCACGCCCGGCCGCCTGTTGGTCCCCTTTTTGCGCCACCGCACATCCTAGATCCCTTCCATGATGAGAGAGAGAGAGAGAGAGAGAGAGAGAGAGAGCATAGATGAGGGAGGGAGAGGCCAGGAGGGCATACCTATGGGCGAGCTCCGCCTCTTTCGGTCGACATGGAGCTGCGGATGCGCCGGTGGAGGTCGAGCTCATCAAGCACCTCCCAGCACACATCACGACTACCAATCCACGAGCTTGGCCATCACGAGAAACCCTAGAAGATCTAGAGTTGTCCGCCGCCGCCTGCTAGCCCTCCTCCTGTAGACATGGTCGCCCTTCTCCATGGTCGCCGCCACCGAGGAACGCACCACTAGTTGCTGCCTCCGTCTCTCCCTCTAGTGCTCCTCCCTCTCCCTCCCACCTTCTTTTTCTACCCCTCTCATGATTTTGGAGGCGGAGGGGTAGCCGGACAGCAAGGATGCGGAGGCTGCGGGGTAGCGGTGCGCCGCCGCAAGGAGAGACGAGGGAGACGAGACATAGAGAGAGGGGAACGGGAGACGAGAGGGTTAGGGATAAGCCGGACATGGAAAGACACTTTTGCCCCGCCCGTCCCTGGAAATTACAGTGCAGCCAACGCGCTCTGCCCTCTCTTCCTTTTCTCACGCTTATGCCACGGTGTGCAGGTCTCCGACAAGCGGACCCTGCGGCACGCAGGCCCCCACCCATCAGGGATGTTAGCTAGCACATGTGGGTGTGAGTGTCCAAAGCGCAGGTGAAACGAACGATCGGGATCTCTTTGTCAGCTCAATCCGACGGCGAGGAGGGCACATGGTGTAGCATCCCAGTTGTCTAACATCTGTAATGCTACTTGATCTAGTAATAAAAGGGCCACTTCCTACATATAATTGTTGCATCATCATGTTATCATGCTCATGTCATCATGCCACCTTGCATTTGAGCATCATACAAAAACCCTTGAGTTTTGGTTCTTATCTCATATGCATTGCTAATTGTATTTGCCTCTTGATATTGTAGTTGGATCTTGATATATTGTTAAATGCCCAAGTTGAGTTGGGGGCATATCTTTTATTAAACTCCACCACCTTTCTTCACCACCTTATAATTCCACCATCCAATTAATATGAGCTGGCATTTAATTGAGTTTACCTAGCTCATGTGGGTTGGGTGGATCCAATACTAGTCCCTTTTTGCTTGGCCTTATTCCATCTTTGGGGAATTCATGGATGAATGCCATGTAAATTTATGTTGTTTTCACAATATGAATGCATGGCATTTAATGTTTGCATGGGCCATGCAGAACCACCACATCCTAGTCATCTGGTTATATTTTTGAAATTCTTGGAGTGGGTCTTTCTCTTATCTCCCTCTCTCCTTCCTTTTGCTTGATCTAGCTAGAGCCATGCAAGTACCACCTTTTCACTTGTCATTTGAATTTTATTTGATAGTTGCATGGATCATCTCTCTATCTCTTTGTTTGATCTTGTTCTGTTTGTTCTAAACCCTACCTCCCTCATATCTAAACCCTAACCACCATACCACCTCCCCCTCTAAACCCTACTCTCGCCTCCAAGATACAAAACCCTGATCACCTCACCTAAACTAGTCCTAATTACACTTTCTTCCTCTCATCTCACCCTCTCTTCTAACCCTAAACCCTACCCCACTCTAAACCATTCCCAACCCATGTGTGATCATGTGAGCATGCTTAACCCTAACCTTCCCCTCTCTCGGCCTCTCTCTCCCTCTCACCATGCATGACCCCACCGTCCTTGCATCCTCTCCCTGGCCCCACACGACATACTCTCTCTTCTCCCTTCTCTCTCTTCACCCCCAAACCCAACTAACCCTAGCCTAGCCTACCCTCTCCTCTCTCTTGCTCTCTCTCTCTGCCTGGCCTGCCCTACCCCGAGCCCCTCTCACCTAGCCCACCTGGCAGCCCTTCCCCCCAGACCTGCCTAGCTACCCCTCCCCTGCCCATGCCTGGCCGCGCGAGCACGTGAGAGGAAAAGGCAAAAAGGTGGCCGAAGCCACCTTCCCCTCCCCACGCCAACCACCTCACCCCTCGTTCTTATCTACCTCCCTCCCCACCTCTGGCCTCTCCCAGATCTCCCTAGAGGACCTGCCTCGTTCCCCCTCTTCCCCCTCTTTCTCCACCGCCGCCATACCCCGACGCCGGCCACACCATCGGCTCGCTCTAGCACACACCGATCCAGGAGGCGGGCGAGGAGCGGAGGTTGTCGAGGAAGCCTGCAACGTTCCTCTGCTTCGCCCTGCACGATCCAGCGAGGAGGAGAAGCCCTGGACCCGGAGAACACCGCTACCACCCGACGCAAACCCTAGCCGCCGGTGCGCCAGCCTCGCCGCCGATCGTGACCTCCCCGAGCCTCGTCGACCACACCATCGGCCTCGCGGTAAGCCCCTGATCCTCCCAGACATGCTCCTGCCCGTTCGCGCTTCCTGTCGGCGGTGGGCGTTACGTCGAGCACACCGCGTGCACCGGCGAGCGCGCGCCTGCCTGTCCGCTTGCGCCTCGCAGAGGCCTTAGCTAGCCGCGTTACCCCTCCTGTCACCAAGCGCACACGCATCGCAGTGGTAGCCGCCGCCGCTAGCGCGCCAGAGGGCACGGGTTCGAGCCCCCCCGCAGCGCTCTGTCCGCGGACGCGCGCGTGCCTGACGACAGCGGTTCAGAAAAGAGGAACAGGGCCCTGGAGTCCTTTTTTCCCCAAAACCCCCTCAACCTTTTTTCCCTGAACCCGCAACCCTTGCTGCCCCACCTGTCTGCGCCTCGGACTTTTTGCAAAAAGGCTCTCGTCAAAAGCTTTAATCAACCCGCAGTCCCCCCGCTTTCAGCCGCTGGCGTGTGGGTCCGCGCGTGCCTGGCCCCACTTGTCACTGGATGTGGCTAGAGTAGGGTTAGGTAGCAAAAGCCTTTATGTATTCTGTTTTAATTCAAATCTTTTTAAATTCAATTCAA
Organism: Avena sativa; assembly: GCA_916181665.1. Lineage (NCBI taxonomy): Eukaryota > Viridiplantae > Streptophyta > Magnoliopsida > Poales > Poaceae > Avena > Avena sativa. The sequence goes on from OV702283.1 coordinate 478,367,341, forward strand.
ATTCAAATTCAAATCAGTTTTTAATAACTTCCAAAATATAAATCCAAATAATGCACATGATATATGAATTTGAATCAGAAAAATGTGAGGATTTCAAATATGCCATTCAAAATACTATTTGGACAATTTAAATTCCAAGTTGAACTAAATTACAACAAAATGCCCTCGGACCTTAATAAATGAATAACTTTTGTTTTATAACTCCGAATTTGACAAATGATATGTCTAAAATGATCATCTCGACGAGACCTTTCTGTTTATGCTATCCATGACTTCAATTGCAGCATGCATCATATAAATATATAGTATACAGCAACTAATATGACAATAAAATGTGACCAAAACCCATTAAAGATGTTATTTCTTGTGTTCTACACCTCACCCATGCCATGCTACTTTATTGCCATGCAACTTGTGCATCATTCATCATGGCATGCTTGTTTGCTTGACGCATTTTATTCCTATGCTTGTGCACTTTATTTATGTTGGCCCTTGCTTGTTTGGTTCTTCTTCGAATAGACACTGAGCAGGGGATATATCAAGAGAACCAGGAGCACTACCCAGATCCGTCTCTCGCTTCAACTGAGTTGCTAGGCAAGCACTATCACATGCTTGCATACATACAGTACCTATTGCCTCTATCTTATTCTTGCATCATTGAGTCGCGATTGCATTAAATTGAATCCCAAGTATTGCATAGCCTTTACTTTTAAACCCCACCAAGCTTGTTCCTCCATCCCATGAGCCATTACTACAGGAGTTGTTTGGGCCATGCGAGTCGTAGAACAGCATGTGTAGGGTTTGTGAGTGTCTGATGGATAATGAGGTACCTAAACAACTTAACCTGAGTAGTAATGGGATAACTAATGAAAGTGGCACCGGTAAGCAACATCTGCTATTTGGTTTTTCCTGCTCACTTGTGTCCCGTAGGACCCCGAGTACTTGATTCCTGTTTCTTGATTTATTCGCGCTATCCACATCTGGGAGGCTTATGGGACCCCCCTGAGCCAGAGCTTGATTCAGTCTTATTTCTTGGGGCCACACACTAGTTTGAGGTTTTATTTCCTATCCTGTACTTATGCCATGCTACTGTTTATTTACGATTGTGCGAGGAGCACACTATACTGTTTAGGTAAGCGGAATGTTTTCGCGGTATCGACAATCCCAGTTTTGGGTTCCCAGTCGTTTACAGCCATTGTCGCAAACCTTGAGTCCGTCTCGGAGTCAGCTGGCTTCGTTGCGGGTCTACTCAATGGGGTGGCCCCCTAAAACATTTCTGAATCCTGTGATTGCTTTGTCGTGAAGGCCTCGTTGGGTTTTGATTTGGTTTTTCTGAGGTTGATCGAGTGTGTGTTGCTATTTGTGCACCCCTGCAGGGTAAAACTTTCTGAAAGCCGTGTCCGCGGTTATGGACGACTTGGAGCACAGTTTCTCGATCATAGACAAGCATAACTAAAGTACCGCTTTAATCTGACTAAGTAATTTTACTAGTAAATAGTGCAACACTCATGGAATGGTTAATAAAATTGCCAACGGAGGGGGGGGGGTTGTTCGTCCTCTTCCTCGTTGGTAAGCGAGGAGGAGGATGGATCTGATGAAATTACTGTTATAACTGTTGTCATTAATTCACGGACATACGTCTATTTTTGGTTAGGCGGATGGTTAGCGAGTATCTATAGCACTGTTAGGGTTTATCTTTTGCTGCAATTGCGTCACCCCAGGTTGTGTCCCCTTTAGAGGCATAAAGACTTGCTGAGTACCCTTAGGGTCTCACACGATAAATTATTGGTTCAGATGAACAGGTACACTCGCAGGACGGATACTGGGTGGAAGAGGCTGATGATGTGGGCAACGATCGTTCGGTGTAGAGATTCCGGGAACGGGGATCCGTGAGATCTGTGGGCGGGATGTGCTTATTTCTGTGGCATCTTATGCCGATTTGCTTCTTATCCGTACTTGGACTTTGTTCCGCCGTTTCCGCTTGATACTCTAATGTGTGATGTATGAGGAATTATCCTAAATATTATATCTATCTAGGTCATTTGAATCTTGCCGTATGGCGTTGCTATATTTCCTTTCTTTCTAGATGGAATGGCTCTGATGTACTTTTGTATGGTGGCTTGCATACATACTCATTTGTGTATGTAGTTGATCCCTTCGCCTGCCGATTACGCCGCCCGTACAGGTCCCGATGAATTGGAAGTGGTTGGGACGGCCGAAAGGTCTACCCGTGAGTGGCTTTTGGGCCCCACCGTACTATTTCAACCACTACCGTTCATCCAGGCTTGTATCTAGGAGCGTAATTCACCGAGGTAGTTACAATTGGTACCAGAGCCATCCCGACCTTCAAGATCTTAGCCAAACGGTCGTTGTCAGTCTAGCAAATATTTTTGGTAGTTATGTATACTAGGGAAAAACAAAACGCGAGAGTAGGACTGCTTCCATTTTTCTTCTTACCCACCCACCCCCCCTTTTCTGGTAAGGAAGTGTAACGTTTTCAATCCTCTCCTTAAAATTCAAACTAGGATTCACGTGTTCTGGGTTTCCGTAGTACCATAGGTTGTGTGTGTGTGTGTGTGTAATTTCTTGTCTATCTGTTGCATCCAAGTTGTTATCTAATCAGCCTTTGGTTATCAACTGTTGGTACATTCCATACCGACAGGCTTTTGCAAACCGACGCGATCTATCTGATTCGTCGTTTACCGACGCAATCTGTCTTACTCTTTGTATCCGACGTTATCTTGTTTGGGGTGTTCGTTTCCGTAGTTACCAATCTTTAGGTTCGCCGTGAGAAGAAGGGGTTAGGATATGTGTTCCACTTGTTCATGTGCGGAGTAATGATTTGAGTGCGGGATGGAGTCGCGACCATACCACTACTCGTATCATTCGCTTTTGTATATTGAATTGGTAGAGTCACTAATCTTGATTCGTTAAGTAATTTTGCGCATCTATTGGTATTTTAATGCCGAAATTTGTGGAAAAATTTTCTTTGATATATTTGTGTACCACCTCCTTTTCAGTCGTGTGCGATATGCTTAATATCTTCTAGGTGCTTTGAACTTTGCTGATATTTTAATATCATCTTAGTAAATTGTATCCTTTAATCTTGGTTAATTCCATCTTGGTACTATTTTGGATTATTATCATTCTCCATTATAGTACTGAATTGTGTTTTATATCAATCACAGGATGGCTCCACCACGCCGTTCTGATGAGGACATACCACCTGAACTGGGCTCCGCACTGTCAAACATCGCCAATGCTTTGGCAGCAATGCAGCAGAACCAATAGCGCTTTGAGGAAAGTGTTAGGAGGAACGAGTTTGCTCCACTACCTCCACCTCCCAAGCGAGGAGACATCAAAAGCTTCCTGAAATTCAACCCTCGCCAATTTGATGTTTCTGATCGACCACTGGATGCGGATGATTGGTTGCGTGAGATGTCAAGGCTGCTCGAGACTGCTGATGTTCCTGAGCAGGAGTGGGTAAAGTGTGCTACTCACCTTCTGAAGGGAGATGCAGCTCTCTGGTGGGAGAATTACTTGAAGGCAAGCTGCACTGGTTTTCAGCCTACTTGGGAAAGGTTCACGGGAGCGTTCAAGGAGCAGTATCTGTCAGAAATTGTCATGCAGAGGATGAAGGAAGCTTTTCTCAACCTCAAGCAGGGAAACGATAATGTCAACACCTATATCAGGAACTTCATGAATCTTTCTCGTTATGGTGGCGATGAGATATCTGATGACAATAAGAAGCAAAAGAGGTTCAGGCAAGGGCTCAATGCATCGATCAAATATGCAATCACACATGCAAGGCCGACATCTTTTCTGGAACTTCAGTACACAGCTCTGCAAGAGGAAGCAAGTAGGCAAGTGTTTGAGGAGTCCAAGAAACACAACCGTGATGCATCAAGCTCTTCAGCTATGGCAGCTCCTTCTAAGCGGCGTGTCTGGGTTCCTAACTCCCCATCGTCGCTCCCGGCTCCACCAAGACCTGCAAGTTACGCGTCAAGGCCACTAAACTCCATCACTGCTGCTCCCAGGGGCTACAACCACCACTACCCTGGAGCGCCTGGCGGAGTCCCTATCTATGTTGCTCCACGTCCACCTGGTGCTTGTTTCACATGCGGAGACCCTGGGCATCTGAACTGGAACTGTCCGTTGAAAAACAAAGCTCTTCCTCCACCCCCGCCAAGATCTGCAGCAAGCTCTCCTTTGGTTCGTGCACCACCACCTCGGGCTCTCAACATCAACACCAAGCCCGGGTTTACTGTTGCTCGTGCCAACTGTGTCAACGCCGCTCAAGCTGAGCATGCACCTGGAGTTGTGATGGGTATGCTTTCCGTTAACTCAGTCCCTGCATGAGTTTTGTTTGATTCTGGTGCATCGCATTCTTTTGTTTCTATCAAGTTTGCAAGTGAGAATGGGTTAGCGGCGGATCCTCTTCTCAAGCGGTTAATGGTCCTTTCTCCTGGAGCAAATATGGTAGCATCTAAAATCAGCCATGGCAATCAAATTGAGATTGGTGGCTCTTCGTTCTCGGCTTCCTTAATTGTTCTGGGCAGTTCTGACATTGATGTCATCTTGGGCATGGATTGGTTGACAGCAAATGCAGCTGTGATTGATTGTGCTAAACGCTCGGTTTCTCTGAAGATTCCTGAAGGCCATATAGTCTTTTCTCCAAGTCTGACTCCTGCTGTCCAGCTTTTCTCCTTGGCGGCTCTGAATGATGATGCTATGGAAGCTATTCAGAGTGTACCGGTGGTCTGTGAGTTTTCAGATGTCTTTCCTGAAGAGTTGCCAGGTATGCCTCCGGATCGTGAGGTTGAGTTTGTAATTGAGCTTGAACCTGGAACGGCTCCTATCTCCAAGCGGCCTTATAAAATGGGCCCTTCTGAGTTGGCTGAACTCAAACGACAACTTGATGAACAAGAGAAGTTGGGTTTCATTCAACACAATACTTCTTCTTGGGGTAGCCCAACAATTTTTGTGAAGAAGCGTGACAGGACTGATAGACTTTGTGTTGACTATCGGGCTCTCAATTCTAAAACCATCAAGAACAAATATCCTCTTCCGCGGATTAATGATCTCTTCGATCAGCTAGCTGGAGCTGTGGTATTCTCTAAGCTGGATTTGAGGAGTGGTTATCACCAAATAAAGATTCGCAAGGAAGATGTGCCTAAAACAGCTTTCACCACCCGCTATGGCCTGTATGAGTACACGGTCATGTCTTTCGGTCTCACCAACGCACCTGCTACCTTCTCGAGGCTTATGAACTCGGTTTTCATGGAGTACCTTGATAAGTTCGTTGTGGTCTATCTGGATGACATCCTGGTCTATTCTAAGTACAAGGAAGAGCATGAAGAACACCTTCGGTGTGTCCTAAACAAGCTTCGCGAGAACCGCTTGTATGCAAAGTTCTCAAAGTGTGAGTTTTGGCAGCCTGAAGTAACCTATCTTGGTCATGTCATCTCGGCCAAGGGCATTGCAGTCAACCCGGAAACTGTGAAAACAATTGTTGAATGGCTTCCTCCTGTTAATGTCAAAGAAGTGCGGAGTTTCCTTGGTTTGGCTAGTTATTGTCGTCGCTTCGTTCAGAACTTCTCGAAGATAGCGAAGCCTCTTACCGATCTCCTCAAGAAAGGCAAGAAATACCTTTGGACTCCTGCATGTCAAGCAAGCTTTGAGACACTCAAAGAGAAGCTCACTTCCACACCAGTCTTGGTTCCTCCGGATACATCTAAGCCTTTCCAGATATTCTGTGACGCCTCTTTGCAAGGATTGGGTGCGGTCCTTATGCAAGAAAAGCAAGTGGTTGCTTATGCCTCTCGACAGTTGAAGACGCATGAGATCAACTACCCCACACATGACCTCGAGCTCGCAGCAGTTGTCTTTGCTTTGAAGCTATGGAGGCACTACTTGCTTGGCAACCGTTGTGAGATCTTTTCTGACCACAAAAGTTTGAAGTATATCTTCACTCAGCCTGATCTCAACCTTCGGCAGAGGAGATGGATTGAAGCAATCAATGATTTTGATTTGACCATCAACTACACTCCGGGCAAAGCTAATGTCATGGCAGATGCTCTCAGCCGCAAAGCTTATGTCAACAACCTCATGATGGAAGAACAACAACCTCTTTTGTGCGAGGAATTCCGTCAGCTCAACCTGGAAATTGTGGAACAAGGGCATCTCCTGAACCTTCTGGCTACTCCTCTCTTGGAAGAAAAGATTCGTTCTCGTCAGCTTGGCGATCCACACACCAAAAAGATCATCTCCAAACTTCAGCTTCCGAAGTATGAGTCCTTCCACGTTGATGATCAAGGCACGCTTTTCTTTGAACACCGGATGTTTGTTCCGAACTACCCGGGTCTGAGAGAGCAAGTTCTCAAGGAGGCGCATGATTCGGTTCTTTCTATCCATCCTGGCAGCACAAAGATGTACATGGACTTGAAAACACAATATTGGTGGCCTGGTTTGAAACAGTATTGTGCCAAGTATGTCTCGGAGTGTGATGTCTGCCGCAGAGTGAAAGCTGTCCATCAGAAACCTTTCGGTCTTCTTCAGCCATTGAAACCCTCGGAATGGAAATGGGAGAAAGTAGAGATGGACTTCATCACCGGTTTTCCAAGGTCGCAGAAGGGCAACAATGCAATCTTTGTTTTCATTGACAGGCTCTCTAAAGTGGCTCATTTCTTCCCCGTCAAGGAAACAATTTCTGGAATTCAGTTGGCTGAGCTCTATATCAACAGAATTGTCTCTCTGTATGGGGTTCCGCTTGAGATCAGTTCAGACCGTGGAAGCATCTTCACTTCCAAGTTCTGGGAGAGTTTCCAAAATGCTTTGGGAACAAAGTTGAACTTCAGCACTGCTTACCACCCTCAGTCGCAAGGACAAGTTGAAAGGATCAATCAGATTCTGGAGGATATGCTTCGTGCTTGCGTTATCTCTTTTGGCATGAAGTGGGAGCAATGTATTCCTTATGCTGAATTCTCTTACAACAACAGATTCCAGAAAAGTCTGAAGATGGCACCATTTGAGGCTCTCTATGGTCGCAAGTGCAGAACTCCGATTGGTTGGTCAGGTGCAGGAGAAAGAACTTGGTTTGGCCCTGACATTGTAACTCAAGCGGAGGAGAAGGTCATTCTTGAGAACCTGAAGATTGCTCAAAGTCGTCAGAAGAGCAATTATGACAGGAAGCACACGGACATGGTGTATGCCCCTAGTGATCTCGTTTACCTTCGTGTCACTCCCATGAGAGGCACACACCGCTTCGGTATCAAAGGAAAGCTGGCTCCTAGATACATCGGTCCTTTCAAGATTCGTGGTAGAAGAGGAGAAGTTGCTTATGCCCTTGAGCTTCCGGAAAAACTCAAAGTCCATGATGTTTTCCACATCTCTCAACTCAAGAAGTGCTTCAAAGATCCCGGCAGGACCGTGGATCATGAGCTAATCGATCTCCAAGAAGACCTGTCTTATCAAGAACACCCCACAAAAATCCTTGAGACCGCAGAAAAGAAGGACTCGCAACAAGTCCATCAAGTTCTGCAAGGTGCAGTGGTCACACCATTCTGTTGATGAAGCCACTTGGGAACGTGAAGATGAACTCCGTGCCAACTATCCTACCCTCTTTGTGTCTTCTTCTTCTTCCTAGAATCTCGGGGCGAGATTCCTGTTTAGTGGGGGAGAGTTGTAGCATCCCAGTTGTCTAACATCTGTAATGCTACTTGATCTAGTAATAAAAGGGCCACTTCCTACATATAATTGTTGCATCATCATGTTATCATGCTCATGTCATCATGCCACCTTGCATTTGAGCATCATACAAAAACCCTTGAGTTTTGGTTCTTATCTCATATGCATTGCTAATTGTATTTGCCTCTTGATATTGTAGTTGGATCTTGATATATTGTTAAATGCCCAAGTTGAGTTGGGGGCATATCTTTTATTAAACTCCACCACCTTTCTTCACCACCTTATAATTCCACCATCCAATTAATATGAGCTGGCATTTAATTGAGTTTACCTAGCTCATGTGGGTTGGGTGGATCCAATACTAGTCCCTTTTTGCTTGGCCTTATTCCATCTTTGGGGAATTCATGGATGAATGCCATGTAAATTTATGTTGTTTTCACAATATGAATGCATGGCATTTAATGTTTGCATGGGCCATGCAGAACCACCACATCCTAGTCATCTGGTTATATTTTTGAAATTCTTGGAGTGGGTCTTTCTCTTATCTCCCTCTCTCCTTCCTTTTGCTTGATCTAGCTAGAGCCATGCAAGTACCACCTTTTCACTTGTCATTTGAATTTTATTTGATAGTTGCATGGATCATCTCTCTATCTCTTTGTTTGATCTTGTTCTGTTTGTTCTAAACCCTACCTCCCTCATATCTAAACCCTAACCACCATACCACCTCCCCCTCTAAACCCTACTCTCGCCTCCAAGATACAAAACCCTGATCACCTCACCTAAACTAGTCCTAATTACACTTTCTTCCTCTCATCTCACCCTCTCTTCTAACCCTAAACCCTACCCCACTCTAAACCATTCCCAACCCATGTGTGATCATGTGAGCATGCTTAACCCTAACCTTCCCCTCTCTCGGCCTCTCTCTCCCTCTCACCATGCATGACCCCACCGTCCTTGCATCCTCTCCCTGGCCCCACACGACATACTCTCTCTTCTCCCTTCTCTCTCTTCACCCCCAAACCCAACTAACCCTAGCCTAGCCTACCCTCTCCTCTCTCTTGCTCTCTCTCTCTGCCTGGCCTGCCCTACCCCGAGCCCCTCTCACCTAGCCCACCTGGCAGCCCTTCCCCCCAGACCTGCCTAGCTACCCCTCCCCTGCCCATGCCTGGCCGCGCGAGCACGTGAGAGGAAAAGGCAAAAAGGTGGCCGAAGCCACCTTCCCCTCCCCCACGCCAACCACCTCACCCCTCGTTCTTATCTACCTCCCTCCCCACCTCTGGCCTCTCCCAGATCTCCCTAGAGGACCTGCCTCGTTCCCCCTCTTCCCCCTCTTTCTCCACCGCCGCCATACCCCGACGCCGGCCACACCATCGGCTCGCTCTAGCACACACCGATCCAGGAGGCGGGCGAGGAGCGGAGGTTGTCGAGGAAGCCTGCAACGTTCCTCTGCTTCGCCCTGCACGATCCAGCGAGGAGGAGAAGCCCTGGACCCGGAGAACACCGCTACCACCCGACGCAAACCCTAGCCGCCGGTGCGCCAGCCTCGCCGCCGATCGTGACCTCCCCGAGCCTCGTCGACCACACCATCGGCCTCGCGGTAAGCCCCTGATCCTCCCAGACATGCTCCTACCCGTTCGCGCTTCCTGTCGGCGGTGGGCGTTACGTCGAGCACACCGCGTGCACCGGCGAGCGCGCGCCTGCCTGTCCGCTTGCGCCTCGCAGAGGCCTTAGCTAGCCGCGTTACCCCTCCTGTCACCAAGCGCACACGCATCGCAGTGGTAGCCGCCGCCGCTAGCGCGCCAGAGGGCACGGGTTCGAGCCCCCCCGCAGCGCTCTGTCCGCGGACGCGCGCGTGCCTGACGACAGCGGTTCAGAGAAGAGGAACAGGGCCCTGGAGTCCTTTTTTCCCCAAAACCCCCTCAACCTTTTTTCCCTGAACCCGCAACCCTTGCTGCCCCACCTGTCTGCGCCTCGGACTTTTTGCAAAAAGGCTCTCGTCAAAAGCTTTAATCAACCCGCAGTCCCCCCGCTTTCAGCCGCTGGCGTGTGGGTCCGCGCGTGCCTGGCCCCACTTGTCACTGGATGTGGCTAGAGTAGGGTTAGGTAGCAAAAGCCTTTATGTATTCTGTTTTAATTCAAATCTTTTTAAATTCAATTCAAATTCAAATTCAAATCAGTTTTTAATAACTTCCAAAATATAAATCCAAATAATGCACATGATATATGAATTTGAATCAGAAAAATGTGAGGATTTCAAATATGCCATTCAAAATACTATTTGGACAATTTAAATTCCAAGTTGAACTAAATTACAACAAAATGCCCCCGGACCTTAATAAATGAATAACTTTTGTTTTATAACTCCGAATTTGACAAATGATATGTCTAAAATGATCATCTCGACGAGACCTTTCTGTTTATGCTATCCATGACTTCAATTGCAGCATGCATCATATAAATATATAGTATACAGCAACTAATATGACAATAAAATGTGACCAAAACCCATTAAAGATGTTATTTCTTGTGTTCTACACCTCACCCATGCCATGCTACTTTATTGCCATGCAACTTGTGCATCATTCATCATGGCATGCTTGTTTGCTTGACGCATTTTATTCCTATGCTTGTGCACTTTATTTATGTTGGCCCTTGCTTGTTTGGTTCTTCTTCGAATAGACACTGAGCAGGGGATATATCAAGAGAACCAGGAGCACTACCCAGATCCGTCTCTCGCTTCAACTGAGTTGCTAGGCAAGCACTATCACATGCTTGCATACATACAGTACCTATTGCCTCTATCTCATTCTTGCATCATTGAGTCGCGATTGCATTAAATTGAATCCCAAGTATTGCATAGCCTTTACTTTTAAACCCCACCAAGCTTGTTCCTCCATCCCATGAGCCATTACTACAGGAGTTGTTTGGGCCATGCGAGTCGTAGAACAACATGTGTAGGGTTTGTGAGTGTCTGATGGATAATGAGGTACCTAAACAACTTAACCTGAGTAGTAATGGGATAACTAATGAAAGTGGCACCGGTGAGCAACATCTGCTATTTGGTTTTTCCTGCTCACTTGTGTCCCGTAGGACCCCGAGTACTTGATTCCTGTTCCTTGATTTATTCGCGCTATCCACATCCGGGAGGCTTATGGGACCCCCCTGAGCCAGAGCTTGATTCAGTCTTATTTCTTGGGGCCACAAACTAGTTTGAGGTTTTATTTCCTATCCTGTACTTATGCCATGCTACTGTTTATTTACGATTGTGCGAGGAGCACACTATACTGTTTAGGTAAGCGGAATGTTTTCGCGGTATCGACAATCCCAGTTTTGGGTTCCCAGTCGTTTACAGCCATTGTCGCAAACCTTGAGTCCGTCTCGGAGTCAGCTGGCTTCGTTGCGGGTCTACTCAATGGGGTGGCCCCCTGAAACATTTCTGAATCCTGTGATTGCTTTGTCGTGAAGGCCTCGTTGGGTTTTGATTTGGTTTTTCCGAGGTTGATCGAGTGTGTGTTGCTATTTGTGCACCCCTGCAGGGTAAAACTTTCTGAAAGCCGTGTCCGCGGTTATGGACGACTTGGAGCACAGTTTCTCGATCATAGACAAGCATAACTAAAGTACCGCTTTAATCTGACTAAGTAATTTGACTAGTAAATAGTGCAACACTCATGGAATGGTTAATAAAATTGCCAACGGAGGGGGGGGGGTTGTTCGTCCGCTTCCTCGTTGGTAAGCGAGAAGGAGGATGGATCTGATGAAATTACTGTTATAACTGTTGTCATTAATTCACGGACATCCGTCTATCTTTGGTTAGGCGGATGGTTAGCGAGTATCTATAGCACTGTTAGGGTTTATCTTTTGCTGCAATTGCGTCACCCCAGGTTGTGTCCCCTTTAGAGGCATAAAGACTTGCTGAGTACCCTTAGGGTCTCACACGATAAATTATTGGTTCAGATGGACAGGTACACTCGCAGGACGGATACTGGGTGGAAGAGGCTGATGATGTGGGCAACGATCGTTCGGTGTAGAGATTCCGGGAACGGGGATCCGTGAGATCTGTGGGCGGGATGTGCTTATTTCTGTGGCATCTTATGCCGATTTGCTTCTTATCCATACTTGGACTTTGTTCCGCCGTTTCCGCTTGATACTCTAATGTGTGATGTATGAGGAATTATCCTAAATATTATATCTATCTAGGTCATTTGAATCTTGCCGTATGGCGTTGCTATATTTCCTTTCTTTCTAGATGGAATGGCTCTGATGTACTTTTGTATGGTGGCTTGCATACATACTCATTTGTGTATGTAGTTGATTCCTTCGCCTGCCGATTACGCCGCCCGTACAGGTCCCGATGAATTGGAAGTGGTTGAGACGGCCGAAAGGTCTACCTGTGAGTGGCTTTTGGGCCCCACCGTACTATTTCAACCACTACCGTTCATCCAGGCTTGTATCTAGGAGCGTAATTCACCGAGGTAGTTACACATGGCTCCTAAGAGCTCCCTTGGGGGGCTAGAATATTTCTTCCTGATAAGAGGTGGAGTACAGCTTACAAAGAGGACCAGAAAGAAATTGAAAATTACACACAGGTCCTGGATTTTTCCAAAGGAGACCCTCAAACAGAGAGAGCAAACGCAATCAAGTCCAGAGCAACTCCAAGCTCCTCCTCCACCACGATTCCATCGCCGCCGAGCATAGTCAACTGCTTCACCACCGGGGACTTGGCCACTTGGGGTGGAGGAGCGGGAGCCAACCGTCTCGGAAGCAAAGATCCTCCATGAAGGCTTCAAGGCCTGGAGGTAGCCGAGGGATGGAGCGGCAGCCCTACTGCCATGAAGACCATCATCCAGGCGGATCCAAGCCGCCGACGAAGCGATGCTGATGAAGAGCTCCAAAGAAGATGGGGAGGCTGCCTTCCAGCCAAAGATGTTGACAGCCGAAGCGCCGTCGTTGAATATCCCCTGTGCGAAGCAGCATCCGCGCCACCGAGACCGATACATCGCCGTCGCCATCGCACAGACGCCAGCAGCCATGCTCTCCACCTTCTCCCCCCGCCACCACGGCCGGCCAGAGAAGGGGAGAGGAACCGCTGCCACGCCTGCATCAAAGCTCCAGCACGAGCCTTATTCGTGGAGGGAACGAAGGCACCGCACCACACCGCAGCAAACTCCTTCCACCGGAGCACCACAACGAGCACCGCCGCCGCCATCCGTCAGATCTGACTCGCTAGATCGAGCAGAAACCTCCCGGCATATCGCCACAACACGGCACAAGGCCAACACCTAGACCTAATAGAACTACTAGAACCTAAATCTACAGAGGCGCTACTCCTCCGCCGCCTCCCACCGGCTACTCCGGCGAGAGGGGCTCGGGAGAGGCCAGAGCTCTCTCGCACAACTCTCAAAGCAGGTGAGGTGGTGGGAAGAGTAGAGGGGCTGCTCCCTTTATGCCATCTATATATGTGAGCACGATGCTGACAAGTAGCTAGCTCTAATCCGATTCGGACCATTGAACTCTAATTCGATACATACAGGTAGTTGCATCGGAGTCGCGGGATTTGATCCGAATTCGTGTAATATTTGAATTGCATTGCATTAAATTTCGCCCATTTTTTTTAATCCACCCATGTACAATTCTTCTATACTAGACATGTGACGGCGATATTACCGAAGTGTGGCAAAAATCTCTAATATGTTTATGAAGTGCCTCGGTAAGATTTTTAGAGTATGTTTGGTTGAGTTGTGGATTCTGAAAAAGCTGCTGTAAACTGTGAACTGTGAAAAAGCTGCTGTGAGTTGAGAACTGTGAATTTTCTCAAAGTAGCAACTGTGAAATGTGTGTTTGGATAGAAATATCTATAATGCCCCTAAAGGTCCAGTGAGACTGTTTATATTCTAATCGATCGATCAGAAAAGATTGATATGTACACTGATTAATATGTAAATCGCCATTTTCGAACAATATTTTTTATTTTTATAATTGTTCATAATATAGTTAATATTAATAGTAAGCGATGTTCTCAACTAATTACAAAAGACATATATCTATCACGCGCAAGACTGGGTTCATATGATTCAACTTATCACGAGGCCACGAGCAACCGGGTAAGAGTAACCAACAAGATTTTCCTCCGGTTCAAAAAAGGTTTTAACCATATGAAATATTCCATCGTGTATGCAGTCAAGGTTTACTCGTCACATAGTATATATATGAGATGAGTGCACTGCAGCTATGTAAAAACTACTACTCCAACTAGAAAACATGGCGGGCGAGCACACCTAACTAGCTCTGTGATTTAACATTTAACTAGCTCCACAAACAAAAAAAGAAGAATAGGGATAGGTGGATGAAGAGATGTAGAAGAGAATATTATACATGGCGGGTCGGTAGAAATAAACAGATAGAGATGGTGGACATTTTTCTTACGTTGCAGGTCGGGGAGGAGATGACGCAAGTGGCGCAGCTGTCGCTCCGGCCGGCGGCGCAAGTTCGGATCAATGGAGGTAGCAGCGCGGGACGAGTCAAGGCGCGAAAACGGGGTCAGAGCAGCTGATAGCAGCCGGACTGTCCGAGCGTGACCGGCTGGCCGGCCGGCCGCGGCCGGAGAAGCGGTGCGGTGCGGTGCCAAAACTAGCAGTCTGGATTCTTTTTCTTGATAGTTAGAGCATCTTCGCTCCTTGGGCGAATCCAGGCCGAAATCCAAACTTTTTTCTGTTCGGACGGCGCAAGTTTTTAGCCTGGATACACCCAGTTTCCCACTCGCGTACTCAGTCCGAGTAACCAGGCGAACACAAAACATCGATATATTTGAATCTTTATCGTTCCCGCCGGCGAGTGCTCGGCCACAAGGTGTTCGACAGGTACGTCCATAAGTTTGGCAATAGATTTTTATTACATAACAGGGGAAACAACACTCAGTCGTCGATGGGACGGGCTCCTGCGGCGTGGCCGACGTGGCGTTGTCATCCGTCTCGCCGGTGAAGGCCGCCGGGTTGGAGAAAGTCGAAGCAGAGCTCGGCGTGGGAGCGTTCGGCGCAGAGGAAGGGGAAGCCGTGATCATGCCCTGCAGGATGGCCTGACGTTGCGCCATGTACCAGGCCTTGGCCGGCGAGCTCATCTTCGACGTGTCCTCGCCGCCCATGAGGAACTTGAGGTCCGTGTAGCGCTTCTTGGCGGCGTAGTTGGCCTTCTTCTCGGCGAGGTTGGCTTTCTTCTCGACGAGGTTGGCCTTGATGAGGGCCACATTTCCCCCTTGTGTCTCGATCAGCTTCTTCCAGAGCTCCTCGCTCTTCTCAGCCCTCTTCTCGGTCTGCGCCCTCGTGTCGGCGAGGCATTTCTCGATCGAAGCCTGGAGACGCTCGGCGGGAGGTCCGGCGGCCTTGAGCATCTTCGCCTTCTTCTGGCCGAGCTCAGGTCTTCCTTCGCTGGCAGCAGCGGCCGGGGCCTCGGGGTTGTAGACGTCGTCCTTGCTCTTGGAGAGACTCAGGCGAGTGTCCCGCCACTTCTCGCAATGCTCGATTTTCTCAAAGACATGATGGAACTTGAACTCCATCTTCATGTCCTCTCGAAACAGAGCAAGTGCACGACGCAGCTGCAAAATAAAAATGTGTCAAGTTTGTCAAAATGGAAGAGAGTGTACGACAAAGCTAGTGTTCGCGAGTACCTTGTTGTTCATGTTCTCTCCACTGGCTTGTGTGCGGTCGACCTCTTCCACGCAGCTGTGCCATTTGCTACAGGCAGTCTGGATGATCGCCCAATGATTGGTAATATCCTTTTCCCCTCGCTCCATGTGGATCTTGCGATACTTTGGGTCGCACATGCTACGCTCGTCGAATGCTGCCTTCACGCACCGCCAATAATTGTCTGAATTTTGGTTAGCACCGGTGATCGGATCCATGCTCACCGTTTTCCAAGCTTCGGCGAGGCAGGTGTCCTCGGCCACGGCCCACTTGATCCGAGCGTCCGCCGAAGTGCCCATCTTCTTCTTCCCCTTCTTGCCTTTCGCCTCAGCCTCGACGTCCTCTGGCTGCGTCTTCTCGGCCTGCGTCTCCTCGGCGTTGGCGTCAGCGAGGTCCTGGGACTCGATGACGTGCTCGGCGTCGGCCCGGGTCTGCTCTTCCGTGAAGGAGGGGTGGTTCGTCGCCAAGCCTGTCGCGATCAGGTTCTCCATGTATGCCTCGACCGTCATGCCGGCCGGAGGGGTGCCCGGCTTTCCGCCGAATAGGTTGCGCGTGTCGGCCTCGCCGAAGGGCGCCGAGCTTCCGCCGAAAGTCAGCGGTCCGCGGCGCAGAGCGAGGTTTGCGTACGCCGGAGAGGCGGAGTAGGGGAGGTTGATGTCCACGCCGAAGGCCGAAGGAGGGCGCGGCGCCGGGCAGGGTAAGATCACATTGGGGTTGAAGCCGCCGTTGAACTCGGGCGACGAGGAGTACCTTTGCCGAGCAGTCGCCTAGCTCTCCTGAAAGCCGGCCGGAGAGATCGGCGAGAATCCGGCGGGTGAGCCAACGCTCGCCTGGCTTTCCCAGTGTGGTGGGTACGACGCGGCCATCAACGCCGAACGCGTCGCCTCCGCCTGCTTTGCCTTCACCATCGCCTGCTCTTTTGCCGCCGCCTTCACCACCGCCTTCTCCTCCTCTGCTTGTTGTTGCCGGAGCTTCACCCTCTCCTTCCTGTCCTTCCGCTCGGCCGACGAGATCTGCCTGGCGTGCTCCTTCTTCTCCCAGTCGGCGAAGGACATGCCCTCCGGCTTGGTCGGCGGCGCTCTCGGCTTCCTCGCCTTCTTCTCCGCCGGACCCTCGCTGAGGGTCGATCTGGGTTGGACGAAATTCTTGGGCGGCATGACGGGCGGGGAGCTCGGCGGAGTGGCGGGGGTGGGGAAATGGGGAAGAAAGGCGGGAGGGAGGAGAAAAGGGCGGGAGCTCCGTGAAGTGGAGGGAGTGGCGCCTTCTCTCGCCGATAGAGCTGGCCCACGCCCGTTTTCGCTGAGTCCGACGTTTCCAGGACATACCCAGGATCCTGGGTACGGTCTGGGTAGGCCGGACCAAAACACGCCGAAATCCGGACGAAAACAGGTCCCTGGGTACACGACTGGGCCGATTTTCGGCGTCCGGAGCGAAATTTGGCGTCCTGAGTAGGCGAGTCGAGATACTCTTAGGATTCTACAAGAGACGACGTGTTGTATTTCACCAGGATGGAAAAATTAGATCGAATCGGTATGACTTATAAGTGGCAGCGTGGGTAATTGTGTACAGAAGTTGATTCACAACGCAGCCGAAGCAGGGGTCAACGTGCTTTGAAAATTACACTAGAGGAATCAGGCTGCTTCCTAGAATCTGCGGTGGAATTAAAACCGTTTGGTTGATGTTTGGATTTTCAACAGCACAAACAGGTTGAAAAAGCTAAACCAAACGGACCTTAGCGTTGCTAAAATGGACCACCCCTAACTAAATTTGTTAAACGAGCTTAACAAGAATGTGGGCACGTTGAGTATAGAATCTAAACGTGTATCGTCTCTCTTTCAAATTATAAGATGTCTTAGTTTATTTCTAAAACACATTTATATGCGTCTAATTATATTTATTTTAAAAAATAGTAAGACATCTTATATTTGAAGCCGAGGGTGTATATATCTAAAAAAACGTGTACTAGTATAAGGAATCACAGCCAGTGGCTCACTTTCTCATGTCCTTTTTTTTTGTATGGTAATAGGTGTCTTATTTATATTATAAATGTCATAGTACTCCCTCCGTGCCAGTTTAAAGGACATAATTTGCAATTCTCTAGGCCTAAGTGTCCTCTAATTGGTTCATTTTATAGTGTAGGAAAAAACATGCATGAGAAGAAGAAGCAAAGTGTTCACATTTATTCACACATGTACATGCAATCATTTTATTTTTTTCACACTGAAATAATTACAAAGATTAAATGATTTTGTGTCTAAGTATTTTGCGATTGCATGATTTGTAGATTGTGTCCTTTAAACCGGGACAGCGGAGTACAAACCACGTAGATACCAACCTGATAAAACTGAAAAACAGCATGTAAAATATGCATCCAGATTCCAAACACATTGGAATGTACACCGTATGTATACTATATACAACGATCATCAAATTCTAGAACTGACCGTAACTATGGACAAGTTCACGGTACATAGAATCCATGATGACACGAAGGAACGAATTAACTGCAGGGATCCTCTGACTTGTCCTTCTTATTTTTTTTGAAGTTGGTAGTACGAATGGCCTTGGTCTTCCCCTTGAACTTGTTGTGGAAGTTCTTCTGCACCACATTGGCGCTTGACTGGGGTGCCTCGGCTCCCTTTGGGCGTGCGTCTTTTGCCTTTGTCTTTTCCTTAAGGTTCAGAAAACCAATGAGATTCTCAACAGACATCTCTTGCCTCTGGTGTTTGAGGTTAGTGGCAACACTCCTCCGGGATTGAGGAAGCTTTGCAATGATGCATCCCGCAACAAATTTGCCGGGCAACGCACACTTCAGGAACTCAAGTTCTTTTGCAATGCACTTAATCTCTTGAGCCTGTTCAACGACAGAACGGTTTTCAACCATCCTATAGTCATGAAACTGCTCCATGGCATACAGTTCACTGCCAGCATCAGTAACACCGAATTTTGCTTCGAGTGCATTCCACAATTCTTTGGCATTGCGCATATGTAAATATGCATCCACCAAGTTGTCCCCAATGACGCTTATGACACAACCGACAAAGAATATGGTGGTCTCCTTGAACGTCTTCTCCTGTTCAGGAGTGATCGTTCCTTCAGGATTACCAGCCGATAGCCAGAAGGCGTCCATAGCCATCAGCCAGAGGGTACACTTGGTTTGCCAGCGCTTAAAGTGCGCACCCGTAAACGGGTTCGGTTTCAAACAAGCGGCAAAGCCTTGACGCGAAAACAACCTAAAATAAGGTTTTTGGATTGTTGAAATAATTAGCAGTTTTCGCATGAATTTAATCCAGATGTAAATCATGACAGAACAATTTCCAAGACTAACTAGCATACGCATAGTAGACATGCACCATACAGGCAAGTGAAAACCTAGCACATCTACGCATACTGCAATATTAGTAATCATCATAGGAAATATTAGGAGGGCATAGAACACGTACGAGTTCGTCGATGGTATGACCAACGGCGCAACAGAAGTGGAGCCACCACCGGCGGCAGCGTCGTCAGACATGGCGATGAAGTCGAGGAAGCAGAACGAAGAAGAGCTTGAGCAGTCGCGTCTAGATGCTCCCCAAAAACCTTATCGCCTCTCTCCCGGTGCAGGATCAGAGAGACGGGGTTCCGGAGGCCTGCTCTCCCGGGCGACCGTGCATGCAGCCGACAGTATGGAGTAGTAGAGGGAAGCACATAGAGGTGGAACGACGATGCAATCTAATTGCTAGTAACTGATACGGTTCGCGTCTGCCTGCTTATATAGTGTGAGTCAGGTAGGACGTGGGCAACATTCCACGACCGAGTCAGTGCCAGCCCACGATCTGGAAATGGCCGATTAATTAACGCGTCCGTAATGACGCATTAATGACTCATAATTAATACACAATTAATTTTCCTAAAGAGCAAAATAAAGCTCGTCTCGGCGAGATTCCCGCAACCCACGGCGCGCACATCGTGACGAGGCGAGGCGAGGCGGGCGGCGTCGGAGGAGGAGTGCGCGAGGGCTTCTCTTCTTCTCACACCTTAGTGAGTGGTGCAACACTCTACTATATAAGGTGGTCCAACTCCCCTCCACTAGCAATGTGGGACTAAACTTTGGCACCACTAGCACACACATGAGCTGCCATGATAATGGGCCAAAGAGAATTTCAGAATTTGTATTTGTTATGGGCAAAAAGCCCAACATCAAATATGCCTCAAATTCCAACAATCCCCCACAAAGTCTCATTGGCACATCACACCATTCTGTTCCAAATCACTGTTTTGATATACCAGCGTTTTTCAGTGGAGACTGTTAAGTTGAACTTCCACCTAGAGCATTAGACTATGCTCATCAACTACTGTCAATGGACTAAGCCTTGAATTGCCAGTTTTGTGTAAATAAGTTTCGCCTAATGTCATACTGATACTAGGCTGCCGAAGGCTACCCCTTGGGTGGAGCATATAAGTCACACTCCTGGCCTTTTTCATGAGCTTCCTAAAGATTACCCTATCTCATAGACTGTGACCAGCAGTCGGGCTCACATAGGTGCGTTCTTTCAAGACTGCTTTGTAGGATAGCATCTTGGCTTATACAAGCCTATGAACATATTAAGACTAAGTCAACCTGCCATACAGATCGTGAGAGTAATGCATCTTCAGCGGAGTGGATTAATAAAAGTTACTTTCCTCCAGTTAGCCACTGGCTTGTTTCCCGAGGTCCTAATTCACGGGATCTCCGATCACATAGGTCGGGTTACTACCACGGTAACTAATGTGGGTCTCAAACCCATCTCCTTTGATGCAATATCTATCACATTTCTTGATAGACCTTTTGTGAAGGGATCTGCTAGATTCTTAGCTGTTTGGATATAATCCAATGCTATTACTCCGGAGTTTCTTATTTTCCTAACAGATGCCAATCTTCTATTTATATGTCTTGATGACTTCATATTATCCTTTGAACTACTCACTTTGACGATCACAGTTTGATTGTCACAGTTCATAAGGATAGCCGGCACAGGTTTATCAACAACCGGCAAGTCAATCAAGAGTTCACGAAGCCAATCTGCCTCGACAGTGGCTGTATCTAGTGCTATGAGTTCTGCTTCCATTGTCGACCTCGTTAAGATGGTCTGCTTGCAAGACTTCCATAAAACAGTGCCACCACCATGAGTGAATACATATCCACTTGTGGCTTTCAACTCATCAGCATCAGAAATCCAATTTGAGTCACTATACCCTTCAAGTACCGCAGGGTCTCCGGTATAGTGAATACCATAACTCAATGTACCCTTTAGATAGCGCATTACTCTCTCAAGAGCATGCCAATGATCATCTCCCGGATTGGAAACAAACCGGATAAGTTTACTCACAACAAACGCGATGTCAGGCCTTGTTGCGTTAGCTAAATACATTAACGAGCCAATTATCTTACAGTATCTCAGCTGATCTCTAGTTGTTCTTTTGTTCTTTCGAAGCATCTTACTAGGATCATATGGTGTCGGCGAAGGAGTACAATCTGAGTAGCCAAAGCGACTCAACACCTTCTCCACATAGTGAGATTGCAGAAGTGTAATTCCGCCATTCTCATCTTTCAGCAGCTTAATGTTTAGAATTACATCGGCTTCTCCAAGATCTTTCATGTCAAAACTTTGAGACAATAAACTCTTGACCTGTTCGATGAAAATCATATTTGTCCCAAAAATAAGTATGTCATCAACATACAAACAAAGTATAACTCCTTCGCCCCCACCATGGTGATAGTATACACATTTGTCGGCTTCATTTACAACAAAGCCAGCAGATGTTAAAGTTTGATCAAACTTCTCATGCCATTGCTTAGGTGCTTGTTTCAGTCCATACGAAGACTTCAATAGCTTGCACACCTTGCCTTCTTGACCATTTACTACAAAACCATCTGGCTGATCCATATAAATTTCCCCATCCAACTCTCCATTAAGGAAAGCTGTCTTGACGTCCATTTGATGAAAGATAAGACCATGTGAGGCAGCCAATGAGAGTAGAACTCGAATAGTGGTCAATCTAGCCACATGCGAATAAGTATCAAAGAAGTCTTCGCCTTCTTTTTGGGTATAACCCTTGGCAACAAGCCGAGCCTTGTACTTTTCAATCGTACCATCGGGCCTAAGCTTCTTTTTGAACACCCACTTACATCCTACAGGTTTGCACCCATAAGGACGATCAGTGATCTCCCAAGTTTCGTTTGCCATGATGGAATCCATCTCGCTACGAACAACCTCTTTCCAGTAGTCTGTATCAGGGGATGCATAAGCCTCTGAAATAGAGGTGGGAGTATCATCCATGAGATAGACAATGAAATCATCACCAAAGGACTTTGCAATCCTCTATCTCTAAATCTGATAGGGAAAGACGGAACAAACCGCCGCACTCATAACCTTTACCAATAACTTGTCCATACTTAGAGATGACTACTTTATTGGACTCAAATACCAACTTAAAACCTTCTTTGCAAAGAAGGGAACCACTAACGAGATTCTTATTTATTGAGGGCACATGCTGTACGTTCTTTAGCTGCACACTCTTTCCCAAGTAAACTTCAGATCCACCGTGCCAACACCACGAACAGAAGCATGCGATCCATTTCCCATCAAGACGGAGAGATCTCTTGTGAGCTAATAAGAAGAAAACAAAGAGATATCAGCACACACATGAATATTAATACCAGTGTCGATCCACCAATCTGTAGATTGATAAATTGACAAAACAGTAGGTAAATTACCATACCCGGATGCACCCTTATCATTGTTGCTCATAGTCACGTTGACAGACTTAGAGTTCTGTCCATTTGAATTCTTCCTTCCTTTGCGCTGCTTGCAGTTTGGAGCCCAATGTCCAACCTCGCCGCACACAAAACAGGATCATGTGACTTGTCCTTCTTATTCTTTTTGAAACTGGTAGTACGAACGGCCTTGGTCTTCCCCTTGAACTTGTTGTGGAAGTTCTTCTGCACGACATAGGCGCTTGACTGGGGTGCCTCGGCTTCCTTTGGGTGTGCGTATTTTGCCTTTGCCTTTTCTCGAGGTCCAGAAACCCAATGAGATTCTCAACAGACATCTCTTGCCTCTGGTGTTTGAGGTTAGTGGCAACACTCCTCCAGGATTGAGGAAGCTTTGCAATGATGCTTCCCGCAACAAATTTGCCGGGCAACACACACTTCAGGAGCTCAAGTTCTTTTGCAATGCACTGAATCTCATGAGCCTGTTCAACGACAGAACGGTTTTCAACCATTCTATAGTCATGAAACTGCTCCATGGCATACAGTTCATTGCCAGCATCAGTAGCACCGAATTTTGCTTCGAGTGCATCCCACAGTTCTTTGGCATTGCGCATATATAAATATGCATCCACCAACTTGTCCCCAATAACGCTTATGACACAGCCCACAAAGAATATGGTGGTCTCCTTGAACGTCTTATCCTGTTCAGGAGTGATCGTTCCTTCAGGATTACCAGCCGATATCCAGAAGGCGTCCATAGCCGTCAGCCAGAGGGTACACTTGGTTTGCCAGCGCTTAAAATGCGCACCCGTAAATGGGTTCGGTTTCAGACAAGCGGCAAAGCCTTGACGCGAAAACAGCCTAAAATAAGGTTTTTGGATTGTTGAAATAATTAGCAGTTTTCGCATGAATTTAATCCAGATGTAAATCATGACAGAACAATTTCCAAGACTAACTAACATACGCATAGTAGACATGCACCATACAGGCAAGTGAAAACCTAGCACATCTACGCATACTGCAATACTAGAAATCATCATAGGAAATATCAGGAGGGCATAGAACACGTACGAGTTCGTCGATGGTATGACCAACGGCGCAAAAGAAGTGGAGCCACCACCGGCGGCATTACCATAAGGTTATGAGTGTGGCTCGGCGAGATTCCCGCAACCCGCGGCGCGCGCGCGTCGTGACGAGGCGGGCGGCGTCGGAGGAGGAGTGCGTGAGGGCTTCTCTTCTTCTCACATCTTAGTGAGTGGTGCAACACTCTACTATATAAGGTGGTCCAACTCCCCTTCCACTAGCAATGTGGAATTAAACTTTGGCACCACTAGCATACACATGAGCTGCCATGATAATGAGCCAAAGAGAATTTTAGAATTTGTATTTGTTATGGGCTCAAAGCCCAACATCAAATATGCCTCAAATTTCAACACTAACATGGTCATGTGCATCTCTTGGCTTCAACACGTTAGGTCCATGATTCATCTGGTAGCAGCGATGATCGCAATGACTGCCACATTGTAGCTTGCGAGGGCGATGAGCATGGCGCCTAGCCTCGTGTGACATGAAAGAGTTTGACGTTGTTGCATGTCTCGTCTTGCCTTCAACCACCACAAATCCTCCATGGGAGCTTCCATCAAGTTCTTTTCCTCTCCTCCCACCTTGTGTCCACCGTCATCATGCGTAGAGGCATGGCCAGTCTGAATCGCCATTTTCTCCGTGACAAAGAAATAAAAGGACTTAAGTTTTTATAACATATTGTTAGTTACATATGAAACATATGTAAGGAAGCATAGTGGCTAGTGGATGGAAACATAGTTTAGCCTATAGGGAGCATGCATTAGGAACTTATGAAGCTCTATAGTATTGGCGAATCAAAAAAATAAAATGTTTTGGTTTGTGGGAAATATGTAATATAGATATCTGAAGCATTGCAGAATCAATAATATACAATTACATTGGACATTTTTTTATATTTTATACTGAAACAATTTTTGATTGCCATGGAAGCAAATGTATAGTCGAAGCAAGCAAATATTCTCCCTACATCCCATGGCCCACAACAACCACTTAGGGTGTGTTTGTTGGGTAGGGTGAACCCAGATATTCCCTTCTCAACCCAGCTGAGATCCCTTTTCGTTGTTTGTTAAGTCGGGTCGGGCCATCTTAGCTATGCCCACCTGGCCCCGACAACGCCTCCCAGCCGGGCTGAGGAGAGAAGCTCAAATCGAACTTCGCAACTCGCCCGGGCTAAGTTCATCCCGAAAAACACTATTGTAGTCCCACCCGGCGACCCCCAAGACCCCCACCCCCACTTTTTGTTGGAGATATGCCCTAGAGGTAATAATAAATGTAGTTATTATTATATCTTTGTGTTTATGATAAATGTTTACATTCATGCTATAATAGTATTAACAAGGAAACATTAATACTTGTGTGATTTGTAAACTTAATTTGAAGTCCCTAGTATAGCCTCTATACTTCACTAGCTTGTTGGTTGATTAAATGATTGTGGTTTCCCTATCATGAACATTGAGATGTTATCAACAACAAGATCATATCGTTAGGAGAATGATATGGTGGACATACTCCTATTGATAAGCGTAGCATAAAGATCAAGTCATTTCAATAGTTCAATTGCTATATGCTTTCTGATACATAGTAACCTAATTCCTTCGACCATGAGATCATGCATATCACCTTTACCGGATGGATGCTTTGATGACATCAAACACCACACCGTAACTGGGTGGCTATAAAAGTGGCATTGAGTGTTCGGAAAGTATTGGTTGAAACACATGGATCAAGAGTGGGATTTGTCCATCCATATGACAGATAGATATACTCTGGGCCCTCTCGGTGGAATGTCATCCAATTAGCTTGCAAGCATGTGACTGGGTCACAAGGGATCACATATCACGGGAACGATAAAAGAGTACTTATCGGTAACGAGGTTGAACTAGGTATGCAGAGATACCGACGATCATAACCTCGGATAAGTAAACTATCGTGAGACAAAGGGAAATTGGTATCGTATGTAAGTGGTTCATTCGATCTCAAAGTAATCGTAGAAATATGTTGGAGCCATATGAATTTCCAGATTCCTCTATTGGTTATTGTTCGGAGAAGTGTCTCGATCATGTCCGCATAATTCACGAACCGTAGGGAGACACACTTAAGGATTCGACGTTGTTTTGAGTAGTTATGGTATTATGAGAAAGAGACCGAATGTTGTTAGGAGTCTCGGATGGGATCCGGGATATCACGAGGTGATCCGGAATGGTCTGGAGAATAAGATTCATATAAGGAAAGTCCCGTTTCGGAGTTCGGGAATGATTCCGGTGTTTTCATCGGGAATGTTCTAGAAGGTTCCGGATTGTCCGGCACTCCGGGGGGGGGGAGGGTACATGAGTGTGTCATTGAATGATTGCATCATGTACTAAGTGTTCTTGCTGTTCCCAAAACATGAAAGTCAAATTGCCAGTTTGAAAGTCAAACGGCTAAAACAGGAAACTGTGGAAAACAGGAAATTGTGGGAAACAGGAAACTGTGGGAAACAAGCAAGAGGAGGTTGAAACCAACTTGGAGGAGGAGTTCCTCTCCTCCTTGGCCGGCGCCCAGACCTAGGCCGAGTTGGGGAGGGACTCCCTCCCTCCCTGGCGCGCCTAGCCCCTCCACCTATAAAAGGAGGGGCAGGGCTCCTCCTTGAGACACACAAGTTTCCACCTCTAATCTCAGGTTTAGAGCCGTTTGGTTTAGAGCTTCTAATTGCTTTAGCCTGCGGTTTAGAGCCTTATAATTGGTGTGTCTAATCTCTAGACCACTAATATCCCTCTCTCATAATCCACCATACTCGCTCCGGCTTAAGGCGAAGCCCTGCGGGATCTCCCCTCTACTTCCGGTACCACGCCGTTGTGCTGCCGGAATCGCGAGGAGAGTGCTACAACCTCCGATGCCTGCTGGAACAAGCGAGAGGAAGGTCTTCGTCGAGTACCGAACGTGTGACCGACTGCGGAAGCACTGCCGGAACGCAGCGTCGGAAGGATCGTCCACACGATCTTGAGATCGGAAAGAGTACGACTACATCACCCACGAGAATCCGCTCTCGTTAAACACTTTGGAATCTTCGAGGGTAAGTTATTCCATCGTCTCGTTGCTACAATCTAGTAGATAGATCTTGGCTTGTTTGTTTGTATGCGATAGAAAATTTTGTTTTCCATGCTACGAACCCCTACAGTGGTATTAGAGCCGTGTCTATATGTAGATCTGTTGCACGAGTAGAACACAATGGTCATTGTGGGCGTTGATGCTTTTATTGTCGATTGCTTTTTGTGTACTTTGCATCTTGCGGTATGTTGGGATGAAGCGGCCCGGGCTAACCTTACATGACATCGTTCATGAGACTTGCTCCACGCTTGACATGCAACTTGTATTGCATAAGTGGCTTTGCGGGTGCCTCTTTCTCCTAGCATAGTTAAGATCCAATTTACAACGGGTAATCAACAATGCTAGTATTAATGTTGTGGTTCTTGTTCGTAAGTTAGAACGACACTTATTGAAAGCCCCAAACCACGTAAAATATGCAAAGAAAGTAGAAGCGTCTAACTTTGTTTTGCAGGGGTGTGCAGTGATGTGATATGGCCATGATTGTGATTATATTTGATGTATGCAATGTTCCTTATTGTAAGTTGGCAACCGGCAGGAGCCATATGGTTGTCTTTAATTTATGTTAAGACCCGCGTGTCTATTCAAAGTAGTTGTAATAGTTGAAGCCGGTGGACGACAACCATGGTGAAGCGTCATTGACCTTGATGCAATGCCGGTGATGATGGAGATCATGTTCGTGTTTGAAGATGGAGATCGGAAGCACAAAGAAAAAAGGCCATATCATATCACATATTATGAATTGCATGTGATGTTAATCCTTTATGCATCTTGTATTGCTTAGTAGACGACGGTAGCATTATAAGATGATCCCTCATGCACATGAATTTCAAATTATAAAGTGTTCACCCTTAGTTAGCACCGTTGCTAAAGCTTGTTGTTTCGAAGCACCACGTGATGATCGGGTGTGTTAGATTCTGCAAGTGTATACAACGTGAGCAAGCCAGATTTGCTCATGCAGAAACTAAGGTTTGATCTTGACGAGCCTAGCATGTACAGACATGGTCTCGGAACACGGATTACCGAAAGGTAAAGCATGAATCGTATAGTAGATATGATGAACATGATGATTGTTCGCCATTGAAACTATATCAACTCTCGTGATGATCGGTGTTGATGTAGTAGATTTGGTTCGTGTGATCACTAAAACAATGTGAGGGATGTTGTTTTGAGTGGGAGTTCACCTAGTTTAATTTCATTAATTAATTTGAACTCAATTTGTCATAAACTTAGTCTAAACTATTGCAAATATGTTGTAGATCAATGGCAGCCCCTACCATCAATTTTAATGCGTTCCTAGAGAAAGAAAAGTTGAAAAACAATGGAAGCAACTTCGCGGATTGGTTTCGCAATTTGAGGATTGTCCTCACAGCTGGTAATTTGACCTATGTGCTGGATGCACCGCTGGGTGACCCACCTGCAGCTGATGCTCCCGATGAAGTAAAGAATGTTTACCTCGCTCGGAAGAATCAGTACTCCATAGTTCAGTGTGCTATCTTGTATGGTTTAGAATCGGAGCTTCAGAAAAGGTTTGAAGAGTCAGACCCATATGATATTGTCGAGGATCTCAAATTGATTTTTGAGACTCATGCGGCAATTGAAAGCTATGAGGCTTCTGAAAAGTTCTTTAACTGCAAGATGGAAGAGGGCAGCTCCGTCAGTGAGCATGTGCTTAAGATGTCTGGGCACGCAAACAAACTTCAAAGCTTGGGTATAGTCATTCCTAATGCTTTGGGGATTTACCGCGTCCTCCAGTCACTGCCACCAAGTTACAGGAACTTTGTGATGAACTACAACATGCAGAACATGAACAAAGAGTTGCCAGAACTGTTTGCTATGTTAAAGTCTGCAGAAGTGGAGATCAAGAAATAGCACCAAGTGTTGATGGTCAATAAGACCACCAAACTCAAGAAAGGCAAGTCTAAGCAAAAGGGACACTTCAAGAAGGGTGGTAAGAAAGTTACCACGCCGACGAAGAAAACCAAGGCTGGACCAAAGCCTGAAACTGAGTGCTTTTACTGCAAGGGAGAAGGTCACTGGAAGCGGAATTGCCCAAAGTACTTGGCGGATCTGAAGAACGGCAACATCAAGAAGAAAGGTATATCTGATATACATGTTATTGATGTGTATCTCACTAGTACTCGTAGTAGTGCCTGGGTATTTGATACTGGTTCGGTTGCTCATATTTGTAACTCGAAACAGGTGCTGCAGAATAAACGGAAGCTAGCGAAGAACGAGGTGACGATGCGCGTGGGAAACGGATCAAAGGTTGATGTGATCGCGGTCGGCACGCTACCTCTTCATCTACCATCGGGATTAGTTTTATACTTAAATAATTGTTATTTAGTGCCTGCGTTGAGCATGAACATTATATCGGGATCTTGTTTATTGCGAGACGGTTACTTGTTTAAGTCAGAGAATAATGGTTGTTCGATTTATATGAGTAATATGTTTTACGCACATGCACCTTTGATAGATGGTCTATTCTTATTGAATCTCGATAGTGGAAATATACATATCAACAATATTGAGGCTAAACGTTTGAAATCAAGCGATAATTCGACCTATATGTGGCACTGTCGTCTTGGTCACATTGGAGTGAAGCGTATGAAGAAACTCCATTCCGATGGACTTCTTGAATCACTTGATTTTGAATCACTTGAAAGATGCGAAGCATGTCTGATGGGAAAAATGACTAAGACTCCATTTTCTGGTATGATGGAGCGAGCTACAGACTTATTGGAAATCATACATACCGATGTGTGTGGTCCAATGAGTGTAGCATCGCGCGGTGGTTATCGTTATGTTCTTACCTTCACAGATGACTTGAGTAGATATGGGTATATCTATTTCATGAAACATAAGTCCGAAACTTTCGAGAAGTTTAAGGAGTTTCAAAGTGAAGTAGAGAATCAACGTAACAAGAAGATTAAATTTCTACGTTCTGATCGTGGAGGTGAATATCTAAGTTACGAGTTTGGCGAGCATTTAAAAGAAGTGCGGAATACTTTCACAATTGACACCGCCGGGAACACCACAGCGTAATGGTGTGTCCGAACGTCGTAACCGAACTCTCTTAGATATGGTTCGTTCTATGATGTCACTTACAGATTTACCGCTATCATTTTGGGGTTATGCATTAGAAACAACCGCATTCACTTTAAATAGGGCACCGTCTAAATCCGTTGAAACGACACCGTATGAATTATGGTTTGGGAAGAAACCTAAATTGTCGTTCCTTAAAGTTTGGGGATGCGAAGCCTATGTAAAGAAGTTACAGCCGGACAAGCTTGAACCCAAAGCGGAAAAATGCGTCTTCATAGGATACCCGAAGGAAACTATTGGGTATACCTTCTATCATAGATCCGAAGGCAAAATCTTCGTTGCCAAGAATGGATCCTTTCTAGAGAAGGAATTTCTCTCGAAAGAAGTGACTGGAAGGAAAGTAGAACTCGACGAGGTT
This sequence comes from Avena sativa, assembly GCA_916181665.1. NCBI lineage: Eukaryota > Viridiplantae > Streptophyta > Magnoliopsida > Poales > Poaceae > Avena > Avena sativa. Next base: position 478,397,069 of record OV702283.1, read on the forward strand.
GTCGAACCTTCTCTCGAAATTGCGAGTAGCGCAGCACCGGAAGAAGTTCCTGTGGTGCCTGCACCAATTAGAGAGGAAGCTAATGATGATGATCATGAAACTTCGGTTGAAGTTGCTACAGAGCCTCGGAGGTCAACGAGAACTCGTACCACTCCAGATTGGTATGATTCCGTTATGAGTGTCATGTTGGTGGACAACACCGATGACCCCGAGACATATGAGGAAGCGATGATGAGCCCAGATTCCAATAAATGGCAAGAAGCCATGAAATCCGAGATTGGATCCATGTACGAAAACCAAGTATGGACTTTGGTGGACTTACCGGATGGCCGGAAGGCTGTCGAGAACAAATGGATTTTCAAGAAGAAAACATATGCTGATGGTAATGTTACTGTCTATAAAGCTCGACTTGTCGCAAAAGGGTTTCGACAAATTCAAGGAGTTGACTACGATGAGACTTTCTCACCAGTAGCGAAGCTAAAGTCTGTGAGGATTATGTTAGCAATCGCTGCATATTACGATTATGAGATATGGCAGATGGATGTCAAAACAGCATTCCTCAATGGAGATATTGATGAAGAGTTGTATATGATGCAACCCAAAGGTTTTGTCGATCCTAAAGATGCTAACAAGGTATGCAAACTTCAACGGTCCATCTATGGATTGAAGCAAGCATCCCGAAGTTGGAATCAACGTTTTGATAAGGTAATCAAAAGTTTTGGTTTTATACAAACTTATGGAGAAGCTTGTATTTATAAGAAAGTGAGTGGGAGCTCTGTAGCATTCTTAATACTATATGTGGATGACATATTGTTGATTGGGAATGATGTAGACCTTCTTAATAGTGTCAAGGAATATTTGAATAATAGTTTTTCAATGAAGGATCTTGGCGAAGCAGCTTACATATTAGGCATAAAGATTTATAGAGATAGATCGAAACGCCAAATATCATTGTCACAGAGTACATATTTGGACAAAGTTCTAAAGAAGTTTGGAATGGAAGAAAGCAAGAAAGGGTTCTTGCCCATGTTGCCCAATACGACCTTGAGTAAAACTCAAAGTCCAACATCGGCAGAAGATAGAGAAAGGACGAGTAAGACTCCCTATGCCTCAGCCATAGGATCTCTAATGTATGCCATGCTATGTACTAGACCCGACATTGCATATGCTGTTAGTTTAACTAGCAGATATCAAAGTGATCCAGGAGTGGATCATTGGACAGTGGTCAAAAACATCCTTAAGTACTTGAGAAGAATTAAGGATATGGTTCTTTCTTATGGAGGTGATGAACAGCTCGTTGTTAATGGTTACACCGATGCTAGTTGGAACACCGATCCGGATGATTCTAAATCACAATCTGGATACGTATTTATTTTGAATGGTGCAGCAGTTAGCTGGAGGAGTGCAAAGCAAAGCGTTGTGGCGAGATCTTCAACTGAATCAGAATACATGGCTGCTTCGGAGGCTTCACAAGAAGCGATATGGATGAAAGAGTTCATTACAGAGCTGGGTGTGGTTCCAAGTGCGCTGGACCCAATGTCTATCTACTGTGATAACATGGGCGCCATAGCCAATGCGCAAGAACCAAGGTCACACAAAAAGCTGAAGCATATCAAGCTGCGTTTTCACGCTATTCGAGAACATATCCAGGATGGGGATATAAATATTTGCAAAGTACACACAGATCTGAATGTGGCGGATCCGTTGACTAAACCTCTCCCGAGGGCAAAACATGACCAACACCAAACTGCCATGGGTGTTCGGTATATTACCATGTAATCTAGATTAGATGACTCTAGTGCAAGTGGGAGACTGTTGGAGATATGCCCTAGAGGCAATAATAAATGTAGTTATTATTATATCTTTGTGTTTATGATAAATGTTTACATTCATGCTATAATAGTATTAACAAGGAAACATTAATACTTGTGTGATTTGTAAACTTAATTTGAAGTCCCTAGTATAGCCTCTATACTTCACTAGCTTGTTGGTTGATTAAATGATTGTGGTTTCCCTATCATGAACATTGAGATGTTATCAACAACAAGATCATATCGTTAGGAGAATGATATGGTGGACATACTCCTATTGATAAGCGTAGCATAAAGATCAAGTCATTTCAATAGTTCAATTGCTATATGCTTTCTGATACATAATAACCTAATTCCTTCGACCATGAGATCATGCATATCACCTTTACCGGATGGATGCTTTGATGACATCAAACACCACACCGTAACTGGGTGGCTATAAAAGTGGCATTGAGTGTTCGGAAAGTATTGGTTGAAACACATGGATCAAGAGTGGGATTTGTCCATCCATATGACGGATAGATATACTCTGGGCCCTCTCGGTGGAATGTCATCCAATTAGCTTGCAAGCATGTGACTGGGTCACAAGGGATCACATATCACGGGAACGATAAAAGAGTACTTATCGGTAACGAGGTTGAACTAGGTATGCAGAGATACCGACGATCATAACCTCGGATAAGTAAACTATCGTGAGACAAAGGGAAATTGGTATCGTATGTAAGTGGTTCATTCGATCGCAAAGTAATCGTAGAAATATGTGGGAGCCATATGAATTTCCAGATTCCTCTATTGGTTATTGTTCGGAGAAGTGTCTCGATCATGTCCGCATAATTCACGAACCGTAGGGAGACACACTTAAGGATTCGACGTTGTTTTGAGTAGTTATGGTATTATGAGAAAGAGACCGAATGTTGTTCGGAGTCTCGGATGGGATCCTGGATATCACGAGGTGATCCGGAATGGTCCGGAGAATAAGATTCATATAAGGAAAGTCCCGTTTCGGAGTTCGGGAATGATTCCGGTGTTTTCATCGGGAATGTTCTAGAAGGTTCCGGATTGTCCGGCACTCCGGGGGGGGGGGGGGTACATGAGTGTGTCATTGAATGATTGCATCATGTACTAAGTGTTCTTGCTGTTCCAAAAACATGAAAGTCAAATTGCCAGTTTGAAAGTCAAACGGCTAAAACAGGAAACTGTGGAAAACAGGAAATTGTGGGAAACAGGAAACTGTGGGAAACAAGCAAGAGGAGGTTGAAACCAACTTGGAGGAGGAGTTCCTCTCCTCCTTGGCCGGCGCCCAGCCCTAGGCCGAGTTGGGGAGGGACTCCCTCCCTCCCTGGCGCGCCTAGCCCCTCCACCTATAAAAGGAGGGGCAGGGCTCCTCCTTGAGACACACAAGTTTCCACCTCTAATCTCAGGTTTAGAGCCGTTTGGTTTAGAGCTTCTAATTGCTTTAGCCTGCGGTTTAGAGCCTTCTAATTGGTGTGTCTAATCTCTAGACCACTAATAGCCCTCTCTCATAATCCACCATACTCGCTCCGGCTTAAGGCGAAGCCCTGCGGGATCTCCCCTCTACTTCCGGTACCACGCCGTTGTGCTGCCGGAATCGCGAGGAGAGTGCTACAACCTCCGCTGCCTGCTGGAACAAGGGAGAGTAAGGTCTTCGTCGAGTACCGAACGTGTGACCGACTGCGGAAGCGCTGCCGGAACGCAGCGCCGGAAGGATCGTCCACACGATCTTGAGATCGGAAAGAGTACGACTACATCACCCACGAGAATCCGCTCTCGTTAAACACTTTGGAATCTTCGAGGGTAAGTTATTCCATCGTCTCGTTGCTACAATCTAGTAGATAGATCTTGGCTTGTTTGTTTGTATGCGATAGAAAATTTTGTTTTCCATGCTACGAACCCCTACACTTTTTTCTAACACATTTGCCTTGTGACCCATTGTGGCTCCCGACTGCAGACAGCGCCCTCCACTGGCCTCCGCGTCCTCCTCAACTCCGACCGCCGGTGACGCCCTCCTCGTCTCTCGACCGCTGACCGCCCTCCTCTTCTCCCGCCGGCGCCCTCCCAGTGCCCTCCCAGTCTCTTGCCGGCCTCCTCGCGCCTCCATGGCCGTCACCAAGCGCCGCCTCCTTGCGCCGCCAGAACAGCCAGCCACCGCCGCCTCCTTGTGCCGCTACTCCCCCGACGTTCTGCCAGGGTGCGCCGCCTCCACGAGCTCTGGCTACGCGCCGCCTCCACGAGCTCTGGCTACGCGCCGCCATGGTCGGATTTCATGCTCAATGCGGTGGTGGGATGAGCAAGGACCTGATGGCTTTTACTTATTCTGTTTAGGAACTTTGTGTAAAAATTCAGACTCAGCAGTATCTGCACTCATACAACCCCACCAAACAACATCTCCACAGAGCGAAGCTGAACGAATACGGGCTGCCAAATGACCACAAAATCTGAACTCAGCATATCTAAGAAGGGCATGTCTCAGATGGGAAACACATGTTGGGGTGACCCGACCTACCAAACACACCCTTATCCTCGACAATCACGCACTGTGAGTTATATGGTGGTGATGGTGTGGGTGCGTGTGCGTGTGCGTGCGTGGAGGGGGTAGTTATCCTCTCCGCAGCCTCGAGTACTAAGATTATATTTTATGGATGATTTAATGATGTTGCACTCCCTCTGTTTTAAAATGGATGTCTTAGATTTGTCAAAAATTGGATAAATCTATATACTAAATAGTATTTAAATTTATTTAAATTTTGACAAATCTGATATTTTAAGCAGACGCAGTAGTTACTTAACCAGACGCCACTATAATGATACCACAGTTTGAGAGGCCTAAATTTGTTAAGGACGCGTAGTACCGGTCCATTAACTAAGAGCTGAGAAGTTAATTGAAATGCTTAGCCCATGTAACCACATGCCCGTGAATCAAGTGCTGAAAAATCCAAAAGATTTGATTAGGCCCTTTGCATCCACGCGCCGATTAATTTAGAGCTAATGGAAGACGAGTCCGGCATTTATCGGCCACCGACTGGAGCTTGACCCTAACAGCGGCGGCGGCGGCGGCAGCAGCGGCAGCGGCAGCGGCGCAGGTTCGCGTTGTTGTTACCTCGTTTTTTTCCCCTTTGTTTCCCTGTGGATCGAATTAGTGGACGTATCCGCTCGCTTCCATTCACTCAGGGGTAGGCATACATGGAGAGGAAAATCTCAGATCCAAAATTGCAGCCAATAGTCAGCGCGTTAATCTCTCTCCTCTCCAATACATGGAGAGGAGAGGATTTCGGGAGGGAGGGCTAGAGTTCAAACATCGTGACTAGGGGCCATTGTTTGTAACGTGATTACCCAAGGCCATGTTCGGTTAATCCATGTCTGGGGTGGATTGAAGTTTATTGGAGAGGATTAGGGAGGAATTACCTTGTGGGTGGCCGTAGTATGCGCTGCATTCCTGACCCAAGGGAGAACTATGAATCACCAATATAGTAATTCTACTAGTAAGTTTGTTCAATACCTAGGATTAGTTTGTTCATGCTCGCCGCTGTATTTTTGTTTCTGAAACTTAATCAGGCTGAATTATTTTGTAGCCGTATTACCAACCAATGGTTAAGCTGATCCTATCAAGTAGAAGGAGCCACTGATGTGATTATGGGTTTTCCGGAAGGCAAGCTGAAGGATCTACTGATTGCTTGTGCTAGGGCCGTGGAAGATGACAAGGACAGAGATGGAATTGATGTGATGGTTGTTGAGTTGAGAAGAATGGTTTCCAAATCTGGTGATCCATTCGAGAGATTGGGAGCCTACATGTTGGAAGCGCTTGTCGCAAGGATGGATTCCTCAGGCCTCTCGGTCTACAAAGATCTGAAGGCTGAGGAAGAAGCGAAACCATCTGACCTCATGTCTTACATGCATTTATTATATGAGGTTTGTCCCCAATTCATTTTCGCGCGCATGTCAGCAAATGGTGCAATTGCAGAGGCTGTGAAGGGACAGGCTACGGTTCACATAATTGACTTCAATATCAGTGATGGCTCACAGTGGGTAACTCTCCTCCAGGCTCTTGGAGCCAGGCCTGGTGGAGCACCAAGCATAAGGATCACAGGCATTTCTGATACAGTAGCAGCTCGCTCGCGAAACAGCAAGCTAGAGTTGACCGAGAGGAGGCTTTCATATCTTGCTGAAAGATTGAATGTACCTTTCGAATTCCATGCAGTTGCTATCTCTGGAGACCAAGTGGAAGAGGGACATCTTGCGGTCATCCCTCGGCCTGGTGGCAGTGGTGAGCAAGAAGAAAAAGAAACTGTCGTTGTGAACTTCCCCATGGTACTCGACAAGAACCGAGACAGAATTCTCAAGTTGGTCAAGAGCCTGTCGCCCAGGGTGTTGACCCTTGTGGAGCCGGAGTGCAACACCAACTCTGCAAATTTCTTCCATAGATTTGTTGAGACGCTAGACTACCACGCTGCTGTCTTCGAGTCCATGGATGTGGCATTCCCAAGGAAAGGCGAGACTAGGATGAACATGGAGCAGCACTTCCTATGGAGGCAGATAGTGAATATCGTCGCCTGCGAGGGATCGGACAGGGTGGAACGGCATGAGCACTTTGTCCAGTGGAAGGCACGCCTCCTGATGGCCGGCTTCACACCGCATCCACTCAGCTCCATTGTGAATAACACCATCAGGACACTGCTGCAAAGCTACCATTCCTCCTACCGGGTCGACGAGAGGGATGAGGTGCTCTACCTTGGATGGAAGGACAGGACAATGGTGGTTACGTCCGCCTGGCATTAATCTGTACTGATCAGCATTATTGTGAATCATGATGTTTATTGTGATCTAACTCTGTCATGTAGCTGTAACTAATTTGCGTTTCCATCCTAACTGATGACAGTTTCGATTAGACGCATACTTGCATGTACTACCACTGTTTCAAATTATTACTGTAATGATTTCGATCCATATCATAGTGTCATCTTGTCTATGCACGATGAAATTTTCGATTGCAACTTTTACTGAAAGTTGGGGTCAGTCGCTGTTCCTTTTCCAGCTTAAGCGTCAAGTTCAGTCGCCAACTAATGAGACCGGGCTGCTGTGTTCACTTGAGATATCCAAGAGATCAAATCATCTATCAACCTTGGGCATATCTCCTCGAAACGGGCTTTTGTCACGCTATATACTATAGCAACCGACCAATATAAGAGTGATGCCATTGTTGGGGCAGACAACACAAATCCAACCTAAAAGAACCAAGAAGAAAAAAGAGAAAATTATCCGTGTGAACGTAGCTGGTTTAGTTATGATTTATATGCTGGACTTAATTGTAAAAATTATGTTTAATAATTCAACATAACTCGTCGCGGTCGAACTCTGGAAACTGTCTGCTGCTGTAGGTCTGGCATCCCTGTAAAGATAGTTTTTTAGGTTATTTATTTAGGGCGTTTGTTTTCTTTCCAAGTGAAATATAGTGATCACCCTATCAAATTCACTACCGCATTCTTTGGTTGCCGGAATTGCTGTAATTTGGACTCTTGTCCATGTTTCTTGTATGCAGTCGACTCTCAAAAGCGTTGTAGTGTTTGCAAAACTGGGAAATGAACATCTGTATGCTCATACGAGGAGCTTGAAAACTGGGAGATGAGTTAACAATCCACCGAGAGCATCAGGTGGCCGAACACAACGGAGTGTGTGTGTCTTATTGCCTCCGTTTCATATTACTACGTACTCTGCATGCATATTAATTAGGTTTTAGTCAAGATCAATCTTTGCAAAGTTTTGATCGATTCTGTAGAAAAAATATGTATAAGCAACTAAAACATCAAATCAATACCATCACAAAAGTAATAAAATATATTGATTTTCATATCTATATATACTGTTATTTGTGTTAATAATAAATAAGGTGGTTTCGTCCTCTTGTCGGTCCAGAATTTTCGTACGTCATCCCTCGGGCCCACGTTCCGTTCCAAGGCGGCCGTATTCAAATCGTCCGTCGGCCGTGCGCTGAACAAGGCGGTGACCCCCGGCCGGCAGCGCGCGGTGCCTAGACGCTGACGATAGAAAAGAGGAGGAGGAGGAGGAGGAGGAGGAGGAGGAGGAGCTGCTGGCTACGGAGGAGAAGGCGAGGTGGGCCAAGCAATGAATGGCTGGCGGTCCACGGCCTCAGGCGGCACCTCCACGGCGAGGACGCCCACGCCCTCGAAGGGTGAGGCTCCCAGCGTGGCGCAGACCTCCACAGAGAGGACGCACGCTCGGCACAGCCCCTGGCCCGACCCTCCTTATATATGCAGCGGTTGCGCTCTCCCCTCAATCCCCGCGGATGCGTTGGCCGCCCATGGTGAGCCTCCCGTCGTAGCTCCTGGCCAGGAGGTCGTGCGGCCGCAAGCGCGTGCGAACGGAACAGGAGCCAAGGGACATGCGATTGGCGAGATGAGGTACAGCAGCAGGAGGCGGCCTGCGCTTGCTGGGCGTGTGCTCTAGCTCACGGAGGGAAAGACAAGTTAAAAAGGATAAACCACGGAGATCGATGCATGGGCTCTCGACGGAAGGGTGTCAATTTACGGCGGTGGTGATGGTGTCAATTTCCGGCGGCGGTGATGGCCGGATTCGAAAACAAAGGGGATCGAGAGTGTCCCGCCTGCTGTGTGCAGACACAGGACAGGAGGACCACGTGATTGTAACAGTGTAACAGTCATCGATATATGCGCATGTACCGTGTAACAGTCACGCCTACGAGCTTGTGTTGCGTCGAACAATGCAAATTGTATGGACTACAATATTAGCTCACTATATAAAGATAATTATATTATCTTTAAATAAATAAATGTTAAATTATATACGTTTAAAATAGTACTCCCTCTATACCGGATTAATTGGACTAAATTAGCAACACTACGGGGAAAAAAATACCGCTGCTGTGTAGACACGTTTTTGCCGTGTGCCAAACGGACCGGAACACGGCAAAGTCTGTCGTTGCCATGCGTAACTCAGAAAGTACACGGCAAAGTACGTGAACACGGCAAAGACCCACAAAAGAATACACTCGGCAAAGTCGACAACGGCACACGGCATATGTGTTGTCACGGCAACAAGGTGGGACCCGTGAACACACATGTCCATTTGACGGGAGGAGCTAACGGCTGCAGACGATGGTCTCTTTTCCGTGTGCCCTCGCCGGTCCTTTGCCGTGTGTATTCCGCAGTACACATGGCAAAGTCCTTTTTTCTTTGTTTTTTTCCTTTTATAACATTATTCTTAGGAAAATCATAAAAAAATCATTCTAATTTAGAAAAATACAAATAATATATCAAAAATTGCAGAAAAATAAAATCTATCTATCTACACTCAAATATTAGATATTTATATTGAATAAGAATATTCATGCTGGTCATTTTGACCATAGTTTAAAACATGCATTAAAAATTCAAAAATGACAGAAACAATGTGAAACCTTCGCGTAGTATCATATTATGTGACATAGTTGGTAGGAAAAATATCAAACTTAGTATATTGATTATGTCTTAAAAATACCTTCACAAAATGACCTATCTCATTCGAGGTAAATGGCGAACATTGTTGCAGGAGGAAGTTTCCTTTTCGTCGCACCAAAAAGCCATTTTCCATTTTCTGAGCGTAAAAAATGGGGGATTTTATGGAACAACCACCACATAGCTAATTTAAAATGCTACCACCCCATCTTTCAAAAATACTAGACCATCTTAAATGGGAAATATCCCAATGGGGGATCTCAAACCTTTCCGTCCACTCCAGGTGAAAAAAGACAAATTCCTATAGAATCGGTAGGAAGTGGGTCAGATGTAAACTATAGATACATGATCTGATGGGCATGATTTTTTATAAAAATATTTTTAGGTTCACAATATGTTATTTCATCAGAGATCCAATGAAAGTTAGAGAGGCTCACCTCCGAGCTAAGAATCTTCATCTCCGTAGTTTGACAAAGTTTGCGATAGTTTAAAAGAGTCATAAAAATTTCAAAAACGATCGAAACAATGCGAAACCTTCGCGTGGTGCCATATTATGTGACATGGTTGCAAGGAAAAATATCAAAATTGTTATATTGAATATGTCTCAAAAAGAACCTTCACAATGACCTATCTCATTCGAGGTTTCCTGGCTTTCGGGTCAAATGAACAATGTTATGGCTAGAATCAAGGCATAGTTTGTGATAATATTCCCATATTATGCATTCATGTGCATCATAGAATGGCGAACAATGTTGCAGAAGAAAGTTTTCCTTTTCATCGCACCAAAAAGCCATTTTCCATTTTCCGAGCGTAACAAAGGGGGATTTTATGAAGCAACCACCAAATGGCTAATTCAAAATGCTACCACCTCATTTTAAAAAAATACTAGACCACCTTAAATAGACAATGTCCCAACAGGAGGATATCAAACCTTTCCATCCACTTCTAGTGAAAAATATAAATTCCTGTCGAATCGGTAGGAAGTGGGTCAGATATGAACTATAGGTACACGATCTGATGGGCATGTTTTTTTACAAAAAAAAAATTTAGGTTCACAATATGCTATTTCATCAGAGATCCAATGAAAGTTTAGAGAGGCTCAGCTCTGAGCTAAGAATCTTCATACCCGTCGTTCGACAAAGTTTGTCAATAGTTTAAAAGAGTCATAAAAAATTCAAAAACGATCGAAACAATACGAAACCTTCGCGTAGTGTCATATTATGTGACATGGTTGCAAAAAAAATATCAAAATTGTTATATTGAATATGTCTTAAAAAAACTTCACAAAATGACCAATCTTATTCGAGGTTTACTGACTTTTGGGTCAAATGACCAATGCTATGGCTAGAATCAAAGCATAGTTTGTGATAATATGCCCATATTGTGCATTTATGTGTATCGTGGAATAGCGAACAATGTTACAGGAGGAAGTTTTCCTTTTTGTCGTACCAAAAAGCCATTTTCCATTTCCTGAACACAAAAAACGGGGGTTTTTATGAAGCAACCACCAAATGGCTAATTTAAAATGATACCACCCCATTTTCAAAATATTATATGGATGTCATATTTGGATTCCTCACATTTTTTTGATCGATTTAGACATTTTATTTGTCGAATTCCGGTTTACGGATTTAAATATATGAATTATTCCATATTAAATAGAAAAAGGAAATAAAATAAAATCATTTTATTTTTTATTTGGATTCAAGATTATTATTACTTATTCATTATTGTTTACTTAAATAATTGTTTGAAATCTAAAATTGAGATGTGTGACATCATGGTCCAAGAGTTAATAGGATTGATATGGAAGTATTATCAACAAGGTATGATTTCTTTCTTGAAAGCTCATTCAGAGGGAACAAAAAATTTAAACATGCTAGAGCTAGAGTAGTGTTAGGATGGGTGACCAAAGAGGAAGTTTGATTATGAGTGCAATTTGACCTAATATTAAACATACGTAGGGTTAAAATATCCTATATGAGATTATCAAGTAAATAACGTTCAAAAAAGTTTGAAACAAAATTGAATTTTTTCATTTTTTTTGAAAAGATAGTTTCTTTGCCATGTACTCTTTCGACGAGACACACAACAAAGACAACTTCTTTGTCGTGTAATTTTCGAGGAGAAACACGGCAAAGACAGCTTCTCTGTCGTGTACTTTTCGAGAAGACACACGGCAAATAATAGACATCGTCATCTCCGCGAGAACCGTCATCTTTTTACTTTGTCGTGTCTACGCATAAGACACACGACAAAGTCTTTGCCATGCCTTATTTAGAAAACACACGGCAAAAAACCTTTGTCGTGGCGAACGTTGTCGTGTGTATACACACGACAAAGCTTTTGTCGTGTTTCGAAAGGCCTTTGCCGTGTCTTTTGTCCACACGACAAAGAGCCTATGTACCGTAGTGCAAAACTAGATGGCTACCAATTGACTATGAAAAAGTAGAGTTAAACTATTGTTTACATTTATTGATGTTGAAATTGGAACCCGAAGCCATGCACGACCCCTCTCTCATCCTTTCCTATGTCAAATTAGCATATGCATTGATCAATTCGCAATTCATAGATGATGAGACTAATTTTTAGAAAGTAATTTGGGATAATCACTTGCGGTGACCCAACATACCACTGCATGTGTAGTATACTATAGTCGTTGACATGACATCCACAGAACACCGTTCTGTAAATATCACATCTCTCAGAGTGGTACAACAGAAACATTGCGGGTCCATATTACAAATGTACACACCTTATTATTATTACAATACCGGAAGTTCAAGACTTCAAAAGGTTCAACATACAAACCAAAATATAAAGTGTTTCAGCGGAATATAAAAGTAGCAACTCCGACTAGAAATTGAGCTCACCAGCTTATTCTATAGAGTTCATGCTGCTCGGCTCCGTTGGTTACTACTAACTCGGGATACTTAGTTGGATTCGTTATCATCGACACCGTAGCGGATCTCATAATCCACTCCTTCAACACCTCCGGATAGATCAGGTTCCTCGTAAAACACATCTTCTTGGCATTCGACTGCATATATTGACACGTCTTCGGGATCCTCAGAGTCTAAGCAAGGGATCAAAGGAAAGAATGAGTAACAACGTTACCCAACAAGTTCATTATATGCAAGGTGGGAAGTTTGATGCTCTAACTACCACCTCGAATTATAAATCCTTGGCACTATGCAGTTTTTGTAAATCTTTCTTCAAAGATTGATTTTATTCTGAAAAACTATAACAATCAGCCTGCACAGGTTGACCAAAACTTTCATAGAGTTCCTTTCCTGTCGCGTTCATAGCTCCTTCCCGGAACAAGGAGTAACAAGATACAGTTCTTACACTCTGCAGAGGTGCCAATAGGTGCGCACCAATAACTTCTGCTCTCATAATTTCCTGTGTAACGGAATGCATGCACCGTGGAAGACAAATAAAATTACTCCCTCCGATCCATATTACTTTACTTGAATTTTTCAAAATTTGGATGAACCTATATACTAAATGGTGTTTAGATTTATCCAAATCTAGACAAATTTGAGTCATCTAATATGAATTGGAGGGAATATTATAAATGACTGCTCCACTCCCGATAATTAAAATAGATTTAAATGGCTGTGTGGAGGCAGTTTTGAAAGAATTTGGGTAAACCGTATTACGCCTTAGAGCATCTCCAACAGATGCTGCATTAAGCGCGCACAAAAATCTGAATACAGCACTCACTAGAGCGTTGCATGCGCTATTTTAGCGCAGCCTTTTCTGGACACAGTAACGGTGCAAGGGTGCAAGAACAATACAGCACGGAGAGTGCCCTCGGTAGCGCGCTATAATGCAACGCACAAACCGCGCGCACAATTTAATAGAACATATAATCTAAAAATTGTATAAAAAAGTTTTCGGACGAGCAAAAAATAGAATATTTGATAATTATACATATAAACAAAAAATAAAGTGCTAGACTACTCCACGTCGGACGCGGTGTCCTCCGACGCCTCAGAGAGCCACAAGTCGTCCCAGCGTGGATCGTCGTCTGGGATGTCCAGTTGGTCATTGATGAACTGCAGGCACCGACGCCGGTCCTCGCGCTCCGCCTTCTGCGCGGCCCTTCGCTGGGCGTAGAAGTTGCGCTCCGCCCCCACGTCCTGCGGGAAGCGCTGGCGCCACTCCACCATGGCGTACTTGCCGGCCTCCGCGACGAGGAGGCTCCGCTGAAGCGCGTGGTGACGCCGGCGGTCCTCCTCCATGAAGAGCGCGAGCGCCGGCGCGAGGAACTCCGCCTCCGCGAGACTCTAGGTCTTCGGGAAGTTCATGTCGCGCTGCGGGCGGCTCCTCCGGATGCTCGAAGGTGCTGAGCATGAGGCGAACGCCGCCGGCATGGAGCTCCGCGTAGAAGAGGTCGTTGGGGCGCGGACGAACGCCGCGGAAACCCGAGGCGTAGCGGCGGCGAGGCGGCATGACAGCGCTAGGAAGCGAAAGGGAATGCGGCGCGCGAGGGAGAAGAAGGGGAGGAAGTTTCAGAGTGAGCGCGCGTGGCGGTTGGCGAGCGCGGCCGCCCGACATTTGTAGCGCGCGTTAGGCGGCGCGGGAGATTTGGCGCCCCAGATAGTACAAAAGCCCACGCGCGCAGCAAAATATCGCGCGCTAGGTATAGAACGCGTGCGCTGCAAATTGGTGGTTAGGATAGTCTAAGAAATATGTTTGACTTCAAATTTGATCAACGAAATATGAATCATATGTCACAAAAATTATATTATTTAAAATATCTTTTAAATATCAATCCAATGACATAATTTTTATAACATATGATTTATATTTCGTTGATCAAATATTTAGTTAAACATATTTTCTAGACTGCGTGTTAGCCAATAAACCTGGACGGAGCGAGTAGTAAAGTTTTATGGATCACTTGTACTTCCTCTGTCACGGTTTGGAGGGCGTTTTAGAAAGATTGTTAGAACCTATGTGGGTGTTGATTGAGGCCAGATTTGTGCTAAAAACATGCGTCGGCGCCCTATTAAACATAATTACTCAATGAAAACGAGAAATTTAGGCGCATGCATTGGTAGAGCTGAATGTAAAAATTAATTTCTTGGCTACATGGAGTAGGAAGTGGGAAGAAAAAAGAGGCATTAAAAGAAGAGAAATTTTGAAAACACGTAATTTTTATAAGACGCCCTCTAAACTGTCACCCCTCTAAATTGTGACGGAGGAGAGGTTCTTTGATACATACAGGTTATTATTCAAGGAGTTAAATCCATCGTTAGTCACTAAACTTGCTTAACAAAGTCAATATGGTCATCGTACAACATGAATACAAGTTTACGGTCACTAAAGACGCCTTGAAGCGTCACCGACGGTCACCGCTCGCGACGCAGCGATGTATTTGATGACGTGGCGAGCTAGGACCCACTGGCAGCCTCTAGGTGTGTTTTATTTGTAGAAAATCCCCCAAAATTTACCTTTTTATGCCCTTCAATTGCTTAGCTATTTTTCCCAGGGTCGGAGACGGATGGATAGAAGCCGCCGTCGCCTCCATCGTCGGCCTGCGGGGCTGCCTACCGTCGCCTCCATCGCCGTGGCTGAGCGGCTCGGATCTTGACCGGAGCCACTGTGACGGGAGTGGTGGTAGGCACGATGAGATCAGGATTCCCCTCGAGGCCATGGTTGGCGTGGATGATGAGAGTTGCCTCCGCCGGGAAGGGGATGACACCCGTGCAGGCGGGCTCTCGGTGCGTAGCTCTAGGACGTGTTGCTACTGCATGCGAGTTTGCCGGAGGCGTCGATGCGCGCGGCTCGACGGCCCCGCAGTCGGCGCGGTCAGCAGATGCTGGACGAGGGCGAGCACGCGCTAGTGTGCTTCCACATGCCGGTGCTGATGGAGCCTCGCCGTGGGCGCGCTCATGGCTGCAGCCTCCTCCGCACGTCGTCGTCATCTTGGCTTGCGCTGAACAGCTAGTGGTGGACGAGCTTCCGCTGCTTGCCCTGCTCTACGGTGCTGAGTACGCAGCCGGGAACCTATCGCCATCGAGCGGGAGGAGGTCGTCGAGGACGCCCGGCTACCAGCGCGTTTCGGGCCAGATTTTTTCCCCTTGATCTGTGTGCTCTTGACCTTATCCTCCGTGTTGGCGAGGATCATCCCCACGCCGCCGGCCAGCTTGACCGCCGCGCCTTTCTCGACACGGGCGTTGCCTCCCCGCTCGCAGAGCACGACCTTCCCGGCGACCTTCGCCTTGTCTAGCTGGCCCATGTAGCAGAGCCGGAAGCCGCAGTCCGCGGCGTAAACAACCGGCAGCTGCGTCGAGTCCAGGGGCTCCCCGGCGTAGAGGGACACGCCACCATACACACTCCCGTCGCCGAGGACCACGTCGGCGGGGAACTCCCAGTCAACCGTGGACGCGCCGACGGTGAGTATCCACGGCGCGATGTTGGTCGCGGTGTACTCCCCAGGGCCAGAGTTCCCGGCAAATGCAGACACGACGATGCCCTTCTTGACGGCCCCGAAGGCGCCGATGGCGATGGAGTCGCGGTAGAAGCTAGGGGCGTAGCCGCCGGATCCGACGGAGAGGGAGATGACATTCACACTATTAGCGACGGCCTCGTCGAACGCGGTGAGGATGTCGGAGTCGTAGCAGCCAGATTTCCAGCAGATCTTGTAGGCCGCGACGCGCGCGCCGGGGGCCATGTTGACGGCCTGCCCCTTGGCGTAGTCGAAGAACCCGGTGGCAGGCACAGGGGATCCCGCGGTGGTGGAGGCGGTGTGGGTGCCGTGGCCCTCGGTGTCGAGCGGCGACTTGGACTCCTTGGCCTCGTCTGTAGAAGAACTTGGCCCCGACGAGCTTGGCGTTGCAGTACAGGGAGGCGTTGAAGGCGCCGGCGGAGACGCAGCCGCCGGTGAAGGACTTGGGCACCGGGCCGAGCGCGGCTGAGGGGGCGAAGGAGCCGCGGCCGACGGGGTAGATCCCGGTGTCGAGCACGCCGTCGACGATGTCCGACGCGCCGGCCGCGGCAGGGAGGAGGCCCGCGGACTGGCTCAGGCGGAGGAACGCCGGCGTGTGGGTGGTGTGGAGCTGGCGCGCCTCGTCGCGGTGGACGGAGAGCACGCCTGGCTGCTCCGCCACGTGCGCCGCCTGGGGATAACATTTTTGTAAAAAAGCCATCGCATACCTGTTTATTCTTTATGTATATGTTAAGTCACCTGATGGTGGGCCCACTCAGCGCCATGTCGTCAAAATACATCTCTACGGCACCCGCGGTGACCATGAGTGATGCTCCGACGCGAGTTCGATGACTGTAAATTCATATTTCCGATGTACAATGACTGTATTAACTTTGCTAAGCAAGTCCAATAACTAACCATGGATTTACCGCGACGCAGTACCTTTGCTTTCGAGGAACTAGCCAGCGCAAAAGCTGCATGTGAGGCTATTTTTCTCTCTTTCCAAGGTCGCATCTGAGCCTTGGCTTTCGAGGAACTAGCCAGCGCAAAAGTGCTACCACCTAAAAAGATGCCCACAGTATATAATAAAGCATTGCGCAGCGCCAAGGTGCTTTCCTATCCGTGTCCGTCTTCTTCCTAGCACCACAATTTCCAAACCATCCTTCCCACAGCAGGCGCTACCACCCCAATTCATTCATGGAGGTCGCTGCAGGGGCGATGAGCCCTCTCCTCCGCAAGCTCGGGAGCCTGCTCGTGGATGAATACGGCCTGGAAAATAGAGTGAAGAAGGGCATCCGGTCACTGGAGACGGAGCTGACGTTCATGTACTCCGCCCTCCGCGAGGTGGGCAGGGTGCCGCCGGACCAGCTGGAAGACCAGATCTACATCTGGGCTGACAAGGTGAGGGAGCTGTCCTACGAAATAGAAGACGCCGTCGACGCTTTCGTGGTGCGTGTGGAGGAGGACGGCCAGGGGCAGGGCCATGACCGTGCTGGCCCCAACAACACCAAGAACAGAGTCAAGAAGTTCCTCAAGCGGGCCACCAAACTGTTTACCAAGGGCAAGGATCTGCATCAGATCTCTAGTGCCATCGATGAAGCCCAGATCCTCTCCAAGCAGTTGGCCGAGCTGCGTGAAAGGTACAAGCTCGACCTGCTTGGTGTGAGTGTTGGTGCTAGCACCATCGATCCTCGTCTCACGGCTATGTACAAAGATGTCTCAGAGCTTGTTGGTATTGATGGCCCATGTGACAAGGTGATAAAGATGTTGACAGAGGGTGATGAGATAGTGAAGAAACGATTCAAGATAGTCTCCGTTGTTGGATTTGGCGGATTGGGCAAGACAACTCTTGTCAAACAAGTGTACGAGAGGATTAAAGTGCAGTTTGATTGCTCTGCATTTGTTTCAGTGTCTCGAAATCCAGATATGAAGAAAGTTTTTAAAGATATGCTTTATGAACTAAACAAGGTCCAGTTTGAAAACATTCACATCGCGGCGACCGGTGAAAAGCAGCTCATTGATAAACTCCGTGGTTTCCTTAAGGAAAAGAGGTGCACAATTTCCTAGTCCTTTTAATTTCTGTTTCGAGAATATATAACATGATGAGGGCTAGTTATAGATCTTTCTTTCATGTTAAGAGGGCCTGATTCTATCGTGTGTTAATGTGTGCAACCATCTGATTATTCAGTTATGTGATTTCCTCGAGAAAAAAAGAGGTGCAAATTTTCCTAGTGCTTCTAATTTTTATTTCAAGGGTCCCATTATGAGGGCTAGTTATAGATCCTTATGTTTTTATTAAGAATATCCTGATACTATTGTGTGTGTTAATGTGTGCAAGCATCTGATTGCGAAGTTGTGAATATGGATGAGTTCAAGTGTTCAACTCTTTTTTTAAAATTAAAGTATTTGTTTGGACCTGTTGTGTCCTCAGTTACATCATGTTGAGGGCTCATGTACTAGTAGAAAATTGCGTAAGAAACATGATCATCTGTGTACTATAAGAGACTATATATATATATGACGACCATATACACACTTTTGTACCTAATGCACTTCACAATTAACAGGCCGTATCTTTTGTTGTGAATGTTAAAGTTTTTGTAAGCGCACAAGTTATAACAATGTTCTATACACATTAGATATACTTTTGATATTTGGACACTTGAAATTTAGTCACAAAGAGCACTTTGGAAATGATGTGCAGGGACAACTACTTGTGAATTTCCATTTTTATTGTTGGTAACACACCAATAACAATTTACAAGGTTGATCGATCATTATTTAGTAATGGTTTCGTCATAAAAAAATGCATATTTTTTTCTTTACTTCGTTGGCAGCTCATACTCTCAAAACTGCATGCAGGTATCTAATTGTAATTGATGACATATGGGATGAAAAATCTTGGGAAATAATCAAGTGTGCTCTCTATGATAATGGTCTCGGTAGTCGGCTAATAACAACAACTCGTATATCAAGTGTCTCTGAAGCATGCTGCTCTTCAACTGATGATAGAATTTATAGAATGAACCATCTTACTGATGATGATTCCAAAAGGCTCTTCCACAGACGAATATTTCCTCATGGAAAAGAATGCCCTCATGAGTTGGCTCAAGTATCCGAAGACATATTGAAGAAATGTGGTGGGGTACCATTGGCTATCATTACCATAGCAAGTCTTTTGGCTAGCAATCAGCAAATAAAAACGAAGAATGAATGGTATGCCTTGCTCAAGTCAATTGGCCGTGGACTTGCAGGAGGTGCTTGTGTTGATGACATGCAGAAGATACTATCATTCAGCTATTACGATCTACCTTCTCACTTGAAAGCTTGTTTATTATATTTAAGTACTTTTCCAGAAGACTGCGTGATTGAACGAGATCGATTGATATGGAGATGGATTGCCGAAGGATTTGTCCAAGATGAAAAGCAAGATACTAGTTTATATGAGCTGGCAGAGAGTTACTATAATGAGCTTATCAACAGAAGCATGATCGAGGCAGTCGGCATTGATGCCGAAGGAAGGGCAGAAACTTGTCGGGTCCATGACATGGTTCTTGATCTCATCTGTTCATTGTCAAGCGCAGAAAACTTTGTTAGCATATTGGACGGTATTAAGCGGAAGAAGCGCAATCCACAGAGCAAGGTCCGCAGGTTATCTTTCCAAAATATCATGTCAGGGTCCACCACCCCTCTGCTTCCTAATACAGACGACATGGCACAAGTGAGGTCTGTTAGTGTGTTTTCTCATGGTATTAATCAGGTGCCGTCTCTTGCGTGCTTCCGAGTTCTCCGTGTATTGGATTTGGCATATTGTGATCTACGGGAGCATGATGGCCATAAGATTAACCTGAGTCATGTAGGTAATTTGTTGCATTTGAGGTACCTAGGGCTAAGAGACACGCAAGTTGGTGAGCTTCCTAGAGAAATAGGAAAGCTACGGATTTTGCAGACACTGGACTTGGAAGGAACCAGTTTAAAAGAAGTTTCCTCGAGTATTATTGAGCTAGGACATTTGATGTGCCTGTATGTGAATAAGAATGCAAGGCTGCCGGTTGGGTTGGGAAGCCTGAGTTTGCTAGAAGAGCTGAGTGAAGTGCGAATGGACCGTTACTCCCCAGACACAGTGAAAGATTTTGGTCATCTCAGTGAGCTGAGGGTGCTCCGAATTAATCTGGGAGAGCTGGATGATAGCCTGGATAAAGCTTTTGTGGAGTGCATGCAGGATCTGCACAAGTTGCAAAGCCTAGATATCGATGCTAAAGCTGGTGGATGTGTGGACGTCCTCCGGGCTGTGAGGGTGCCGCCTCCAGATCTCCGTAGATTGGTGTCAAGTGGAGAAGGCGGTAGGTTCTTGACACTTCCAACATGGATCAATTCTTCATCGCTTCCCCTCCTCTCCTACCTTGATATATGGGTAGATGATGTTGGGCAGGAGGACATGAATGTCCTTGGGATGCTGCCTTGTCTGCGTTCACTCTTCGTAGGAGTATGGCGGCAGTGCGTAGAAGATGATGCAGAAAGTTTGGTGCTTAGTGCGGATGCATTCCCCTGTATTAGAGAGTGCGTGTTCTTCAATCTTATCACGGAGCCTTCACTTCCACGAGGAGCTATGCCGCGGGTTGAACAGGTCCAGTTAAGTTTCCGAGCACGCGACATCGCCGCCGCCGGTGCAAGGGAGTCACTGGACTTATTGGACATGGGTCACCTGGCTTGGCTGGAGCAAGTTCGTGTTGATCTCAGGTGCAAGGGAGCCAGCGCTGTGGAGGTGAAGGAAGCCGAGGCTGCGCTAAGGCTCGCAGTACACGCACATCCTTACCGTGCCCTCACTCTCCATATCAGGAGACGTTGAACAAACTAATAAGGAATTAGAACAGGTACGTACGAATCAATCTCGTTCTTTCCTGTGCTGGCTTCTCTGCTGATCCTCTTTCTTAATTTCCACTTTTTAAGTACCCTCCGCAATTCACTTTTTTAGTTGAGGAAGTACACCCTGCTCTCCTCCTCCTCTCAATCACATTTGTAATTTTGTACCGTTTCTTAATTCGTACAGACTACTTGCATTGTGTGCTACTCAATATTTGTAATAATTATACTTTTGCTGCTCTCGTCACAGTTCTCAACTGTATTGCTACCTCATTACTGAGATCACTAATTTATAGGTGTCTTATGTAGGTGTCCGATATACACTACAGGAATGCATCAAGGCGTTGACGGGCTTTTCCTATACCGAGTCGAGGCCGTCGACGTAGGCCATGACCCGGGCAGCCAAAAAAACACTCTAGGCCTAGGGCAGTCATTGGCGTACGTAGGTTGTAGGCATAGGGTCTCTTGGCCGTGACGGCGATGTGATGACGTTAGAGCTACGCCAACGGCAATACAATTGGCATAGATTTCACAGCTATGCTGATGGCAATGCCCTTGGCATAGTTATTTTCTATTTTACCACATTGATCTTAGAAAAATAATAACTAAATTATTCTAATTTAGAAAAATACAAATCAATTTTTTTTAAAAAAATAAGATCTATCTATCTACACTCAAATATTAAACATTTATGCTAAACAAAAATTAAGTAAAACGCAAAAACATTACAGATACTTTCGCATAACACATTTTAAAAGATATTCAAAATAGAAAATATGGTGGAATACCTCAAAAACTCCTACTATGGGGCAACTGAAGTGAATCTTGTGGTAAAATGGTCACATCCTTTGTTTTCCACTACAAGTTTAGCGAGGCTCAGTCCCGAGCTAAGAATTTTCATGCCCACCGTTTTGACCATAGTTTGAAATAGGCATAAGAAATTAAAAAACGATTCAAACAATGTAAAATCTTTGCGTTGTGTCATCTTATGTGACATAGTTGCAAGAAAAATACCAAACTTAGAATATTG
Organism: Avena sativa; assembly: GCA_916181665.1. NCBI lineage: Eukaryota > Viridiplantae > Streptophyta > Magnoliopsida > Poales > Poaceae > Avena > Avena sativa. Next base: position 478,418,699 of record OV702283.1, read on the forward strand.
CAAATATCTCAAAAAACCTTCTCAAAAATAAGCTATCATGTTTGAGGTTTCATGACTTTCAAGCAAACGACCAATGTTATTGCTAGAATCACATCATAGTTTGTGATAATATGTTTATATTGTGCACACATGTGCATCTAGGGATGAAAAACAATATTGCAGGAGGAAGTTTTCCTTTTCGTCGCACTAAAAAGACATTTTTTATTTTCTAAATGCCAAAAATAGGGTGTTTTGTGAAGCAACCACTAGATGAAAGATTCAAAATGGTACCACATTTTTCAAAAATACTATACCACCTTTTATGGACAATGCCCTAACCAGGGATCTTAAACGTTTCCGTCTATCCCTCGTGAAAAAGACAAATTCCAACCGAATTGGTAGCAAGTCAATCAAATTTGAACTACAAGTACATGATGTAATGCTCATATTTTTTTTAAATCATTTATAGGTTTAGAAGATGATATGGATGTCATATTTGGATTCCTCTCATTTTTTATTGATTTAGACATATTATTTGACAAATTATGATTTACGGATTTAAATATATTAATTATTCCATATTAAATAGAAAAGGACAAAAAAGTAAAATGATTTTATTGTTATTTGAACTAGCAAGGTGGTGATGTGTCAAAACTCAACCAAAAAATAATCTTTTGTTTTACATGTATTTATGTAAAGGAAATAAAATAAATTTAAAGGATTGACGCAAAACATGCAACCGCATGCGAAATTAACATTTATGGACAAATGATTATTGTGGCATCTTTAGAAACATCTTGCTAATGACTACATGTGTCCTTTGTATAATATATCTGAATAATCCACTGAATAACTTAAATCCTCGAGGCAGTCAACTTTTTACGTGATGTTGGATTATTTTGCAATTAAAATGTTCATATTTTTGATCTTTGTGTTCCAAAATAATAATTACGGTCGCCTGAGCAGTGCAAGTTGTTTAGGTAATATTTCTAAATAACCATCAAGATAAATTTGCTTAGTTTTGTGGAATACAAACAATTATTTCCCCTAAAATAGATTGTTCAACTTTCTTTAATGTATATTTCCACCTTCAAAATGCAACCAACATTAATCAAAGTAAGGGAAGTTTTACAATAAAAAAATTCTACAACTTTGTCTAACTTTAATCATAGGTCACATTATCTTTTCCAAAAAAAATTAAATCCCTCCCTAGCTATCCCCACTCATCAAATAATATGTTTTACATTCCACTCACATGTATTGTCTTGTCATTTAACATGGCTATGACAACATGATCGACATAGTTGAGCACTCTATTGTTTCAATTTTATACACGATTGTAGTGACACATTAAATAAGGTTTTCAAGGAGTGTAGCTCAAGAAGTCATGATCTACAATATTTTCTGCAAGGTTTAATGCAAGAATTACAAATTGGTCACAATTCACAATCTATATGAAAAAATGATAATACATATTACGAAAAATCAAATAACCTCCTATGGAATATCTAAGAACTAAACTCTACAATATTCTCTACATGGTTTTGAAAAAAGGGTTCATGTCTATATGTTGGATAGATACGATTAAAGAAGTTTTGTATCATGGCGCCAACAACAACTTCTATTTTTTGTATTTATATTTCCCTCAAATCTCATCGTATTGATCCATGTGCGAGCATATGCGTAGTTATGGATCGGGAGGCTCTACCTCCATGCACACCACTATCTTCTGCCTAAGACCAATTGCGTTGAACATTTTTTGGATCATGTGCCAACAATCCCAAATCCAATTAAATATTAAAATATAGTTCAAGTTCCAATACTATCCCTTAAGGTTAAGGTTATAGTTAGAAATTTTCCAAGTCTTTTCCTCAATCTTTCGTTTTTCATACATGTAAGGAAACTTTCATAAATTCATGTAAGGAACAACCAATAAATTTGAACTAATCAGTCACATGTCTTCTCCTTAATCTTTCATTTTTTTCAAGAATTTCTCCCTGTTTGCTATTTCACTAATGCTCAGATCGGTAGCTTTGCACTTGTCTACATAGTATATCAATCATTTTGGAAAAAGGGGATCATAACCACCGAAAGCAGTAGATTTATATTGGAATCTCTATCATCACACACAATATGCGTTTGGACCAGGGTAGCATTTTCATATATGTTTGTTATTGCCTAGTTAATATGGATGATCCACCCGTTAAAATGGGCATTTTGCGGAAACCAAGAAATTTATGCTGGATTAGAGAAAGGATTGGAGCAGTAACCGAGGAAGCCAGCCTAAAGGAGCAAGATCTTGGAGCAGGATGGCGAGCTAGGTAGCTGCGATTGGTTAGACGATGAGCTAGGCAGCGACCGAGACAACAATGATCTATACAACAACCATGATACATGGCAGGAGTGGAAGGATATGGTCAAATCAAACAAATCATATCATGCAGGAGAACCACCATTGATGAACAAAAAATGAAAAAGATTTCAAAATATATTCGATGAAATAATGGAAATTTGAAAAATATGAATTGTTTTGTCTAAATTTCATCAAATATAAACAAAATTCGGCCAAATTAGAAAAAAAATCATCATAATTTCATTAACCTCGGAGTAATTAACAGATTTGTAAACTCCATTTCTTGAATAATTACATGTTATATTAGTAGCATACTAGCATTTCATTTACCTTTGAGAACCCACATCATAGCAAAGTACTACTTATAGGCTAGCACGTGACAAGCTTGACTGAAAACTCTCTAGGCTGGAAATGCAAGCTGCATAATATATTCTCTAAACTGGCGATCATCTTCGTCCTGGACCCGACGTTCTTGGTACACCGTACACCTCCGGCGGCACCTCTCGATTGCCGACCACCGTGCCTCCACCCCGCTTCACCTGTAACCTATTCCCACCGGTAAAATTGGGGTACTGTTGCCTGTCAAAACCCACCGGCGAGCAGCGACGAGCAACACGAAGAGCCGGGAGGCTCCCAGAGCTGCTGGTGGGCCCTGGTCCCTCGGGCAACGGCCCGCAAAACTCCGGCACACGTCCTGGCGGATGCAAGGGCATGCCACCTGACCTATACCTGGTCAGGAAGGTGATGGATTGCTTCGATTAGTTTCCTGCATGGCAAACAAGCATACGTAAAATTCGAGCCGCGACCGCCTCCAAGGTTTCCCTGTGAATCGTCTCCTGGAGCCGATTATCCCATGGTTCTGCATTAGATCTATGATAACATGGGGTTTTGCTTCATCAATACAAGTTAAATTGATCTACGACAGTTTAACGTTTTCACCACGTAATTGGAACGTCCTACACGTAATTGAGCCTGGTAGATACAAAAGATGATAGAAAACTAACCCTAGAGAAGGCCTAACAACCGACGTAAAGTCAATTCCCGGAACAACTCCTCTCGAATTGGCAAACCATATCCTTACATACTACTGGATCGTTCAACCCGTTTGCAAGGCCTGACTACGTGGATATCAAACTAAACCTTGGAACACAAGGCAAAACTATAACAGATCAAATCGACTGAATAAAGATCAAGCAAGATGCTGCCCTTACACCCCAAAAGGTGCAAAGGCAGCGAGATAACTAGAGGCAGCATAACTAAACAATCATAACAAAAAGGTACCGATGCTAACCCAAACAAATCTATGATAATAGTGTTACTCGCCATCAACAAGGCTTCAGTACGAGTAACACCAAATAACGCATAAGCAGATACTGCCTAGATCGCAAGGCAGCATGACACTTACCCGAAAGAAACCCTAGAAACAAGGGGTGGCGATGCGCCGAGATTGTGTTTGTTGTGAACGTGATCGTCCTTTTTTCTCAATAACCTTAGGTACATATTTATAGTCCGGAGACTTTCTATCTTTGGAATAACCCTAACAACTCTATCTCTTACTTAAACCGAAACGGAACCTACTACAATATACAGATACACGGGCAATTTAGCCCAAATCCACGCACAAGGCCGATCCAGCAATACATTAAATATATGTATCCTCCAAGCCCATCTTGATTACGGCCCATCTCCTTCTTTGGCCAAAATGTGGCGATAACACATGCCCCCCTGGTTTTGGCAATAATAATTCCAAAACCACTCTGTTGTTGTTTTTTTCCCCCTTTTTTTTCTTATCGGGTTACGCGTTGCAGAGCAGAATCGTCACGCCACCCCCTCATCATGATGCCCTTTCTTCTCCACTTCTCCGCAGTGCATGATTTGACAATTTTGGCACCACATTCTGGGAAACCGCTATGGCATTGAACCACCTCCCACTATTCCCCTTATTTAAATTCATCTGAGCAGTTTGCAACCCCATCTTCCTCCATTAGCCAAAAAACCCTCTTCCTCCGCCAAAAAACCCTCTTCCTCCGCCATGGCCTCCTCTTCTTCCTCCAAATCATCCGGCCTTTCCTCCCAATCCTCCAACACACTGAGCGACCGGGAGCTGACGTCGGAGCACCCGGCAATGGCGGCGTACGAGGCTCTCGCCCCACAATGGTGGGACTAGAGGGACTGGGACTTCGCCGCCTGGTCAGAGGACGACGAGTCCCTAACCGACGGCGAGGAGGGCCTGCAGTTCCTTGTCGGTGGGGAACTGGAGGCGGAGAGCACCGACGACGCCGTGTCCTGGGACGGCGTTGAATCCTCCGACGAGGAGGAGGAAGCGGAGGAGGACACCCCCTCCGACGAATACCCGCCGGTGAAGCGCTTCCGCGCCGGGTCCAGCGAGGACACCGAAGACGACGACGAGGACGAGGAGGCCCCCGCTGATCACTTCAGCAGCAGCGGCGAAGACTACGCCGGCAGCAGCGCTGATGACAACGAGTACGACGACGGCGAAGACAGCAGCGACGACATCGGCCTCTAGATTAGGAACTAGTAGTAGTAGTACTAGTAGTAGATTTCCCTTTGTAAGCAATCGGCTCCATTGTAAACAATCGTCTTTTGAATCAACAAAGATTGCTTTTCCAATTCGATTTTGCCGATAGTCAAAATAGGTCAACGTTCCAGAAACCGATAGCAATGTATCGGCTTCCACCATACAGTCAACCAAGTCAAAGCCCAAAGAGCCGATGGTAACACATCGGCTTTCCCCACAAACGTTGACAAGGTCAAATTTGGTCGCATACTTAGACAAATCCGAGCGTCCACTTTCCAGTTTCAAACGGTAGCCTGCGACCCTCTTCAAAAAAGGCCAACCCAGATCTCCAATTGCCTCACCGACTAGATCGAGCTCATAGCGACAAGAACCCTCGATCCCCAATCGCATAGATCCATCTTCGCCGGCAAACTAGATGGCGGAATCGTCCGACACCAACACAGCGGTCTCCGGTCTGAAGGTACGTATACTCCTCGCAGTCTGAACACGGTGCTAGAATTAATGGCAAACACCTGAATTAATGCTTTATTCCACCATTAAATTTTTAGGTTTCAGACATTCTGCTGCCGCATCCTTCTCTCCCAAATTCTCTCTGTCTTGATCCCCGTACAGAATCTAGTCCTGCCCATCTGATTTCTTGCGAGGCAAATAGAATCCCCTTCGTAAGCCAAAACCTAGATTTGAATTCTTGGGCTGACTGCTTGCGAGCCTGGCCTAATCCTCCTGAACATTGGGTCTCTTGGTACAGCAGGGTAGCCAAAACTTACCAATTTCAATGGGAAACCACGGGAATAGCCGATGCCTTGTATTTGTCATTGTCTCCCCTTGAGAAACATGAAAACCTTCTAAAAACCATCGGCTATTTCTGGTCTGATGCTCTGAACTGCTTCATGTTCGGTCATGGCCCCATGACACCAACTGTGTTAGACGTAGTGATGATTACTGGTCTGGACGTTACATCACCCATCCCCTCTGCTTTTAATCTGACAAAGGTCCCCTACAAGCTTTCTTCCAAAACAGACTGCACGAACTGGGGTGCCTATATTCAAAGCCATATGAAAACTAAAGGCCCTGTCACAGAGAAGGAACACACGGCTTTCCTCAACTTCTGGCTGGAACATTTCATATTCTGTGGCCCTTCCCTTGCTCCAACCAAGAATTATCTCTCCTTGGCCTACGAACTTGCCAAAGGCACTCAACTTGGCATCGGCAAACTGTTCCTTGGAGAGGTCTATCGATATCTCCAGTTGATGTCTGTCAAACTATTTTCCGGCATAGCAGTCAAAACAGGAGGTCCTTGGTGGTTCATTCAGCTATGGGCTCAGCTGTATTTTCAAAACCATGTCCCAAACTTCCCCCTTTTGGCGAGTTGCACCTTTCCAGATGCCAAAGGGAAGCAGATCCGATGTACCAGCTATGGCCAAGCTTTGTATAGACTGCCAGGTAGTAAACTGATCCCTCAGGAAGCATCCAAGTGGTTCAGCATTTTCTTCTAAGGCCTGGACAATCCTATCTTCTTTCCTTACATGGAAGAATCGGAACATTTTGAAAATCCAATCTCCTTCAGGCTAGACAACTTTGCCGATGACACCAGCACTCGGCAGCTATTTTCCACTGTGATCCGTCCCTGTTTCCTTCCAGTTGGCATGAGCACATCCAACAGAATAATCAAGCCTGGATACGAATTCTACCAGCCGGTCGTAGTGGCTCGGCAATTTGGCCTTGGACAAGTACCTCCCCATTTCTTTCTCCACCATCTTACAGAGAGCAGAGCTGACCTGCCCGATCCTCTCACCAGTCAAAGGTGTTATTCCTTCTTCGATGCTCTGACCGTCCCAATTCCTAACAACCTCACCTTCGCTTCATCAACCGACGGTTTTGAGAACTGGTGGTCGATGTGGAAGACTCATGCCTTCAGGAGAGCTCTGGGACCGTTGCTGGAACAGCTCGATGCTGAATATGATATCCCCGTAGAACAGGTACCACTAATTGTAAATTTTCTTGATGCAGCTCACAAATGATTCTTTTAATAACCCACTCTGTCTCCTTGCAGCAACAAGATGGTCCTGAACCTACGCACGGTGATGGCTCCCCCTTCGAATTCTTCCCACCAGCTCCTGTGGTCCTTTTCTGCAAAAACTCGCCACCTTTGAAAAAGGTCGTGATGCAGAACCAGCCGATATCACCACAATCGGCTTCCAAGACCCAAGCAACTTCTAGGTCAGCCACCTCTCGAGTTCCAACTAAAACAAGAACGGTGGTGAGGAAGGTAGCTGCCAGGAAGACTTTGAGGCGCCGGAGCCCTTCTCCAGAAAGTTCGCATGTACGCTGATCCATGCCTTAGTTGATCTCTTTCATCCTTGCAAACATGCTCGTGCTTACTAGCTCTCCTTTTCTTGCAGGCTTCCGTCGAAGACACCTCCAGCGAGGACACGCAATCCAATCGAGGAAAATCGGGTCCAACAGACTCTGAGAGGACCATCACACCGAGCCAGCCAGATTTGCCACCATCGGCTCCCAGGAAAAGGCCGGTTCCTGAACCTACTGCCCCCCGAGCATCAGTCGAGGCGGGGCCAGCTGTGAGCTCCAAGAGGGCTCGCAAGGGACTGCAAACTTCTTCGTCAAGCCAGGAGGTTTCGAAAGTCATCACCCTCCATGCTCTCACCAATTGCAGATAACTTTCTCTTTTTCTTTTTTATCTGCCGATTCTTCACTATTTACATCGGCTAAGCACCTTTCATGCAGACGACTGACACTTCTAGTGGGAAAGCCGGGGCAGCGCCGATGCCTCTCGCAAGGCTGGATCTAGTAATCCCTGAAGGCGTAGATGCAACGGTTACCACTTTGGCCAAGCCCCCAGTAACAACACACAAGTGGATTGTCCCGTCATCCGCTATCCCCTTGATCTTAGGAGAGGTACGTTCGCTTCGTTCGGCTCATCCTTCCATGTTGGACGCATACTGACGCCGTTTCGGCCTGCCAGGGTTGTGATATCTCAGGCCTGCTGACGTTCGACCCTGAATCCATCGAACCAACTCCCTCTGTTGCCCACGATGAACCACGAGCCAGGGCTGTTCCACCTCAATTCCATCGTCTCAAGGCCTTGCTGTCCTGCCCGATCGAGGAGTTGATCGAGGGTTCTGAAGAGGTGAAGAGTGTTCTTGCTGAAGTCAAGGACCAACTCCCAGTAGCATTGCAGGTGAAGCTTTGGCCAGTTGTAACTCTGTCTTTCTACGGGTCAAGGGTGAAGTTGGCTCGTGAGAGGATTAATCTGCGCCGCGCCCAACTCCCGCTGAAGGCCAATATTGCAGACAAATGTCAGCAGCTCAACGAGAAAAAGGCGTCTCTGGACGCCAAAACTGACACCTCTGTCAGTACCGCCGAGCTTGCATCCTTGAAAAAGGAATTAGAAGATCTTGAAGAGAAGGTCCGGGCGACTAGACGGCTCATTCGTGACAAGGAAGCATTCATCGCCCGCTCCCAAGACGAAGCAGAAGGCCTCAAAGCTCAACTGAAGACTGATCTAGCAGAAATACGTGCCCTGAACAAGCAGCTAGTGATGGGCAAGGACGAAGATGACGAAGCCGAGATCGCCGAGGTGGATCGTGTCCGTGCTGACGCCCTCCACGCCTTCGAGGCATTCCTTCAGTAGCTCATTCATGTAAACTGACACCTGCTCGTAACAGTTTGAACCTCTAGAGTCGATGGCTGTGCATCGGCTATATTTACACATTTTTTTTTATTGGCCGACTTCGTGTATTGGCCCCCATATTTCACTGTCCATCATCCCACATGCTTGGGAAATATTTCTTGAGATGCTGACCGTTGACAGCCACTGGGAATTTCACGCCATCCAGCTCCTCAAGCATGTACGCGTTTCCCCTTAAAACTTGATCGACCCTGTATGGCCCGTGCCAATTTGGAGACCATTTACCATATGCCGCATCCTTAGTCCCCAATGGCAACACAGCTTCCCATACCAGATCGCCAACGTGGAACTCCTTTGGTCTCACCTTCTTATTATATGCACGAGCTACCTTGGCCTTATTCTCTTTGATTTTCTCAAGCGACCACAGCCTGAGCTCAGTTAAATCCTCAACACTGTCACTCATCAGGGTCGCATATTCTTCGGTTGTTAGATCGTTCTGAAAAGTGACACGCCTCGATCCAGCCGTAATCTCCTAGGGCAATACGGCTTCTTGTCCATAGACTAGATGGTATGGCGAGGTTTTTATCGCTCCATGACATGACATGCGATAAGCCCATAAAGCCTCTGACAAAACCTCGTGCCAACGCCTAGGGTGCTCGTCGACTTTCCTCTTGATCAGCTTGATAAGGCTCTGGTTGGACGCTTCAGCTTGCCCATTTGCTTGAGCATAGTATGGAGATGATCGGATCAGCTTAATTCCCGTGTCCTCACAGAATTTTCTAAACTCATGAGAAATGAAGAGCGAACCTCCATCGGTCGTGATAGTTTGGGGAATCCTGAATCTATGAATGACATGTTCTTTCACAAAATTGATAACATCCTTCGAGTTCACCGACTTCATAGGGACGGCTTCCACCCATTTAGTGAAATAATCCGTAATGGCCAAAATCCACATGTGGCCTTTGCTTGATGGAGGATTGATCTTGCCAATCATATCCATGCCCCAACCTCGGAATGGCCAAGGCTTGATGATGGGGTTCATTGCTGACGCGGGTACCGTCTGATTTTTTCCAAATTTCTGACATGCTTGACACCCTTTGTAGTATTTAAAACAGTCCTCAAGCATGGTGGGCCAATAAAACCCTGATCGCCTGATCAACCATTTCATCTTGTGAGCCGATTGGTGAGTCCCACAGGCGCCTTCGTGTACCTCGTGTAGGAGCCGATTGGCCTCGGCTGGCCCCAGACATTTGAGCAGTAACCCTTCCAGAGTCCTGTAAAACATGTCGTCCCCAATAAGCACGTACTTCATGGCCTTGTACCTTATCCGTTTAGGTGCCCCCCGAGCCGAATATTTCAAGTAATTGAAGATATCGGCTCTCCAGTCGTCTGCCTCCAAGAACTGGACTTGAACATCAGCTCCCTCTGCTACGTCCTTGTAGCCTGAAGCCATTTGTGCGAGATCATTCGCCTCGGTATTCTGCGATCGCGGGATCCAGTTAAAGTTTATGTACCGGAACTGTGCCATTAACTCACGGCATTGGAACCATAATGGGAAGAGCGACTCGCTCTCACACTTGTATTCCTCCGTGAGTTGGGAAATCACCAATTTGGAGTCTCCAAAAATTTCCACTGCTTCTACTCCAGCTTCGATGAGCAACTCCATTCCCTTGCGTATCGCTTCATACTCAGCGACGTTGTTGGTGCGAGGGGTAGATAGCCTGATGGAGAAGGAATATGTTGCCCCCCGGGGCGACACGAGTAGAATGCCGATGCCGCAACCATCATCACAAACCGATCCATCGAAAAACATAGCCCACGCTCGTATAGACAGCGCTGCTATATCAGTGTTGATTCTTTCAGCAATAAGGTCGGCCAACGCCTGACCCTTAACCGCTTTCGCGGGTTGATACCGGATATCAAATTCCGATAATGCAAACATCCATTTGCCGAGTCGGCCTTTCAACATAGGAGCCGACAGCATATGTTTTATGACATCTGATTTGCATATAATGATAATCTCCGCTGAGAGCAAGATGTGGCGCAGCTTGGTGCAGGTAAAAAACAGGCAAAGGCACAACTTATCGATTTCAGGATACCTTGTCTCTGCATCCAGCATCCTTCTGCTGATGTAAAACACAACTCGCCCCAGGCCATCGTAAACTTGCACCACCACCAAGGCGATGGACGTGTCAGCTACTGACAAGTAAATGTAGAACGGCCTATCCGGCTGGGGCGGAACCAGCACTGGCGGCTTCGTTAGATAGTCTTTGATCTCGTCGAAGGCTCGTTGTTGTTCTGTTCCCCAGCGGAACTCCTCATCAGATTTAATTTTCACCAGTCCCATGAACGGCTCTATTCTTCCTGACAGATTGGAGATGAATCTTCTGACAAAGTTGATCTTGCCGATGAGAGACTGCAGTTCTTTCTTCGTGGTAGGTGGCTTCATTGTTCGCACTGCCTCCTGACTTTTCAGGCCGATCTCAATTCCGCGTTCATGGACCAAGAAACCCAAGAACTGACAGGCCGTCACACCGAAGGCACACTTCTTTGGATTCATTCGTAGCCCGAATTTTCTTGTTCGGTCCAGGACGCGTTGCAGATCGTCCAAGTGTCCTTGTACTGAAGCAGACTTGACCACCACGTCATCGATATAAATTTCCACCAGCTTGCCGATCAGGTCATGGAAAATGTAATTCATGGCTCTTTGGTATGTGGCGCCGGCATTCTTCAGTCCAAATGTCATGACTACATATTCAAACAACCCCACCGAACCTGGGACTCTGAATGCAGTCTTGTGTATATCTTCCGGAGCCATAAAAATTTGGTTGTAACCGGCATTGCCATCCATGAAGCTCAAGATCTTATGACCAGCAGCTGCGTTGATTAATGTCTCTGCTACCGGCATCGGATACTCATCCTTTGGAGTAGCTCTATTGAGATCCCGAAAATCTATGGCAACACGCCAGCGGCCATCCTTTTTATCTACAGGTACGATACTAGAAATCCACTCAGCATACCTGCATGGCCTGATTAACCTAGCTGTCAACATTTTCTCGATCTCTTTCTTGACTTCTTCCAAAATTTCGGCCTTCATCTATCGTGCTCGCTGCTGGAATGGTCGAAACCCTTTTTTTAGCGGGAGTCGATGCTCAATGATGCTCCTGTCTAACCCGGGCATCTCTGTATAGTACCAGGCAAAGCAGTCTGGATATTCTCTCAACAAAGCTATCATCGGACCCCGCAGATTCGGATCTAACTTCTTGCTGATAAATGTTGGTCGTGGCTTATCCCCAGGACCGATGTCAATCTCCTCTAGCTCATCAGCGGAGGTAAACCCATACCCTAGCTTTCCGTCACCTGCTAAATCTATGCTAAACACGGGGCAAACAGTTGGTGAGGATAACAAAAATAATTTGGGCCGATTGCCGGAATCGGCCCCCTTTTTGATTGCATTAGTCAAGGAAGGTTTACAACTTATTTGTGCTCTACAATGGCAGGGAATCTCCCTACTACGACTGCATGACCTGTTCGTCGTAAGATTACTGCTTTTTATTTTTTGTGGCCGATTGCAGGGATCGGCCGTACCACATACGATCGTGGTCTTTGCTATTCTGTCAGGCCAGTGGATAAGACCAGCCTCACCCCGTTTTTTGTAGCTTCAATGCGCTCACAGCCGTCTAGACTGACTCCAGAGATCGGCTCTTGGTCGTCTGCTTCCCAGATGTTCATGCCAGCTATGGAGATCTCGATCGAATCATCTGCCTGAATGACCTCCACTTCATCTCCATCCCACTGTATTAGGCACTGGTGCATCGTGGATGGAATGCAGCAGTTAGCGTGAATCCAATCCCTCCCCAGCAAGACAGCGTAGGTGCTTTTGCTGTCAACGACGAAGAATGACGTAGGGATGGTTTTTCTGCCCACGGTCAGATCCACGTTCAGAACGCCTTGCGTTTCTGAAGTTTGGCCGTTGAAGTCGCTTAACGTGACGTTGGTTTTGATCAGATCTGCAGTGGAGCGTCCCAAACGCCGTAGCATGGAGTATGGCATTATATTGACTGCCGCTCCGGTGTCAACCAACATCTTGCGGACAGGCTGTCCATTGATATAACCTCGCAGGTACAGGGCTTTCAGATGTTTGTAGCCCTTCTCTCGTGGCTTTTCAAAGATGACCGGCCGTGGGCCGCAGTCAAACTGTGCCACTGGTAGTTCTTTGGTCCTTGGAGCGCAAAACTCTGACGGAAGTATGAACACCATGTTTGTGCCAGCCGATGTCTTTGCATCGGCTTTTACTGGTTTGGGGCGCCACTCTTTCCTTTTCGGACGAGCCTCCGTTTCCAAGGTTTGCCGAATTTTCACGGCCAGATCGGGCCGTGCTTTCCTTAAAGCGTGGAGGTACTATGCTTCGGCTTCCTCCAGGTTACGCAGTCGCTGAACTCTACGCTTTTGGGTGTGTCTGAGTCCATCGGGACACCACCTTGGCCGGTGATATCTATCTTCTTCTTCTTCACCCTTTGGCTCCTCGAGATCTTTTGCTCGAGATGACTTCTCTTGTCTGTTCTGAGGCGGGAGAGGCCCTAGACGCTTGAACACTGAAACTGGACCTGTGTCATCCTTCTGCTGTCCACATTCCGGGCAGTTGTCGATTGTAGGAAATCGGCTCATTCCGGCATCCCAGCAATACTTGAAGAAGGGACAATCCCAATGTTTATCCACGCCTTCCTTTTCCTTTGACTTTCCCCTAGCGAGGTGCTCATATCCTTCATCATCTCTACCGCGCCGGCGACGTCGGTCATACTGACGCTCATACTTGTTAAGGAGATGCGTGGAGTGTGGCTTCTGATATCGCACGCTTCTCACTTGCTCCTCGGTTAAATACCGCCTGTCATCATAACGGGGCCGGTCGCGTGGACCAGCCTCCTCTCTTTCTTTGCCCCGAGAGCGACCGCCTTCCTCCTTATATGTGCCATGGTGGTACACAGGTCCTGCCATATTAACATCGAACGAGAAATCCAACTGACGCCTCGTGGAGTGGCTGTGTTCTACCATGTTGACGCCGGGAAATGGGTTTGTGTCTACTTTCATGGCGAATTGCCCAAGGATCAGACGGCCCTGTTCTATCGCCGTTTGGATCTGGCGACGTAGTTCTTTGCAATCGTTGGTGGTGTGGGTGAACGAATGATGCCACTTGCAGTATGGTCTCCCGTTCATCTCTTGAGCCGTGGGGATTTTATGGCCTTCGGGTAACTTCAGCTGCTTTTCTTTCAGCAGTAAATCAAATATCTGCTCAGCTTTGCTCACATCGAAGTCGAACCCTTTTGCAGGCCCTTGCTGTTTTACCCATTTGCAGGACACAGGATCTTCCCCCCGAGCCCATTCAGCCACGGCCACCTTCTGGTCTTGTATAGGATCCTCTTCTTATGTATCGACCAGGCCTATCGGACGTTTGAATTTGTCTTGGTACAACTCAGGGTGGCGCTGTTCATACATTGTCAGTTTCTGGGTCATGTGCGCCAATGAATTGTACTCTACTTGGAAAGCCAGATCCTTGATAGGTGCTGAGAGACCCAACACTGCCAGCTCGACTGCTTCTTTCTCAGTTAAACGAGCCGAATAACATCGGTTCTTGACAGTCCTGAAACGCTGAATGTACTCGGCTATCGTTTCTCCCCGCTTTTGCCGCACCTGCGCCAGATCTGCAATGCCAGCCTCGGTAGCTTCTGAATGATACTGAATGTGGAACTGCTCTTCCAGTTGCTTCCAGGTCTGGATCGAATCAGGTGGCAACGAGGTGTACCACCCAAAAGCTGGTCCTGTTAGAGATTGCGCAAAGAACCTTACGCGTAACTGATCCGATGCTGAAATCATGCCTAACTGTGCCAGGTATCGGCTCACATGCTCGATCGAGCTCGACCCTTCTGATCCGCTAAACCTTGAGAACTCAGGGAGCCGATACTTGGGAGGCAGCGGAATCAGATCAAACTCGTTGGGGTACGGCTTGGAATAGCCGATTGTCCTTCTCTTCGGCACGAAGCCGAACTGATCTCTCAAGATGGTACGGAATTGCTCCACCGTTTGAGCTGCAGGGGCTGAATTCTCATGACTCGTTCCGGTGGCGTACTTGGCTAGCCATGCCTGTTTATCAACGTCCATTCCAGACATCTCTGCTCCAGAAATACCTGCTCCCGAAGCCCCTGCTCCAGAAACTCCTGCCCCAGAAATCCCTGCGGTTGCAATCTGGTTCGTGCGCGTCAGGCTATTGTTGTCAGGCATGTAGGTGCACACATATCCATGTGGGATTTCTTTAGGCGGTTCAAACAGGAACTGGCAATCGCCTGGGTCACCTCCAACCTTGTAGACGACGTACGCCGGTGCCCCTGGTGGCTCTAGAGCTGCCAGCGTGAATGGCAGCTGTGGCCTGGTCTGGAGCAGTATTTCTCCCTGGTGAGTCCCTAGAGTAGGCCCCGACGGAGAGTACTGATGTTTCATGATCTCCTGAACTACGCGAACCGCGATGCGCTCGAAAGCGTTCACTAGGCTCTCAGAATGGCGGTGAAGAGAGTGAGCCACCATATAGTTGACTTCCTGTCGCAGAGCTCTGGTGCGCTCCTCTGAAGGAACAGACAGATCCACCTCATCAAGAGCACCTTCGGGTGAGAACCCTTTCCACCTGATGCCATGCTTACGGGTCCTCTCAAAAGAGCCGATGAGATCGGCTTCGAAGAGAGCTTTGATATCATCATACTTCGCCTTGTGCTCCTCAGGCAGATCGTCGTACGTGACCGGTCTGTCCCCCATCGCAGCGTCGGATGTTGATGTAGATGCTGTTGAATGTCCCACCGGGCATGCCAGAATGTGTTGCCTGTCAAAACCCACCGGCGAGCAGCGACGAGCAACACGAAGAGCCGGGAGGCTCCCAGAGCTGCTGGTGGGCCCTGGTCCCTTGGGCAACGGCCCGCAAAACTCCGGCACACGTCCTGGCGGATGCAAGGGCGTGCCACCTGACCTATACCTGGTCAGGAAGGTGATGGATTGCTTCGATTAGTTTCCTGCATGGCAAACAAGCATACGTAAAATTCGAGCCGCGACCGGCTCCCAGGTTTCCCTGTGAATCGGCTCCTGGAGCCGATTGTCCCATGGTTCTGCATTAGATCTATGATAACATGGGGTTTTGCTTCATCAATACTAGTTAAATCGATCTACGACAGTTTAACGTTTTCACCACGTAATTGGAACGTCCTACACGTAATTGAGCCTGGTAGATACAAAAGATGATAGAAAACTAACCCTAGAGAAGGCCTAACAACCGACGTAAAGTCAATTCCCGGAACAACTCCTCTCGAATTGGCAAACCATATCCTTACATACTACTGGATCGTTCAACCCGTTTGCAAGGCCTGACTACGTGGATATCAAACTAAACCTTGGAACACAAGGCAAAACTATAACAGATCAAATCGACTGAATAAAGATCAAGCAAGATGCTGCCCTTACACCCCAAAAGGTGCAAAGGCAGCGAGATAACTAGAGGCAGCATAACTAAACAATCATAACAAAAAGGTACCGATGCTAACCCAAACAAATCTATGATAATAGTGTTACTCGCCATCAACAAGGCTTCAGTACGAGTAACACCAAATAACGCATAAGCAGATACTGCCTAGATCGCAAGATGCGATCTAGGCAGCATGACACTTACCCGAAAGAAAACCTAGAAACAAGGGGTGGCGATGTGCCGAGATTGTGTTTGTTGTGAACGTGATCGTCCTTTTTTCTCAATAACCTTAGGTACATATTTATAGTCCGGAGACTTTCTATCTTTGGAATAACCCTAACAACTCTATCTCTTACTTAAACCGAAACGAAACCTACTACAATATACAGATACACGGGCAATTTAGCCCAAATCCACGCACAAGGCCGATCCAGCAATACGTTGCATATATGTATCCTCCAAGCCCATCTTGATTACGGCCCATCTCCTTCTTTGGCCAAAATGTGGCGATAACAGGTACTCTTGATAACAAGGCAAGGGACATATTAGTGGAAAGGGTCCTATCAGAGAAGAAAATATCACTTTTCCTCTAACCGGTAAAAGACATTTTTCATATTCTCATTACTCTAGACACATGAGCAATGGAGAGGTACGTGATCGAAAATGGCTAGTTTATTCAAGTCATGTTGACAAAGTGTTCTGTTTTTCATGCAAGTTGTTCAACCCTATTAGCTGCAAGAGTTCCTTGGAACATGATGGGTTTAATGATTGGAAACATATCACTGATAGGCTCAAAGAACATGAAGTTAGTGTCGAGCATATGACAAGCATAATCTCTTGGAACGAATTAAGAAATAGACTGAGCAAACATGAAACAATTGATAAGGAGTTGCAACATGAGATCACAAAAGAGAAGGAGCGCCTTAGACAAGTTTTGCTAAGAATAGTTGTTGTTGTAAAATTTCTTGGTAAGCGTAGTTTGGCATTTAGAGGATCCAATGAGCAGCTTTACAATGACCATAATGGTAATTTCTTAGCTTGTGTCGAGATGATTGCAGAATTTGACATGGTAATGCAAGACCACATTATACAGATTCAAAACAATGAGATTCATTATTATTATCTTAGTCACAAAATTTAGAATGAGTTGATTTTACTAATGGCTTCTAGCATTACAGACACTATTTTGAAGGTGGTTAAGAAGGCTAAATATTTCTCAGTTATTCTTGATTGTACCTCAGATGTGAGTCACCAAGAGCAAATGAGTTTTTTGGTTCGCTGTGTTAATACCTCTGATGCACAGGTAAAAGTTGAGGAGTACTTTCTTGGTTTCTTGGTGGTGAATGACACATCTGGTGAAGGCCTTTTCAAGGTTTTGGTTGATTCCATCAAGTCATATGGTCTTCTTATTGATGACATCAGGGGTCAAGGTTATGATAATGGCTATAATATGAAAGGAAAGATCAAAGGAGTGGAGAACAGGTTTGAAAGAACATGTGGGCCCTATGTGTGGTTTTGGTAATTAATGACAATCTTTATGGACTAATGTGTGTATTAAGTTGTACTTGTAAACGCTAGTTTAATTCCGCCTTTGTCGAGCCACTCTCGGAAAAGTTTTAATCGCCTATTCACCCCCCTCTAGGCGACATCTGTATCCTTTCAAGGTTGATTAAGGTAAATCTAAGGGCTTTGTATATGCCGTGTGCTTGCCACAGTCTTAATCTTACTCTTTGTGATATGGCTAAATCTTGTGGTAAGGCTGTTTCTTTATTTGGTATCGTGCAACGGATCTATGTTTTATTTTGGGGTCTACCAAAAGATGGAAAGTGTTGCTTGACCACGTGGAAGGTTTAACTATGAAGTCTTTGTATAATACTTGTTGGGAGAGTCGGATCAAAAGTGTTAAAGCAATTAGATTTCAAGCTCCTCAGCTAAGGTCTGCTCTTCTTGAGTTAAGTGAAGATGTTGATACTGAACCAAAGGATAGGAGTGATGCAAAAAAAAATATTTAAAGTGCTTGGTAGCTTTGAATTTATATTTGGTAAGGTTATCTGGTATGAAATTTTATTTGCAGTAAACACAGTTAGCAAGAAGTTGCAATCAGCATCCATGTGTATTGATTCTACAATACAACAAATAGAAGGTATGCGCACTTAATTTCAAACATATAGAAATAAAGGATTTGTTGCTGGTTTGAAGAGTGCCAAGGATATTGCATCTGAGCTGGGTGTAGAGCAATCGTTCCATGTAAAGCGTCATGCTTCTAGAACAAAGCAATTTGATGAAACTGAATACGAGGAAGCAATCTTCCAAGCGGAGGAGGATTTTAAAGTGAACTACTTTTTGGTAATGGTCGATATAGCAACCACATATTTAAAGCGCAGATTTGAAGAACTCCAGTCATTCAAAAGTATATTTGGGTTTTTAATGAGTTCGACATCCTTGAAGACATTTGATGGTTCTGAACTGAAAGAACATTGCACTACATTTGCAAAAACTTTTACTCAGGCTGGTAAAGATGATGAACCTGATATATGTGATGTTAATTTAAATGCACTTATTCTGAGTTAAGTGTTATGAAGTTCACTTTGCCAAATACCTCAATGTAAGATATGGAGCTTTTTGAGTTTTTCAGAGAAGCGGATTGTTATCCTAATATTTCTATCGCTTATCGGATCTTATTTACTATGCCCGTAACTGTTGCATCAGCTGAAAGAAGCTTTTCAAAGTTGAAATTATTGAAGAACTATTTGAGATCTTCAATGTCTCAGGAGAGGTTAAATGGTTTGGCAAGTCTATGCATCAAGAAGAAGTTAGTGGACGAGATTGATATTGATTCCATCGTCACGGACTTTGCTTCTAGGAATTTTCGGAGGAAATTTTAAGATTATTTTTATATGAATATTATAGTTAGAAGTGTACTTAAAATATTTATTATTTATAATCTTATATATGCATAAAAAATTATACTAAGGGGCCCAAAATTTTAGTTTCACCCCGGGCCCCCGAAATCTCAGTACCGGCCCTGACGAGTACACCTTGTGCCGGCTCGTCGCGAGCAGGACCTTCTTCTTCTTCCCCTTGGCGCCAGTGATGCTGCAGAGCGGGATGATCTCGCGCTCCCCACTGAGCTCCTCTCGAATCGGCCGCGGCAGGCCGCCAACATCGACATGGTACCGCAGCGACAATGAGGGAGAGTCCCGACTCCACGTGAGGAGCAGGAGGGCATTGTCGACGAGGCGGTCGTGCACGATGGCGCAGAGGGAGCCGTCGAGGTCGGTGAGGTAGCGGATGCGACACGACAGCCGCGGCGGCATACGCACCCACCCGAACCGTTCGGTGAAAAATATTTCTATAAGACCTGGTCTACAAGTGGACCAAGTTGCAGAGCGGCAGGATGGGCGCGTAGTGCGGCGGGTCCCTCATGCTACCGTCCGCGAGGCTAGACGGATGTAGCAGCCAGTAGAGGTACCCCTCGACGGCCACCGGCGGCATGCCGTCGACGTGGCACGCGAAGCCCGGCGGCGCGTCACCGCCCGCGCATCGCCGCCATCGCCAGACGTCGGATGTCGTGGGGGCGCACACCTCACACTTCTGCTGCCCGAAAGTGTTCGTGAAGAGCCTGACTACCTTATGCTCGCCGGTCGCCTGGTCGAAGCCGAGGTCGGTGCTCGAGAGAGCTCCAAAGGAAACTGCTGCTGCCGTGGAAAGGCCCCTCTTATCTACGTACACCTGGTTTGGCCCACAACTGTAAAAGTTCTTCAACTAATGGCCTTAGGTACACATCAATGTCGTTGCCGGGTTTCCTCGGGCCTTGGATGAGCACTGGCATCATAATGAACTTCCTCTTCATACACAACCAAGGAGGAAGGTTATAGATACATAGGGTCACAGGCCAGGTGCTGTGACTGCAGCTCTGCTCCCCAAAAGGATTCATGCCGTCTGTACTTAGACCAAACCTTAAGTTCCTTGTGTCACGTGCGAAGTCCGGGTACTCTCGCTCGACTTTTCTCCACTGTGACCCATCAGCGGGGTGCCTCAACATCGCGTCTTTCTTACGGTCTTCCATGTGCCATCGCAACAACTTGGCATGCTCTTTATTTCTGAAGAGACGTTTTAACCGTGGTATTATAGGAGCATACCACATAACCTTGGCGGGAACCTTATTCCTAGGGGCCTCGCCCTGAACATCGCCAGGATCGTCTCATCTGATCTTATACCGCAGTGCAGTGCATACCGGGCATGCATCCAAATTCTCGTACTTCTCACCGCGGTAGAGGATGCAGTCATTAATGCAGGCATGTATCTTCTGCACGTCTAATCCTAGAGGGCAGACAACCTTCTTTGCTTGGTATGTACTGTCAGGCAACTCATTATTTCTTGAAAGAAGATTCTTTATTTTTACCAACAACTTTGAAAATGCGCTGTCAGTCACACCATTCTCTGCCTTCCATTGCAGCAAATCCAGTACGGCACCTAGCTTTTTGTGTCCATCTTCGCAAGTTGGATACAACAATGTTTTGTGATCCTTTAACATCTGCTCCAGCTTCTCCTTCTCCTTTTCAGTTTTACATTCTTCCTTTGCATCAGTAATGGCCCGACCAAGATCGTCATCAGCGGGCCCATCTGCTCCCTCTTGATCTTTATTATCTACCTCCGTTGCATTATCATCATATGCAGGATACATATTATGATATTTTTCATCATCCTCTTCTTTTTCGTTGTCTTCCATCACAACCCCTTTTTCTCCGTGCTTGGTCCAACAATTATAGCTGGGCATGAAACCGGATCGAAGTAGGTGGGCGTGAATGGTTCTGGTATTTGAGTAGTCTTTCTTGTTCTGACAGTGAACACACGGGCAGCACATAAAACCATTGTGACCACGGTTTGCATTAGCCACAACGATGAAATTTTGGAGGCCCGTAATATACTCGGAAGTGCGGCGGTCACCGTACATCCATTGCCGATTCATCTGCATTAATATGTAGTATATATCAAAAAATAATAGGGAGATGATCATTTATATATAGTACATCAATGACACATGAAACTATAGTTGCCGACCTTGACCGAGACGGAAAGAGCAACAAGAAAGCTTATTTTGAGCTCTCGGACATTTCACCGAACACCTCTAGTGCATATGAAAAAAACACAAACTAGCACTCTTCACACCCTCTTGCTAGGCTCCAAAATGTGAAAGAATGGAAGAGTGGGGTGTGTGTGGGCTGGGGTGGTGTCTTATATAGCCCCCCCCCTTTAACACCGGTTCATGCCACGAACCGGTGTTAAAGGGGGGGTGCGCGGGCCACTGGTGCAGGGACCTTTAACACCGGTTCGTGGCACGAACCGGTGTTAAAGGGGGGCTCCTTTTTTGCCACAGGGGCCACGCTGGTACGGCCCCCCACTTTAACACCGGTTCGTAGAAGAACCGGTGTTAGAGCCCCTTTTCGGGATCAACAAAAGACCTCGTTTCCACTAGTGGGACATCGAATACGAGCGTGAGGCCCCGACACTGCTTATTCCCAGACAACACGAGGCTCTCCCTGGCGCGCACGGTGAGCAGCTCCCGCGCGGTGGTTACCGGTGCAGCACCATCCGTCAGAAGCGAGCACGCATAGAAACACGTTGCGGAGCCTGGCCCGGTCAGCGACAAGAAGATGATCTCGGAGTGGCGGGCGGCAGCGGCTCTGGCGGCGTGCACGGCGACGAAGTGGTCGGAGGTGAGCGCCGCGTGTATACATATTGAGCTGTGGACGTGTTCGTGCTTCGTGTGCACGTATTTGATTCGAAACAATTAATTCGATTTGCTCGTATTCGGATTTCAAAGCGAAATATTTTTTTTGCATGGATTTCAAAGCGAAATATTTTTTTTTGCATGGATTTCAAAGCGAAATAATATGAAGTTGATACAAATTTTTTATATCTGTCGTATGTAATAACATACCAATATCAGACATCAAGGACCCACACATAAAAAAGTAGTATGGTTTTTCTAAATTCAGGGAGTTCCTCTCGGTCAGAGTGGTCATACCTTCTTGGTTACGCGCATTCGTGTTGATGTCGTTTATTTTATCTATATCGTCCGTTGGGTTCGTCGCAGCGACATTTCACGTTTTGTTTGTTTTGTTCTCTTCCATGGTTTTCTTTTTCTACTTGTTTCGTTTATTTGTTTGTTTCATCGTTCTATTTCTTATTTCGTGTTGTGACATAATCGTAGATTAGCACCTGTTCTGGCCAATTTAGAATCCATTAAGACATGAAGGAACGACAATTATAGCTCATCAAATAAAATTTGATTGCGAGGATGTAACAGTTATTGCCACCAGGCACTCTGGAAACATCTATTACTTCCTCCTATCCAAATTAGTGTATTCCGTATTTAGATTTTATAAATTCGAATGTATCTAATCATGTTTTAGTAAGTAGATACATGTATTCGGACAAATCTAATGCCATTAATTTGGATTAGAAGGAGTAGAAAATTTGTTAGAATTGTAAATTGCTAGAAAAATATCATCATACATAAGGAAACCATATACTACATATCAACACACTATGTACATGGCAATGCAAAAAAAAAATATGGTAGAAATTTAGCTTTTGTGGTTTGGTTATATTTTTCTAGAAATTTACGTCCAACGAAATATCTATAGCTAAAACTTGAAAATAACATAATTTTTCATGGAAAATGGAACTTTATCTGTACGGTTTTGAATTTGCTATAACATGTTGTTTATGTTGTTAATTATAATTAGCAGAAATTAAGGTAGTACTGTTTTATCATTGGAAAAAATAACGTTAAGTTTGGGAAAGAGTGATCCATAGATAAGCAAAAAAGTTTAGTATAAATGGTTGTAGACCGACTGATAGAAAGTTTCTAGCCAATGCAGTAGGACATGCTCGACATGGAGCCTAGGGACGCCCCACTCATCGTGACCGACCGCCACGCGAGGGCCATAGAACTGACATTGCATTTCATAGACCTAAATAGAAATTCAACAAGTTGGTATTGTTGAGCTGAAAAACAATCAGAATTGGCAAGTAACCAAGTCATTTAAACCAGAGGTATGCTCTGTCCACGCTGCAGTGTTTTAGCCTTTTTATGTGCTGTTAGTTTTGGCCACGATCTGGTCGCGTGCGATGGCGCGTGATAGGATGATCGTGGGCAAGTAACTCGGACAGTCTGTTAGGAATTGATCCGTTCTAAATAAACGAATAGACCTAGAAAAGACACAGTTAAGGCGTCGCAAAAATCACTCTCGCGTTCGTCTCTGTATTGTTGCCGGTGTTCTTTGTTTCCACTGAATCGCGTTGTGTTTCCACAGAAATAGCTACGGAGTGTTGGCTGAATGTTTCATAAACAAGACCGAGATTCCAAGGAAATTATTTTTTGTAACCACGCAATAAATTTGTAAATTTCGTTCAAAATGTTAACTCACCGGAGCAACAGATATCTAAACTTTTACTTTCGAGTAATTTCTGATTGTATTAACCAGCGTTTCCTCTACATTTGAGAATATACACGTATCATACTCAACTATATAGAGGGTGACAAGTCAGACTGAAAAGTGAAAACACCTAGGCTGGAAATGCAAGCTGCATAATATCTTCTCTAAACCGGCGATCATCGTCGTCCTGGACCCGACGTTCTTGGTACACCTCTGGTGGCACCTCTCGATTGCCGACCACCGTGCCTCCACCCCGCTTCACCTGCAGCCGATTCCCACCGGCCAGCGTCCGGCCGACGCCGGCGATGCGTTCCTCGTGGAGGCCAATGTTGAGGAACAGCTGGGCCTCGCTGTTGCGGCGCGGGACCTCGACGTAGCAATTCATGTCAAACACCTCCTCGGCACCGCCGCTCTCCACGTCATACGAGTACACCTTGTGCCGGCTCGTCGCGAGCAGGACCTTCTTCGTCTTCCCCTCAGCGCCGGTGATGCTGCAGAGCGGGACGATCTCCCGCTCCCCACTGAGCTCCTCTCGAATCGGCCGTGGCAGGCCGCCGACATCGACGCGGTACCGCAGCGACCATGACGCAGAGTCCCGACTCCACGTGAGGAGCAGGAGATCGTTGTCGATGAGGCGGTCGTGGACGACGACGCAGAGGGAGCCGTCGAGGTCGGTGAGGTGGCGGATGCGGCACGACAGCCGCGGCGGCGTGCGCACCCACCCGAACCGCTCGGTGCCGACGGAGAGCGACAAGATGGGCGCGTCGTGCGGCGGGTCCCTCGTGCTGCCGTCCGTGAAGCTCGACGGATGCAGCAGCCAGTAGAGGTACCCGTCGAGGGCCACCGGCGGCGTGCCGTCGACGTGGCACGCGAATCCCGGCGGCGCGTCCCCGCCCGCGCAGCGCCGCCACCGCCAGACGCCGGATGCCGTGGGGGCGCACACCTCGCACTTCTGCTGCCCGAAAGTGTTCCTGAAGAGCCTGACCACCTTGTGCTCGCCGGTCGCCGGGTCGAAGCCGAGGCCGGTGCTCGAGAGTTCTAAAGGAAACCGCTGGAGCCGTGGAAACAAGAACGCCCCTGTTATCTCCGCAGCCGGCTCGCACGGCGGTAGCGCGGCGTGCTCGCCGGTGGAGAAGTTGAAAACGTAGTACTCGGACGACCGGACATCGAATACGAGCGTGAGGCCCCGGCACGGTTTATTCCCGGACAGCACGAGGCGCTCCCCGGCGAGGTCACCAACGGTGAGCAGCTCCCGCGCGGCGGTTACCGGTGCGGCACCTTCCGACAGAAGCGAGCACGCGTAGAAGGACGTGCCGGAGCCGGGCCCGGTCGGCGAGAAGAAGATGATCTCGGTGTGGCGGGCTCTGGCGGCGGCGTGCGCGTTGACGAAGTGGTCGGAGGTGAGCGCCGCGTGCCACTCCTTGCAGACGGCCCGGAAGCGCACGGCGGCGTCGACCGGCAGGCGCGTGAGGATCTCGTCGACGAGAAGCTCGCCGTGGAGGCGCTGCTCGGATCTTGGAGCTTGCTGGCGAGGTCGCCATGCGGACGATTGACTAAATTTTCGATATTGATCGATTGGGATGTACGCCGCGCGCGCATATATATATTGACCGGTGAACGTGTTCGTGTTGGTATTTGATTCGGGAACAATTAATTCGATCTTTTTAGGGACATTATTTCAACTAGCACACAGCCCCTGCGATTGCAACGGTGCCACGATTAAATTAAATGAAAAATATTTCAACATGTTCAAATCCATCGGTTTGTCAAATCTAGATTCAGAAAGTCTTTGATTGAATGTATGGGCAATAATAAAAGTTAGAAAACAATAAACTGAATTTACAACCGGCCGAACTATACCAAATTCAGGAAAAGACTGTAAAAGAGTAATGCCTATAAAAACAGGAGATACAAACAGACGTTTATTTTCTCTACTTGTATAGAGAGAGAGAGCGCGTGCCATTAAACAAGAAGGAATTTAGAACCTTCGTATACCATCCTTTGGCAATATTTATTTATTTCAATCCATGGGCACCGCTATAGCAGGGATGTCGTTGGTGCTAAGATCATAGTCGCCTAGAGTGGATGGCGAGAACGCAACCAACAGCACCACAGACATTGGCTGTTGGGCCAAGCAATTCACCGAACACGCTGGTGAGACCACATCGGAAGTCTCCTTGCCGGTGTTGGTTGGTGATGGCGCGCACTGCAGCCCAGCTGGTTCCACCGCTAGCTCTCTCTGTCAATCAGCTAGTTGAGCTCGCCCCGTCTCACGCCCTTTGCTCCTCTCCGCGCGAGCAGCCACGACCCGTGGCTCCTAGCTCGACCCCGCTGCTTCCACGAGCGATTTGCCAAAGTGTTCCTCAGGTACTGTCCCGCGCGCTGCTCTGCAGCGGTGCTAGCTTCATGGTGAAGGAGGGGCAGTAGGGGTGGCGCAGGATCCCGGGCCAGCGGCGGTGTCGACCTACACTTGAGCTTAACAAATTGGCGAGGAACAGAGGGGGGGCGACAGAGTCCTAGTTTGAGGAGGCGAACGGTTGGCCACCGGCAGCGGGGGCCTGGGCTTCGGCGGGAGCACGGGATGGCAACGACGAGATGTCAAGTGAACACACAGCAAATCCAAAGATAAGGACCTCGGAAGAGCTCCAATCCCAGCCACCATGGAGAGGAATAGAAGGTGGAAAGAACCTACTCTAGCGGCAGCAGAGCATGAGCCACATCGGTTACTGGGGTGCCGACGTAATTGGAGGATGGGGTCAGCGCGGTGAAGGCGTAGCTACCAACCGGTGGTTGGGATGCCGACGCCCGGCGGTGCGAGTCAAGTGTTGGCGGCGGCGGTCGTCGACCAGGGGAGGCGCGAGACTATGGCGATGACAGAAACCAGTCCATCGCGAGATCTGGTCTAGGACGGCGGTCGCTGGGATCGAGCGGGTGGGGCGGAGAAGGAGGTGCGATCCAGCGCGAGGAAAAAAATTATCCAACTTGGCGGTGGCAAGCAATGTAATACCCTCAAACAGCCAGGGACAAAACCGTCCAATGTAAAATCGGAACGAAAATCTTAGACCAACGAACCTACCTCTGTGTAAATTAGTAGATAGATAGATTTCCTCGTGTTCGGAATCCCACACGTTATCGGTCTCCTGTAGGGATTTCAGAGCGAAACAGACGTTTTTTCACATGTGACACGATGCATTTGAAGTCATGTACCCCTCTCACTACATGAGAGATTCCGGTCGCCGACGGCCTGCTGCCGTCAGCACAGCGCCATATTACCGTCGGCATAGGCTGTGCCAACGGTGGCCGTCGGCATAGCCTTCTCGGCGTAGCTACTGGTCGGCGTAGACGATCCCCCTCGGCATAGCGCTTGCAACGGGCCTCATAATGTTAGACAACGGCCGTCAGGTATAATGGGCCAGCCCTGAAGCTTCGCCGACGGCCAGGCCGTTTTCACAGCCTAAGCTAATTTTTTTTATCTTTGAATTGTTTGACTCGCTAATCTCTTGCTTTTAACATTTTTAACACTAATTACACTTAATTATTAATTAAATTACAGTCTTAGTCAAATTTCCCGGTCAGCTATCCATCCTCACTACTCCATCCTCAGCACGCTTAATTTTCTCGTCCCTTCAGAATATGTTTCCCTAAAGTAATTTATATATTGTTGTTAATACTATGATATCAATCCTATTAACTCTTATATCATCATGTCACATGTTTATATTTTTTTAAAATTACAAATAATTATTTAAGTAAACAACAATGAATAAGTACAAATATTATTGAATTCAAATAAAAATATAATAATTTTATAAAAAAAATTATATTTAATATGGAATAATTAATATAAATATCTAAATCGGAATTAGACAAATAATATGTCTAAATTGATCAGAAAAATGAGAGGAATCCAAATATGATATCAATTTGGTGGTAGCATTTTGAATTATCCATTTGGTGGTTGCTTCACAAAACCGTCCGTTTTTGCACTTGGAAAATGGAAAATGGCTTTTTTGTGCGACGGAAAGGAAAACTTCCTCCTGAAATATTGTTCGCCATCCCATGATGCACATGTATACATAATATGAACACATTATCGCAAACTATGCCTTTATGCTAGCCATAACATTGGTCATTTGACCCGAAAGCCAAGAAACCTCGAATGAGATAGGTCATTTTGTGAAGGATTTTTTAACACATAATTAATATACCAAGTTTAATATTTTTCCTTCTAACTATGTCACATAATGTGGCACCACGCGAAGGTTTCTCATTGTTTCGATCGTTTTTGAATTTCTTATGCCCGTTTTAAACTATCGTCAAACTTTGTCGAACGCTGGACATGAAGATTCTTAGCTCGGAGCTAAGCCTTGATAAACATGAAGTAGATCTCTGATAAAATAGCATATTGTGAACCTAAAAATGATTTTTGTAAAAAATCATGAGCATCCGATCATGTACCTGTAGTTCATATCTGACCCACTTGCCATCGATTCGGAAGGAATTTGTCTTTTTCACCAGGGATAGATAGAAAGGTTTGAGATCCCCTTGTTAGGACATTGTCCATGTAAGGTGGTCTATTATTTTTGAAAAATATAGTTGTAGTATTTTGAATTATCCATTTGGTGGTTGCTTCACAAAACCGCATATTTTTTGCACTCGGAAAATAGTAAATAGCTTTTTGGTGCGACAAAAATAAAAACTTCCTCCTGAAACATTGTTCGCCATTCCATGATGCACATATATGCATAATATGGACACATTATCATAAACTATGCCTTCATTCTAGCCATAACATAGGTCATTTGACCTGAAAGCCAAAAAACCTCGAATGAGATAGATCATTTTGTGAAGGTTTTTTGAGACATAATTAATATACCAATTTTGATATTTTTCCTTCTAACTATGTCATATAATATGACACCATCCGAAGATTTCGCATTGTTTGGATCGTTTTTGAATTTCTTATGCCCGTTTTAAATTATATATAATGTTTTATGTTTCACTTACTTTTAATTTACAAATGTGTAATAATTGAGTGTAGATAGATAGACCTTATTTTTTTTGCAAATTTTGGTATATTATTTGTATTTTTTCGAATTAGAAGGATTTAGTTATGATTTTTCTAAATTAATGAGGTAAAAGGAAAAATAATTAGAAAAAAAATCTGGAGGCCTAGGCCAGCGGCCTAGCCGTAGCCACAGACCAACCAATTTTTTCCAAAGAGCTATGCCGACGGTCGAGCCGTCGGCACAGCCTGACTACCTAACGTTGTTTCCGACGCTGTGTCTAAAATGAGGCTACACCGAGGGTGGGACGTATGCCGAGGGCCACCGTCGCCACAGTCCACTCTGCTACGCCGACGCCGCGCTACGCCGAGGGATACCCTCGGCACCTTTGTCTACGCCGACGGCCGTACCTACACCGACGGTCGGGCTGGACGGCTGGCAGGGAGGCCGCTACGCCGATGGCTCCGACATTTGGCCGTCGGCACCTCAGTTCTTTCCTGTAGTGTCTGTCGATGTCGATTATATTGTCTAAATTTACATTTATCTAGCGTTCACTGTGTACTATACACTTAAATTTTTTCTAAATTTTCAACATGTTTTTCAGGACAAAGAGAAGTACTGCTTATCTAAACCTGAAATTATATTTCCCGTTCTAAAAAAGGGTGTCACAGATTTGTTTTAATTTTGATATCTAGATACGTACAATTTTAAATTAATTTGCGACAACATTTCAAGATCGAAGGGAGTAATAGTGTCATTTCACATAAAACCTTGTAACAAACCTGAATACAGTATTAGAGCTTTTCAACTGGTTACACATGCAAATTTATGTGTTCAGGCCAGCTACGGCCATGAAATAATTATTTCTTAGCCACCTTAAAAATAAAAAAATCCAATATCTTGCAAGTCATTATATATATTAGCAGTTGTCAAAGAAAAAGGGGTATAATATGAATGGTTTCCAGGGTGTGATTGGTCGCCTCATCAAGGAATCTGTTGCTTCAGGGTCAAATATTTCAACGAAATTTTCGTTTTGTTTCTTCAAATTTTGTCGATTTTTTTAACTTGATGAAATTTAGACAAAACATTTCTGAAAACTTTTCAAAATTCACAGAATTCGGTTGTTTCTATTTCAAAATCCTTCTCTAGGGGGCTTTCAAAAAAAAATCCCTCTCCAGGTGTCATCACATCTAGCGGCTCCTATTAATTCGATCGTGTTATTCATGCATATTTCTTAAATGTGTTGTGAATATGCTCAAGAATCTGTTCAAACTACAAACCTCATCATTCATGCGAAAATTTTAGTTTATAAAAAGGGTTTATCTAAATCTATAATTCTCAATCGCACTGGGAGTTAACTTAATTCTCGTAAGTTGATGCATTTAATCTCACTTGCAACTTAAAAATTAGAAGTTGATGCAAACAAGCGCGTTGTTTCCGAGTCACATCATTTCCCGTCTCATTCAATTACCGCCATAATTGGGACAAATGGACAAGTCTGACCAGTGGTAAGTTTAGCACAAAATAAACCCATATCGCATTTTAGCACAATCTACCACCTTGGATACCGACCAACACACTGGCGGTAGACATCACAGTCTACCGCCACGGTCATTGGCGGTACCATACCTGGTCCATTGTTCTGTCCGTCTAGTTGACCATGCTAACATGGCGCAACCGCCACCGATCCTGGCGGTAAACGACAAGATCGGGCTTGGAGATGAGGGGAAATGATAGCGGGGACACGCTCAAGAAGAGGAGAATGAATATAAGAAATAAAAATAAAATAATATAAAATAAAATAAAATAAAATAAATTGTAACCTATTAAGAAGTGGGCTCCATATTTAAGAGTAATTGTAGATACACAGTTTTTGGTGCCTAATATGTGAGAGCCCCATAATCTCCATCTTTCTAAAAGTAAAACACTTATATTCGGGCGACCACTCGCTGGCTCCGGATTGGTCAACATAGCTCGTGAGTTGGGCAGCCGCTCTAGTGACTATCTTCTCTAGGGCATCTAGTGCTCAAGCGTCGCCACCATCTCCTTGCGTTGCTATGGTAGAGCTTCAAGTTGTAGGTTTGCAGTGCGCTCAGGTCCAAGGAAGACGGGAAATCAGAGGGGGGTGCGTTTGTGGTGATAGGATTGCTTCGATGAGGCTCCGTCGAGCTGGCTTTTCCTCTGGCATGCATGATCTGGTGAGATCGCTACTTCAAGACAAGGATAGGTTTCGTCAATTTTTTATGTTGTGTACATGCTTCCAAATTGTAACAAACTCATGTAACTTTTGTTTTAGAAGCAAGCGCTAGATGTTGCAAGTTTTTCTAGGTGTTTCCTACAAGTTTGTGTTTTCCTCATTTCTAAGGAAAAGGTATAGTGAAAAAAACGCATGGGTCATACCCTTCGTCTCGAGAGAGCTTGTAGAGGCTATTAGGGTTTCCTTGCCTCCCTTCGACGCCGCCACCGATCAACCTCGCATTTTTGGCCTTCGGGCCATGGAGGCGGGGTGGATCTCGGTCCACGTCAGCGGGAGGGCTCCGTTTTCCTTTTTTAGGTTCAAGGTCTAGTGGGGCGGCACTCAGGTGGTGGAGGCGCCTCGTTCTCCAATAAAGTCTCCCCTCCTTCAGCGCCATCTCGACCGCGACGACGAGAAGCTTGTGTGAGTGGTGCGGTCCTCGAGGACTTCTTCTGGTTGTGGGGATTTTCGGATTGTCAAGGATATTTCTTCCTCTTCGTCTCTGGGACAAATGTGATCTTTACCCATTCGACGACTCCCCGTTTGCAACCAACATCGTTAGGCCGACTTAGGGAGGAGCAACAGCGGTGGTGCGCCGTCGACACGGTCTGGAGGTTGAAGATGAAGGGCATCTCAAGGATTTTGTTGTAATTTTTGTTTTTGTTGAGTTATTTTGTACTCTTCGATATTTCTTTTAACGTGTGGGTCTTATTCGCAAAAACAAAAGTTGCTCTAAGTGGTTTACCGCAACATTATGTATGGGTGAGCCATTTTTTCTTTGTTAATTTATTTAAAGCTTGGCTGAAAATATTTTAATTAATCTTAGAAAAAGATAATCCTCCCGTAACAAATAAGTTGAACTCTTTTCTGGTAAATAAAAAAACAAAAAGAAGCTGGCTCTTTAATTAAGCAGCAAACTAGAACTAGCCGTAGCCGCTTTCCCCTCCCCCCTCCCAAGACCCAAAAAAACAAAGAACCGAACCGAAAAGAAAGCTTCCCGCTGCGCCATGGACTCCGCTCGGCCTTCGGCGGCCAAGCCCAAGCGCCGGCGATTCCGGGAGAAGCCCAGCACCGTCGAGGAGGATTCCGGAACCTCGTTCACGGAGAAGCTCGCTGTCTCTTCCTCGTCCCTCGTCGAGGAGGATTCCGGCAACGTCCGCGCCGCCGCGTCTGTCGATGCCGGCAGAACCACCTCCGGCGAGCCCCCGATCTCTCCTGTATTATTCTCCGACGGGGAGGTGAGAATGGATTTCTTTGTTCTTGCATTGTTCCATTAAGAGAAATGAAGATTGGAATCGGAAGATTTTCAAGAAAACGAAATTAAGAATCCAAGAAACGCAGGATGGTCCGCCGCGATCTCTTCTGACCGGCGACGCGGTCTCCGGCACCAATACCGCTCCGTCGCCCGCGCACCCCACCGGCGGCGCGGAATCCGGCGTCAGCGCCGCTCCGCCGCCCCTGCAGCGTACCGGAGACGCGGAACCGAGCATCAAGGCCGCTCCGCCGCCCCTCTACCCGAGCGACGGCGCGGACTTCGGCGTCATGGCCGCTCCGCCCTTGCGCCCAACAGACGACGCGGACGCCGGCGTCAAGACCTCCCCAGCGCCCTTGCGCCCAACAGACGACGCGGACGCCGGCGTCAAGACCTCCCCAGCGCCCTTGCGCCCAACAGACGACGCGGACGCCGGCGTCAAGACCTCCCCAGCGCCCTTGCGCCCAACAGACGACGCGGACGCCGGCGTCAAGACCGCACCACCACCACCACCACCCGTGCAGTTCACTGACGAGGCGGTCACCGACGTCTTGACTGCTCCGGCACCCGTGAACCTCGTCGGAAACCGTTCATTTACACAGGTACAGGTTGCGATTACATTACAGCCAGAGCATCAGAGATTTTCCTTCTGCTTCCAAGTTCTGCTCAAGTTGTGTGCTGCTCTTGCCCTGCTTCAAATATGTTGTTGCCCTGTTCCAACTTTTTTTGGCATGAGCGTGCTCTTCCTTGGTACAGATGATATCCTAGTATTGGTACAATCTTGAACCTTGAAGTGTCAGTAACTAGATTGCTAATGGTTGGTAGTCAAACTTCTTTTTACTTCGATAATCTGAAGACTCTGAACATGTTGTGCAGTGAACTGCATCTGAAAACTCTGAACATGTTGTCCACTGACCTGCATCTGCAAACTCTGAACTTGTTGTGCACTGACCTGCATCTCAAGACTGATGGCTAGCTACAACAACATATGTGACTGCAACCCCTATCAGCCTGAAGGTGTGGTGAACATGCTGGGGAGATCAGCTGTTGCCGCTGATGATCGTCACCGGCAGGCAGGCAGAGGCCTGATGGCCCATTGGCCAGTAAGTATGCATACAGCTTGCAGGTCACTGGGTCAACTCCTGAGCCTGCAATCGATTCCTCTGTCCTGCACCAATCCCCCACGGGTTGAGATAGATCAGGGAACCAAAAAACTGACTGCACGAGGGATCCTGGCAGGACCTTCTTCTTCCCCTCTGTCGCCGTGCCAGGAAAGCTCGTGCGAAGGAGGGAGAGAGCTCCCCGCCTGCGCCATGCACGGGGAATAACGCGGACGAGCTGGCGGCTCCTTCTAATCGGTTCCGTTGAGATCGCCTCGCCTCGCCTCAGCGGGCCGCGCCGCCGCTCTGTCGTCTGCTCCGCCGCCGCTCTATAGCCGGGCGGGTGAGATGCAGATGAGGAACGGCGCCTGGTTGGTTCGGTCGGACTCGTTTGACGTTTGACCTGGCTTGGATCGACCGAACCCGAAGAGAATAAAAACGGTGGGTGATGTGGAGCCGACGAGGAGCTAGTGCTTCAAGATTCGTGCCCGGCCTTCGCCACCTTTGGATAGAGAGCAAATTCAGCCTGCATCCCGGATTTAGGACACCAACAAGCCTTTCCTATCAAAGCTATGACAACACATGTATCTACTATCTAGAATCAAAATAAAACCAACCACACTCGTATTACATCTTTTTTTTTAATTTTCAAATTAAAAGGGGGGATTAATTCCCACATGAATATTTTTTATTCAAAGTTGCCTATGAGGCTTTTCACCCTCTACAAGATAGGGTTCAGATGAACCAGAATTTACATGGGTTATAAGAGAAGAGAAAAAAAAAGAGAAACACACACACACACGCACGCACGCACGCACGCACGCACGCACGCACGCACGCACGCACGCAACAAAGATTGAGAGGAAAAGGGGCTACTCCGAGAGTCCTCAGAGGCGGCAAACTGATGAGAAAACTCATCACAACCTAAGCACAGCGATCACAAAAAAGAACCAGCAGACACGATCGCCGGAGTAAACGAACGACCTAGATCAGCCGAGACCCAGCCTCGACACTGCACCATCGACGTACTCAAAGTGCAACGCACATCCGAGACCACACAACGCATCGACACCACCTGTGCCGTGGGTGTGGCCGAAGGGCACGCGTGGCTGAGATGACGCATGTGTTCCATGACGCCTGTGGCCGAGACGACGCCATTTTCAGCCTTTTTCTTTCATTTGTCTTATAGGACATGGCGATGGTCCTGAGGTCATCACACACATGAGATTTCCACGCAAGAATGTAAGAGATAGGATATCGAATAGGACACCATACTCCATGTAATAAGATGTACACGCGTAGACGACATGATTCATGTGTTTTCCTTAACTTTGCCATGTGTTGACTAATACATGTGCCACTTATACTTCTAGAGTGTGATATGGTGATATGGCCATGTGTCAAGGGACGGACAGGATAGAGAGATGGGTCGGGACAACGTCATGCACTAGTAGAAAAAGGGTATTTCGTTCGATCTAGAGTCTAACACTAGTCCCGATTTGTTACGGGCCGAGACTAGTATGAGCACTAGTCCCGGTTCGTACTGTTTTTGGTGGCTAAAGGGGTGCGGGTCGTGATACGGCCCGAGACTAAAGGGGTGCGGGTCCGGCAGGAAAACTTAAATTGGCTATAACTTTTGCTTACAATATCGAAAAAAATGTACAACCTATCAAAATGTGTGGAAAAAAATTGTGAGTTCGATTTCAACAGACTTTAGGCCGTTTTGGATTATTTTAGATTAAAATTCGAAAAAGAAAAAAAATTATTTAAAAAAATATTTTTTTTACAATTTTATTTATTCTATATTTGGATTCCTCACATTTTTCGTATAATTATGGATATATTATTTGTCGAATTTCGATTTACAGATTTAAAGATATTATTTATGCCATATTAAATGAATAAATGGAAAAAAAATAAAATATTATTTTATTTAGTTTTTTACTTTCATTGGATTAAAATATTATTATTACTTATTTATTGTTGTTTACTAAAATAGTTGTTTGTAATTTCAAAAAATAAAGATGTATGGCATATTGATATGTGTTAATAGGATAGATACGATAGTGTTGACAATAAGGTACAAATGGGCTTCGCGCGAGGACTTCTTGATGAAACAGAGAAGTTAAACGTGCTGAGGATGGAGTAGTGCTAGGATGGGTGACCGGCCGAAAAGTTTACCACAAGTGTAATTTGACTTAAGATTAAATATACTTAGTGCTAAAAATGTTCCAAGTGAGAGGATTACGAGCCAAATAATTCAAAAGTTCAAGAAAAAATCAAAAACAAATAAAAAATATTTGAAAAAAGATCTTTAGTCCAGGGCCGTATTACGACTCGGGACTAAAGGTCCTTCGTCCCCCCGCTATAAAAACGGCCATGCGGTGGCCTCTAGTTCCGGGTTAATAACAAACCGGGACTAGAAATAGGGGGCTTTAGTCCCGATTTCGCAGTCCCGATGCAAATCGGGACTAAAGGCCCTTACAAACCAGGACTATATGCCCTTTTTCCACTAGTAATGGCCAAGTATGGCGTGAGTCGGGGCAACGATGCGACATGGAACCAACATCGACTCCAGGCCGAGAGACAACCAACTCGACTAGGTAGGAGGACATGTTGCCAGGGACGAAGAAGATGTGGTTGAGCGAGGATAGTGGCTTACAGTAGAATAAATAGTGGAGCTGCTTTATCAGAACGAGTTGGTTGGGAGAGCCTATTGAGATATGAGAATCTTTCATTCATGCATTGGTGCTCCGGGACAGTCCAAATGTTTATGATACATTTTTATATTGGTTTTGTGAATTAGCAGTTGGATGGAAATTAAATTAGACATGAGTGTCAAGTCCTAAGACATTGGTTTTGCATTGTGATTCGGTTGCAGCTGAGATTTTTTCATTGGCAAATAGGGTTGTAACTAAGATTTTTTAGTAATAAGTGCGGTTGCAAACGAGAATTTAAAGTTGCCTGTGGGATTGCAAGTGAGATTGAATGCATCAACTTACTGAGAGTTAAGTTAATTCCTAGTCGACTGAGAATTATAGATTTAGACACACCCTTTTTATATACTACAAGTTTGGCATGAATAATGAGGTTTGTAGGTTGAACCGATTCTTTAGCATATTCAGAATACATTTGAGAATTATGCATTAACAACATGATCGAATTAAGCGGCTAGATGTGATGCCACCTAGAGAAGGATTTTAAAATAGATTTGAGGAATTATGTGAATTTTGAAAAATATTCAGAATTGTTTTGTCTAAATTTCATCAAAAAATGTTGAAATATTTAACCCCGAAGCAACGGATTACTTGATGAGGCGATCAATCACATCATGGCATTGATTATACCCTTTTTCTTTGACAACTGCTAATACATATAATGACTTTGTATAAGATATTGAATTTTATTATTTTTAAGGTGACTAAGAAATAATTATTTCAAGGCCGTTTGACCTGAACATATAGATTTGCAAATGTAAACATGATGAAAAGATCTAATTGGAGGGTCGCTAATAAAAGAATATTGTATTCAGGTTTTGTTACAAGGTTTTTTGTGAAAAAAACATTGGTATAATTTATAGTTTAAAACGAACATAATAACATTTGTAAATAAAAAGTAAGTGAAACATAAAACATTATATATAGTTTAAAACGAATATAAGAAATTCAAAAACGATCCAAACAATGCGAAACCTTTGGATGGTGTCATATTATGTGACATAGTTAGAATGAAAAATATCAAAATTGGTATATTAATTATGTCTCAAAAAAACCTTTACAAAATGATCTATCTCATTCGAGATTTTCTAGCTTTCAGGTCAAATGATCTGTGTTATGGCTAGAATGAAGGAATAGTTTATGATAATATGTCCACATTATGCATATATGTGCATCATGGGATGGCGAACAATGTTTCAGGAGGAAGTTTTCCTTTTCGTTGCACCAAAAAGCTATTTTCCATTTTCCAAATACAAAAATAGGCGGTTTTGTGAAGCAACCACCAAATGGATAATTCAAAATGCTACAACTATATTTTTCAAAAATACTAGACCATCTTACATGGACAATGTCCTAACAAGGGGATCTCAAACCTTTTCGTCTATCCATGGTAAAAAAGATAAATTCCTTCCGAATCGATGGGAAGTGGGTCAGATATGAACTACAGGTACATAATCGGATGCTCATGATTTTTTAAATTTAGGTTCACAATATGCTATTTCATCAAAGATCCGCTTCAAGTTTATCGAGGCTCAGCCCCGAGTTAAGAATCTTCATGCCCACCGTTCGATAAAGTTTGACCATAATTTAAAATGGGCATAAGAAATTCAAAAACGATCCAAACAATACGAAACCTTCGCGTGGTGCCATATTATGTGACATAGTTAGAAGTAAAAATATCAAACTTGGTATATTGATTATGTGTCAAAAAAACCCTTTACAAAATGACTTATCTTATTCGAGGTTTCTTGGCTTTCGGGTCAAATGACCAATGTTATGGTTTGCATGAAGGCATAGTTTGTGATAATGTGTCCATATTGTGTATATATGTGCATCATGGGATGGCGAACAATGTTTGAGGAGGAAGTTTTCCTTTTTGTCGCACCAAAAAGCCATTTTCTATTTTCTGAGTGAAAAAACGGACGGTTTTGTAAAACAACCACCAAATGGATAATTCAAAATGCTACCACCAAATTGATATCATATTTGGATTCCTCTCGTTTTTCTGATCAATTTAGACATATTATTTGTCGAATTCCGATTTAGATATTTAAATATATTAATTATTCCATATTAAATAGAAAAATAAAATAAAAATAAAATTATTATACTTTTATTTGAATTCAATAATATTTTTACTTATTCATTGTTGTTTACTTAAATAATTATTTATAATTTCAAATAAATATAAACATGTGACATGATGATATAAGAGTTAATAAGATTGATATCATAGTATTGACAATAATATATAAATTGCTTTAGGGAAACAGATTCCGAAGGAACGAGAAAATTAAGCGTTCTGAGGGTGGAGTAGTGAGGATGGATAGCCGACCAGGAAATTTGACTAAGACTATAATTTAATCAATGATTAAGTGTAATTAGTGTTAAAAATATTAAAAGCAAGAGATTAATGAGTCAAACAATTCAAAGATAAAAAAAATAAAAAAATAGTTTAGGCTGTGACGATGGCCTGGCCGTCAGCGTAGCTTCAGGGCTGGGCCATTATACCAGGCGGCCGTCCCCCGACATTATAGGGCCCGCTGCAAGCGCTACGCCGAGAGGGATCGTCTACGCCAACGTTCGAGAGGCTACGCCGACGGCTACCGTTGACACGGCCTATGCCGACGATAATATGGCGCTGTGCTGGCGGCAGCGGGCCATCGGCACCTGGAATCTTTCATGTAGTGAGAGGGGTACATGACTTCAAAGTTCAAACGCATCGTGTAGACTGGTCACATGTGAATTCAATAATATTTGTACTTATTCATTGTTGTTTACTTAAATAATTATTTGTAATTTCAAAAAAATATAAACATGTGACATGATGATATAAGAGTTAATAGGATTGATATCATAATATTAACAACAATATATAAATTACTTTAGGGGAACATATTCTGAAGGAACGAGAAAATTAAGCGTGCTGAGGGTGGAGTAGTGAGGATGGATAGCCGACCGGAAAATTTGACTAAGACTGTAATTTAATCAATGATTAAGTGTAATTAGTGTTAAAAATATTAAAAGCAAGAGATTAACGAGTTAAACAATTCAAAGATAAAAAAAATAAAGAAATTAGTTTAGGCTGTGACGACGACCTGGCCGTCGGCGAAGCTCCAGGGCTGGCCCATTATACCAGACAGCCGTCGCCTGACATTATGAGGCCCATTGCAAGCGCTATGCCGAGGAGGATCACCCACGCCGACGGCCGAGAGGCTACGCCGACCAGTAGGTACGCCGAGGAGGCTACGCGACGGCCACCGTTGGCACATCGTGTAGACTCGTCACATGTGAAAACACGTCTGTTTCGCCCTGAAATCCCTATAGGAGACCGATAACGTGTGGGATTCCGAACACGAGGAAATCGAAATAATTTCCCTAAAAAGATGGAATTAATTGTTCCCGAATCAAATACCAACACGAACACGTTCACCGGTCAATATATATATACGCGGCTTATACATCCCAATCGATCAATATCGAAAATTTAGTCAATCGTCCGCATGGCGACCTCGCCAGCAAGCTCCAAGATCCGAGCAGCGCACGGCGAGCTTCTCGTCGACGAGATCCTCACGCGCCTGCCGGTCGACGCCGCCGTGCGCTTCCGGGCCGTCTGCAAGGAGTGGCACGCGGCGCTCACCTCCGACCACTTCGTCGCCGCGCACGCCGCCGCCAGAGCCCGCCACCCCGAGATCATCTTCTTCTCGCCGACCGGGCCCGGCTCCGCCACGTCCTTCTACGCGTGCTCGCTTCTGTCGGATGGTGCCGCACCGGTAAACGCCGCGCGGGAGCTGCTCACCGTTGGCGACCTCGCCGGGGAGCGCCTCGTGCTGTCCGGGAATAAGCCGTGCCGGGGCCTCACACTCGTCTTCGATGTCCGGTCGTCGGAGTACTACGTTTTCAACTTCTCCACCGGCGAGCACGCCGCGCTCCCGCCGTGCGAGCCGGCTGAGGAGATAACAGGGGCGTTCTTGTTTCCACGGCTCCAGCGGTTTCCTTTAGAACTCTCGAGCACCGGCCTCGGCTTCGACCCGGCGACCGGCGAGCACAAGGTGGTCAGGCTCTTCAGGAACACTTTCGGGCAGCAGAAGTGCGAGGTGTGCGCCCCCACTGCATCCGGCGTCTGGCGGTGGCGGCGCTGCGCGGGCGGCGACGCGCCGCCGGGATTCGCGTGCCACGTCGACGGCACGCCGCCGGTGGCCCTCGACGGGTACCTCTACTGGCTGCTGCATCCGTCGAGCTTCACGGACGGCAGCACGAGGGACCCGCCGCACGACGCACCCATCCTGTCGCTCTCCGTCGGCACCGAGCGGTTCGGGTGGGTGCGCACGCCGCCGCGGCTGTCGTGTCGCATCCGCCACCTCACCGACCTCGACGGATCCCTCTGCGCCGTCGTCCACGACCGCCTCGTCGACAACGATCTCCTGCTCCTCACGTGGAGTCGGGACTCTCCGTCGTGGTCGCTGCGGTACCGTATCGATGTTGGCGGCCTGCCGCGGCCGATTCGAGAGGAGCTCAGTGGGGAGCGGGAGATCATCCCACTCTGCAGCGTCACTGGTGCCGGCGCCGAGGGGAAGAAGAAGGTCCTTCTCGCGACGAGCCGGCACAAGGTATTCGCATACGACACGGAGAGCGGCGGCGCCGAGGAGGTGTTTGACATGAATTGCTACGTGGATGTCCCGCGCCGCAACAGCGAGGCCCAACTATTCGTCAACATTGGCCTCCACGAGGAACGCATCGCCGGCGTCGGCCGGACGCTGGCCGGTGGGAAGAGGCTGCAGGTGAAGCGGGGTGGAGGCACGGTGGTCGGCAATCGGGAGGTGCCGCCGGAGGTGTACCAAGAACGTCGGATCCAGGACGACGATGATCGCCGGTTTAGAGAAGATATTATGCAGCTTGCATTTCCAGCCTAGGAGTTTTCACTTTTCAGTCTGGCTTGTGAAGTGCTAGCTAGCATAGGAGAAGTACTTGGGTATGATGTGTGTTCAAAGGAAATTAGAACCAATTAGCCGTGTGTGATGGATTATTTGGTGAAATTAGTATATAGGGTCAATAAAGACAGTAAACATGAAATTGAAGAATTGCAATTAGCTAAACTCGGATTGTATTGTCGGAATCAGAATCACATCTTCACTATTCATTTTTTCATGTACTATACCACATCACGAACCGATGGAGTAAAAAAATTAAGATTATGAAAGAGTTACCGAGAGAGATTCAAGTTAATTTACCTACCGCCTAAGTAAAGATATAGACTAAGTAAACCCGCTTAGTAAATAACTCATCTACATTTTCTCTATCAGCCCTGAAATTGTAGAAAGACAAGATAAAGATATTGGTGAAAAGAAATTCGAACAATTAACCATGTATGATGAATTTAATGAAAGTGATGTCAAAGATATTCACACATAAGCAAAAAAAAAAAATTGCAGTTAGGAACGGAATCACATTGTCGATGTGCTTACTTTCGTCTAGAACACATGACAAAAGGATGGAGTAAGAAATTAAGGATCATGTTAGATAGGTATAGAGACACATCAAAGTAAGTATTACTAGGTAAACAACTGGTAGATAAATAACTCATCGACGGTTCTTCTATGAGTTTCAAAATAAAAACCCTACAACATGACTGGCAACACCGCTTTGGAATTGAAGGGCGGCAAGATATGGGCTCCATGACAGACTATTGGGTGACATTTGAAGATGGAAAACATAAGATCGTGAAGATCGGATACAGCAGCATGGGAACGAAAAGAGGGGATGGAATGTCCCTCCTACCAAGCTTGAGAGGAAAAGAGAAAACCTAGCCACACGAACCGCATAAATGTGGGTTTTGGTGACCGTTTTGAGGTCCCCTACAAGCAAAATCTGCGGGTCAGTGTTGTAGAAGATCTGTTGTGTGCATTGTTTTCCTAAAACAGCAAAATCGCGGCTATTTTTCCATATTGAGACTTTTAAGGAATCTTATTAGTACTTCCTCCATTCCAAATCACTTCGCACGTTAGGTTCTTTTTTGCGAGTCAAACTTGTATTACTCAAGACATCGTACATTACAATCTTGATCGCATGTCCTTAACAAACCCGGACCAAAGGCAAGCCACACTACTGTGCGAGCATTTGTTCTAGCATCATTTGCCATAAAATGACTACTTATGTTATGACATCTATGAATATGAGTAATACAAATCTTACAAGTTGACCCCATTAATGTCTTGATCTCCTCTATAAGCGATCACTATAACACGGAGCTCGGACACTGGCCTTTATTGAAGCCGAGACACTCCCTTAGTTGTCGCGCTCACGTTGGCGCGACAAAAAAAGCCACCAGGATAACTGCGTCGGGGATTCTGAAACTTCGGCAAATTTTTTGGCTTGGCACAACATGATCCGCCAACCTAGTGCTTCCGCGTCATGGCAGAGGATGCGCCTGGGTATAAGAAACACGGTGTGGGGCCAATACTTGTCGAGAAATAGTGAAACTGCTTCGCCATGCTTGGTACACTTTTCAGCGGCACTACTGTAAATCTCGATGCGTGTTGATTCAAATCATATGATGGATTATATTAAGGTATCAAATTCATTGATAAATAGTATAACATTAATTAAAGTATAACATCTAATTCTGAGTTTTCACAATTAATTTTCCTACATATCTAATCCCCTCCATCCCTTATTTTGGGATGGATGGAGGGTCATACAATAACCATGCTTTCATGGATTCCTTGACGAGGCGCCCATCTGTCTGAACAACGCGGTTTTGACCACCATCATCTTCGAGCCATGCACTGCTGACCTCACCGACAATCTGGTCACCATTATCATCGTGGCAGGCGCTAATGACCTCGCCGACAATCACCGCGTCAGGCTTGGTGAGTCTGTTCTAACCAGCCTCCTGGCCGGGGATCTAAAACAGAAACAAATGATAGATTAGAAAAAGGGGAATGAAGAAAACAATGAAACAAACTTTGAATAAAGGATAATGAGCATGTATATGACCGGTGGGGACTTCACTGTGGACAACTTGGGCACATCTGTGTTCGGAGTGGACATAATGGAAAGCCCTGATGAGATCTAGTGGTCGGAGTGGAAAGAGGGAGACCAAATGAGATGCAGTGTTCGGAGGGGAAAGAGGAAGAGGCTGAGATCTAGGGTTAGCAATGGAGTGCGGCGGTGTGGAGGAAGAGGATGTGGTCCTCAATTTTATAGGATAGGCTTGGTGGATGTCAATATGGTTAGCTTTATGGGCTCTATGGGCCTCACTTGCGGGCCAATCGGTACACAAACAAAGAATTTAGGAAAAAACTTCTTTTCCATTATTGGTGTACAAAACGGGAAACACAGCAAGAAGCCTGGAAAGACTTCACAAATCGTATCTACACATCAGAAATTATTCGGTGTACAAAATGTAGAAAATAGCAAAATAACTTCTTTGCATTTATTCGATGTACAAAATGACGAAAAATAGGAACCACTTCACAAATCTTAAGTACCTTAATTATTCAATGTACAACCAAAACGACAAACAAAACATGAACAATTCACAACATAAATCACATCAAACATCTTTAGCCAGTTCCTCTAGCTTCTCCTGAACCAGCGCCAGCACATCGGCTAAACCCAGGCATAATGAATTAATCGTGTTTACCTTATCTTGCCCTTCCTTCCTTCTTCTAGATTCTGTTGAAACTCTTGGTCGGACAACTTCAATTTCATGGGTTGGGTAAGCTTCCACATCGCCAGCAACGCATGACAAAGCTCCGATGAGTGTGATTCATCAATCCAGTTCAACATGTGGCACTTAGGTGATTTATAGTGGCAACCCATAAACTTGCATCCGGTGTCCACGTCCTCGTATGCCACGAGCTGGCGTGGGAACAACCCATAGTCGCATTGCCGCCATGTCTCATATATTCCATTCCAGTGCTCGTTATGGATCCACTTAGGCACTTTGCCGGCCTGCGAAGAACAGCCCCAATTGTTTCTAATCGAGATCGATCAAATAATCCAACAATAATAGTTATGGACGAAGAAACCCAACAAATGGAGGATAATATACGATGTCGCCGCCGCGCACAACCTTACTATCGCCGCGGCACATCATCGTGTTTTCGCGCCGGAGCTGGCGCCGCCGTTATACCCGCTGCTCTGACGGACGAATTGAATGTCCAGCGCGCGAGATGGCTACTATGATGCACGGACAATGATGACTACGCGTGTGTGAGTGGTAGTGGACGGTGGTTGATAAGGATACATAGCTCCTGGTGAGGCACACATGTCAATGAGACAAGATTGAGCAGTTAGCTCCACGTGAACGTCTCAAAAAAAACACGGTGCAAAATTAAATATCTTTATTTCCATGGAGCGGCAATCGCGACCGCCCGATATTACATCTAATCTACCGCGACACTCTAATATGCCGCAATCTACCCCGATCATGTGTACCGAGCCGTGCCAGTTTATTTACATACGCAAGTAGATGACATATTCTATGTTCTTGCCAATGACAAGTTTAAATCCTTTGAGCCGAAGGATTACCATAAATCACCTTCACATCATAGAGCGGGAAAAAGCAAGGGACAAGATGACGGCCGGAGCTTAACCAACTGGCATGTGGTGGCGTTAGACTTACCAAATCACGAAGGGAAGAACAAAGCAGATCAAGAGAAAACATGGGTGAACTTGTAATTTCTGTAAACTCTGGTTTCAGGCACTACAACTGGTAACTACTGATTAATTTTTTCTGTTTCAAAAAAAATATCATGTATTTGTAGTGCAACCCATTCAAAAAAAATTGTATATTAATTACACACTATGTATCGCGCCACGAACAAAGCTTCCTTAGTTTCATGCCCATATGTGGGTCATGCACGCGGAGACAAGGACATT
This sequence comes from Avena sativa, assembly GCA_916181665.1. Lineage (NCBI taxonomy): Eukaryota > Viridiplantae > Streptophyta > Magnoliopsida > Poales > Poaceae > Avena > Avena sativa. Next base: position 478,463,362 of record OV702283.1, read on the forward strand.
CTCCATGTTCTTATGGTTTGGATTTAGTTTCTCATATTTTAGAAATTCATAATATCAAACTCAAGCAATTTCTCTAAATACATATTTGTGATAAGCGTTCTTGAATTAGGTTCATCTATAGATGTATATGTGCATAATTCTTTGTTTAAGACAACTACTCAACTTATAATAATCACTCAGTATCATAATCACTGAAATATGAGACAATTTTATTAAGGAGACTAACTTCTGACGAGTGGAGCGAGACCCGTTGTCGGAAGCTTGGGCTGAAGCGTAGAGGAGTCTGAAGTTAGCACATACCGTGCCTAACATGGACGCCTGGGGGTGCCCCTCTCTCGGTATGGATCTTTTAAAAACCTAGGTTTCAACCGTTATATATACCTCATGTAAGCCGCCGGCTGGGATAAGTTGCATATGTGAAATCCCCGGCGTTATGTAAATACTCTTCGTTATAGTAAAGTTTTGCTGGCTAGCGTCCTTGGTTTTTTCCTCTCTTTGTTGAAGATGTTTTTCCACCTTAAAATTCGTTGTCCCCTGCCTGTTCTTGTTTTAATTTCGTTCTTTGTTATTTGCTTATCGCGATTATAACAATAATTTTTCTTGTGGATTTTTCTCTTCCATTACAACGCACGGTTATATTTCCTAGTACATAAAAAATAGATGTCTAAGGAGGGTTATATTTTTTAAGCATCTTCGAACTATCTGAGACAGTCGCATGGAATGCAAAGGTTATGAAATTCGTAACCTCAAAGAGGGTTTGCTTTGTCCATTTCCTTATATGACACTTGCCATGTATAAATGTCTCTATATATAATTTCTGAGGCGGCTAAGGCACCACTAATAGCTGGTCTTGAAAAGGTGGTTTCGTCGGGAGTTGCCGAGGACTACAATGACACTTCGTCGTGGACGTGGTGATGGAAGAACAGGTGACTAGCCTCTTCCATATGTATCTTACAAATGACACTTTTCACAACATATTGATCCGGCCGGCATATGTTATCACTTGAATCCATTGAGTATATATGTGTCTTTGAATACAATATATTATAGAGATATCTCATATCGTTGCATGTGCTTCACTGCATACAAATAATTGTCTAGCAATGTATAAAAATTTTAGTGGAAAAGATTCTTACTTTGTATCTCAAGGACATGAAGGCTCCGCCTTATTTCTATACGCTTCTCACCTTCTTGTGTTCATACTTTAGCACTGCTGGGACATGGACACTCAAAAGATACGTGTACCAGTCTATAGATTTTGGATCAAAGTTAAATATGTTTTCATTGCCATCCATCTTCACTTCCATCCTCAACTTTGCTAAGTTTGTGTCATCAAAGCTTCACAAAAAGAACATCAGAGAAAAATGGATCAACACATGTCAAATACAACTACCCAATTTGCATCGTTAATCTTATATCCTTGACTTAGTATTGGGTTAATATAAATGGAATGCAGAGGTTGAGATTTGTTTTGGACAGAAAACAATAGGGAAGACCCCAATTGTGAGTTTATTTAAAATAATAAAATAAGATGTACAGAAATGATACACCACATGACACTCTTTAGTTTTTTCATAGACCAATTAGAACCCTATCTAAAAGTAACCTCTGATTCGTGTTTTCAATGTCCAATATTAACATAGAAACTAGACACATTAGTGATCACCTAAGATCTTTGCAAACATTGTCTTGCTAGTGCCCAGAATTTCAAGATAAAAGCTACCATAATTTACAGAACACAAAAACAAAATGAATCTCACCATCCTTTAAAGAAAGCATACGGCGCATACAGCTTCACCAAGAGCATTAAGAAAGCGTATCTCCGATTCTGTTTTTGTAGTAGTGTGCAAACATCCCACAAAATAATAGGCTCACTGCATGCAAGATCTGTTCAGTGGGAATTGAAGGTAAGGAAAAATATGATTAACTTTGTCGTATAATCACTATATTTGCAAGTATGTATGAATTATGGAACATAGGATTATCTACCTCAAGTGGTAGCTTATACATCAATATCAGATATGCACGAAAGAAAGAAAATCTCTTGAACAAGTATGGTCTTCTATTTTCAAGGGGCTTCCCATTCTCTAGTGTGCGAGGATGGATGGAGAAGTAGTCCAAACATGCATCCTCAAAAAGGTAACCTGCCAATGGGTTCCGGAGTGATGAGCTCACATGGTAAATGGCTCGTCCTTTCTCATTCCAGTGAACAACCATGGCTACCAGTGTTGCATTTACCACCATGTCTGCAGGAACCTATATATTGCAAATTATCACTGTCTCAGTCAAGTTTAAGCATGAAATTCATTGATTAGATTTATCTATCGATTTTTCTACATCCTCAATAGCTAGGTAGTAACTATGAATAACATTATGTGCTACTCACCACATCCATTATGTCTTTCAGATCACCTATGAAACATGGGAATGATTGTTTATCGTATGCGACAATCATAGCATCAATTGTCCTGGAGATAATATTGTAGCAAATGTCATTTTCTATTGTAATAATGTCTATCTATGATATATATGAGTATAATACTTCTAGAGAAGAACACCATTTCTATATGAATTGCTGACAAGTACTAGTCTTGAGCATAGTATATATACCTTGCCCCTTCTATCCACCCAGGAAATGGATCTTGATAAGTGCTAGTTACCATGGTGGGTTGAATAATGACGACGGGAAGGTCTTCGATGTGCTGCTCAAGTAACATCTCCCCCATTGCCTTGGTAAATGTATATACATTTGGCCATCCAAAATGGGAAGCCCTGTTAAATTTATGATCAGTTTAGGTAGCACCAAGCTGACTTGTCATATATATCATGTAACTCTTGCTACATATAATTAAAAATGTTTCTAGTTCACATCTACATCATACATAATATAATAATAGGGTGTGAGTGGTTTATCAGATATGTTTAATTAACACTCTAATAACTTCTCATAATTTTCTGAAAGAAACGATGTCATTTGAAGTAGTCATCAAGTAAAGTTCATCTTGTGTCATGTAAATTTAGCTAACCTTAGGGGTAAAAGTTAACCATATATACAATCTATTTATGTCATGAATCTACAGGGAACCCTATAATGCCCCTACAGGGAATATTTGAATGATATACAGTTTAATAAATCAACAACCTCTTTAAGTTGGTATGGGTTAAGATGGTCCAAATAAGATGTCCAAAGGCAACAACATTTGATATGACAGATGCCTTAGAGATGGCATAACTATCACAAGATTTTGATATATATTTCGTTATTGGCTCTTGTAGAATATAGTATCGCACTAGAGATATAGATATTTTAAAAGGTGTGCAGTAAGAGGCTACCAACGCATAAAACATTATTTACGCTTGTTAGGCTAAATTGGCATCATCGTGTTTTGTTTCTTCATGGAAAGTGTTTCGAAAACTTCAATTGCCTAGCTTTTGCCATGCTACTCATGAAAATGAAGCTGTCAAATTTTCATGCTAAATGTGCCAATGTTGCACACGCCATACGGCGGTCTCTTTAAATAAGGGTCAACAATTTTGATCATAAAATAAAGCGAGGGTAATTGACTTGTTTAAATTTGTGTGACCTCTTGAAGCCAAGTTCTTTCATAGCTGTCTTCTCAGATTGGTCTAAGTTGCCACGCTTAGCCACTATAAGTTCATCCTTAGCCTTCTCAACCAACTGCAACTCAGATTCAATGTCTAAGTGGTAACCCTGCTGTAGTGTTTCACCCATCTCGAGTGCTTTCTCCAGTAAAAGTCCTCCTTGTGTACCAGCTACAAAAGCTAATATATAGAAAAAATAAAGCATGGTTGTTACAGTTAGTTGAACACATGTATTTGCATGGTATTGGAGATTTATGCTCCATTTCATATGAATTAAGCACTATATGGATTATATGAATAAACTCGCACATACCAGTGGAAACATGAAGCAATAATTTAAGATTACGACACTTCTTTGCAAATTCGCATCCATATTTGGCTCCTAACACGTTTGATGTCAAAGCAACATCATACCTGTACACGAAAAAAAATCATATTTCGTACCTTATGTACATAGATGAAAAGAATAAACTCGACGGTGAATGTTCTAGACAATATTTGTTTTTTATAAAGATAGTTTTTATGAACTTAAAAGCTACACCAACACGATAAAAGCAAGGGAGATTTACACCTCGCCTTTACTCCCATAAACACAAGAAGTTCCCAAATGTTTGCAATCTTTAAAATGTTTTAGAAATAATGGATGAATCTGGTACATTTTTGGTAGTTGATCTAAGAATTCATGGTTTACCTTTCGTAGAAGTTGGTTGCTGCAGCCCCATTAATGATAACATCGATATCCTCACAGAGGGAGTCAAATCTGGAGCCATGGAGCCCAAAATTGCGAAACCCGGTGTCTCCGGCAAGAGGAACAATTTTCTCTTTCACGAGCCTCTGGAAACCGGCGAGCCCATGTTTTTCTCGCAGTGTGTTGAACAGATCCTTCTCTAGCACCTGCTCCCGTAGGAAATCAAGACATGCTAATAAGCATGGAAAAAATAGTGTGCTAGCCGCGCTATAGCATATCTGAAGAGGTCACACTAAATTTTAGCAATTTTGCTTGCTATGGTGCTATTTGCGAAATAGCATGCTATATCGCGCTAAAACGTCATAGCGTTATCAAAAATAGGGTGCTATTTTTTATAGCCTGTTAAAAAGTTGATGTTATGCTTATAGACATTAATGCCATGTTGTTACCTCATGAGATGTTGACGATAGGTTTCTATAAGATTGGAAAACTGTTTACCTCATGCTTATAGCACTATTTCTTTTAGCATGCTATTTTTTTTCATAGCTAATAAGTTGATAAATATGATGCTCTTCAAGGAGTGTGGCGATATCAGTTACTGAGTGCTAGGTGTCCCTTTATTTTAAAAAGTAAGAAAATGACATTTATAAGTTTCAAACAAATGTGAGTGTTTTAAATGAAGTTTTCGAAATTTTCAAGTAAAAGGTTATCTGACACCTGGGCGATTTGTTTGGTTCTCCATGTCACTTTCAAAGCAAGGATGCTATGTAATTAATCGAAAGTAGTGAGACGATTTTGAGGTGCTACCAACCTGGGATAGGATTCGCTGCTCGGCCGACTCATCATCCGTGGCGCGCACCAGCAGGTAGAGCTTCTTCACGCCTGGCTGAACCCTCAGGATCTTCTCCACCAGCACTGGATGTGAATATATATAAACACAAGTTATATGCAAATAAGATAACTTTTTGATGAATATGTATGTGTTTATGTAATATGTTCCTACATTTCCCAAGGAATCCGGTTGAGCCTGTGATGAGGATGGTCTTGTCCTGAAAGAACCCTACAACAGCGCTGGCTTCCATAGAAGCTGGACAAGATATTGCTGATTTCTGTTGGAAAAGAAACGGAGTGAGACATTCCCAAGTCCTATGGTTGCTACTTATAATGGACAGGCTGCCTTCTTTTCCGGTATAGTGACCGAGAGGCTATCTAGACTAGCATAGTTGGTTGGGAGGGGATGATGCCATGTGTGCATTGAATATCATAAAACCGTCTACTTTTTTTTTGCGAAATTCCACCGACCTATTAATAATCATCAATACCAGTACAAAGAGGACCAACAGTAATAAAAATTACAAATAGGTCACTAGACCACCTAACAACGACTACAAACACTAGAACGAGCCGAAGGCGCGCCGCCATCCTCGCCCCTCCATCATCGGAGCCGGGCAAAGCTTATCGTAGTAAAGCTTGTTGTAGTAGACAGATGGGAAGTTGTCGTGCTAAGGCCATAAAGGACCAGCGCACTAGAGAAGCAACCATCGCTAATGATGACAATCATAGATTAGAAGAGACTGACCTAAAATCATACCAACGGACACGAAAACGGATAGGATAAAATCGTCTACTTACAGAGATAAAAAGTGAAATGGCAGTGATTTTGTTTCGCGTAAAAAATGTCAGGACGGCACATGATCATATATTTTTAATTATCTCTTTTCATCGATAACAAAAAACTTGAGCTGGCTATGCAAAACATGAGCAAACAGGTTGCTGACTTACAAGTACTCCATCCGTTTGGGTGTGTCGGTCCCCTAAGAATTTTCAGAAGAAAAGCTTCCAATGATATAATTTTGGTGATATACATAACTTGTATTTTATTTATCAAATAGATGGACACAAAATTCTTAAAGCACATATGCGGACCTTATAAACCCGGACGACTAGCCTGCTCTGTTGGTCGGCTATTCAGAAAGTGAGACTAATAAATGGGTCAATTCATAATGTCACATTGCATAAGTACTCTAAAAGTGAGATTTATTAATGGGTCAAATGATAATGTGAACAGGGGTAGTCCTGATCGACATGGCTAAGCAAATTAATATCAAAGTTTTGAATAAAATGAATAAGTTTGAATGCTAAGTATATACTAATCATCACATGTTACTTGGACAAGAAAGAATTTAAATGTGCAAGAATGGAAGGACCAACAAATCTAAATATGTTGAGCTGTTGGGCTCGTATTTGACAAACTATAAATAAAATTGATGAAAGCATGGCCATGAATTGACATATGTGAGCTGTTGCGCTTGGATTACTAATACTTAGCAAGATTTCCTTGGAGTTCCTTTGATTTATAGGAATTTCATAGTCGTCTCGTGGATTCATATCCTTCAAAATGTTTCCTATATAATTCATTTAACTCTGATGATAGAATTTTTCCATATTTAAGTACTTTTTTTTGCATATTAATTGGTAGTAAAAAATTTCCATCATCTCAAATTTGTGGTTACGATTTATTTATTTCCATATGATGGCAAACACTATTTGATGCATATTCCTATTATTTTACAATCTTGTATGATCCATGTCTCACAGCTCGCGGCGCTATGCAAGACTTCACACGTACTCCCCTCTTTTGATTACCCCGCGATGTCAATAACCGACGTGCATTGCAATCGGGTGTTCGAGAATTGTATCTTTTCCTCGTGCCCTCAGTTGTAAAGGTATAACTTTTTTTTTCAAAATTCCACTGATTTATTAATAACCATCAATAGTAGTACAAACAACTTAGTTTGTAGTATACTATTTTTATGGATTTTAGCCTAATATTAGTATAGTTATTTGGATTGTTTTTGTACAAGAAAGTTTGTTAATTAATTTCACATAAGAAACATCGATTAAGAATGTAGTAGTTACATTTGTCTTGCTTCTCATGGGAGATTGCTTTCTTTGAAAACCACATGACGTGACCCTACTGTTGGTAAGTTCTAGGTGCAAAGTCACTTTCTAGTGAGATTATTAAGCAGTACCATGAGATTGGTAGACATAGACCTAAATTAATTGTAACTGCGGTGGAGACTATATACAATATATCCAAACATACATATAAGTGCTTTTATATGAATGAATGTGATTGTGATGTTTTATCTCCCAGAAATAAAGGAGCACGTAGGCAGTGCAGATCCAACATCTTTGACGCTTCTGTATCTTCTTCAAATCAGCCAACTTCTTCTTTCCAAGCCGTGGCAAGTGAGGCTTCTGTATTTCCATCTGAAGTCAGGAAATAATGGGGACTGACCCTATGTCTGGGGTGTTCTTCATCTATTTACTTCGTGTCTTCTCTTTTTTGCACATTCCACATACCTAAGTTCTAATAAAATAGCTTCCATGTTTGTCCAATATGTCTGTAACAAGAAACCCATCAACTTGTGGTACTTAAACAAAATAAAATGTCTTTATGCAAAAATAATTAAACTGTGTTTGTAATATATTTTACTACAAACAAAATAAAATACCTTTATGCAAAAATAAGATATTAAAAATAAGCTGTGGTCAAGAAATATATTTTGGATTCAAATGTGAATTTGAATCGCACTTCACTGAAATTTGTCCAGTTTGTTTAAACATAAAATCTTCCAGATGCATAATTATCGCTTCAAAATTCATCTGTACATGTCTCCTGTACATAATCTACACACATTTATTTACATTCAGTTACAACTACACATAGAACACCTGCCCAACATTCAGCAGGCTCTCATGGGGAACATTGAAGATGGCGCTGTTCTCCCTGCAGATCTTCCTCAGGAAGGCATAGACGTAGTCGATGGCGATCTTCTTTAGTGGGCCCGAGTCCCGGCGTGCCCGAATGATGGTGTTCCCGAGGATGTGCACCACCCCGGCGTCCCGGCACGAGTTCAGGAACGCCACCTCGTCGCCCACAGTCTGGAACCCTGGCGTTATCGTCGTCTGTCCCCCTGAGCCACGGTTCGGGGTGCGCACCGGGACAATGGAGTCACGGGAGGCATAGCTGAGGTCGGCGTCGCTACTCACCTCATTGATCAGCTCCTGCTGATCCGGGGCGCTGTACTCGTCGGAATCGGTGTACTCCTCCATCATGCTCTCTAGCCGGACGAAGACGAGCAGGCTGCAGAAGAGCATCTTCTCGAAGTCGTCGTCCTTCCGGTGGACGTCCTTGTACCCGTACCGTGCCACGCAGCGGAACATGTGGAAGCTCTTGGGGCCGATCCGCTTCACGAGGAACCGCTCGTCGGCCGGCACAGTGTACACGGGAAGGTACTTGACGCAGACAAACACCAGGGTGGAGTGGATTGCTGGTAGGTTGGTGATGAAGTGGGAGAAGATGTGAGGGACGCCGCTCGCCAGCTCTGTGTACACCAGGCCCATCCCGGGGACCCTGACCAGGCCGAGGCTCGGCCCAAGGCCTAGGATCCACGCCATGGAGACCTTGCTGTGCATCTCGAACTCGTACCGCTTGAGCGTGCCGTAGTGCCACACGTACATGACCAGGAGGATGGCCGCAGCGAACACAAGCGGAACCCACCCACCCTGGTCAATCTTCTGCATGACAGCAGTCAGGTAGGGGATCTCGACGGCCAATGACAGAACGGTGAAGAGGACGACCAAGCTCCAATGGCTGCGCCATACCAGCAGCATTATTGGGATCATGAGAAATGTTGTAACAAGCATAACTATTATGACAGCAGTACCTGTTTATATGCAGCAATACTTAGTATTAGCAAAAGAGCAGGAACACACATTGAGATAGCGAAAATTCTATATCAAGACAGGCATTTAAAAACAAATAGTTTTTTACCATATGCATTTGCAATCTGGGACTGGTTTTTGAATCCTGCGGTGACGGTTATACAGAGAACCATGAGGATCCAATTAATGTCAGGACTGTATATCTGACCAAGATACTTCTTGGAAGTATGGATGATCTTCACTCTGGGGAAGCACCCAACGGCAAGTGCTTGCTTGATAATTGAATATGTCGCAGATATAGTTGCCTGGCTAGAAACTATTGCGGCGGCTGTTGCAATGACGACTGCTGGCCAAAGTATACGATCTGCACCAAACAACCATGTCGTTACATGCTTTTCATAGATAAGGTAACTGGGAAGTTCCTATGGGTGAGTATTACCTGGAAGCGAATAATAGAAGGAATGGGTGACTCTTTCTTTATAAGTAGCTATATAGGCAGCTTGACCAGTATATTGCAAAAGAAGACACGGAAACACAACCGCGATGAATGCAATCTGCGCATCGAAATGATAACATGTTTAGGACTCGAGCAAATAGATTGATTGATGTACTCATGTGAAAGATCTATAAAAGAAGAAGAACTACAACATGCATATCAGAAAATAATTACAACCAACAAATGGTACCTGAATAGCTTGTACAGGAAAAAACGAAAGGTCAGCAAACAGTGCTTCTGTCCCTGCAGCATGAACAAAAGAGTCATGCCTGGTTGTTGGCCAGTTTATAGAGTGAAGCAAACCTGTAAAATCAGGTAAGATTTCGGACCTGTTATGCTGAGCATGATTCCTCCTAGGGAAGCCCAGCTAGTCTTCCCTCGCTTAAAATAATGATATATATAAATAGGATTAAATGCCTTAAGAACCGACTTATCATATTTATAAATGTTCACCGCTCCGAGGACTCCAATAAGTATGAACCAAAGGAATACAATCGGTGCAAAAAGCCAGCTAACTTTATCTGTACCATAGTGCTGCATGCTGAACAGTCCAATCAGTATCACCACTGACACTATAACAACCACATCTGTCAAGGAAAAAATTAATAAACCATAGGCTGAAATCACGGTATTATTTGTCGGCACAATATAATTATAACAAAAGAAAATTGTTAACATGGACAGTGTCACTAAAAATAAGATGCTACAATAAACACAATGCTTTATTGGAGGTTTGAGGTTATCGTTGCATAGACAAAATAATATGATGACTTCCTGAAGGTTGTTATCAACATTTATGTTAAATTAACATCAACGGAATATTTGCATCCTCCTCTGAGATGTAATAGCAGCTTGATATGAAACAGGGCATGGTTAAGCTAATAAAAGCAGAAAACTGTACTAACTTCAACATTGAACATGTACCATTTCCCATTCCGGGTACTTCAACCTTTATTCCACCAGTTGCTGAAAGAACTGTGAATTGTAAGGAAATTGTTAATATCTATTCACTTGGGCAAAAGTTAACAGTAGAACTATGAAATTACAAGGATCATGATGAAGATATCTAGATACAGAATAGATACAGAATAGATACAGAATACTAAAATGGATAGAGAAACAGTAAAACAACACTGCTCTCTTGTGTTAAGACAAGGTTTAGTTGGTAATCTCAGAGGCTCGTCATAAGAAAGTAAGAATGGATATTCAAAAAAAAGTAAGAATGGAAAGGTGCAGTGCAATATCAATATAGAACAGAGCAGAAGACAGAAAGTCCATGACCCAAGCTTTTCAGCTGTTTCACGGACAGTTACTTCTACAGGTTTATCCGTCCATAGTTTGTTATCTTTATATTTGGTGGCCAAGAGATTGGGTTACAGGAAAGAGACTGCCACATCCTTTGGTTGAATCAACTTAAAAAATAAACCAATTTATTTCCCAACCTAGTCTCCCTCCTATATGCTCTGATACAGCTGCAGTCACATCCATTTCCTGGTGGACCCTAAATCCACTAGGCCCATTATCCCTAGATTATGGCCAAGGTAGCATCTAACAGGAAAATACTGAGCGCAGTGCACTTCAAACAAATTACCAACATGTATTTCTTGCCAGAAGTTTCCGATAACTTGATTTGATGCCTAGTAGGCCAATAAGAGGGTATTGTGAATGAAAATACTGGTTATGGCAGGCTGATATCTCCTAGTTATGCTAAGAAATTAACTTCTATTAAATCTTATAGTAAGTAATAATTGCAAAAAAATGGAAACATTTACCTGATATTGCAGGAGTGAGAATTCCATCTCCAACAGCCATGCAAGTACCAAAGAGTACAAGAATAAGAATGACATTCTTTCTGAACTGGTGCCCCTCTAGCCATCTTTTTATCTTTGCAGCAGGAGAGTTCTCATCATATGTCTGACGGCTGTACGTTGTCAGATCTTCATCTGTTCTATGTTGGTTGGGTATAATGTTTATCTTTGCGTGCCGGCAAAGCAGCGAATAAAGAGCAAATGTTCCACCTGAAATCACAAATATGCATTTAGCACACTAGTATTTATTGTGCAAACTATTCAGCCATTTCCTAAGCAGTAATCTCATAAGCATCACCATTTTGGGCCAAGTAGTCCGTGCAACACACTGTTGTGTTATACTAATATGCTGATTTATTGTCAGGTAGTGTATATGGTATCATGACCGTACTGTGGAGCACTGAACTTGCATCCCTACAAGAAGCAACTACACAGACAAAAATCCGGCAACTTAGATTGATGGTTTCACAGTCTATCACCAGCATTTTGCTATGGATGGAATGCTTACATATACAAACCGACTTTTATGCAAGGGGGGACAACTATTAGTTTGAAAGGTGTTAAAAATTCTTCATGTTGCACAGTTCAAAGTTCAGAGCCTAACCAGCAAAACGTCTAAATACATGTTCTGTCGCATGGACTTTAGGAAACTCTTGGTCAGAATTTCCTCTGTACAGTCATAATCCAAAGTCCAAAACACGCGAGCTTGACCTTTAGATGGTCATAGAACATGCTGCAGGTATTGCTGCATTTTCTCGAACAAACAAGACAGATCATGTATGCACAGATTGATCTATAACTGACACAAAATTTTCTGACAAAGCAAGATAAAATCATACCTTGGCCATTATCATTCGCCCTCAAGACAATAAAAACATATTTGACAAGTGGAATGAGGGTGAGGGAGTAGATAATAAGCGAGAGCGCTCCAATAACTTGCTCCGTGTCTTCTATGTCGTGAGGAAAGATGTTGTAGAAAACATAAAGAGGCGATGTGCCCAAATCTCCAAATACCACACCAAGGCTCTGGAACGCTAGACGCAGCAGCAAAATTGTTGGGTAGGTCTGCAAATACAATAGAGGGAAACAGAGCAAAACAGAGTTAGATATCTGCAGGGAGAATGTACTACTGAAAAGAATGTACTGTAACTACAAAATTGTGATGCGAATGCCGAAGTCATGTTGTCCACACAGCATGTTAGAAGTTCTAACAGTAGTTTGCGAACTTTCATAGTTCAGTGCAGAGATTTTTTCTCTTTCATAGTTTGATGCCAATGCCGAAGTCGCGTTGTCCACACAGCATGTCAGAAGTTCTAACAGTAGCTTGTGAGCTTTCATAGTTCAGTGCAGACTTTTTTTCTCTTTTCAGAAAGGTAAGGAACTGAAAAAACATACTACCTTTGATCCAAATTAGTAATCACAACGACAAGCGCTGAATATGACACAACTAGTAATCACCTTTTCTCTGTACATATTCCTCAGCCTCCCGGCCTCCGCGTCCATGGGCTGATCGAGATTCCTCTCCAGCTCCCACATCGCCCCCTTGCCGGAACGCTCGCTTGTAGAAACGGTCTCCATGATTTCAGACCAGGCAGCAGCAGTATCTTACAAACTGCAGGAAACGAAGAAACCAACTTAGCCTGAATTAATTTATCTTGTGTATACAGATACAGCTACAAGCTAAGAAGTTACAAACAAATATAAACACAAATCTGATGTCAGTGAGTGGCCAAGAAATCCAAAAAAAATTGCAGGCCTAAAAATGCTCAACAGTCAACTATGTACCAGCAACCGAAGGGACAACCCATCGCTGACCTTCAGAAGCTAGAGCAACGATCCTCCCAGACCGGTGTCAACTGGCAAGACCGCAGATTCGCCGGACCGGTGCCGCGAGCGCTCTCCGCCGGTGATCGCCGGCGCCTTCTCGCCCATACGTCGTGAAGAGGAGGGGGGACGCCGCCGGTAAGGACCGGTCGATTCCGGCGGTGTGTGCGCCGGCCGGGGAGCGAAGACTGGATTTTTTTTGGATGAGAAGAATGGAGTTCTCCTCTTCTGCTGGCTGGCGGCGCAGGCGGCTCGGCTGGGATTTGTCGGATAATGAAATGACTGATTGGCTGGCTGATGCGGAGAGGAGGTGGAGATGCTTTGGAATCTGTCGCTGTGCGGATTGGTTCTCAATACTAGTAGTTGAGTTGCAAAATGGACATTGCTCGTGCGCCGTCAGGATCATAGTACTGTACTTGTTTATCCAAAATATTCCAAGTCAAAACTGTATTTTTTTTGTGCGATGTCGACGTCACTGGTGTTACAGTTCACAGCTTGTCTTGTCTTGGTTTGCATTACTCGCTATTCTTCACGAAATAATTACTACCTCCGATCCTAAATAAATGTCACCGTTTTAAACTATAGTCAGTTCAAAACCGTGACACTTATTTAGAATAGAAGGAAGTATAATAAAGCCATATAATATCTGAAACTAGACTCTACAAGAACATTTTACAAAAAAAAAAATCTTAAAAAGTTCGGCACCATTTTCCTTTTGCATCCTTCAAGGATGCGCCGTCAGGAAAACTCGATGCCGCCTTTGGACCTCCTACGTAGCAAAGTTTGTGTCGGAGAAAACTTGAAAAAGACCAGGCATTTGTAGAAGCAACGGCCAAAAAGTCATCAATATAGATAAGGAGATGCCATCAACCATGATCTCGAGAGATCACCGTCTCGGAGAAGCTAGTACCGAGAAGGGTCGGGAGATAATCCTAGCTCCGGCAAGACGGAGATAGGGGACACCAAACTTGCAAGTTCAGGCCCCCGGCAACTCGAGGTTTAATCTCGTCAATGCCAATTGTTATGGACTTGGGTTTTGGAGAAAATGGGGATGCTGAAGATCGCGGAACGGTTAACAAACAACCAACACGGGGATACGAGGTTTAACCAGGTTCAGGCCCCCGGAGGGAAAACCCTACTTCCTGCTTGTCTGCTCTTGATTACGGCGGAACCGAAAGTTACAAGGATGCGCAAACGCAATCTGGCGTGGAGGTGTGTATGCGGTGATATGCGAGAGATTATAAGAGAGCCTCCTCGTCGTGCCCTCTTGACCTTTATATAGAGGTAGGCAGGTCCTAGACACAGATCGAGTCGGTTACAGGTTTTAGGGTTTACCCCTTTGAATTTTCTATCTACTCTAGTCTTGCTCTCTAAGGATCCGAAGGCGTCATGGGCCCTGGTCACCCGAAAGTCTTCATGGGCCGGCGTATATTTGTCATGGGCCTTTCTTGGGCTGGACCAGATATGCTAAAGTTGTGTACCCGTAGGATATAACCATGTCAGTAGCCCCCGAGTGTTCAGTCGAATCGTAGATTCGGCTGAGAACTCTTCAATCCTTCGGATGCAGCTATCTCTGTTTATTTAGAGAATGTTTTAAGTGTGTAGGGATCGTTGATGCGTGTGCCTGACTCTTCTGACGGATCAGGGTCAGTTAACTGTCTTAGGACAAAACAACACGATCTTCTTCAGAGTCCCTCGACTCGAACCCAGAACATATGCTGACGTAATTCGACTCATGCCGCGGAGGACTTATAGGAATGGAATTCCAGTGAATTTTAAGTGATATACCCAACGCGTCCGTCGGGATTTTTCATCGTGTCTGTTGGCATGGATTCTTACTAGCAGAGCACAGTCGTGTGTGTTGCCAGACCATCAGATGATATCTGTAGGTCTTATCTTTGTGTCGCAGACACAACATCCGAATGTTTATCACCGCGGGGGTGTTTCGGGTGGCCAAGGAGGATGTTACTCACTTAGCGTTAATTGGGGCAGAGTTGCCGAAAAGTTTTTTGCATACTGATCCGCAAGATCGCAGTCGAAGATTTATAGGGTGCGCGACCAGCGCTTCCTATGGGAGTAGCCCCCGAGTGTCTGTTCAAGTCGCAGACTCAAGCAGAGATTTTAATTCCGCTGTTGTTTGGCTTCAGGTCCGTAGGACACAAAATTTTCGGCTGCCTGAATCCATCCTCCCTATGGAAGTACCCCCGAGTCCGTAGTGGAGTCGCAGACTCGACGTAGGTCTCGAAGAATATTTTCATGGTATAGTATTTTTATTATTTTCGGGTGCGCGGCCAACGCTCCTGATAGGAGTAGCCCCCGAGTAGTTAATCGAATCGTAGATTCGAGTGAGTACTCTTAGCTGTGTAGCCGAAGAATTGTAAACGTTGGTAGTATAGCTTTTGATGACGTTAGTGCTGACGATCGGTGACCTCAAGCGTCTGCGGCGCCAGAGATGACTTGACTGGACGAACATGGGTTCCACCTTCTGACTTTGAGTTGACTGGTCACGTGCGACGTGGAGATAATTACGGCGTCGCCTCGATCTCCGTGCATAGTGGACGGCGTGTGAGCGACGGTTCGCTGCTGTGCTGACACGTGGACAGCCAGATCTTGATGTTGGCTCTAGGTCTTCCCGATGGACGGTCGTCGTGCATCGTTCTCGTCCTTATAATCATTGGGGGAAAAGGTGAATTGTTTTCACCGCAGCCATTCTTGTTTTACTGCTCCCATCTTCTCTGAGTGTTCTCACTGCGCGCTGGAATTTCCTCGAGCTTTTCCTTCCTTGATTCTGCGTGCTCAACGCCGTCACCGCCGCACTGCAATGGGGAAGCCCAAGAAGTCCTCCTCTGCAGTTGGTACCAGTGCGGCCGCCGGCGGCAAAAAAGGTTCCGCTGCCACCCGTGTCACCGATGGTGGCTGGCGGCGATCGGAGACGCGTGAGAGTGATCTCCGCAAGCTCCGTGAGCGGGGCCTGATCCCGCAGGATAGGGAGGTCGTCAAACTTCCCGGCAACGAGGTAATTCCTCGTCCTCCCGCTGGGTTTCGGGTTATGTTCGTCGCCTTTGTCCTTCGGGGCTTTTCCTTCCCAGTCCACGATTTCCTTCGTGGATTGCTTTTCCTTTATGGTATCCAGCTGCATCATCTTTCTCCCAACTCTCTTCTTCATGTCACCTGTTTCGTCACTTTCTGCGAGTGTTGGCTCGGTATCGAGCCACACTTTGGCCTCTTCCGGAAACTCTATTCCGTGAAGAGAAAATCTGGCTCCGGTGGTGTTTATCCCATTGGGGGTTGCATCATTTCCCTCAAATCCAATCTATTTTCTTCTCCTTTTCTATGTCCGAATATGTCCAGTACTGGCGGCGGCGATGGTTTTACATCCGCGACTCCACGGTGGCTGGGCAGGAATTTGGACTTGCTCCTTTCGACCCCTCCCAGAAAATCGAGCCGAAAAGGTCCTGGAAGAACCAGATCTTGGATGGCGAGGTGGCGGAGATTGAGGGGCTCTATCATCGAGTGGAGGATCTTCAGCTGATTCCGAATAAGGAGGTGAACGGTGTGGATATCATCCGCACCTTTCTCAAACGTCGGGTGCAGCCGCTCCAGGCCAGGGCGCATCCGATGTTTCTTTATTCTGGTCGCCGCGATCCGACTAGGGTTTCGGCTGAGGAGTTCTCCAAGGGGGATCTCGACGGGGTTCTTCACCCGCTGCTGAAATACAAGGCTGGAGAGGATATCCCGGCGAAGTCGCTGACTCCTCCGTTCTCCGCTTCTCGTACGGTTCCGCAGGTGTAGATCTGGGACGTGCGCGTAGCGCTATTTTCGACTGCGTTTTCCTTGCACCTTTTATGCTGAAATTTTTGTTTTTTCTTGCGTAGGAATTCAAGGTGCCAGGCATGTCGCCTCCATTGCCCGAAGTGTTCCCGGATGCACCGGACAACGAGGTAGTGGACTCCATGTCTGAACTTTCGTCGGCGCGATCGCCGGCCGAGGAGTCCAACGAGTCGAGCGAGGATCACACTCGTAAGCGGATGCGGAGCTCCAGCGAATCGTCGGATGCTTCGACTCCGCCAACGCCTAGGAATCTGCATGCCTTGAGCGTCCCAGTGGGGATCATGGGGGCTCTTGTTGGGTTTCGTAGCATGGAAAACAAAAAATTTCTATCGCATACAAACAAACAAGCCAAGATCTATCTACTAGATTGTAGCAACGAGTCGATGGAATAACTCACCCTCGAAGATTCCAAAGTGTTTCACGAGAGCAGATTCTCGTGGGTGATGTAGTCGTACTCTTCCCGATCTCAAGATCGCGTAGACGATCCTTCCGGCGCTGCGTTCCGGTAGCGCTCCCGCAGTCGGTCACACGTTCGGTACTCGACGAAGACCTTCCTCTCCCTTGTTCCAGCAGGCATCGGAGGTTGTAGCACTCTCCTCGCGATTCCGGCAGCACAACGGCGTGGTACCGGAAGTAGAGGGGAGATCTCGCAGGGCTTCGCCTTAAGCCGGAGCGAGTATGGTGGACTATGAGAGAGCCCTCGATGATCTAGGGTTTAGACACGCCGAGGAGGAGGCTTGGCCGGCGGCTAGGGTTGCTAGGCGGCGGCGGCGGTTTGCCCTAGGGCGGCGGCGGCGGCAACAGGTGGCGGCGCCGGCGGCTAGGGTTTAGAGGTGGAGGCGTTGGGTGTCTAGGAGGGGAGCCATGCCCCTCCTTTTATAGGTGGAGGGGCCGGCCAAGGGGAGGGGAGTCCCTCCCCAACTCGGCTTCAAGTTGGGCCGGTGGTGGAGGGGAGGAACTCCTCCCCAACTCGGTTTCCACCTCCCTCTCCACTTCCCAAAATAGCCGTTTGACTTTCAAATTGGCGTTTGACTTCAAACAAGGATTTGATTAAACCCTCTATTTTGTTCAGCGATGACACTTAGTACATGATGCAATCATACCAACTTGATATAACACATTCATGTACCCTTCCCCTCCGGAGTGCCGGACATTCCGGAACTTTCTAGAACATTCCCGATGAAAACACCGGAACCATTCCCCAACTCCGAAACAGGACTTTCCTTATATGCATATTATTCTCCGGACCATTCCGGATCTCCTCGTGATATCCCGAATCCCATCCGAGACTTCAAACAACATTCGGTCTCTTTCTCATCATTCCATAACTACTCAAACAACGTCGAATCCTTAAGTGTGTCTCCCTACGGTTCGTGAATTATGCGGACATGATCGAGACACTTCTCCGAACAATAACCAATAGAGGAATCTGGAAATTCATATGGCTCCCACATTTTTCTACGATGACTTTGCGATCGAATGAACCACTTACATACGATACCAATTTCCCTTTGTCTCACGATAGTTTACTTATCCGAGGTTTTGATCGTTTGTATCTCTGCATACCTAGTTCAACCTCGTTACCAATAAGTACTCTTTTCTCATTCCCGTGATATGTGATCCCTTGTGAGCCAGTCACATGCTTGCAAGCTAATTGGATGACATTTCACCGAGAGGGCCCAGAGTATATCTATACGTCATATGGATGGACAAATCCCACTCTTGATCCATGTGTCTCAACCAATACTTTCTGAACACTCAATGCCACCTTTATAACCACCCAGTTACGGTGTGGTGTTTGATGTCATCAAAGCATCCATCCGGTAAAGGTGATATGCATGATCTCATGGTCGAAGGAATTAGGTTACTATGTATCAGAAAGCATATAGCAATTGAACTATTTAAATGACTTGATCTTTATGCTACGCTTATCTATAGGAGTATGTCCATCATATCATTCTCCTAACGATATGATCTTGTTGTTGATAACATCCCAATGTTCATGATAGGGAAACCACAATCATATATCAACCAACAAGCTAGTGATGTATAGAGGCTTTACTAGGGACTTCAATTTAAGTTTACAAATCACACAAGTATTAATGTTTCCTTGTTAATACTATTATATCATGAATGTAAACCTTTATCATAAACACAAATATATAATAATAATTACATTTATTATTGCCTCTAGGGCATATCTCCAACAGTCTCCCACTTGCACTAGAGTCATCTAATCTAGATTACATGGTAATATACCGAACACCCATGGCAGTTTGGTGCTGGTCATGTTTTGCCCTCGGGAGAGGTTTAGTCAACGGATCCGCCACATTCAGATCTGTGTGTACTTTGCAAATCTTTATGTCCCCATCTTGGACATATTCTCGAATAGCGTGAAAACGTAGATTGATGTGCTTCAGCTTCTTGTGTGACCTTGGTTCTTGCGCATTGGCTATGGCACCCATGTTATCACAGTAGATAGACATTGGGTCCAGCGCACTAGGAACCACACCCAGCTCTATAATGAACTCTTTCATCCATATCGCTTCTTGTGAAGCCTCCGAAGCAGCCATGTATTCCGATTCAGTTGAAGATCTCGCCACAACGCTTTGCTTTGCACTCCTCCAGCTAACTGCTGCTCCATTCAAAATAAATACGTATCCAGATTGTGATTTAGAATCATCCGGATCGGTGTTCCAACTAGCATCGGTGTAACCATTAATAACGAGTTATTCATCACCTCCATAAGAAAGAACCATATCCTTAGTTCTTCTCAAGTACTTAAGGATGTTTTTGACCGCTGTCCAATGATCCACTCCTGGATCACTTTGATATCTGCTAGTTAAACTAATAGCATATGCAATGTCGGGTCTAGTACATAGCATGGCATACATTAGAGATCCTATGGCTGAGGCATAGGGAGTCTTACTCATCCTTTCTCTATCTTCTGCCGATGTCGGATTTTGAGTTTTACTCAAGGTCGTATTGGGCAACATGGGCAAGAACCCTTTCTTGCTATCTTCCATTCCAAACCTCTTTAGAACTTTGTCCACATATGTACTTTGTGACAATGATATTAGGTGTCTCGATCTATCTCTATAAATCTTTATACCTAATATGTAAGCTGCTTCGCCAAGATCTTCATTAAAAACTATTATTCAAATATTCCTTGACACTATTAAGAAGGTCTACATCATTCCCAATCAACAATATGTCATCTACATATAGTATTAAGAATGCTACAGAGCTCCCACTCACTTTCTTGTAAATACAAGCTTCTCCATAAGTTTGTATAAAACCAAAACTTTTGATCACCTTATCAAAACGTTGATTCCAACTTCGGGATGCTTGCTTCAATCCATAGATGGACCGTTGAAGTTTGCATACCTTATTAGCATCTTTAGGATCGACAAAACCTTTGGGTTGCATCATATACAACTCTTCATCAATGTCTCCATTGAGGAATGCTGTTTTGACATCCATCTCCCATATCTCATAATCATAATATGCAGCGATTGCTAACATAATCCTCACAGACTTTAGCTTCGCTACTAGTGAGAAAGTCTCATCGTAGTCAACTCCTTGAATTTGTCGAAACCCCTTTGCGACAAGTCAAGCTTTATAGACAGTAACATTACCATCAGCATCTGTTTTCTTCTTGAAAATCCATTTGTTCTCGACAGCCTTTCGGCTGTCTGGTAAGTCCACCAAAGTCCATACTTGGTTTTCGTACATGGATCCAATCTCGGATTTCATGGCTTCTTGCCATTTATTGGAATCTGGGCTCATCATCGCTTCCTCATATGTCGCAGGGTCATCGGTGTTGTCCACCAACATGACACTCATAACGGGATCATACCAATCTGGAGTGGTACGAGTTCTCGTTGACCTGCGAGGCTCTGTAGCAACTACAACCGAAGTTTCATGATCATCATCATTAGCTTCCTCTCTTATTGGTGCAGGCACCACAAGAACTTCTTTCGGTGCTGCGCTACTCGCAATTTCGAGAGAACGTTCGACAACCTCGTCGAGTTCTACTTTCCTTCCAGTCACTTCTTTCGAGAGAAATTCCTTCTCTAAAAAAGATCCATTCTTGGCAACGAAGATTTTGCCTTCGGATCTATGATAGAAGGTATACCCAATAGTTTCCTTCGGGTATCCTATGAAGACGCAGTTTTCCGCTTTGGGTTCAAGCTTGTCCGGCTGTAACTTCTTTACATAGGCTTCGCAACCACAAACTTTAAGGAACGACAATCTAGGTTTCTTCCCAAACCATAATTCATACGGTGTCGTTTCAACGGATTTAGTTGGTGCCCTATTTAAAGTGAATGCGGCTGTTTCTAATGCATAACCCCAAAATGATAGCGGTAAATCTGTAAGTGACATCATAAAACGAACCATATCTAAGAGAGTTCGATTACGACGTTCGGACACACCATTACGCTGTGGTGTTCCCGGCGGTGTCAATTGTGAAAGTATTCCGCATTTCTTCAAATGCTCGCCAAACTCGTAACTTAGATATTCACCTCCACGATCAGAACATAGAAATTTAATCTTTTTGTTACGTTGATTCTCTACCTCACTTTGAAATTCCTTAAACTTCTCGAAAGTTTCAGACTTATGTTTCATGAAATAGATATACCCATATCTACTCAAGTCATCAATGAAGGTAAGAACATAACGATAACCACCGCGCGATGCTACACTCATTGGACCACACACATCGGTATGTATGACTTCCAATAAGTCCGTAGCTCGCTCCATCATACCAAAAAATGGAGTCTTAGTCATTTTACCCATCAGACATGCTTCGCATCTTTCAAGTGATTCAAAATCAAGTGATTCAAGAAGTCCATCGGAATGGAGTTTCTTCATACGCTTCACTCCAATGTGACCAAGACGACAGTGCCACATATAGGTCGAGTTATCGCTCGATTTCAAACGTTTAGCCTCAATATTATTAATATGTGTATTTCCACTATCGAGATTCAATAAGAATAGACCATCTATCAAAGGTGCATGTGCATAAAACATATTACTCATATAAATCGAACAACCATTATTCTTGGATTTAAACAAGTAACCGTCTCGCAATAAAAAAGATCCCGATATAATGTTCATGCTTAACGCAGGCACAAATAACAATTATTTAAGTATAAAACTAATCCCGATGGTAGATGAAGGGGTAGCGTGCCGACCGCGATGACATCAACCTTTGATCCGTTTCCCACGCGCATCGTCACCTCGTTCTTCGCTAGCTTCCGTTTATTCTGCAGCACCTGTTTCGAGTTACAAATATGAGCAACCGAACCAGTATCAAATACCCAGGCACTACTACGAGTACTAGTGAGATACACATCAATAACATGTATATTGGATATACCTTTCTTCTTGATGTTGCCGTTCTTCAAATCCGCCAAGTACTTTGGGCAATTCCGCTTCCAGTGACCTTCTCCCTTGCTGTAAAAGCACTCAGTATCAGGCTTAGGTCCAGCCATGGTCTTCTTCATCGGCGCGGTAACTTTCTTACCACCCTTCTTAAAGTGTCCCTTTTGCTTAGACTTGCCTTTCTTGAATTTGGTGGTCTTATTGACCATCAACACTTGGTGCTCTTTCTTGATCTCCACTTCTGCAGATTTTAACATAGCAAACAGTTCTGGCAACTGCTTGTTCATGTTTTGCATATTGTAGTTCATCACAAAGTTCTTGTAACTTGGTGGTAGTGATTGGAGGACACGGTAAATCCCCAAAGCATTAGGAATCACTATACCCAAGCTTTGAAGTTTGTTTGCGTGCCCAGACATCTTAAGCACATGCTCACTGACGGAGCTGCCCTCTTCCATCTTGCAGTTAAAGAACTTTTCAGAAGCCTCATAGCTCTCAATCGCCGCGTGAGTCTCAAAGATCAATTTGAGATCACGGACAATATCATGTGGGTCTGAATTCTCAAACCTTTTCTGAAGCTCTGATTCTAAACCATACAAGATAGCACACTGAACTGTGGAGTACTGAGTCTTCCGACGAGGTAAACATTCTTTACTTCGTCGGCAGCATCAGCTGCAGGCGGGTCACCCAGCGGTGCATCCAGCACATAGGTCAAATTACCAGCTGTGAGGACAATCCTCAAATTGCGGAACCAATCCGCGAAGTTGCTTCCATTGTTTTTCAACTTTTCTTTCTCTAGGAACGCATTAAAATTGATGGTAGGGGCCGCCATTGATCTACAACATATTTTCAATAGTTTAGACTAAGTTTATGACAAACTGAGTTCTAATTAATAGTTAAATTAATCTAGGTGAACTCCCACTCAAAACAATATCCCTCATATTGTTTTAGTGATCACACGAACCAAATCCACCACATCAACACCGATCATCAGGAGAGTTGATATAGTTTCAATGGCGAACAATCGACATGTTCATCATATCTACTATATGATTCATGCTTTACCTTTCGGTGATCCGTGTTCCGAGACCATGCCTGTACATGCTAGGCTCGTCAAGATCAAACCTTAGTTTCCGCATGAGCAAATCTGGCTTGCTCACGTTGTATAACCTTGCGGAATCTAACACACCCGATCATCACGTGGTGCTTCGAAACAACAAGCTTTAGCAACGGTGCTAACTAAGGGTGAACACTTTATGACTTGAAATTCATGTGCATGAGGGATCATCTTATAATGCTACCATCGTTAACTAAGCAATACAAGATGCATAAAGGATTAACATCACATGCAATTCATAATATGTGATATGATATGGCCTTTCTTCTTTTTGCTTCCGATCTCCATCTTCAAGCACGAACATGATCTCCATCATCACCGGCATTGCATCAAGGTCAATGACGCTTCTCCATGGTTGTCGTCCACCGGCTTCAACTATTACAACTACTTTGAATAGACACGCGGGTCTTAACATAAATTAAAGACAACCATATGGCTCCTGTTGGTTGCCAACTTACAATATGGATCATTGCATACATCAAATATAATCACAATCATGGCCATATCACATCACAGCACACCCCTGCAAAACAAAGTTAGACGCCTCTACTTTCTTTGCATGTTTTACGTGGTTTGGGGCTTTCAATAAGTGTCGTTCTAACTTACGAACATGAACCACAACATTGATACTAGTATTGTTAATCACCCATTGTAAATTGGATCTTAACTATGCTAGGAGAAACAGGCACCCGCAAAGCCACTTATGCAATACAAGTTGCATGTCAAGCGTGGAGCAAGTCTCATGAACGATGTCATGTAAGGTTAGCCCGGGCCGCTTCATCCCAACATCCCGCAAGATGCAAAGTACACAAGAAGCAATCGACAATAAAAGCATCAACGCCCACAATGACCATTGTGTTCTACTCGTGCAACAGATCTACATATAGACACGGCTCTGATACCACTGTTGGGTTTCGTAGCATGGAAAACAAAAAAATTCTATCGCATACAAACAAACAAGCCAAGATATATCTACTAGATTGTAGCAACGAGTCGATGGAATAACTCACCCTCGAAGATTCCAAAGTGTTTAACGAGAGCGGATTCTCGTGGGTGATGTAGTCGTACTCTTCCCGATCTCAAGATCGCGTAGACGATCCTTCCGGCGCTGCGTTCCGGCAGCGCTCCCGCAGTCGGTCACACGTTCGGTACTCGACGAAGACCTTCCTCTCCCTTGTTCCAGCAGGCAGCGGAGGTTGTAGCACTCTCCTCGCGATTCCGGCAGCACAACGGCGTGGTACCGGAAGTAGAGGGGAGATCTCGCAGGGCTTCGCCTTAAGCCGGAGCGAGTATGGTGGACTATGAGAGAGCCCTCGACGATCTAGGGTTTAGACACGCCGATGAGGAGGCTTGGCCGGCGGCTAGGGTTTCTAGGCGGCGACGGCGGTTTGCCCTAGGGCGGCGGCGGCGGCAACAGGTGGCGGCGCCGGCAGCTAGGGTTTAGAGGTGGAGGTTTTGGGTGTCTAGGAGGGGAGCCCTGCCCCTCCTTTTATAGGTGGAGGGGCCGGTCAAGGGGAGGGGAGTCCCTCCCCAACTCGGCTTCAAGGTGGGCCGGCGGTGGAGGGGAGGAACTCCTCCCCAACTCGGTTTCCACCTCCCTCTCCACTTCCCAAAATAGCCGTTTGACTTTCAAATTGGCGTTTGACTTTTCAAACAAGGATTTGATTAAACCCTCTATTTTGTTCAGCGATGACACTTAGTACATGATGCAATCATATCAACTTGATATAACACATTCATGTACCCTTCCCCTCTGGAGTGCCGGACATTCCGGAACCTTCTAGAACATTCCCGATGAAAACACGGGAACCATTCCCCAACTCTGAAACAGGACTTTCCTTATATGAATCTTATTCTCCGGACCATTCTGAATCTCCTGTGATATCCCGAATCCCATTCGAGACTCCGAACAACATTCAGACTCTTTCTCATCATTCCATAACTACTCAAACAACGTCGAATCCTTAAGTGTGTCTCCCTACGGTTCGTGAATTATGCGGACATGATCGAGACACTTCTCCGAACAATAACCAATAGAGGAATATGGAAATTCATATGGCTCCCACATATTTCTACGATTACTTTGCGATCGAATGAACCACTTACATACGATACCAATTTCCCTTTGTCTCACGATAGTTTACTTATCCGAGGTTATGATCGTTGGTATCTCTGCATACCTAGTTCAACCTCGTTACCGATAAGTACTCTTTTCTCGTTCCCGTGATATGTGATCCCTTGTGAGCCAGTCACATGCTTGCAAGCTAATTGGATGACATTTCACCGAGAGGGCCCAGACTATATCTATCCGTCATATGGATGGACAAATCCCACTCTTGATCCATGTGTCTCAACCAATACTTTCTGAACATTCAATGCCACCTTTATAACCACCCAGTTATGGTGTGGTGTTTGATGTCATCAAAGCATCCATCCGGTAAAGGTGATATGCATGATCTCATGGTCGAAGGAATTAGGTTACTATGTATCAGAAAGCATATAGCAATTGAACTATTTAAATGACTTGATCTTTATGCTACGCTTATCTATAGGAGTATGTCCATCATATCATTCTCCTAACGATATGATCTTGTTGTTGATAACATCCCAATGTTCATGATAGGGAAACCACAATCATATATCAACCAACAAGCTAGTGATGTATAGAGGCTTTACTAGGGACTTCAATTTAAGTTTACAAATCACACAAGTATTAATGTTTCCTTGTTAATACTATTATATCATGAATGTAAACCTTTATCATAAACACAAATATATAATAATAATTACATTTATTATTGCCTCTAGGGCATATCTCCAACAGCTCTTCCTCTCCTATTCCAGCCGTGCCCGTGCGGGCTGTGGCACCGCACCCGCCGGCGAAGCGGAAGAAGGAAGAGAAGAAGGAAGAAAAGAAGGAAGAAAAGAAGGAAGAGAAGAATGGCAGGAAGACCCCTCTTGTCTTCGACTTGAGCGATCTCGACTCGTAAGTTTCCTCAGTTCCTTTTTTGCTTTCTCTTGTCTGTTTGTTTTGTACTCGGCTGATTTTTCCTTTTGTAGCCACTCCTCCGACGGCTCCTTCAGCGATGGCGCTCGGGAGATGGTGGGGGAGTCGAGGGTTGTTCCTCCTCCTCATCAGACGGTGGCCACCTCTGAGGGCGCTGCTCCGAACCCTTCTCCGCAGGAGGCTCGGGTGGTTGTCCCCCAGAAGACTTCGGCTGGACCTTCGGAGTCGCCATCTAATCACATAAGTTTCTTTGCTCTTGCCATGGGGGGAGCCCCCGAGCGTTTTCGGGTGATCTGCTGATCATTTTTATTTTTGCTTCTTGTCTCGGTGGAAGCCCCCGAGCATCCATAGGATGATCTACTGATTGTTTTTCTTTGAGTTTTGGGGGGGAGCCCCTGAGCATTTTTTCGTATGTTTAACTTGCTTTGCTCGTTCTTTGGGCGTAGCCTCCGAGCCGTTCTTTTGACGAGTAGTGCCTTTTGCAGCCTTTTGTGCAAGGCGCCAACCAGCTGGTGCAGCAGCACCTGGCATTGGAGGTCAGTTTCAAACAGCTTCAAGGTACGTTCACGAGTTAATCATTTTGCTGCTTCTTGTATTTCGTTGCCCTGCGATCTGATAGGTGTTCTGCTGACTGCAGAGGACAACAATACCACCCTCTATGAGCTTGATGCTCTCAAAAGGAGCCTTGGGCGAGCGGAGAAGAAGGCCAAGGACGCCGTTGGTGCGAAGGACCGCCTCGAGCTGGAACTACCAATGCAGCCGCGGACAAGGAGCGCCAGCAACAGGAGGATACAGACCGCGAAGAGCAACTCGCCACTGCCACGACTTCGCGCGAGAAGGAGGTAGACGACAAGCTGATGGTGGCTGCCAAGGCTATTTCGGGTGAGTTGCTTCGTCTTCCCTTTTTCGGCTTCCTTGTCTTTCCTTGTTCTTTTATTTATATTGCCCCTTATCTTTCTTTAGATGTCGCGGGCATCGAGTTTGACCGCGGTGTCCTGGAGCACGAAAGTGCTCTGGATGATGCCACTGCGGCGGTCGAAGATTGTTGTGGTACCGTGGTCGGCTCGCTTGCCAAGGCCAAGGGAGGTTCTTGGGCGCTTCTATAAGGAGCTCGTCCCCAAGGGCGTCTCCTTCGAAGATGTCGATGCCTTGGAGGATGCACTGTCAGCCGAAGCACCTGCGGCGTACAAGTGCAAGCAGAAAGGCATTGGTGCGTCCGTCGGGCTGGCGATGGTCCTGGCCTCTGGAGCGGAGCTGGATCTTCATCAGGTCACCTCTCGGATGCCAACGGCTGCTGACGGATCCGAGGTAGCCTTCGCCATCTATGTTGCTCGCTGTAAGCGTTATGGGCCGAAGTTGATTGACCTGTTGGCTGAGTACATGTTGAGGCAGCAGGGATGGGCCAAGGGGAGGCAGTCTGGCTCCGAGGCTACTCAGGATGTAGCTTCTTAGGCCTTGTAGTTGTAGGATAGCTTTTGTTTCCTTTGTTGTAATTATGTCTATGAACGATCATTGTGCCACGCAGTGGCTTTTTTCTGCACATAATTAATTTCCGAGTTCCGTGCTCCTTCAGATGCTTGTTCATATCCTTGTCTTCTGTTACTCTAGGGGCCTTCGGGTGATGATCCCGTTGATACTTCGCCTACATCGCAGCTGCGGCCATCCCTGGATTGTGCGTCGCAACTTGTATTTCTTCGAGACCGCGTTCGTGGCCTTGAGAAAGAGTTGCTTGGGGTGCGTGGCCACGCCGATGTTTGGAAATCGAAGGCAGAGCGAGGCGCTGCCAGAGAGGATTATTTGATGACGGAGTTGCGTCGTTTGTCCGAACAACTGCAATGTGAGCTTTTCGAGCTGTTGCTCATTGTTTCGGATGCGCCTGTTGGCCTTTTATCTTACTTTTGCAAGTATTGCAGGTGCTAACCTTGCTCCGAGGGAGGAAAAGGAGCGTGTTGCTGTTCGGATCAACTGCCTGACCCAGCAGGACATGGAGGCCGGGGGGTTCTTCTGGATGGACCGTGATCATGCCATGGTTCTTGCGACGGTGCAGTATCGTGTCCACCAGGTATCGCGGGTGCTGCGTAAGGTGAATTCTTCGTTGGCGTCAGTTCTGCATGTGATGTTTCCGCTGGATGAGGCGTCGTCGACTCTCTATGGCCTGCTGTCGAAGTTTCGAAATGTGCATCGTGTCCGGGAACTGGTGCGGCATTAGCTTGTCGCGGGGGTGAAAGCTACGCTCTCCCTTGTGCGGTTGGATCGTCCCGATGTAGATCTGTCTGCTGTAGCAGATGGGCCGCCTCTTCGGTCAGATGGCGGCGAGTGGGATATACGTCCACATTATGTGGCTATAAGGCAGTATGCCAAACAAATTGTAGATTTGTTTGAGCAGCGTGCGCGGGCTATTCTTCAGAATAGGTAGGACCTGTAAAAAAGATAGATGTAAAATTTGTATATATTTGACTGGGCATGTTGTGCCCTTTATTGTAAAGGTTTATTGTTGTTTAGCACGTGGTGCTTTGTTTGTATACGTGTCCTTTTAGTTAGCCTGACGTGGTCATCTACTCAGGTGTACACGCGTTATCCTCAGTCGACGAAGTCGTGAGGTAGGGGGAGCCCCCGAGTGTGTTGTAATATGGAGTAAAATGCAGACAATAGGTGAATTTTTTTTTGGGTGAGACACTTAGCTTTATTCATATCATAAGGAGGAGGTGCATTGTTCGGCTGAGTAGCCTTGGCTAAATAGCCTTATTGAAAGTAAAAGAGGGAGGCAGCTAGGGGTAGAAGCGTCGCAGCTGTGCGACATTCCATGGGTTCGAGTATGCGACTCCAGACTCCGCGTGCTTGAGGCGATATGCGCCACCTAGGATGACTTCAGTGACGATGTAGGGTCCTTCCCATGGTGACTCGAATTTCTTCGGTCGCTCTTGCTTGAGTCGCAAGACTAGGTCTCCTTCGACGAAGGACCTTGGGCGCAGCCGTCGGCTGTGGTAGTTGCGGAGGCTCTGTTGATACACCGCTGATCGAGCAACTGCTATATCACGCGCCTCATCGAGTGTGTCGACGGCGTCTTTGAGTGCAGCCGTCGATTCGGCTTCGCTGTAGGCAACGACCCGTGGGGCCTTGTGGCGTACCTCTGCTGGCAGCACGGCTTCGGCTCCGTGCACCATGAAGAAAGGCGTGTAGCCAGTTGAGCTATTTGGCGTTGTGCGCAGGCTCCACAGGACAGAGGGAAGCTCTTGTGTCCAGGCTCCGGCGAGCCGCTCGAGTGGGCTTATTAGGCACTTCTTGATGCCCGCGCCGACGAGGCCGTTGGCCTTTTCAATCTGCCCGTTCGTTTGCGGGTGCGCCACGGAGGCGTATGTGATGTTGATTCCGAGGTCTTCGCAGAAGTCCTAGAATTCTTTGGAGATAAAGTTTGACCCATTGTCGGTGATGATGCTATGTGGCACTCCGAACCTGTAGACAATGGATTCAAAGAACTTGATGGCAGTTTTGCCCTTTTGGTTAGTGACGGGCATGGCCTCAATCTACTTGGTGAATTTGTCGACTGCGACTAGGAGGTAGACGTGACCTCCTTTCGAGGACCTTAGCAATTTGTCGATCATGTCGAGGCCCCATTGGGCGAAGGGCCAGGCCAAAGGTATGGGCCTGAGCTCTGATCCGGGTGCGTGCGGTTTATCTGCGAATCTTTGGCACCCGTTGCATCTTTGGACGATGTCCTTGGCGTCATTCATGGTCGTTGGCCAGTAGAATCCAACTCGTAGAGATTTGGTGACAAGGGCGCGGCTGCCCGCATGATGGCCACAGATGCCCTCGTGGATGTCTTGGAGGATGGTTTTGTCGTCACCGATGGTGACGCACCGTTGGAGTACACCCGAAATGTTGCGCTTGTATATCTCGCCATTGATGATGGTGAAGGACTTGGACCGGCGAGATATGCGCCGGGCACCTGTCGGGCTATCAGGCAGTTCACCGTCTACCAGGTACCTTAGGTATGGCCGTGTCCAAGTTTCTTCGACTTTCATGACCTGCATTAGGTTGACCACTGCGACCTCTGTGTCGAGCTTTTCGGGTCCTTCCTGCCCTTCGGGTAGCGCAGCCCCCGAGTGTTATGCTTCTTCGGGTGATCCCTTTGGGAATTTACGTTTGATGGATGACACGCAGATCTTTTCAAGGAACACACCTGGTGGCACCCGTGCACAGGTGGAGCCGATGTTGGCGAGTCTGTCGGCCTCTTCGTTGCTTTCTCTCCCAACGTGCTGAAGCTCGCAGACGTCAAAGTCTCCTTCGAGTGCGTTGTAGAGTGCGCAGTATGCGATCATGTTGGCGGCGTGTGCGTCGCACTCGTTCATCGTCTGCTGGACGACGAGGTTCGAGTCTCCGTATATGAACAGGCGCGTTGCGCCGTAGATCTTGGCCATTCTCATGCCGTGAATGAGGGCTTCGTATTCGACCTCGTTGTTGGAAGCTCAAAATTTCATCCGGAGGACGTACTTCATCTTGTCGCCCTGCGGGGAGGTCAGTATGACCCCGACTCCTGCTCCAGCTTCGCACTTGGAGCCGTCGAAGTGCATCGTCCATGACTGTGTCATGTCCGGCGTGTCTGGCAGCTGCAGTTCCATCCAGTGGACGAGGAAGTCCGGAAGGACCTAAGACTTGATCGCATGGCGCTTCTCGTAGACGATGTCTAGAGGTGACAGCTCGATGCCCCACAGGGCTACACGTCCTGTGGCCTCCGGGTTGTTCAGGATGCTGTTCAGTGGTGCCTCATTGACGACCATCACCTGGTGCTCCTGGAAGTAGTGGCTCAGCCGACGAGCCGTCATGAACACGCCGTAGGCGAGTTTCTGGTAGTGAGGGTACCTCTGCTTTGTCGGCGTCAGTACCTTGCTGAGGTAGTATATTGGGTGTTGGACCCCATGGGTCTTTCCTTCTTCAGGTCGCTCGACCACCAGTACGGTGCTTACCACCTGGTGTGTGGCTGCTATGTACAGCAGTAAAGGCTCGTGCTCCTTTGGCGTGACCAAGACGGGTGAGGTAGAGAGCAGCCGCTTTAGATCTTCGAATGCGTCGTCCGCCTCGGGCGTCCACTCGAATTTGTCTGCCTTGCGCAGCAGCTGGTAGAACGACAGGGCTTTTTCGCCCATGCGGCTGATGAACTTTCTCAATGCCGCGATTCGCCCAGCAAGTTGCTGGATGCCCTTGAGGTTCTTCGGCTTCTCCATGGCCATTATGGCCCATATTTTCTTCGGGTTCGCCTCGATCCCTCGCCGGGAGATGAAGTAGCCTAGCAGCTGACCAGATGGGACGCCGAAGGCGCAATTCTCTGGGTTTAACTTGATCTTGTATTGATCAAGGTTATCGAACGTCTCGTGGAGATCGTCGATGAGCGTCTTGGCCTTTGATGACTATGTCGTCGACATAGACTTGTATGTTGCCGCCGATCTGGTCCTTCAGGCATGCCTGCATGCACCGTTGGTACGTGGTGCCTACGTTCTTCAGCCCGAAGGGCATTGTGTTGTAGCAAAACACTCTGAACGGCGTGATGAACGCTGTTTTCTTCTGATCTTCGACCTTCAGTCGAATCTGGTTGTAGCCTGAGTAGGCGTCGAGGAAGGAGAGTTTTTCGCATCCTGCAGTCGAATCGATGATCTGATCGATCCGAGGGAGAGGGAAGTGATCCTTCGGGCAGTGCTTGTTCAGCGATGTGAAGTCCACGCACATCCACAGGATGTCCGTGTCCTTTTTGGGGACCATCACGGTGTTGGCGAGCCACTCGCTCTCCTTGATCTCCCTAATGATGTTTGTGTAGGGTTTCGTAGCATGGAAAACAAAAAAATTCTATCGCATACAAAAAAACAAGCCAAGATCTATCTACTAGATTGTAGCAACGAGTCGATGGAATAACTTACCCTCGAAGATTCCAAAGTGTTTAAAGAGAGCGGATTCTCGTGGGTGATGTAGTCGTACTCTTCCCGATCTCAAGATCGCGTAGACGATCCTTCCGGCGCTGCGTTCCGGCAGCACTCCCGCAGTCGGTCACACGTTCGGTACTCGACGAAGACCTTCCTCTCCCTTGTTCCAGCAGACAGCGGAGGTTGTAGCACTCTCCTCGCGATTCCGGCAGCACAACGGCGTGGTACCGGAAGTAGAGGGGAGATCCCGCAGGGCTTCGCCTTAAGCCGGAGCGAGTATGGTGGAGTATGAGAGAGCTTTAGTGGTCTAGGGTTTAGACACACCAATTAGAAGGCTCTAATCCGAAGGCTAGGGCAATTAGAAGCTCTAAACCAAAACGTCTCTAAACCGGAGGCTGTGGCTAGGGTTTAGATTTAGAGGATAGGAACTTGTGTGTCTAGAGGAGGGAGCCCTGCCCCTCCTTATATAGGTGGAGGGGCCGGCGCGCCAGGGGAGGGAGGGGAGTCCCTCCCCAACTCGGCTTGGAGGTGGGCCGCTGGTTGGAGGAGGGATTCCCTCCCCAACTCGGTTTCCCTCCTTCCTCCTCTTTCCACTTTCCAAAAACTTGCCGTTTGACTTTCAAACTAGCCGTTTGACTTTTCAATTTAGGATTTGATTAAACCCTTTATTTTGGACAGCGAATACACTTAGTACATGATGCAATCATTCCAACTTGCAATGACACACTCATGTACCCCTTCCCCTCCGAAGTGCCGGACATTCCGGAACCTTCTAGAACATTCCCGATGAAAACACCGGAATCATTCCCGAACTCCGAAACGGAACTTTCCTTATATGAATCTTATTCTCCGGACCATTCCGGATCACCTCGTGATAACCCGGATCCCATCCGAGACTCCGAACAACATTCGGTCTCTTTCTCATAATACCATAACTACTCAAACAACGTCGAATCCTTAAGTGTGTCTCCCTACGGTTCGTGAATTATGCGGACATGATCGAGACACTTCTCCGAACAATAACCAATAGAGGAATCTGGAAATTCATATGGCTCCCACATATTTCTACGATTACTTTGCGATCGAATGAACCACTTACATACGATACCAATTTCCCTTTGTCTCACGATGGTTTACTTATCCGAGGTTATGATCGTCGGTATCTCTGCATACCTAGTTCAACCTCGTTACCGATAAGTACTCTTTTCTCGTTCCCGTGATATGTGATCCCTTGTGATCCAGTCACATGCTTGCAAGCTAATTGGATGACATTCCACCGAGAGGGCCCAGAGTATATCTATCCATCATATGGATGGACAAATCCCACTCTTGATCCATGTGTCTCAACCAATACTTTCCGAACACTCAATGCCACCTTTATAACCACCCAGTTACGGTGTGGTGTTTGATGTCATCAAAGCATCCATCCGGTAAAGGTGATATGCATGATCTCATGGTCGAAGGAATTAGGTTACTATGTATCAGAAAGCATATAGCAATTGAACTATTTAAATGACTTGATCTTTATGCTACGCTTATCTATAGGAGTATGTCCATCATATCATTCTCCTAACGATATGATCGTGTTGTTGATAACATCCCAATGTTCATGATAGGGAAACCACAATCATATATCAACCAACAAGCTAGTGATGTATAGAGGCTATACTAGGGACTTCAAATTAAGTTTACAAATCACACAAGTATCAATGTTTCCTTGTTAATACTATTATAGCATGAATGCAAACATTTATCATAAACACAAAGATATAATAATAACTACATTTATTATTGCCTCTAGGGCATATCTCCAACAGTCTCTCACTTGCACTAGAGTCATCTAATCTAGATTACATGGTAATATACCGAACACCCATGGCAGTTTGGTGCTGGTCATGTTTTGCCCTCAGGAGAGGTTTAGTCAACGGATCCGCCACATTTAGATCTGTGTGTACTTTGCAAATCTTTATATCCCCATCCTGGATATGTTCTCGAATAGCGTGAAAATGTAGCTTGATGTGCTTCAGCTTCTTGTGTGACCTTGGTTCTTGCGCATTGGTTATGGCGCCCATGTTATCACAGTAGATAGACATTGGGTCCAGCGCACTAGGAACCACACCCAGCTCTGTAATGAACTCTTTCATCCATATCGCTTCTTGTGAAGCCTCCGAAGCAGCCATGTATTCTGATTCAGTTGAAGATCTCGCCACAACGCTTTGCTTTGCACTCCTCCAGCTATCTGCTGCACCATTCAAAATAAATACGTATCCGGATTGTGATTTAGAATCATCCGGATCGGTGTTCCAACTAGCATCGGTGTAACCATTAAAAAACGAGCTGTTCATCACCTCCATAAGAAAGAACCATATCCTTAGTTCTTCTCAAGTACTTAAGGATGTTTTTGACCGCTGTATAATGATCCACTCCTGGATCACTTTGATATCTGCTAGTTAAACTAACAACATATGCAATGTCGGGTCTAGTACATAGCATGCCATACATTAGAGATCCTATGGCTGAGGCATAGGGAGTCTTACTCATCCTTTCTCTATCTTCTGCCGATGTCGGACTCTGAGTTTTACTCAAGGTCGTATTGGGCAACATGGGCAAGAACCCTTTCTTGCTTTCTTCCATTCCAAACCTCTTTAGAACTTTGTCCAAATATGTACTCTGTGACAATGATATTTGGCGTTTCGATCTATCTCTATAAATCTTTATGCCTAATATGTAAGCTGCTTCGCCAAGATCCTTCATTGAAAAACTTTTATTCAAATATTCCTTGACACTATTAAGAAGGTCTACATCATTCCCAATCAACAATATGTCATCCACATACAGTATTAAGAATGCTACAGAGCTCCCACTCACTTTCTTGTAAATATAAGATTCTCCATAAGTTTGTATAAAACCAAAACTTTTGATCACCTTATCAAAACGTTGATTCCAACTTCGGGATGCTTGCTTCAATCCATAGATGGATCGTTGAAGTTTGCACACCTTGTTAGCATCTTTAGGATCGGCAAAACCTTTGGGTTGCATCATATACAACTCTTCATCAATGTCTCCATTGAGGAATGCTGTTTTGACATCCATCTGCCATATCTCATAATCATAATATGCAGCGATTGCTAACATAATCCTCACAGACTTTAGCTTTGCTACCGGTGAGAAAGTCTCATCGTAGTCAACTCCTTGAATTTGTCGAAACCCTTTTGCGACAAGTCGAGCTTTATAGACAGTAACATTACCATCAACACCTGTTTTCTTCTTGAAAATCCATTTGTTCTCGAGAGCCTTCCGGCCATCCGGTAAGTCCACCAAAGTCCATACTTGGTTTTCGTACATGGATCCAATCTCGGATTTCATGGCTTCTTGCCATTTATTGGAATCTGGGCTCATCATCGCTTCCTCATATGTCTCGGGGTCATCGGTGTTGTCCACCAACATGACATTCATAACGGAATCATACCAATCTGGAGTGGTACGAGTTCTCGTTGACCTCCGAGGCTCTGTAGCAACTTCAACCGAAGTTTCATGATCACCATCATTAGCTTCCTCTCTTATTGGTGCAGGCACCACAGGAACTTCTTCCGGTGCTGTGCTACTCGCAATTTCGAGAGAAGGTTCGACAACCTCTTCGAGTTCTACTTTCCTTCCAGTCACTTCTTTTGAGAGAAATTCCTTCTCTAGAAAGGATCCATTCTTGGCAACGAAGATTTTGCCTTCGGATCTATGATAGAAGGTATACCCAATAGTTTCTTTCGGGTATCCTATGAAGACGCATTTTTCCGCTTTGGGTTCAAGCTTGTCCGGCTGTAACTTCTTTACATAGGCTTCGCATCCCCAAACTTTAAGGAACGACAATTTAGGTTTCTTCCCAAACCATAATTCATACGGTGTCATTTCAACGGATTTAGATGGTGCCCTATTTAAAGTGAATGCGGCTGTTTCTAATGCATAACCCCAAAATGATAGCGGTAAATCTGTAAGTGACATCATAGAACGAACCATATCTAAGAGAGTTCGATTACGACGTTCAGACACACCATTACGCTGTGGTGTTCCCGGCGGTGTCAATTGTGAAAGTATTCCGCATTTCTTCAAATGCTCGCCAAACTCGTAACTCAGATATTCACCTCCACGATCAGAACGTAGAAATTTAATCTTCTTGTTACGTTGATTCTCTACCTCACTTTGAAACTCCTTAAACTTCTCGAAAGTTTCGGACTAATGTTTCATGAAATAGATATACCCATATCTACTCAAGTCATCCGTGAAGGTAAGAACATAACGATAACCACCGCGTGATGCTACACTCATTGGACCACATACATCGGTATGTATGATTTCCAATAAGTCCGTAGCTCGCTCCATCATACCAGAAAATGGAGTCTTAGTCATTTTTCCCATCAGACATGCTTCGCATCTTTCAAGTGATTCAAAATCAAGTGATTCAAGAAGTCCATCGGAATGGAGTTTCTTCATACGTTTCACTCCAATGTGACCAAGACGACAGTGCCACATATAGGTCGAATTATCGCTTGATTTCAAACGTTTAGCCTCAATGTTATTGATATGTGTATTTCCACTATCGAGATTCAATAAGAATAGACCATCTAACAAAGGTGCATGTGCATAAAACATATTACTCATATAAATCGAACAACCATTATTCTCGGACTTAAACAAGTCACCGTCTCGCAATAAACAAGATCCCGATATAATGTTCATGCTCAACGCAGGCACCAAATAACAATTATTTAAGTATAAAACTAATCCCGATGGTAGATGAAGGGGTAGTGTGCCGACCGCGATCACATCAACCTTTGATCCATTTCCCACGCGCATCGTCACCTCGTTCTTCGCTAGCTTCCGTTTATTCTGCAGCACCTGTTCGAGTTACAAATATGAGCAACCGAACCAGTATCAAATACCCAGGCACTACTACGAGTACTAGTGAGATACACATCAATAACATGTATATCAGATATACCTTTATTCTTGATGTTGCCGTTCTTCAAATCCGCCAAGTACTTTGGGCAATTCCGCTTCCAGTGACCTTCTCCCTTGCAGTAAAAGCACTCAGTATCAGGCTTAGGTCCAGCCTTGGTCTTCTTCGTCGGCGTGGTAACTTTCTTACCACCCTTCTTGAAGTGTCCCTTCTGCTTAGACTTGCCTTTCTTGAATTTGGTGGTCTTATTGACCAACAACACTTGGTGCTCTTTCTTGATCTCCACTTCTGCAGATTTCAACATGGCAAAGAGTTCTGGCAACGTCTTGTTCATGTTCTGCATGTTGTAGTTCATCACAAAGTTCTTGTAACTTGGTGGTAGTGACCAAAGCATTAGGAATCACTATACCCAAGCTTTGAAGTTTGTTTGCGTGCCCAGACATCTTAAGCACATGCTCACTGACAGAGCTGCCCTCTTCCATCTTGTAGTTTAAAGAACTTTTCAGAAGCCTCATAGCTTTCAATTGCCGCATGAGTCTCAAAAATCAATTTGAGATCCTCGACAATATCATATGGGTCTGAATCTTCAAACCTTTTCTGAAGCTCCGATTCCAAACCATACAAGATAGCACACTGAACTATGGAGTACTGATTCTTCCGAGCGAGGTAAACATTCTTTACTTCATCGGGAGCATCAGCTGCAGGTGGGTCACCTAGCGGTGCATCCAGCACATAGGTCAAATTACCAGCTGTGAGGACAATCCTCAAATTTCGGAACCAATCCGCGAAGTTGCTTCCATTGTTTTTCAACTTTTCTTTCTCTAGGAACGCATTAAAATTGATGGTAGGGGCTGCCATTGATCTACAACATATTTGCAATAGTTTAGACTAAGTTTATGACAAATTGAGTTCAAATTAATTAAAGTTAATCTAGGTGAACTCCCACTCAAAACAATATCCCTCACATTGTTTTAGTGATCACATGAACTAAATCCACTACATCAACACCGATCATCACGAGAGTTGATCTAGTTTCAATGGCGAACAATCGACATGTTCATCATATCTACTATATGATTCATGCTTTACCTTTCGGTGATCCGTGTTCCGAGACCATGTATGTACATGCTAGGCTCGTCAAGATCAAACCTTAGTTTCCGCATGAGCAAATCTGGCTTGCTCACGTTGTATACACTTGCGGAATCTAACACACCCGATCATCACGTGGTGCTTCGAAACAACAAGCTTTAGCAACGGTGCTAACTAAGGGTGAACACTTTATGACTTGAAATTCATGTGCATGAGGGATCATCTTATAATGCTACCGTCGTCTACTAAGCAATACAAGATGCATAAAGGATTAACATCACATGCAATTCATAATATGCGATATGATATGGCCTTTCTTCTTTGTGCTTCCGATCACCATCTTCTAGCACGAACATGATCTTCATCATCACCGGCATTGCATCAAGGTCAATGATGCCTCTCCATGGTTGTCGTCCACCGGCTTCAACTATTACAACTACTTTGAATAGACACGCGGGTCTTAACATAAATTAAAGACAACCATATGGCTCCTGCCGGTTGCCAACTTACAATAAGGAACATTGCATACATCAAATATAATCACAATCATGGTCATATCACATCACTGCACACCCCTGCAAAACAAAGTTAGACGCCTCTACTTTCTTTGCATATTTTACGTGGTTTTGGGGCTTTCAATAAGTGTCGTTCTAACTTACGAACAAGAACCACAACATTGATACTAGTATTGTTAATCACCCGTTGTAAATTGGATCTTAACTATGCTAGGAGAAACAGGCACCCGCAAAGCCACTTATGCAATACAAGTTGCATGTCAAGCGTGGAGCAAGTCTCATGAACGATGTCATGTAAGGTTAGCCCGGGCCGCTTCATCCCAACATACCGCAAGATGCAAAGTACACAAGAAGCAATCGACAACAAAAGCATCAACGCCCACAATGACCATTGTGTTCTACTCGCGCAATAGATCTACATATAGACACGGCTCTGATACCACTGTAGGGTTTCGTAGCATGGAAAACAAAAAATTTCTATCGCATACAAACAAACAAGCCAAGATCTATCTACTAGATTGTAGCAACGAGTCGATGGAATAACTTACCCTCGAAGATTCCAAAGTGTTTAACGAGAGCGGATTCTCGTGGGTGATGTAGTCGTACTCTTCCCGATCTCAAGATCGCGTAGACGATCCTTCCGGCGCTGCGTTCCGGCAGCACTCCCGCAGTCGGTGACACGTTCGGTACTCGACGAAGACCTTCCTCTCCCTTGTTCCAGCAGGCAGCGGAGGTTGTAGCACTCTCCTCGCGATTCCGGCAGCACAACGGCGTGGTACCGGAAGTAGAGGGGAGATCCCGCAGGGCTTAGCCTTAAGCCGGAGCGAGTATGGTGGAGTATGAAAGATCTTTTGTGGTCTAGGGTTTAGACACACCAATTAGAAGGCTCTAATCCGAAGGCTAGGGCAATTAGAAGCTCTAAACCAAAACGGCTCTAAACCGGAGGCTGTGGCTAGGGTTTAGATTTAGAGGATAGGAACTTGTGTGTCTAGAGGAGGGAGCCCTGCCCCTCCTTATATAGGTGGAGGGGCCGGCGCGCCAGGGGAGGGAGGGGGGTCCCTCCCCAACTCGGCTTGGAGGTGGGCCGCCGGTTGGAGGAGGGATTCCCTCCCCAACTCGGTTTCCCTCCTTCCTCCTCTTTCCACTTTCCAAAAACTTGTCGTTTGACTTTCAAACTAGCCGTTTGACTTTTCAATTTAGGATTTGATTAAACCCTTTATTTTGGACAGCGAATACACTTAGTACATGATGCAATCATTCCAACTTGCAATGACACACTCATGTACCCCTTCCCCTCCGGAGTGCCGGACATTCCGGAACCTTCTAGAACATTCCCGATGAAAACACCGGAATCATTCCCGAACTCCGAAATGGAACTTTCCTTATATGAATCTTATTCTCCGGACCATTCCGGATCACCTCGTGATATCCCGGATCCCATCCGAGACTCCGAACAACATTCGGTCTCTTTCTCATAATACCATAACTACTCAAACAACGTCGAATCCTTAAGTCTGTCTCCCTACGGTTCGTGAATTATGCGGACATGATCGAGACACTTCTCCGAACAATAACCAATAGAGGAATCTGGAAATTCATATGGCTTCCACATATTTCTACGATTACTTTGCGATCGAATGAACCACTTACATACGATACCAATTTCCCTTTGTCTCACGATAGTTTACTTATCCGAGGTTATGATCGTCGGTATCTCTGCATACCTAGTTCAACCTCGTTACCGATAAGTACTCTTTTCTCGTTCCCGTGATATGTGATCCCTTGTGATCCAGTCACATGCTTGCAAGCTAATTGTAACACCCTCAGAATCGACCCTATGCAAGTTTTAGCGAAACCCGCCAAACCCGCATAGAAATGATTCAAAGGTGCCCACCAGGCACTTTCGTGCGGGTGGAAAACGAAGTAATAACATTACACAACAGTCCTCGATGGGACCCACAGAACAGATATATACAACAGCGACTCGAAGAGTCAAGAATACAGATATAATATACAAAGATCCAAATCACCTTGAAAATGATAGAGCATCCGACTACGGACAAGATGCAAATGGGGCTAAGAGCCCTGAAGAATAACCAATGGCGTCCATAACCCTGCCCAGGCCAAGCCGGAAGGGTAACCCTACTAACGACGTCGATCTCAAAACCTGCTTAAACAAAAGGGGTGCCGACAAAGGGCAAAGGAAAAAGAGGAGCGTCAGTACTGAGGCCAGTACACGGCGAGACTAGAATTCGGCGGTCCTCGCCTACATAGGTATGGTGGACTGAGCGGCAGCGATAGCATGCACTAGACAACCTATAGAGACTCGAAACAACTGGCGGTAATCAGAGAGAGATAAGAATGACCTATCCGGATCCAACCTGAAGCTAACACCAAACAAACCCATCCTGGTGTTTCCCCCTCAAGACCAAACGAGGAAGTCAACCGAGGAACTCACACGGTTGGCAGT
Organism: Avena sativa; assembly: GCA_916181665.1. Classification (NCBI taxonomy): domain Eukaryota; kingdom Viridiplantae; phylum Streptophyta; class Magnoliopsida; order Poales; family Poaceae; genus Avena; species Avena sativa. Next base: position 478,504,789 of record OV702283.1, read on the forward strand.
TTTATTTATTCAGTTATCGTTGCAGCAATTACTAGTCAGGTATAGATAATCATCCTGATAAAATAAACAGTGGGCCATTTTAGTTAATCATTTCGTTGTAGTTGCGGCACTTACTAGTCAGATACAAATAGCATGAGATAACCCCAAAAACCCAGCAGTTGTTGGTACTTTTATTCAGCCATTCCGTTGTAGTTGCAATACTTACTAGTCAGGTACAATGGTCGCAAGCGACACTCCAAACAAGCAATTGTGGGCAGTATTAATTAGCCATTCCATTATAGTGAAGCTGATTACTAGTCATTATAAAATCAAATTTATAGCAATAAACTTTAGTTATGCTTGTCTATGGTCGAGATACTGTGCTCCAAGTCGTCCATAACCGCGGACACGGCTTTCAGAAAGTTTTAACCCGGCCGGGGTGCACAAATAGCAACACACACACGATCAACCTCGGAAAAACCAAATCAAAACCCAACGAGGTCTTCACGACAGAGCAATCACAAGATTCAGAAATATTTCAGGGGGCCACCCCTTGGAGTACACCCGCAACGAAGTAAGCAAGCTCCGAGACGGACTCAAGGTTTGGGTGGACGGCTGTGAGCGACTGGGAACCCCAAACGGGGCTTGTCGACACCGCGAAAACGTGTCCCGATCCTAAACAGTACAGGTGCTATCTGTCGCACAATTTAAATAAAGCAGTAGCATGGCATAAGTACAGAATAGTAAATAAAACCTCAAACTAGTTTGTGGCCCCAAGAAATAAGACGGAATCAAGCTCTGGCTAAGGGGGGGCCCATACTCCCCATATGTGGATAGCGCGATAAATCAAGGAATAGGTATCAAGTACTCGGGGTCCTACGGGACACAAGTGGGCGTTCGGAAACCAAATATTTTCTATCACCCACTGATGCCTCTGCTTACTTCAATTTTAGTTGTTAAACAGGAATTAAAGTGAACGATAAGTAAAACTATGATCATCTCCAACAACAACACGCGGAAATACATCAACAACTGTGGCACTGGACGACACACAACAGCACTTGAGCAAGCGACTACGACGCGCAAGTCCAACTATCTACCAAACAACAGGTAATAGGATGTGTCCAAGGCAATATGAGGCTGCAGGGAATATCCAGGAACGAAACTAGAGCATCGCAACACAGATAGCAAAAGATCAACAGGAGGGAATAAATACTAGAAAAGTAAGATAGGTAGAAAGGGGGGAGATGCTCGCCTGAAAACATTGTCGAAGGTTCAACCGAAGATCGGGTCGACACTCGCATCAACTCAACGGCCTTATCCGCGAAGAAGCAAAACACTAGAAGAACACCGGATGCACTATTTAATACAACGGCAGAAGATCGGGCATGATGCATGTATGATGCATGGCATGGCAAGGTGCGATGCAATTAGGTCATATTAAGTGGAACCAGGGTCCCGACAATTATTCAGGTGGTTCATGTTGTTTAGATACCCCGCATTTTTAAATGTTGTTTTAACATAGCAGAAGATAGCACCGGTTCACTACACAAATTTAAATGAGGCCAATATAAGGCTAGATTTGCCCGCATATGGGCCCCATATTTAATTATAAGGTGAATCGGCATAAGGCCCCCAAACCACATGATAATATGCATGCGAGAATGACAATTAATATGCAACAATTTTATATTACATTTATAAAAATAGGGCTCGGGAGGGGAATCACACATTAGGGTTCGGCAGATCTTGGGTTCCGGGGTTCGGGTCTCGGGGTCCAGGGTTCGACGGGTTCGGCCTCGGACTCCGGTATTTAGGGTCTTCGGATCAAGGGTGTAGATCTTGTCGCACGAGCGTCGATGCTTCCGGGAAGGAGAACTTGGTTCGGTGTCGGGGCGCATCGGATTCTTCCGGGTCGCTGTCGTTCTTGTCGTCGTGCCGATCTTGTCGGGTTCCCCGGGGTCGATCTTGCCGTTGCGAGGGTCTTGTCGGGCCCGCGCCATCGAGTCGGTGTTAGCGTTCGGGAGCGTTCTCGTGGCAATCTTGGCGTCCTGGGGGCGATCCTGTCACATCCGCGGTCGTCGGGTCGGACTTGGCGTTCGGGAGGAAGAACTTGGCGTTCCTTAAGGGAGATCTTGGGGTGTGGCGCCACATATCCGTGATGGCAAACTCGGTTTCCGTGTCGACGGCATCAGGGTTCCGCGGGCTTATGCTCTGGAAGAAACACATGTCGCACCATGTTGGAGGCCTAGGGGTACCGTTCGTCCGCGCCGATCGAAGAGAAGACCTTGACACGGCTTGGCAACTCATGGCCGCATGGCTTCTTTCGAGATCTTGTCGAGATATGCCTTGGAGGATAACCGTAAGGGCGCCTGCACGTCTGCCTGGAGCTTGTGCAAATCAGAGGACAAACCAACTTTTAGGTGCCCATAGAAACACACAAACACAGGACATACATGCAAAGGAGACGGGCAAAGCGACCGAGGCAGAGAGACCTAAGGACGGCAGCGCGGCCGGAAGCGGAGCTTGGCGAGTCACTGGCGAACAGGGACCATGCGGCGGCGCTCGGGAAGGCCTCGACGGCGTCAACGAGGCGACGCCTGAGGTCAACGTGGGCTGGGCGAGAAGCTACCGGGGCAGGGAGTCGACGAGGCCACCGGCGGCGGAGGAAGGCGGCGTCGGGGAAGGACCTGCGGCCGCGGGCGGCGCCGGCGAGCGGGCGGAGGGAGGTGCGGCTCGGCGAAGAGCCCCGGCCGGCGGACGGCGGCTGGAGGAGAAGCCGGGGCGAAGGGCGAAGCACGTCGCGGGGAGGGGCGGCCGGCGGGGCGGCGAGGACGGAGGGGCGCGGTGAGGCTCGGGGCCGAGGAGGGAGGTCGTCGGGGCGGCGCTCGGAGGCGAGGGCGTGCTCGGCCGGAGGGGAGCCGACGGGGAGCGTCGGTGGCGGTTGGGATCGGAGGAAGGGGCAGCGGACGGCGAGGCTCCGCGCCGGCGACGCCGGCCAGGAGGAGGGGGAGTCCCGGGGCGGCGGCTCGGGAGGAGAGTGGGCGAACGCGCGGCGGAAGGGAGGAGAGCGACGCGAGCGCGCGGGGAAGAAGAACGCGTGGGGGAAGAGGGAGGATGGGGACAGGCGGGGCCAGGGGGTGGGCCAGGGTTGGCAGCGGGTGTGGGGGGAAGGGGCTGTGTGCACGAGTAGAGGCAGGGCCAAGGCGTGGGGCCCGGGGTGGGAGCCGCGGGTGGAGGGAGATGGGTGCGCGTGGCGTGCGTGCTGAGTGTTGTGTGGCTGGGGAGGTTGGGGGAGTGAGAGAGGGTTGGCCAGGTGGCGGGCTGTGATTGGTTAGGGGAGGGGAAGAGGGTGAGGTGGCTACATGCCATTGGGTGGGGTGAGGTGGAGGCTGGGTGGGTAGACTAGGACAGGGTAGACTAGGGATTTTGGTAGACCGATTTAATTTCTGGGGTGGTCGTTCGGGTCGATCGGCCCGTTCGACTACCCCACAAAAATAATTTAATATTTTATTTGATTAAAACAAAGCCTCTGCAAACCGATAGCAACAAAACAAAATAATCCGGAGACCCGTTTTTTTTTGGATTTTGAATTAAAGACAGAGCGTTCAGGAAACAAAACCGGGCTTTTCAAAAATAGTTTTATGCGAACAGATGCAAGATGATGACGATGCAATGCACCAAACAACGCGATTTTCTAGTAGTGGTTTTGCGGGATGCCACACTAATTGGATGACATTCCACCGAGATGGCCCAGAGTATACCTATCCGTCATATGGATGGACAAATCCCACTCTTGATCCATGTGTCTCAACCAATACTTTCCAAACACTCAATGCCACCTTTATAACCACCCAGTTACGGTGTGGTGTTTGATGTCATCAAAGCATCCATCCGGTAAAGGTGATATGCATGATCTCATGGTCGAAGGAATTAGGTTACTATGTATCAGAAAGCATATAGCAATTGAACTATTTAAATGACTTGATCTTTATGCTACGCTTATCTATAGGAGTATGTCCATCATATCATTCTCCTAACGATATGATCTTGTTGTTGATAACATCCCAATGTTCATGATAGGGAAACCACAATCATATATCAACCAACAAGCTAGTGATGTATAGAGGCTATACTAGGGACTTCAAATTAAGTTTACAAATCACACAAGTATCAATGTTTCCTTGTTAATACTATTATAGCATGAATGCAAACATTTATCATAAACACAAAGATATAATAATAACTACATTTATTATTGCCTCTAGGGCATATCTCCAACAGTTTACGTCAAGTAGTCTATTGACTTCGACTCCGATTGCTTCGGCCCGTGGTTCAGACAGTCGTCGGATGGAATGTTTGATGGGCTTGGCGTCTGGAAAGACATTGAGTGCGTGCTTGGCGAATTCCCTGGGAACTCCTGGCATGTCCGCAGGACACCAGGCGAAGATTTCCCAGCGCTCATGGAGGAATTCGATGAGCACGCTTTCCTATGCGAAGCTGAGGTCGTTGGCGATTAGAGCCGTCTTGGAGGCATCCGTCGGATGGACCTGTACCTTCTTTGTGTTGACGGTGGATTCAAAGGACATATCTGGTGCATTATGTCTTGCGACTGGGGGTGCACCATTGTCCGTCACCTCGTGGAGCCTTACGAGCTCCTCCTGCATGCCGAAGGACTGGGAGATTCTGTTGAAGTCCCTATCGCAGTGGTCCGATTGGGTGAAGCTCCCGTGGACCGTGATGACGCCCCTGGGTCCTGGCGTCTTGAGTAGAAGGTACGCATAGTGCGGTACCGCCAGGAATCGTGTGAATGCCACGCGCCCGAGGATGGCATGGTATTGTGATGGCCAGTCCACCACTTCGAACTCGAGTCGCTCGCATCGGAAGTTATCAAGCTTGCCGAAGATGACGTCAAGCCATATCTTTCCCAGGGGGAATACACCCTTCCCTGGGACGATGCCGTGGAACGTTGTATCAGATTGTTCCAGTCTGCACAGCGGGATCCGCATTGCTGCCAAGGTGCTGGCGAAGATCATATTGATGCCGCTGCCGCCGTCCATGAAGACGCGGCTCATGTTGAATCCGCCAATCTGCGCCTCGAGCACCAGGTTAGCATGACTTGGGCGAGGGACCTGGCAAGGGTGATCCGAACGGTTGAACGTGATGCAGGATTTCGATCCGCTGAGGTACTCAGGGATGGCGGGTGGAGCGGTCACGGCCAGATTTGAAGGGAATATGCCCGAGAGGCAATAATAAAGTGGTTATTATTGTATTCCTTATTTATGATAAATGTTTATTTTGCATGCTATAATTGTACTAATACGGAAACGTTAATACATGTGTGTTTAATAAACAAAAAGAAAGTTCCTAGTTATGCCTCTCTTATAAACTAGCTCGTTGATTAACATGATGATCAAAGTTTCCTGATCATGGACATTGGATGTTGTTAATAATGAGGTCACAACATTAGTGTAATGATGTGATGAACATTCATCCAAAGTATAGCATTACGATCAAAGTCATTGAGTTTATATTTCTATAACGACTTACGAAGTGATCCTAATCCTTAGACCATGAGATCATGTCAATCACTAACACGAGAAGAGTTTCTCGATGACATCAAACGTCACACCGTAACTGGGTGATTATAAAGATGACTTCAGAACTACTAAAGTGTTATGTTGAGACCCATGGATCGAGAGTGGAATTTGTTCATCCCGATGACGGATAGATATGCTCTGGGCCCTCTCGGTGATATCACATTGATTAGCTTGCAAGCAAGTGATTTGATCACTAGAATGTTATATCACGGGAACGAGAAAAGAGTGCATGTCGGTAACGAGATCAAACTAGGTATGGAGATACCGATGATCGAATCTCGGACATGTAATATATCGTGAAACAAAGGGATTAACATACTAGCGTAAAAGGTTCACACGATCACAGAAGTCATCGTTGAATGTGTGGGAGTCAGTATGGATCTCCAGGTCCCGCTACTGATTATTGATCGGAGAAGGGTCTCGATCATGTCCGCATTATTCGCGAATCGTAGGGTGACACACTTAAGGGATGCCGACACCATTCGGAGCAAATGATATGCCAGAAAAAGAAAAGGAAAGCGCAGGAATTTATTTCACTAGACACCGGAACTGTTTCGGTTGAAATTGCTGAAACTGGTTCTGCATGTGAAATGGAATACTAGCAAGGGGTTTTATGTGAATGTTTGTTAATTAAAGTAATTAACAAAATTCTGAATAAATAAATAAAAGAGTTTTATTTAAATGAGAGCTTGCATTAATTTTGGTGGAAAATTAATGCATGTGAGTGGAATTGTGAGTGGAGAGGTTTTTATGTGAGTGGAGCTTCCACCACATGAATGAGGGAGAGGTGGGGGCACCCTCCATGGCCGGCGGCCATGCCCCCTTGGGCTGACCCCTCCCCTATAAAAGTACCCCCTCCTCTCACTTGTCTCTCACACCTCCTCGCGAAGGATCTCTCTCCCCCCTTTAGAATTCCCCCATGGTCTCGGATCAGCGAGATACATGTTCCCGGTGGCTTTTTCTGGAAGGATTTGTTGCTTCCGCTGCTTCGCTGGAGCGAGGGCGCGGAGGTTGTCGGGGTACCCGTACATGTGTGCGATCACGGATGCACCACTGCTTTGAGGTGCTGGACTTGATCATGCTGGACCGACTGGACCAGATGGACTTCATCACGATCTTGAGATCGGCAAGCGTTCGTCTACATCATCCATGAGTACAACCTCGTTAACGCTATTTGGTCTTCGAGGGTATGTATTCTATGGATGTATATCCACCCATTTCTTGTATCTAGTAGATAGATCTTGGTACTTAGATGTTCCCATCGTAGGAATTTTTTGTTTTCTATGCTGCGAACCCTACAGTGGTATCAGAGCCGGATCTATGCGTAGATGCTTTGCACGAGTAGTACACATATGAGTATGTGGGCCATGATGATCATTTTATTGCTTCTTAGTTGTACTTTGGATATTGGTGGCATAGTGGGATGAAGCGGCCCGGACAAACTTTACATGTCCTCGCACATGAGACCTGTTCCACATTTGACATGCAACTAGTTTGCATAAGTGTCTAGCGGGTGTATGTCTCTCCTACTATAGTCAATATCTAATTTGCGACGAGTTGTCAACAATTTGGTTATCCTCGTTGTGGTTCATGTTCGTAGGTAAGAACGGTTCTATCTCGAAAGCTCTAAGCCACGTAAAATTTGCAATGGATAAATTAGAGGCGTCTAGTTTAGATTGTTGCTGGGCTAGTGTTATGATATGGTGATGTTGTAAGTAGAAGTATGAGATGATACTCTTACAACATACATAACGTGTAAACTCCATAGACCTTGGATTTACACATAAAGGTATGATAGTGATCATACCACGATGCACATGATAGAGATCATATGCGGGAACCATATCATTCCACTAATAAACATGTGATGTTTGATAGCATCTTATATTGCTTGTTTGGCGTTTTATTAGCATAATAAGATGATCCCTCATTTAGATATCAAGATAAAAATGTGTTATTCCTTAAGTATGCACCGACAATGTTTCGTCGCTTCAAGACATCACGTGATGATCGGGTGTACTTGAATCCGCGAGCATATCTCGGGTGTAAGACAGTTACACACGAGAATACTAAGGTTCTTACTTGGCGAGCCTAGCATGTACAGACATGGCCTCGAAACACGGACCAAAAGGTTAAGCATGAGTCATATAGTAGATATGATGCCCATTTGATGCTCGCTTTTGAAGCTACACCGACTCACGTGATGATCGGACTTGGTGTAGTGGATTTGGTTCATGTAATCACCAAAAAGACACAAGGGATGTCGTTTTTGAGTGGAAGTTCATTTCTAATTTGGATTAGTAGAACTCAATTTATCATAAATTAAATCAAAGTGAATTTGCATAATTTGTTGTAGTCATTGGCATTCGTTCACCACCTTATGCATAGTTGTAATTGAGATAATAGAACTATAGAATTCTGGATATATACTTTACAAACTGGTATCGTATTGTGTTGAGTGTCAATCTAAAGTTTAAAGTCCTATTGCAAACTTTTAGCAAAATTCTATTTACTCCGTAAAATTTAATAATTGGTATTAAATCGAGAGTAATAATTCCAGTGTTAGTATCTTAAGTATCATGTTTGCCTCTATGATTCTTGATTGTTTTAATATCAAGTTTATCTAGGAGCTGAAAGAATTGTTTCAGAAACCATCATGTGTGACAGATATAACGATATCTGAAACAATGTTTTGGTTGCAATATGATAGAGTATAATATATGTTCTCATATTGGATGAGAATTTACAAAGGTTGGAGATGCTAGACATCCTAATCATCCAAAAGGGTTTTGGAAAGTAATGCTATACTCACGATTCACCTTTATAAGCTATAGTAGCTTGATCATGAAAATCGTCATGATAAGGATGAATAGAAGATGTATGTAAAGTGTTTACTATACTAAAAGATTACTAAATAATGGATTTTAAAAGAACTCCGATCATTTGATGATGGTGATCTACTTCAAAGTGCAAGTCCAAAGGTATTATTATTTGAATATACACGCTTTAGACTATGTGTCATGTATATGGCGCCACTTTTGATGTTGATAGATTCTTTTAAAAATAAAAAGGAAATGCTGAAAGAGAATCTATAAAAATATATTTGGCAGAAAAGAAAAGATTGGAAATATCCAATTTAGGTATATGGATGATATACATGTTATGGTTGTATTCTTTGCTTGTTAAACAATGTGGTTCTTGGGTATTGGATACCGAATTGGTTGGTATGAAATTTCATACAGAACGACGCAATTCATGAACCACAATGGCCTAAGTAACTAGCAAGAGAATATGTGATGATGTTCATCGAAAACAAACAAACCGTTGTTTGTATTTCTCGTTGACATCAAAGCTTGACTTCAAGATTTGTTTTAATAATTGTTATTTGAATTAGGTATTATGAGAACAAAGGTTGTTCAAATAATTACCGTATTCCATATAAGATGGATGATTTACAAATCTAGTTAAAGAAATCACATCCATAAAGCCTAATGCTAAAATGTCGCAAGACAAATGATTGAAAGATCACTTATGAAGTGACATCGCTGTTTAAATTATATTGGAAAGAAAACATGAAGAATCTCCATTTTCATGGACTTTTGGAGTCTTTGATTTGATCAAGTGACGCTTGTGAGACTTTCCTCGGGATAATTAAAATTTCGTTCAAAGGCCAAAGAAGAACGAACGACTAAAATATTGGAATTTATACATATCGATGTATGTAGTCCATTATGTGTAGTCGTAAGCGATGGGTTTCAACTTTATATACTTTCTCTGGAAATTTGAGTGAATATTCACTTAATGAGAAAGAAGTGTGAAATATTTGAAAATGTTCAAAGACTTTCAAGATGAAGTGAAAATCATTGTGACAAGAAAATAAATGGTTTATGATTTTATCATAAGGGATTTATTTGAGTTACAAGTGTAACAAGAAAATAAATGAATTATGATTTTATCATAAAGGAATTTATTTGAGTTGCAAGTTTAGCAAAACACCTAGATTTACATCTCCCGAAACACCGTAGGAGTATGGAGTGTTTGAGATTTGTAATGAAACCTTGTTTGACATGGTTGGATCAAAGATGTTATTTATAAAACTGCCATTATGTTTTAAAAAGATTAAAGCTTTAGAGACTACCGTTTTTACACTGAAAAGAGCTCCATCTTGATCCGTTGAAATGACACCATATGAGTTATGGTTTGGGGTAAAACCCAAGTTGTCATTTCTTAAATTTTGGTATGCTAAACATAAGTAAGATGTTTACAACCAAAGTCGGATGAGCATGTCTTTGTAGGTTATTTCGAATAACAATTGGTTATTCCTCCATAACACCGAGGACAAAAGGGCTTGTCGCTTGAAATGTGAACTTTCTTGAAGAAGAAATTTTTCATAAATGTTAAGTGGGAGGACAATAGAACTTTGATAAGGTTAACGAACCTTAGCTAAATGTGCTGAGTTGCGCAGCGCCGGAAATGGTTCTGGAGGCTGCCATAATGCTCATAGCTTATGTGCCTCAAAGGTTGTGGTCACGGAGATCTAAGTTCTTATTGAACCAAGTCGGTCGGATAAACAATCAAATGTTGAGATTTGAGAGTAAATCATTATTGTTTGACAATGATGAATCGACCACATACAAAGAAGCGGTGATGGGCCCTGACTCCGTCAAATGGCTTGAAGCCATAAAATCCGTGATAGTTTCATACACGAGAAACCAAGTTTTGAACTTGGAAGACCCTCCGGAAAGGTGTAAAAACCTATCGGTCGTATTTGGATCTATAAAGAAACAGACATGGATGTTTCACATCTATGAAATAGTCGACATGTCGTAAAGTATTTTACGACAATGTTTAAGGAGTTGACTATGACAAGATTTTATCTTTCATAGCGATATTTAGTCTGTATGGATTAAAGTAGCAACCACTACATATAATTTGGTATATGGTAGATGAATAAACAAAACAAAATTCTTCTAATAGAATGGTTACCTAGGACGTGTACATGACACGATCCAAAGCGTTTTGTTAATTCAAAGGATGCTAAAAAGGGCATGCAAACTTCAATGGTTGAAGTAAGCATCGCGGAGTTGGAATCTTCACCGTGATGAAAAGAGTTTTCATCAGGAGATGATGAAGATGCTTGCATTTGCAAGAAATTAAGTGGGAGCGCTAAGACATATTTCTAATACATTTTGTGGAGGACATCTTGTTGATTAGAAATGATGTATCTTTTATTGACAAAGGTTAAGAATTTCATTTCGATGAAATACTTAGGCAAAACCCGAATATTTAGCATGAATGTCTATAGTGGATAGACTGTGATGCTAATATGGTTGTGCCAAACGTACATATATGAGATATTGAAAGAGTTCAATATAGAAACAACAAGAAACGGTTCTTGTCACATGGAAAAGGAATTGAATCAAGATTCAAGTGTATCGACACTTGATAAGTGAAACAAGATTCAAGTCCTTTGACACTTGATGAGTGAAATCACAAGAATATTTTGATCAATCATACCATGATATGTACACATCCAGATATGTCCTATGCTCTAAGTGTTATGAGCATATACAAGAATGAATCATAAAATGATCATTGGAAGATAGTAAGGACATTCTTATGATCTTTTGGAAGAATTAAGAATATATTTGTGTAGAAGTGACAACCAATTACAAATAGTTCATTGTAAAGCGTTACATTGATACTAGTTTTGTCACAAGTTACAAATTAAGTTTATCTCAATTTAAACTATGGGTGGCACAATGAAATGGAAAGAAAGTTTCCATGATGGAATTGGAAGAGTTCCAAAGTTAAGACATTGTGACGAATACTACAACAAAAGGCTAAGTATATGACTGCTATAGTACCAGCAAAGGAGGTAATTTATGTCAAGTAGTTTGTTATCAAACTAAGGTCTTGTTCGCAACGGGCTAACACTAAAGATATATTGTACGACAATAGTATCGACATGGTTTAACCCCAAGGAACTAAAGGTCTCACCAAAATACCAAATTTATACAATGCCATCTCATTGGAGAATGAGTGATGCGTGGAGACACAAAGACATGTAAATACACACGGACCTGAAAGTGCAGATCCTATGTTAACCACTTGTAATTGCGTATATGGAACACCAGAAAGTCATAGGTGTTCAATACGCAAATTTTCAAACTAGATTATTGTCTCTAGTGCAAGTGGGAGACTGAAGGGAATATGCCCGAGAGGCAATAATAAAGTGGTTATTATCGTATTCCTTATTTATGATAAATGTTTATTTTGCATGCTATAATTGTATTAATACGGAAACGTTAATACATGTGTGTTTAATAAACAAAAAGGAAGTTCCTAGTTATGCCTCTCTTATAAACTAGCTCGTTGATTAACATGATGATCAAAGTTTCCTGATCATGGACATTGGATGTTGTTAATAATGAGGTCACAACATTAGTGTAATGATGTGATGAACATTCATCCAAAGTATAGCATTACGATCAAAGTCATTGAGTTTATATTTCTATAACGACTTACGAAGTGATCCTAATCCTTAGACCATGAGATCATGTCAATCACTAACACGAGAAGAGTTTCTCGATGACATCAAACGTCACACCGTAACTGGGTGATTATAAAGATGACTTCAGAACTACTAAAGTGTTATGTTGAGACCCATGGATCGAGAGTGGAATTTGTTCATCCCGATGACGGATAGATATGCTCTGGGCCCTCTCGGTGATATCACATTGATTAGCTTGCAAGCAAGTGATTTGATCACTAGAATGTTATATCACGGGAACGAGAAAAGAGTGCATGTCGGTAACGAGATCAAACTAGGTATGGAGATACCGATGATCGAATCTCGGACATGTAATATATCATGAAACAAAGGGATTAAGATACTAGCGTAAAAGGTTCACACGATCACAGAAGTCATCGTTGAATGTGTGGGAGTCAGTATGGATCTCCAGGTCCCGCTACTGATTATTGATCGGAGAAGGGTCTCGATCATGTCCGCATTATTCGCGAACCGTAGGGTGACATACTTAAGGGATGCCGACACCATTCGGAGCAAATGATATGCCAGAAAAAGAAAAGGAAAGCACGGGAATTTATTTCACTAGACACGGAACTGTTTCGGTTGAAATTGTTGAAACTGGTTCTGCATGTGAAATGGAATACTAGCAAGGGGTTTTATGTGAATGTTTGTTAATTAAAGTAATTAACAAAATTCTGAATAAATAAATAAAAGAGTTTTATTTAAATGAGAGCTTGCATTAATTTTGGTGGAAAATTAATGCATGTGAGTGGAATTGTGAGTGGAGAGGTTTTTATGTGAGTGGAGCTTCCACCACATGAATGAGGGAGAGGTGGGGGCACCCTCCATGGCCGGCGGCCATGCCCCCTTGGGCTGCCCCCCTCCCCTATAAAAGGACCCCCTCCTCTCACTTATCTCTCACACCTCCTCGCAAAGGATCTCTCTCCCCCCTTTAGAATTTCCCCATGGTCTCGGATCAGCGAGATACATGTTCTCGGTGGCTTTTTCTGGAAGGATTTGTTGCTTCCGCTGCTTCGCTGGAGCGAGGGAGCGGAGGTTATCGGGGTACCCGTACGTGTGTGCGATCACGGATGCACCACTGCTTTGAGGTGCTGGACTTGATCGTGCTGGACCGACTGGACCAGATGGACTTCATCACGATCTTGAGATCGGCAAGCGTTCGTCTACATCATCCACGAGTACAACCTCTTTAGCGCTATTCGGTCTTCGAGGGTATGTATTCTATGGATGTATATCCACCAGTTTCTTGTATCTAGTAGATAGATCTTGGTGCTTAGATGTTCCCATCGTAGGAAAATTTTTGTTTTCTATGCTGCGAACCCTACAAGATTGATCTAACGGGTGATTTTCTTCTGCACCCTGTTTGTTGGACGCCCTTTTTGGATCATCAGCGATCCTTTCGGCGCGGGGTATCCGTGCCCACCGTTATTCTGAGCGGGTGTGATTGGGTGGTTCGAAGGTCCCGCAGGTGGTGGTGGTGGAGCTCCATGTGCGATCTCGCCTGGTGCGGGTGCGTTCCCGTATCCAGGGTTCGGGGCTTGCTGCCTCATTTGGGCCATGCTCTCGCTGAGTTTCTGGAACTCGCGACAGTCCTTGAGCATATGGCTTGCCTTCTTCTTGCCATCCTGCTTGTCGATGTAGAAGTGGATGGTGCATGGACCCGACAGTTTATCGTATGCTGAGGGTCCATCATCACGGCCATGGCGTTGCCATGACTGCGTTGGGCATCCTCCGTCGTGGAAGTTGCTTCCATGGTATCCGCCGTTGCTGCGGCTGTCGTCGCTGCGGCGGTCGGCGTAGCCAGCCGCGACCATGTCGGGTCCATCGCGATCGTCGTAGACGCGCGATATTCTCTTGCTACGGTGTTCACGTGGCCGGCCGTAGTCGTCTTCCTCCTCCGAGTGCGCTCGGTGGACAGAGTCCTTGCCGTCAGCCCACCTATTGGCGATGTCCATGAGGTGGTCTAGTGTCTTGGGCTTAACGCCTTAACGCGCCCAAGTTCTTCTTTGAAGTCCTGGCGTTTGACGCCGTCCTTGAAGGCGTCGATAGCTCTCTCCTTAGAGATGTGCGTCGCGGAGTTCTTGGTGTTGGACCAACGCAGTATGTACGAGCGAATGGATTCGCCCGTTCGTTGGGTGTAGGCCCGCAGCTCCTCGACCGAGGCAGGCCTCTTGCTAGTGCCCTTGAAGTTTCGGACGAAACTGTACGCCAGCTCCTCCCAGCTTCGGATGGATCCTGAGGATAGGCTGCTAAGCCAGATCCGAGCTGCGCCTGTCAGCTGCAGCTGAAGGCACTTCATGGCGGTTTCCTTGTTTCCGCCGTGTAGCTTGACGGACGATGAGTGGTCGATGAGCCACGCCTTGGGGTCCTGTGTGCCGTCAAACTTCGGAGTGTCCGAAGGAAGCTTGAAGTTTCGCGGCATCCGTGTTCGCCGGACAGATCTGCTGAAGCATCGGGCTCCGCAGAGTTCTCCTTCGTCATCATCCTCCTCGGATTCAGACGAGCATACGCGCTTGGCGCGTGCCTTGTCGATCTTGCGCTGAGTTAGCTCGCTTCGAGCGTCGTAGTCGTGGCTGCGATGGCGCGAGCTCTTGTGCCTTCGAGGAAGGTCGTGCTCTTCATCTTCGGATGAGGGCGTGGGGCTGCGGTTGAACCTGACTGTAGCCTTCTTCTTTGGCTTCGCAGGAGCTTCTCCGTGGAGCGCATCTCGAACGAGTCCGAGTCCGGTAAGCGCGGACTTATGCATGGCCCTTTTCGGGTCCCCTTCTGGAGGGATGTGACGCGAGGTACGCAGTGGCCGCCATGATTGCGGCTTGCGGTGTCTTCGGGATGACGTTGTCGTCGGCATCCATCTCCATGAAGGACGCGTTGAGGGCCCGAGTCACCTCGCGATGCTCCTTGGGGTCCATGTTCTCCATCCGATAACGGTGCTTGTTGCCATGATTGCCGTGTGAGATGGAGTCGGAGAGCGCAGCTCGCCGCGCACTGGACTCCGAGGCTTCTTGCTTGCGCTTGTCAAGCACCTCTTGCATCTTCACTTGCTTCTTGTGCTCCTCGATTAGGAGCATGTGGTATGCCATCAGCAGGTCCCGTGAGGCACCCACGGGCAGGATCTTGTTGCCTGCTACGGCTTCGCGTGCTTGAGCCCATCCCTCCTCGCTGAGGTGGATGACCCGATCGGTGTCGTCCCCGTTGGGTGGGGGGACTGGCTTCTTCTGTTCCCGCCGTTTCTACCCTGCGGGTTGGATGGCAGATTGTGTTCCTGATCTTGGATGACTGCGGCGCACTGGTAGCGCTCGTAGATCGGATTGCTGCTACCGCAGCTTTCGGATCCGGAACCGTAGGTCCCTTCATCCAATGGTGGATCGCACAGATCTGAGTTGTAGATGTTGCTGTCATAGGACTCATCTGTCAATGGTGATGTGCGTAGCACGGGGTGTGGAGCCCACGAAGCAGGCCTGATCGACGGTAGGGGCACCCGCTCTGGGAGGCGGATAGTGTCGGTATGCCCCACCTGGAAGCAGAAGCTCCCGAACAAGATCTCGAGTCCGTCGCCAACGGGCTCGAAGTCCTTCAGGGTGGCTGGCGAGTGGGCGGTGAAGTCGAAGGCGCCGAAGAGGAGATGACTCTCCGTCGCCGCGAAGTTGTAGATCGCTTTGGTTGGGACCGTCACGACCGCACAATCAGCGCCCCCAGCTCCCACAGATGGCGCCAATTGACGAGGTTTAATCTCGTCAATGCCCATTGTTATGGACTTGGGTTTTGGAGAAGATGAGGATGCTGGAGATCGCGGAACGGTTAACAAACAAGCAACAAGGGGACACGAGGTTTACCCAGGTTCAGGCCCCTGGAGGGAAAACCCTACTCCTGCTTGTCTGCTCTTGATTACGGCGGAACCGAAAGTTACAGGGGTGCGCAGATGCAATCTGGCGTGGAGGTGTGTATGCGGTGGTATGCGAGAGATTGTAAGAGAGCCTCCTCGTCGTGCCCTCCTGGCCTTTATATAGAGGTAGACAGGTCATCCCAGGCACATATCGAGTCGGTTACAGGTTTTAGGGTTTACCCCTTAAAATTTTCTATCTACTCTAGTCTTGCTCTCCAAGGATCCGAAGGCGTCATGGGCCCTGGCCACCCGAAAGTCTTCTTGGGCCGGCGTATATTTGTCATGGGCCTTCCTTGGGCTGGACCAGGTATGCTAAGGTCGTGTATGTAGGGGTTCGTAGCATGGAAAACAAAATTTTTCTATCGCATACAAACAAACAAGCCAAGATCTATCTACTAGATTGTAGCAACGAGTCGATGGTATAACTTACCCTCGAAGATTCCAAAGCGTTTAACGAGAGCGGATTCTCGTGGGTGATATAGTCGTACTCTTTCCGATCTCAAGATCGTGTAGACGATCCTTCCGGCGCCACGTTCCGGCAGCGCTCCCGCAGTCGGTCACACGTTCGGTACTCGACGAAGACCTTCCTCTCCCTTGTTCCAGCAGGCAGCGGAGGTTGTAGCACTCTCCTCGCGATTCCGGCAGCACAACGGCGTGGTACCGGAAGTAGAGGGGAAATCCCGCAGGGCTTCGCCTTAAGCCGGTGCGAGTATGGTGGAGCTTATGAGAGAGGCTATTAGTGGTCTAGTAATTAGACACACCAATTAGAAAGCTCTAAACCAATTAGAAGGCTCTAAACCGTTGGCTAAAGCAATTAGAAGCTCTAATCCAAAACGGCTCTAAACCGGAGATCTAGAGGTGAAAGTTGTGTGTCTAGGAGGGGAGCCCTGCCCCTCCTTATATAGGTGGGAGGGGGCTGGCGCGCCATGGGGAGGAGACCCTCCCCAACTCGGCTTGGTGGCCGCCGGTTGGAGGAGGTCTCCCTCCCCAACTCGGTTTGGAGCTCCTCCTCTTTCCCACCTTCCAATTTTGGCCGTTTGACTTTTCAAACTTGCCGTTTGACTTTTCAAACTAGGATTTGATTTAATCCCTTATTTGGAACAGCGATAACACTAAATACATGATGCAATCATTCCAACATGTAATGACACATTCATGTACCCCTTCCCCCCCGGAGTGCCGGACAATCCGGAACCTTCTAGAACATTCCCGATGAAAACACCGGAATCATTCCCGAACTCCGAAACGGGACTTTCCTTATATGAATCTTATTCTCCGGACCATTCCGGATCACCTCGTGATATCCCGGATCCCATCCGAGACTCCGAACAACATTCGGTCTCTCTCTCATAATACCATAACTACTCAAACAACGTCGAATCCTTAAGTGTGTCTCCCTACGGTTCGTGAATTATGCGGACATGATCGAGACACTTCTCCGAACAATAACCAATAGAGGAATCTGGAAATTCATATGGCTCCCACATATTTCTACGATTACTTTGCGATCGAATGAACCACTTACATACGATACCAATTTCCCTTTGTCTCACGATATGTTACTTATCCGAGGTTATGATCGTCGGTATCTCTGCATACCTAGTTCAACCTCGTTACTGACAAGTACTCTTTTCTCGTTCCCGTGATATGTGATCCCTTGTGACCAAGTCACATGCTTGCAAGCTAATTGGATGACATTCCACCGAGAGGGCCCAGAGTATATCTATCCGTCATGTGGATGGACAAATCCCACTCTTGATCCATGTGTCTCAACCAATACTTTCCGAACACTCAATGCCACCTTTATAACCACCCAGTTACGGTGTGGTGTTTGATGTCATCAAAGCATCCATCCGGTAAAGGTGATATGCATGATCTCATGGTCGAAGGAATTAGGTTACTATGTATCAGAAAGCATATAGCAATTGAACTAATGAAATGACTTGATCTTTATGCTACGCTTATCTATAGGAGTATGTCCACCATATCATTCTCCTAACGATATGATCTTGTTGTTGATAACATCTCAATGTTCATGATAGGGAAACCACAATCATTAATCAACCAACAAGCTAGTGAAGTATAGAGGCTATACTAGGGACTTCAAATTAAGTTTACAAATCACACAAGTATCAATGTTTCCTTGTTAATACCATTATAGCATGAATGTAAACATTTATCATAAACACAAAGATATAATAATAACCATATTTATTATTGCCTCTAGGGCATATCTCCAACAGTCTCCCACTTGCACTAGAGTCATCTAATCTAGATTACATGGTAATATACCGAACACCCATGGCAGTTTGGTGTTGGTCATGTTTTGCCCTCGGGAGAGGTTTAGTCAACGGATCCGCCACATTCAGATCTGTGTGTACTTTGCAAATCTTTATATCCCCATCCTGGATATGTTCTCGAATAGCGTGAAAACGCAGCTTGATATGCTTCAGCTTCTTGTGTGACCTTGGTTCTTGCGCATTGGCTATGGCGCCCATGTTATCACAGTAGATAGACATTGGGTCCAGCGCACTAGGAACCACACCCAGCTCTGTAATGAACTCTTTCATCCATATCGCTTCTTGTGAAGCCTCCGAAGCAGCCATGTATTCCGATTCAGTTGAAGATCTCGCCACAACGCTTTGCTTTGCACTCCTCCAGCTAACTGCTGCACCATTCAAAATAAATACGTATCCGGATTGCGATTTAGAATCATCCGGATCTGTGTTCCAACTAGCATCGGTGTAACCATTAACAACGAGCTGTTCATCACCTCCATAAGAAAGAACCATATCCTTAGTTCTTCTCAAGTACTTAAGGATGTTTTTGACCGCTGTCCAATGATCCACTCCTGGATCACTTTGATATCTGCTAGTTAAACTAACAGCATATGCAATGTCGGGTCTAGTACATAGCATGGCATACATTAGAGATCCTATGGCTGAGGCATAGGGAGTCTTACTCATCCTTTCTCTATCTTCTGCCGATGTCGGACTTTGAGTTTTACTCAAGGTCGTATTGGGCAACATGGGCAAGAACCCTTTCTTGCTTTCTTCCATTCCAAATCTCTTTAGAACTTTGTCCAAATATGTACTCTGTGACAATGATATTTGGCGTTTCGATCTATCTCTATAAATCTTTATGCCTAATATGTAAGCTGCTTCGCCAAGATCCTTCATTGAAAAACTATTATTCAAATATTCCTTGACACTATTAAGAAGGTCTACATCATTCCCAATCAATAATATGTCATCCACATATAGTATTAAGAATGCTACAGAGCTCCCACTCACTTGTAAATACAAGCTTCTCCATAAGTTTGTATAAAACCAAAACTTTTAATTACCTTATCAAAACGTTGATTCCAACTTCGGGATGCTTGCTTCAATCCATAGATGGACCGTTGAAGTTTGCATACCTTGTTAGCATCTTTAGGATCGACAAAACCTTTGGGTTGCATCATATACAGCTCTTCATCAATGTCTCCATTGAGGAATGCTGTTTTGACATCCATCTGCCATATCTCATAATCATAATATGCAGCGATTGCTAACATAATCCTCACAGACTTTAGCTTCACTACCGGTGAGAAAGTCTCATCGTAGTCAACTCCTTGAATTTGTCGAAACCCTTTTGCGACAAGTCGAGCTTTATAGACAGTAACATTACCATCAGCATCTGTTTTCTTCTTGAAAATCCATTTGTTCTCGACAGCCTTTCGGCCATCCGGTAAGTCCACCAAAGTCCATACTTGGTTTTCGTACATGGATCCAATCTCGGATTTCATGGCTTCTTGCCATTTATTGGAATCTGGGCTCATCATCGCTTCCTCATATGTCTCGGGGTCATCGGTGTTGTCCACCACCATGACATTCATAACGGAATCATACCAATCTGGAGTGGTACGAGTTCTCGTTGACCTCCGAGGCTCTGTAGCAACTTCAACCGAAGTTTCATGATCACCATCATTAGCTTCCTCTCTTATTGGTGCAGGCACCACAGGAACTTCTTCCGGTGCTGCGCTACTCGCAATATCGAGAGAAGGTTCGACAACCTCGTCGAGTTCTACTTTCCTTCCAGTCAATTCTTTCGAGAGAAATTCCTTCTCTAGAAAGGATCCATTCTTGGCAACGAAGATTTTGCCTTCGGATCTATGATAGAAGGTATACCCAATAGTTTCCTTCGGGTATCCTATGAAGACGCATTTTTCCGCTTTGGGTTCAAGCTTGTCCGGCTGTAACTTCTTTACATAGGCTTCGCATCCCCAAACTTTAAGGAACGACAATTTAGGTTTCTTCCCAAACCATAATTCATACGGTGTCGTTTCAACGGATTTAGATGGTGCCCTATTTAAAGTGAATGCGGCTGTTTCTAATGCATAACCCCAAAATGATAGCGGTAAATCTGTAAGTGACATCATAGAACGAACCATATCTAAGAGAGTTCGATTACGACGTTCGGACACACCATTACGCTGTGGTGTTCCCGGCGGTGTCAATTGTGAAAGTATTCCGCATTTCTTCAAATGCTCGCCAAACTCGTAACTTAGATATTCACCTCCACGATCAGAACGTAGAAATTTAATCTTCTTGTTACGTTGATTCTCTACCTCACTTTGAAACTCCTTAAACTTCTCGAAAGTTTCGGACTTATGTTTCATGAAATAGATATGCCCATATCTACTCAAGTCATCCGTGAAGGTAAGAACATAACGATAACCACTGCGCGATGCTACACTCATTGGACCACACACATCGGTATGTATGATTTCCAATAAGTCTGTAGCTCGCTCCATCATACCAGAAAATGGAGTCTTAGTCATTTTTCCCATCAGACATGCTTCGCATCTTTCAAGTGATTCAAAATCAAGTGATTCAAGAAGTCCATCGGAATGGAGTTTCTTCATACGTTTCACTCCGATGTGACCAAGACGACAGTGCCACATATAGGTCGAATTATCGCTTGATTTCAATCGTTTAACCTCAATGTTGTTGATATGTGTATTTCCACTATCGAGATTCAATAAGAATAGACCATCTATCAAAGGTGCATGTGCATAAAACATATTACTCATATAAATAGAACAACCATTATTCTCGGATTTAAACAAGTAACCGTCTCGCAATAAACAAGATCCCGATATAATGTTCATGCTCAACGCAGGCACCAAATAACAATTATTTAAGTATAAAACTAATCCCGATGGTAGATGAAGAGGTAGCGTGCCGACCGCGATCACATCAACCTTTGATCCGTTTCCCACGCGCATCGTCACCTCGTTCTTTGCTAGCTTTCGTTTATTCTGCAGCACCTGTTTCGAGTTACAGATATGAGCAACCGAACCAGTATCAAATACCCAGGCACTACTACGAGTACTAGTGAGATACACATCAATAACATGTATATCAGATATACCTTTCTTCTTGATGTTGCCGTTCTTCAAATCCGCCAAGTACTTTGGGCAATTCCGCTTCCAGTGACCTTCTCCCTTGCAGTAAAAGCACTCAGTATCAGGCTTAGGTCCAGCCCTGGTCTTCTTCGTCGGCGTGGTAGCTTTCTTACCACCCTTCTTGAAGTGTCCCTTTTGCTTAGACTTGCCTTTCTTGAATTTGGTGGTCTTATTGACCAACAACACTTGGTGCTCTTTCTTGATCTCCACTTCTGCAGATTTCAACATGGCAAAGAGTTCTGGCAACGTCTTGTTCATGTTCTGCATGTTGTAGTTCATCACAAAGTTCTTGTAACTTGGTGGTAGTGATTGGAGGACACGGTAAATCCCCAAAGCATTAGGAATCACTATACCCAAGCTTTGAAGTTTGTTTGCGTGCCCTGACATCTTAAGCACATGCTCACTGACGGAGCTGCCTTCTTCCATCTTGCAGTTAAAGAACTTTTCAGAAGCCTCATAGCTTTCAATTGCCGCATGAGTCTCAAAAATCAATTTGAGATCCTCGACAATATCATATGGGTCTGAATCCTCAAACCTTTTCTGAAGCTCCGATTCCAAACCATACAAGATAGCACACTGAACTATGGAGTACTGATTCTTCCGAGCGAGGTAAACATTCTTTACTTCATCGGGAGCATCAGCTGCAGGTGGGTCACCCAGCGGTGCATCCAGCACATAGGTCAAATTACCAGCTGTGAGGACAATCCTCAAATTGCGGAACCAATCCGCGAAGTTGCTTCCATTGTTTTTCAACTTTTCTTTCTCTAGGAACGCATTAAAATTGATGGTAGGGGCTGCCAATGATCTACAACATATTTGCAATAGTTTAGACTAAGTTTATGATAAATTGAGTTCAAATTAATTAATGTAATTAAACTAGGTGAACTCCCACTCAAAACAATATCCCTCACATTGTTTTAGTGATCACACGAACCAAATCCACTACATCAACACCGATCATCACGAGAGTTGATATAGTTTCAATGGCGAACAATCGTCATGTTCATCATATCTACTATATGATTCATGCTTTACCTTTCGGTGATCCGTGTTCCGAGACCATGTCTGTACATGCTAGGCTCGTCAAGATCAAACCTTAGTTTCCGCATGAGCAAATCTGGCTTGCTCACGTTGTATACACTTGCGGAATCTAACACACCCGATCATCACGTGGTGCTTCGAAACAACAAGCTTTAGCAACGGTGCTGACTAAGGGTGAACACTTTATGATTTGAAATTCATGTGCATGAGGGATCATCTTATAATGCTACCGTCGTCTACTAAGCAATACAAGATGCATAAAGGATTAACATCACATGCAATTCAATATATATGTGATATAATATGGCCTTTCTTCTTTGTGCTTTGATCTCCATCTTCAAGCACGAACATGATCTCCATCATCACCGGCATTGCATCAAGGTCAATGACGCCTCTCCATGGTTGTCGTCCACCGGTTTCAACTATTACAACTACTTTGAATAGACACGCGGGTCTTAACATAAATTAAAGACAACCATATGGCTCCTGCCGGTTGCCGACTTACAATAAGGAACATTGCATACATCAAATATAATCACAATCATGGCCATATCACATCACTGCACACCCCTGCAAAACAAAGTTAGACGCCTCTACTTTCTTTGCATATTTTACGTGGTTTGGGGCTTTCAATAAGTGTCGCTCTAACTTACGAACATGAACCACAACGTTGACACAAGTATTGTTAATCACCCGTTGTGTATTGGATCTTTACTATGCTAGGAGAAACAGGCACCCGCAAAGCCACTTATGCAATACAAGTTGCATGTCAAGCGTGGAGCAAGTCTCATGAACGATGTCATGTAAGGTTAGCCCGGGCCACTTCATCCCAACATACCGCAAGATGCAAAGTACACAAGAAGCAATCGACAATAAAAGCATCAACGCCCACAATGACCATTGTGTTCTACTCGTGCAACAGATCTACATATAGACACGGCTCTGATACCACTGTAGGGGTTCGTAGCATGGAAAACAAAAATTTTCTATCGCATACAAACAAACAAGCCAAGATCTATCTACTAGATTGTAGCAACGAGTCGATGGTATAACTTACCCTCGAAGATTCCAAAGCGTTTAACGAGAGCGGATTCTCGTGGGTGATGTAGTCGTACTCTTTCCGATCTCAAGATCGTGTAGACGATCCTTCCGGCGCCACGTTCCGGCAGCGCTCCCGCAGTCGGTCACACGTTCGGTACTCGACGAAGACCTTCCTCTCCCTTGTTCCAGCAGGCAGCGGAGGTTGTAGCACTCTCCTCGCGATTCCGGCAGCACAACAGCGTGGTACCGGAAGTAGAGGGGAAATCCCGCAGGGCTTCGCCTTAAGCCGGTGCGAGTATGGTGGAGCTTATGAGAGAGGCTATTAGTGGTCTAGTAATTAGACACACCAATTAGAAAGCTCTAAACCAATTAGAAGGCTCTAAACCGTTGGCTAAAGCAATTAGAAGCTCTAATCCAAAACGGCTCTAAACCGGAGATCTAGAGGTGAAAGTTGTGTGTCTAGGAGGGGAGCCCTGCCCCTCCTTATATAGGTGGGAGGGGGCTGGCGCGCCATGGGGAGGAGACCCTCCCCAACTCGGCTTGGTGGCCGCCGGTTGGAGGAGGTCTCCCTCCCCAACTCGGTTTGGAGCTCCTCCTCTTTCCCACCTTCCAATTTTGGCCGTTTGACTTTTCAAACTTGCCGTTTGACTTTTCAAACTAGGATTTGATTTAATCCCTTATTTGGAACAGCGATAACACTAAATACATGATGCAATCATTCCAACATGTAATGACACATTCATGTACCCCTTCCCCCCGGAGTGCCGGACAATCCGGAACCTTCTAGAACATTCCCGATGAAAACACCGGAATCATTCCCGAACTCCGAAACGGGACTTTCCTTATATGAATCTTATTCTCCGGACCATTCCGGATCACCTCGTGATATCCCGGATCCCATCCGAGACTCCGAACAACATTCGGTCTCTCTCTCATAATACCATAACTACTCAAACAACGTCGAATCCTTAAGTGTGTCTCCCTACGGTTCGTGAATTATGCGGACATGATCGAGACACTTCTCCGAACAATAACCAATAGAGGAATCTGGAAATTCATATGGCTCCCACATATTTCTACGATTACTTTGCGATCGAATGAACCACTTACATACGATACCAATTTCCCTGTGTCTCACGATATGTTACTTATCCGAGGTTATGATCGTCGGTATCTCTGCATACCTAGTTCAACCTCGTTACTGACAAGTACTCTTTTCTCGTTCCCGTGATATGTGATCCCTTGTGACCAAGTCACATGCTTGCAAGCTAATTGGATGACATTCCACCGAGAGGGCCCAGAGTATATCTATCCGTCATGTGGATGGACAAATCCCACTCTTGATCCATGTGTCTCAACCAATACTTTCCGAACACTCAATGCCACCTTTATAACCACCCAGTTACGGTGTGGTGTTTGATGTCATCAAAGCATCCATCCGGTAAAGGTGATATGCATGATCTCATGGTCGAAGGAATTAGGTTACTATGTATCAGAAAGCATATAGCAATTGAACTAATGAAATGACTTGATCTTTATGCTACGCTTATCTATAGGAGTATGTCCACCATATCATTCTCCTAACGATATGATCTTGTTGTTGATAACATCTCAATGTTCATGATAGGGAAACCACAATCATTAATCAACCAACAAGCTAGTGAAGTATAGAGGCTATACTAGGGACTTCAAATTAAGTTTACAAATCACACAAGTATCAATGTTTCCTTGTTAATACCATTATAGCATGAATGTAAACATTTATCATAAACACAAAGATATAATAATAACCATATTTATTATTGCCTCTAGGGCATATCTCCAACAGTCTCCCACTTGCACTAGAGTCATCTAATCTAGATTACATGGTAATATACCGAACACCCATGGCAGTTTGGTGTTGGTCATGTTTTGCCCTCGGGAGAGGTTTAGTCAACGGATCCGCCACATTCAGATCTGTGTGTACTTTGCAAATCTTTATATCCCCATCCTGGATATGTTCTCGAATAGCGTGAAAACGCAGCTTGATATGCTTCAGCTTCTTGTGTGACCTTGGTTCTTGCGCATTGGCTATGGCGCCCATGTTATCACAGTAGATAGACATTGGGTCCAGCGCACTAGGAACCACACCCAGCTCTGTAATGAACTCTTTCATCCATATCGCTTCTTGTGAAGCCTCCGAAGCAGCCATGTATTCCGATTCAGTTGAAGATCTCGCCACAACGCTTTGCTTTGCACTCCTCCAGCTAACTGCTGCACCATTCAAAATAAATACGTATCCGGATTGCGATTTAGAATCATCCGGATCTATGTTCCAACTAGCATCGGTGTAACCATTAACAACGAGCTGTTCATCACCTCCATAAGAAAGAACCATATCCTTAGTTCTTCTCAAGTACTTAAGGATGTTTTTGACCGTTGTCCAATGATCCACTCCTGGATCACTTTGATATCTGCTAGTTAAACTAACAGCATATGCAATGTCGGGTCTAGTACATAGCATGGCATACATTAGAGATCCTATGGCTGAGGCATAGGGAGTCTTACTCATCCTTTCTCTATCTTCTGCCGATGTCGGACTTTGAGTTTTACTCAAGGTCGTATTGGGCAACATGGGCAAGAACCCTTTCTTGCTTTCTTCCATTCCAAATCTCTTTAGAACTTTGTCCAAATATGTACTCTGTGACAATGATATTTGGCGTTTCGATCTATCTCTATAAATCTTTATGCCTAATATGTAAGCTGCTTCGCCAAGATCCTTCATTGAAAAACTATTATTCAAATATTCCTTGACACAATTAAGAAGGTCTACATCATTCCCAATCAATAATATGTCATCCACATATAGTATTAAGAATGCTACAGAGCTCCCACTCACTTTCTTGTAAATACAAGCTTCTCCATAAGTTTGTATAAAACCAAAACTTTTGATTACCTTATCAAAACGTTGATTCCAACTTCGGGATGCTTGCTTCAATCCATAGATGGACCGTTGAAGTTTGCATACCTTGTTAGCATCTTTAGGATCGACAAAACCTTTGGGTTGCATCATATACAGCTCTTCATCAATGTCTCCATTGAGGAATGCTGTTTTGACATCCATCTGCCATATCTCATAATCATAATATGCAGCGATTGCTAACATAATCCTCACAGACTTTAGCTTCACTACCGGTGAGAAAGTCTCATCGTAGTCAACTCCTTGAATTTGTCGAAACCCTTTTGCGACAAGTCGAGCTTTATAGACAGTAACATTACCATCAGCATCTGTTTTCTTCTTGAAAATCCATTTGTTCTCGACAGCCTTTCGGCCATCCGGTAAGTCCACCAAAGTCCATACTTGGTTTTCGTACATGGATCCAATCTCGGATTTCATGGCTTCTTGCCATTTATTGGAATCTGGGCTCATCATCGCTTCCTCATATGTCTCGGGGTCATCGGTGTTGTCCACCACCATGACATTCATAACGGAATCATACCAATCTGGAGTGGTACGAGTTCTCGTTGACCTCTGAGGCTCTGTAGCAACTTCAACCGAAGTTTCATGATCACCATCATTAGCTTCCTCTCTTATTGGTGCAGGAACCACAGGAACTTCTTCCGGTGCTGCGCTACTCGCAATATCGAGAGAAGGTTCGACAACCTCGTCGAGTTCTACTTTCCTTCCAGTCAATTCTTTCGAGAGAAATTCCTTCTCTAGAAAGGATCCATTCTTGGCAACGAAGATTTTGCCTTCGGATCTATGATAAAGGAATACCCAATAGTTTCCTTCGGGTATCCTATGAAGACGCATTTTTCCGCTTTGGGTTCAAGCTTGTCCGGCTGTAACTTCTTTACATAGGCTTCGCATCCCCAAACTTTAAGGAACGACAATTTAGGTTTCTTCCCAAACCATAATTCATACGGTGTCGTTTCAACGGATTTAGATGGTGCCCTATTTAAAGTGAATGCGGCTGTTTCTAATGCATAACCCCAAAATGATAGCGGTAAATCTGTAAGTGACATCATAGAACGAACCATATCTAAGAGAGTTCGATTACGACGTTCGGACACACCATTACGCTGTGTTGTTCCCGGCGGTGTCAATTGTGAAAGTATTCCGCATTTCTTCAAATTCTCGCCAAACTCGTAACTTAGATATTCACCTCCACGATCAGAACGTAGAAATTTAATCTTCTTGTTACGTTGATTCTCTACCTCACTTTGAAACTCCTTAAACTTCTCGAAAGTTTCGGACTTATGTTTCATGAAATAGATATGCCCATATCTACTCAAGTCATCCGTGAAGGTAAGAACATAACGATAACCACTGCGCGATGCTACACTCATTGGACCACACACATCGGTATGTATGATTTCCAATAAGTCTGTAGCTCGCTCCATCATACCAGAAAATGGAGTCTTAGTCATTTTTCCCATCAGACATGCTTCGCATCTTTCAAGTGATTCAAGAAGTCCATCGGAATGGAGTTTCTTCATACGTTTCACTCCGATGTGACCAAGACGACAGTGCCACATATAGGTCGAATTATCGCTTGATTTCAATCGTTTAACCTCAATGTTGTTGATATGTGTATTTCCACTATCGAGATTCAATAAGAATAGACCATCTATCAAAGGTGCATGTGCATAAAACATATTACTCATATAAATAGAACAACCATTATTCTCGGATTTAAACAAGTAACCGTCTCGCAATAAACAAGATCCCGATATAATGTTCATGCTCAACGCAGGCACCAAATAACAATTATTTAAGTATAAAACTAATCCCGATGGTAGATGAAGAGGTAGCGTGCCGACCGCGATCACATCAACCTTTGATCCGTTTCCCACGCGCATCGTCACCTCGTTCTTTGCTAGCTTTCGTTTATTCTGCAGCACCTGTTTCGAGTTATAGATATGAGCAACCGAACCAGTATCAAATACCCAGGCACTACTACGAGTACTAGTGAGATACACATCAATAACATGTATATCAGATATACCTTTCTTCTTGATGTTGCCGTTCTTCAAATCCGCCAAGTACTTTGGGCAATTCCGCTTCCAGTGACCTTCTCCCTTGCAGTAAAAGCACTCAGTATCAGGCTTAGGTCCAGCCCTGGTCTTCTTCGTCGGCGTGGTAGCTTTCTTACCACCCTTCTTGAAGTGTCCCTTTTGCTTAGACTTGCCTTTCTTGAATTTGGTGGTCTTATTGACCAACAACACTTGGTGCTCTTTCTTGATCTCCACTTCTGCAGATTTCAACATGGCAAAGAGTTCTGGCAACGTCTTGTTCATGTTCTGCATGTTGTAGTTCATCACAAAGTTCTTGTAACTTGGTGGTAGTGATTGGAGGACACGGTAAATCCCCAAAGCATTAGGAATCACTATACCCAAGCTTTGAAGTTTGTTTGCGTGCCCTGACATCTTAAGCACATGCTCACTGACGGAGCTGCCTTCTTCCATCTTGCAGTTAAAGAACTTTTCAGAAGCCTCATAGCTTTCAATTGCCGCATGAGTCTCAAAAATCAATTTGAGATCCTCGACAATATCATATGGGTCTGAATCCTCAAACCTTTTCTGAAGCTCCGATTCCAAACCATACAAGATAGCACACTGAACTATGGAGTACTGATTCTTCCGAGCGAGGTAAACATTCTTTACTTCATCGGGAGCATCAGCTGCAGGTGGGTCACCCAGCGGTGCATCCAGCACATAGGTCAAATTACCAGCTGTGAGGACAATCCTCAAATTGCGGAACCAATCCGCGAAGTTGCTTCCATTGTTTTTCAACTTTTCTTTCTCTAGGAACGCATTAAAATTGATGGTAGGGGCTGCCAATGATCTACAACATATTTGCAATAGTTTAGACTAAGTTTATGATAAATTGAGTTCAAATTAATTAATGTAATTAAACTAGGTGAACTCCCACTCAAAACAATATCCCTCACATTGTTTTAGTGATCACACGAACCAAATCCACTACATCAACACCGATCATCACGAGAGTTGATATAGTTTCAATGGCGAACAATCGTCATGTTCATCATATCTACTATATGATTCATGCTTTACCTTTCGGTGATCCGTGTTCCGAGACCATGTCTGTACATGCTAGGCTCGTCAAGATCAAACCTTAGTTTCCGCATGAGCAAATCTGGCTTGCTCACGTTGTATACACTTGCGGAATCTAACACACCCGATCATCACGTGGTGCTTCGAAACAACAAGCTTTAGCAACGGTGCTGACTAAGGGTGAACACTTTATGATTTGAAATTCATGTGCATGAGGGATCATCTTATAATGCTACCGTCGTCTACTAAGCAATACAAGATGCATAAAGGATTAACATCACATGCAATTCAATATATATGTGATATAATATGGCCTTTCTTCTTTGTGCTTTGATCTCCATCTTCAAGCACGAACATGATCTCCATCATCACCGGCATTGCATCAAGGTCAATGACGCCTCTCCATGGTTGTCGTCCACCGGTTTCAACTATTACAACTACTTTGAATAGACACGCGGGTCTTAACATAAATTAAAGACAACCATATGGCTCCTGCCGGTTGCCGACTTACAATAAGGAACATTGCATACATCAAATATAATCACAATCATGGCCATATCACATCACTGCACACCCCTGCAAAACAAAGTTAGACGCCTCTACTTTCTTTGCATATTTTACGTGGTTTGGGGCTTTCAATAAGTGTCGTTCTAACTTACGAACATGAACCACAACGTTGACACAAGTATTGTTAATCACCCGTTGTGTATTGGATCTTTACTATGCTAGGAGAAACAGGCACCCGCAAAGCCACTTATGCAATACAAGTTGCATGTCAAGCGTGGAGCAAGTCTCATGAACGATGTCATGTAAGGTTAGCCCGGGCCGCTTCATCCCAACATACCGCAAGATGCAAAGTACACAAGAAGCAATCGACAATAAAAGCATCAACGCCCACAATGACCATTGTGTTCTACTCGTGCAACAGATCTACATATAGACACGGCTCTGATACCACTATAGGGGTTCGTAGCATGGAAAACAAAATTTTTCTATCGCATACAAACAAACAAGCCAAGATCTATCTACTAGATTGTAGCAACGAGTCGATGGTATAACTTACCCTCGAAGATTCCAAAGCGTTTAACGAGAGCGGATTCTCGTGGGTGATGTAGTCGTACTCTTTCCGATCTCAAGATCGTGTAGACGATCCTTCCGGCGCCACGTTCCGGCAGCGCTCCCGCAGTCGGTCACACGTTCGGTACTCGACGAAGACCTTCCTCTCCCTTGTTCCAGCAGGCAGCGGAGGTTGTAGCACTCTCCTCGCGATTCCGGCAGCACAACGGCGTGGTACCGGAAGTAGAGGGGAAATCCCGCAGGGCTTCGCCTTAAGCCGGTGCGAGTATGGTGGAGCTTATGAGAGAGGCTATTAGTGGTCTAGTAATTAGACACACCAATTACAAAGCTCTAAACCAATTAGAAGGCTCTAAACCGTTGGCTAAAGCAATTAGAAGCTCTAATCCAAAACGGCTCTAAACCGGAGATCTAGAGGTGAAAGTTGTGTGTCTAGGAGGGGAGCCCTGCCCCTCCTTATATAGGTGGGAGGGGGCTGGCGCGCCATGGGGAGGAGACCCTCCCCAACTCGGCTTGGTGGCCGCCGGTTGGAGGAGGTCTCCCTCCCCAACTCGGTTTGGAGCTCCTCCTCTTTCCCACCTTCCAATTTTGGCCGTTTGACTTTTCAAACTTGCCGTTTGACTTTTCAAACTAGGATTTGATTTAATCCCTTATTTGGAACAGCGATAACACTAAATACATGATGCAATCATTCCAACATGTAATGACACATTCATGTACCCCTCCCCCCCCCGGAGTGCCGGACAATCCGGAACCTTCTAGAACATTCCCGATGAAAACACCGGAATCATTCCCGAACTCCGAAACGAGACTTTCCTTATATGAATCTTATTCTCCGGACCATTCCGGATCACCTCGTGATATCCCGGATCCCATCCGAGACTCCGAACAACATTCGGTCTCTCTCTCATAATACCATAACTACTCAAACAACGTCGAATCCTTAAGTGTGTCTCCCTACGGTTCGTGAATTATGCGGACATGATCGAGACACTTCTCCGAACAATAACCAATAGAGGAATCTGGAAATTCATATGGCTCCCACATATTTCTACGATTACTTTGCGATCGAATGAACCACTTACATACGATACCAATTTCCCTTTGTCTCACGATATGTTACTTATCCGAGGTTATGATCGTCGGTATCTCTGCATACCTAGTTCAACCTCGTTACTGACAAGTACTCTTTTCTCGTTCCCGTGATATGTGATCCCTTGTGACCAAGTCACATGCTTGCAAGCTAATTGGATGACATTCCACCGAGAGGGCCCAGAGTATATCTATCCGTCATGTGGATGGACAAATCCCACTCTTGATCCATGTGTCTCAACCAATACTTTCCGAACACTCAATGCCACCTTTATAACCACCCAGTTACGGTGTGGTGTTTGATGTCATCAAAGCATCCATCCGGTAAAGGTGATATGCATGATCTCATGGTCGAAGGAATTAGGTTACTATGCATCAGAAAGCATATAGCAATTGAACTAATGAAATGACTTGATCTTTATGCTACGCTTATCTATAGGAGTATGTCCACCATATCATTCTCCTAACGATATGATCTTGTTGTTGATAACATCTCAATGTTCATGATAGGGAAACCACAATCATTAATCAACCAACAAGCTAGTGAAGTATAGAGGCTATACTAGGGACTTCAAATTAAGTTTACAAATCACACAAGTATCAATGTTTCCTTGTTAATACCATTATAGCATGAATGTAAACATTTATCATAAACACAAAGATATAATAATAACCATATTTATTATTGCCTCTAGGGCATATCTCCAACAGTGTACCCGTAGGGTATAACCATGTCACCCAGCGAATCCGCACCTAGACGAGCTTCATCCGGCGAAGGCCAAACTTGTGGTCGTGGACACCAATACATTAAGGCATCATCCCGTCCATTGAATGTCGCCGTCGTAGACAAACCTTTAACACGTCATCCCTAAGGCCCAACGATCAACTCCTGTTGGGTACCGCAGACATAAAACAAAAAAAATCCTCTAACGTGGTGATCCCAAGATCTAGCTGAGGTAAAAGGCCACGAGGTTTACCACTAGACAAGCAGTTGCGGATTACTGATGTAGCGCGTCAGTTGATGTAGTGCAGTCCTTTGCGATCCGATCGTTCTGGTGCTGATCGTACAACACCCCTGCTGGTATCCACACGTACAAGGAGGAGCACCGACAGCGAACTGCTAGGTTCATATCGACGGCACGACTGCTGTGGAGCTAGGGTTTCCAACACATGGAATGACCTAACCGAACAATGATTAACCTTCCTGGGTTACGGGGATCCACTATATATAGGGAGTGAACGTGGGCTCTACTCGCGCGGCCCATTCACTAAAGCCCATATAATATTAGTCCATGTGAGTCTGACTCACTAACTCAGTCCAAATCAGGCTTGGGTCCAACCCAACCATATTTCCAGTTCAGATTCAATCCGAACTTGCTCCCGCTCTTAAGTGTGTGATCCCGCAGGCTCATGGCTACTTGGACACGATTAGAGTCCGACTCTCAATCGATCAGTCGGTCGGTAGTGGCTCCTAGCAGAACGTGCCGACTCCCAAGTACCAAAGAGTCATGACGACTTGCCTTTTCAATGTGACTTGCGACTGAGTCCCTTTTGCCTCACGATATACCTTGTCAGACTATAGGCGAATAATTGTCATCCCTTAAATAGTTCGACTCTCTTCTCGATCCGAGATAAGTGATTCACCCGACTAACTCTTAGTCGATCGCCTCGGTTAACACTTAACCAAGTCGTGCATGGCCATGCTTTCCGAATCATATCATCTGAGAGGGACCAGAGAATATCTATTCGAGTGGAGGGGCAAAATCCCATCTTGGTTATTCACATCACGCAGCTTGATTCTCAGTCGACCCGAACTCTGCCTTTATGACTGCCCAGTTACGGATCACCGTTTGACAGAACCTAAGACGATGATCCTCAACTTGGACTATGCAACAACCTCAGGTCTAAGGATTACATTGATTGAGATATACAAATGACAACTTGTTCGTTGTATCTCAATATGGGTCAATCCGACTCGCTAAACTCTTTAGCCGAATCTGTGTAAGTCGGAATAGCATCTCCATGCCCATGACAAGTGGAACCGAGTCATCAAGCCGACTTTCACATTGGTCTAAGTTGTGTGTCTAGCACAACCTCGATGACCAAGGACATTTAGTACAAACAACATGAATGCATAGTTTCACAACCGAATCACATATTCAATGATACACATCAGATGTTTATACAAGGACAAGTTAATAACTTTATGAATACAATGGAAAATACCATCATACATGATTGCCTCTAGGGCATATTCCCAACAACTCCAAACTCTAGCCTGTCAACACTCCTCCAGGAAAGAATGCCGATTTGGAGCGGGCTAAAGGGTCTTTATTCTCATTTCCACTCATTCTCCTACACGGGCGACGAAGAACTCAAAGACCCTACAAGAACCAGTCATCCGATCCGAGATCCCTCCACCCTCCAGCCGTTGCAACGGCCGGCGGAGAGCATGGGAACCAACGACGCTGGCGCTGTCGACTGAGGTTGACCTAGATCACATTTTCTAAGGAGACCTAGATCGCTTCTTTAGCGTCCATGCAAGAACCTTGCAGAAAATTTGGTTCCACTCGTTTACCCAAACCTTCAAAGAATTCTTTTCTTTTACGGGGCAAACATTCAAAGAATTCAGCAAGTATTGCACAAATGTACGCCATATCTGGGTAACATGTCTTGATCGGTGTTGTAGACGGTGTTTCTAAAAAAAAAGAGTGTCGTCATTAGTGTTGTGTACTCCCTCCGTTTCAAAATATAAGATGTTTTAGGTTTGTAAAAAAAATGTATCTAGATTTGTTTTAGTGTGTAGATTCACACCAAACTTGAGTGAACCTACATACTAAAACAAGTCTAAATACATTTGCTCCACAAAGCTAAAACATCTTATATTTTAAAACAGGCGGAGTAATTTGTATCACGAATAATGAGCGAAACATCATTGGCGAATTGCTAGGACGCTGCTGAAAAAATAAACCATTTGTCTTGATCTTAGTGGTCAATAAAAAACTAACTCGATTTTTTGTTCCGTAGTGTCCATGTCATCATGAATAAGAGCACGGCAAGTACATAACAAATTTGTTGTGAGTGGCGTGTAGCTAAGCTCAGGGCTTTGGTTCGTCTTGAAATTGTCTTGGCCGGTGGGTTGAAAAAGTGATGGTGATGTACCTCCTCAAGCATACTTAGAACAAATATTAACTTCCTCCTATGTAAAACATAGGTTTGTCAGAATATTGATTGAAGCCGTCACCATCATTTTCTAGGCAAACATGCCATCTCATACACATGGTGTTATATTTCAAAATGTTTAGTGATAACAAATTAATATTTTAGATGCCAGTGATTGTTTATTTATCTACCTGCCATGTAGGACAAGGCAAGGTGGATAGATAATCATTTTTTCGCAACGAGGCCGGTCACTCTCAAATAATGGATTGGGTAATTGACCTTGTCAAAGTACTCATGTAAAACAAAAGAAAGAGTGACAACTGGCAATGATTTTATTCCGTGTGACAAGAGAAACCCAATTGGAATTGTTTTACACTCCAATTGTGAGCGAATAAAACCTAATAACTAATTGTGAGCGAATAAATACGAATGCTCTGTTTCTTTTTCTATTTTATATTTGGAACTGAAATAAGTGGGTGCACGTGGCATGAAAGTAATGCTAGCTGCTCTGATCACCCGATATTAGGCAACCTAATTCTCCTCGTTCCGACACTTAGAAAATTGTTCGAACCTTTTCCACATAAAAAAAGGAGAAAAAACTTGTAGAGTACACGACAAAGTTCTCATAATTCGAACAACAACCAAGTATTTCTTACCATCCTCATAAAGTTGACCGATGCCGATGTGTTTGTCTTGCATCGAAGAAAACAAAATGTATATGCACATGACACTTATGTGTACGATGGGCAATCGGTGGTCTTCTTTTCTTTTGCTAAACAATTGGACGATGAGACGGTACACGTCGTGTACATATAGTGTGTAAAGCATCGTGTGCATATAGCAGCTTTCTCGAGAAAAATAACCTAGCTCATCGGAACAATTGGTAGTGTGGAGAGCAGAAGGTGATGGGTTGTCACGATTTTTTTAACAAATATTGTACAAGGTTATGTCGTGTCTGGGTGCACGTGTGTCCATGTTATACCCGTTTTTTCTAAGAAAAAGAGTGTAATCATTTATAGCCAGCGACACAAGTGTAGAATGAGGTGGCAAAATGTCATTAGCTAGTTGCTAGGGCGCTACTAAATAACTACACTAACCGTTATGATCTTACCGATAAAAATTGTTTCTTAGCTTGATGCTTTGTTCCGTATTGTCCATGTCACTGATAAAAGGATGTATCGAGTAGTAAGAAATTAGCTGTGAGTGGTGCTTAGCTAAACTCAGCCTCTGATCCGTAACTCAGGCTCTGATCCATCTTGAGGTTGGATTGGTGCGAGTGATGGTTATGTACCTGGGCATAAAAGAATGTTTTATCCTATAAATGTATGGGTTTGTTTTTAAGAACATTTCCGTGTCATTTAAGAATATCAACAAATTTTTAAATTAATTATAGGTTTATCGCGACTAAATCTAGGTAGGATGTTGCCACTGTCTTCCTGCGATCAACTAATGGATTGAGTAATCAGGCTTATCAAAAGGGAGGGACTGAGCGTCCGTCGGAGGATACTAGCGATTCCAGCCTCCGACTTCCGCTGCCGACACGTGTCCAAAAGCCCACTTTTGTTTCTATGTAGCAAAAAATCATTCCGCTTTTGCTGCGTGTAGCAAAAAACGGTTCATCTAAAAACATAAGAGAAGACTGACTTCGTCGGACCTCCCCGGAGACTTCGACGGAATCCTCATAGCAAAAAAGATTTTCTAATTTAGAAAAATTACTAGACGTATGTAGCAAAAAAGTTCACCGGAGACATCGACGGAGACCTCGCCGGATATCACGTAGTAATTTTTTCTTTCTAATGATGCAACTTCAAAGAACTTTATGAGCAAAAAGTTTGTAAATTTGTAGCAAAATCGACCTTGCTCGCTGGAGACTTCACCGGAAATCCTGTAGCAAAAATATATATTTCATTGTAGCAAAACCAACCTCTCATCAGACTCTCACCGGAGACTACGTAGCAAAAGTATTGTACTAATATAACAACACCGCGTAACGGTTGTTGCAAAAACATTCTTCGTACGATGCAAATCCACAAATCGTATGGTGAAAAACAATAGTTGATTGTAGCAAAAAAATCTTCACATCAAGCAAAACCAAAAAAATCTTCACATCATGCAACGCCGGAGATCCCATGGCAGCAACTCCGCTGGGCGGCAGCACCGCCGCCCTCCCATGGCAGCAACACCGCCCCCGTGGCAGCAACGCCGCTAAGCGGTAGTAGCACCGCCGCCCTCCCATGGCAGCAACGCCGCTAAGCGGTAGTAGCATCGCCGCCCTCCTATGGCAGCAACGCCACCCTCCCGTGGCAGCAACTCCACTAAGCGGTAGTAGCACCACCGCCCTCCCGTGGCAGCAACTCCGCTGAGCGGTAGTAGCACCGCCGCCCTCCCGTGGCAACAACTCTGTTGAGCGGCAGGAGCACCGCCGCCCTCCTGTGGCAGCAATGCCGCTGAGCGGTAGCAACACTCCCGCCCTCCCATGGCAGCAACATCGCCCTCCCGTGGCACCAACGGAGACCACTACATGCATCTCTGCCGCTCTCCGCAGAACCACAACACTAGCTTCATAGCATCGACCACCACATGCAGCTCGGCCTACCCAGCTCTCGCAGCTCGCAGCACCACCGCCCCATGACTACCTGTTTTGGCAGCCAACCGATCTAGGGACAGAAGCTCCGGTGTTGGGGGAGAGATAAGGCTTGAATAGAAGTAGCTGAGCGGGGAGGGAGCGGGGACGCGTGGCCGGGATGATAGCCATGGCAGAATCGGAGTTCGTAGCAAGAGAGAGGAAAGGAAGGGGAACGCCTCGAGTGGAGAAGAACGACCGGGGAGAAGATAAGGCTAAGGTCATAGGCCCTCAACCCCTCAATGTCTCTAGTAGTGGGACACGTGACAGCCGTACGAGGCGGAGGGAGAGATCCGTAGGATCCTCCGCCTGATTAACAGCGTTTTCCTTATCAAAATTCTCATGCTAAAAAGTAAGAGAGAAATGTGGCAAACATAATTTACCCTTTGTGACATTTTTTAGGGTTTGTGACATGAGAAACCCAATCGAAACCTTTTTTAGGGTATAATAGGAGGCAAAAATATACAGCATCACAAACCTGACTGCGAGCCCATAAAACATCTAACTCGGCCCAAACATGGAACCACGCGTGTGCACACATAGCCCAGCCGTGGCCCATGATATTTACCCAGCTGCCTCGTCGGCCCATGTTAGAGACCCTAATTTTGCTCAAGGACATAAAAAGGAGCCGGTGAGACCAGGCGGCGACGATCCTCTGAACCCTGGAGACAATCGACCGTCACCACCATCTCCGGCGAGGGTCGCGTTGGCCGACGATGGGAGCGATCACCTCGGCGGACCTCAACTTCCTCGTCTTCCGCTACCTCCAGGAGTCCGGTTCGCAACCTCGATCCCTCCCTCCCCCTTTTTTTTTATTGATTTGGCTATTGTTGTTATTAGGTCGAGAGAATCCGGCATGCTCTGCACGGATTTAGGGTTTAGGGGTCTTAATAATTCGTGCTGCGTATGGTGAGATTTTGGTGGATACGGAGAATAGAGATCTCGTTGGTGATGCAGAAATCTCGTAGGCGTACGGTGCTTCCGGCCGCCACCATCGTCTCCGTCGACGATCCGCCCCTTTAGAGCTCGGCCGGCGCCCCCAAACACCCCAAGACACGTCCCGTCTCGGTGGTTCTCGTCCTCCCGCACCGTGCGCCCTCCGGCCTCCTACCCCCGCTGCTACCATCTCCGGCGGTTGCCCCTCCCCTGCACCGTCCGCCTCCCCCTTCCTTCTCCGAACCCCCTCGGCGCCTCCTCCCTTCCGGCGGCTGCCCCTCTGCTTGTTCCCCGTCGCTGCTGCTTCTACACACAAGTACTGCCTAATTGATTCAGTTAAATTGGTTCATGTTCATCGCGCTCAAACCCACACTACTGCTTGTTCAGGTGTTCCAGCAGACCAGTGTTCAGTACCAAACTCAATCCGTTGGCACATGATGGACAATCAATAATTGATGTTTGAGAAGAAAACTGAAAATGATGTACACGATCTTTGGTTTTGGTTGATTTCGTCAATTCTTGTAACAGTTATCACAAATTGCTAATTTTTTCATATACATGATTACTGATGAATATGTCCTGTAGGCATCCAGAACGGATGATTACATATATTTTCGAAGTATAAAACAGAAAATAGTACTGCTAGAAGCGTAATGAACAATCACATGTAGATTAAAATAAAAAAATGGGCAATGTGGTACTTCCACAAAAATCTCTCTAATGGGAATCCGGAGCTAACGTGGTACCTAAACACTTTTCAGATCTTCACCATCAGAGTTTAATAGGTGAAGTGGGGTTTATATTGGGAGTTCGGTTCTAGGTTTTGCAGTGCTGTTTCTCTTACTATTTCTTTTTAGCGTTTCCTTCACGTAACATACTAGCGTGTTAGATAACCTTGCTCATGGTGGAACTTGACCCCTCATATCTTCGTACACCTCTGCCCCGGTATTGGTTTTTGACTGACCTGAAATGTCGAAATTCATGCACCGCATAGGTCAAAACCATCAAGTGCTATTGGTGGTTTTTTATTTGGGTTATGTTGATTTTCTGTAAGCACTTGTTACTCCTCGGTGCATTGAGGGAAGTTTTTTTAAAGGATCTCTGAGCTGTTGTTCCATTGTTTGTCATGCTCTACTGTGCAGCTCTTTGTTATTATTCTTCAGGATATTGTCCGTGCCATCTGCATTTCCATTGCATGCATTTAGTATTGCTATCTGTAGTTATGTTTGGTTTTCAGTTTTCACTGATAACCGTGCCTCTTCCAACCAACATTTCCAGGTTTTTTGTTTGGTCTTAATTCGGGCTGCATATGGCGAGATTTGTCGGACAGGGAGAGTATGGATCTCGTAGGTGATGCAGAAATCTCATAGGTATACGGTGCATACAACCGCGACTACCATCTCCGGCTTCGATCCCCCCTCTAGAGCTCAGCCAGCGCCCTGACACCCAAGGCCACGTCCCCTCTCGGTGGTTCATGGCCTCCTGTACCGCCCTCCAGCCTCCTACCTCCGTTGTCACCATCTCCGGTGGTTGCCCCTCCCCCTTCCGTCCCCGACCCCTCGCCTCCTCCCTTCTGTACTGTCAGTTGGCCCTCTGCTCGTTTCCCGTCGCTGGTTCTTATCTAGTTTTCTCCCCATGGTAGTTGTTCCTTTCTTTGATTTCTTTCTTGTTTCTTTGGTGTCCAGGTTGCAGTAGTGTTCATGAATTAGGTTTGGTTGATGTTGGTGTTGGATGGTTCTGGACGCATGGGAAGCTATTATGTGTCCTTTCTTGAGTTCATGCCATATTTTTCTTCAGAGTTTAAGTTGCATCAAGTTCCTGGTAATTTATTCGGAGAAATTGGTTTGTGTTCATCGCGTTTAAGCCCACACTTCAGATGTTCCAGCAGGCCAGTGGTCAGTGCCAAATTGATCCATTGACACATGATGAACAATTAATAAGTGTTTTTTGAAAAGTAAACTGAAAAATGATATACATCATCTTTTATTTCGGTTGATTTCATCAACTACTGTAAAAGTTATCACCAGTTACTAATTTTTGGATATACATAACTGATGAATATATCCTGTAGGCATCTGGAACAGATGGATACATCTTCGAAATAGAGAACTGAAAATTGTACTGCTAGAAGCGTAGAGAGCAATCACATCTAGATTAAAGGGGTAAATTAAATATCTCTGTAATGGCAATCCGTCAAGAGCTTGGTCGTTTTTTTACTGATCTCAAATGTAGAAACCGCACCTCATAAGTCAAAACCATCAAGAGCTTGGTCGTTTTTTTTAAATGAATGGTGTGGTTTTTTTATTTGGGTTCTGTTATTTTTCTGTAAGCACTTACTCCTCGGTGCATTGGGGGAAGGCTGTTTTTCCAGGATATATGAACTTCTGTCCCATTCTTTTCATGATGTACCTTGCAGCTCTGTGTTATTATTCTTCAGGATATTTTCTGTGCCATCTGCATTTTCATTGTCTAGAATTACTATCTATAGTTATGTTTTGTTTTCAGTTTTCACTGATAACAGTGTCTCTTCCAACCAACATTTCCAGGTTTTGGTCATGCCGCGTTCACTCTAGGCTATGAAGCAGGGATACATAAAGGTGGGGTAGATGGAAATGTTGTCCCCCCTGGTGCTCTTATCACTGTCGTGCAGAAAGGCCTGCAGTACATAGAGTTAGAAGCAAATAATGATGAAAATGATCAAGAAGCTGAGAAGGATTTTGCCCTTTTGCAACCTCTTGAAATCATCACAAAAGATGTCGAGGAGTTACAACGGATCGTGAAGAAGACAAAAAGGGAGAGGCTTCAAGTTGACCGTGACAAGGACAAGGGACAGGAGAAAGAATGCATCATCGAGGAACATGAACACCGTCTTCCAGTTGAGCGGGAGAGAGAGCGCCACGACAAAGAAAAAGAGCAAGAGAGTGAGAAGGACAGAACCAAAAGAGACAAGGTGCAAGAGAAAGAGAAGGAAAGGGAAAAACAACAAACAGAGCATATTGATGATAAGGTTAAGCATGAAGAGATTTCCCTTGCCAGTGGAGGTCCTACACCAATGGATGTAAGTACAACTCCTCAAGAAATTTCTAGTGCGGATGTGACCGTTTTGGAAGGACACAGTTCAGAGGTGTTTGCTTGTGCATGGAGCCCAGCCGGCTCTCTTCTAGCTTCTGGTTCTGGAGACTCAACTGCTAGAATTTGGACAATTCCTGATGGTCCATGTGGTTCCATTCAACCATCTCCTGCAAGTGTTCATGTTTTAAAAAACTTTAAGGGTAGGACTAACGAGAAGAGCAAGGATGTCACCACGCTTGACTGGAATGGGGAAGGAACACTGTTAGCCACGGGCTCCTATGATGGGCAGGCGAGAATTTGGAGTAGAGATGGGGAGCTAAAGCAGACTTTGTTCAAACACAAGGGGCCTATATTTTCTTTGAAATGGAATAAGAAAGGCGATTTTCTCCTAAGTGGCAGCGTAGACAAAACTGCTGTTGTGTGGGATACAAAGACATGGGATGTGAAGCAGCAATTCGAATTCCATTCAGCTCCAACACTTGACGTCGATTGGCGAAACAATAGCTCTTTCGCAACATGCTCAACTGACAACCTGATCTACGTTTGCAAGATTGGGGAGCCACACCCAGTTAAAACATTCAGCGGCCATGAGAAAGAAGTTAACGCTATCAAGTGGGATCCAACTGGTTCTTTATTGGCGTCTTGTTCTGACGATTGGACTGCAAAGATATGGAGCATGAAGCAGGAGAAATGTCTATACGA
The DNA here is from genome assembly GCA_916181665.1 of Avena sativa. Classification (NCBI taxonomy): domain Eukaryota; kingdom Viridiplantae; phylum Streptophyta; class Magnoliopsida; order Poales; family Poaceae; genus Avena; species Avena sativa. The sequence goes on from OV702283.1 coordinate 478,547,053, forward strand.
TTTTAAGGATCATAGCAAGGAGGTCTACACTATTAGATGGAGCCCAACAGGTGCAGGAACAAATAATCCCAACCAACAGCTGCTTCTGGCGACCGCATCGTTTGATTCATCCATCAAGCTATGGGAAGTTGAGCAAGGACACCTTGTGCACAGCTTGGCTGGCCACATCCAGCCAGTTTATTCCGTGGCGTTTAGCCCCAATGGCGAGTACCTGGCCAGCGGGTCCCTGGACCAGAGCCTACATATATGGTCCGTCAAAGAAGGCAAGATCCTGAAGACTTTCAGAGGGAGGGGTGGCATTTTTGAAGTGTGCTGGAACAAAGATGGCAGCAAGATTGCAGCCTGCTTCTCCGACAACACCGTCTGCGTCATGGATTTCAGGATGTAGTAGTTTCGCCGGAAGATAAAGCAGGAAAGGGGCATGGTAAACATTGGTTTCGGGATGTAGTTTTTACTCGGTAGCTGCAAGGCTATCTATACTATCTGTTCTTTCCATCGGTGTGGAAATTGTTTGCGTACTCTTATGTTCCAGATGACCTCAGCTTTCCAGTTGATGTACAGTTCCTTGGTTTAATGAACTAAAAAAATGATCTTGCCATATTTTGCTCTGCGCCTTTAGTTTACGTGTTCTGTAAAGTAAAGGTACCTTTACCTTTATTATTTTGAACTTTCTGCTCTCATATTTTTATGTTGATTGACATTCAACATGCTGTGACTGAAGATAGATGAATGTGTAAAGGCTTGTCGTTCAAATGTAGGACGGCTATCTCCTGATCCTTGTTCAGTTTCAGCAGTAAGTTATGTATTGACTATGAGTACTCGTTGGAACGCATACTCTACTACTTTTCATTTGGGTTGCAGACCGTTTGGCCTTGAATAAATTAGGCCTCGGTATTTTTAAATACAACAAGCATTTTTTTTTTGTAGTTAGCAGTTATTATTATCTTGTTATTATAAATCCTTACCCTGGTTGGAGTTAAAGCGGGGCAACAGGTCAGTGGTATCAAGTGGCTGCTGTTGGTGGTGTTGCAGATAACGACTGTCGTCGTCGCGCGGGGAGCTCGCCGAGTAGGCGAGTAGCATGGATATTGCTTTGACGCCAACACTCAGAACGGTTCAGGCCCGAGGCATATCCATCAGCAAAGCTGTGACACAAGCTGCAACCGGTTCTAGTCTTCTACGGAGTAGATGCATTTGCTGGGGCAGGTCAGAATGTAGTCCCCATGCGGGAAATACTCAGGCAAGTAATTATGATGAGCAGAGCCAATCACACCAGCATGGTTCGATTGGTTAAAACAACATACATTGTGGGAGTCCCTACAGTTCCAGTGATTAGCATGTTGAGAATCAGGTTAGTCAACTCTCGACAGATTATCACACCGGCATCAGCACATTCGTGCCTCCGTTAGTATACGGATTATCAGACTAAAATCACCAGATTTGTGCCTTTTTAATTATACAAGTCAAAACACAGCGGTGGTGTTGGCGGCGTGGGTCACGGTTTCGAACCCACTAGCTAGCTATATCAGAGTGGCTTTGAACCGTATAAAAGCAGTCAAATTACTTGTACCTAGCATCTGAACTCTTTCAGTAGCAGGTCAGGGAGAAGCACAGGATTTGTACCTTCTTCAGGTTACCCCAGAATCCCCAAAAGGAATTTTAACCTTGTAAAAAGATAATCAAGCTCATCATGGAGTAGCACTCAAGCCTTCAGCATGGATGAGCTTTTTTTAAATGTGAGTAGTAACAACTAACAAAGTCATCGTTACATGCACCTGGGATGTAAAGTGAATTTCTCCTTCACCTCTCTTTTTTTAGAGCATGTCTTTCGAGGGCCACACCAATGCTGTCTAATTAATAGTACGTTGGAGTTTTTTTTTTAAATGTTTCGTTTTTTTTCTGTTTTTTCTTCTCTTTTCTTATTTGAAGATTTTTTTAAAAACCTGAATATTTTTTAAAAAAAACATATTTTTGATTTTTTTTTGAAAAGCTAAAGCTATTTATAAATCTAAATAATTTTAAAATCTGAACAATTTTTAAATCCAGATAGGGATGGCGCTTACCGGGACCAGACGGCAGCGCTACAAAATTTACTCGTACTAGCTAAATGCCCGTGCGTTGCTACGGATTTAAAATTTATGTTATATATATATATATATATATATATATATATAAAGTAAAATATAACAACAATGAAAAAACATCATTTGTCCGTCTGTGAAGTGAAATTTTATGAATTTTGCTTCCTGTGCGTTGCTACGGAAAAGAACTGTGATTCATAAATTTTTGACTCTCTCCCATTTCCTCCATTATTTCTCTTTGGCCTTCCTTTTCTTCTCGTGTCTATCTCTCTTCCATCTTATTCCTCCTTGATCGTTTTTGAATGTTTGTTATCCATATTTTTGTTGTTACATGGAGCTAAAACAGGAGGAAAAAAGGTTTTGCAAAGGATGATGGCCGTTGGCCGCATGGAGTTGATGGCGTGCAAAGTGCAAGTAATAGTCGAACAATGACACGTAGATGAAGATGATCGAATTCCACATTGTCCTTCTCAAGGCCGGGTACGCCTCGAGATGTTATACAGATTAATATCAATATGACTGATAACGAAGATGATCAAAGTCCGCACTGTCCTTCTCGAGGCAGGTGGGTACACCTCGAGATGTTATTTGGTATATATAATCATGTAACTTTGCTAAAATTTGTGCAACACAAATTGACGTAAATGAAAAATAAAAATAAAATGTAAAAGTAAAGTGTATGCTAGATTGGTGTAAAAACAGTTTTAGAGATACATAAACAACATCAGCTAGCTATCTCTGGTTAACTTTTTTTTTTCTTCACAAAACACATCAGCAAGGCTCTAACTGGCCTGTATCGGTCGCACTCCAGGCCAGCTACCTGCACGTAGGCGTAGCTCCGGCCACAACAACCAAACAACGCGTTATTTTTCTTTTCAGCAATTGTTCTCCACCGGCTCCTACACTGCTGAAATCCCCAATTCCTGTGCCGCAAGCCCCTGTCGCTCCTCCGCATGAGAGGACCACGCCCAGGAGCGCCTTCGCCGGCCACGCACAGCCCCCCTTCGATCACCCCACCCTTTGCGGGAACTCGTCGTCTATCGCGTCCAGGTTGTTCCATGGCAAGCATCAGCCACTTCCTGCCATTCTAAGCGCCGCCGCTCAGCTCTACCTTGCCCTCTCCAACGGCCGCGTGTCCCTTCGCTCCTATTCCACTCGCAAGTGCTCGCGGACACGCGACCTCTCCGTTTGCCTCGTAGGCCCGTGGGTTCCTCCTCTCCGCCTCGATCTCCCCTGCCTCTCGGTTGACCCATACCGCCGGACGCGCCGGGGAGCAGAAGGGTTGGGGCACACGGAGTGGTGCGGTGAGATACATGTCGCATTCATGGCCGCAGACTCGGCGGAGCCGGCACTAAGGCAGAGGAGCACATGGCCGGAGGTGAGGGGCAGAGGGCGTGTGGGGCGCGACCTTCCGGTCATGGAAAAGGAGGGAGTCAGGGCCACAGTAACCTAGGGACAAAGGGAGTCAGCGGCATAGAAAAACAACTCACCGTTCTTGGAAGACGAATGAGTCGAACTTGGAGAAGACGCGTGAGCGTGATAGGAAGGCCTCGTCGACCTCGAGCGCCAGATTCCCCAAGAACAGTTTGAACCCTCCCTCAACATCAACTGATGATTCATGAGCGCGAATCGGTAGGAAATCAGATCGTTTGATTCATGGAGAGTACTAATTACCTTGCTCCACGGGTGGTACTCATAGGAGTTAGACTTTGAAGAAATCACATCGCACAAGATCTGGAAAAAAATTAGAGGGCGATCTTCCAGCGACACGGGAAGAACCCTACGTAGTGTTGACCGAGATCGGTTGAGGCTAGGGTGCCGACGTGCGGGAAGAGGCGGGCGACCATGAGGAAGCGCTCGGGTCAAGGAAGAGAGGCGGCGGAGGACGACGTCTATGGCAGTGGAGGAGGAAGCTCCGGTGCGTGGCGGCGCACGTGGATGCGACAGGGAGGAGCGCCGCACAGGGAAAGATGGGCGGCTGCGGCGGCGGATGGTTTGGGTAGATGCCGGCCCAAGAGAGGCGAAGAAGGGAGCTCCAGTGCGTGGCGGCGCCTGCGGATACGGCAGGGAGTTCGTGGCTGCTCCGTCGCGGGGTTAAGTTTTTCCTTTTCTTTTCAGAGAACGGAAGGGTTTAACTTGGCGGTGGCATCCCTTGCAATATTGTCAAACTGTCAGGGGTAAAACGGACCAAAAAAGAGCGGACGGAAATCTGGACATATGACGAACCTACCTCTAGAGAAATTAGTAAATTTCGATTTTACAGCACGTGACATTAATTGTGCACATCAATTGTAAAACCGTGTGACACATTGTTCCTCGCGAGTCAACAATGCAGTGGCTCTTTTATTAGGACAAAGCGACCATAAATATGTGTGATGATGTTTTTCGTCCTCTCAATGCGAACTTTCTTGACATGTTCATTGTTATCAACCTTTCTTGCCCGTTCATATTCATCGTCTTTATCCACTCGTTGGCAAGCTTATGGCATTCGACTCGCCATTTAGTGCTCCGGAATGCTCAAATAGTGGCTGTTAGAATGCACATTGATCGTTTATAATTTGCACCGTTTACCTCCTTAAAAAAATAATTTTGCAAAAAAATTTGTATTGACTCATCCTCAGTCACAAATTCTTGGAGTGGAGCTGGTTTTTGACGTAGAGTCAAATATAAGCATGATGTAAGTTGCGTGAGACAAAAGAAGAACATGAGGAGCAAAGCCATGTATAAAGACAAAAGATCTGACGTCGAACATGTATTCTCCGCCATTGTAGTGGTGTGTGTACATGCATGTCCGGGCCCCGCCTTGTCGTGTGCATGCTCGGCCTCAAGTACAAACTTGGGAGATATATGCATTTAAGTGATTAGGGAAAAAATCTTATATCGCATGAGTAAACTAAAATTAATTGTGGAATATATCTTTTATTTTATATGATATGTTTATTTTTTGTTAGCTACCTGTCCAACCCAACTTAGTGAGACCCAATCCTAACATAAGCCTAGACCCTGGCCTCACATCAAATTTAGTAGCACACAACACTGCACCAGAGTCCAGACACGCACGCCACAACCCAGCTAGCACGCACTCGATCCGCAGGCCACCTACCCCGTTGTAGCTTTGCCCTTAGCCCCTGTCTATCTTCTCTAAAAGCGATCGAGCCCCTTCTCCCCTCTCTCTTGCTCCCGCATACGTGCTCCGCTTCGTCCTCACCTTCCCTCACCGAGCTCCTGCGTCGGCCGCCGTAGACCTCGACTTCCACCTCCAGACGCGCGATGCGCCTGTCCTTCTCTGCTCGCAGCGTGAAGCACGGCCTGACCACCTCGTCGGCAAGAAACCCGCCGGTGTACTCCTCATCCGTCGCTGCTCCGACCCCGTCCTCGGCCAGCCTCCACACAAGCTCGTCGTCCTCCACATGGCTGTCCCCGTCACGGCCGCCAGGTTCAACGTCCTGCATCTCCTCGTTCTGGCCAAGATCCGGCACCTTTCTCTTCCGCGAACTCGACCGGGAGCAGCTCGGGTGCCTCCAGCTCGTCAGCCTCCTCTGGCCTCCGACGACCTCCTGCGCGATCCTCTTCCGCAGTCGCGTGCTTCTGTCTGATCTTATCCCTGCGTTGTTTTCCTGCTGGAGCCTATTGCTGTTGATCTTGACGGGCAGGAGCAGTTTGCACGAAGCGGTACGTAGGTTGACTTCTGTTCTTAACTTCGCGGTGGCAGGCAATGTAATACCGTCAAACGGTTAGGGGCAAAATAGGAAAAAAAAAGCGGACGGAAAATCCTATAGGTCGAACCTACCTGAGAAGAAATTAGTAGATAGATAGATAGATAGACTACGTACTACCGGGACCAGACGACAAGTAGATCTTTTTGTTGAACGATGCAATGCAAGTGGATATATTTTGGACAGACTGCCATTATACTTGTAGGTTTTCTTGTTGTTCACTGGAATTGGATGTGTTGGATTTAGGTGCGTGGCCGTATTACACTGACCACTGCTCGTGTCAACTGCTCCCTTCACGATGATGTCAACGTCCCCCTTAATCATTTCATTGGTGGGTGGGGAGAGGAATATATAGAGCTAAAATGGGCGAGATTCTTCTTCCTGTCGTCAAGTGGAATGTTCTGACTGACCTAGCACAAGACAAGGCAAAACTAGCTAGCTTACAATTGGCGATATGATGGGATCAGTCTTGTTTTTTTATACATATAAACCTGAATTCTTATTAAGAAAGAAAAATAATGGAATCCGTGCTTGAAAAAATGCGTGGTAATAAAGGAAGCGTTTTGAGAAAATATGTGGATGTAATTAATCGGCGGCTCTCATAAATGCTAAACTTGACTGTGTCGAAGGCGGAAGGCGGTGTGTGCTTGACGGGGCCACGATCTCGGTGGAGGACAATACTCGCGATCGACAAAGAACGAAGAAGACTATGTAATATTAATTCGTGTGAGGTCGATTGTGATTGGGGAGATTGGAATAGAATCAAGGGGAGGGCTAGCGAGACATTCATTGCTTGAAATTTAGAATACAATCCCGATATTAGAGTAGAAAACAATCTTACCTTAAGTTTTGAATTTAACGAATCTAAGAAAATCACGTGCAAGAGGGGATGGCGTGCTCCCTCGACGTCCGACGAAGGATTTGTGGCATTCTGGGGGCAGATCCTTCGACCTAGAGCACCATGAAAATAAGTAATAAAAGGCAACACTGCGTGCCCTAGTGGGTCTTGACTAAGCTTCGTCTTGGAAATGTTATAGACAAAATCGCCATCGAAACACTTAAACTTTGACAAATCAAAATGCACATTGTAACTTATCCTAATCCCCTAGGATACATTGCGGAAGCAATTGAGCATGGTTTCAACTCTTAACAATCCATATAGCATGATATAGCCGCCAAAAGTAAATCCATAGAGTATGGTATATACATAAAATTCCTAAAACCCAGCCCTTGGTTGGCCAAACCTTCACCAACTAACGAACCCTCGAAAAAAGGGAATCACAGATCAGCATCGGCTGTAGAGAGAGAAAATCACATGGGGATGGAAAAGGAAAGAGAGCAGGTAGAGAGAGAAAGAGAGAGAGAGAGAGCAAGTAGAGAGAGAGAGGGGGTTTTTTTATACAAAAAAAATCTTCCCTCTAATTACTGATACTACCAAACCCCTCTCGAAAAGCAATTTGGGAGGCGTCCTCTCTGCCGCCGCCCGCCGCCTGCCGCCTGCCGGCGACCGAGGAGGGGGAGCCGCTTGCCATGGCGAGGAAGCACGGGTGGCAGCTCCCGGCCCACACCTTACAGGTCCGCCCACCAGTTCCCTCCCCTCCCTCCCTTCTCCCTCTCCGGGTCCTTGGATCGGCCCAGCCAGGAGGAGTACTGTACTCTACTGCGTCCGTCTCCTCGATCCCGTGCTCGCGTCTCCACTAGCCGTAGGAATTCTCCGTGTGATTCCGTCCCCGTGACCTCGCGCCGCCGGAAATTCCCGAGCTTTTGCGCCGAAGATCTGTCGGAAGGTGAGGGAGAGAGAGAGAGAGAGAGAGCCAGCTTGGCGGTGGTTGGTCCTCTCATTCTTCCCTTTTTCCTTCTTCTTCCTCTGGTCCGTCTGCCTGGACGGAGATAGATGGGTAGTGTGAGCTCCAGAGGGATTGCGTCCGGACACAGCGGGTACGAACGAAATGGCCTGGAATCTCGCGAATTTTGTGGGCTTTGTTAGATTTGGTGTTGTTTGTCGAGCCATGTAGGATTGTTCGTCAGCTTGTCCCTTTTTCCGTGCGAGAAAGCAGGGTTGATATGTCGTCTGTCTGAAATGGTTCTCCTGGCTAAAATTGTTTTCTTACGTGTCTAAACTCTAAAACTGGAAATTGGTTGTTTCTTGAGCTGGGAGAAGTGAAACCCTTTTTGCTGAATTATCCACTTAACCGGGAGTCCGGAAGTGAGGTCCGTTACATGTGAGCTTTGTTCTATTTTTGTCTGCATGTAGGCAGGCTCCTAGAAGGATAGTCAGTCTGTCCATGCCATTTGTTTGTTTTGTAGGTTTGGTTGTTCTCTGTTAGGGGTGCAGACTTGGAGTGAACCGCGCCACGCCATCCCGGGAATGTTTGCCTTGTAGGGATTTAGAGTGAACTAGCCCGGGTGATCCTGTGGACTTATTGCTTGTGTTCTTTTTCTTTTCCTAGTGACTATTAATTACCAAGACAGTTTACTAAAAGTTAATAGAGTCAATGGCTAAAAATAGCTGCATATTGTTTGTTTTGTAGATTCTGTTACTTATGAGAGATCTAGCTCAGTAGCACACTAGCTCTTAAGCTTTATCCTGAAACTATGGAGGTTACTCTTTTCCTAATTTAGCATCAAAATTTGTGAACCTCGCACATTTGGTAGAAACCCCTTGGTTAAGTGGTTGCAAAAAATCTTCTCCTTACATGCTAATGATAATATTTTAGTTTCACTTTTGCGAAGGTGACCTGTCTAGTATTTTTGTGTAAGGTTATTTTCAAGATAGGCAATTTCTTCGTCTAAGTAGTTTTGGATCCGTTCAGTTAAAGGATAGCCAGTTGTTCAGGCTTCAAGAAAATATTACTACGAAGCCCAAGATTGTTAATTTCCATATATATTTTCTATGATAGATTGCTAATGTTTGTTCACATATCTACCTGCTTTTGTAATAATGAATTTTTCGCGTGATTTGAAATCTTATGATTTTGCACCTACAACCTTTGCGCATCCAAGCTATTGAACCATATGAACAAATAATAAAATTAGAGAGAATTAATCATTACTATCACTGAACTATTGCTAAAGCCTTTGATTCGTAGAAAACGTAATATACAAGTATTTTAATAGAGGGAATGGAAGTCAGTTGTCGAATGAAGAATCGATGGGTGTAGAGTAGTTGTGGGATCAATTTTTTTTACAAGTTTCACACTTTGAAAGGTTTGCTTTACACATTTTACTGATTTGTATTTTTTTCTCACAGATCGTTGCAATTACCGTATTCTTTCTTTTGGTGGTCGCATTTTATGCCTTCTTTGCACCATTTCTCGGAAAGCAACTCTTCGAGTATGTTGCTATTGGTATTTATACTCCCGTGGTAAGTTTTTGAAAAAATCCTTCTTTTTATGTCTTCCTGATCATTTGAAGAGAACTATTTTCTATTATCATGAAACATCATTGCCACTCTGCATATCACTTTCAGGCATTGGCTGTTTTTATCCTTTATGTTCGGTGTACAAGTATAAATCCTGCTGATCCTGGGATTATGTCGAAGTTCGAGGATGGCTTTATCAGTGTACCAGCCAACCACGATGAATCAGAAGGCATAAACTTGCCTCAGAAAGCAAACAGTGTTGGAACTCACTCTCCAACATCTACTTGCAGAAGCTCTCTCGATGGTCATTCTAATCAGAGAGGTTCATCTATAGCGGAAGCAAACATAAATCTGAGCTCACAATTGCCAAAGAAAAGATCAAGCTGTTTCTTACTTGGTGGGATTGTATGCGCTTTATTTGTCAAGGAGGACTGCCGGAAGCCTGATGATTCAGAGCAACAAGCTAGTGGTGAAGAAGCTCTTTTTTGCACATTATGCAATGCTGAGGTATGTAGACTTTAGTGTGCAAGTAGGCTTATTTGAAGGTAATGTTGTTTAATATTTTTTATATTTTTTTTCAGGTTTGCAAATTCAGTAAACACTGTAGAAGTTGTGATAAGTGTGTGGATGGATTTGATCATCATTGTCGGGTGACCTTCTTGAACTATGTTAAAATGCCACTTGCTGATTTTTAATTGCGTATTGCTAATATGCGTACTTTTACAGTGGCTGAATAATTGTGTCGGCCGGAAAAACTACTTCACGTTTATTGCTCTGATGGCAATCAGCCTTCTCTGGGTCTGTAATGCTGACCTGTTATGCATATCATTTTGTTTTGAGGGCATGCTATATTAAACGTACCATTTTTAAATCACTTGCCTGTTGAGGTTTGTGTAAAGTTACTTTTGTCACTTTATGGTACTAAATAAATAGTCTTCTATGTGACAGCTGGTAATTGAAGTTGGAGTGGGCATTGCTGTTCTTGTTATATGCTTTGTTGATAAGAACTCATCAAGAAACATCCAAGAAAAGCTTGGGAATGGCTTGACTCGTGCTCCCTTTGCTGTTATCGTAGTAAGTACCGCAAGGTGCTGTTGCACTTATTATATAAGTATCCCCTGTAGATATAGTAACTCGTCTGAATCAACATCTTTCCACCATTTCTTATGCGGAATAACAAAACTTTACGCCTTTTATTTTGCTGGACTCCATGACATGCTGATGAAGTTATGATGTTACTTATGTTATTCTTTTTTTTACTACAGTAGAGTATAACAGTTGCAGTCTCTTGTCAGAAACTCAGAATACATCTATTCTGCAATTTACTTGGTGGCACATTATATTTACCTTCTGAAAGTGCAATTATTACTGTTTAATCTCCCTGAATTATCTTCTGAGCTTTTGTACCAATAATTGCCAAACCTTTCATGATTGCAAATTGAATCTAATGTATACTGAACAGTACTCACTGCTTATTTTTTTAGAACTATATGTCTTTTTAGCCTACAATTAATTGGTGGCACATTATTTTTGCTTTTTGGAAGTGCAAACTCCCTGAATTATCTTCTGAGCTTTTGTACCAATAATTTCCAAACCTTTCATGATTGCAAATTGAATCTAATGTACACTAAACAGCACTCACTGCTTCTTATTTTTTTTAGAACTATACGTCTTTTTAGCCTATAATTAATTGGTGGCACATTGTTTTTTACTTCTGGAAGTGCAATTATTAGTGTTTAGGCTCCCTGAATTATCTTCTGAGCTTTTGTACCTATAATTGCCAAACCTTTCATGATTGCAAATTGAATCTGATGTATACTGAACAATACTCACGACTTCTTATTTTTTTAGATCTATGTCTTTTTAGCCTGTAATTAATTGAATTGTAAAATTCTTATGTCCAGGGTATATTCACTTTACTTTCACTAGTGGCCTGCGTACCTTTAGGGGAACTTTTCTTCTTCCACATGATATTGATCAGAAAGGTTTGCCTCATACCTCGTACCAGAAATGTAGTATGGAAAGTTTATCTTGCATTCTCAGCCGTGTTCTTTATCTATACTCTATATCAGGGTATCACAACCTATGATTATGTGGTCGCAATGAGAGCTATGAGTGAGGGACTCCCGGAGGATGAGGAAGGAGCAAACATCATCTATTCCCCGTCAAATTCAGCAACAACGGGATTTAGTGTTGGAAGTTCTCTTGGCCTTCACCACAAGGGTGCTTGGTGTACACCTCCAAGAATATTTATTGATCAGGTAAGCAGTGTGTTTCAAGTGCTTACATCTTATATTGTTGGAAACATTTTTATGGCCATACTAAATATAGCTGTGTTGAAACTTTAAATCAGGATGAAGTAATTCCACATTTGGACCCTGGGATGGTACCGTCAACTATCGATCCTGACGCTGCTGGATATGCTGAGAGAGCAAACAAAGCCAAGAAGCCAGTCAAGATCAGTGCTCGGAGTCTTGCAAAGCTGGACAGGAACGATGTGATGAAAGCTGCAGCAAAAGCTCGAGCATCGTCGTCTGTTCTCCGGCCAATAGATGCCCGCCATGGTCATGAAGCAGAAATTAGCTCCAGTGGGAATGCCAGCGTCAGGAGTAGCATGAGCGTTGACTACAACGGTACAAAGGAATCCAGGAGTGAGACGAGGCTCTCTCCTCTTCAAAACTCGTACCCACAGAGTCTTGCAAGCCAGGATGACTATGAGACGGGCACACAGACCGCAAGCAGTTTAAGCAGTCCGGTCCACATCCACAAGCTTGCCACTCACTCCCAGTTCCGCCCAGCACCTCATCCAGCTCCACCTGCTGAAAGGCCGGCGCTAGGGATTACGAGGCCACCTGTTCCTACCACGCAGATAAACAACCCAATGTTCCAGTCAGCCACATCGTATGTCCGGGAGAACCGGAGAACCTCTGTTGTCTGGGATCAAGAGGCTGGCCGGTACGTGTCGGTGCCTCCGCAAACAAGAACAGGACATGGTGTTGAGCTGCCTGCACGGAACCCAGGTTTCTTGGCGAACCCAAGTGGCGAGCCAGGCAACCATGGGAGAAATCATGGGCTTGGGAACACATCTTCGTCAGTGATTCCTCCAGGGCAGCCGTCTGAGAGGTTGACGTACACAGGTCAGTCAATATTCTTTGGAGGGCCCATCCTGAGCACAACTGGCATCAACGCTGAGAGGAATGAGGTGGGCACAAGAGCACGCCCCGAGGCAAGCAGAGATCCCAGCGGCCAGCAGCAGCGTGACGTCCGTGGCGAGAGGGCCCGGACAGGTTCCTTCCCGTTGTTTCAGCCCGGGAATTTCTAGAGGGAACCCAGTTTGTTGACAGGTGACTTTTACCTGCTGTTTTTACTGCTCTATGTCGTCTGCTCAAGTGCCGCCATGACAATGGGGTGATGCTGATGCACTGCACTGCACCCAAGCATGCATGAAAGTGTCAGCGGGCTGCTGAGATGGTTGCTCCTCTGGGGTTGCAAACAAGGAGAAGCAGACCTCACAGAGATTACGATTATCCTTAGTGCTTTACTGCGAGCAAGGATGGCGCTAACTTTCCTTTCTTCGTTGTTACAGACTGACTGATACTCGTCAATTTCTTTGTCATGCGTTAGGAGTTGTGATGTGTGATGCGCTTGACATGTAGTAGAAGGGATGACTGAACTATTGCTGATGTGTAGCACTTTTTTTATTTGTAGCTCGATTTCTTGCATATTGCATACTTTGGGAATGTTCGATTTCTTAGTTACAGACTGCACGTATTGCCTTGGCTATGTAATAACTTAAAAGGCTGGGGTTTGTTTCGTTTTATCTCATTTGTGTTGAGGAATTAATGAATTTAACCCGGAGGAGGATGCTGGTTGCTGTCATTTGTCAAATTTGATTTAGTGAGAGGTTGTGATTCCAAATTGTACCATTTTTTCTCTCTCAGCTGACTAACTAAATTATTGCTAACACATCACTAAAAATGTGCCCGCTGCTTTATTGCATCAATTGGACATCATGCTCGAGCATGTCATAAGAAAACCAACAGTAGTAGTAATAGGGGATAAGTTGTTTCAGAATCTCATGCCAAGTTGACACTAGCTGTATCAACACTCTCTAGACTCACTAGCCAGCACATCCATGTACTACAGATTGTGGTGGTAGTTGTTGAATGCACTGCAAGGAGTGTTGTCCCCCGGTAGATTTACATGCACATATGCAGTGTGGATCTGCAGAGATCAAACTAAGTTATGCGATGTATCTTGAGTTGATTATTTATTACTCCACATGGTTGCAAAGTTCCGACAAACTAACCTCCAGTGGTGTAGTTGGCTCCCTTGAGATGCAACAATCACTGGATGTATATAAAATTCTTGAGAGCACCCAGTTAACTTGGATTAGTAGTTTCCTTTATGTTTGACTAAGCTGTATACTATAGCATGTTTTGTTCCTTTACTTTTGGCTAAGATGTATGCCGCAGCATGTAACAACGTTTGTGAACCTGTGGGCTTTATTAAGTTAAGACCGGGGACTTGGTGCTGTGATGTAAAAATAATCATAACTTGAAGCTAAAATATCAACGATGTTAGAATCCATTAAGTACCTATTTTTTTTAAAAATTAAATAATTGAAGAGATAATTTTGCATCCTGTTAGTCTTAAAATGGTATCAATATGAGGCATGTGTTCCAACTAGAACCTAAGCTATATTCATGTACGCCATCTTATATGGCCATAATACCATGAGAATACCCCTCATTATCCTAGGCACATCCAAACATGGATTTGTCAATGAAACTGAAATGACCAAATTGTTTTCTCCATACTGGGAGTGATATACTCCAGAGTATATGGGCCACATGGGCTTACTATACCATCGGCCTAAGCTACACCATACTACCTCTGTTCCAAAGCTTAAGACTTATTTAAAAAAAAGTCAAGCTACGAAAAGTTTGACCAAACTTTTAGAGAAAAATATAAAGAACTATGATATTATATAGATACCATGTGAAACTATGTTTCATGATGTATCAAACGGTATGTATTTCATGTTATAAATATTAATATATTTTTCTAAAATCATGGTCAAACTTTACATAGTTTGACTTTTGAAAAAAAATATAAGCCTTAAGCTTTGAAACGGAGGGAGTATATGATACATACATATTCTAACACCCAGTGGTATACCCAAAATTTTTTGTTTGCCAGAACGAACATTTATGAAATTTTTTAATGCACAAATGCAACTCTACTAAAAAATAATCATACCATAAATGTTATACAAAATATTCAGCAGTAATGATGATACAATAATGGTAGATAGAAGCACTTAGAACCTACTAACATGGTATTTTATCGAGTGAGACGTCCATTCGCAACCATAATAATATATCAATAGACAATGAGACCCACAATAACAAATTCGGTGGCAAAATTGAGTACTCTACTTATTATTGGTATTGTAAAAGAAAACATGGCACACAAAAGCAGAAAAAAGTTAGATTACTTGCGCAATCTCGTGCATCTGCGCCTTTTGGTCCTTCTTGCGCTTGGTTCCTACGGTTGTGCCATCTTGTGCTACCACCGGCGCGAGAGCTACCGCCACCACTGCCACCGCCTCTTTCTCGTCTTGTGCAATCCATTCAGCCTCCTCATCCGAGTCCATCGGCTGCAGTGCCAGATCAGGAGTAGGCGTTTAGCTGCTCAAGGCCTCATGGCGGCCGGTACGGTGTGTAGCTTTGCAGGTCAGCCGTCGAGAGAGAGCTAGGGATTGGAAAGGCGTAGCAATTTTTATGATCCGAAGTGAAGGATGGTCTGATAGTCAATCGTGAATACATTGGTGGTTGGCCAGGTGAAAATTTTAAACAAGCCATTAATTGTTACTTAAGCCCAATAGTTTAGGCCCGTCTTACTTTCTTCATCATCTGCACTTATGTACCCCTTCGACATGAAGAAAACCAGCCTGATATTCAATGGTGTCCGCCCCTGAAGACAAGATACAAAGCTAGGGTGTCATCCTCCACGCTGGTAGACCCGAGGAGGCTGCCCCTACTCACCCCCCGGTTGTTCCACCATTGCTAACACCTCCCTTCAAACTCAAGGTGGATAAGATACATTGAGTTTGAGAATATGGAGATTATCTTGTTCTCTAGTCTAAGATTTTGTGAAGAAATCAGCAAGTTGAAGCTTACAAGGAACATATTTGAGGTGAATAGTTGACTCTTGGCAATGAGGGCATGTGGAGAATGGATCCACTCCAATATGCTTCGTCAGTTCATGCTTGACTGGATCATTTGCGATTTGAATAACAGCTATGTTGTCACAAAGGATGGATGTGGGTGCATGCATCACATGAGACACCAAGATCCACCAATAACCAACGAAGCCATACAATATCTGATGTAGTAGTAACCAGTACTTGAAGCTCAGCCTCAGCACTAGAACGAGACACCGCAGTTTGTTTCTTAGACTTCCATGCAACGAGTGAAGTGCGAAGAAAGAAACATTATCATGTGACAGAGTGTCTGTTATCATGATCACTCGCCAAAGTGGAGTTAGAGTAAGCATGGAGCTGAAGATGATTATTGGAATCATAGAATAACCATCAACATGTTGTCCCCCTCAAGTAGTGAAGCACATGAGGAAATTTTCCATAATGAACTGAGGTAGGACCACTAACAAACTGACTAAGGATGTGAACTGCATGAGCAATATCATGCCTTGTCACAGTGAGGTATACAAGGCTGCCTAAAAGATGACAAGAGCAAGGAGGATCCTCAAGGGGAATACCATCAGTGGGGCGCAATTGTACCTACAACTCCATGGCCGTGTGAAATGATAGAGATGGTTAAACTAGAAGGGGGAGGGGTGAATAGGTTCTACAATTTTTTTTAGCATTTTTTTTGCAAGTTTTAGTCTTTGCGGAATATAAGTGTGCTTAAATAAAAACTAGGTGAAGCAACCTAGATAATGATACAAGATAGTTTAAGCATGAGGCTATCACAAATGTAACAAAAAAAAGTAAAGTGACAAAGATGTATTCCTATGTTACCTTCCTTGGGTCACGTTGGAGAGGTGTGAGACCCTACGAAGGATTCCTCAACGCCGCGAGGGCTCACCTTCTTCTCCAAGCCTATTCCAAGAAGGAATAACTCACTTACCCGTGGTAGACTTTAGCGTAGTCTGCAAACAGTCACAAAGTTTCCACGGGGCAAATCACAAGCCGAATACCGCCGGAAGATCCTAGCCTCTAGGGTTTTTAACAAACCAAAAGTAACAAGAAAACTCGATGAACTCAAGGGGGGACAAAATATAGCTTGCTGGAAACACAAATCGGGACCTCTTGATTCTACCAGATATTTGACTTTGGTTGCGTAGAATGAGAGATCCTTAAGATTTGGTGTTTCAACAATGGAGAGAGAGAGAGACCAAGAATATTGAAAATGAATGGTTGGCCTCACTGCCTCAAGGAGGAATAAAGGGTAAGTATAGTACAAGGGGGAAAACTTGCCATTTTGAGAGAACCGGTAGTGAGTTTTGGCAGAGCCGAACCTGGTGCCGAATGAGTAATATTATCTATGGATAGTTACTAGTGGTGGGAAAAAACTGTATGCATCGAAGAGTAATATTATCTACTGATAGTGATGAGGTATGGCTAGCTAGGAAGTAAAATGGACACTTGCAAATCATGTGGATCACAAAGAACAAAATTAGAGATCTACAGATGGAAAGCAATGAAGGGCATTGCGGATGTAATTTAATATGACTGGAAGCCAAAATAGGCATCCCCGGTAAAACCCCATGGAGAGCTTTCCATAATAAATGTTGGAGATATGCCCTAGAGGCAATAATAAATATAGTTATTATTATATCTTTGTGTTTATGATAAATGTTTATATTCATGCTATAATAGTATTAACCAGAAACATTAATACTTGTGTGATTTGTAAACTAAATTAGAGTCCCTAGTAAAGCCTCTTCATAATACTAGCTTGTTAATTAATAGATGATCATGGTTTCTTGATCATGAACATTTGAGATGTTGTTAATAAGAAGATCATATCATTAGGAGAATGATATGGTGGACATACTCCTATAGATAAGCGTAGCATAAAGATCAAGTCATTTTAATAGTTCAATTGCTATAAGCTTTCTGATACATAGTAACCTAATTCCTTCGACCATGAGATCATGCTTATCACCATCACCGGAAGGATGCTTTGATGACATCAAACACCACACCGTAACTGGGTGGCTATAAAGGTGGCATTGAGTGTTCGGAAAGTATGGGTTGAGACACATGGATCAAGAGTGGGATTTGTCCATCCATATGACAGATAGATATACTCTAGGCCCTCTCGGTGGAATGTCATCCAATTAGCTTGCAAGCATGTGACTGGCTCACAAGGGATCACATATCACGGGAACGAGAAAAGAGTACTTATCAGTAACGAGGTTGAACTAGGTATGCAGAGGTACCGACGATCAAAACCTCGGATAAGTAAACTATCGTGAGACAAAGGGAAATTGGTATCGTATGTAAGTGGTTCATTCGATCGCAAAGTAATCATAGAAATATGTGGGAGCCATATGAGTTTCTAGATTCCTCTATTGGTTATTGTTCGGAGAAGTGTCTCGATCATGTCCGCATATTTCACGAACCGTAGGGAGACACACTTAAGGATTCGATGTTGTTGAGTAGTTATGGAATGATGAGTAAGAGACCGAATGTTGTTCGGAGTCTCGGATGAGATCCAGGATATCACGAGGAGATCCGGAATGGTCCGGAGAATAAGATTCATATAAAGAAAGTCCTGTTTCAGAGTTGGGGAATGATTCCGGTGATTTCATCGGGAATGTTCTAGAAGGTTCTGGAAGGTCCGGCACTCCGGAGGGGAAGGGTACATGAATGTGTCATGACAATGTGGAATGGTTGCATCATGTACTAGGTATCATGGCTGAGCAAAATAAAGGGATAAATCAAATCCTAGTTTGAAAAGTCAAACGCCAATTTGAAAAGTCAAACGGCAAGTTTGCTTGGTGGAGGGAGAGTAGGAAACCTACTTGGGGAGGAAGTCCTCCTCCCTCCACCGCCGGCCAAGGAGGCCGACTTGGGGGAGGACTCCCTCCCCCTGGCCGGCGCCCTCCCACCTATAAAAGGATGGGCAGGGGTGCCCCTCTAGACACACACCTCTCTCCACCAAAACCCTAACCCTAGCCGCCGACCACCAAGTCGCCGCCGCCTCCCTAGGGTTTGACCTAGCCGCCGAGTTGGGGCCCTCCCCAAGCCCTAGCCGCCGGCCTAGCCCTCTCTCCTTGGTGCCTCTAAACCCTAGATCACCAAGGCCTCTCTCATAGTCCACCATGCTCGCCCCTCTACTTCCGGTACCACGCCGTCGTGCTGCCGGAATCGCGAGGAGAGTGCTACAACCTCCGCTGCCTGCTGGAACAAGGGAGACGAAGGTCTTCATCGAGTACCGAACATGTGATCGACTGCGGAAGCGCTGCCGGAACGCAACGCCGGAAGGATCTTCTACACGATCTTGAGATCGGCAAGAGTACGACTACATCACCCACGAGAATCTGCTCTCGTTAAACACTTTGGAATCTTCGAGGGTGAGTTATTCTATCGACTCGTTGCTACAATCTAGTAGATAGATCTTGGCTTGTTTGTTTGTATGCGGTAGAATTTTTTTGTTTTCCATGCTACGAACCCCTACAGTGGTATCAGAGCCGTGTCTATATGTAGATCTGTTGCACGAGTAGAACACAATGGTCATTGTGGGCGCTGGTGCTTTTATTATCAATTGCTTCTTGTGTACTTTGCATCTTGTGGTATGATGGGATGAAGCGGCCCGGGCTAACCTTACATGACATCGTTCATGAGACTTGCTCCACGCTCAACATGCAACTTGTATTGCATAAGTGGCTTTGCGGGTGTCTGTCTCTCCCATTATACTATAGATCCAATTTACAACGGGCACTTGATAGTTCAAACATCAACGTTGTGGTTCTTGTTCTTAATTTAGAGCGACACTTATTGAAAGCCCCAAACCACGTAAAATATGCAAAGAAAATTAGAGGCGTCTAACTTTGTTTTGCAGGGGTGTGCTGTGATGTGATATGGCCATGATTGTGATCATATTTGATGTATGCAATGTTCCTTATTGTAAGTTGGCAACCAGCAGGAGCCATATGGTTGTCTTTAATTTCTGTTAAGACCTGCGTGTCTATTCAAAGTAGTTGTAATAGTTGGAGCTGGTGGACGACAACCATGAAGCGGCGCCATTGACCTTGACACTATGTCAGTGATGATGGAGATCATTTTCGTGCTTGAAGATGGAGATCGGAAGCACAAGAAGAAAGGCCATATCATATCACATATTATGAATTGCATGTGATGTTAATCCTTTATGCATCTTGTATTGCTTAGTTAACGACGGTAGCATTATAAGATGATCCCTCATGCACATAAATTTCAAGTTTTAAAGTGTTCATCCTTAGTAAGCACCGTTGCTAAAGCTTGTTGTTTTGAAGCACCACGTGATGATCGGTGTGTTAGATTCTGCAAGTGTATACAACGTGAGCAAGCCAGATTTGCTCATGCGGAAGCTAAGGTTTGATCTTGACGAGCCTAGCATGTACAGACATGGTCTCAGAACACGGATCACCAAAAGGTAAAGCATGAGTCATATAGTAGATATGATGAACATGTTGATTGTTCGCCATTGAAGCTACATCAACTCTCGTGATGATCGGTTTTGATGTAGTGGATTTGGTTCGTGTGATCACTAAAACAATGTGAGGGATATTGTTTTGAGTGGGAGTTCACCTAGATTAATTTAACTATTAATTAGAACTCAATTTGTCATGAACTTAGTCTAAACTATTGCAAATATGTTGTAGATCCATGGCGGCCCCTACCATCAATTTTAATGCGTTCCTAGAGAAAGAAAAGTTGAAAAACAATGGAAGCAACTTCGCGGATTGGTTCCGCAATTTGAGGATTGTCCTCAATGCTGGTAATTTGACCTATGTGCTGGATGCACCGCTGGGTGACCCTCCTGCAGCTGATGCTACCGATGAAGTAAAGAATGTTTACCTCACTCGGAAGAATTAGTACTCCACAGTTCAGTGTGCTATCTTGTATGGTTTGGAATCAGAGCTTCAGAAAAGGTTTGAGAACCATGACCCACATGATATTGTCTGTGAACTCAAATTGATATTTGAGACTCACGTGGCAGTTGGGAGTTATGAGGCTTCTGAAAAGTTCTTTAACTGCAAGATGGAAGAGGGCAGCTCTATCAGTGAGCATGTTATTAAAATTTCTGGGCACGCAAACAAACTCCAAAGCTTGGGTATAGTGATGCCTAATGCTTTGGGGATTTACCGTGTCCTCCAATCACTACCACCAAGTTACAAGAACTTTGTGATGAACTACAATATGCAAAACATGAACAAGCAGTTGCCAGAACTCTTCTCCATGTTAAAATCTACAGAAGTGGAGATCAAGAAAGAGCACCAAGTGTTGATGGTCAATAAGACCACCAAATTCAAGAAAGGCAAGTCTAAGCAAAAGGGTACTTCAAGAAGGGTGGTAAGAAAGTTGCCGCACCGACGAAGAAGACCAAGGCTGGACCTAAGCCTGATACTGAGTGCTTTTACTGCAAGGGAGAAGGTCACTAGAAGCGGAATTGCCCAAAGTACTTGGCGGACTTGAAGAACGGCAACATCAAGAAGAAAGGTATATCCGATATACATGTTATTGATGTGTATCTCACTAGTACTCGTAGTAGTACCTGGGTATTTGATACTGGTTCGGTTGCTCATATTTGTAACTCGAAATAGGTGCTGCAGAATAAACGGAAGCTAGCGAAGAACGAGGTGACGATGCGCGTTGGAAATGGATCAAAGGTTGATGTGATCGCAGTCGGCACGCTACCTCTTCATCTACCATCGGGATTAGTTTTATACTTAAATAATTGTTATTTGGTGCCTGCGTTAAGCATGAACATTATATCGGGATCTTGTTTATTGCGAGACGGTTACTTGTTTAAGTCCGAGAATAATGGTTGTTCGATTTATATGAGTAATATGTTTTATGCACATGCACCTTTGATAGATGGTCTATTCTTATTTAATCTCGATAGTGGAAATACACATATTAATAACATTGAAGCTAAACGTTTGAAATTGAGCGATAACTCAACCTATATGTGGCACTGTCGTCTTGGTCATATTGGAGTTAAACGTATGAAGAAACTCCATTCCTATGGACTTCTTGAATCACTTGATTTCGAATCACTTGAAAGATGCGAAGCATATCTGATGGGTAAAATGACTAAGACTCAATTTTCTGGTATGATGGAGCGAGCTACGGACTTGTTGGAAATCATACATACCAATGTGTGTGGTCCAATGAGTGTAGCAATGCGCGGTGGTTATCGTTATGTTTTTACCTTCACGGATGACTTGAGTAGATATGGGTATATATATTTCATGAAACATAAGTCCGAAACTTTCGAGAAGTTTAAGGAATTTCATAGTGAGGTAGAGAATCAACGTAACAAGAAGATTAAATTTCTACGTTCTGATCGTGGAGGTGAATATCTAAGTTATGAGTTTGGCGAGCATTTGAAGAAATGCGGAATACTTTCACAATTGACATCGCCGGGAACACCACAGCGTAATGGTGTGTCCGAACGTCGTAATCGAACTCTCTTATATATGGTTCGTTCTATGATGTCACTTACAGATTTACCGCTATCATTTTGGGGTTATGCATTAGAAACAGCCGCATTCACTTTAAATAGGGCACCATCTAAATCCGTTAAAACGACACCGTATGAATTATGGTTTGGGAAGAAACCTAAATTATCGTTCCTTAAAGTTTAGGGTTGCGAAGCCTATGTAAAGAAGTTACAGCCGGACAAGCTTGAACCCAAAGCGGAAAAATGCGTCTTCATAGGATACCCGAAGGAAACTATTGGGTATACCTTCTATCATAGATCCGAAGGCAAAATCTTCGTTGCCAAGAATGGATCCTTTCTAGAGAAGGAATTTCTCTCAAAAGAAGTGTCTGGAAGGAAAGTAGAACTCGACGAGGTTGTTGAACCTTCTCTCGAACTTGTGAGTAGCGTAGCACCGGAAGAAGTTCCTGTGGTGCCTGCACCAATAAGAGAGGAAGCTAATGATGATGATCATGAAACTTCGGTTGAAGTTTCTATAGAACCTTGCAGGTCAATGAGAACTCGTACCACTCCTGATTGGTATGATCTCGTTATGAGTGTCATGTTGGTGGACAACACCGATGACCCTGCGACATATGAGGAAGCGACGATGAGCCCAGATTTCAATAAATGGCAAGATGCCATGAAATCCGAGATTGGATCCATGTATGAAAACCAAGTATGGACTTTGGTGGACTTACCGGATGGCCGGAAGGCTGTCGAGAACAAATGGATTTTTAAGAAGAAAACAAATGTTGATGGTAATGTTACTGTCTATAAAGCTCGACTTGTCGCAAAAGGGTTTCGAAAAATTCAAGGAATTGACTATGATGAGACTTTCTCACCAGTAGCGAAGCTAAAGTCTGTGAGGATTTTGTTAGCAATAGCTGCATATTACGATTATGAGATATGTCAGATGGATGTCAAAACAACGTTCCTCAATGGAGACATTGATGAAGAGTTGTATATGATGCAACCCAAAGGTTTTGTCGATCCTAAAGATGCTAACAAGGTGTGCAAACTTCAACGGTCCATATATGGATTGAAGCAAGCATCCCGAAGTTGGAATCAACGTTTTGATAAGGTAATCAAAAGTTTTGGTTTTATACAAACTTATGAAGAAGCTTGTATTTACAAGAAAGTGAGTGGAAGCTCTGTATCATTCTTAATACTATATGTAGATGACATATTGTTGATTGGGAATGATGTAGACCTTCTTAATAGTGTCAAAGAATATTTGAATAATAGTTTTTCAATGAAAGATCTTGGGGAAGCAGCTTACATATTAGGCATAAATATTTATAGAGATAGATCGAGACGCCTAATATCATTGTCACAAAGTACATATTTGGACAAAGTTCTAAAGAGATTTGGAATGGAAGATAGCAAGAAAGGGTTCTTGCCCATGTTGCCCAATACGACCTTGAGTAAAACTCAAAGTCCAGCAACGGCAGAAGATAGAGAAAGGATGAGTAAGACTCCCTATGCCTCAGCCATAGGATCTCTAATGTATGCCATGCTATGTACTAGACCCGACATTGCATATGCTGTTAGTTTAACTAGCAGATATCAAAGTGATCCAGGAGTGGATCATTGGACAGCGGTCAAAAACATCCTTAAGTACTTGAGAAGAACTAAGGATATGGTTCTTTCTTATGGAGGTGATGAACAGCTCGTTGTTAATAGTTACACCGATTCTAGTTGGAACACCGATCCGGATGATTCTAAATCACAATCTGGATACGTATTTACTTTGAATGGTGCAGTAGTTAGCTGGAGGAGTGAAAAGCAAAGCGTTGTGGCGAGATATTCAACTGAATCGGAATGCATAGCTGCTCCGGAGGCTTCACAAGAAGCGATATGGATGAAGGAGTTCATTACAGAGCTCGGTGTGGTTCCAAGTGCGCTGGACCCAATGTCTATCTACTGTGATAACATGGGTGCCATAGACAATGCGCAAGAACCAAGGTCACACAAGAAGCTAAAGCACATCAAGCTACGTTTTCACGCTATTCGAGAACATGTCCAAGATGGTGACATAAAGATTTGCAAAGTACACACAGATCTGAATGTGGCGGATCCGTTGACTAAACCTCTCCCGAGGGCAAAACATGACCAACACCAAACTGCCATGAGTGTTCGGTATATTACCACGTAATCTAGATTAGTTGACTCTAGTGCAAGTGGGAGACTGTTGGAGATATGCCCTAGAGGCAATAATAAATTTAGTTATTATTATATCTTTGTGTTTATGATAAATGTTTATATTCATGCTATAACAGTATTAACCAGAAACATTAATACTTGTGTGATTTGTAAACTAAATTAGAGTCCCTAGTAAAGCCTCTTCATAATACTAGCTTGTTAATGATCATGGTTTCTTGATCATGAACATTTGAGATGTTGTTAATAACAAGGTCATATCATTAGGAGAATGATATGGTGGACATACTCCTATAGATAAACGTAGCATAAAGATCAAGTCATTTTAATAGTTCAATTGCTATAAGCTTTCTGATACATAGTAACCTAATTCCTTCGACCATGAGATCATGCTTATCACCATCACCGGAAGGATGCTTTGATGACATCAAACACCACACCGTAACTGGGTGGCTATAAAGGTGGCATTGAGTGTTCGGAAAGTATGGGTCGAGACACATGGATCAAGAGTGGGATTTGTCCATCCATATGACGGATAGATATACTCTAGGCCCTTTCGGTGGAATGTCATCCAATTAGCTTGCAAGCATGTGAATGTCTCACAAGTGATCACATATCACGGGAACGAGAAAAGAGTACTTATCAGTAACGAGGTTGAACTAGGTATGCAGAGATACCGACGATCAAAACCTCGGATAAGTAAACTATCGTGAGACAAAGGGAAATTGGTATCGTATGTAAGTGATTCATTCGATCGCAAAGTAATCGTAGAAATATGTGGGAGCCATATGAATTTCCAGATTCCTCTATTGGTTATTGTTCGGAGAAGTGTCTCGATCATGTCCGCATAATTCACGAACCGTAGGGAGACACACTTAAGGATTCAATGTTGGTGAGTAGTTATGGAATGATGAGTAAGAGACCGAATGTTGTTCGGAGTCTTGGATGAGATCCGGGATATCACGAGGAGATCCGGAATGGTCCGGAGAATAAGATTCATATAAGGAAAGTCTTGTTTCGGAGTTGGGGAATGATTCCGGTGATTTCATCGGGAATGTTCTAGAAGGTTCCGGAAGGTCCGGCACTCCGGAGGGGAAAGGTACATGAATGTGTCATGACAATGTGGAATGGTTGCATCATGTACTAGGTATCATGGCTGAGCAAAATAAAGGGATAAATCAAATCCTAGTTTGAAAAGTCAAACGCCAATTTGAAAAGTCAAACGACAAGTTTGCTTGGTGGAGGGAGAGTAGGAAACCTACTTGGGGAGGAAGTCCTCCTCCCTCCACCGCCGGCCAAGGAGGCCGACTTGGGAGAGGACTCCCTCCCCCTGGCCGGCGCCCTCCCACCTATAAAAGGAGGGGCAGAGGTGCCCCTCTAGACACACACCTCTCTCCACCAAAACCCTAACCCTAGCCACCGGCCACCAAGTCGCCGCCGCCCTAGGGTTTGCCCTAGGCGCTGAGTTGGGGCCCTCCCCAAGCCCTAGACGCCGGCCTAGCCCTCTCTCCTTGGTTCCTCTAAACCCTAGATCACCAAGACCTCTCTCATAGTCCACCATACTCACTTCGGCTTAAGGCAAAGCCCTGCGAGATCTCCCCTCTACTTCCGGTATCACGCCGTCGTGCTGCCGGAATCGCGAGGAGAGTGCTACAACCTCCGCTGCCTGTTGGAACAAGGGAGAGGAAGGTCTTCATCGAGTACCGAACGTGTGACCGAATGCGGAAGCGCTGCCGGAACGCAGCGCCAGAAGGATCGTCTACACGATCTTGAGATCGGCAAGAGTACGACTACATCACCCACGAGAATCTTCTCTTGTTAAACACTTTGAAATCTTCGAGGGTGAGTTATTCTATCGACTCGTTGCTATAATATAGTAGATAGATCTTGGCTTGTTTGTTTGTATGCGGTAGAAATTTTTTGTTTTCCATGCTATGAATGGTTGGCCTCACTGCCTCAAGGAGGAATAAAGGGTAAGTATAGTACAAGGGGGAAAACTTGCCATTTTGAGAGAACCGGTAGTAAGTTTTGGCAAAGCCGAACCTGGTGCCGAATGAGTAATATTATCTATGGATAGTGACTAGTGGTGGGAAAAAACAGTATGCATCGAAGAGTAATATTATCTACTGATAGTGATGAGGTATGGCTAGCTAGGAAGTACTCCCTCCGTTTCAAAATATAAGGGAGTAAAATGGACACTTGCAAATCATGTCGATCACAAAGAACAAAATTAGAGATCTACAGATGGAAAGCAATGAAGGGCATTGCGGATGTAATTTAATATGCCTGGAAGCCAAAATAGGCATCCCCAGTAAAACCCCATGGAGAGCTTTCCATAATAAAATCTTCACTTTACTAGGAACATTTAACTTCCACACATATTCCCAAACAGGATTAGCACGTGGAGAACCTTGGCCATCAAATCTTCTAGTATTGTGTCCAAATTGGTGATCCCATTGGACATAGTAAGCCGATCTGGCTGAGAAGGAGAAATTCTTTGTTTTATGCCACACAACAAATGCTTCTGCCATAAACTCACTCAATGCCTCAATAGAATCCTTAGAATCCATTCAACATCGACTGGCAAGAAGGTATCTCTGATCAACTCCTCATCCCATCTCCCTGTACTCGGATCAATGAGATCATTCACAGTCCTTAGCAGATTCCGGCGTCAGATCATATACACCTTCCTTATTGGGCTCACTCGGATCCAATTATCCTCCACAATATCAACCTTTTTACCCGAGCTAGTTCTCCAAATATGCCTTGTTTTAAATGTTTGTAAACCTTCCAAAATGCTTTGCTAAACAAAATATGAACTCTTCTTTGGTCCTGCCTTTAGTAAATTCCCATGGGGATAGTACCTTGCTCGCAATACACACGCACAGAGGGAATCAGGGTTTCATAGCAATCTCCAACTTTGTTTGGCTAGCATAACAAGGTTAAAAGCGTGAAGGTCTCTAAAGCCCATACCCCCAATCTTTTAGGTATATACAATATCCACCATGAGAACCAGTGCATGTTCCTCTTTTCAACAGTATCACCCCACCAAAAACTAGCTATTGGATCATTGATCTCTTTGCATATTCTCTATAAATATTGAAGATTGCTATAGCAAAAACTAGATACCCATTGTTTGTTGTAAACAAGCAATTGCCATAAGATCATACTAGCGTGAATTATGGGAGATGAAGAGTATTATGAAAAAAGTGGCTTATTAATTCTCAGTTAGGAGTGCATACAACAAACTCCAGTCAAAATACAAGGGGTGGTGGCATGAGAAGCAAACCCAATGGAGGGTGATGCTAATTTAGAAAGCAAAATTGAAGTAAACTAATTAAGCCCACCGACCACCACTCATGACCATGCACATATCACATGAGTGGAATCCACGGGTACATGGCGATGCCGCAGATCCCCGCTGAATCTTCAATGCCCTTCTTCATCAGGATGTATCCTTGGTTTCCCCACCGTGGCCCATACGAGTTCTTCACGATCCAGTATTTCTCTCCATCACTTTTCCGAACCCCGTACCCAACCACGGTGACGGCGTGGTTGATCTTCGTTCCGCATGGCCCATTGTACACGCCGCTCTTGTAGTGCTGGAAGTTGTCCCCGACGTCTATCAGCACCGCCACGGGTTGCATTGCCACCGCATTTCGTAGCGACACCTCGCTGTTGGACATCACGCTGCTAGAGCCCGTGATGCGGGCGAAGGGGCGCCGGTTTGCCTTGCACGCGTTGGCTATCTTGGTGTACGGGTAGGCAGACTCGGTGGTGATCCCATTGTTTTGTTTGATCCAACGGAACGCGGTTTGGGGCCAGCCTCCTTTGCAGCCGTAGTCTAGCGTGTCGCAGTCCACCAGCTGCTGCACCGAGAGGGACACGAGGTCCCCTGTCCGTATCTTGTGGATCCCTTCGACCGCTGCCACCGCCGAGAATGCCCAACATGATCCTGTATATATGGCGGAAACATATATATGAACAAGGAATATATGTTAGAAAAAAATAGGTAGTGGTTTTTAGGATTTGTTCCGAACATATGCATGACATGACATGCACATAGTGATTTGTTTTGCATGATGTAGGTCATCGTATCCACATGTTCTCCGTCACGCCAACTGATTAGTGGCATGGAAGAGGTATCGCAGAGAATAGAATTCGAGATCAACGGATGAAAAGCAACGAAAGAAAATTCGAGACGTACCGCACTGGCCCTGGTTCTTCACCGGCGTCACGGCACCTTTCTTGATCCAGTTCACCCTCAGTGGCGCAGCAAGCGACTCGTTCACGTACGCCTTCTGGCTGCTGCTGGCGTCGACGGGGCCGACACGTGTGGTGATGATCGTGGCAGCGTCCTTGCCGAGGGACGTCGACGGTGGCGAGGTGTACATGGCCATGAACTCGTCACCGGTGAGATCGGTGTAGGCTGTCTCGCCGAGCTCGTAGGTGAGCCCGCCGGCGCCATCATTGGTGGCCTCGATGTAGCGGATGTTGCGGGAGTAGACGTCGAGGCGGTGGCGCTCCTCGGCCGTGGTGGCGTAGGTTTTGTTGTGCTCCGCCTTCCAGCGCTGGAACCTCCCCTCCATCAACAACATTTCCTCGGAGGCGAGGCTGGACGTCGCGGAAGAGCCATCGAGGAAGAGGGCGAGGAGGAGGAGGAGGAGGCACGAGGAGCGTTTGGAGAAGGAAGAAGCCATGAATGAACGTATGAGTGGTTGGTACTTCTCAACTGGTGCACGCTATCAATGCCGTTTATATAGAGGCACGTACACAAGAAGAATGTCACTCACACAGAAATGCATACTACTACATTATTCGTAGAGTAATGTCAACGTACATCTGTCTGTCATGTGCGTTTAGCTTCGTGAATTGAATGACAGATCGAGGTAAGCGAGTGGAGAACAGAATAATGTCAATGTACATATATGTGTCATCTGTCGTCTCTGTGTCACATTGAACAGGCCAGGGCTATGTCAAAGGACAGTCTTTGATAGTGGGTTTTATATTTTTTTTAGTTATATATATTCATATATGAAGGTAGGGGAGTACCCTGATCTTATGGTTATAGCAGAGTGTACAAAGGCTGACAGAATTTACAACCTGGCATAATCCAGAGGGTTGTAGGAGTAAAGCGAAAAAAAGGAGAAAAACCCTTAGAAAACCTGAAACAAGGCTGCCCAGATCAGTAGTTGCAGCTTCTGTTTTTCTGTTCTGTGTGCCCAAAGAGATAGGTATTCAGCAATGTTACTGAAAAGTGCTCCTCTATTTGTTTGCCTGTGATTGAAAATTCGGTCATTCCTAGCCTGCCAGAGTGCTAGCAAGCAAGCAGCAATGCAAATTGGCCAGGTTTTATCATCTTGTCTCGGAGTATCAAAGAGGGCCGATAATTTAGATCCTTTCCTGGCCGTGTCTGCTATCTGAAGCCTTTCCCAAACCCAATCCGCTTGTCTACAGTGCAGCGCAATGTGGTGGAAAGTCTCCACGCCTGGGCACTGATCACAACCACCATCACTGCACCACTTCTTATTTACCATATTACTTTTGGTGTTTAGTCTGTCCCTATAAGCAAGCCACATGAAAAATTTGTGTCTGTGTGGGATTTCTCTTAGCCAAATCCATTTTGTAGGTGCCCATAGCATTCCTCGGTTGCTGAAAAGTTTGTACAGATCTCTTGTCTATGGCGGTTTAGCGGTTGTGATCAGCCGTCTAGAATCCCCTGTTCCATTAGCTCCTGGTGCGACGCTTGCTAGAACGAGAAGCAACTGTTGTAGTTGGGATTCAGCAGTCCTCAAGAGTGGCTGGTGCAGGTTGATTTGCCAGGAACCATTTTGGAACTGGGATTGCACGGTGCAAAATTGGTCAGTAGCAAAAGAGTAGGGGACAAGCAGCGAGAACTGTAAGCTACCCATACTTGTCCAATTGTTTTGCCAGAATGCCATCCTCGATCCGTCCTCTAGTTCACAGTATGTTGCTTGCTGAACCATAGGTATTAGCTGCATGATGTACTTCTAGAAGGGCGAGTCCTTGGCTGCAGAGTGGTGTGGGATGTTATTTTGCAGGTACCAATTAGCTATCCATGAAAAGCAGGTCCTGTTCCCTTTGAAAGAAGTTTCGCCGTCATGTTGGCCATTAGGGTCTTACTGTGCAGAGTCAAATTCCTGATTCCCAGCCCCCTTGTGCTTTTGGCAGAGTGACTACATTCCAAGCTACTAGGCAGTGCTCTCCATTAATTTCCTCTTTATTCTTCCAGAGAAAGGCCCTTCTAATTTTGTCTATCATGTCGATGCTGGCCTGGTCCCACTGAATGCAGCTCATAAATAAGTTGGGGATGGCAGATATCACTGAGTTAACCATCTATACGCGGCCACCAATATTTAGCATCATGGGCATCCAGCCCGGTAGTCGACTGCTGATGCGATCAATCACTGGCTGAAGCATTACCCATGTGATTCTTGTCCGTGATAAAGGCAGGCCTAGGTAGGTGTATGTAAGCTTGTTATCTCATAGCCCATGGTTTCCACGATACTTGTGGCCTCTTGCTCCGTTAGGTTCATTGGTACGAATGTACTCTTATGATAGTTGATCTTCAGCCCTGTGAATTCCGCAAAGGCATCCGGTAGGTTTTTCGCAATCTCCGTGGGTTTTATATAACTTTGGGTGACTGATATTCTTTCTTATCACTGATTAACTTCTTCACTTAACTATTGAGATCATTGGTCTAAATATACTACCTGGAACAAATACGATACCTAGCTTGGTCGTAACAATATATTTTAGATCCAAACTTACCGGGTTACATGCATGATGTATCCCTACAAGATGATATGATACATGCGGGCTTGGACCGAGAACCCGGATGCTTGGGTTGGGTATGCCTTGGCAGAGTGGTATGCCTTTAGCCTCTCTCGACCGAAGGGGGACCCATGACCTCATCATTCGGATGGATAATACAATAAGTGGTGGTGTATTGGTCTGTGGGTGCACCGACGAATCATCTAAACGATGGGTGAATGAAGCTGTGGTGTATTGATTTGTGCATGAACCAATGGATTATCTAGTGATGGGTGGTACATGGAGATCAATTAGTGGCTCACATGGAAAATATAATATCGGTGGGGATTTATCGATTTATGAATCATCTGAGTAGTATGTGTTATCGATCTTTTGGACAATATGTCTGCCAAGCACGGGGCATGGAGAGGGAGTGGGGTTTTAGTGCACAAATCATATGATGAGCGCATCTGTGCATATGCGGCACGTAATATAAGTGTTGGTGTATTGATCTGTGGGTGCACCGACGAATCATCTAAGAATCGGTCAATTAATGGTTGTTTTGTGTTTTGATTTATGGGTACACAGCAACGGATCATCTAGTGATGGGTGGTACATGGAGATTAATTAGTGGCTCACATGGATACTAGTACAATATCGGTGAGGGTGTATGGATTTACGAAGCATCTCAATAAGTCTCATCGATCTTTCATTGGACAGTATGTTTTGCCAAGCATGAGACATGCATGGAGAGGGCTGACCGGGAGTGGGTCTTTAGTGCACAAATCATATGGTGAGTGGTGCATATGTGGCGCACATCACGATCTTTTCACCATGTGCTCACATGCCGTGCTGATATATATGGTGGTAACTTGGAGTCTTCACATGATGCATGCCCTGCCAGGTGGCTCTGCGTGTGTGTGTATAGTTTGATCGACCGACGACCCATGTTTGTGATCAACTGAGTGCTCGGCTCGCTGTCACAATATACAATCAGTGCCATATTAACTCCGAAATAGAAAACGGTCCACGAGACGTTAAGTTATGTCAGATGACTTCATGTATTTTATCGAGTGGATCAACCTAGGACTGGTGAGGAAGTTCGAGCGGCGGCCGGCGAGCTCATGGGGCCGCCGCTCGAACTTCCTCACCAGTCCTAGGTTGATCCACTCGATCGCCTAGCCGATGTAAAAGTTTCAAGGTAACCATAGCCGGTAGAGAGGCATAACCGACGTAGGTGGTGAAGAGGCTCCACAAACGAACGCCTCCAACTAGGGAAATGACATCCAAGAACCTCGCCATCGCCAGCTTTGATCCAAAGTCGGTGCAGGGCCGGATTTCATATGAAGCCCACCAAGCCCAAAGTTATTTTTGGATGCTTTCCAAAGTCACTGAAGCTTGCCACTCTCGACTTCCAATCACCACCAAAACGCTCCCACGAGTCACTCTGGCCGACGAAACACACATTACCAGGCACCAAGAGGCAGGCAACACAAAAGCACCGTCCTGGCCTGATCCTACATGCATGTGATCTAGTTCCGAGTAGAAGAGCCATAGCACGGGAGGAGGGTTCTTGTGAGGGCGGTTCTCACTTGCCAAGCAATTTATCATATCACCTCACTTGAGCTTCCCAAAGACATTATCAAAAAGATCATCGCCACTATTAGAGCCTATCTATGGGCCGAGTGTGAAAAAGTTACCGGAGGAAAGTGCAAAGTAAATTGGCAAGCGGTTTGTAGACCGACCAAGCTTGGAGGTCTTGGCATTGTACATCTCAATTTTTTTTCATCTGCCCTTAGGAAATGGTGGTTATGGCTAGAGTGGACCGATGACTCTAAGCCTTCGATTGGGCTTGTCAATCCTTGCAATGATCTTTATAGAGAGATTTTTTTCTGCACAACGGTGTCACTATTGGAGATGGTGAGAAAAAGAATAGTTTTGGACTTCAACTTGGATTGAAAAGAAGCAGCCAAAAGATAATCCCCAAAAATATACGAGGTTGCAAAAAAGAAGAATTGTTTGGTGAGAAAGGCACTTGAAACCAACTCTTTGGTAACCAAATTGACTTTCATCATGACCTTGAGATAGAGAATATACAACAATTCGTCGCTCTATGGGAACGCATCACGACGAAACATCTTGCTCATGGCATCCCTGACTCCATCCGTTGGAAGTTCCTAAACGATGAGAATTACTCTGCCTCCTCGGCATATAAAATGCAATTTGAAGGTCTCACCTGAACTTCTATGAACATCATGGTATGGAAACCTTGGTCCCCCCCCCCCAAATGAAAATTTCTTCGCATGTCTTACTTTGAAAAATAGGATTTGGATGACGGATATGCTACAAAAATGCGGCTGGTATAATTGTGGTTGTCCCCTATGCAACCAACTTCAAGAATCTACGCCACATTTCCTCTTCAAATGTCGCCTCACAACACATATTTCGACAGGTATGCTTGCTTGATGTGGACTACAAGATATACCTCCGGCTCAATGGGAAAATGAAGATTCAGTTCAAGATTGGTGGGTGAGGTTCACATTGCAAAATGGAGAAATAGGAAGGGCTTGGATTCTTTGTCTATGCTTATTTCATCATAAGCATAGAAATAGCACATGCATCCACAGAAATCTCCATTATCATTAAGGCGAAAGATAAGGTGAATGCTTGGAGAATAGCCGGTGCGAGGTTCTTGGGTAACATAATAGGACAATAGGTCCTTTGTAATAGTCTAAGTTTTGTTTTAGGCTTGTAAAACCTCTAAAACTTCTTTTGTATAAGTGAAACTAGGGAATCATTTGCCTTGTTTAAAACAAAGATTAAGAAAGTACAAGTTACCAAGTTAATAAATATTTAACTTTTGTAAAGGGGCTTATCGAATCAGGCATATTATTTGTTTTAGCTCTAACTTATTTGGGTGCTTGGAGGAAGTGTACCCATTGCTTGTAATTGAGCCAATTAAATCATTGGCCGAAGGCCAGTTTCTCGGAACCTTTTAATCAGGTGGGGTAGTAATCAACTAAAAATTAAGTAGTGGTGTGCAAGTGACTCAGATTAAATTCAAACCAGTCCCAGATTCAATCAACCCTTTAACCGAGAAGTTGAAAGTCGGCAAGTGCCTCGGATACACAACATACATACTACCTGTTTTCCATGGATGACCTAAGACGTATTAATCGCTCATACATTGTTCTTATACCTAAGATACGTGCTGCTACTAGCCCAGACCAATTCAGACCCATCTCCCTGCAAAATTGCTTGATCAAGTTAGGATCTAAATGTCTTACAAATCGCCTTCAGCCGCTAATCTCAAAATTAATTAGTAACGACCAGACCGGTTTTATTAAAGGGAGGTCGATCTCGGAAAACTTTGTCTACGCAGCTGACTTAGTACAATCTTGCTTTAAGAGGAAAGCTTCCGCAATTATTTTAAAATTAGATTTCCACAAAGCCTTTGACTCCATAAGATGGGAGGCGTTGGACAAAATTCTTCAAGCTAAAGGCCTTCCACCAATCTGGAGACTTTGGATCAAAAATTTAAATCTATCCAGCCAATCTGCTGTTCTTCTCAATGGCAATCCTGGGCGCTGGATCCAATGTCGTCGAGGACTTAGACAAGGCGACCCTCTGTCTCCCTACCTTTTCAACCTGGTGGTCGATGTTCTTAGTCTTATGATTCATCAAGCATCGGCTGATGGACTGCTTCTTCACCCCCTAGTTGACAATTTTCCCTGCCCGGTGCTGCAATATGCGGACGACACAATTATCATCATGCGAGCCTCACACGATTGCATCGAAAACCTTATGGCGGTGCTGTAGGCCTTCTCAGAGGCCACATGCCTCTAGATTAATTACCACAAAAGCACTTTTGCGCCGATACATGTTGATCCTGCCACAGCCCAAGCCATGGCAGATCAACTGGGATGCAACGTTGCGTCTTTCCCCCAAACTTACCTAGGCTTGCCCATCTCTACTCACAAACTTAGGTTGACGGCCTTCCGTCCTTACATACAAAAACTCAGGAATAGGTTGCCTGGTTGGATTGGAAAAGCCTTGCCAATCAGCGGTAGGGTGATACGTCCAAAACGTATCTACTTTTCCGAACACTTTTGCTATTGTTTCTTCTCTAAGCTTGTGTGATTTGGATACAACTAACACGGACTGACGCTGTTTTCAATAGAATTATCTTGGTGTCTAGTTTTTGTGCAGAAAATCAACTATCAGGGAAAATCCGGGAAAATATGCCAAAAATCCTATTTCACCAGAAGATCCAATGGAGCCAAAGTACGAGACGAAGAAGAGGCCTGGGGGCCCCACACCCATGCCAGGCGCGGGTGGGCCCTCTCCGTGCCTAGGAGGGTGCGACCACGCCCAGGCACCCCCTCGGGCTCCCTCTGCGCCTATAAGTTACCCCTTGACCTAAAAACCGAGAGGGGTTCGACATTTTTCAGAAAAGATTTCCGCTGCGTCGCCACCACCAGAGACAAGATTCGGAACCAGAAACTCTGTTCTGGCACCCTGCCGGGACGGGGAATTTGGGGAGGATCATCGCCATCGTCATCACCAACGCCTCTCCATCAACCATCAATGTTTCCCTCATCCATGAGTGAGTAATCCCCGCAGTAGGCTATGGGGATGGTAGGGATTGGATGAGTTCTATAATGTAATCGAATAACATTGTTAGGGCATAGTGCCTAGTATCTCTATTAGTGCTATTTGACTTTTTTGCAACTTGTTGTTCTTAATGCTTGTCACTAGGGCCCGAGTGCCATGATCTCAGATCTGAACTTATTAATGAATTATTATGATAGTATTGTTTGTGGTCTTATCTGCAAGTTGTGTACACATATCATTGTCCGGATCCAAAGGCCCGGAAGTGACAATAATTGGGACAACCGGCGGGGATGGCTGTGGTGTGAGGATCACATGTGTTCACAGAGTGTTAATGCTTTGCTCTGGTGCTCTATTAAAAGGAGCACCTTAATTTCCAGTAGTTCCCTAGAGGCCCCGCTGCCACGGGCTGGCTGGACAGAAGATATTATGCAAGTTCTCATTGCGAGCACGTATGACTATATATGAAGCACATGCCTAGAATTGTTTAGTACTTGGATGCTTGTTATTATTTATCTTCAATGCCTAGATCTTGAAGTTACATGTTTAGACTCGTTCATGCAACGCCCGTCCATCCATCCCTATGCCTACCGCACTCGAATCCCACTATTTACTATTACTGTTACTATTGCTCCTGTTTCACTGTTGTTGTTGCTTTGCTGTTGCTAGTACAAACTGTTGCTACTAATAACCTTCTGTGAGTAAGAACTATTTCCAGGTGCAGCTGAATTGACAACTCAGTTGTTAAGGCTTACAAGTATTCTTTGGCCCCCCTTGTGTCGAATCAATAAATTGGGTAATACTACCCGCGAAGACTGTTGCGATCCCCTACACTTGTGGGTCATCAATACTATTTTCTGGCGCCATTGCTGGGGAGCATAGCTTTATTTGTAGGTTCACTTGGATCTATTATTGTTCACTGCCACTTCTATCATCATGGGGAAGTCTCGTGATGGAAAGTTCCCTATTTTACCATCCACTACAAGAAGAGGTATAGTCCTAAACACCTCTGCTGCTCTTGATTCACCGTCTGTTATAAGTAAGCTTGTTACACCACCACCACATACTCATGCTACACACACTGCTACTACTGCTGAGTCTGAAACTGCTTTTGATACTCATGATATTACTTCTACTATGCTTGATGCGAGTGGTTCATTAGGTCCTTTCCTAGATGCTACTATGGCTACTCTAGGAAATACTGAAACTCCTAGTGAAGACACTGTTACAATTGTTAGCTCACCTGAGTCTAGAGAGAGTTATGATATTAATGATGGTTACATTGAGTTTACTGATGAATTTATTGAAGAATGCCAAAACACACATGGTACTAGTGCTATTAAGAGTCTCCTTGCTAGACGCACCATTATTCCTAAGTTGTCCTATGATCCTAAGTTTGCCACTTCTCCCATAGATATTTAAGATAAATATTATGATTTCTCTCTTGATTTATCCTATTTGGACATTGTTGAGAAAGAACCTTTCTGTGGGACTGAAAATGAGAGTGCTGTGGCTCATATGAATGAGCTTTCTACTATGCGTGCTTTATTCTCTAATGATTTTAAGATGCGCAAGTACTTTGTTACTAAGATCTTCCCTTTTTCACTAACAGGGGAAGCTAGGGTTTGGTTTAATAGATTACCTCCGTGTTCCATTGATAGCCCTGATTGTTTGATTTCTTCTTTCTTCCAGAAATATTTTCCTCCCAGTGCTAGACATGCTGCTTTGTAGAGACTTTTTGATTTTAAATAGGGAGAAGAAGAGAAATTGCCTGAGTCATGGATAAGGTTCTGTGCCTTGATTCATGCACATCCTGGATGTCCATTATCTAAGAATGAGCTTCTTGATATGTATTATAATGGACTAACTGATGATTCTAGGACATACCTAGATAGCTTTGCTGATTGTGTTTTCAGGAGAAGAACTTCTATAGATGCCGAAGAATTAATGGCTAAAATAAGCAAGAATTATGATGATTGGACTTCAACTTACCTAATAAAACCCGAGCCTATTACTCCTGAACTAGATGTTCCTGAACCAGTTCCAATACCAGCACCAAAGAAAAGAGGAGTTATTGCATTAAATGATGAAGTGATGAAGGAAGCTAAGAAGTGTCTAAAGGAGAAAGGTATTAGAGATGAAGATGTGAATAATCTACCTCCTATAGAAGAATTATGTAAGCCAATTCCCCACTCATCCACTATTGAGGTACACTCTCTCCAACACTTTGATGAAGGTGATATTCCTTATGGTAAGCCTCCTAATCAATGTTTAGAGGAACTTGACATTTTTATTGTTAAACAAGGTAATTTTAATAAACAAGTTCAGAATCATTTATTGGAAAACTCTAGAGCTATTAAAGAGTTGAAAGATATTGTGGAAAGAA
The DNA here is from genome assembly GCA_916181665.1 of Avena sativa. NCBI lineage: Eukaryota > Viridiplantae > Streptophyta > Magnoliopsida > Poales > Poaceae > Avena > Avena sativa. The sequence goes on from OV702283.1 coordinate 478,584,867, forward strand.
CTTCAAATGATATTAAAATGCTTTGTAAACACTTTCAAATGGTTCAAACCCAACTTGATCAACTTGCTAAAGTACAAAAGGATATGCTAGTTAATGCCTCAAGAGATAAACATGCTTATGGAATTAGAACTAGGAGTGGTATAGCTACTCAAGATCCTTTATATCCTAAAGGACACCCTAAAAGAATTGAGCATGACTCTCAGCAAGTTGAAGATAGTGGTAGCCTTTGTAAGAGAAAGAAAAAGAAACATAGAATAGTTGAGGAACCACTTGAACCTGCTGTAGATCCTAATAGCATATCTGTCTCTGATGCCGAAACTGAGAGTGGTAATAATAAAAATAATGCTCCTGATAAGGAGGAAGTTGAGGAAGAACCTGAGAAGCACACTAAGAACACTAGGTACACTAAGGAGGATTTTATTGCTAATAAACATGGTAAAGAGAGAGAACCTTGGGTGCAGAAACCTATACCCTTTCCAGGTAAGAAACACAAGTCAAAGGAGGAAGAACAGTACAACAATTTTTGTGAGTGGATGAAGCCTTTATTTTTGCAAATTCCTTTGACTGATGCTATTAACTTACCTCCTTATTCAAAGTATATGAAGGATATTGTCTCTAACAAAAGGAATATTCCTAATGAGGATATTTCTACTTTGCTTGCTAATTATTCCTTCAATGGTAAGGTTCCAAAGAAACTTGGTGATCCGGGTATACCAACTATTTCTTGCTCTATTAAGAACAATTATGTTAGAACTGCTTTATGTGTTTTGGCAGCTGGAGTTAGTGTTATGCCTTTTTCTCTCTACAAGAGACTCCAGCTAGAAAAGTTGATACCAACTGATATATCTTTGCAAATGGTTGATAAGTCAACTACTATTCCTGTTGGTATATGTGAGGATGTTTCTGTTCAAGTGGCTCATAATTGATTGGTTTTAACTGATTTTGTTGTGCTTGAAATGCCTAAAGATGATAACATGTCTATTATTCTTGGGAGACCTTTTCTTAATACTGTAGGTGCTGTCATCAATTGTAATCAAGGAAAAGTAACATTCAATATTAATGACAAAGAGCACACTATCTATTTCCCCAAAAAGGTTGCTAAGAGCTATTGCCTGAATTCTATTGAAAATATTGAGAGCATCAAGGTTGGAGAAATATATTGTCCGATTCCACAAGAAAATTTTGAAACTATTATGATTGGGACCATTGCTATCAAGCTTGAGCAAGAAGATGAGTGCATATCCACTGAATCAATATGACTTGATGGTACCTGAGCCAATAAAAGTTCATCATGAGGAAGGAGTCTTTCCCTTCCATATATCCATGCCAGGAATTTATGAGAACCACGGGAATCCTCCAGGATTTCCAAACTATGATTACCAATGCATGGTTGGAACACTTTGTTGAAGGTGAACCTTTTCAATATGTTAAGCTAACCATGGCTGTTGTGAAGGACTTCCGGTTTACCTGGTCTCCATCTAATCCCATGGTCCATTACAAAATATACAATATAGCTGTCGACCTGCCGTTTGCTGATTTCTGTGCAGCTATTAGAGTGCCTTGTTAGGGATTTTGTGAGAAGATCAAGGAGAGGCCCAAGTTACTTATGGATTTATATACTGAGATTTGCCAAGGTTTCGACTTCTCAAAGGAAAGTGGTAAAATTCGGAACATTCAGTTCCCCTCTATTAGATATTTTGCCTATTTCATTACTAAGTGTGTTTTTGCTAGAAAGATTGCTAGGAAGTTATCCTCCTTTGATCTAGCTTTTATCGCAGCTGCTTTGAATAGAGATATATATTATAACCTGGGTGCTTTGATAGCTTACCGTCTCACCACTAACCGCGAGAAGGGGGGAATTTGTGGAGGTCTCATTGCCTCTAGGTTGCTAGCTTTCCATGGTTTAGAGCCTCAACATTCAGATTATCAGTTCCCCATTGAGAGACTTGATATTGAATCTATGATTCATCATGGTTTTGTTTCCTTGGGGGCTAATGTGAGAAGTTTACCGTTTAAACTATCTTTTGCTCAGCGAGGTTGGAGAGGGGGTAGGACTGAGAAAGTAGTTTATTTGCCTGTACCTGCTTTGTTTAATTTTGATAATAGGAAAGGATGGTCGCTCACGGAGGAGGAGTTTGAAACATACGTGGCGGAGGTTTTCCAGCAGGATAATGATGTAGTGGATGCCGAAAATGATTCGGTTCAGCCCTCCAACTTGGGAGAGTCTTCGTACCAGCAGCCTTCTTATGATTGGGGCGCGTCTTCTTCATCGCAAGCCCCTGACTACGATCATTCCTATGATGACCCACCAGCTTGGGGTTACTACCCGCGCTATTGAGCCCCGCTAAAGCCAAGAGCCTAAGATTGGGGGGAGGTATACCGACACCACACTCATCTATATATTATGATCAGTCAGTTCTTTGTATATCCATTGTTTTCGCTTTGTTTTTGGTTCTTGTTGCTGCTTTTTCAAAAACACAAAAATACCAAAAATATGTTAGTTGTTTCTCTTGCTTTGTTTTTTTGCTTTTTGGTTTTGGTTTGCCTTAAAATAAAACTCCAAAAATATTTTGCTTTGTTTGCTTTCTTTAGAAAATCGAAAACACCAAAAATATTTGTTGTTCTTCTTTGGTTTTGTGAGTTCTTTGCAGGGTTCAGCTGTTCTCAAAGGATTTTGGGTTTCATGTTATTATTCAAGTCACACAAGTGAAGGGCAATAATGAAGATTAAGACAACTTGAGGTGTGGTCAGAGGCTGGTAACGAACTCTATTTTTTTTCATTTTTGTACATATACTCATTATTGTGGGCATGCTTAGCCTGTTTGTGTAAGGTGTATGTCATTATCGATGCTTAGTAGTTCTTGCTTTCTTGTGATTAGCTCCAGCTTGCTAATAGTTTGTAGCATGTCACATGAATGTTTGCTTGCATTGTTTTATTCATACTTTGGTATGATATTGTGGTATCCTCATCTGGAAGTTTCATGTGAATCGACTTGACACATGCTCACGCATGCATATGACTAAACAATAGTCAGTTAGCCTTGATGATTTATTTTGCCTCAGAGTTCTTGTATCACTTTCATGCCATAATTAGTCTTGTTTTTTGCAAGCATGATTATGACAGTTATTGCTCTCTCGTTTGTCGCTCCCTCTCTATTGCTAGCCTTCACTTGCACTGAGTATGAGCTCTACCTGTATATCCAGTTCTCCAAAACAAATATTGCCAACTGTGTGCAGCATACCTACCTACTAGCATTCATTTGTTATTTCAGTGCATATTCATTATGCCTTGTTTTCTTCCAAATAAAGTATTTGTCTGTTTTGAGAAAGTTAGTTAGTAAAGCTCTCACGAACTTGATGGCACACTTTATTCCTTGCACTTAATAATCCTGAACCATTGTGACCTGTTCATGAAAGTTATATGCTGGGAGTCAGCAGAATCGTGCTGTCACGGAGAACGCTTTCAACACTTTTTGGATACATATTCAGTTGATACCTTGCTCTTTTGTTTGCGGATGTCGTCGGTGTGAAATAAAAGGGAGATTGTGAGTTCATGGAGTCTATACATTGTGTTAGAAAAACGCCTGGGCCGCTAGCCTAAGCCATGCCTAATCATGATGGAAACTTGCAGCATCACCATAATGAGCATTTATGAAGCATTCTTAATAAAAAACTATACACATAGTAAATAAAAAGATCGCTGAGATGCTCATTGTCTGCTTGCCTTGTTATTTTGATCATGGGATAGCTCATGTATCATGTGCAAGGGGTACCCCGTTGACAGTTCTCTATTATATACAAGTATTTACAATGCCAAGAACTTACAGGTAACCAAAGTTGAGTAGCATGTGGTGCGGCCCTCGTACTCAAGGGACTTGGAATTTCCAGTTTATGGTCTGTCAAGCATATAATTCAGATTGGACCTCACTTTCACCTTAACCACATAAATATGTCTATGATAGGGGCAATGAGATCTCAAAGCTAATCAGTACCTTTCTTTCAGCATTTGGAAGCCTTTCAAACTTTTCAAAACCTTTTTACAACCTTGTTGAGTCACCACTTATTCTATGAGCACCTTCTTGAGAGCATAGTTGTCATTCTTGTGTTTTTCCCAAAACTTGGTTAATTATGTCATGACTTTGATGCTTGTATCTCTGATATATTTACCTCTAGTATTCACTTGAACTTTAGAGGTGCCTTAGCAATTATATTGTGCTCTACAAACAAAGGCAAGCGAGACACCACTCTATCATACCATATTATGAGCATTGCAATGTTGCTTATGTTTATGTTTCTTTCTATTTATTATTATTGAGTTGGTTTATCTTCATAGCTTGCAATGACTATTGAGTAGACCTAGTTGCATACTCTTTATTATGAATTGTCCAAGCATCTACTCCTGCGCTGAGAATATTTACATCACATGAAGCAAATGTGTTCGTGAAAGTTCTTTTATCGCACTCAGTTTTCAACTGAATTTCTTGAGGACAAGCAACAAGCTAAGCTTGGGGGGAGTTGATACGTCCAAACGTATCTACTTTCTCGAACACTTTTGCTATTGTTTCTCCTCTAAACTTGTGTGATTTGGATACAACTAACATGGACTGACGCTGTTTTCAGCAGAATTACCTTGATGTCTAGTTTTTGTGTAGAAAATCAACTATCAGGAAAAATCCCAGAATATATGCAAAAAATTGTATTTCACCAAAAGATCCATGGAGCTAGAGTACGAGACGGAGAAGGAGCCTGGGGAGCCCACATCCCTGCCAGGCGCGGGCCCACCTCTAGCCGCGCCTAAGGGGATGCAGCCACCTCAGGCACCCCCTCGGGATCCCTCTGCGCCTATAAGTTACCCCTTGACCTAAAAACCAAGAGGGGTTCGACGTTTTCCAGAAAAGAGTTCCGCTGCGTCGCCACCACCAGAAACCGTGATTCGGAACCAGAAACTCCGTTCTAGCACCCTGCCGGGACGGGGAATTTGGACAGGATCATCGCCATCGTCATCACCAACGCATCTCCATCAACCATCCATGTTTCCCTCATCCATGAGTGAGTAATCCCCCGATGTAGGCTTGGGTATGGTAGGGATTGGATGAGTTCTATAATGTAATCGAATAACATTGTTAGGGCATAGTGCCTAGTATCTCTATTAGTGTTATTTGACATTTTTGCAACTTATTGTTCTTAATGCTTGTCACTAGGGCCCGAGTGCCATGATCTCAGATCTGAACTTATTATTGAATTATTATGATAGTATTGTTTGTGGTCTTATCTGCAAGTTGTGTACACATATCATTGTCCGGATCCAAAGGCCCGGAAGTGACAATAATTGGGACAACCGGCGGGGATGGCTGTGGTGTGAGGATCACATGTGTTCACAGAGTGTTAATGCTTTGCTCCGGTGCTCTATTAAAAGGAGCACCTTAATTGCCAGTAGTTCCCTAGAGGCCACGCTGCCACGGGCTGGCTGGACAGAAGATATTATGCAAGTTCTCATTGCGAGCACGTATGACTATATATGAAGCATATGCCTAGGATTGTTTAGTACTTGGATGCTTGTTATTATTTATCTTCAATGCCCTAGATCTTGAATTTACATGTTTAGAATCGTTCATGTAATGCATGTCCATCTATCCCTATGCCTACCGTACTCGAATCCCACTATTTACTATTACTGTTACTATTGCTCCTGTTTCACTGTTGTTGTTTCTTTGCTGTTGCTAGTATAAACTGTTGCTACTAATAACCTTCTGTGAGTAAGAACTATTTCCAGGTGCAGCTAAATTGACAACTCAGGTGTTAAGGCTTGCAAGTATTTTTTGGCTCCGCTTGTGTCGAATCAATAAATTGGGTAATACTACCCGCGAAGACTGTTACGATCTCCTACACTTGTGGGTCATCATAGGGCCATTCTGGTTAAGGCCTCGATTAGATCCATGATCTCCCACCTGCTATCCGCTCTAATCGTACCTGCTGGCACCATCTAGGAATTTGATAAAATATGTAGAGCTTTCTTCTGGGCGGGAGATATTCAGGTAAATGCTGGTCAGTGCAAGGTCGCATGGGATGAGCTTTGCCAGCCAATTTCCAAGAGGGGTCTTGGTTTTCGTTGCCTTCGAACCCAAAACTATGTGCGTTAATGATGAAATTACTAACTAAATGGCACTCCAACGGATCTCTTCCATGGAAGGTTTGGATGATAAATCAATATGGCTGGTCCAATATCAGAGACACGGGGGATCCTAATCGCCTTGACTCTATCGTTTAGCGTGACTTGCTTCTTTGCCGCTCTGACATCATAAACAAGAATTGCACGGTTTCTTCGGTTTGTAGTTCACGCTCTCTCGACTTCGCAACGCAACCTAGGCTGTCCTACACTGCTGGTTTGGAATTCGCTGAGCTGCAAAATGTTGTAGCCCATGTTAGCCTCAATGCTAGTACCTCGAACTTTAGATTCGCGCGACTAGACGGCAGGCCACTAACCACTAAATCAGCATATTTGCCCGATTTCAAACATTTGCAGGAGGTCCCCTTCACAACTACCACTTGGAAGAATTTGGCGACGAATCAGTTTCGCATTTTCCTCTAGCTGGCGGACCGTGGCAGGCTGTTCACGAATGAACGTAGGTTCAGGAGAGGCCTTGCTGCCTCGGATGCATTCCCTTTATGCTCTTCAATGGAGTCCATGGTGCACCTGTTACTTCACTGCCCTTCGATTGCCTCGTTCTGGGAGGCTGTTCCCGCTCTTCATGACGACGTTCGGTCATGCCTCTCAATCCGAGATCTTTGGGAAGGCTCTCAAAATTGCAAAGTCAGAACCTCTGTGCTGATATGTGCCTTTTGAAACATTTGGAAGAGGCGCAATGCAAAAATCTTTAGGAATGAGGTCGAGCCAATGATTCTGGTTTTTCGAAGGTGTGGGAAAGACCCGATGCTTTGGTCTCATAGGTGTAATAATCAATCTCACAAATCTCTAGCCATTGACTGGGTTGTTATGTTCTCCCACCTAGGCCACATTGACTAGGCCTTCTCTCTCTCTATTCTCTCTATGTAAAGGGTGTTTAAATAGGGCTATCATTTCATCAAGTTAGAATATAGTTAGGTTTATTTAGCTTTTTCTTATTTTGCTCTTGCTATGTATAGCTTTTGGTTACGACTGGCTGATTAATGAAAATGGTTCAGGCCGGCCTAGCGCCCGCTATAGTACCCCTAAAAAAAGAGAGTAGACTAGAAGTCAAGAAACAGGCCGGAGATGAAAGGTAGTACGAAAAACTCTGTCTTATTCATTCTTAGTTAAGGGCTTATACAAGAAACTACAGCCAGATGGTGGCACAAGAAGCAAACCCGAACAAGGGTGCTACCAATTTGGAAATGAAAATTAAAGAAAACTAATAAAGGTCACCACCAGCCATCACCATGAACATGCACATCTCACATGTGTGGAAATGATGGGTTCATGGCGATGCCGCAGATCCCGGACGAATCTTCAGTGTCCTTCTTCATCTTGAAGTATCCATCTTCGCCCCACTCAACACCCCACGAGTTTTTTACGATCCAATATTTTGTTCCATCGATTTCCTAAACGCCGTACCCGACCACGTGACACCATGGTTGAGCTTTGTTCCACACGGCCCGTTGTAACCAGGTAGTGGTCTGGAAGTGCCCGTCGTAGATCTATTTACAGGAAAACACCAAATCCCATGTGCATATTTTTTTAAGGTCTTGTATAACCAATTTTAAGTGTAGCAGGAAGAAGAAAAAATTAAGAAACCACAACAATATACTTATTTATTTGACTTAATTCGATAACTTTTACTGCTGAGCAAAATCAACAGCCAAACATATATGGTTGGCAACAAAGTCCTCTTACACTTTCGCAATTGGGATTTTTTATGCTTGCTTAGTCTAAAATCGATCTATAAATCAACTCTTTGTAACAGGATGATAAATCAAGTACGAAGAGGTGTTAAGTTTTAGTTGAAAGGATAGGGTATCAAAAGATACCACAAGTATTCCACACTTGTTGTTTGTTCTTTCTTCTTATTCATCTCTCTTCTATGCCTTGATCTAAATTTGCCAAGCATCCAAATCCATGGCAGAGAAGGGGATCTGACAGATTGGACAAAATGAAATGCCCAAACGATTTGCTAGCTATACGTTATGTCCTCCTTCTACTGAACCACATTTAGTCCTTAAATTTCTACTCCCTCAGTTCGAAAATATAAGACATTCTAGCTTTGTAAAACGAATGTATCTAGACACCTTTTAGGGTATAGGTTCACTCCGAACATCTACGAACCTTTACACTAAAAGACGTCTAGATACATTCGATTCACAAAGCTAAAACGTCTTATATTTCCAAACAGAGGGAGTATATTCTAATTATGTCTTTGTAGCGAATAGAGAGAACCAGAGTTAGAAACCTCACCACCGTGGGATTTGTGGTACTGATCCTTAATCTGAATCTTTTCTTGCAGTAGGTATGGTCTTCGACCGGGGATGCAAGAATTTGTCCCATGCAGCTGGGTTGCCATGGTGGCGCCCGTTGACCACATTGCCTAATTACCCTGCCATATCATCAGCCTCACCTCCCTCTCATCTTGTAAACGAGCCAACTACATCATTTGCCGATCGAAGGCCAATTGCTCGGAAGTTTTTAACCAAGATTAAGTAGCGGTCTGCAAGTGCCTTGGATCAAATTGAAATTGGTTTCGGGTTCAATCAACCCTATAACCAAGGAGTCGAAATTCCGCAAGTGCCTGGGATGCACAACATCCACATACAAGAGATTAGACTAGCGTCAAGAACGGGAGATAAATGGTATATATTATGAAAAAACGTGGCTTATTAATTTTCAGTTAGGAGCCCATACTACAACATAAAATACAATGGCGGTGGCATGAGAAGCAAACCCTATGGAGGGGGTGCAAGTACTAATTTGGAAACCAAATGTAATTAAGCCAACCACAATTCATAACCACGCCATGCATATCTCACATGTTTGGATACGACGCGTCCATGGCGATGCCGCAGGTCCCCGATGGACTGCCAATGTCCTTCTTCACGTAGATGTATCCACCAACTCCCCACCGTTCCCCCCACGAGTTCTTCACGATCCAGTATCTCGCACCGTCGCCCTCGGGACCCCCGTACCCGACGGCGACGACGGCGTGGTTGAGGGCAGTCCCGCAGGGCCCGTCGTAGATGCCGCCCGTGTAGTGCTGCAGGTTGGGCGCGATCTCGATCGCCACAACCACGGGCTGATTGGCCACCGCGTTCATCAGCGACGCCTCGCTGTTGGACACCACGTTGGTGTAGCCAGTGATTCTGGCTTCGGCGGTCTGGTCTTTGTTGCACGTGCCTTGCACGTGTTTGTACGGGTAGGCGGAGTCGGTGGTGATTCCACCGTTCTGTTTGATCCAATTGTACGCCCGTTGGGGGAAGCCTCCTTTGCAGCCGTAGTTGAGCAGGTTGCAGTCCAGCAGCTGCTGCGCCGAGAGGGACACGAGGCTCCCTGTCCGGATCTGGTGGATCCCTTCCACCGCTGCCGCCGTTGAGAATGCCCAACATGATCCTATATATGGCAGAGATAATCAGTACTCCATCCGATCCGTATTACTTGGCGCAGAAATGAATGTATTTAGACATGTTTTAGTGCTAGATATATCCAATCCAGTGACAATTAATATGGATCAGAGGGGGAGTAGTAAAAACAACATGTATTGACTTGATAAGAAAAAAATTACTCATCCAGCACTACAACCCTCAAACGATGAGGTATTGTTAGCTAGCTAGGCAGCCCACGTACCGCACACGCCCTGGTTCTTCACCGGTGTCACGGCTCCCATACGGCCCCAGTTCACCGTCTCCGGCGCACCCAACGACTCGTTCACGTACACCTGCTGCCGCCTGGCGTCGACGGGGCCGGCACGGGTAGTGATGATCGTGGCTGCGTCGTCGGAGATTAAGGGCCGTGGCGTGGTGTACATGGCCATGAACTCGGCGCTGGTGAGATCGGTGTAGGACGTCTCGCCGAGCTCGTAGGTGAGCCCGGCGCCTGCGTTGGTGGCCTCGATGTGGCGGATGTTGCGGGCGTAGACGTGGAGCCGGTGGCGCTCCTCGGCGGGGGTAGCGTAGCTTCTCTTGTGCTCTGCCTTCCACAGCTGGAACCTCCCTTCCATCAACATCATCGGGTCGGTGCCAAGGTCGGACGTTGCGGAGGAGCCGTCGAGGAAGAGGACGAGGAGGAGGAGACATGGGCAGCATTTGGAGAAGAAGGAAGCCATGGCTGTATGAGTGATTGGTATTGTTCAACTGGTGTATGATCAGTGGCGTTTATATAGAGGTGGGCAAGAAGAAGGTTCAAGATTGTCATCCACATACAAATGGATAAGGACATTAATTATTTGATGGATGTGTAGAATAGTGTCAATTACTACATCGATCTGTCTGTCATCTGTGTCTAGCTGGACAACCGTCTCTCTGCTTGGTTTGTAGTAAGGGGGGCTACCGGCTCGGGCGAACATAGACTAATGGGCTCCACATTGAACAAGCCCGGCCTATTGGCTGGACTAGTGAATTTTACATAATCTTAGAGTAAGTCGATATTCGTTAATTGTCACATTGTTTTTGTTTATGAGATTTCATTAACTTCTTCACTTGACTAATAATGTGATCGTTGGTCTAAACAAACAACCTGAAACAAATATTCTACCTAGCTGTGTCGTAACTCTCGCCCTCCCGAGGGCGACGGGGACGCCCCGAGGCCCCAAGCCCCCTCCCCTCCTCATCCACCCTTCGCCGCTGCCGGCATAGGATGCCGAGCGAAGCCCGGTCGGCACCAATGGCGGCGGATGCTCATCACCCGCGCGACGGAACACAAGAGGGTCAGGGATCTCGTCCCGATGGCGGTGCTCCTTGGGCGTCCATGGTCCAACTCGTAGTGGCGGTGGTCAGGTGAGGCTGCTGCGGTGGCACAGCGTGGTTGTGCTGCGTTGCGACGTGGATTTGCTGGTTGAGGTGCCGGTGTTACCTCCATGGCTAGATCTATGCCCCTTAGGCCTGATCTGGGCTTGGGCGGGCCTAGGCGTCCGTGGTTGCGCGCTCTCTGAAGATGACGAGATGCCATTGCTAGTGCAGGGGGACAACGACGCAGCGGCCTGCCTGTTGCAGCGGGGCGGCGGTGGCTTTACGGGTCCGATTTGGACCCGGTCGGGCATGTTTGTTCTTGGTGTGCTACCGCTGCTCCTTCCGGTCGACTACCGCCGTCGGTGGTGGAGGATGGTCCCTCCCGTGAGGCCATGGTGTTGCCGCCGCCCGATTCTAGCAATGTTGTCTACCTCTGTCTTTCAGGCCAGGTACTAGTGTTCACGATGAGGCAACAATGAGCACTACGAGACCATGGTGGCATTTGCTGGTGGGCGGCGTCTGGGGTGGTGTGCACTGGATCGTTAGGGGTCGAGGTTGGGATTCGGGAGAAGTCCCTACTGACTTGTTCGGTACCGATGCGGTGACGCCAACGGGTGTCACCCTTCCTTCCTGAAGGGCGTCGGTGGTACCCTACCCACTTCCTCCCGAATACGGGGGAAACCCTAGGACCAGTTGTCTTGCCTGGGCAACAGTGTCGTTCGGCGTCGCATTCCTTCTTAAAGGTGCTGCTTGGTACTCAGAGCTTCGGTGCACTAGGAGCGTGGACAGACTATTTCAGAGGATGCTACTATTTCGAGTCATCTTCGTTCGTTGATTCGCCATGATCATCATTTGTTTCTTTTTGATTTGGGCATGTTTATGCTCTTCTCTTTCGATCGAGACCTTGTATCATGTGACTGTATCGTGTGGTTGCTATATTGATATAGCGGGCGAAAGCCTATTTCGAGGAGACGTGCCTTAACAAGATATTCTACATCCGAAGTATCCGGTTACAAGACATCGAATCCTCATGAAAATATGCCATGTATTGTACTTCTTCAAGATGATGATGCATGCGTATTGGACTGAGCGACCAAGGGCCGGGCCGTCCATGGCCGATTGGTCCTCCTTTAGCCGCTATGGGCCGACCGAGAACCCATGACCTTTTCAGTATGCATGATATGGATGGCTAATACAATTAGTTGTGGTGAATAGATTTGTAGGTACACCGACGAATCATCTAATGATCGGTCAAACTGATTACATATCGCTAATAGAAATAGTGGTGGCGTTTTGATTTGTGGATGCACCGACGGATCATCTTGTTTAACTCTATTAGCATTTTTATCTACTCAAATATAGGGAGCTATTTCTGTATTTTACTAAAAGAAAATCTCAAATACTTATAGCCAACAGCGAGTCGGCGACATGGCAATTAATAATAAGGCTCGCGCATGGCTCACATGGCTAATATAGTAAGTTTTTCTTTGCATAGACGGATCATCTGAAGATTGGTCAATGGATCTTTCTTACTATTCCAGGCATACTAGGCCAGGCATGCATGGAACGTGGAGAGGCAGGGTGGCTTTAATTACAGATCACATGGTTATCAAGATATGCAGCTCCACATCATGCGTGATATTTGGGAAGAATAAGAACTTGTATTGATTTGATCAAGATTATAGAGTTTATATAATATATGAGCCAACCGACTTAGGGTTTAGGCAAACCGACTTTAGAAGTCCAAAACCAACTCAAATATATGTCTAATAATGCGCTCGCACGCTGTGCTGTTCAGCTAGCTTGGAGTATTCGCACGTGGCGCCCTGCTAGCTGGGGCTACAATATATCTGTGTGCAGAGTTTGATCAATCGACCGATATCTTTGCTCAACTACTGAGCTCTCGGCCAGCTCTCAGCTTGTATACAGATCGATGGTGTCTAACTGCCAAGCAGCGAAGGGTTGGTATAGTATAGAAGAGGAGCGTGTGTGGGCTTGGACCGAGCACCTAAATGCTTGTGCCGGTATAGTAGACCCAATTGTGGGTGCACAGATGAATGATCTAACAATCGGTCAATGAAGCACTGCGCAACTAGTGGTTGTGTATTGATTTGTAGGTCTACCAAAAAGATCATCTAGTGATGCGGGTGGTACATGGAGATTAAGTACGAATAAGCGATGCGTGGGGCACATGGCTAATACAATATATAGGTGGTGGTTTATCGATTTACCAATCATCTAAATATGTGTCAATTCATCTTTCATTGGACAGTACGTTTGCCAACAAGCATGCATGATGCGTGGAGAGGAAGTGAGATTTTAGTGCACAAATCAAATGGTGAGTGCATGTGGTGCATATACGGCGCCAAGACAACCGGGTCAACTTGATCAGGCCGGATAGCTTTGACACGACGTCTTTTTACCATGTGCTAACATGCATGCCGTTCTGGTCAGCTAGCTTGGAGTCGCCATGCTAGTTGGCTATAGCTTGCCGTCTGATCGATCGACCCATATTATCTGCACCCAACTGATCTGAGCTCGGCTCTATGTCACAGTATATAATCAGTATAAGATTAACTTCAAAGCAGCGAACGATCCATTGGACGGTATATTATACTATGGAAGAGGAGTTCGTGTGAGGCACCATAGCCAGTTTTGCAGCTTAAGAGATGATGAACATCACATGGACGAAGAGATCGGTACTGAAAATAGCGGCGATTGCGCTCTTTCTACACATTTCACAAAGCATAGATGAACAGGCCACTAAAACATCTCCGCCACTACTTGGCATTGGCGTTGCAACAAGACAGTCATGAGCGCCGTTTTATTGGGATGCGCGGCTCGTCTCCGTCTCGCGCCGAACATCCACTCCGACTCGATAGCCATAGCCGCTGCTTCATTGCTACGCGTGGCTCGTGTCTGCTGTGTCGTCTGTTGTTGCTGCCGCTAAATGTCCACTCCGACTTGACAGCCCTAAACCCTAATGAGCATTTCAAGTAAAAAAAGTGAAAACAGATATACGCTGCAAAATCTTATATTCACTACTTATAATTTGTGTTTCAAAGAGTTAAATCGGGTTTTGAAATTGCACGATCTCATGCCGATTTGTCTACTTTCTAGGGCTATTAGCTTGGTCCAAAACTGGCTAGCTAGACTCGCGTCGATCTAGCTAGCCGCACGTTCCAAAACCTAAACTTCTTTTTCGACAATAGGTTCCAACCTGAAAACTTGTTTGCCTGTAGCGTCCTTAGCCAGACATTTATATTCCCAAGGTGTGGCCCAAAAAGGAAAAGCCGGTTCGTCAAGAAAACGAGAATAGGAGAAAGAATCTGTGAAAGTTTTGATCACGTAGAGTCTACTCGGATGACCGAGCCTCTAGGGATTCTTTCATCTATATAGCACGTTGCGGTGCCAAGCATACATGCATGGGTACAACTCTGATACTTTTAGGCATAGAGAACAAACTACCCTATATGTCTAACATCCTCCCTTGATCACAACATAAATCAAGTTGATTGTGCTTGGATTCTTCAAAGTTACGGACATGAAGAGGCTTAGTAAATATATCAACAACTTGGTCCTTCGAAGGAAGAAACCGGATCTCTAGTTCGTTGTTAAAAACTCTCTCTCTCTCTCTCTCTCTCTCTCTCTGACAATATGAAAATCTATCTCAATATGTTTTTCTCGTGCATAAAACACATGATTTGTGATAGATATGTTGCACTCATATTATCACGCCACAAACAACGTGGTTGTGTAGTTTTGATTCCAAGCTTTGCAAGGAATGAGTGGACCCATATTATCTATGTTGTTGCATTCGCCATAGATTTGTACTCTGCCTCAGTACTATACCTGGAGACCATGGCTTGCTGCTTAGCACTCCATGGGATGAGATTAGGTCCAAGAATGTTTCAATCCAGCTTGTTTCTCATTCCTATCAGCTGCCCAATCATCATCTGAAAATGCACAAACAAGAGTAGAGTTAGACTTCATGAATGTCAGTCAAGATCAAAGATCAATAGTATGCTTAACATATCTCAAAATTTGTTTAGCTGGTGTCCAGTGCATGGAAGTATTGACAGATCTTGTTCACTCGAAATGCACCGACAGTCTCAACTATGGATGCGGTATCGATTGATGCGAAGGGTGATGGTGTGGATGATGGTTTGGATCGTGATCCGACAAAGAGCAAGCCAACTCCAACGAGCTTTGAAAACACGACAGTGGTTGCGAAAGAACCCTTCTCAGGATCATGAATTGCATGAGTTGGAACGGTCATGTGGCTTTGGGAACCCATCAACCGTTCACGAGCTTCGCGACATTGTGACGTAGGAAGGGCTCTTTCTTCTGTTTGTTATGGAGACAAAAAATTCAAAAGAACGAGTTGAAAGTTTGAGAACTACTTTGGGTTTTGCTGGTTGTTTTGTTGTGGCTAGAGAGGGCCTACATGGAGGCATCACCTTATTTTGGTCAGCAGATGTTCCAGTGGAGCTAAAAAAAATCAACTTGTGTTACATTGATACGAGGGTGAATAAGAATGATCATTCTGACTTTACATGGTTTTATGGAGCTATGAGAGTGGAAGATGAACATCGCAGATGGAAATGTCTAAGAACCCTGTTCGAGATTGAGAACTCGGCCTAGCTCTGTCTTGGGGATTTTAGTGAGATGTTATATGCTACTGAGCACTTCTCAATGGCAACTAGACTTTTAGAGAGGTTGTTGAAGATTGTTTGTTTCATGACCTGGGCTGGTTAGGAACAGAGTACACATGGGATAATGGACAGATGTGAGAGAACAACGTTAAGGCAAGATTGGACCCATCACATCAAGCACCCAGCCAGAGGGCCGGGCTGGAAAGTAGCTAAGGCCCTGCCAGGTGGGCTTTGAGGTTCGGCCAGCACGCCAGGAGGCCCAGTCGGGCCTGGCGCTGATCCAGGAGTCAGGATGCAAAGGCAGCGACCGGCACAAAATCTCTGTTCTTCCTCTGTTTTCAATTGCCAAAGTTCAGAGAAATTCAGAGTTGCAGTTCGGCGACGACACTAACAGTGTACCATTTACACAGACCAAATATATATATGAACACTAGAATACATCACAAACCTGTACTAGCGGTGACGAATAAGTACTATACCATACCATCCTTGTTATTTTCTCTGATGCTTGTAAATGCTTGTAAATACCCGCAAAAAGAAAAAAAAAAGGGTTCAGCGTTGCCATGTAGCACAAGTACCAGCGTTATCTACAAACCGTGTTTGCCAAAGGCCAACACAAAACACCGCTGGACACCACTCACCCCACACACACCCCACTCTTCCATTCTTTTACATTTTGGAGCCTAGCAAGAGGGTGTGAAGAGTGCTAGTTTTTTTTTTCATATGCACAAGAGATGTTCGGTGAAATGCCCGGGAGCTCAAAATAAGTTTTCTTGTTGCTCTTTCCGTCTCGGTCGAGGTCGGCAACTATCCTTTCATGTGTCATTGATGTACTATATATATAAATGACCATCTCCCTATTATTTTTTGATATATACTACATATTAATGCAGATGAACCGGCAATGGATGTACGGTGACCGCCGCACTTCCGAGTACATTACGGGCCTCCAAAATTTCATCGTTGTGGCTAATGCAAACCGTGGTCACAATGGTTTTATGTGCTGTCCGTGTGTTCACTGTCAGAACAAGAAAGACTACTCAAATACCAGAACCATTCACGCCCACCTGCTTCGATCCGATTTCATGCCCAGCTATAATTGTTGGACCAAGCACGGAGAAAAAGGGGTTGTGATGGAAGACAACGAAGAAGAAGAGGATGATGACAACTATCATAATATGTATCCTGAATATGATGATAATGCAACGGGGGTAGATAATGAAGATCAAGAGGGAGCAGATGGGCCCGCTGATGACGATCTTGGTTGGGCCATTACTGATGCAAAGGAAGAATGTGAAACTGAAAAGGAGAAGGAGAAGCTGGAGCAGATGTTAAAGGATCACAAAACATTGTTGTATCCAACTTGCGAAGATGGCCACAAAAAGCTAGGTGCCCCACTGGATTTGCTGCAATGGAAGGCAGAGAATGGTGTGACTGACAGCGCATTTTCAAAGTTGTTGGTAAAAATGAAGAATCTTCTTCCTAGAAATAATGAGTTGCCCGACAGTACATACCAAGCAAAGAAGGTTGTCTGCCCTCTAGGATTAGACGTGCAGAAGATACATGCCTGCATTAATGACTGCATCCTCTACCGCGGTGAGAAGTACGAGAATTTGGATGCATGCCCGGTATGCACTGCACTGCGGTATAAGTGTAGGGGTTCGTAGCATGGAAAACAAAAATTTTCTATCGTATACAAACAAACAAGCCAAGATCTATCTACTAGATTGTAGCAACGAGTCGATGGAATAACTTACCCTCGAAGATTCCAAAGCGGTTAACGAGAGCAGATTCTCGTGGGTGATGTAGTCGTACACTTCCGATCTCAAGATCGCGTAGACGATCCTTCCGGCGCCACGTTCTGGCAGCGCTCCCGCAGTCGGTCACACGTTCGGTACTCGAAGAAGACCTTCCTCTCCCTTGTTCCAGCAGGCAGCGGAGGTTGTAGCACTTCTCGTCGCGATTCCGGCAGCACAACGGCGTGGTACCGGAAGTAGAGGGGAGATCCCGCAGGGCTTCGCCTTAAGCCGGTGCGAGTATGGTGGAGTATGAGAGAGGCTATTAGTGGTCTAGTAATTAGACACACCAATTAGAAGGCTCTAAACCAATTAGAAGGCTCTAAACCGAAGGCTAAAGCAATTAGAAGCTCTAAACCGAAACGGCTCTAAACCGGAGGTAGAAGATAGGAACTTGTGTGTCTAGAGGAGGGGGCCCTGCCCTTCCTTTTATAGGTGGGAGGGCCGGCGGCCAAGGGGAGGGGAGTCCCTCCCCAAGTCGGCTTGGTGGTGCGCCGGCCAAGGGAGGAACCCTCCCCCAATTCGGCCTCCACCAAAACTTCCTTCTCCTCTTTCCGAAAACTGCCGTTTGACTTTTCAAACTAGCCGTTTGACTTTTCAAACTAGGATTTGAATAAACCCTTTATTTCGGACAGCGATGACACTTAGTACATGATGCAATCATACCAACTTTGATATAACACATTCATGTACCCTCCCCCCGGAGTGCCGGACATTCCGGAACCTTCTAGAACATTCCCGATGAAAACACCGAAATCATTCCGCAACTCCGAAACGGGACTTTCCTTATATGAATCTTATTCTCCGGACCATTCCGGATCACCTCGTGATATCCCGGATCCCATCCAAGACTCCGAACAACATTCGGTCTCTTTCTCATAATACCATAACTACTCAAACAACGTCGAATCCTTAAGTGTGTCTCCCTACGGTTCGTGAATTATGCGGACATGATCGAGACACTTCTCCGATCAATAACCAATAGAGGAATCTGGAAATTCATATGGCTCCCACATATTTCTACGATTACTTTGCGATCGAATGAACCACTTACATACGATACCAATTTCCCTTTGTCTCACGATAGTTTACTTATCCGAGGTTTTGATCGTCGGTATCTCTGCATACCTAGTTCAACCTCGTTACTGATAAGTACTCTTTTTTCTCGTTCCCGTGACATGTGATCTCTTGTGAGCCAGTCACATGCTTGCAAGCTAATTGGATGACATTTCACCGTGAGGGCCCAGAGTATATCTATCCGTCATATGGATGGACAAATCCCACTCTTGATCCATGTGTTTCAACCAATACTTTCTGAACACTCAATGCCACTTTTATAGTCACCCTGTTACGGTGTGGTGTTTGATGACATCAAAGCATCCATCCGGTAAAGGTGATATGCATGATCTCATGGTCGAAGGAATTAGGTTACTATGTATCAGAAATCATATAGCAATTGAACTATTTAAATGACTTGATCTTTATGCTACGCTTATCTATAGGAGTATGTCCATCACATCATTCTCCTAATGATATGATCTTGTTGTTAATAACATCTCTATGTTCATGATCGGGAAACCATGATCATATATTAACCAACAAGCTAGTTTAACAAGAGGCTTTACTAGGGACTCTTATTTTAGTTTACAAATCACACAAGTATTAATGTTTCCGGTTAATACAATTATAGCATGGTATGTAAACATTTATCATAAGTGTGAAGATATGATAATAACCACTTTATTATTGCCTCTTGGGCATATCTCCAACAGTCTCCCACTTGCACTAGAGTCAATAATCTAGTTTCAAACCTTTGTGTATTCAACACCTATGGTTTTCTGGTGTTGTATGTACACGATTGCTAGTGGTCAACTGATCTCCGGATCTGACACTTCCAGGTCCGTGTGTAATTGCATGTCTTTGCGTCTCTACGCATCACTCATTCTCTAATGAGATGGCTTTGTATAAATTTGGTCTTTCGGTGTGACCTTTAGCTCTTTGGGGTTAAAACATGTTGATAATATTGTCGCACAATATATCTTCATAGTATTATCCCACTGTGAACTACACCTAGTTTGATAACAAACTACTTGACACAAATGCCCTCTTTTGCTGCTATAATAGCAGTCATATACTTAGCCTTTTGTTGTAGTATCTGTCACAATGTCTTAACTTTGGAACTCATCCAAATCCATTATGGAACTCGCTTTCCATTATATTGTGCCACCCTTAGTTTAGATTGAGATAAACTTAATTTGTACTTTGTGACAAAACTAGTATCAATGTAGTACTTTTACAATGAACTAACCATCTATTTGTCACTTCTACAAATAATATACTCTTAGTTCTTCCAAAAGATCATAAGAATATCCTTACTATTGTCCAATGATCATCTTACGAATCATTCTGGTATATGCTCACAACATTTAGAGCATAGGACATATCTGGATTTGTACATATCACAGTATGATTGATATAAATACTCTTTGTGATTTCATACATCAAGTATCAATCTATACTTGATTATTTGTTTCACTTTACCAAATGTCAATACACTTGAATATATCATCAACATTGAACTCTTTCAATCCTTTCTGTGCGACATGAACCTTTTCTTGTAGTTTCTATATTGAACTCATTCAATATCTCGTCTATGTACTTCTGGCACAACCATATTAGCGTCTATTGATGCCAAATATTTGGGTTTTGCCTAAGTCTTTCATCGGGATGAAATTCTTAATATGTGTTAATAAAAGATACATTATTTCCAATCAACAATATGTCTTCCACATAATGTATTAGAAACATGTCTTAGCGCTCCCACTTAATTTCTTGCAAATGCAAGCATCTTCATCGTCTCTAATGAACTTTTAAACTCCTTTAACAGTTTCATCACAGTGAAGATTCCAACTCCGCGATGCTCACTTTAACCATTGAAGTTTGCATATGCTTTTAGCATCCTTTGAATTAACAAAACCCTATGGACTGTGTTATGCACATGTCCTAGGTAACAATTCTATTAGAAGAACTTGTTTTGTTTATTCAACTACCATATAACAAATTATATGTAGTGGTTGCTACATTAATCCGTCTAGACTAAATATCACTATGAAAGATCAAATCTTGTCATAGTCAACCTTTGAACATTGTTGTGAACTCTTTCCCAACATGTCGACTACTTCATAGATGTGAAACATCCATGTCTATTTCTTTATAGATCCAAACACAACTGTAAGGTCTTACACCTTTCTCGAGGGTCCTTCAAGTTCAAAACTTGATTTCTCGTGCATGGAACTATCACGGATTTTATGGCTTCAAGCCATTTGACGGAGTCAGGGCTCATCATCGCTTCTTTGCATGTAGTCGGATCATTATTGTCAAATAATGATTTAACTCTCAAATCTTGGTATTTGATTGTTTACCCGACCTACTTGTTTCAATAGAAACTTTGACTATTGTAACCACAACCTTTGAGGCACGTGAGTCATGAGCATTGTTGCTGCCTCCGGAACACTTTTCGGCGCTGCGCAACTTTGCACATATAGCTAAGGTTCCTTTAACCTTATCAAAGTTGTATTGTCCTCCCACTTAACTTTTCACGAAAAATTCCTTCTCAAAGAAACTTGGCGTACTAAGCGACAAACACTTTTGTCTCCGGTGTTATGGAGGAATACTTAACAAAGACAGGTTCATCCGACTTTGGTTGCAAACATCTTTCTTATGTATAGCATACCAATGTTTAAGAAAGGACTACTTGGGTTTTATCCCAAACCATAACTTTATATGGTGTCATTTCAGCGGATTATGATGGAGCTCTTTTAAGTGGAAAACAGTAATCTCTAAAGCTTTTAATCTTTAAAATACAATGACAGTTTTATGAATTACACCTTCGATCTTACCATGTCAAACAATGTTTAATTACATATCTCGAACGCTCCATACTCTTATGGTGTTTCGAGAAAATGCAAATCCACGGAACGATTCCTTAAATCTTAGGTATTATGCTAAACTCTGTAACTCAAATATCTTCCTTTATGATCTTTATCATAAACTATTTATATTCTTGTTACTATGATTTTGCACTTCATGTTGAAAAACTTTGAACTTTTCAAATATTTCACACTTCATCCTTATGAAGTAAATATTCATATATTCACTCAAATTTTGGAGAAAGCATATGAAGTTGAAATCCATCGCTCTTGACTACACATAATGGATTTCGTACAACAATATGTACAAGTTCCAATAAGCTAATCATTCGTTCCCTTTTGGCCTATGAACGAAGTTTTAATTATCTCTCGGAAAGTTTCACAAGCGTCATGTGATCAAAATCAAAAGACTCCAAAATTCCATCCACATGGAGTTTCTTCATGTTTTCTTTCCAATATAATTTAAACGGCGATGTCACTTCCTAAGTGATCTTTCAATCAATTTGTCTTTCGACATCTTTAGCACTAGTTTTATGGATGTGATTTCTCCAACGAGATTTGTGAATCATCCATCTTTTATGAATTACGGAAATTATTTGAACAACCCTTTTGTTCTCATAATACCTGATAAAACAAATCTTGAAGGCAAACTTTGATGTTTAACGAGCAACACAATAACCCTTTATTTGTTCTCGATGAACATCATCACATATTCTTTTGCTAGTTACTTAGGCCATTGTAGTTCATGAATTTTGTTGTTTCGTATGACGATTCATACCAACAAATTCAGTATCAAATACTTAAGAACCACATTGTTTAATAAGCAAAGAATATAGCCATAACATGTATATCGTCTATATACTTAAACTGAACAATTCTAGTCTTTTCTTTTCTGCCATATATTTATGAGATTCTCTTTCAGTATTTCCTTTTCTGTTTGAAAGAATCTATCAACATCAATAGTGGAGTCATACATATGACACATAGTCCAAAACGTGTATAGTTAAATACCAATGTCTTTGGACTTGTACTTTGAAGTAGATCACCATCATCAAATGTTTGGTGTTCTTTCAAATTCCTTTCTTTAGCAATATCTTGGTGTAGTAAACATTTTACCTACATCAATTATTCATCCTTATCATGGAATCGTCCATGATCAAGCTACTTTTAGCTTATAACGATGAATTACGAGTATAATGTTGCTATCCAAAACCTTTTGGAGGATTAGGACAACAAGTGTCTCCAACCTTTTGCAAATTCTCATCAAAATATGAGAACATGAACTTTGCCATATTATACTCTATCATGTTGTAACCAAAACTTCGTTTCAGATATCACAATATCTTCCACACATCATGGTTTCTGAAACAAATCTTTCAGATCCTAGATAACCTTGATATTAAGATAATCTTTTGAATATCAAGAATCATGGAGACAAACATGATACTCATATACTAACACTTTGGAATTGTCACTCTTGATTTAATACCAATTATTAAACTTCATGGAGTAACCGGAACTTACTGAAAGTTTGCAATAGGACTTTTAAACTTTTAGATTAACACTTCAAAACAATATGATACCAGTTCGTAAAGTAACTAACCAGAATTCTATAGTTCTATCATCTCAATTATAACTAAGCGGGAGGTGTTAAACGGATGCCAATGACTACAACAATTATGCAAATTCACTTTGATTTAGTTTATGATAAATTGAGTTCTAATTAATAATTAAATTAATCTAGGTGAACTCCCACTCAAAACAATATCCCTCACATTGTTTTAGTGATCACACGAACCAAATCCACCACATCAAAACCGATCATCACGAGAGTTGATATAGCTTCAATGGTGAACAATCAACATGTTCATCATATCTACTATATGACTCATGCTCTACCTTTCGGTAATCCGTGTTCCTGAGGCCATGTCTGTACATGCTAGGCTCGTCAAGATCAAACCTTAGTTTCCGCATGAGCAAATCTGGCTTGCTCACGTTGTATACACTTGCAGAATCTAACACACCCGATCATCACGTGGTGCTTCGAAACAACAAGCTTTAGCAACGGTGCTAACTAAGGGTGAACACTTTATGACTTGAAATTCATGTGCATGAGGGATCATCTTATAATGCTACCGTCGTCTACTAAGCAATACAAGATGCATAAAGGATTAACATCACATGCAATTCATAATATGTGATATGATATGGCCTTTCTTCTTTGTGCTTTCGATCTCCATCTTCCAGCACGAACATGATCTCCATCATCACCGGCATTGCATCAAGGTCAATGACGCCTCTCCATGGTTGTCGTCCACCGGCTTCAACTATTACAACTACTTTGAATAGACACGCGGGTCTTAACAAAATTAAAGACAACCATATGGCTCCTGCCGGTTGCCAACTTACAATAAGGAACATTGCATACATCATATATAATCACAATCATGGCCATATCACATCACAGCACACCCCTGCAAAACAAAGTTAGACGCCTCTACTTTCTTTGCATATTTTACGTGGTTTGGGGCTTTCAATAAGTGTCGTTCTAACTTACGAACAAGAACCACAACATTGATACTAGTATTGTTAATCACCCGTTGTAAATTGGATCTTAACTATGCTAGGAGAAACAGGCACCCGCAAAGCCACTTATGCAATACAAGTTGCATGTCAAGCGTGGAGCAAGTCTCATGAACTATGTCATGTAAGGTTAGCCCGGGCCGCTTCATCCCAACATACCGCAAGATGCAAAGTACACAAGAAGCAATCGACAATAAAAGCATCAACGCCCACAATGACCATTGTGTTCTACTCGTGCAACAGATCTACATATAGACATGGCTCTGATACCACTGTAGGGGTTCGTAGCATGGAAAACAAAAAATTTCTATCGCATACAAACAAACAAGCCAAGATCTATCTACTAGATTGTAGCAACGAGTCGATGGAATAACTTACCCTCGAAGATTCCAAAGCGGTTAACGAGAGCAGATTCTCGTGGGTGATGTAGTCGTACACTTCCGATCTCAAGATCGCGTAGACGATCCTTCCGGCGCCACGTTCTGGCAGCGCTCCCGCAGTCGGTCACACGTTCGGTACTCGACGAAGACCTTCCTCTCCCTTGTTCCAGCAGGCAGCGGAGGGTGTAGCACTTCTCCTCGCGATTCCGGCAGCACAACGGCGTGGTACCGGAAGTAGAGGGGAGATCCCGCAGGGCTTCGCCTTAAGCCGGTGCGAGTATGGTGGAGTATGAGAGAGGCTATTAGTGGTCTAGTAATTAGACACACCAATTAGAAGGCTCTAAACCATTTAGAAGGCTCTAAACCGAAGGCTAAAGCAATTAGAAGCTCTAAACCGAAACGGCTCTAAACCGGAGGTAGAAGATAGGAACTTGTGTGTCTAGAGGAGGGGGCCCTGCCCTTCCTTTTATAGGTGGGAGGGTCGGCGGCCAAGGGGAGGGGAGTCCCTCCCCAAGTCGGCTTGGTGGTGCGCCGGCCAAGGGAGGAACCCTCCCCCAATTTGGCCTCCACCAAAACTTCCTTCTCCTCTTTCCGAAAACTGCCGTTTGACTTTTCAAACTAGCCGTTTGACTTTTCAAACTAGGATTTGAATAAACCCTTTATTTCGGACAGCGATGACACTTAGTACATGATGCAATCATACCAACTTTGATATAACACATTCATGTACCCTCCCCCCCGGAGTGCCGGACATTCCGGAACCTTCTAGAACATTCCCGATGAAAACACCAAAATCATTCCGCAACTCCGAAACGGGACTTTCCTTATATGAATCTTATTCTCCGGACCATTCCGGATCACCTCGTAATATCCCGGATCCCATCCGAGACTCCGAACAACATTCGGTCTCTTTCTCATAATACCATAACTACTCAAACAACGTCGAATCCTTAAGTGTGTCTCCCTACGGTTCGTGAATTATGCGGACATGATCGAGACACTTCTCCGATCAATAACCAATAGAGGAATCTGGAAATTCATATGGCTCCCACATATTTCTACGATTACTTTGCGATCGAATGAACCACTTACATACGATACCAATTTCCCTTTGTCTCACGATAGTTTACTTATCCGAGGTTTTGATCGTCGGTATCTCTGCATACCTAGTTCAACCTCGTTACTGATAAGTACTCTTTTTTCTCGTTCCCGTGACATGTGATCCCTTGTGAGCCAGTCACATGCTTGCAAGCTAATTGGATGACATTTCACCAAGAGGGCCCAGAGTATATCTATCCGTCATATGGATGGACAAATCCCACTCTTGATCCATGTGTTTCAACCAATACTTTCTGAACACTCAATGCCACTTTTATAGCCACCCTGTTACGGTGTGGTGTTTGATGACATCAAAGCATCCATCCGGTAAAGGTGATATGCATGATCTCATGGTCGAAGGAATTAGGTTACTATGTATCAGAAAGCATATAGCAATTGAACTATTTAAATGACTTGATCTTTATGCTACGCTTATCTATAGGAGTATGTCCATCACATCATTCTCCTAATGATATGATCTTGTTGTTAATAACATCTCTATGTTCATGATCGGGAAACCATGATCATATATTAACCAACAAGCTAGTTTAACAAGAGGCTTTACTAGGGACTCTTATTTTAGTTTACAAATCACACAAGTATTAATGTTTCCGGTTAATACAATTATAGCATGGTATGTAAACATTTATCATAAGTGTGAAGATATGATAATAACCACTTTATTATTGCCTCTTGGGCATATCTCCAACAATAAGATCAGACGAGACGATCCTGGCGATGTTGAGGGCGAGGCCCCTAGGAAGAAGGTTCCCGCCAAGGTTATGTGGTATGCTCCTATAATACCACGGTTAAAACGTCTCTTCAGAAATAAAGAGCATGCCAAGTTGTTGCGATGGCACATGGAAGACCGTAAGAAAGACGCGATGTTGAGACACCCCGCTGATGGGTCACAGTGGAGAAAAGTCGAGCGAGATTACCCGGACTTCGCACGTGACGCAAGGAACTTAAGGTTTGGTCTAAGTATAGACGGCATGAATCCTTTTGGTGAGCAGAGCTGCAGTCACAGCACCTGGCCTGTGACCCTATGTATCTATAACCTTCCTCCTTGGTTGTGTATGAAGAGGAAGTTCATTATGATGCCAGTGCTCATCCAAGGCCCGAGGCAACCCGACAACGACATTGATGTGTACCTAAGGCCATTAGTTGAAGAACTTTTACAGCTGTGGGCCAAACCAGGTGTACGTATGTGGGATGAGCACAAAGGGGAGCCATTTGACCTACGGGCATTGCTTTTTGTAACCATCAATGATTGGCCTGCTCTTAGTAACATTTCAGGGCAGACAAACAAGGGATACAATGCATGCACACACTGTTTAGATGATACTGAAAGTGTATATTTGGATAAATGTAAGAAGGTTGTGTACCTAGGGTATCGCCGATTTCTTCCGAACCTGCATCCAGTAAGAAAGAAAGGCAAGAATTTCAAACGTCTGGCAGAACCCCGGAGGAAGCCTGTCCTCCGTACCGGTGAGGAGGTATTTGGTATGGTCAAGGACCTAGAAGTAATCTTTGGAAAAGGTCCTGGCAGTCTATCTGTTCCGAATGACGATGCCGGACACGCGCCCATGTGGAAGAAGCAATCTATATTTTGGGACCTACCCTATTGGAAAGTCTTAGAGGTCCGCTCTTCAATCGACGTGATGCACGTGACGAAGAATGTTTGCGTAAATCTGCTAGGCTTTCTAGGAGTGTATGGGAAGACAAAAGATACACCGGAAGCACGGCAGGACCAGCAACGTCTGAAAGCCCCTGAAGAGCCTATGCATCCTGAGAACGAGAAGGGTAAACGATGCCACTTAACTCCTGCCAGCTACGATCTTACCAAAGCAGCGAAGGAAATCTTTTTTGAATGTCTGAGCAGTATCAAGGTCCCGTCTGGCTTCTTGTCGAATATAAAGGGAATAATAAATATGGCAGAGAAAAATTTCCAAAACCTGAAGTCTCATGACTGCCACGTGATTATGACACAATTGCTTCCGATTGCATTGAGGGGGCTTCTACCTGAAAATGTTCGAGTACCCATTGTGAAGCTATGTGCATTCCTTAATGCAATATCTCAGAAGGTAATCGATCCAGAAAGCCTACCAGGGTTACAAACAGATGTGGCCCAATGTCTTGTCAGCTTTGAGTTGGTGTTCCCACCATCCTTCTTCAATATTATGACGCATCTCCTGGTTCACCTAATAGAAGAGATTGCCATTCTCGGTCCTGTATTTCTACACAATATGTTCCCCTTTGAGAGGTACATGGGAGTCTTAAAGAAATATGTTCATAACCGTGCTAGGCCAGAAGGAAGCATCTCCAAGGGCTATGTAACAGAGGAGGTCATTGAGTTCTATGTTGATTTTATTCCTAACCTTAAGGCGATTGGTTTTCCAGAATCACGACATGAGGGGATACTACGTGGAAAAGGCACCCTAGGATGTAAAGCAATGATATGTAGGGACGGGCATTCTCTCAATCAAGCACACTACACGGTTTTACAAAGATCTATCTTGGTTGCCCCGTATATCAATGAACAGAAGAATTTAATACGCCTCAAACACCCGGGGCAGTCTGATGAATGGATTATAAGTGAACACATGGCGAGTTTTGGCGGCTGGCTGCAAAGACTTCTCACGAATAACACCACTGTTGGGGATCAGCTGTACTTGTTGGCCAGGACACCATCTTCGACTGTATGTACTTTCCAAGGGTACGAGATAAATGGGAATACATTTTACACGATAGACCAAGATAAAAAGAGCACCAAACAAAACAGTGGTGTCCGCTTCGATGCAGCAGAAGACAATGGGCAAAAGACCACGTATTATGGGTTCATAGAGGAGATATGGGAACTTGACTATGGACCTAATTTTAAGGTCCCCTTGTTTCGATGCAAATGGGTCAAGCTAACAGGAGGAGGGGTTGAGGTAGACAAGAAGTACGGAATGACAACGGTGGATCTCAACAATCTTATGAAGGTAGACAAGAACTTAGACGAACCATTCGTCCTAGCCAATGATGTGGCTCAGGTTTTCTATGTGAAGGACATGTCCTCCAGACCAAAAAAAAGAAAAAATATGCAAACGAATACATCATATGATGAGCCAAAGCGTCACATAGTTCTTTCAGGGAAAAGAAACATCGTGGGAATCGAGGACAAGACAGACATGTCAGAAGATTATAATAAGTTTGATGAAATTCCGCCCTTCACAGTGAAAACTGACCCAAGCATTCCGTTAAGTAAAGAAGATGCTCCATGATTACGTCTGAAGCGATCATAAGGAAGGACATATGCCAAGAAGTTCATGCTCATATTATGTAACTCTAGTTCATGTTTTTAATATTAATACATGTCTTGAGTGTTAGTCATGTTTTGTGGATGGACCGGGACTATGAGAAGAAGTTGTCCCGATTCGTACTTACCATTAAGATCTGATCTCCAAACGCGCGCGGTCACATATTAGGGAGTGCCTCTATGACCAGTTTCTTGGAGATGCCGGAGGACTAGGCTCCGTCGGAATCTCCCTGAAACTGGCCGTAGTGGTGTCCCTGCTCTCGAAAACCATCTTGCAGCTTTGTAACTTCTCTAACTAGATCAATACACCTGGGAGCTAACTAATTTCACATATTAGGGAGTGCCTCTATGACCAGTTTCTCGGAGATGCCGGAGGACTGGGCTCCGTCGGCATCTCCCTGAAACTGGCCGTAGTGGTGTCCCTGCTCTCGAAAGGAGGTAAGGCACAGCCTCAAACTGGCTGGAGGACTGGACTCACAAGGATGCCTATTTATAGTACAAGCAGCTCGACATAGTGTCGACACTTACGAAATAATGTCGACACTCACCCCTATTATTAGTGCTGACTCGTGTTTTGTCCCGGTTGGTGTCTCCAACCGGGACTAAAGGTTCATCTTTAGTCCCGGTTGGTGTCTCCAACCGGAACTAAAGGTTCATCTTTAGTCCCGGTTGGTGACACCATCCGGGACAAGGTACACGCCGCACAACATAATGTCGACACTCACCCCTATTATTAGTGCTGACTCGTGTTTTGTCCCGGTTGGTGTCTCCAACCGGGACTAAAGGTTCATCTTTAGTCCCGGTTGGTGTCTCCAACCGGGACTAAAGGTTCATCCCGCCATTTTTCTTCCCGCCATTTTTCTTCCCGCCAGTTCTTCTTCCCGCCATTTTTCTTCCCGACATTTTTCTTCCCGCCAGTTCTTCCCTCCAGTTCTTCCCGCTAGTTCACTATATATATATGTAGGGCTGGCCTCCATTGTCATTGCACATCTCTAGACTCATATCTGCAACCTCATCACTCTTTCCTATGGCTTCCACCGTAGCACTAACCCCTAGGGAGGCGGAGGCGCTTTGCGCCTCGAACTACCCCTGCCCGCCGGGCTACTGTGTCCCCGTCGCCTGGATGCTGAGCGTCGGAGGCGTGCCGGTTCCTCCTGTCCCTCTAGGTGTGGCGCGCCGGATGGCCATCACGAACCACTACTACTTCGAGCTCACGCCGGAGCAGCGGAGGAATCCCAGATGGCATCCCGACTATTTTCCTACTTGGGAAGCCTTCTTCGTGGATCGGCCTGAGAGGGCGCTCGCCAGGCACGAGGAGGACGGCCCACCTCCGCCTAACTTCAACGAGGCCGGCCGTCGGCTATGGTGGCGCGGTCGGACTCTCCAGAGCGTCATGGCCTATGACACTGCTGCCGACTCTAACCCCCGTCTGCGCTACCCTCAAGTCCATCCCACGCGCTACCCTCAAGTCTAGCCCACGCGTACTCTCCAGAGGTTCAATTACGGCAACCCGACGACGACAGCGATGACGGCGGCAGCGAGTACGACGACTACAGTGGCGAGTATTACAGGTGTAGGCAGGAGCATGACTGAATCACTCCAACATTCCGAAACAAGTTCTGCCGATTGTTACTTAATCTGGCCATGTATCTTAATTTTCAGTTCTATTATGTATCTTAATTTTCAGTTCCAGTTCGGCTTTATGTAACTTACTATTAGTTGTATTCTCATTCGAGGATGACAATATGCTATTTTATCAAAAAAACAATGCAAGTTGAGCGAGGCTTGGCCCCGAGCTAAGAATCATCATGCCCGTTGTTCGACAAAGTTTGTCGATAGTTTAAAACGGGGATAAAAAAATAAAAAAAGATCGAAACAGTGTGAAACCTTCACGTGGTGTTATATTATGTGACATAGTTAGAAGGAAAAATCTCAAACTTGGTATATTGATTATGTCTCGAAAAAACCTTCACAAAATGACCTATCTCATTCGAGGTTTCTTGGCTTTCGGGTCAAATGACCAATGTTATGGTTAGAATTAAGGCATAGTTTGTGATAATATGGCCATATTGTGCATACATGTGCATCATGGCATGGCAAACAATGTTGCAAGAGGAAGTTTTCCTTTTTATCGCACCAAAAAGGCATTTTCCATTTTCCGAGCATAAAAAACGGACGGTTTTGTGAAGCAATCACCAAATGGCTAATTCAAAAAACCACCAACACATTTTACAAAAATACTAGACCACCTTATATGCACAATGTACCAACAGGGGGATCTGAAACCTTTCCATGCACCTCTGGTGAAAAAGACAAATTCTTACCGAATCGGTAGGAAGTGGGTCAGATATGAACTACAGGTACATGATACGATGCTCATGATTTTTTACAAAAATCATTTTTAGGTTCACAATATGCTATTTTATCAAAAAAAAACAATGCAAGTTGAGCGAGGCTTGGTGAGATTCAAGTGTATACAAAAGATGCGACATTTAAATATCCAATCAATTCAAAAATGTTAATACAAAAGATGCAGCATTAAAATATGATTTGATCTAATAAAATAGGGTTAGATTTATTTTTAGATGCTTAATATTTCTTATGTTCAAAGTTTTAGGATTTAAAAATTTATTTTTGTTTGAATTGAATAATCAAAATTTATATGTAAGTGTTTTAATTATTTTGAAAATTTTCATGTAAAGTAAATATAAAATGATTTACAGGAATGGATAGATATTATTTTTCTGAAAATTATGATATATTATTCATATTTTTCTGAGTTGAAATGAAAAAGATATGAATTTTCTAAATTCATATCATATTTTTTGAATTAAAAATGCCCCTTTAATGCATGAAATAAATGCCCCCCTTTAACACCGGTTCCAGACACGAACCGGTGTTAAAGGGGGGGGGCGCATTTATTTCGTTTCGTGCGCGCACCCCCCTCCCCCCCCTTAACACCGGTTCCTGGCTGGAACCGGTGTTAAAGGGGGGATAATAAATGCGCGCGCGAAACAGAATCCCCCCTTTAACACCGGTTCCGGCCACGAACCAGTGTTAAAGGGGGGGTATTAAATTCGCCTTCCCCTTCCTTTCTCCCCCCTAAAGCCAGATCGAACCGCCACCGCCACCGTACCGCCACCGCGCGCGCGCCATCGGAGCAGAGAGAAGCGTCGCCACCGCCCATCGGAGCAGAGAGAAGCCACCGGCGGCCGCCACCGCCCTCGGAGTGAGGGAGAAATCGTCCGTGGGTGCCCTGAATCGTCGGCCCTGTCACCCACCTCTCTCGCCGCCACGAATCTCGCCGCCGCCGCATCCATTCTCGAGCTTCGGAGCTCGAGGTCCTCGACGAGGCAGTCGCCCCCGACCCTCTCTTTTTCGTATGACCTCTCCCTCTCACTTGACCGCATCGCCCTGACCACCTCTTCCCCGTGCAGGAGCAGCCGACTGCCCCCAATTCCTCGCCGGAGCACCGCCGACGGCGCCCGTCTCCAGCCGTCTGCCTCTGTCGCCCGAGGAAGCAATCCACCGCGCCGAGGCCACCAACCTTCTCTCCATAGTACCCCGCCTCTCGTAGGCCACCTTGACATCGCCGGAGACCGCCGCATCCGCCACTAGCACCGCCGCCCGACGAGCCCGCCGCCTCCACGTCACCCCACCGATGAGTCTCGCCTCGGACGCCCTGCACCGTCCGATCAATCTAAGATCCGACGGCCACCATCTGTCCCCAGGTCGAAAGGGTACCAACAAACCAGAATGCGCCACCTGTCTGCCGCGTCAGCGATGACACAGCGCCAGTCAACGTTGACTCTCCTGAAAAATAGAAGAAAAGATAAAAATTGCATAAAATTGTATAATCTTGCAAAAATCATATAAAAAGATTCGTAGATCCGAAAATAGAAAATTATATATCAATGAATTCAGAAAATTGAGTAGATTATTAATATCAAGTTGGATTTAACTTTTACAGTACGTGTTTACTGTAATAATTAATTAGTTTTAATGGTCTTTTAGGTTAATAAATTCATAGTAAAATATCTACTGGTCCAAAAATCACAAATAATATACCTATGGATTCACAATTGTGTGTAGATCATCAATATGCAAATGGTTAAGCCAAATAATATAAGGTTTTTCAGCAATTAAATAAATGGTATAATGGCTTATTTAGAGTAATAAATTCATAAGAAAATAAATAATGTTCAGAAAATTACAAATAATATGTCCCTGGAATCACAACCCCGTGGGGATTATATATCTGATTTTAGTTTGATTTTTAGACAACAGAAACTATTTAAATGATTTAAAACCCATTAAAAACTATTTAAATCATAAGAAAAGATTTGTAACTGATTAGGGTGAATCCAACGCCTACTGGTTCGTATTAATGTCCTCTATCCAGTAAACCCAAGAAACAAATTTAATTCGACAGTTAGAACAGGCGTTACAACAGAACTATTAAAAACCCTATATTGGCAAGTAATTATTAATAACAAATACTCCATTGCATTAATTGGCCTCTTGCATGCATCATATACTTCAGTATTGTTTAGAGAACTAAAGTAACAACCATTGTGACTTATTAAATTGCCATGCATGCATTTGTTGCATTTGTTTGATCTCTATGTGCTATTGTTTATGTTGTATGAAATTGTTTGCTCGATAGATTGCGAGGAGTGCAACGTGTGTGATTGCTATGAGTGCTTGAACGATTCGAACAACTATAAAGCCAAGTAGATGCTACCTTGTTCATGATGTTATCCTACTATTTTCAATGCATTGTCGTGTATTTTGTAGATGCATGTGTAGGATAATACTATCGCTATGCTATGTCCTATTATGAGGTAGGGCTTTCCTTGTAGATGAACCACCGTTGGTAGATGTGCTTAGCCATGCTATGATGGACGAGGGCTGGGTTACATCACTGAAAGTTGTTTCTAAATGTGTTGGTTTGCGAAAACTAAAACAACTTAATCAATGAATCTCCTGGGTGTGATGGGATTGATAATTTTTGGTGGTATCATTGCGGAAAGGCACCCAGGTATCAAGATAAAATGATTGGCTTCTTTATTTTGTAGCTTACGTGTACAACCATGTGCCAATAATGAAATGGGCGGTTGGTTGGACTTAGTAGGTTGTGGTAACTCGAACCCGCGTATCCAGAGATGTAGAATTTTGGTAGGTTGGACCGGTACGCGTCGGGATTGGGGAGCTACTTCCCGAACGGTCTCTTCTTGTACTTCTCCCTATCATCACCCAAAATGAGAGTGATGGTATGAGCTGGGCTGGCCAAGTCACATGGATAAAGTGTAATAAATGCGCGCGCGAAACGGAATCCCCCTGACTCATCCTGATTAGGGTTTCGACCCCTCGGAACTCGTTTAAAATGATCAAGCATCCTTAGGGTTTTAATTCCATTTGTGTATTTATTTGTGTATTTTTGTATGAATAATATGTATATTTGTGTATGAATCCAAGTCCACTTGAATGTTTACACTCTTACTCTAGATAATATTATTGTTTTAGAAACTATGGATCCACTTAGTAGAAACCTTGAAGAAGAAGAAATAATGGAGAACATTATTGATGAGGACACCTCACAATATCTGAACTTGGAGGGACATGATGACGACAGCTCAAGTACTAGTCATGGAGAAGATGAAGACTCCGGTGAACGCAATTTAGTGGTTACAAAGTCCGGCGAGGTATATGCATTGATTAAGCCTCTGCTGACTTCCACCAACAATCTTCTTCTACATGTATTAATTATGGCTTCTTTCTTCTTTTAGCCCTCTGGATCGACCAGCCAGCAACCATCTTCTTCTACGAAAAAGAGCAAGCGAGGCGCGAGCTAGCGGTTGAAAGATCATGCAAAGTTCACGATCGAAGCAGTCCGTGTTGATGGCAGGCCGATGGAGCCCAAGAAGGCCGCAGACAAATTTGTACGTCAGGCTGGAGTTCTTGTTAGGGACCAAATCCCAATCATAATTGAAAATTGGAATAAGCCAAAGAAGGGCGACGGTACCTTTGTCGATGACAGATCCACAGAAACGCTTTGGAATTCGTTGTTGGTAAATTTCACCCTTCCGCCAGAGGAGGATGAAAACAACCCGGTTATAAAGGAAAAGGTCAAAGAGTGGTCTCTAAAGAAGATGGCTGACGCTTTCCGCAACTGGAAGACAAAATTGAACAAATTTGTCAAATCTGGCGAGACTCCAAATTTCGAAGACGCATATTATGCGAAGATAAGACCTCACTAGCCCGAATTTGAGACATATAAAAAAAGTGCTATAGCTAAAAAGAGGTCAGAAACTAATACGCTTAATGCCCTGAAGAAGGAATATCACCAGAGGACGGGGTCAGGTGGCTACATATCTCACAGGCCTAAGTGGGAGGAAGCTGAGAAGGCCCTGCGCGCTAGAGGGATCACACCCCAGACAGATGGGTGGGACCTACGTGCAAAGACTTGGTTCTACGGAATCGGGGAAAGGTTGGACCCAGAAACAGGATTGTGTATCTTCCCAACCCTCCTTGCCAAACCCGTCACTGAACTCATCACGGCATACGAGGAAACATCCGCCAGGACCTTCCATCCCGACAGAGAGAATGACCAGCTCACACGCGCCATCGGTAAAAAAGAACACCCTGGACATGCACGAGGCACAGGGGGTATGACGTGGAAGGAAGGGTTTGCCGACAGGAGCGACTCTTACAGATGGCGCGGCAGAAAAGAAAAAGAGCGTACAGAGCGGATGACACAGATAGAACATGCACTTGCGGCGCTGCAGGCGCAAGTGAATGCACAACAAAGCCATCAAGCTACCGGCCCATCTCAGCGGCACGAAGAGCCTGCATTGGAAGCTGCCGGCGGCCCAAACTCTGCGCGGAAAAGTAGTGTGGCTTCCACGGAGAACATGCAGCCCACGCTTGAAATGGCGGGTACTCGATACCCCGTGGATGAGATCACGGAGAGCGAACACGCTGAGCTGCATGTGAGATTAATGGGATTATCCATTAAGGTGGCTGTCGGCTATGCCTTACCTCCTGTAGCTGGTGGAACTTACCACTGCCGACCGATTCCAGATGGCTATGCTATTGTCGGGGTGGATGAGGTTGTGAAGGAATATGAGGAAGCACAGCTTGACCATGCTACATGTGAAGGGGAAACTCAACTCAAATTTGCAGTGAAAACAACCATTCTTTGGAAGAAGGAACACATTGTGCTTCCAAATTGGAGGTCACTGGAACCCCCGTCGTCTCCGCAGCGTCAGCAGTCTGAGCCGCTTCATCTATCTCCTACGCGGCAGCCATCTCCGGCGCTTCAGCCATCTCCTGCGCGGCAGCCATCTCCGGCCCGTCAGCCATCTCAGGTGCTTCAGCCATCTCCTCAGCGTAAGCGGAAGAGCACTGCCACGAAGAGCATCAGTAGCACTGCCACAAAGAAATCCGCAGGAAACCGTACGCCAAAGAGTTCAAAAAACTACGTCCCGCAGCCTTCCGCCAAGCCATTGCCGGTTTTACCGTGGAATCGCAGCGACTAGGAGACCAATAGGATCTCGGAAGAACAGGTCAAGAAATTCTTTGCACCTAGACGGGCCGAGCCAAAGCAGAAAATAGATCCGGCGGTGGTGGAGAAGTTTTACAAAAATCTTTTGAAACCTGAAACCCCACTTGTGCCGGACTACGAGCGCCAGATTTTGAAGGCGGATGCAAGGCGCCGTAGGGAGACTGAAAGTAGCAGTCGTGAGGCACCCCAGAAAACAGTTCCCATGCTCGGAGAGCAGGAAAACCAATCATGCGCCCCGCTCCAAATGTTCGACACACGGGACGCTCCTCCCGTAAATGATTACGAGGCAGAGCTACAAAGAAAGGCCAATGAGATGGGGATGACTTACATTGCATACTTGAACGTCATGGGAGACAACTTGCCCAAATGCGATGCCAACCCCATACAGCCATGGAAGTATGGGAAGAATCTCGTCAAGAAAGAGGAGCTCAAGAATCTACCAACAAAGATGCGAAAATTGCACAAGTGGTACCTTGATTTCTGCAAGACGAGAAAAGAAGAATGGATCACGGCGCATATAAGAGATGAGATTTTCTTCTGTGGAGACGACGGGATCGACTTCAACATTCAAGACTTGCATTTTCTATTCAATCAGAAGGAACTCGACAAAGCTGCCATCAGCCTTTATTGTGTGTAAGTACTATTTCTATAATTTATATCTCATCTCATTCACTTCATTAATTGCATGTATATATATATGCTCACCATATATGTATATACTATTATGCAGGAAAAAGGTTATGGAATGCAGGAAAGGAGGCCCTTTTGACATTGGGTTCGTTGACCCAAATAGAGTTCATGAAGAAGTGGTAAGAACCAAACCCGGGCAAACAGAAGATTACTTGCTAAGGTCTTTACTGAGACAACAAACCAAAAGGGAAATACTATTGCCTTACAACTTCTTGTGAGTACTGTTACCCTCTCTCTTGTACACATTCTATTTCGGCTTACTTGATGTTAAGTGTAACTGATGATGAATTATGCGTGCGTAGGTTCCACTTTATTCTGCTAGTCATTCAACCCGACTCAGGAAAAGTCCTTGTCATGGACTCGTTACGAAAAGAAAAGGAGATATGGGCAGACTTTAGAGAGATGCTCCAGAGGTAATTTCAATCATATTATCGCACTAGATCGGTAACTTTCGTGACAACAAGTAATTAATTACTCCTTTATCCATTTTCTTTGCCGGACAGGGTTTGGAAAAGGTTCACGGGCAGGGCCGTGGGTGAATGGTCAGAAGAACTAAAATTTGTAGACCAAAATATAAGTAATACTAGCTAGCTAGGTCTGCGTATCTCTTTGATTCTGCTTCCAATTCCATTATATCATGCTTTATTGATTATTATTTTGATTGAACTCTCTATTTTCGTAAAGTGTGCGCATCAGGGACACGTCAATAACTTATGTGGGTACTATGTTTGCGAGTTCATTCGCAACACGATATGTGCGACGGGCCAAGCCGCACTAGAACAACTTAGAGTAAGTAAACAAAGTCCACAACATTATTTATTACCATCAATTGTGTTGAGTTTTATTCTTATATATATATTGACGGCCCATTCTTCATATATATTCAGATCGAACGGATGCGGGACCAACTCCTACCATTTGAACGCATACGAGCCATTCAAGAGGAATTGGCGGGGTTCATACTTGATGAGGTCGTCACGCCTGGCGGAGAACTCTTTAGATATCCACCAAAATGAACGATGACGATGTATGTGCCGATGACGATGTATGTGTCGATGACGATGTTTGTGTATAATAATAGTTGCTTAAGTATTCATGTACTCGTATGTACCGATGATGATTTATGTGTATACCGCTCCTGATCGATTCCCCCTCCCCCCCCTCACGCAGAAATACGCCCAGAACGGGGCAGAGGCAGAAGTCTACCGTGGCAGAGATTTAGGCCGTTTTCCTGCCGGCCTAAATCTCTGCCGCGGCAGAAGAACCTTTAACACCGGTTCCAGCCCCAAACCGGTGTTAAAGGGGGGGGGGGGGGGCTGAGGCCTGCGGCAGCCCCACGTGCGCCATCCTTTAACACCGGTTCGTATAAGAACCGGTGTTAAAGGGGCCCCCCTCTAACATCGAACCCTCAACAGCGGTTGAGAAACCGCTGTTAGAGGGCCCTCCCAACCGGAGTTAAAGGGGGGGCTCTGCACCAGTGTACCAAGATCGTTAGTTACCTGCCAGTCTGATCAGAACAAATGTCATGCTGACACATCTCATGTGCAAAGAGCTTTACATAACATATTTGCTGCTGTCATTGGGATTCACCATGCATTGATGGTGCATTCTCTCCTTCGTCTCGGGAGTGTCGTAATGTCAAACAAGACGGTATATTTGCTTTGATTTGGACTTATTAATTGGTAAGAAGTTTTTTTCCTTTATATTATGCATGCTTAGTGAGTTGACTGGGTGCAATAAACTAGCATATATTTGGCTTTCATATACCAAGATCATATCTTACCAATCTGCATTGGTAGTCGCAAGAGATTCTTTGATTAGATGAATGGCACGCCAACGCCTCCCATGTGCACTAAGCTTATATAAGATTCATTGCATTGCCATTCTGATTCACCATCGATTGTGGATCCGTCTTCCGTCTCTGGAGCATGCTCTGATGTCAAACGAGATGGTATTTTTCTTTTTATGTGGACTCAATAATTGGTAAGAAACACTTTGCTTCTATATGATTTCTACTCAGTGAATTGACTTGGTGCACTAAACTTGCATATTATTTTTCTTTCATATCAAATTTATTACCAAGATCTTTTCTTACTTCTCGACCTGCATCGAAAGTCGCAAGCTATTTTGTTATTAGAACAGTGTCAGGTTGACACCTCTCATGTGCACTATGCTTGCATAACATCTTTCATGGTGTCATTGGGATTCACAATGCATTGATGGTGCATCCTGCTTTGCCTCGGGAGTGCTGTGATGTCAAACAAGATAGTCATTTTTATTTTATTTGGACTTAATAATTCATACCAATTTTTTTCTTCATATGCTTAATGCTCAGTAAGTTGACTTGGTGGCATATATTTGGAGTTCACAAACAATTAATTACTAATATCATACTTACCAATCTGCATTGGTAGTCGCAAGAGATTCTGTGATTAGAAGAATGTCACGTTAACACCTCTCATGTGCACTAACCGTACATAATATCTTTGCCAATGCCATTTTGATTCACCAATGATGGTGATCCTTCTTTCATCTCGTGATCTCTGAGATGTCATACAAGATGGTAATTTGTGTTTGATATGGACTCGATAATTGGTTAGAAAAACTTAACTTCGATACAGTTATGCTCAGTGAGTTACTTGGTGTACAACATTTGCATAATATTTGTCATTCAAATCAAATTAATTACAAAGATCAGCTCTTACTTGTCAGTCTGCATGCGAAGTTGCAAACTATTATGTGATTAGAACAATGTCATGTTGACACTTCTTATGCACACTAAGCTTAAATAACAACTTTCCCGCGGCCACTTTGATTCATCATTGATGATGCATCTTGTTTCGTCTTGGTAGTGCTACGATACCAAACAAGATGGCTTTTTTATATTTGGATTTAATACTAATTGGTAAGAATATTTTCCTTCATATGCTTCGTGCTCGGTCAGTTGATTTAGTGCTCTAAACTAGCATATACTACTTACGAGACAATTAATTACCAACATGCATATCTTACTCTCAAAATAGGCTTTCGCCCCGCTATATTAATATAGCAAGCAACACAAATCGGTACAATCACGAGATCAAAGCTGGGCAGACAACACAACTAAGCCCAAAAAGAAAAGCAAGAGAAAGAAAAGAGAAATAAATGCCGACAACGCCGGATCGACAAAAGCGCTGATGACTCACAACCGATGTGCCCTCCGGAGGATTCCCACCACACTCCTACGCCTTCGGATCGTCGTGTACCAAGCAACACCTTCAAGAAGGGGGACGACGATGACGACGCTGCTCCCGGACAAGTCCTAGGATTTCTCCCGGTACACGGAGGAGAATAGGAGGGGTACACCCGACGCCCTACACAAGGAAGGTGGCGCCCGCAGACGTCACCGCGTCGGTATCGGTGGCACCGAAGGGGATTTCTCCCGACCCCAGAACCCACCACCTGGCTAGTCCGAAGCGTTCCTCCAATCTTGCCGCCCACCAACATGCACCAAGACGGCCGTGTGGACACCATTACCGTCTCTCCGTGGCAAACATTGCGAGGACAGCTGGACCAGAAGGAAGAAGCTGTAGGCAAGAAGCGGCAGTACCGCAACCCCGTGGGAGGGAACAACCTCCCCCTCCAAGGGAGGTAGCCGGCCGGACATAGCGGCAGAAGCAGACCTGGTCACTCGGAGCCGGAGGGCGGAAGCCGCAAAGCCATCTGGAGGGCATCCTCCACCGCCGATGGCGGGTGCCGACCGGACGCGGTAGCAAGGACACACCAGGCTGAAGGCCCGGCCGAACCCAAACCAGGTCCGTAAAGTCCCTGCCACCATGTTGCAGCACGTAGGCCTGCCACCGCTACCCTCATATCCAGCGCCCTAAACCCGGCCGGGCAGGCCCGTGAAGCTTCCGCCGCCTTGCTGTAGCAGACGAGGCGCCGGCGCCGCCACCCTCATCACGATCTCCTCCTCAGTCCAACCAGAGCCGACACAAGCAGGCCTGACCCGGCTCGTCTGACCCAGATCGGGTCCAAAGGGCCTAGATCTGGGAGAATAGGCCTGCCATCCGCCCCAGCCGCTGTTGCTGCGCCACCAAGGGAAGCGCCCTCCACCCCGCCGCCACCTGACTTGCGCCAGAACGCCGCACGCCTAGCAGAGATCGGCCACGCTGGCCGACGAGGCCCGCAGACGTGCAGCTCCCCGCCAAACCCTAGCGCGTCCGACCCTCGCGGAGCTCCACGCGCTGCACCACGCCTCCGCCGCGCCAGCTCGCAGCCGCCGCCGAGCCGCCGCACAGCTCGCCGCCACGCACCACGAACGCGCGCCGCCGCCGAGCCGCCGCACAACTCGCCGCCGCGCACCACGAACGCGCGCCGCCGCCGCTCGCCGGGCTATGGCCCGCGCCAAGCCACAGAGAACAGGGGGAAGGGGGCCCCGATGCCACCCACGCCGAGCGGCTTTGCCACCGGCGCGTTCCGGTGGCGGCGAGGGGAGGGAGGCGAGGGTGGGGGGTGGAGGGCCGATGGCGCGGTGGAGGCCCCCGGTCGCTCGCGGGAGCGACGCTGGGGGCTATCGTTTCGTCGCCATGCGTATCTTACTTACCAATCTGAGTCGGAAATGGTATGATAATTATTTATTTCCATCCTAACACCTGATCAGATGAAATTAGTTACAAAGTTAAAATCTTACTTACCAATCTGAGTCGCAAGTTACACCTCTCACATTTAGTCATGAAATATCTTAATCCCTAGTTCCATGTGTCTCGGTGATTCGCCATTAGCGACTAATAATGTCTTGCGTATATGTGTTAAAGTATATTCTTGGTTAGAAAGATTAGGTAGAGATAGAATTTGTATCTCCTTGTACGCCTATATATACTCGTCTGAGATGCTCAATAAATCAGCCAACACATTAAATCTACTATTTCTACATGGTATTCTTGAATAAGAGAACAATTTACCAAGCGAATTACCCATAATAAACGCTAGATAAAACATGATTAGAATAATAAGCAATATACTAATCATGTGAAATAGCGAATACATATTAAGACATATAACCAAACAGACTGCAAGGCGTAAAACTTTAGATGCGATTAGAACAAGGTTGAGAAAGAAAATATACACGACAGTAGCAACA
Organism: Avena sativa; assembly: GCA_916181665.1. Classification (NCBI taxonomy): domain Eukaryota; kingdom Viridiplantae; phylum Streptophyta; class Magnoliopsida; order Poales; family Poaceae; genus Avena; species Avena sativa. The sequence goes on from OV702283.1 coordinate 478,626,896, forward strand.
GAAAAACCGCCGGCGTGGAACAGTCGTTAGTCATGTCGTCGAGAAAGAGGGTGCTGATGTCGGGGAAGAAGTCCTCGTCGGGGAAGACGTCGCCGCAGTCGCTATCCGTGAGGGAGTCCGTGACGAAGCCAGTAGTCGCGCCGATAGCGCTTCCCAAAAACCTTATCGCCCTTCTCCTGTACAGGACTCGAAGCAGCGGGGTCTCGGAGGCCTACTGTCCCGGCTAGCGGTGCACGCTGCAAGACGGGATGGGGAAGATCTAAGTAGGGTAGTGCTCCGAAACTGGAGGCGCAAAGGATGTGTGGCAGTGTGTCTGAGAGGAGGCGCGACCTCTCTCTTATATAGGCACAGAGGGGAAGGAAGACAGGTTGCGCAGAAGATGAAACGAACAGACAGAAGTTAAAGCGAACAGACGGCAGCCCATCGGACAGCCTCCACTCAGTTCATAATTATTTAGCTCGTATTAAAAGTCCACTCGAGCAAAAACGTTTCAGCTTCTGTACGACTGTTCATATACCATTCATGTGTGGCAAAATAAAGCTCGGCTCGACGAGATTCCCGCAACCCGCGGCGCGCGCGTCATGACGAGGCGAGGTGTGGCATGGCGAGGCGAGCGAGGAGGAGGAGGAGTGTGCGTGTATATGTCTTCTCTTCTCAAGCTCGTACAAGTGGTGGAAGAGCTCACCTTGTAAGCTGGTCCAACTTCCACTCAACTAGCAATGTGGGACTAAACATTTTTCCCAGCTCTTGCCTTGCATGAATGGGCCTCTAGGATTTCAGAAATTTATTGACATATAATAAATAGGCTGGGCCTATTTAGGCAAAAATTCCAACAATCTCCCACCAGATCCCAGAGGCACATGAAGTTTGCCTTTGGTTCCAAGACATTGTTCATATACCGGTACTATAGTGGAGACTGTTAAGTTGAACTTCCACCTAGAGCTTTATGTTATAGTAGGCTGCAACTTGTACAGTGGACTATGCCTTGAACTGCAAGTTTGCTGCGAACCTAGATTCACAAAAAGTCTTGACTGATACTAGGCTACCGTGGGTCTTCCCCGCGGGTGGAGCTTATACGTCATACTCCATGACATTTCATGAATTTATTAGAGAGCACCCTACTCTCATAGACGGCAACGTTTTAACAGTCGGACTCATATAGGTGTGTTCTTCAAAAGATGTTCTGCAGGACAACATCTTTGCTTAGGATAAGCCACTTAGAACATATTAAGATAATAAATCAACCTGCCGTGCAAAATAGGAAAGTATTGCATCTTTATGGAGTGGTGTTTATTAAAGTAGGGATACTTTCCTCTCAGCTAACCAACAGCTTGTCTCCCAATTCTAATTCACGGGATCTCCGATCACATAGAGTGGTTTACCACTATGGAAAGCTCAATTTATGGGTCTCATACCCATCTCCTTCGATGCATTTTCTATCACATTGCGTGATAGACCCTTTGTGAAGGGATCTGCCAAGTTTTTAGATGTTTGGATATAATCCAATGCAATAACTCCGGAGTTTCTTATTTTCCTGACAGATTTCAGTCTCCTCTTCACTTGTCTTGATGACTTCATATTATCCTTAGAACTATTTACCTTGAAAATCATAGTTTGATTATCGCAGTTCATAAGGATTGCGGGTATTGGTTTTTCAACCATAGGTAAGTTCATCACGAGTTCATGAAGCCACTCTGCTTCAATAGTGGCTGTGTCTAATGCTGTGAGTTCTGCTTCTATAGTTGACCTCGTTAAGATGGTCTGCTTGCAAGACTTACAAGAAACAGCGCCACCAGCAAGTGTGAATACATATCCACTTGTGGCCTTTATCTCGTTAGCATCAAATATCCAATTTGAATCACTATAACCCTCTAGTACCCTCGGATACCCGGTATAGTGTATGCCATATATCGCAATGCCTTTTAGATAGCGCATAACTCTCTCAAGAGCATGCCAGTGATCATCTCCTGAATTTGAAACAAATCGACTGAGTTTGCTTACAGCAAAGGCAATGTCAGGCCTCGTGGCACTAGCTAAATCATAAGCGAGCCAATAATTTGAGAGTATCTCAGTTGGTCTCTAGCATTTCCTCGATTCTTTTGAAGCAACACACTAGGATCATACGGTGTAGGAGAAAACTTGAAGTCACTATACCCGAAACGACTCAAGATCTTTTCCACATAGTGGGACTGAAGCAATGTAATCCCACCATCATCATCTCTCAATATCTTGATGTTCAGGATGACATCAGCTACTCCCAGATCCTTCATCTCAAAGGAACGAGATAAGGAAATCTTTGACCTCCTTAATTGCATTAAGGTTGGTTCCAAAAATCAGTATGTCATCAACATACAAACAAAGGATAACTCCCTCACCCCCACCATGGCGATGGTACACACATTTATCAGCTTCATTTACAACAAAGCCTGCAGCAGTTAAAGTTCTTTCGAACTTCTCATGCCACTTATGGGCTTGTTTTAGACCATATAAAGACTTCAACAACTTGCACACCTTTCCTTCTTGACCATTTACCACAAAGCCATCTGGCTGATCCATGTAAATTTCCTCATCCAACTCTCCATTAATGAAAGCTGTCTTAACGTCCATTTGATGAACGAGAAGACCATGAGAGGCATACAATGATATTAATACTCGAATGGTGGTCAATCTGGCAACATGTGAGTAAGTGTCAAAGAAGTCTTCACCTTCCTTTTGAGTATATCCCTTGGCCACAAGCCGTGCCTTTACTTCTCAATAGTACCATCAGGTCTAAGATTTTTCTTAAACACCCACTTGCACCCTATAGGTTTGCACCCATAAGGGCGATGAGTGAGCTCCCATGTTCCATTAGCTAATATGGAATTTATCTCACTATGGACGGCTTCCTTCCAGTAGTCAGCATCAGGAGATGCATATGCTTCTGAAATGGAAGTGGGAGTGTCATCCACAAGGTACATAATAAAATCATCACCAAAGGATTTTGCAGTCCTCTGTCTCTTGCTCCTTTTAGGAATTTCATTATCATCCTCCTTAGGACTTTCAGAGTGTTCAATTGGAATGGTAGGTTCAGACAATGTAGCAAATTCTTGATTAGATGAACTAGGTATCTCCGGATTTGATGAGCTAGGTTTATCTTTCATTGGAAAGATATCCTCAAAGAAAGTCACATCAGTCGACTCCATGATTGTACCGACATGAATTTCAGGTACTTCAGATTTTACTATCAAGAATCTATAACCAATGCTATGAAAATCATAGCCCAGAAAAACACAATCAATGGTTTTTGGTCCAAGCTAGCGCTTCTTGGGGATTGGTACATTAACCTTTGCCAAACAACCCCAAGTACGTAAGTAAGAGAGTTTTAATATTTTCTTCTCCCATTCTTCGAATGGAGTAATTTCTTTGTTCTTTGTGGGAACTCGGTTTAGTACATGACACGCAGTCAATAGTGCCTCCCCCACCATTCCTTAGAGAGACCCGATGTGTCTAACATGGCGTTAACCAAATCTGTTAGAGTACGGTTTTTTCTTTCGGCTACTCCATTTGACTAGGGTGAGTAGGGAGGCAACCTCTCATAAATTATGCCATGTTCCGCACAAAAGGAATCAAACTCGTTGGAAAAATACTCTCCACCACGATCAGACCTAAGCCTCTTAATCTTTCGATCAAGTTGATTTTCTGCCTTAGCTTTATACATTTTGAAGAAACTCAAAGCCTCATCTTTTGATTTCAGAAGATACACATGACAATATCTCGTAGAGTCATCGATCAAAGTCATGAAATATTTCTTTCCACCTTTTGTCAACACACCATTCATCTCACAAAGACCATAATGTATGAGCGCTAGTGGTGTTAAATTTCTCACTTCTGAAGTCGTATGTGACTTGCGAGGTTGTTTAGCTTGCACGCAGACTTGGCACTTAGATCCCTTAACAGTTGTGAAATCAGGGATTAAATTCATTTTGGCTAGTCGCATCATACAACCAAAATTAACATGACAAAGATGAGAGTGTCAGACATTTGATTCAAAATTCGTGTAAATATGATTAACAACTTTATTACAAATGTCTGACAGAGATAAGCGGAACAAGCCTCCGCACTCATAGACTTTACCAACAAAGGTTCCATACTTTGAAATTACAAATTTAGTGGACTCGAATACAATCTTATAGCCATCTCGACACAGAAGAGATCCGCTAACAAGATTTTTATTAATTGAGGGAACATGATGCACGTTCTTCAGACGCACGGTCTTTCCTGAAGTGAACTTCAGATGGACCGTACCAACACCATGAACAGAAGCATGTGAACCGTTTCCCATCAGTACGGTTTGAATCCCTCTGACCTGATATGAAGAAAACATGGAAATATCAGAACAGACATATACATTAGCGCCCGTGTCAATCCACCAATCAGGAGAATGACATAATGAAAGAACAGTAGGTAATGTACCATACCCAACATCTTTCATCTCAACGTCGCCCATGACAACATTAGCAGTCTTGCTGCCCTTCCCATGCTGGCGCTTGTCAAAGCGGTTGGGACAAGCAGAAGCCCAATGATCAGGATCACCGCACACATGACAAGCACCTTTCCTCTTACCAGTCTTCTTCTTGAAGCTGGTAGACTGTGAGGCCTTGTTCTTTCCATCGAACTTTCCCTTTGCCGTCAAACTTACCTTTGTTCTTGAACTTGTGAGGCTGGAAGTTCCTTTTCTGTACCAGATTGGCATTAGAACCTCCCTCGGTACCTCAAGCACGTGTGTATTTTGCTCTCGCATTCTCTTCCACATCAAGTGTCCCAATGAGATCCGCCACGGAGAACTCTTGTCTCTCGTGCTTCAGAGAAGTAGCAAAATTCCTCCATGACTGAGGAAGTTTGGCAATAATGTCTCCGGCAACAAACTTGTCCGGTAACACACAAGTGAAGTGCCCAAGCTCCCTGGCAAGTGACTGTATCTCATGAGCCTGCTCCACAATGGGGCGGTCCTCAACAATATTATAGTCATAGAATTGTTCCATGACATACAGTTCACTGCCAGCATCGGAGACTCTAAATTTTCTCTCGAGCGCATCCCACATATCCTTGCCATTGCTAAATGACAGATATGAATCGACAATATTGTCGCCAAGAATGCTGATCAAGGCAGCCCTGAAAGTGGTATCAAGTTTTTGGAACGCCTCTTTCCGATCGAGATTAAGTTCTCCCTCAGGTGCGCCATAGATGGCGTTATAGCAGCTCATGGTCTGAAACTAGAGCACTGCTCTCGCACGCCATCGTTTGTAATTGAAACCATTGAACACAGGTGGCTTCATAGAAGCAACAAAACCACTTGGGGCAAATTGCCTGAAATAAGGTTTTTGGATTGTTGAATAAGAGAGCAATTTACCAAGCGAATTACCCATAATAAACGCTAGATAAAACATGATTAAAATAATAGGCAATATACTAATCATGTGAAATAGTGAATACATATTAAGGCATATAACCAAACAGACTGTAAGACGTAAGACTTTAGATGCGATCAGAACAAGATTGAGAAAGAAAATATACACGACAGTAGCAGCAGAGGAACCGCCGGCGTTGGAACCGTCGTTAGTCATGTCGTCGAGGAAGAGGGTGCTGATGTTGAAAGAAAATGCATGTTTTCTGGTGGTCTTTTTTGTGAAGGGTTGATAACTTTTTGCCAATTGTGGTGATTTTTTGTAATTTACTCTGATCCGCATACTAGGCTACGATCCTAGAAGTGCATCTAGAAAACCCCCACAGGCCTATGCGTGAAGGGGGTGTTGAAATACAATTTCCTAATATATTCCGTTAGATTTGTCTTTTGGTTGAATTGCCTAGAGCATGCAATTTTACATGGGATCGGAACAACGAGATTCTTGACCTAGCCACCAAACATGTTTTTGCATTGTGCTGCCCCTGGGAGGTCCATTTTCATGATATGCGCCCTAGGAGCGCGCGTGACCCGTTGGAGGGTTCATCTGCAAATCCGCGATCGGTCGCCCTGGTGAGTTTTTCTCGGATCTCTAGATTGGTTTTCTTTCCGCCAATCGCTTGGCCGGTTCTTTTTTTATTTGTGGATCATAGATCGGATTGCTTGGCCCACCTCCCGTCATCCTTTCACACACTCTACTTCGACATCAACATCGACTTTACACCGGCTAATGAGAATTAACTATTTTTAGTAAGGAGTTGGTTGGCTAAAGAAAGACATCTTATTTTTAAGAGATTATCCCTTAGCTAAGGGAAGACAATATTTTCTTTATTGTCTCTCTCCTTCAGCTAAGCAAAAAACCAATGTGGCAAGCACACCGTATTGTGCATGACCGGAAGATATAAAGATTATGGAGGCTAGGTGTAGCATTAATACCACAATAGCTCGATGGAAACCACGGAATATGGTGGTCATGTGCATGAACGGGACGACAATAGCAATGGGAATCAAAAAATAAGTCAAATAACAATCGAGTGTAACACCCCTCATGTCACTAAGGATCACAAGCCAAATATAAACCCTATAGGTAGGTGACACATGGATCAATCCGACGTGAGAGCAAGACAAAAAAATTGACAGACTTAAAGTGCCAGTTGGAGAAATGACAAGGTTTTCTCGAGCCAACTGGCTGTTGCATATAGTCGCTCTTTTGGAAAAATGGAAATAGAAATTAAAGTAAATAAAATCTAAAGAATTGAACATAGAGATCGTTGTTACATGATAATTCATTATTACATATGGACAGAAGTGCTAATCAAACCGGCGGCACACGGACCACGGCGTGCAGGTACATGTCGTTCTTTTGCCGGACAGTGAGGCCCATCTCCTCCGTCATGTCCACCTCATCCGGCTTCCCTCCACGCGGGAGATTCCAGTCGAAGTGGTAGAGGAGTGAGGCGAGCACGATGTCCATGCTAGCCTGCGCAAATGTCATTCCAGGGCAGATCCTCCGTCCGGACCCGAACGGTGTGTATTCAAAGTCTGTGCCTTTGAAGTCAATAGATCCAGACTCGAACCTCTCCGGCCTGAACTCCTCAGGGTCTTCCCAGTGCTTAGGATCCCTACTGATCGCCCACGCGTTGACCAAAACCATGGCGCCCTTGGGCACGTCGTACCCTAGGATTGTTCGTTGCTCAAGGGCCTCCCTAGGGAGGAGCAATGGTGCGGCGGGATGCAGCCTCAGTGTCTCCTTGATGACGAGTCGGAGGTAGTTGAGGTTGGCCAAGTCTTCCTCGGTGACCTTCGATTTTCCTTGCAGATTATCGCGTATTTCGGCTTGTGCTTTCTGCATCACCCTTGGGTTCCTCATGAGCTCCGCCATGGCCCACTGCAGGGTGGTGGCTGATGTCTCGCTCCCAGCACTGAATAGATCCTGTAGTTGTTATTGCCATATAAAGGGAATTGTCAGACTTAGTATTGGTATAAAACCTAGCTAGCTAGAATTAATTAATAATCAGGAACAAAACATACTCCTATAAAGTAGCTATTCATGACTAATTACTTAGGAACCCTACCGTAATTAAGAAAGAAACAATAAGGAAGATGATGTACTTACAAGTATAACCGCTTTGATGATTCCCATAGTGAGCGGCACCTCCAGGCCACCCTTCTTCTGGATCCTCAATAGCACGTCCACCAGGTCCTCTCCTTCCTCCACGGCGCCGCCGTCCCTCCCCTGCTGATGCTGCTTGATGGCGTAGTCCATGAGCTCGAACATCTTGCGGTGGTTCTCCTGGGCCAACCTGGCCGTGCCGCCGACGAAGCCTGCGAGCCACGAGGAGGGGAACAGATCACCGAGGTTGAACCCGGCGACGAGCTTGACCGACTCCTGGAGCGTCTGCAGGAACTCGTCCCTCCTCTTGAACTTGTCCCCGAGCATGGACCGCGTCGCCGAGTCGCTGATCAGCGCGGAGATGAGCTCGCTGACGTTCACGGCGTGGCCGGCCTCTGCCTCGGCGGCGACGGTGGCCACGAGGCGACCCACCTCCTCCTCCCGGACGCGCCGGAACCTCTGCACGCGCCGCGGGCTCAGCAGCTCCAGGATGCACATCTTGCGGAGCTGCCGCCACAGCGGGCCGTAGGGCGCGAAGAGGATGCCCATCCCGTCGGCCGCCATGACCTTCACGGTGGGGCTGCACGGCCGCGTCGCGAACACGGCGTCGTGGGTTCGCATGATCTCGCGGGCGGCCTCCGGGGACGAGGCCACCACCACGGGGACCTCGCCCAGCTTCAGGTACATCAGCGGCGCGTCCAGCCGCCGTGCCAGGTCGGCCATGACCCGGTACGTCAGCGGGCTGCCGGCCAGGTGGTGCAGGCTGCCGATCACCGGAAGCTGCCACGGCCCGGGAGGCAGACGCAGGCCATCGGCGCCGCCGCGTTTCCTTGATAGCTTCTTGAGCAGGAAAGGGAGGAGGAGACCCAAGAAGAGCCACAGGTAGTACGCCGGCTGCATCATGGAGCTCGAAGCCGCTTGCTCCATGGCGAGGCAGACCGCAGACGTAGGTAGTGGACGAAGGAGTTGACAAGTGCACTATGAGTGTGATGCCATGGGATCTGTGTTATATAAACCACAACTGTTACAGCCTGCCGCGTGATGGCGAGTGCCTGCGGCGTCCTTTGCAAGGAAATTGTAAATACGGCAATCCAAACACACATACTGCTAAAAAGTTGAAAGACAAACGTTTTGGCACACCTTCTAAGTCTATTACAGTATTAAGTTTTGGTGGTACAAGAGAGTTCAACTCTCTGGGGCAGTGAATATAATATCTGGATTCAAATCTTCACCACCGCATGTGAACATAGGTTGCTATTGATAATGGAGGAGCAGGCGATCCTCCATCTCTCATGCAATTTACCTTGAGGAACCATGTTTGCTATTAAGAATTGACTCATAACCACTTGGTTAGAAAAGTGGATGCATAACCTAGACAACCTAGACACCCAGGTTCAAGTTCTTACGTATGTGGATTCCACTTCTTCTTATTTAAAAACAAAATCGATGTAAGGGCTTCCCCTACCGCATGCGCTTTAAAAAAACAGGGTTGGTATTTAATCGGGATTAAAAGTCCTAACACTTATGCCTAATAGTTGTGTGCATCTCTATTTTGCGCAAGTGTCGGGAAGTGAAATTGTTCCCCCATTTTAACACAAGGAGCCGACAATGATGCCGATGTTACACAAGACGTAGTTCTGTTGTTCGCGAGTCAGCGGTCCTGCCGGTGAAAGGAAGGAGGTCTATGGAGGAGAAATATATGGAAATTTAATTGGTGGCTTCTAGAATGAGGGGTTTTCCGTGGAAGGGCCTTCGGTGGTTTCCCTCCGGCCTTTCTCCTCATCCGTGTTTGTTTCTGTGACAGAGGTCCCTCTTTGCTCGCCCTTGTGCGCTTCTCCTGCTCTTCTTTCTCAATTGTACTTTCTTGATCTGGAACCGTTGCCCTTCTTTGTCGTCAAATGCAGTTGTCAGCTCTACTTGCTTGGTGTGGGGGGAGGGGAAGCTTCGGTCGATGGCGAGCCTTCTTATCCACCCTCTTCTTATCCCTGTGGCGTAGGCTCGATGGTGATTTTATGTGTCCGTGATCATGGCGGTGGCCGCCCCAACAGGGTGGCATGCTTGGCTTGCCAGCGTAAGGCCAGTGGCGCGCATGTCCTCTTGTTGTGGCGCTACGACGCTTGGTTTAGTCATCGCATTGCTTGTGGGCTATGGGTGTAAACGACGTGGTTGGACATGGAGGCTACGAAGGGGGTTGTCGTCCTCAAGGATAGACTCGTTATCGGGTTATCCTGCATCGTTGGTCTGGATGCATGGGTCTCCCTCATTGTAGATGAGCATGTGTGTCGGTTGAATAGGGCGGTGTACAAGGGTGATGAGTCAGGGAGATTATGAACACGGTCGTCACCTTGGCCTCTGGGCTCGCCGTTGTGTCCTCCTTTGACTCTAGAATGGAGTCTGGAGATTGCCTCCTCGAAGACTAGAACGTGTGGGTGAGGGGGCGCGGCCGTGGTATAGATGCACGCTTGTACTTACTGTGCCTGAGGGAGAGACATGTCGTGGGCTAGTAGCTTCCAAGGAGTAGTGGCGTGGCAGTGCATGGCATGCCTCTGTTCGCGAGAGTTGTTTTCTAGTAACGCCATCCATCATTGTACCGAACCGTGATATAGTGCTATGTTGAGTATCTTTGAACTCTATGTTACATTGGCATGGATGATGCGAGGTGATTCGCCATCTATGTCTGCGTGACCTTTGTCGAGGTCTCGCGTGTGCTCCCGGGACACGGGCATCAACAAGCATGGCGTGTGTTGTGCAACCCTTTCTAGTTACACTTCATTGACGAGGGCTTAGTAACCCTAGGCATTTGAACCCTTGACTTATGGGCATACAAATATACCCCGGTGGCCCTCGACATATGACCCTCAACAATGACCCGATCGGCAGCCCGATTCATAGACGGCTACATAAGAACTTATGCCCAGCATTCCACGTAGCCATTGACAAAAACAACTAACACTATCGTCCATTTGATGGCATCAACATGTATGCCGAGGGGTTGGCTGCTGGCATATGAGCGGCGTGTCCTGTTCTGGTAGCTCCGAGATGGCTTGGCCACATTATATGAAAAGGACAAGGCCCTCGACATATAGAAAGGGATGAGAAAAACAATGACTGATATAGAAAACAATATCCATATAAATCATAATAGTCCTACATACATTTGCAATGCATAAATACAAGTGGACAACCTTCCCGCATGATATTCCTTTAGGGGATATACCTGGGAGCTAGCTATGAACTCAATTGGGAGCTAGTTATTGGCTCTTTCTTCCTTGCACTAGGATTATATATAATATATTTGTTATGGGAATTCCGGCGTTTTTCCTTCGCAAAACCCTTATTCGTGGGTCCGCCAAGTCTACCAATTTGATCATCTTCGAAATAGGTTGATTAATGCACATTTTTATTCTTGGCTATGGTAGGTTGGGTCATAGCAATATGTAAAACTAAAATTGAGCCCAAGTTCCTAAATGATCCCTTCCGCCGACTCTAAGTGGTAGTTTCGGGATTGCTTCACTTACGAAAGGGATCTATACAGAAGGGATTGCTGCACTTGCGAAAGGGATCTATACAAAATAACTGAAAAGGCATTCGCACATAGCAGAACCTTATCATCCCAAAACACATTCGTACCTAGCAAAACTTCTGGTAACAATTTGGTTCGTAAACCAAGCGTCGAAGAAGACCGTGAAGCTTCGACAGAGGAAGTTCCCAAGCGACGAAAGAGTCTGCTGCCGCTATCTTTGACCAAGGGGGGGGGGGGGGTCACTCTGCATCTGAGAGATTTATGCTCCGATGGATTTTCTTCCTCTGTCTTGGACTCTCAACGACTTCGGTGTGAAATTCATGGTTGGCTGCACCCCAAGTGGTGCCCGGCGGTGGCACGTCTGTTGTAGCATTGGATTAGACCGGCGGGTGGAGAAGGACCGGATCGCGTTTCCAATATTGCAGCAAGGTCCTTTTTGTTATTTGTGAGGGTGCTGTTGTAATTCTTCATGTTTATAAGGTCCTCTCTGTGATAGTTACCCACCACTGTGAATGAAGTTTCGGGGTCCTCTCCACCCTTCTCCAGTTAAAAAGAAGTTGCCGTTTCAGACGCATTCACCCATGTGGATGTGGAGCAAAGCTCGTACTTTTGTGTTGTCCATCCAAATTACTGCGTACTCCATACTAATTTACTTGTTTGTATATAACACACACACACACCATGGCATCACACTCGTAGTGGACTTGTCACCTCTTCCGTCCACTACCTAAGCACTGCCTCGCCATGGAGCAACCGGCGTTCTACCTCTACCTCTTCCTTGCTCTCCTCCTCCCTCTGCTGCTCCTGAAGCTGTCAAGGAAGCGTGCCGGCGGCGGCGATGGCCTGTGTCTGCCGCCCGGGCCGTCGCAGCTACCGATAATCGGCAGCCTGCACCACCTCGCCGGCAACCCGCTGACGCACCGCGTCATGGCCGACCTCGCGCGCCGGCTGGACGCGCCGCTCATGTACCTCAAGCTGGGCGAGGTCCCCGTCGTGGTGGCCACGTCCCCGGAGGCCGCCAGCGAGATCATGCGGACGCACGACCTCGTTTTCGCGACGCGGCCGTGGACACCCACCATCAAGATCCTCAAGGAGGACGGGGAGGGAGTCATCTTCGCCCGCTACGGCGCCCTGTGGCGGCAGCTCCGCAAGATCTGCGTCGTGGAGCTGCTCAGCCAGCGGCGCGTGCAGTCGTTCCGCCACGTCCGCGAGGACGAGGTCCGCCGCCTCGTGGCCTCCGTCGCGGAGCTGGCCTCCTCCGGCGAGGCCGTGAACGTCAGCCGGCGGATCTCCGCGCTGATCACCGACTCGTCGATGCGGGCGATGCTCGGGGACAGGTTCAAGAGGACGGGGGAGTTTCTGGACACGCTGGATGAGTCGGTCAAGCTCCTCAACGGCTTCAACCTCAGTGACCTGTTCCCGTCGTCCTGGCTCGTCAGCTTCCTCACCGGCGCCACCAGACTGGCCAAGGAGAACCACCGGAAGATGTTCGACCTCATGGACTACGCCATTAGGCAGCACCAGGAGGGGAGGAGCGCCGCCGGCGCCACCGACGACCTGGTGGACGTGCTTTTGAGGATTCAGAAGGAGGGTGGCCTGGAGGTGCCTCTTACCACGGAAATGATCAAAGCTGTTATATTCGTAAGCTACTTGTTTGCTTTTTTTATTCTCTTCAGACTACTTGTCTTTTACAAACACATATATGCTAGTTCTAGCTACTAATTTGCTCTACTAAACGTTGAAATCCCTTCTACATTTACATGACAAATTAATTCTAGGGCCAAAAAAGAACTAGCAGTTCATAAATTTAAATCCGTACATTAATTGCAGGATCTGTTTGGTGCCGGGAGCGAGACGTCCACAACCACGCTTCAATGGGCCATGTCAGAGCTCATGAGGCACCCAAATGCGATGCGGAAAGCACAAGCCGAAGTCCGTCACGCACTCCAAGGAAAATCTAAGGTGACCGAGGATGACCTGGCCAATCTCAAGTACCTCAAACTCGTCATCAAGGAGACATTGAGGCTCCATCCAGCCGTCCCAATTCTCCTTAGGGAGGCCATGGAGCCTTGCAAGATTCTCGGGTATGACATACCCAAGGGCACCAAGGTGTTAATTAACGCATGGGCGATAGGCAGAGACGCTAAGCACTGGGAAGACCCCTCTGAGTTCAGGCCAGAGAGGTTTGAGTCTAGCATGGTTGACTTCAAAGGCACAAACTTTGAGTACATACCTTTCGGATCGGGACGGAGGATCTGCCCCGGGATTATATTTGCCGAAGCAAGCATGGAGATCGTGCTCGCCACACTTCTCTACCACTTCGACTGGAAGCTCCCGCGTGACGGAAAGTCGAATGAGATCGACATGACAGAAGAGATGGGTCTCACCATCCAGCGGAAGAATGACCTATACCTGCACGCCGTGGTGTCTGTACCGCCTAGTTGATTTGCAATTGTATGGTCATTTATAATGAATTTTCAAGTACTAGTCATCTGATCTATCTGTTTTTTATTGCACTCATATACTTGTTAGGCACTTTCCGAATTGTGAAAGGGGTTTCCTCATATTTACATGTAGTTTATAATATCTACGGGTCATTATCCTCTACGTAATACATGTTACCTACTTCATGCATATCAACGTCATCTTGGAAATGGTCAAGTTTTATTGGGATGGTGGATGTCTCACGGACCGTGACTCCATGTAACAAAGATAAATGAGGGATGAGCCCATACATAGTGGTGATATAATGCCATGCATGTGCCCAGTGTTTTTGTGTGACTCATTATTGTTGGATAGATCTCAACATGACTGGGCCCAACGGCCCAGCACCCCCCTAACTGCGCCCTGATCGGGGACGCCCATCCTTATCTAGGACGGTGGGCCCCTGTCGCCAGCGCTATATAAAGTGGTGGGGAGCCGGCAGCACGACCTACGAGGTTAGCCATGCCCTAGCCGCCTCACCTACAAGCCAATCCGATCTAGGCTAGCGCTGCGCCGACGGGAAGCTCCACCGCCGCCACTCTAGCCACACGCTCGCCACACTCACCCCCTTTCCACCCATGGCCAACGACGGAGGTTCTAGCTCCGGCGCCGGTTCGGGCATTCCCTCTGGCTCTTGTCTGTCGAGCCAGGGAGCAGGTAGAGCGCGTCTCCGTTCTCTCTCTTTCTCTCTCTCTCTCTCTCTCTCTCTCTCTCTCTCTCTCTCTCTCTCTCCGTTCTTGATCTACAAAGGTGATGTTTCTATTGCTACTGTTAGATCTAGACTAGATCCGTGATAAAGTCACATCAACATTGGTATCAGAGCCATGTTTTAGTTGCTAGATTTTACAGTGCCTTTTGGTAGAAAGTGAAAGGAAAGAATTAGATCCAAAGTGCGCCTGCCTTATGGCCGCGCCGTTCCTCTCGATCTAGATGGGCATCCATTGTGGAGACATCTAGAAGAAGAACACACCCTTCGGGGCAAAGAAAAACCCTAGATCTAAAGACCCAAAAAGATTCCGAATGCAAGTCCTAACGCCATAGATCCCCAAAGAAAAGGCAATCAAAAAAAAGGAGGGTCCACTCCGGCCATCGCCGGGAAAGTCTTCGCCCCACACCTCGGCCACTTGACGACGGTGCACCCACCCTCGGGCGGATGCACACATCGGCAAGGAGCAAGGTGGGGGGCGCCGCCGCAGTACCACCATGGACCAAGCAAGTAACAAAAAAAAAGGGAAAAGGAGCAAAGGCTCCACCACCGCCCCTCTTGACGGTGGTGCGCCCACCCTCGGGTGGACGCACCACCGGCAAGGAGGACGGGGGGGCCACGGATCACGGAGAAGAGGAGGAGGGAGGGGCACGCACGAAGGCGGCCGCCTCACCTCGGCCCCCGGCGGGCCATGCCGCCGCGCCACGGGTGGGGACGTGAGGAGGAGGGAGGGGCCGCAGCCACCTCGCCGGCTTCCCCACGCGCCACCACACCGCCGCCGGCGGAGGCCACAGCGACCACGCGAAGGACAGCGCGCCAGGGCCGCGCGGTGCACGCGCCGCCGACGCGGGGCCGCCGACCCGACCGACGCGGGACGCGGCGAAGGCGCGGGGACGCGGGATGCACGCGCCGCCGATGCGGGGAAGCCGGCCCGAGGGACGCGGCGCCGCCGCGGTCGACGGGCGCTACACGCGGTGGCCGCGGTGACCACGCGGGGCGGCCGCGCGCGGGACGCGGCGCCGCCGCGGTGGCCACGCGGGAGCTGGACGGGGCTGGGGGAAATGGCCTTGGGGTTTGGGGGGGTCGACGGCTGTGGGGGTTTTTATACCCCCGCACAGCGCGCCCCACCGTAGGATCTAGGGTTCGGGGCTTCAACGGCTCAGATCGTGCGGCCGTGGGCGGTGGCCGACGCAGAGCGGGCCACGCGGGCCACGCGGTCGGCGGCAGACACGGACGGGCCACACGGTCGGCGGCAGACGCGGACGGGCCACGCGGGCCACGCGGTCGGCGGCAGACGCGGACGGGCCACACGGTCCACGCGGAGCGCACAGCTGGGCCGGCGCTTAGTAAAACCATCAGCAATCTGGTCCTTGCTGGAGATGAACCTGACATCAAGTTGTTTTCTAGCAACTCGTTCTCGAACAAAGTAGAAATCAATCTCAATGTGTTTAGTCCGAGCATGAAATACTGGATTTGCTGACAGAAAAGTGGCACCAAGATTATCACACCAAAGAGTGGGTTTTTCCTGAAGTGTAATACCCAATTCTCTGACAAGAGCTTCAACCCAGATCAGCTCAGCTGTAGCATTTGCTAGAGATTTATACTCAGCCTCAGTACTAGAGCGAGAGACAGTAGGCTGTTTCTTGACACTCCATGATATAAGATTAGAGCCAAAGAAAATAGCAAAACCTCCTGTAGAGCGTCTATCATCCAACTCTCCAGCCCAGTCAGCATCTGAATAAGCACTAAGAAGTGTAGAAGAAGATCGACAAAATGTAAGTCCCACTGTGCGTGTACCATGAATATATCTCAATATCCTTTTTACAGCTGTCCAGTGAGCGGTAGTAGGAGCATGAAGAAACTGGCATACCTTACTGACTGAAAAACACAAATCAGGTCTTGTCAATGTTAAATACTGAAGTGCTCCTACAATGCTCCTATAATGTGTGCTATCTTCTGGACCAAGTGGAATACCATCAGTCGGTGATAGAGTGTCAGATGTGGATAAAGGTGTTAGACATGTTGTATAGTCCTTCATGCCAACACGTTTCAGAAGATCCGTGGCATATTTTTCTTGATTCAATAGTAGCCCATTTTGCTGTCTGTGAACTTCAAGACCCAGAAAATAATGAAGATCTCCAAGATCCTTAAGAGCAAACTCATGATTCAGATTTTTTAGAAGAGCTGTTATTGCAGCATCAGAAGAACTGGTAACAATGATATCATCAACATAAATAAGCAAGAAAATCTGAATGCCTGACTGATTGAACAAAAACAGAGATGTATCTCCCTTGGAGGGTATAAAACCAAGAGTATGGAGTTTAGCACTAAGTCGAGAATACCATGCCCTTGGTGCCTGTTTTAATCCATAAAGAGCTTTGTCAAGTTTGCAAACAAAATTTAGAGTAGCGGAAGACTCAAAACCAGGTAGTTGTCTCATGTAAACCTCCTCTTCCAGAACACCATGTAGGAACGCGTTCTTGACATCTAGCTGCCTTAAAATCCAACCTTTTGAAACAGATATGGATAGAACAAGCCTGATTGTAGCAATTTTAACAACAGGACTAAAAGTATCCTCATAATCTATTCCATACCTTTGCTTGAAGCCTTTTGCAACAAGACGAGCTTTATATCTGTCAATTGTACCATCAGCATTTTTCTTGATACGATAAACCCATTTGCAATCAATGATATTCCTTTTTGAGCCAGGTGGAACAAGATGCCATGTGTGATTTTTCATAAGAGCATCGTATTCCTCTTGCATAGCATGTTTCCAATTTTCATCAACTAAAGCTTCCTTTAGATTCTCAGGTTCTCCTGTAGATGTCAGCAATGCCCAGCGAATTGTGCCATCGGTACGAATTTTTGGTTGTTTTATACCTTTTTGTAGGCGAGTGCGTGGTTGTGCATCAGAAGGAGACACAGCTTCAGGCTCCGCAGAAGATCCTGCTACAGGATCAGCAGATCCCTCCTGTGAGGCCGACGTCGCGTCAACGGACGCAGACCCCTCCTGGGATGCGCCAGAGTGGGAGTCAGCGTCATCATGTGGGGCGTCAGCGTCTGCATGTGCCCCGCCAGTCCCGCCAACCCGTGACGAGAAGAGAGGCGAAGACGTGCCCGGCGCAGGAGTCGTGGGCGAAGATGCAGACGGGGACCCTCTAGACAGCGACAACCCACCAGTCCGTGACGGGGACAGGGGCGGGGATTCGTCTGGCGGGGACCACGCGGCCTGCGACGTGTCATGCGGTCCTTGGCGCGGAGAGGAAGGCGGGGAACCAGGCGCTGGCGTGGACGCGTCGTACTCTACCTGGGGCGGGTCGGTGTCAGCGCCTGCTGACGCGTCTGACGATGCGTTTTCTGGCAGCAGATCAACATCGGATCGGGGAAAGTTTTGTCCTCTAGTAGTTTCAGCACCATAGTCATTATTTGATGTGAAAAAATCACTGTTGCCCTCAGAATTTGATGTAGTTGTTGTGGAAGAGCTCGGAGAGACTGGTGGTACGTAGACCTGAGATGAATCAACAATAGGAACAACTGGAAAATATTGATCATTAGCATGCACACCCCTATTTGTGTCTACCGAGGAGGAATTTTCTGGAGGGAGAAGAAGAAGTTCTTCACGAAGACGACGACCAGCGTTGGGATGAAGCTCAGCAAAAGGAAAAATATTTTCATCAAACACAACATCTCTGGAGATGTACACACGACCAGTGGAAACATCTAGGCACTTGACACCTTTATGTAGGGGACTGTATCCAAGAAAGACACATCGTTTGGAGCGAAAAGAGAGTTTGTGTTTGTTGTAGGGATGGAGGTTAGGCCAGCAAGCACAACCAAAAACACGAAGAGACTCATAGTTTGGTTTGGTGTGAAGAAGTCTCTCCGTAGGTGTTTCAAAATTGAGAACCTTTGATGGAACAAGATTAATAAGAAAGGTAGCTGTAAGAAAAGCATCATCCCAATATTTTAGTGGCATAGAGGCATTGGCAAGTAAAGTAAGACCGGCCTCAACTATGTGGCGATATTTGCGTTCAGCAGAGCCATTTTGTTGATGGGCATGAGGACAGGAAACATGATGAGTGATGCCCACTTTTTGAAAGAAACCATTAAGTTTTTCATACTCACCCCCCCAATCAGTTTGCATAGTAACAATTTTCCTATCAAACTTGCGCTCAACATATTGCTGGAAATTGAGAAACACTTGATACACCTCAGAACGATTTTTGAGAAGATATATCCAAGTAAATTTACTGAAATCATCAATGAAGCTTACATAGTATGCATGTTTGCCTAAAGACATAGGAGCTGGACCCCAAACATCAGAAAACACTTGTTCCAAAGGAACAGTGGAAACACTAGTGGAAATATGATATGGCAACTGATGACTCTTAGCCTGTTGGCATGGATCACATATGTAAGGATTTATTTCTGGGGTATAAGAGAGGTTGTTCTTTCTAAGCACTTGCTGAACAATAAAAGTAGACGGATGCCCTAGACGACGATGCCAGGTGGAGGACGAAGGCTGGACGGTGACCAATGCATGCTTGGAATAATCCGAGGAGACAGGAACAAGGGGGTAGAGACCACCGTGACAGGGACCTTTAAACATTATTTACCGTGTTGTCTGGTCCTTAATCAAAAAAAAAGAAAGGGTGAATCTCAATAAAGGCATTGTTGTCTAGAGTGATTTTATGAGCAGAAAGTAAATTCATGGAAGAACTAGGAACATGTAGAATATTACGGACTTGGAGAGAGGAATTGGGGGTGTGCAAAACAGAGTGACCAATATTAGCAATTTCCATACCTTGTCCACTAGCATTGTGGATTTGATCATGACCTTGATATTGTTCGTGAATCTGAAGCTTGTTCAGCTGGCCAGCAACATGGTTAGTAGCCCCTGTGTCAAGCACCCAGTTGGAGTTAGCCCCATAGGCACCATAGGCGCCCTTGTTGTCATGAGATGTAGCGGCATCAGAATCATCGCCATAGCGCCACCAGCATTCATTAGCGGGGTAGCCTTCCTTTTTTGCAGATTTGGCAGTAGACACCAGGCTGCCATGGGCTGGCCACACGGTCAGAGCGACCGCGCCCTCTGCCACGCCCGCCTTTGGGGCGACGATCCTGGCCAGGTGACGGTGGAGGGGGTTGTGGGGGGCGCGGCTGTAGAGGAGGATAGGTGGGGTGCAGAGGAGGTTGTGGGTAGAAGGAAGGGGCGTAGGGAGGCTGTAGGTATGGCTGGGGTGTAGGGTGGGCATATGGTGGGGGCGATGGGAGTGGGCGGCATGATATGGTGGGGGCATGGAGAAAATTGGTGGTTTGGGGGATGGGTTGTAAGGGAGGCGTGGCGCAGCATTAATGGAGGAGGTGAAGGTGCCAGTGTTTTTCCCAGTAGCAACAAGCATATTTTCACGGGATTCATAGGAAAGAAGCTGGGAACACATATCACTGACTGTAGTGGAGGGATTTGCATTGATGGAGGCAACAAGAGGGGTGTAAGAACCATCAAGGCCATTGAGGATATAGTCCTTGAGCTCGTCATCATCAACCTTTTTTCCCGCAGCAGCAAGTTCGGAGGCGAAACCTTTCATCATGGAGAGGTATTGAGAGGCAGTCTTGTCAAGTTTCTTGGTGTTGGTGAGATTGCCACGAAGGGTAGAGACCCGAGACTTGGATTGGGTGGAGAAAAGCTCAAGAATAGCACCCCACACATCCTTTGCAGTAACAAGGCCATACACATGAGACAGCAGATCGTCGCCAAGGGAATTGACGAGGAAGCTCACCACCGCTTGATCCTTGGTGATCCAGACATCATAATCCGGATTGGGGATGGTGATCTTCTTGTGATTGGCATCTTTAGCTTCAATGGTGTGGGGCGGCTCCTTCTCAGTGCCATCCAGATAGCCAAGGACCCGGGCTCCACGCAGGGAAGGCATGACCTGCGTCTGCCATGAGAGGAAATTCTGACGGTTGAGCTTCGTGGCAGGTGGAGTACCGATGGTGGTCGACGAGGGGTTGGAAGTCGTCATGTTGTCAGGAAGAATGGGTTTTGGAGGGAGGGAGTTGTAGCTTGTTGTAGGAGAAGAAACCTATGGGAATTGAGAGAGGGGATCTGGATCTATGGGTTGGGGAGGTTTTTGGGTGTTTTTGTGAAGAAGAAGAGGGCCGGCGGCGGTGGGGATCAATACCGGCGGCAGGAGCTAGAAGGGAAGAGGTTCGCTCGTGATACCATGTTGGTTGTCGACAATTGTGGGAGAACGATGCGTGGAGCTGGCATCGGTTACGTGTTGCTTATATGTCAAAACCAAAACAAAAGTTTGTTACAATCTAACATATCCAATGTATGGACTCTAAGCCAAAGGAAACCTATTGGAGTACTACTCCATATAGGTGTACAATATTTCTAACAGTACAAAATTGATTATTGTTGTTCCGATAGTTTGATCTTGTAGGTTGCATATGATCTTCAAAAAGGAAAAGTTGATCGACTCGACAACAAGCACAACTTTCATGTTAATAACTTTTTCCTTTGATATAAACTTTTGGGCATATGTATTTATTTTCTATCATTTTAGTGGCCAAACGAGGGTCTTTGTGAAGAAACAATCAAAAAATCTTTGTGTCAAAAAAAAAACAATCAAAAACAAT
This sequence comes from Avena sativa, assembly GCA_916181665.1. NCBI lineage: Eukaryota > Viridiplantae > Streptophyta > Magnoliopsida > Poales > Poaceae > Avena > Avena sativa. Next base: position 478,647,807 of record OV702283.1, read on the forward strand.
CACCAGACTAGTAGCTGCATGTTTTTTACACACATTACATAACATATATATTGTTTTGTTGGAATTAAAAGTCTGGTATCACTGAACTACGCTTATTTAGGCCGGGTCAAAAATGGCTCACTTAATAGGCACCTTTTGGTAAGGGGTTCGGGTTGATAATGCCAAGTTCTGGTTTGCTAATTTCACTTTGTTGGTTGCATATAGCTCGGATTGAGATGCTCGAAATAGAAAAGTTGCTAGTCTCGACGATACAAACAATTTGACTTTTTCGTTTGGGATAACTTTTAGCATGTTTTAATTTATTTTTTGTTATTCAAAAGGCTAAAAATGACGTTTGTTATGAAACCCTCGGAAAATAATGCTTAAATGGTTTATGTAAGTTTTTACATCTATTACCAGAAATATACTCTTTCAGTGTCCTTGCACACTCCTCTTTTAGCATCATCGCAGTCGCAGATCTTCCTACACTGCCGCATGGATTGTCCTTCGACGACGATACCCCAGGCCCGGGCCAGCAGGAGTGCACACTGTGCACCCGCACAGGGCCTATAAAATTTAGGGGCCCAAAATTTTGATACAGCCTAGTATAGATATGCCGCAAAAAAATCCTTTCCTTTCATGGCCGTGTACGCCCAATTCCAGCCCGTGAAGAAAATAAGCTAGCTTTACATGGGCCAATCGATCGATCAGAGCCAGCTCCCGCATAGTCAATGAATCGATCAAAGAACCATGATTCCAGGAGCATCAGCCGTCACGGATATGTTCATTAGCAGCTACGCCGCCTTTTTCCGCTCTTCCTTTGAGTCGCCGCGGTGCCGCCTGTTTTCCGTTCTTTCTCGATCATCGCTAAAATCTGTTTTATTGGATCAGAGTCCATTAGTCAGCAGGTACGTGCGTCCATCTCCCCCAATCTGTCCATTTTTCCTTCTCCTGTCTTTGCCCCTAGGTTTACTTCAATTCCAAAATTTTCTAATCGTGTTGCCCATCTCTTATTTAGGAGTCAACATGAGACCGAGAGAGCAAGAATCCATATATCAAAAGCTTAAGAGAAAAGAAGAGAAAGAGGAATTAATTCAATCCCAAAGATCAGAAGGAAAATGGACAGAGGGTGTATCAAAAAAAAAACTGCAAGTGTCCTCCGATAATCAGTCAGTTAATTCTTCAACCCTTCCACTTGCTATTATTCCTTATATCGATCTTAGAGATGGTTAGACCGAGATAGAAAATAATGCTGAGGTAGAGGAAGATACTATTGAAGTAGACGAAAATAACGTTGGTGTAGAGGAAAATAATTTAGTCACAGTAGCACTTGAGAGTGAAGTGTTGGAGAAAATTGATTATGAGAATATTATTGAAGATTTAATTTCAAAGAACACTCAAAGAATGATGTTGTTCAAATAAACATATACAACATGAGTTTAATAGGTATGTTTCTTCTATCCAATTGCTATGTAAGATACTATGGAATATACATTATAATTGTTGAATATTTAAAAAGATTAGTGTCATAGGGTCCATTTTAGAGTTTCGCACATGGTCTTGAATTTTGCCAGCTCGGCCCTGCGATACCCGTGCCCTCTCCCGCATGCTTGCTCACTCGTCGGCTTGGTAACGCAATTCAATCTTCATTTCGCAGGCAGAAACAAGGAACAAGCATGAGCGAGCGAAAGAGGGGTGGAGCTCACGATATTCAACAACAATGCCTCTCGCTCTTCGACGCACGCAATCAAGGCATGAACTAGTTTGGAATCTGTTGGATATTTTGCGGTGAACTTGTGCATCAGACGTGATAGTTCTTCATAAATCTGGCAGTGGAACCTAGGAGAACTTTTTAGCAGCTGTTTTTTTAAAATTACTCCCTCCTTTCTTAAAATAGTATGCATATGGTTTTGGTTAAAGTCAAACAATTTAAAGTTTGATCAACTCTACAGAAAATATTATGAATATTTATAACCACGAATCGATATTGTTAGAACCATCATGAAATATATATTATTCATATCCCATATGTTTAGTATTGTGGATGTTCATGTGCTTTTCTTCATAGTTTGGTCAAACTTTGAAAAGTTTGACTTAATTTTGCCCAAAGCTAACTATGTGCATCCAATTTTAAGAAAAGAAGAGTATGAAGCAGTGCAAACTATTTCTCTCAGAATAAAGAAGTACAATTGAGGTAAAAAAAACACCGAAATCCTCTAAACACATGAGTGTGACTGTGACTACGCTTGTATGACCGTGATAATCTCAGATACTAGTGTAGAGGTGCATATTTGGCAACAAATTAAATCCTTGTGATGTGAGCAACGAAGTCATGGAGGTCCTTGGTGGAGGAGCCGTTGTCCGCGACGGCTGCACGGACAGCCTCACCGAGCAGCTTCGCCCGCTGTCGGAGCGCCGTCCCCTTCTCCGAGAGCATTGCGTTCTCGATCACCACCTGGATGGCCGCTGCGGGCACGACCTCGCCGTGCTTCTCCCACGGCCTGACGAGCATGGCAACCCGGAGGTAGTTGCAGAGGAGCTCGGCGTCCCATGGCTGGTCGCTGTGCATGGGCCAGGCAAGGATGGGCTTGCCGTGGCTGAGGCTCTCCATGGTGGAGTTCCATCCGCAGTGGCTCATGAAGGCCGCCGTGGCGCCGTGCGCCAGGATCTCCAGCTGCGGCGCCCACCCGGTGATCACCAGCCCGGTGCCCTGGGCTTGCTCCTCGGACAGGAGCTTCTCGTGGCGCGGTTGGCTGCCACCGCCGGAGTTGCCGGCGAATATGTCGGCGCGGTCGGCGTCGCGCAGCACCCAGATGAACCTCTGCTTGCTGCCCTTGATCGCGGCTGCGAGCTCCGCAATCTGCTCGGGCAGGAAAGACGAGGTGGTGCCGAAGGAGACGTAGAGCACCGACGCCGGCGGCTGCGCGTCTAGCCAGCGCATGCACTCGTGCCGCGGCGTGACCACCTCGCGCTCGGGCTTGGGCTTGGGCTCGAGGGGGAGGAGCAGCGGGTTGAGCGGCCCCACCGCGAAACGTTTCTGTCGCTTGATCTCGGGGATGTCGGCGACGGCGTCGAGGAACTCGCCCTCGAGCGCGCGGCAGGTGTTCATGAGGAACCCGGCGCCCTCCGCCTCCGTGGTGACGCGGGCCATGTACTCGACGAACTCCTTGGACATGCACGCATCCATGGGCACGGAGCGGAGGCCGCGGTCGCGCAGGAGCTGGTGCCCGTCGGGCATCCACGCCAGGTGGTTGGAGATGGCCACGCACACCAGCCCGTACGCCTCGCCGTCGACCCGCGCCGCCTCCGCCGCCGCGAAGGAGTTCATGTGGTCGTACACGACCACCACGCGGCGGTGGGTGGCCGAGAGGCGCTCCAGGAGGGACGCCAGAGGGACGCGCGCGGCGGCGCTGTACGTCTCCCACATGGGCAGCAGGTGGCTGGGGAAGGGCGATGCGGCGGCCGGGTCGGGGTCGGGCGACTTGAAGGTGGGTACGTCCAGGTCGTGGAAGTGGATGGAGGCCAGGGCCTTGGCGTCCCAGCCGTGCACGCGCGACTTGGCCTGCCGGACGTGCGCCGCCGGCGCTGCGTAGTGCACGGAGAGGCCCCGCGACGCCACCAGCAGGGACAAGTGCATCAGCTGGTTCAGGTGGCCCTGCGCTGGGAACGGCACCGCCACCAACGCCACACTACTGTCCATCGACTCAATCCCCATACTGCTAACTAATTGTGGTCTTCTTGGTGAACTTGCTTTGCTCCCACTATCGATCTATCTACATTCCACACAGTATATATAATCAACGAGACTGCTCGACCTCCACTGACCAAGAGTGACTAAAATGATCTCTGCCCTGGCTGATTAATTGGTCACCTGCATGCGACGTTGCCATGTCAACACGGACTAAAAATACGCCTTTTTATTTTTAAAAAATCATGCATATTAAAAAATTGTTCATGTTATGAAAAACTATGCATGCTTACGGTCCAGAGAAATTGTCACAAGCTCTAAATATGTTCGCTTGAATCAACATTCACACAAAAAAAAATGTTTACGGCCAAATAAAATGTCAATAGGGTCGCAAATATCTACAACTGTTTCAGAAAAAAAACAAAGTGTGTCCCAGGGCTCAAGAAAAATCATGTTCATGTGTTCAGCATTGTTTGGAGGGTCGAAATAAATGTTTCCTAGTTCAAAATAATGTTCAAAGGCTAAAACTTATCCATGTATTGCCTTTTAAATGTAAACAGAATAACCACAGCAAAATTTGATTGTTCTACATGGGGCATTCACAAAAGCCTAAACATGAATAGTACAATAACCTAAAACACAACACTCACAATAAAGTAACCCTAGCTATGAAGAAACACTAGTCCATCGGCACAATGCCTGGTCACACAAATGTTTGTACCTTTGAGTAGGCACATGTTTGCCGTCGTGTTGTCCTTTTGTCCGAGCAATTTCTCATCGACAAGGCCATCAACGAAGTGACGCGCCATGAGAAGCAGGATCCATCCGCGTCAACGATGGCTGGCCTTGGCCACATGTGTGAGTTGGCACACTGCCTTCGTGCTTCTTAATTGTCGTCTGGCACCTGGTGCAGACATGTCTGGCCTAAGAGAAGAGAAAGTGGAGGAGTCACTAGTACATAGCGACACAAAGAATACCCCTCATCGGTAACGGTAGTACATAACGCACGTTTAAATGTAATTGTGTGTAGCCAACGAGGCCAACCTAATATAGGCCGCACATTGTAGGCCACGAAGATAGTTTTGTCTCTGCTTTCAATATATTGGCAACGGAAATTCGTTCGTGCCCATTTCTTAATGTACCTCTATGAACACGGTCGTGTGGAATGGCCCATTGCCGATGTGTACCCCTCTATATAATCCCCTTAACCGTCAGACAAAACTTTACCTCTCTCTCTCTCTCTATTATTTGCCCTCATCTGTAAAGGCATTCGAGGTGACCTAAGTGTCTCTCGAGTCCTATCTCGAGGTGGCTCCTTGTCCTCTTCTCCTCTTCGTGTTTTTTATATGCTATGCAATGTTACAAACTGAGAGAGTGGAGTATTTGGGAGTTGGTTAATTAATGTTAATCCCACCCATGCTGTATTATATTTCAGAGTAGAGATCGATGACTGGAGATCCATGGAAGATTCAATTGGGCTATCAATGAAAAGAGATGAGAGATCGGAGACCTATGAATGAAGGTTTAATTAATCACAAGACACTGTACAAATGTCATTTAACCATCAAGTTGCTAGTCAGGAATATTTAGGAGTTCGTTTAAATTGGGCTCAAAGTCTACTTGTGCTCCCTGCAAAGATCAGAGATGACAGAAGATTAAGCCTTTCACAATGGAATGTATCTTAGAAGCTTTGATTATCCAACGGCCTGAGACAATTAATGATTGCAGTTTTACAAGTTTGTTCAAATTTTAGTGCGCGTGTCGCTGCGTGCCAAGTATGTGTTGGTCAGACACATTTAGGTGTTTTCTTAAATTAAAGCTTCTGACATAATGATAATAACCAGCGCAAGCTAATAAATCACAATTTGAAAATGTAATTTTTTTTGTTATACTTGGGAAAGAACACTGTAACAACCAACAAGCCTTATATATCGAGATCTCAAACATCATCCTACTACCTTTATACGAGTTTATTGGGCCAACATGGAGTTCAAAAAAAAATTGACCATAAAATTTATCAATAAAACATGAGTTATATGTCACAAAAATTATACCATTGGATTGATATTTAAAAGCTCTTTTCAGTGATATAATTTTTATGACATATGATTCAGATTTCATCAGACAAATTTGTGTAGTCAAACATATTTCTTGGGCTCCGTGATAGCCCAATAAACCCGTATGGAGGGAGTAGTGAACTTTGTACATACTCCACATAAGTACAACCAACAAGGATTAGAGAAGCATTGGATCTACCAACAAGGAATATATGGAGATACAGACTGGTTTGACTTGCCCAATGTGCATTGGATCTACCAACAAGGATTAGAGAAGCAATTAAGGCATAGTAATTAAAATTCTAGGATAGAGTGCACAAAGTTATTCTCTAGTCTTCCTTCCGTAGATCCTCTATGTCACTTGCCATGGAACACATATCTCAAGGGCTTTTTTGTCATTGCATGAGATCTAAGCAACTGAAGTAGCATAATTGGAATTCCTCAACACGAAAGTCATATCAGTCATATCAAGTGTATTGATATGACTAAATTAAATGCCTAAATTGACCGTGCTAGCCAAGTTTGTCAAATAATTTGATTATCAGTTGTCTTATAAGTGGAGGTAAATATTTAGAATAAAGATTGTGCATGGTTATTTAAAATGAGTTAAGATTCTACACAATGGCCTACCCTGTGAACATGGGCTTCCTTTCGAGGGTTTTCGTTCACACACTATAAACATAGCTTCCCCATAAACATAAACATGTGCCTCTTTAAGCCTTTTGGTACACATACTACAACCATAGCTACCATATAAACATAGGATTCCTTTGAGGCTTTTGGTGCACACGGTATAAACATAGCTACCCTATAAACATGGGCTTTGTTCTAAGGCTTTTTATGCACACATGCGAATGGAGCCACATGAGTAGATATGGATTCTTTAGGTACATGGGCTTAGCAGAGAAAATTATTTTGAGGGGAACTCGAGACCCTCAAACTCATAATCAGGGGAGAAAGGGTGGATCACACTATGGAAAACTGCGGTACCCTCCAAGATTCTTTTGTTTCTTTGGAGGTTGGCTCAACAGTATTTAACAATGCGGATCTTCTTGAGAATCGGAATATGGCAAGAGGAAAATATGATCTTTATGTGGTTCCACTGATTCCTAGAGGCATTCTCTGCTAGAATGTAATACAACGAGAAGTGTTTGGTCTTTGGCTGATGAGCTACTGGTGGAACATTTGGTGTCTAATGCCAAGCCGAATGCAAAACAATGGTTATTTTAGCTGATGGAATCAATGCCCCATGATCAGTTCATGCGTGTGACTATCTCTGTGTGGGCAATATGGACATCTCGCGGCAAAGCTATAAACGAGGATATATTTCAAAGTCCCCTATCCACTAATGGGTTTATCAACTCCTATTTATAAAGAAATAAAAGGTCTGGCAAACTCACCGGACTCGTCACTGTATCAAAGAGTTACACCATTGAAGTCTAGGTGGATTCCTCCTTCACATGTTTTACCAAAGATTAATGTTGACGGTGCTATTTCAAAATCTTAGAATCTGAGTTCCATCGTTGATGTCTATCGCAATCAGAATGGCATGTACTTTGGTTCATCGGTTGTGGTATTGACTGGGATCACTGATCCGACATGGCTGGAAAGACTCACATGTAGGGAAGAACTATCACTGGCTAAAGACCTAATGTTGTCGGGGATCTTTGTTGCTTCGGACTGCAAACCCGTGGTTGATGATATTGTAGAGGGGAGAATGGGAAGACATGGATCTATCATTGCTGAGATTAAACATGGAGTTGCACATCTCCATGAGTGCAGTTTTCTCCATGAAGGTAGAGCTTCAAATCGCGAAGCACACAACTTACCCAATCATATGGTAGCTCTAGGTATTGGTCGCCATTTATGGCCTGGAACACCTCATTATGTGACTATTAACTATAAACGCTTTGATTGATCAATAAAGAGCATGTCTAGTTGTCTAAAAAAATATTATATACTAGTGCCAGTATAGGCTAGCGTCCATAGGACAAGACATAGCCCACCTAGCATACACTTTTGTTCCTCCCCTACATGTGTTAGCTAGTAAGATGGTTAGACACATGTGGTCGTCTCCCAATGGGTGCTCAGTGAGGGTTGGTTTATCTGGCTCTAGAGTGGAGGCTCCAAGGCGGAGGGCATGGTGTCACCTTTTTAGCATAGTCATGTGCAATGTTTGAATAAAGATAATCTCTCGTGGGCAACACATCCTAATATGCTAGAGCCCCCGTGATACATCGGGCATAGCAATAGCCTTTTCATCCAACCGAGTGCACACCGAAGCCACGGGTTACAAACGATTATTAAGTGAAAAACACAGATTAAAACATTAAGTGGTTATGTTGTTGTGATTCCGACTAGGTCGCTAAGCGAAGACTGTACTATCATTTTTGTCACTAGGTTCCCATGAGATCGCCGCTAGGCAAGTATCTCACCTCAAGCCTTTATCAATCTACGAGATCTTGGGTACCTACAAGTCCATAGATCAATACAAGAGCAAACAAACAAAAGATACAAATCTCAATTGCAAACAAAATACAATACTCCCATGATTAGATGCACATAGTTGCTGCGAGATTTCTCCCCACCCGCAGCCCGTAAAGACTACTCACTCATAAAAAATAGATCAAGGATAGAAAACATTGTGCAAAATACTTAGATTAAAATCGAATATTCTTACAATGGTCTCCAAATAAGAAGGAGATCTAAAGTACAAAGTAATGGCTATGGCTAGTGGAGGGATGGATGGTGGAGTGGATGAACAATGGCGTGGATCTCCTTTGGTGGTGTTGTGATGAAATCTGAGAATGGCGGTCTCTAGGCGACGGCTGGAGCATCAAAATATATAGGTGTCTTCACAAATGTTGTAGGGTTTGACCAGACGAAGCCATCGGCACCCCGTACAGGCGGGCCTTACAGGCAGACCCTGCCCATACCGTAGGTCGTTACGCGTACTGACGCGTGGAATTTGCTTCCCAATTACTTGGCCATGTGGACTTCCTCAAATTTCTTTATTATTATTACTCCTGATTTCACATTAAAACCCTCCATTTTAATGGGAGGAAAAATGGAAAAGAGCTATGCCTATGACAAAGCCTCAACATGGCTTTCATACGTGCTATGCCGACGCATGGGGGTTCGCCCAAGACACGTGGTAGACACCTATCCATAGAAGCCTCTGCACCAGTGACAAGTGTATGACAACATAGCGTTTCACCATTGCCGAAAGGGTTTTTTGACCCATGTCTATAGCGTTGCTATGTACTAATGCTCCCATTGTCCTTGGGTAGCGATGGTTTTGAAGTGCGGTCTCATTGAGTCACAAGCTTGAAGTGTGCCACGAAATCTAGTGAGCCGCTCTCGGTTGAAAATTCGCTTGTTCTTGTGATGTGCCCGTATATTTGATTGAAGACCCTAGTAACTATACACTTGATTTCCCCGCAAAAAAAACTGTGCACTTGATTCCCGTCAATGGTTTATGTGCAACAAGCTTGGCAAAAAACTTGTCTTCTTCGGCGCCCACCTAGGGCACCCACCTAGGCCCGTCGTCTTCTGAGCGGCGGATCGAGGGCTTGGAGAAGAGGAGGTGTCATGGTAGCAGCATTGGAGGCGATATTGCGAGGTCTTCCCGACCTTTGGCTGCGGAGACAGCTGCACGCAGGGTTTTGGCGAGCCGCTTCGATGACATGCTGGACTGTCTTCTCCTCCACCTCCGGCTGGTGACAAAGGGGCTGCTGGCTCGGATTGAATAAAGGGGGGGGGGTCCTAGGGTTCATCTCACGCCAATACGAAGACCCTCTTGATGTTGGACTCCAGTTATCTGGTTGTAGTGTCATGTTCCGAAAGGCTTCGCCGGCGAACTCCACTGTGTGCATATGTTGAGAGATTGCTAGATCGGGTGGGATTCAGTCGTGCGCACTCATGTTTTTTACTCTTGCCGTTTGGGTTCAGAGCGAGTTCTTAGAAGATATGTTGTCTGTTAATATCATGGGGCACGTTCTCGTCCCATGGTGCCGACGAAGAATGTTATGAAGACCGAGATCTAAGGACTGACAATGGTGGTTCGAGTCCGGGTGGTGATGAGGAATTAGCTTGGTGACTCGTGACTTGGAGCAGTGATATGCAAGTGGGAGTGACAATACAGGTGAAGATCATGGACCTACCTTTCAGGGTGAAAACCCAGGGTCTGGCCTTAATAGGTTGTGTCTGGCAATGACCTTGTTGAAGGTATTGTTTTGAGAACGTGGACTTTTTTCAGGGTGAAAACCTAGATCTTTGATCGGGTGATGATGGTGTTTGTGCACTGTTCTCTTCTTGGAGGCGTCGTTTTTGGAGAAGATAACTTCTAGTGCTGTCTTGGTGGTGGTAGTACTGTTGTTTCAATGAATGAGAAACTGTAACAGGACTTTTCTTTTTTCTATTTCTTCTTTCTTTTTTGTTGTGTGCATCCATATGGCCGCTATGTCAATGCGTTGTTGCAGAGGCTAGGTGTAATTGGTATCATCTGATATTAATATGCTCCTTTCTAAAAGAAAACATGATGAGCAATCGGGCTTAGTTTCATCTCACATATACACCTAGGCATGAAGTTGTTGGGCCCTTTTCCTCCTCGCACGAAACGAGTGGAAAGTTTCCCCTTGAGAGTCCCCTTCTCCTCTCGGGCCCCTCTCATGCCTCCCTTGCCGGATTAGCCGGTGAGCGGCGGCGAGAGGATGGCACCGGCGTAGATGTAGGTCCTTGTAGAGGTCGTAGATGTAGAGTTTGGCGTTATGCCGTGTTTGGGCGATGTGCCCGAGGGAGGAAGTCTCTAGATTTCTTCGGCTGGATCTGGAAAATTCTCCTTCCCCTGTTCCTCGCGGTGATGCTCCGGCGATCGGAGGTGGATGCTGTGATGGACGTGGGAGAGGTCCTCTCTGTCAATAAAGCCGCTTTGTTCCATCGGTGTGGAGGCAGTAATGGTGCGGTGACGCTCCTGGCCGGCCGAGGTGGCGAGGAGGAGCGGAACGGTGCCAGGAAGGCGGTGGATGCGCTCCCTATGGACGGCCGTGGCGGCGAGGGTAGGTCTGGCGTCCAAGTCCCTTCTGTTCTTCCTCCTCACCGATGGATTTTTATCTCTCCTGCTGGGAAGATCGTCGTCCTAGAGAAGTGGTGCTGGTGGATGGCGGGCGATCTATCTGCTTGGAGTCATCGAGGTGGTGGCCTCCAGTGGACGACGAGCCTTCATCAACTTTCTTTTGCTTCTCCTCAAGCTGCTCCCTCTGAGGCAAAATCGCAGTGGCTCAACTATGGAGCTGGTGCCTGCTATGGTCGAAGGGCGGCCGTTTTGTGCCGTGTCTGCGCAATCTCCAACCTCCAAGACAGAGGCCCTGTGTGGAGCTTCTCGTCGGGTTTCCCTCCTAGGTGTTGCCAAGTGGTTCGTCCCCGGCGGCGCCATGGAGTCCGACATAAGGAGCTCGTCGTCGGTTGCGGTGGAGAAGAAACCCGGGGACCCGATTGCTTTTTTACTTCTAGTTTCAGGGGTTTCTTTGCAATGTTGCAAGTACTGCTTTTACCTTGCGCCTTCTCTAGGTGCTTTTCTGTAAAATGTACCCACCGCTTGGATAAATGAGCAGCTTCTGGGGTTTTCGACCCCTTTACCGTTCAAAAAAAAAAAACTAGGCATCGCCCAGTAACAATAGGTTTAATTAAACTATGATTATTATTGATTTTTGATATATTCCTGTAACTAAGTTGGCCTTCTAAAAGTTATGAGGGTGAGGAAAAAATTGAATGAGAATCGAATACGAGAATCAGCTCAGCATTGAATATGCACTGACTTGGAAAAAGCTATGTTCATACGAACTCAGCTGGCAAAAAAATAGACCTCACTTTGAGATCCCCACATCAAATCGAAAATACAAATATCCATATATATATATATAATATATATTTGTCGAACCACATGATATATGATATACTCCATCTAGAACACAAATCTGATCACTAGACGTAAACAGAGATGAGCTCTTAAAACGGGCGGTGCCGAGGGAAGCCCTCAGTGTAGCGTGGCCGTCGGCGTAGTAGATGTGCGACGGTGGCCCTCAGCATACGTACAGCCTTTGGCATAGCCCCAGTTCAGACACGGCGACGAAAATAAGTTTAGGTAGCCAGGCTATGTCGATGGCCTGGCCATCGAGTAGCTCTTTGGAAAAATTTGGTTCGCCAGTGCCGACGGCTAGGCCGTCGGCGTAGACCTCCAGATTTTTTTTCTATTTAATTTTAGTCATAGCTATTTTTTCTTTTACCTTATTAATTTTTGAAAAATTATAACTAAATTATTCTAGTTCAAAAAATACAAATAATATATCAAAATTTGCAGAAAAATATCATCTATCTATTTACACTCAAATATTACATATTTTTAAACAAAAATTAAGTAAAACATAAAATATTATATATAGTTTAAAATATGCATTAGAAATTCAAAAACGATCCAAACAATGTGAAACCTTCACGTGGTGTCATATTATGTGACATAGTTAGAAGAAAAAGTATCAAACTTAGTATATTGATTATGTATAAAAAAAACCTTCACAAAATGACCTATCTTGTTCGAGTTTTCTTGGTTTTCGGTTCAAATGACCAATGTTATGGCTAGAATAAAGGCATAGTTTGTGATAATGTTTCCATATTTATGCATACATGTGCAACATGGGATGGCGAAAAATGTTTCAGGAGGAAGTTTTCCTTTTCGTCGCGCCAAAAAGCCATTTTCCATTTTCCGAGTACAAAAACGGGCGGTTTTGTGAAGCAACCACCAAATGGCTAATTCAAAATGCTACCATCATATTTGAAAAAAATAATAGACCACCTTACATGGATAATGTCTTAACAGGGGATCTCAAACTTTTTTGTTTATCCCTGGTGAAAAAGACAAATTCATGCTGAATCGGTAGGAAGTGGGTCAAATATGAACTACAAGTACATAATCGGATGCTCGTGATTTTTTTAAAAAATCATTTTTAGGTTCACAATATGTTGTTTTATCAGAGATCCACTTCAAGTTATCGAGTCTCAGCCCCGAGATAACAATCTTAATGCCCGCCCTTCGACAAAGTTTAACAATAGTTTAAAACGGACATAAGAAATTCAAAAACGATTGAAACAATGAGAAACCTTCGCGTGGTGCTATATTATGTGACATAGTTAGAAGAAAAAGTATCAAACTTAGTATATTGATTATGTCTCAAAAAAACCTTCACAAAATGACCTATCTCGTTCGAGGTTTCTGGGCTTTCGGTTCAAATGACCAATGTTATGGCTAGAATAAAGGCATAGTTTGTGATAATGTTTTCATATTGTGCATACATGTGCATCATGGGATGGCGAAAAATGTTTCAGGAGGAAGTTTTCCTTTTTGTCGCACCAAAAAGCCATTTTCTATTTTCCGAGTGCAAAAACGGGCGGTTTTGTGAAGCAACCACCAAATGGCTAATTCAAAATGCTACCATCACATTTTAAAAAAATAATAGACCACCATACATGGATAATGTCTTAACAGGGGATCTCAAACCTTTTTGTTTATCCCTAGTGAAAAAGATAAATTCATGCCGAATCGGTAGAAAGTGGGTCAGATATGAACTACAGGTACATGATCGGATGCTCATGATTTTTTTTAAATCATTTTTAGGTTCACAATATGTTGTTTTATCAGAGATCCACTTCAAGTTATCGAGTCTCAGCCCCGAAATAAGAATCTTAATGCCTGCCCTTCAACAAAGTTTAACAATAGTTTAAAACGGACATAAGAAATTCAAAAACGATCGAAACAATGAGAAACCTTCGCGTGGTGTTATATTATGTGACATAGTTAGAAGAAAAAGTATCAAACTTAGTATATTGATTATGTCTCAAAAAACCTTCACAAAATGACCTATCTCGTTCGAGGTTTCTGGGCTTTCGGTTCAAATGACCAATGTTATGGCTAGAATAAAGGCATAGTTTATGATAATGTTTCCATGTTGTGCATACATGTGCATCATGGGATGGCGAAAAATGTTTCAGGAGGAAGTTTTCCTTTTTGTCGGACCAAAAAGCCATTTTCCATTTTCCGAGTGCAAAAACGGGCGGTTTTGTGAAGCAGCCACCAAATGGCTAATTCAAAATGCTACCATCACATTTTTTAAAAATAATAGACCACCTTACATGCATAATGTCTTAACAGGGGGATCTCAAACCTTTCCGTTTATCCCTGATGAAAAAGACAAATTCATGCCGAATACGTAGGAAGTGGGTTAGATATAAACTATAGGTACATGATCGGATGCTCATGATTTTTAAAAAAAATCATTTTTAGGTTCACAATATGTTGTTTCATTAGAGATCCACTTCAAGTTTTGCGAGTCTCAGCCCCGAGATAAGAATCTTAATGCCCGCCCTTTGACAAAGTTTAACGATAGTTTAAAATGGATGTAAGAAATTCAAAAACGATCCAAACAATGCGAAACCTTCGCGTGGTGCCATATTATGTCACATAGTTAGAAGGAAAAATATCAAACTTGGTATATTGATTATGTCTCAAAAAACCTTCACAAAATGACCTATCTCGTTCGAGGTTCTAGGCTTTCGGGTCAAATGACCAATGTATGGCTAAAATGAAGGCATAGTTTATGGTAATGTGTCCATATTATGCATACATGTGCATCATGGGATGACGAACAATCTTTTAGGGGGAAGTTTGCCTTTTCGTCGCACCGAAAAACCATTTTCAATTTTCCGAGTGGAAAAAGCAGGCGGTTTTGTGAAGCAACCACCAAATGGCTAATTCAAAATTCTACCATCGTATTTCTCAAAAATACTTGACCACCTTATATGTATAATGTCCTAACAGGTGGATATCAAACCTTTTTGTCTATTCCTGGTGAAAAGGACAAATTTCTGCCGAATCGGTAGGAAGTGGGTCAGATATGAACTATAGGTACATGATCGGATACTCATGATTTTTTTTAAAAATCATTTTTAGGTTCACAATATGCCGTTTCATCAGATATCCACTTCAAGTTTAGCGAGTCTCAGCCCCGATCTAAGAATCTTTATGCGTGCCGTTTTAAATGGGCAAATAAAATTATGGTAAGAATAACTACATAGTTTGTGATAAGTTGATATTGATATCATATTTGGATTCCTCTCATTTTTCTGAGCAATTTAGACATATTATTTTTGAAATTCCAATTTACAGATTTAAAGTTATTAATTATTCCATATTAAATTGAAAAATACAAAAAAAAATCATTATATTTTTATTTGAATTCAATAATATTTTACTTATTCATTATTGTTTAATTAAATAATTGTTTGTAATTTAAAAAATTACAAACATGTGACATGATGATATTGGAGTTAATAGGATTGATATCATAGTATTGATAACAATGTATAAATTGTTTTGTGGAAATAGATTCTAAAGGAACGAGGAAGTTAAGCGTGCTGAGGGTGGAGTAGTGATGATGGATAAGAAGTGGTTAGGAAAGTGGATGTACAATCCAGCTACCCAGGTTCAAACCTCACAGATGCATATTTGGGTTCTTATTATTTAAAAAAACTCGATGTAGGGGCTTCTCCTACCACATTCCTTTCAAAAAAAAGGTAGTGACGATGGGTGACTGACTGGAAAATTTGACTAAGACTGCAATTTAATCAATTATTAAGTGTAATTAGTGTTAAAAATATTCAAAGCAAGAAATTAACGAGTTAAACGATTAAAAGATTAAAAAATTAGTTTAGGATGTGCCGACGGCCTGACCGTCAGCGTAGCTCCAGGCTAGGCCGTTATACCAGACAGCCGTCGCCTGACATTGGCCCGCTGCAAGTGCTATGCCGAGGGGGATCGTCTACGCCGACGGCCGAGGGGCTACGCCAAGCACTAGCTACACTGATGACCACTGCCGGCACAGCCTATGTCGACGGCAAATCGGCGCCTTGAATCTTTCCTATAGTGACATTTCTATTACATTGATAATCGACTACTACTATTACATCAAGACCTACGGGAGTACTACAACTAATCTAGCCTCTCCCGCATGCACGCCCACGCCCAAGATAGCCCAGACACCAGCCTAGAGGTCCCCCGATGGCGACGTTGAGGCGGTATTCTGGCATAGCCTTCTCCATCCTTGCCCACTCTTCATCAGACCGACGAGCGTATGCCGCCTCCATCTCCGCTGCCTAGTGTGTGCCCTCGCCTCCCGATCGGCCTCCTCCTACGCGCGCACGCCGGCGTCGTGGTGTGCACTGTTGTAGGAGTCGATGATGGCACATTTGATCATAACAAGTACCTAAGAACGTGGTATATGATATGAATCTATCAATACATCTTACACATAATAGGTTGCAATCTCATATATCAAATCATAGAATAAAGATCTACCACATAGAAATTAGATATATGACCATAATCATGTTGGGCAGCTCATATGGTACTACATATATGAAGAACAAGAGATAAATAGATCAAGCTACTGCCACAAACCCATAGTTCAGAGATGGACTACTCCCTCTTTATTATGGTGGTAATGATGGAGATGTTGCAGAAGGTAGAGATCCCTCTAGCGGCGTCTCCCGCGGAGTTTCACCCTACAATCTTCACTAGTTCTGGCTCGGTTTTGGTGTTTCGTGTTTCTGCAGCGCTCCTTGTCGAGAAATTCTTGGGCGGTCTTTATATAGATGTTTTTAGGTCAAAACAAATCCATGGGCAGAATCAGGCGAATCGCGCGGCAGAAGTCCAGCGAAGCCGGGGCAGGGTGACCTGCTGCTGTGCGCGTGGTGATCGCGGCGATGGAGACTCCATTGGTGGTGTCGGGTTGAACTCGGGCAGAGCCCTTCATGCCTAGATTTGGGTCCTTTTGGGCCTAATCAGGGTCTGGGCGGGTCAGTCTCAGCTGCGCTGTCTCTGGTTTGACTTCGAGTACCTCGTGACATAGGTGGTAGTGACTACAATGCTTCTGCTACAATGTGGCGATGGGATCTTCACGGACCCGGGTTCGGCTGGACCTATGGTCTCGAACATGAGGTTAGCAGTGGCAGCAACCTACGTGCAGCAGTGTGATGGCAGGGACTTCGGGGGTCCTATCGGGGTCCGGCCTGGTGTGTCCCTACTGTCGCGTCCGGTTGGCACCCACCGTTGGCGGTGGAGGATGTCCTCCAAGTGTCCGTGCTACTGCCTCCTTCCAGCTCCATTGGCTCGGTGTGCTTTTGTCACTGTATCCAGTTGGCTACTGCCTTTGGGAGTGGAGGTTGTTCCCTCTGGAGTGGTTAAGGTACTGACATCCCTTGTTTACAGCTGGCTCTTCTTGGTTCGGCCGGCCTCGTAGCATTTCCCATGGTGAGACGACTATGTTGACTTGAAGACTGCTTACGAGTGTCGTTGTTCCTTTCTAAAGGGCGTCGGGTGTACCTCTTTCCCACTTCCCGTAGCGTATTGGGAGAAATCCAAGGACCAGCCCTTACAGTAGCGTCGTTGTCGTTGCTTTCCTTGTTGGAGGTTCTGCGGCGATCCAGAGTGCTAGGATCGTGGTGGAAATACTCCAGAGAGCGCAGTGGTTGCAAGTCATCTTCAGTTTCGTCGATCCACCGGTTTCAAGCTCCATTGACTCCCACTCCTTTACGATTTGATCCACCTTGACTTTAGCATAGCCAGGTGGAATCTCATGGCCATGCCAACGTGCGTCAGGCGGACAAGGCAAAGCAGATCCGACCGCCACCTTCACAGATACGTTCTTCAATTTATGATGGAGCTCACAAGATATATGCTCCTTAATTCCATCCACGGGGTAGCTGGGACCGCCATCTGTATAGGGTGCATCGTTAGACGGGATCTTCGATTCAGCCAGGCTGCTTCTCCGCTGAGATGGGTTGGCGGTAATATCGAGTGGAGGATCTTGCAAGCGCGCTATTTCTCTAAGTTCGTCGATCTGCTGCTGCTTGTCAAGTCTTGCTAGCAGCTAGTAGAACTTATCTGCCTCCTCCTCCTCCCATCGCTGCTTTTCTCTTGCTCGGCTTCTATAGGTACCTTGGTCCTTAGGAAACCCAGTCTCCCACGTGAAACTCCCTTCAAGGCCTCGGACTCGTCCTATATGTTCGCGATTCCCGAGGACCAAGGTCAGCAAGTCTTTCTCTATATCGCGTTGAAACTGTTTTATTCCATCTTTAATATCTTTCACCACTTTTAGCCATGCACTTCTGGGTACCTTTATCCCGTCACTGCAAACAAGGTCCCATGTAAGTTTGTCATATGCACTCCCATGCCCAAGGAACCAATTTCTTGCCCTCAAATCCCATTCTTCGCGAATTGATTCTGCAATGATCCCTTTATCACGAAGCTCTTTCTCTTTTGCATCCCACTTAGGCATGGCAGCCGCGTAGCCCCCTGGCCCCATGTTATGGTGATATTTCTTCTTCGCAGCATTTATCTTGTTTTTTTAGATTTTTCCTATGCAACACCTGACCCCCTATACTCCACAAATACATCCCAGTAAGGCTGCTCCTTCTGATAATGTTGCCATAATGATTTCTTCCAGTTCTTGAATAGTTCGGCCATCTTCTTCAGTGAAAACCTCTTGACTTTCTTTCTCATTTCAGTCGTCTCATCATCAGTGTCACATTCTGGCAGCTTGAAATGTGCCATGAGGTCAGTAAATAGTTGCTCTTTGAACCTATCGTCGATATATACATCACTCCATTCCGCGTCTTTGGGCTTATTCCACTCTCGAACAGTGATCGGGGTGCGATCTCTAGCAACAACTTCGCATTGTTGTACAAATATTTGTTTTGTTTTTTTGGTTCCAATGGTTCGCCCTCTCCTCAGACCTCTGTAATTTCATAAACAATACCCTGAGCCAACTTTTTGGCTGGGCCGCGCTTGGTTTTCTTGCTCGATGTAGAGGCCTAAGAGAAGAAACATTCGTCAACATAATATATATACAACTAGGTACATCTAGTGACGATAATCGGACATCATATATATATACCTCGTTGGTCTACGTTTCGTGTCCATGGGCTTCTACCTCTTGTCTGTTGATCTCCTCTCCCTCACCGGATGAGTTCAGATACCTCGAGGGAGATCCCTCATCGACATCGTGAATCACATCCTCGAGAAAGTGTTCTGAATCTAGGTCTCTGAGGATTGGACTAGGTGGATCCATAGTTCCTGCAAAATGCACACAATATTTATTTGAACATAACAAATAAACCCTAAACCCGGAAGTGCGGTGTCCAGCACCGGTGATGGTGGACGCGGGAGAGGCGGGCGACCACGGCTTCCCGCGAGAACCACCACCCTAACCCTAACTCCGGTCACCACCGAGAACCAACACCCTAACCCTAACCCTAACTCCGGTTACAGTATAAAAAAATATATCTCATACCCTAAAAATAATAATCCTACACTATATAAAAAATAATCCTACACTAACAAATCATTCTAAACACTAACAAAATCCTACACTAATAATAATCACCCCTATTATTAAACACTAACACAAAATCCTAAACACTAACAAAATTCACCCATATTTTAACACTAACAAATCCTATTCTAAACATAATAATCACCCCTATTCTAAACACTGACAAAATTCTAAATGCTAACACAAAATCCTAAACACTAACAATCGTAATTAAGCACTAACAAATCTTATAAACAAAATTAACCTAAACAAATCCTAATTAAGCACTAACAAATCCTATAAACAAATTAACCTAAACAAATTCTAATTAAGCACTAACAAATCCTATAAACAAATCCTAAACAAAACCTTATTAAGCACTAACAAATTAATCTTACCTGGTGATGGTGGCAGGCGGTGGCCGAAGGCCGGAGCTGCTGGTGTGGCTGAAGGTGCTGCCAGCGAGGTGCGGCGCCGGTAGGAGGGCGCGCGCGGACCGGCGGGGGCGCGGGTGCGGTGCAGACGCAGGCGTGGGCGTACGTGCTCGTCGGCGCCGGAGTTGGGCGTGGCCGGCGCGGAGGGAGGCGTACGTGCTCGTCGACGCTGGAGTTGGGCAGCCTGGTGGCGTCTGGTCTTCTGGTAGCCTCCAATTCTCCCGATGCGTGGAACGCACCGGGGAGAAGGCCCCATTTTATACCCCCTCTAGTCCCGGGGTCTCTAGTCCTGACTGGTGCAACGCACCGGGACTGGAGGGGGGGCGTTTCATTTTTCGCGCGATGGGCAGACCCTTTAGTCCCGGCTGGTAACCTGGGCCGGGACTAAAGGCCCAAATTTGCGCGCGATGGGCCAAAACCAGCGCGCGCTGTGTCTTTTTTTCAAATTTTCGAATATATCATTTAAAACATTTAAATTATACTTTTTTGCATACTTATGAATTTGAGAAAACTTTCAACATGAAAAGTGCTTGAATTTGAATAATTAATCCAAATCCATTTTCTTTTTTATAAAATAATTATTTTAAATAGTGAAATTATTAACCATTTTGCCATTATGAATTTAAAAATGCATTAACTATTATTTTTTGTATAATTTTGAATCTCACTAAACTTTCAATATGAAAAGTTCTTGAATTTGAATAATTAATCCAAATCAATTTTATGTTTTATAATATAATTATTTTAAATAGTGAAATTATTAACCATTTTGCCATTATCAATTTAAAAATGCATTAACTATTATTTTTTGCATAATTTTGAATCTCACTAAACTTTCAACATGAAAAGTTCTTGAATTTGAATAATTAATCCAAATCAATTTTCTGTTTTATAAAATAATTATTTTAAATAGTCAAATTATTAACCATTTTGCCATTATCAATTTAAAAATGCATTTTAGTCCCGGTTGTATCGACTAACAGGGACTAAAGATATTTCCCGCCATTTCCCACCGCTTCCCGCCATGTTTTCCCGCCCTTTCCTCTGAAACGAGATTTTAGTCCCGGTTGTATCCACTAATCGGGACTAAAGATATTTCCTGCCATTTTCCCACTGCTTCCCGCCATGTTTTCCCGCCCTTTCCATCTATATATAGGCCGGTCGCGCCATGGTTATGCACACATCCACACCTTCCTCTCTCACAAAAATGGACATAGCCTACTGGGCCATTCTGACCCTCGAGGAGATCGAGACGCTGTGCGCCTCCAGATACCCTTGCCCACCAGGCTACCGATCGCCCGCCGGCTGGATGCAGAGCGCTGGAGGGGTTCCTGTCCCTCCTGTGCCTCAAGGATCCGCCCGACAGGCGGCCATCATGAATCACTTCTACCACGAGCTCACGCCGGAGCAGCGGATGGATCCCCAGTTGGATCCCGACAACTACGACACCTGGAATGCCTTCTTCACTGACCGGCGGGAAAGGGAGCTCGCCAGGTACGAGGGTGATGGCCCGCCCCCGATGAACCACAACGAAGCCGCCCGCCGCCTGTGGTGGGCAAACCGTACTATCATCGGCGTGATGCTCTACATCGCCGGGGAGACCATCCTCGACTACGGTGCCCAGAAGTCCACCGCCATAGAGCCACAAGAAGGCCCCTCCCCCGCCCGGCGGTAGCGGCATCGTCTTCCATGAGACCCCTCCCCTTCCTACCGTGAATCGGAGGCTAGGCTGGCAGGTGCCCCCCGTATATGCCATGGCTGGGCTGAGGATCGAGACGCGTGCGCCTAGCCACGACGACGATGACGATGACGAAGAAGACCCTGAAGCTGTGTACTATAGGACTAGGCATGATTATGACTAAAGGGGCGACTTTAGTCCTGAGTTTTAGCTAGTCCCGGTTTGTCCTGGTTTTTAATATTAATAAATGTATTGAGTGTTAGTCCCGGTTTTTGGCTGGACCGGGACTAATGGGGGCCTTTAGTCCCGATTCCGTAGTCTCAGTTTTTAAATATTAATAAATGTCTTGAGTGTTAGTCCCGTTTTGTGGTTGGACCGGGACTAAAGGGGGGCCTTTAGTTCCGATTCATACTACGACTTTCCCAAACTTTGAAGATGTTGTCCTGATTCGTACTTACCATGAAGATCTGATCTCGAAACACGTGTGGTCACATATTAGGGAGTGCCTCTATGACCAGTTTCTTAGAGATGCCGGAGGACTGGGCTCCGGAGGCATCTCCCTGAAACTGGCCGTAGTGGTGTCCCTACTTTCACACACCATCTTGCATCTTGTAACTTCTCTAACTAGATTAATACGTCTAGGAGCTAACTAGCTAGTTTCACATATTAGGGAGTGCCTCTATGACTAACTTGTTGGAGATGCCAGAGGACTGGGCTCCAGCGGCATCTCCCTCAAGCTGGCCGAGTGGTGTCCCTGCTCTCGCAAACCATCGATCTTGGAGATGCCTCAAACTGGCTGGAGGACTGGACTAACAAGGATGCCTGTTTATAGTACAAGTAGCTCAGCATAGTGTCGACACTCATGACATAATGTCGACACTCACCCCTATTATTAGTGTTGACTCATGTTTTGTCCCGGTTGGTGTCTCCAACCGGGACTAAAGGTTTAGCTTTAGTCCTGGTTGGCGACACCATCCAGGACAAGGTACAAGCCGCACGACATAATATCGACACTCACCCATATCATTAGTGCAGCATGGCCCAGCCTGCCATAATCCCTTCAGTAGCGGTTGGTTTCTCCAACTGGGACTAAAGATAAATCCTCTATTTATAGGTTATTCCCTCTATTTATAGGCCTTTCCCTTTATTTATAGGCTGTCCGATCCAGCCTTCCCACCCTTTCCCTCTATTTATAGGGCGACCGTCATGGCCACCCACACATACACACATTCCTCATAGCCTACATTAGGATGCCCATCCCACATCCTCGTAGTCGACTCGGCGGCAACGATGGAGTACTGGGCTCCACCGGGCATGTTTGAGCCTCGGCTCCGCTAGGCTGGTGTTGGAGATATGCCCTAGAGGCAATAATAAATGTAGTTATTATTATATCTTTGTGTTTATGATAAATGTTTACATTCATGCTATAATAGTATTAACCAGAAACATTAATACTTGTGTGATTGGTAAACGAAATTAGAGTCCCTAGTAAAGCCTCTTTATAATACTAGCTTGTTGATTAATAGATGATCATGGTTTCTTGATCATGAACATTTGAGATGTTGTTAATAACAAGGTCATATCATTAGGAGAATGATATGATGGACATACTCCTATAGATAAGCGTAGCATAAAGATCAAGTCATTTTAATAGTTCAATTGCTATAAGCTTTCTGATACATAGTAACCTAATTCCTTCGACCATGAGATCATGCTTATCACCATCACCGGAAGGATGCTTTGATGACATCAAACACCACACCGTAACTGGGTGGCTATAAAGGTGGCATTGAGTGTTTGGAAAGTATGGGTTGAGACACATGGATCAAGAGTGGGATTTGTCCATCCATATGACAGATAGATATACTCTGGGACCTCTCGGTGGAATGTCATCCAATTAGCTTGCAAGCATGTGATTGTCTCACAAGGGATCACATATCATGGGAACGAGAAAAGAGTACTTATCGGTAACGAGGTTGAACTAGGTATGCAGAGATACCGACGATCAAAACCTCGGATAAGTAAACTATCGTGAGACAAAGGGAAATTGGTATCGTATGTAAGTGGTTCATTTGATCGCAAAGTAATCATATAAATATGTGGGAGCCATATGAATTTCCAGATTCCTCTATTGGTTATTGTTCGGAGAAGTGTCTCGATCATGTCCGCATAATTCACGAACCGTAGGGAGACACACTTAAGGATTCGATGTTGTTGAGTAGTTATGGAATGATGAGTAAGAGACTGAATGTTGTTCGGAGTCTCGGATAGGATCCGGGATATCATGAGGAGATCCGGAATGGTCCAGAGAGTAGGATTCATATAAGGAAAGTCCAGTTTCGGAGTTGGGGAATGATTCCGGTGTTTTCATCGGGAATGTTCTAGAAGGTTCCGGAAGGTCCGGCACTCCGGAGGGGAAGGGTACATGAATGTGTCATGACAATGTGGAATGGTTGCATCATGTACTAGGTATCATGGCTGGGAAAAATAAAGGGAGAAATCAAATCCTAGTTTGAAAAGTCAAACGCCAATTTGAAAAGTCAAACGGCAGTTTTGCTTGGTGGAGGGAGAGTAGGAAACCTACTTGGGGAGGAGTTCCTCTCCCTCCACCCGCCGGCCAAGGAGGCCGACTTGGGGGAGGACTCCCTTCCCTTGGCCGCACCCTCCCACCTATAAAAGGAGGGGCAGGGCTGCCCCTCTTCGCTACACCCAAAACCACCCAAACCCTAGCCCTAGTCGCCGACTACCACAAGTCGCAGCCGCCCTAGGGTTTCCTCCTTGCCGCCGAGTTGGGGCTCTCCCAAATCCCTAGCCGTCGGCCAAGCTTCCTCCCTTGGTGCCTCTACACCCTAGATCGCCAAGGCCTCTCTCATAGTCCACCATACTCGCTCCGGCTTAAGGCGAAGCCCTGCGAGATCTTCCCTCTACTTCCGGTACCACGTCGTCGTGCTGCCGGAATCGCGAGGAGAGTGCTACAACCTCCGCTGCCTGCTGGAACAAGGGAGAGGAAGGTCTTCGTCGAGTACCGAACGTGTGACCGACTGCGGAAGCGCTTCCGGAAGGATCGTCTACGCGATCTTGAGATCGGCAAGAGTATGACTACATCACCCACGAGAATCTGCTCTCGTTAACCGCTTTGGAATCTTCGAGGGTGAGTTCCTCTATCGACTCGTTGCTACAATCTAGTAGATAGATCTTGGCTTGTTTGTTTGCATGCGGTAGAAATATTTTGTTTTCCATGCTATGAACCCCTACAGTGGTATCAGAGCCGTGTCTATATGTAGATCTGTTGCACGAGTAGAACACAATGGTCATTGTGGGCGGTGGTGCTTTTATTATCAATTGCTTCTTGTGTACTTTGCATCTTGCGGTATGATGGGATGAAGAGGCCCGGGCTAACCTTACATGACATCGTTCATGAGACTTGCTCCACGCTCAACATGCAACTTGTATTGCATAAGTGGCTTTGTGGGTGTCTGTCTCTCCCATTATAATATAGATCCAATTTACAACGGGCACTTGATAGTTCAAACATCAACGTTGTGGTTCTTGTTCGTAAGTTAGATCGACACTTATTGAAACCCAAACCATGTAAAATATGCAAAGAAAATTAGAGGCGTCTAACTTTGTTTTGCAGGGGTGTGATGTGATGTGATATGGCCATGATTGTGATTATATTTGATGTATGCAATGTTCCTTATTGTAAGTTGGCAACCGACAGGAGCCATATGGTTGTCTTTAAATTCTGTTAAGACCCGCGTGTCTATTCAAAGTAGTTGTAATAGTTGGAGTTGGTGGACGTCAACCATGAAACGGCGCCATTGACCTTGACGCTATGCCGGTGATGATGGAGATCATGTTCGTTCTTAAGATGGAGATCGGAAGCACAAGAAGAAAGGCCATATCATATCACATATTTCGAATTGCATGTGATGTTAATCCTTTATGCATCTTGTATTGCTTAGTTAACGATCGTAGAATTATAAGATGATCCCTCATGCACATAAATTTCAAGTTTTAAAGTGTTCATCCTTAGTAAGCATCGTTGCTAAAGCTTGTTGTTTTGAAGCACCACGTGATGATCGGGTGTGTTAGATTCTACAAGTGTATACAACGTGAGCATGCCAGATTTGCTCATGCGGAAGCTAAGGTTTGATCTTGACGAGCCTAGCATGTACAGACATGGTCTCGGAACACGGATCACCAAAAGGTAAAGCATGAGTCATATAGTAGATATGATGAACATGTCGATTATTCGCCATTGAAGCTACATCAACTCTCGTGATGATCGGTTTTGATGTGGTGGATTTGGTTCATGTGATCACTAAAACAATGTGAGGGATATTGTTTTGAGTGGGAGTTCACCTAGATTAATTTAACTATTAATTAGAACTCAATTTGTCATAAACTTAGTCTAAACTATTGCAAATATGTTGTAGATCAATGACGGCCCCTACCATCAATTTTAATGTGTTCCTAGAGAAAGAAAAGTTGAAAAAAATGGAAGCAACTTCGCGGATTGGTTCCGCAATTCGAGGATTGTCCTCAATGCTGGTAATTTGACCTATGTGCTGGATGCACCGCTCGGTGACCCACCTGCAGCTGATGCTACCAATGAAGTAAAAAATGTTTACCTCACTCAGAAGAATCAGTACTCCATAGTTCAGTGTGCTATCTTGTATGGTTTGGAATCAGAGCTTCAGAAAAGGTTTGAGAACCATGACCCACATGATATTGTCCCTGAACTCAAAATGATATTTGAGGCTCATGCGGAAGTTGAGAGTTATGAGGCTTCTGAAAAGTTCTTTAACTGCAAGATGGAAGAGGGCAGCTCCGTCAATGAGCATGTGCTTAAGATGTCTGGGCACGCAAACAAACTCCAAAGTTTGGGTATAGTGATTCCTAATGCTTGGGGATTTACCGTGTCCTCCAATCACTGCCACAAAGTTACAAGAACTTTGTGATGAACTACAATATGCAAAACATGAACAAGACGTTGCCAGAACTCTTCTCCATGTTGAAATCTGCAGAAGTGGAGATCAAGAAAGAGCATCAAGTGTTGTTGGTCAATAAGACCACCAAATTCAAGAAAGGCAAGTCTAAGCAAAAGGGAAACTTCAAGAAGGGTGGTAAGAAAGTTGCCACACCGGCGAAGAAGACCAAGGCTGGACCTAAGGCTGATACTGGGTGCTTTTACTGCAAGGGAGAGGGTCACTGTAAGCGGAATTGCCCAAGTACTTGGCGGATTTGAAGAACGGCAACATCAAGAAGAAAGGTATATTCGATATACATGTTATTGATGTGTATCTCACTAGTACTCGTAGTAGTGCCTGGGTATTTGATACTAGTTCGGTTGCTCATATTTGTAACTCGAATAGGTACTGCAGAATAAACGGAAGCTAGCGAAGAACGAGGTGACGATGCGCGTTGGAAATGGATCAAAGGTTGATGTGATCGCGGTCGGCATGCTACCTCTTCATCTACCACGTGATTAGTTTTATACTTAAATAATTGTTATTTGGTGCCTGCATTGAGCATGAACATTATATCAGGATCTTGTTTATTGTGAGACGGTTACTTGTTTAAGTCCGAGAATAATGGTTGTTCGATTTATATGAGTAATATGTTTTATGTACATGCACCTTTGATAGATGGTCTATTCTTATTGAATCTCGATAGTGGAAATACACATATTAGTAACATTGTAGCTAAACGTTTGAAATTGAGCGATAACTCGACCTATATGTGGCACTGTCGTATTGGTCACATTGGAGTGAAGCATATGAAGAAACTCCATTCTGATGGACTTCTTGAATCACTTGATTTCGATTCACTTGAAAGATGTGAAGCATGTCTGATGGGTAAAATGACTAAGACTCCATGTTCTGGTATGATGGAGCGAGCTACGGACTTATTGGAAATCATACATACCGATGTGTGTGGTCCAATGAGTGTAGCATCGCGCAGTGGTTATCGTTATGTTCTTACCTTCACGGATGACTTGAGTAGATATGGGTATATCTATTTCATGAAACATAAGTCCGAAACTTTCGAGAAGTTTAAGGAATTTCAAAGTGAGGTGGAGAATCAATGTAAAAATAAGATTAAATTTCTACGTTCTGATCGTGGAGGTGAATATCTAAGTTACAAGTTTGGCGAGCATTTAAAGAAGTGCGGAAAACCTTCACAATTGACACCGCCGGGAACACCATAGCGTAATGGTGTGTCCGAACGTCGTAATCGAACTCTCTTAGATATTTTTCGTTCTATGATGTCACTTACAGATTTACCGCTATCGTTTTGGGGTTATGCATTAGAAACAGCCGCATTCACTTAAAAAGGGCACCATCTAAATCCGTTGAAACGACACCGTATGAATTATGGTTTGGGAAGAAACCTAGATTGTCGTTCCTTAAAGTTTGGGGTTGCGAAGCCTATGTAAAGAAGTTATAACCGGACAAGCTTGAACCCAAAGTGGAAAAATGCATCTTCATAGGATACCCGAAGGAAACTATTGGGTATACCTTCCATCATAGATCCGAGGGCAAAATCTTCGTTGCCAAGAATGGATCCTTTTTAGAGAAAGAATTTCTCTCGAAAGAAGTGACTGTAAGGAAAGTAGAACTCGACGAGGTTGTTGAACCTTCTCTCGAACTTGCGAGTAGCGCAGCACCGGAAAAGTTCATGTGGTGCCTACACCAATAAGAGAGGAAGCTAATGATGATGATCATGAAACTTCGGTTGAAGTTGCTACAGAACCTCGCAGGTCAACAAGAACTCGTACCACTCCTGATTGGTATGATCCCGTTATGTGTGTCATGTTGGTGGACAACACCGATGACCCTGCGACATATGAGGAAGCGATGATGATCCCAGATTCCAATAAATGGGAAGACGCCATGAAATCCGAAATTGGATCCATGTATGAAAACCAAGTATGGACTTTGGTGGACTTACCGGATGGCCGGAAGGCTGTCGAGAACAAATGGATTTTCAAGAAGAAAACAGATGCTGATGGTAATGTTACTGTCTATAAAGCTCGACTTGTCGCAAAAGGGTTTCGACAAATTCAAGGAGTTGACTACAATGAGACTTTCTCACCAGTAGCGAAACTAAAGTCTGTGAGGATTGTGCTAGCAATCGCTGCATATTACGATTATGAGATATGGCAAATGGATGTCAAAACGGCGTTCCTCAATGGAGACATTGATGAAGAGTTGTATATGATGCAACCCAAAGGTTTTGTCGATCCTAAAGATGCTAACAAGGTATGCAAACTTCAACGGTCCATATATGGGTTGAAGAAAGCATCCCGAAGTTGGAATCAATGTTTTGATAAGGTAATCAAAAGTTTTGGTTTTATACAAACTTATGGAGAAGCTTGTATTTACAAGAAAGTGAGTGGGAGCTCTGTAGCATACTTAATACTATATGTAGATGATATATTGTTGATTGGGAATGATGTAGACCTTCTTAATAGTGTCAAGGAATATTTGAATAATAGTTTTTCAATGAAAGATCTTGGCGAAGCAGCTTACATATTAGGCATAAAGATTTATAGAGATAGATCGAGACGCCAAATATCATTGTCACAAGGTACATATTTGGACAAAGTTCTAAAGAGGTTTGGAATGGAAGATAGCAAGAAAGGGTTCTTGCCCATGTTGCCCAATACGACGTTGAGTAAAACTCAAAGTCCAGCAACGGCAGAGATAGAGAAAGGATGAATAAGACTCCCTATGCCTCAGCCATAGGATCTCTAATGTATGCCATGCTATGTACTAGACCCAACATTGCATATGCTGATAGTTTAACTAGCAGATATCAAAGTGATCCAGGAGTGGATCATTGGACAGCGGTCAAAAACATCCTTAAGTACTTGAGAAGAACTAAGGATATGGTTCTTTCTTATGGAGGTGATGAACAGCTCGTTGTTAATGGTTACACCGATGCTAGTTGGAACACCGATCCGGATGATTCTAAATCTCAATCTGGATATGTATTTACTTTGAATGGTGCAACAGTTAGCTGGAGGAGTGCAAAGCAAAGCCTTGTGGCGAGATCTTCAACTGAATCGGAATACATAGCCGCTTCGAAGGCTTCACAAGAAGCGATATGGATGAAGGAATTCATTACAGAGGTCGGTGTGGTTCCAAGTGCGCTGGAACCAATGTCTATCTACTGTGATAACATGGGCGCCATAGCCAATGCGCAAGAACCAAGGTCACACAAGAAGCTGAAGCACATCAAGCTATGTTTTCACGCTATTCGAGAACATATCCAAGATGGTGACATAAAGATTTGCAAAGTACACACAGATCTAAATGTGGCGGATCCGTTGACTAAACCTCTCCCGAGGGCAAAACATGACCAACACCAAACTGCCATGGGTGTTCGGTATATTACCATGTAATCTAGATTAGTTGACTCTAGTGCAAGTGGGAGACTGTTGGAGATATTCCCTAGAGGCAATAATAAATGTAGTTATTATTATATATTTGTGTTTATGATAAATGTTTACATTCATGCTATAATAGTATTGACTAGAAACATTAATACTTGTGTGATTTGTAAACGAAATTAGACTCAATAGTAAAGCCTCTTTATAATACTAGCTTGTTGATTAATATATGATCATGGTTTCTTGATCATGAACATTTTATATGTTGTTAATAACAAGGTCATATCATTAGGAGAATGATATGATGGACATACTCCTATATATAAGCGTAGCATAAAGATCAAATCATTTTAATAGTTCAATTGCTATAATATTTCTGATACATAGTAACCTAATTCCTTTGACCATGAGATCATGCTTATCACCATCACCAGAAGGATGCTTTGATGACATCAGACACCCCACCGTAACTGGGTGGCTATAAAGGTGGCATTGAGTGTTTGGAAAGTATGGGTTGAGACACATGGATCAAGAGTGGGATTTGTCCATCCATATGATGGATAGATATACTCTGGGCCCTCTCGGTGGAATGTCATCCAATTAGGTTGCAAGCATGTGACTGGCTCACAAGGGATCACATATCATGGGAACGAGAAAAGAGTACTTATCGGTAACGAGGTTGAACTAGGTATGCAGAGATACCGACGATCAAAACCTCGGATAAGTAAACTATCGTGAGACAAAGGGAAATTGGTATCGTATGTAAGTGGTTCATTCGATCACAAAGTAATCGTAGAAATATGTGGGAGCCATATGAATTTCCAGATTCGTCTATTGGTTATTGTTCGGAGAAGTGTCTCGATCATGTCCGCATAATTCACGAACCGTAGGGAGACACACTTAAGGATTCGATGTTGTTGAGTAGTTATGGAATGATGAGTAAGAGACTGAATGTTGTTCGGAATCTCGGATAGGATCCAGGATATCACGAGGAGATCCAGAATGGTCCGGAGAATAAGATTCATATCAGGAAAGTCCAGTTTCGGAGTTGGGGAATGATTCCGGTGTTTTCATCGGGAATGTTCTAGAAGGTTCTGGAAGGTCCGGCACTACGGAGGGGAAGGGTACATGAATGTGTCATGACAATGTGGAATGGTTGCATCATGTACTAGGTATCATGGCTGGGAAAAATAAAGGGAGAAATCAAATCCTAGTTTGAAAAGTCAAACGCCAATTTGAAAAGTCAAACGACAGTTTTGCTTGGTGGAGGGAGAGTAGGAAACCTACTTGGGGAGGAGTTCCTCTCCCTCCACCCTCCGGCCAAGGAGGCCGACTTGGGGGAGGAATCCCTTCCCCTTGGCCGCGCCCTCCCACCTATAAAAGGAGGGGCAGGGCTGCCCCTCTTCCCTACACCCAACACCACCCAAACCCTAGCCCTAGTCGCCGCTGCCCTAGGGTTTCCTCCTAACCGCCGAGTTGGGGCTCTCCCCAAGACCTAGCCATTGGCCAAGCTTCCTCCCTTGGTGCCTCGAAACCCTAGATCGCCAAGGCCTCTCTCATAGTCCACCATACTCGCTCCGGCTTAAGGCGAAGCGCTGCGAGATCTTCCCTCTACTTCCGGTACCACGCCGTCGTGCTGCCGGAATCGTGAGGAGAGTGCTACAACCTCCGCTGCCTGCTGGAACAAGGGAGAGGAAGGTCTTCATCGAGTACCAAACTTGTGACCGTCTGCGGAAGCGCTGCCGGAACGCAGCGTCGGAAGGATAGTCTACGCGATCTTGAGATCGGCAAGAGTACGACTACATCACCCACGAGAATCTTCTCTCGTTAACTGCTTTGGAATCTTCGAGGGTGATTTCCTCTATCGACTCGTTGCTACAATCTAGTAGATAGATCTTGGCTTGTTTGTTTGCATGCGATAGAAATTTTTTGTTTTCCATGCTACGAACCCCTACAGCTGGCACCGGATGGTGCTACCTTCCGGGACGCGTAGCTTGGTGATGAATCCGGGTGTCGTCATCGATCCGGAGCTTCTTTGGTGGAGGTCGCCAAGTCCAGGAAGCGTGCGGAGGGAGCCAACCACCAAGGAGGTGGTACGTCATCGTGTCAGGGAGGAGGACGAGCACGTCCATCGCTATATGGCCGCGTTGGACACCAGGGTCGACGATACCTGGCAGATTCTTCAGGGATCTCACCCGAGCTATGCTCGTGTGATGGTTCCTTCTCTTTGGATTTTCACCTCCCGCGGCTTAGGCACTGGGAGTCGTCGTCAAGTTTGATTGAGCAAGATGACCAATGTTGCATGCATGTGGATCTGGTAACATGTTTGACTCACAATATGATTACATAAAAGGTTTAATATATTACATATATCACCAACATCCATATCTAGTGTTGATGTTTTCTTCTGCGCCATAGCCATGGAGAATCTTCATCATTTAACAGGAGGCTTTGGTCAGTTTTCACTTTGAAGGGCGGTATTTCATGAAAATTATTATAATCTTCTGACATATCTGTCTTGTCATCCACTCCCACGATGTTTCTTTTCCCTGAAAGAACTATGTGGTGCTTTGGCTCGTTGGACGATGTATTCTTTTGCTGATTTCTTTTTCTCGGTTTCGTAGACATGTCCTTCACATAGAAAACCTAAGCCATTTCGTTGGCTAGGACGAATGGTTCTTCCATTTTACGCAATATTGTTGAGATCCACGGTTGCCATGCCATACTTTTCGTCTACATGTACCCCGCCTCCTGTCATCTTGACCCCACTAGTGGGAAAACCCTTATCCACAGGCCCCTTGTTCGTGGCGCACCAGAAAGAATGCGCCACTAACAAGGTTATCTGTGGCGCATGCGCAAATTATGCGCCACTAACTCCAACATATCTGTGGCGCACGCCGGATCGGTGCGCCACGCATAAGGCGGGTCCCACCTCTGACGGTCGGCTACCACTATCTGTGGCGCGCGGAAACTGGGGTGTGCCACGAACTACCCTGACTTAGCCAAAATAATGGCATTGCCTCGCTCCCTTCCCTCCCATTCTTCTCCCCCAAAATTCCCATGCACTCTTGCCTGATCTCGCTCCCCCGCCGCTCGTCGGACCGCCCGCCAGCGCCATCGCTCGCCGGACCGCCCGCCACCGCCTCCCGTCCGCATGTACTCTGCCGTCCTCTCCCATCTCTCTTTATCCCCCTTGTTGACGAACCAACGAACCCTAACCGCCGCGCTCGCCTCGATCTCCCCTCCCCTCCGCCTATCCCCTCTTCCCACCCCTCTCTAACCTCTCCCCTCTCCGGTAGCCACCACAGGAGGAGGAGCACCTCAGGAGGAGGCCCGCCCGCACCAGGAGGAGGCCCGCGCGCACCTGCAGGAGGAGGAGGCCCGCCCGCACCACCGTCCTCGACAAGGCCAAGCTCGCCACCAAGACGACACTCCACCACGTGAGCCTCTCCCTCCCCTCCCTGCCTCTCCATCTTACAAAAATTTTGAAGGCTTCCTGTGGTATTGCACGAATCATGGTAGGGTAGTGTTGTCGGCTGTTTCTGGGGAAGGTTTCCTGGAAATGAATAATTCAAATTAAGATGTTGTAATGTTATGACACTGAAAGATGCTGTAATAATTCTGCTATGACACTGTTATAATTCAATTAAGATGATGTAATAATTCAAATTGGAATATGTAATACTAGCAGAGAGATATGTATTCCACTATGAAAGCCATTTGTGAAAACTGGAAGATGGACCAGTAGCAATTGGCTACACATAAAGATATACTAGTTGATAAAACTTCAAAGAGTGTTTGGTTGTGGCTTATTTTACTTCTGTATGAGCAATTTCAAAGAGTGATATATATTAGGATCAATCCATTAGTTAATCATACTCAATTTGCTAATTACATATATATTCATTTTAGTTTGTGCACTTCCAGTATAGTTACTGAAATTTCAAAGAGTGCACAAATAGTTATCTATTTAGGGAGATTTTCTAGGAATAAATAATCCATAATGTAGTGCAAGTTAAATATTTGTGTAAGCTGTAATATATGCAAAGGATATATAATTAGAGAGTGATAATCCTGATCATGGGCTTGTTGTAACATATGTGTGGAAGTGAGTGTTCTACATGGTTGATGTTGAACTAGGAATCGCCATCATGAGTATAATAGTTGTACTTGTTTGTTAAGTTGGTGCCATGATGTGTTCTCTACAAGTTTCCTGGTGTTGCCATAGCATTGTTTGTTCCATGCTGCAAAATGTATCTGGGATCCTTCTGTAACTTGACTATGTTCTTGTTTTTCTGGGGCAGGAGCTATTGATATGAATCTTCATGTGATTTTGTGTTTCCTATCTTGATATTCTGAGTGCTTGATCTAACAAAGTTTTCCATATTCTTAACTGGACAGGGTGCCTTGCCTTCTCCTTTTAGTTGTAGCAAATGTTTTATGTTAGATTTTTAGTTGTAGCAAATGCTTTATGTTAGCAAATGTCAAAGATCATTCTTATGGCCTAAACATAGTTGCCTGCCTTCTATTTTAAAAAAAGTCTAGAAAGATGTTGCTCATGATGCTTAACTAATACTATTGCAGATGATGCTTTACTGTTTAGGGCAACAAAACTTAGTGTGTACATACTGTAGTAGTTCATACAGTTGATCATGCATAGTTTAATTACTTAGGGTTCTTAGTAGTTTAGGTTACAGTGTAGAGTTGTTCTGGATGTTAATCATCCATTCGATTACATGTGTAGAGTTGTAGAGTTTCAAAATGGATCAGATACTGAAAGGCCTTGGCTCTCGAATTTGTAGATTCCATGCTGTTCCTCGCGAAGGTGATACCAGGCGAGGACAGAGGTTCCGCAGGGCGATTTTTCCGGAATATGATCTCCGAGGTGGTCCACGCGATGCATCGGCCTCTGCATCAGCGAGCAGCTGCCTTGGAGGAGATCTCGGAGAGATGCAAGGTGCGGGGCTGGCCACTTCTGACTCAGAGGGACTCTGGTGGGTGACTGCTGCAGGCCCTAGCGGTGAGCTCGGATGTCGTGGCGTTAGGCTGCGTTAGCCGACTTGCCGTCGAGGGAACACTCGGTGGTGTTGATGGTCAGGGACACCAGCACCTCGGAGCAGTGCCTGATGTCCGTGGAGCAACAGAGTGTGGTCCACCTACTGGATTCCACCCATGCCCAGCGAGCGTCCCCGAGGTTGAGCAGAGTGGAGCTCGACTCGTTCTGTCTGCAATTCATTCAGGAGATAGAGGCTGCGGGGGCTCGTCTGGAGCAGTCGAATCTGCGTCAATCGTGAATTCGTGCGATGGTGGGGAAATTGCTTTGAGGCAGAGCTCGGTTACTGATTCTGAGCACTCATGGCCAGATTCCCCTCCGCCGACTCCGATTTCAGGGATGAAGAGTCTCTGGATCACTCCCCCACAGCCTGAGAGACTTGCTCGCGTCGAATATCATCTGTGGCGCCGCCTCCGTTGTCCTCTATTCAGTCATAGTCTAGGTCATGATCGACGATGATCGAATATGTATCGAGATGCATGTGTGATTTCGAACTTGTACTCTCCCATGACTTGTGTGTAACACTTGGACTCTCTGTATTGATGTATTTTGGCACTTTTTGATGAATTTTAGTGAGTTTATGGGTATTCTTGTGAGTTTTGTGCATTTCTGTGATATATTGTTGTATTCTAGTATATTTCCTGTGTATTCTGTGTATTTCTGCTGTATTCTGGTATTTTTTTTGAAATCCTGAGACAAGTTAGTGGCGCATGAATTTATCTAGTTAGTGGTGCACGTTATTAGTGGCGCATAGAAATAGGGTGCGCCACAGATGATATTCGTGGCGCACATCAGGACGGTGCGCCACGGATAACATGGTAGTTAGTGGCGCACGTCGCGGTGCGCCACGAACTTCCTGTAGTTAGTGGCGTCTTACTCGTGGCGCACGGGGGGTGCGCCACTAACCCCAAAAAGTGTGCGTCACGGATAGGCTTTTCCCTCTAGTGCCCATTTGCACCAAAACAAAGGGACCTTAAAAGTAGGTCCATACTCAAGTTTCCATATCTCCTCTATGTACCCATAATATGTGTCCTTCTTCCCATTGTTATATGTTGCATCAAAGCGGACACCACTGTTTTGGTTGGTGCTCTTTTTATCTTGGGTGATCGTTTAAAATGTATTACCATTTACCACGTACCCTTGGAGAGTACATATAGTCGAAGATGGTAACCGTGACAACAAGTACAGCTGATATTCAATAGTGTTGTTCTTCATGAGATGTTTCTACAACCAACTGCCAAAAGTGTCCTCGTGTTCCACTTTAATCGAGGAGTCAAGCTTCCCCGGGTTTTCCGAGCGAACAATAATCTTATTTATCGATATACGGAGCCACCAAGGTGGAATTGTGTGGAACTGTGTAGTGGGCTTTATTGAAAGCATCCATGTCCATACATAACATTGTTTTCCTTCCTAGTGTGCCTTTTCTAGTCAGCCTCCCCTAATACCGAGATTCAGGAACACCAATTGGCTTAAGGTCAGGAAGAAAGTCAACACAAAACTCAATGACCTCCTCTGTTCCATAGTCCTTGGAGATGCTTCCTTCTGCCCTAGCACGGTTATGAACATATTTCTTTAAGACTCTCATGAACCTTTTGAAGGGGAACATATTGTGTAGAAACACAAGACCGATAATTCTAATCTCTTCGACTAGGTGAACTACGAGGTGCGTCATAATATTGAAGAAAGATGGAGGGTACAACAACTCGAAGCTGACCAGACATTGGACCACATCAATCTGTAACCCTGATAGACTTTCTGGATTGATTACCTTATGAGAAATTACATTGATGAATGCACATACCTTCACAATGGCCAGTCGAACATTTTCTTGTAGAATCCTCCTCAATAAAACCAGAAGCAATTGAGTCATAAGCACGTGGCAGTCATGGGACTTTAGGTTTTGAATTTTTTTCTCTTTCATATTTGCTATTCCCTTTATGTTAGACGAGAAGCCAGACGGGACCTTGATACTGAAAAGGACTTCAAAAAAGATTTCATTCTCACTGGTAGAAAAGGGCCCATGCGTCCCGGTTGGTAAGGGCCATTAGTCCCGGTTGCCCAACCGGGACGGGGCAATCGGGACTAAAGCTCTAACCTTTAGTCCCGGTTGCCCCACCAACCGGGACAAATGGGGCACATGTGGCGGCATCAGAGCGCGAGGGGGTGTGGAGCATTAGTCCCGGTTCGTAACACGAACCGGGACTAATAACCTGCTGCCGCAGCAGAGATTTGTCCCATTTCTCTGCCGCGGCAGAGAATTCATTTTGGCACATTTTGTTGCCGCGGCAGCATTTTCGCCACTTTTTGTGCCGCAACAGAGAATTCATTTAGGTTGTTTCATTGTTTATTTAGTGTTTTGCACTTATCAATGAAGGAACCTTATATTACACAAGATCATCATGACAACATTACATTCAATACACGGATCGAGTTCATGCACTACATACAAAAGTTGCTATTCGATGCTACCGGCCAATTTCTTGAAAGTTGCTATTTTTACAATTCCTATTGTCTATACACAGCCGAGTAGTATTCCCCTTGTGTGTTTAGGACTTCTGCATCCAAGAATGCCGCCAATTCCTCCTGTATTGCTCGTATGCGATCCTTTGGCAGAAGACCGTCCCGTAGACGTTCGATCTGATTTAAAAAAGGAGTCAGCCTATATGAATATGAAACTAAACACAATTTGATTGTAATTAAAAACTATAGAAATTGTTTACGTACGTGGAGTTGCTCTAAATTTCTGCCCTTCTCATCGCACGTCTGCCGGATGAACTCGCATACATAGTATCCACATAGATTGTTACCTGGTCCCTGCGTCAGGCACTTTACGACAACAAAGTTCAATCAAAATAATAATCAAGCATGATAATAACTGTATCAAAACTAGAATCAAAGAGATGCGCGGATATAGCTAGTGGTGCTTACATCTAGTGGTTGAAATGTAAGATCCTCTTTCCAAACACCCCTAGCCTTCTTGGTAAACCGTTTCCAAGCGCTGCCTGGCGTAGAAAACGAATAAAATAAGTTATTAAGTACTTGATATCATAAAATTCACGAACGTTGCCGATATAGTGTCGTAATGATTAGAATTACCGCTGGAGAAGTATCTGCATGTCCTTCCACATCTCAAGGGGTTTATGTTTCGAGTCCATGACTAGTACACGCCCTTTGTCAAGTTGAATGATTAACAGAATATAGTGGTACCTGCGAATGCAGAACTAATCAATTATATACTTAACATCGAGTAAGCGAAATAGAAAGTGTATACAAGACAATAACACTCACTGGAAGTTTTAAGGAAATAGTATTTCCCTTTTGGTTTCTTGAAACCTTAACGCGTGTACTATATTATCCTCCGTATCCTGGGGGCTTATATTGAGATTAGCTTCATGAACCCAATATGGGTCAATGAAGCCAATGTCATAGATTTGTCCTCTGCTGCATTCGAGAATCTTCATTCTGCATATTAAAGTATGATTATATACATGCAATAAACAAAATAATATTGATGGAGACTAAATTAATTACAGAATTAGTACTTACAGACAATAGGCACTCATGATCGATTTGTCCAAGGCGTCTTGATTGAATAATTGAAATAGTTCATCAAATTCAATGGATATCATGTCATCCTTATCTTTCCCATGATGCTTTTTTGTAACCCTCAGCACTATCCAGTTAGCCCCGGCCCTTGTGGCATGCATGTACCAGTTATGCAATCTTCGCATTTTTGTTGGAAGATTGTTTACCTCCTCAGGTTTGACGAGAGGTTTTCCGTACTGGTATTGGTATGCTACTTCACTCACGG
Source organism: Avena sativa (assembly GCA_916181665.1). Classification (NCBI taxonomy): domain Eukaryota; kingdom Viridiplantae; phylum Streptophyta; class Magnoliopsida; order Poales; family Poaceae; genus Avena; species Avena sativa. Next base: position 478,686,329 of record OV702283.1, read on the forward strand.
GGAAGAACTCTAACTGGGATAAGTACTGGGCAATACTCATACCTTGAGCAGCGGCAGCTTCTCCGTATTGTGCAACTACCTCTGGATCATACTGCTCTTCGGCCCCATATTTGCTCGACCCCACATTGGTTTGAGAAATCACCTTGAGAGGGGCGCAAGTCTGTTTTGCTTGTTCTCCGAGCTGGGCAACAGATTTCCCGCTTGCATCAGTACTGCTCTTCGAGGCTTTTTGTGTTGCATGTGACTTGAGAATAGAACGCTCATAGTCTGATGACAGCTTTGGCTCGGGTTGATGAAGAGTCTTTAGCATTTTCAACACTTTGGCTTTTTCTTCTTTGGTGCTGGGGAACTCTGGCTCTTTCGGCCGCCTCAGCTTAGCGAAAAATGTTGTCGTTTCCGCATCAACGATCACCGCAGTCTCCTCTTCAGTACAGTCATAAGCTCTCTTGGGAGGAACCGTTGGTACTTTTGGAAGAGGCTCTTGTTTACGTTTCGGCGATCGCTTACGACGCACAGTAGCGGTACGCTTACGCTTTTTATCCTGAGGCGCCGGCGATGGCTCCCGCGGCGATGGCTGCACCGGAGATTGGTGAGGCGACGGGGCCGGGTGAGGCGACGAAGACGGCTGCCGCGGCAGCGACGACCTCGCTGGAGACGGGTGAGGCGGCGGCGAAGATGGCCTTGGCGTGTGATTTCGAAGCACGATACAATCCTTCGGCCATAGAATGGTGACGTTTTTTGCGTCACCCAGCACAGTCACATCCCCTTCACCAGCAGGGTAGTGAAGATCCAAAACCTCAAATGTGGGCATAGTTTCATCCACGCCGACAACAGCGTAGCCCTCTGGAACCGGACGACTATGGTAAGTTGGTGTGGGTCCAATTGGTAAGGCATAGCCGACCGCCACCTTCATTGATATGTTCACAACTTTGACATGTAGCTCGCAGTGTGTCATCTCTGTGATATCATCCACTGGGTAGCCAACAGGAGCCATCGTCGGTGCATCATCGGCATCGCCATTGTCATCACCCGGGACCTCGGTGGAAGCCACACTGCTTTTTCGATTATTCGATAGGTTGGTAGCATCGAATGCAGTGTGCTGCTGAGATGGGCCGGTAGTACTTTGCTCTTTAAGTGAGTTAATTTCATCTTGTTGTTGCTTTAATCGTTCTTCAATTAAACGCATTCGCTCTTTCTGACTTTCTGCTTCAACTGCCGCCCTGTCCTTACTCCTCTGACGGCTTCTATCAGGATATTTCTTCCTCTCTTCGGGAAACCCAGTCCTCCATGATTGGGAGCCTATTGTGCCTCGTGTTCGTCCATCATGTTCCTTATTTCCAAGGGCGAGTGTGAGCTCATCATTCTCTCTATCGGGAATGAAGTCCCCATATTTAACAGCATTTACTGCTTTTCTCATCCTCTCGATTGGCAAGGGGTCTTCTTTATGTCGTATGTTATATATACACCTCCCTTCCGAGTCCAACGTGCCCCCATGCCCGTAAAACCAATTCCTTGCATGTTCTACCCAATCGTCTATCTCTGGGGTGATATTTTTATCACGCAGTTCCTGCTCAAGTTTCTCCCACTTAGGAATGCCAACCTTGTAGCCACCTTGCCCCATAGTATGGTGATACTTCTTCTTAGCAGCATTCAGCTTATTCGTTTCAGACATTTTCTTAGCTTTTTCTGATTTCTTGTATTCCACAAACTCATCCCAGAATGGTTTTATCTTCTCAAACTGAATATTCTTGAAATCGGGAGTCTTCTTTTTCACGACATAGTCAAGGTGCAATCTTTTCTTCCAGTTGGTGAAAAACTGGGCCATCTTCTTCAAAGCCCACTCCCTGACCTTAGCCTCCATGGCTCTCCCATGTTGTAAGGCGTCCTCAACTGGATCCTCTGCATTTGGATCCAGCTCTATCTTCGGTAGTTTGAAATTAACCATGAGCCTCTTCCACAGTAAATCTTTGGCGTGGTTAGGGACAAATAAACATGTTCCCTCTTCATCCGCATTAGCAGGCCTATTCCAATTTCTAATGGTGATCGGGATTAAGTCCCTAACGATTACTCCACATTGTGCCACAAATTTGGTTGCGACAACTTCGGGAGCTGTCGGTCTGCCGTCTACAGCGACATCTTCGATCCTGAACCTCTCATGGTCTTGCAACTTTTTGGTTGGGCCTCGTCTGCTCTTTTCAGTAGATTCCTTCGATCCGGAGGGCTAAAAGAAGAAAGATCGCCGTTACTATTTCTATATAGATAGCAGATGATTAATTAATGAATTGATTTATATTACATGCACCTTGCTGGAGCGGTCATCTTCTCGATTACACAAGGCATCGCCTTCTCCCTTGCGGAAGGCAACACCTTCAATCTCAAACAAGTTGTCTACTCCGGTAAAAAGAGGATCACCCTCACCGGAGTTGTTCAGAAACGTTGATACGTCTAAATTATCTTCCCCACGGATCACACCTTGGATCAACTCTTCCTTTTCTTCGTCTCTGACGTGTGGGTCCATATTTTCTGCATAGGTGCAAAAACGAATAAGTCAAAGCGGCTAAAGGAGAAAGTTAAGGAGAAACCCTAATATATATGAAGGGAATATGCCCTGAGAGGCAATAATAAAGTGTTTATTATGTGTATTCCAAGTATATGATAGATGTTTATTTTGCATGCTATAATTGTATTAATACGGAAACGTTAATACATGTGTGTTTAATAAACAAACAGAAAGTTCCTAGTTATGCCTCTCTCATAAACTAGCTCGTTGATTAACAAGATGATCAAGGTTTCCTGATCATGGACATTGGATGTTGTTAATAACGGGATCACAACATTAGTGTAATGATGTGATGAACATTCATCCGAAGTATAGCATTACGATCAAAGTCATTGAGTTTATATTGCTATATCAACTTACGAAGTGATCCTAATCCTTAGACCATGAGATCATGTCAATCACTAACACCGGAAGAGTTTCTTGATAACATCAAACGTCACACCGTAACAGGGTGATTATAAAGATGGATTCAGAACTAATAAAGTGTTATGTTGAGGCTCATGGATCGAGAGTGGAATTTGTTCATCCCGATGACGGATAGATATACTCTGGGCCCTCTCGGTGATATCACATTGATTAGCTTGCAAGCAAGTGATTTGATCACTAGAATGTTATATCACAGGAACGAGAAAAGAGTGCATGTCGGTAACGAGATCAAACTAGGTATGGAGATACCGATGATCGAATCTCGGACATGTAATATATCGTGAAACAAAGGGATTAAGATACTAGCATAAAAGGTTCCGACGATCACAAGAAAGTCATCGTTGAATGTGTGGGAGTCAGTATGGGTCTCCAGATCCCGCTTCTGATTATTGATCCGAGAGGGGTCTCGATCATGTCCGCATTATTCACGAACCGTAGGGTGACACACTTAAGAGACACCGACATCCAATTGGAGCAAATGTTTCATGCCGAAAGAATGAACAAGCGCAGGAATTTAATTCACTAGATACCAAAACAGGTTTTCGGGTGAAATTGCATAAAGTGGTTATGCATGTGAAATAGAATTCTAGCAAGGGGTTATTTGTGAATGTTTGTCATTAAAGTAATTGACAAAATTCTGAATAAAATAAAAGAGTTTTCTTTAATGAGAGTTTGCATTAAATTTGGTGGAAATTTAATGGGATTTTTGAGTGGACTTTTGAGTGGAGGGAATTTAGAGGAGTTTTGTGAGTGGAGTGTCCACCCACATGAAGAGGGGAGGGCAAGGGGGCAGCCCCATGCGCCGGCCACCCCCTTGGGGTTCCCCCCCTCCTCCTATAAAAGGAGCCCCCCTCCTCACTTGTCTCTCACACCTCCTCGCGAAGGATCTCTCTCCCCCTCTAGAATTTATTCCCCATGGTCTCGGACTAGCGAGATACATGTTCCCGGTGGCTATTCGGCAAGAAAGAGTTGTGCTTCCGCTGCATCGCTGGAGCGAGGAGGCGGAGGTTGCTCGGTGCCTCGAACGTGTGTGCGAGCACGGATGCGCTGCTGATTTGCGGCGCTAGGACTTCCTCTCGATCTTGAGATCGGCAAGAGATCGTCTACATCAACCACGAGTTGAACTTGTTAAGCTTTGTCGGTCTTCAAGGGTATGTTCTCTACGGATATACATCCGCCTGTTGTTTGTATCTAGTATATAGATCTTGGTATATAGTTCACATCGTAGGAAATTTTTTGTTTTCTATGCTGCGAACCCTGCAGTGGTATCAGAGCCGGATCTATGCGTAGATACTTTACACGGGTAGTACACATATGAGTATGTGGGCGATGATGATCATGTTGTTGCTCCTTTGTTGTGATTTTGGATATTGGTGGCATAGTGGGATGAAGCGGCCCGGACAAACTTTACATGTCCTCGCACATGAGACCTGTTCCACGCTTGACATGCAACTAGTTTGCATAAGTGGCTAGCGGGTGTCTGTCTCTCCTACTATAGTCAATGTCTATTTTTCAAGCGAGTTGTCAACAATTTGATTATCCTCATTGTGGTTCATGTTCGTAGGTAAGAACGGTTCTATCTCGAAAGCCCTAAGCCACGTAAAACTTGCAATGGATAAATTAGAGGCGTCTAGTTTAGATTGTTGCTGGGCTAGTGTTATGATATGGTAGTGTTGTAAGTAGAAGTATGAGATGATACTCTTACAACACACATAGCGTGTAAAATCCATAGACCTTGGATTTACACATATAGGTATGATTGTGATCATACCACGATGCACATGATAGAGATCATCTGCGGGAACCATATAATTTCACTAATAAACATATGATGTTTGATTGCATCTTATATTGTTTGTTTAGCGCTTTGTTAGCATAATAAGATGATCCCTCATTTAAATATCAAGATAAGAATGTGTTCTTCCTTTAGTATGCACCGATTATGTTTTCGTCGCTCCAAGACATCACGTGATGATCGGGTGTTCTTGGATCCACGACCATATTTCGGGTGTAAAACAGTTACACACGCAAATACTAAGGTTCTAACTTGGCGAGCCTAGCATGTACAGACATGGCCTCGGAACACAAACCGAAAGGTTAAGCATGAGTCATATAGTTGATATGATGCCCATTTGATGCTCGCCTTTGAAGCTATACCGACTCACGTGATGATCGGACTTGGTGTAGTGGATTTGGTTCATGTAATCACCAAAAGGGCACGAGGGATGTCGCTTTTGAGTGGGAGTTCATTCGTAATATATATTAGTTGAACTCGATCTATCATACACTTAGTCTAAACTTTACAAATTCTGCTGTAGATGGCACCACCTGCTTTTAATTTCAATGTGTTCATGGAGAAAGAGAAACTAGCAACGAACGGTAGCAACTTTACTGAATGGGCCATGAATTTGAGGATTCTCCTCTCTGCTGCACAAAAGCAATATGTGCTAGAAGCGCCGTTAGGCCCCCCACCTTTTGATGATGCCCCTGACGAGGAGAAGAATGTCTATCAGACTCGTCAGGAGGACCACAACTTTGTTCATTGCGGCATATTGTATGGGCTAGAGCCGGAACTTCGAAAGCGTTTCGAAAACGGCAATGCATTTGATACAATGGGTGAGTTGAAAATGATTTTCGACACACATGCTGCTGTAGAGAGCTACAATGCTTCAGAAAAGTTCTTTAGCTGCATGATGGAAGAGCACAGCTCCGTTAGTGAGCATGTACTCAAGATGTCGGGTTACACCGATAAGCTTGTGTCCTTGGGAATATCGATTCCCATTGACTTAGGCATCCATCGTGTTCTGCAGTCTCCGCCACCTAGCTATAAGAGCTTCGTGATGAACTATAATATGCAAGGCATGAAGAAGTCTCTCCTCGAGCTTCTGTCAATGCTTAAAACTGCAGAAGTGGAGATCAAAAAGGAACATCAAGTGTTGATGATCAATAGGAACACTGGTTTCAAGAAAGACAAGAAGGGAAAACGGAAGGGAAGTAAGGGCGGCAAGCCTGTTGCCGCGCCTGAAAAGAAACCCCGAGTTGGACCTAAGTCTGATTCCGAGTGCTACTATTGTAAGGGGACTGGCCACTGGAAGCGCAACTGCCCCAAGTATCTGGCAGACAAGAAGGCCGGCAAGGCAAACAAAGGTATATATGATATACATGTTATTGATGTGTACTTGACTAGTGCTCGCAGTAGCACCTGGGTATTTGATACCGGTTCAGTTGCTAATATTTGTAACTCGAATCAGGGGCTGCGGAACAAGCGACCACTAGCAAGGGGTGAGGTCAAGATGCGTGTCGGCAATGGATCAAGCGTTGATGTGATCGCCGTCGGAACGCTGCCTCTCCACTTACCGTCGGGATTAGTTATAAACTTGAATAAATGTTATCTGGTGCCTGCACTGAGCATGAACATTGTATCTGGATCGTGTTTGATGCGAAGTGGTTATTCATTTAAATCCGAGAACAATGGTTGTTCCATTTATATGAATGAAATCTTTTATGGTCATGCACCGATGATGAATGGTTTATTTCTATTAGATCTCGATGATAATGTTACACATATTCATAATGTTGATGCTAAAAGGATTAAACTTAATGATGATATATCCGCATATATGTGGCACTGCCGTCTAGGTCATATTGGCATTAAACGCATGAAGAAGCTCCATTCGGATGGACTTTTGGAATCACTTGATTATGAATCATTTGATACATGTGAGCCATGCCTTATGGGCAAGATGACTAGAACGCCGTTTTCTGGTTCAATGGAACGGGCGATAGATTTATTGGAAATCATACATTCTGATGTATGTGGTCCAATGAGTGTGTTGGCGCGAGGTGGATATCGTTATTTTGTTACTTTCACGGATGATTTGAGTAGATACGGTTATATCTAATTGATGAAACACAAGTCTAAAACCTTTGAAAAGTTCAAGGAATTTCAGAATGAAGTGGAAAATCATCGTAATAGAAAGATCAAATTTCTACGGCCCGACCGTGGAGGTGAGTATCTAAGTTACGAGTTTAGCACTCACATGAAAGAGTGTGGAATTGTTTCACAACTCACACCTGCTGGAACACCACAGCGAAATGGTGTGTCGGAACGTCGTAATCGTACTTTATTAGATATGGTTCGATCTATGATGTCTCTGACGGACTTGCCGTTGTCATTTTGGGGTTATGCACTAGAAACTGCTGCATTCACTTTAAATCGGGCACCATCTAAATCCGTTGAAAAGACACCGTATGAATTGTGGTTTGGAAACAAACCTAAGCTGTCATTTCTTAAAGTTTGGGGATGCGATGTTTATGTGAAGAAACTTCAACCGGATAAGCTCGAACCCAAAGCGTAAAAATGCGTCTTCATAGGATACCCTAAAGAAACTATTGGGTATTCCTTCTATCACAGATCCGAGGGCAAGGTTTTTGTTGCCAAGAATGGATCCTTTCTAGAGAAAGAGTTTCTCGCGAAAGGTGTGAGTAGTCGGAAGGTAGAACTCGAAGAGGTTGTGGAACCTTCTCTTCAAAGTATGGCGAGTAGCGCAGTGCCGGAAGTTGTTCCGGAGTTGGCTCCACCTGTTGAAGAGGGAACTAATGATAATGATCATGAAACTCCGAAAGAGAGTACTACCGAACCTCGCAGGTCAAACAGGACGCGTGCAGCTCCCGAGCTGTACGGAAATCCTGTCATGAATTTCATGGTTGATGAAAATAATGACCCTGCGACGTATGAAGAAGCGATGATGAGCCCGGATTCCAACAAATGGTTAGAAGCCATGAAATCCGAGATGGAATCCATGTATGAAAATCAAGTTTGGAACTTGGTGGAATTACCTCACGACCGAAAGGCCGTGGAGAACAAATGGATTTTCAAAAGGAAAACTGATGCTGATGGTAATGTGACCATCTATAAAGCTCGACTTGTCGCAAAGGGGTTTCGACAAATTCAAGGAGTTGACTACGATGAGACTTTCTCTCCCGTAGCGATGCTAAAGTCAGTTAGGATTATGTTAGCAATTGCTGCATATTTCGATTATGAGATATGGCAGATGGATGTCAAAACCGCGTTTCTCAATGGTAATATTGAAGAAGAGTTGTATATGATACAACCAAAGGGTTTTGTCGATCCTAAGGATGCTAACAAGGTGTGCAAGCTTCAGCGATCCATCTATGGATTGAAGCAAGCATCACGAAGTTGGAATCTCCGCTTTGATGAGGTGATCAAAGAGTTTGGATTTATCCAAACTTATGGAGAAGCTTGTATTTACAAGAAAGTGAGTGGGAGCAATGTGGCATTTCTGATATTATATGTGGATGACATATTATTGATCGGAAATGATATAGAACTTTTAAACAGTGTTAAAAGTTATCTAAACAGCAAATTTTCAATGAAGGACCTAGGTGAAGCGTCATACATATTAGGCATAAATATCTATAGAGATAGATCTAGGCGCCTAATAGGGCTATCGCAAAGTACATACCTTGATAAGATTTTAAAGAAGTTTAAAATGGACGGAAGTAAGAAGGGGTTCTTACCTATGTTGCAAGGCAAGACATTGAGTAAGACTCAAAGTCCGGCTTCGGCGGAAGAAAGAGAGATAATGGACAAAGTCCCCTATGCTTCAGCCATAGGCTCTATAATGTACGCCATGCTATGTACAAGACCGGATGTGGCACATGCTATTAGTTTGACTAGTAGGTACCAATCGGATCCAGGTTCGGAACACTGGATAGCGGTCAAGAATATCCTTAAGTACTTACGAAGAACTAAGGATATGTTTCTTGTATACGGAGGTGAAGAAGAGCTCGTCGCTAAGTGTTATGTCGACGCTAGCTTTGACACCGATCCGGATGACTCTAAGTCTCAATCCGGATACGTATTTCTCATGAATGGCGGAGCGGTTAGTTGGAGGAGCTCCAAACAACCTGTGGTAGCGGGATCAACAACGGAGGCCGAATATGTTGCTGCTTCAGAAGCGGCTCAGGAAGCAGTTTGGATGAAAGAGTTCATATCCGAACTAGGAGTTGTGGCAAACGCGTTGGACCCAATGGTGATCTATTGTGACAACAATGGTGCCATTGCCAATGCCAAAGAGCCAAGGTCTCACAAGCATTCCAAGCATATTAAGCGCCGGTTTCACTCCATCCGCGAGCATGTCAAGGATGGAGATATAAAGATTTGTAAAGTACATACGGATCTCAATGTAGCAGATCCGTTGACTAAAACTCTCCCTAGAGCAAAACATGATCAACACCAGAACTCAATGGGTGTTAGATTTATCACTATGTAACTAGATTATTGTCTCTAGTGCAAGTGGGAGACTGAAGGGAATATGCCCTGAGAGGCAATAATAAAGTGTTTATTATGTGTATTCCAAGTATATGATAGATGTTTATTTTGCATGCTATAATTGTATTAATACGGAAACGTTAATACATGTGTGTTTAATAAACAAACAGAAAGTTCCTAGTTATGCCTCTCTCATAAACTAGCTCGTTGATTAACAAGATGATCAAGGTTTCCTGATCATGGACATTGGATGTTGTTAATAACGGGATCACAACATTAGTGTAATGATGTGATGAACATTCATCCGAAGTATAGCATTACGATCAAAGTCATTGAGTTTATATTGCTATAACAACTTACGAAGTGATCCTAATCCTTAGACCATGAGATCATGTCAATCACTAACACCGGAAGAGTTTCTTGATAACATCAAACGTCACACCGTAACAGGGTGATTATAAAGATGGATTCAGAACTAATAAAGTGTTATGTTGAGGCTCATGGATCGAGAGTGGAATTTGTTCATCCCGATGACGGATAGATATACTCTGGGCCCTCTCGGTGATATCACATTGATTAGCTTGCAAGCAAGTGATTTGATCACTAGAATGTTATATCACAGGAACGAGAAAAGAGTGCATGTCGGTAACGAGATCAAACTAGGTATGGAGATACCGATGATCGAATCTCGGACATGTAATATATCGTGAAACAAAGGGATTAAGATACTAGCATAAAAGGTTCCGACGATCACAAGAAAGTCATCGTTGAATGTGTGGGAGTCAGTATGGGTCTCCAGATCCCGCTTCTGATTATTGATCCGAGAGGGGTCTCGATCATGTCCGCATTATTCACGAACCGTAGGGTGACACACTTAAGAGACACCGACATCCAATTGGAGCAAATGTTTCATGCCGAAAGAATGAACAAGCGCAGGAATTTAATTCACTAGATACCAAAACAGGTTTTCGGGTGAAATTGCATAAAGTGGTTATGCATGTGAAATAGAATTCTAGCAAGGGGTTATTTGTGAATGTTTGTCATTAAAGTAATTGACAAAATTCTGAATAAAATAAAAGAGTTTTCTTTAATGAGAGTTTGCATTAAATTTGGTGGAAATTTAATGGGATTTTTGAGTGGACTTTTGAGTGGAGGGAATTTAGAGGAGTTTTGTGAGTGGAGTGTCCACCCACATGAAGAGGGGAGGGCAAGGGGGCAGCCCCATGCGCCGGCCACCCCCTTGGGGTTCCCCCCCTCCTCCTATAAAAGGAGCCCCCCTCCTCACTTGTCTCTCACACCTCCTCGCGAAGGATCTCTCTCCCCCTCTAGAATTTATTCCCCATGGTCTCGGACTAGCGAGATACATGTTCCCGGTGGCTATTCGGCAAGAAAGAGTTGTGCTTCCGCTGCATCGCTGGAGCGAGGAGGCGGAGGTTGCTCGGTGCCTCGAACGTGTGTGCGAGCACGGATGCGCTGCTGATTTGCGGCGCTAGGACTTCCTCTCGATCTTGAGATCGGCAAGAGATCGTCTACATCAACCACGAGTTGAACTTGTTAAGCTTTGTCGGTCTTCAAGGGTATGTTCTCTACGGATATACATCCGCCTGTTGTTTGTATCTAGTATATAGATCTTGGTATATAGTTCACATCGTAGGAAATTTTTTGTTTTCTATGCTGCGAACCCTGCAGTGGTATCAGAGCCGGATCTATGCGTAGATACTTTACACGGGTAGTACACATATGAGTATGTGGGCGATGATGATCATGTTGTTGCTCCTTTGTTGTGATTTTGGATATTGGTGGCATAGTGGGATGAAGCGGCCCGGACAAACTTTACATGTCCTCGCACATGAGACCTGTTCCACGCTTGACATGCAACTAGTTTGCATAAGTGGCTAGCGGGTGTCTGTCTCTCCTACTATAGTCAATGTCTATTTTTCAAGCGAGTTGTCAACAATTTGATTATCCTCATTGTGGTTCATGTTCGTAGGTAAGAACGGTTCTATCTCGAAAGCCCTAAGCCACGTAAAACTTGCAATGGATAAATTAGAGGCGTCTAGTTTAGATTGTTGCTGGGCTAGTGTTATGATATGGTAGTGTTGTAAGTAGAAGTATGAGATGATACTCTTACAACACACATAGCGTGTAAAATCCATAGACCTTGGATTTACACATATAGGTATGATTGTGATCATACCACGATGCACATGATAGAGATCATCTGCGGGAACCATATAATTTCACTAATAAACATATGATGTTTGATTGCATCTTATATTGTTTGTTTAGCGCTTTGTTAGCATAATAAGATGATCCCTCATTTAAATATCAAGATAAGAATGTGTTCTTCCTTTAGTATGCACCGATTATGTTTTCGTCGCTCCAAGACATCACGTGATGATCGGGTGTTCTTGGATCCACGACCATATTTCGGGTGTAAAACAGTTACACACGCAAATACTAAGGTTCTAACTTGGCGAGCCTAGCATGTACAGACATGGCCTCGGAACACAAACCGAAAGGTTAAGCATGAGTCATATAGTTGATATGATGCCCATTTGATGCTCGCCTTTGAAGCTATACCGACTCACGTGATGATCGGACTTGGTGTAGTGGATTTGGTTCATGTAATCACCAAAAGGGCACGAGGGATGTCGCTTTTGAGTGGGAGTTCATTCGTAATATATATTAGTTGAACTCGATCTATCATACACTTAGTCTAAACTTTACAAATTCTGCTGTAGATGGCACCACCTGCTTTTAATTTCAATGTGTTCATGGAGAAAGAGAAACTAGCAACGAACGGTAGCAACTTTACTGAATGGGCCATGAATTTGAGGATTCTCCTCTCTGCTGCACAAAAGCAATATGTGCTAGAAGCGCCGTTAGGCCCCCCACCTTTTGATGATGCCCCTGACGAGGAGAAGAATGTCTATCAGACTCGTCAGGAGGACCACAACTTTGTTCATTGCGGCATATTGTATGGGCTAGAGCCGGAACTTCGAAAGCGTTTCGAAAACGGCAATGCATTTGATACAATGGGTGAGTTGAAAATGATTTTCGACACACATGCTGCTGTAGAGAGCTACAATGCTTCAGAAAAGTTCTTTAGCTGCATGATGGAAGAGCACAGCTCCGTTAGTGAGCATGTACTCAAGATGTCGGGTTACACCGATAAGCTTGTGTCCTTGGGAATATCGATTCCCATTGACTTAGGCATCCATCGTGTTCTGCAGTCTCCGCCACCTAGCTATAAGAGCTTCGTGATGAACTATAATATGCAAGGCATGAAGAAGTCTCTCCTCGAGCTTCTGTCAATGCTTAAAACTGCAGAAGTGGAGATCAAAAAGGAACATCAAGTGTTGATGATCAATAGGAACACTGGTTTCAAGAAAGACAAGAAGGGAAAACGGAAGGGAAGTAAGGGCGGCAAGCCTGTTGCCGCGCCTGAAAAGAAACCCCGAGTTGGACCTAAGTCTGATTCCGAGTGCTACTATTGTAAGGGGACTGGCCACTGGAAGCGCAACTGCCCCAAGTATCTGGCAGACAAGAAGGCCGGCAAGGCAAACAAAGGTATATATGATATACATGTTATTGATGTGTACTTGACTAGTGCTCGCAGTAGCACCTGGGTATTTGATACCGGTTCAGTTGCTAATATTTGTAACTCGAATCAGGGGCTGCGGAACAAGCGACCACTAGCAAGGGGTGAGGTCAAGATGCGTGTCGGCAATGGATCAAGCGTTGATGTGATCGCCGTCGGAACGCTGCCTCTCCACTTACCGTCGGGATTAGTTATAAACTTGAATAAATGTTATCTGGTGCCTGCACTGAGCATGAACATTGTATCTGGATCGTGTTTGATGCGAAGTGGTTATTCATTTAAATCCGAGAACAATGGTTGTTCCATTTATATGAATGAAATCTTTTATGGTCATGCACCGATGATGAATGGTTTATTTCTATTAGATCTCGATGATAATGTTACACATATTCATAATGTTGATGCTAAAAGGATTAAACTTAATGATGATATATCCGCATATATGTGGCACTGCCGTCTAGGTCATATTGGCATTAAACGCATGAAGAAGCTCCATTCGGATGGACTTTTGGAATCACTTGATTATGAATCATTTGATACATGTGAGCCATGCCTTATGGGCAAGATGACTAGAACGCCGTTTTCTGGTTCAATGGAACGGGCGATAGATTTATTGGAAATCATACATTCTGATGTATGTGGTCCAATGAGTGTGTTGGCGCGAGGTGGATATCGTTATTTTGTTACTTTCACGGATGATTTGAGTAGATACGGTTATATCTAATTGATGAAACACAAGTCTAAAACCTTTGAAAAGTTCAAGGAATTTCAGAATGAAGTGGAAAATCATCGTAATAGAAAGATCAAATTTCTACGGCCCGACCGTGGAGGTGAGTATCTAAGTTACGAGTTTAGCACTCACATGAAAGAGTGTGGAATTGTTTCACAACTCACACCTGCTGGAACACCACAGCGAAATGGTGTGTCGGAACGTCGTAATCGTACTTTATTAGATATGGTTCGATCTATGATGTCTCTGACGGACTTGCCGTTGTCATTTTGGGGTTATGCACTAGAAACTGCTGCATTCACTTTAAATCGGGCACCATCTAAATCCGTTGAAAAGACACCGTATGAATTGTGGTTTGGAAACAAACCTAAGCTGTCATTTCTTAAAGTTTGGGGATGCGATGTTTATGTGAAGAAACTTCAACCGGATAAGCTCGAACCCAAAGCGTAAAAATGCGTCTTCATAGGATACCCTAAAGAAACTATTGGGTATTCCTTCTATCACAGATCCGAGGGCAAGGTTTTTGTTGCCAAGAATGGATCCTTTCTAGAGAAAGAGTTTCTCGCGAAAGGTGTGAGTAGTCGGAAGGTAGAACTCGAAGAGGTTGTGGAACCTTCTCTTCAAAGTATGGCGAGTAGCGCAGCGCCGGAAGTTGTTCCGGAGTTGGCTCCACCTGTTGAAGAGGGAACTAATGATAATGATCATGAAACTCCGAAAGAGAGTACTACCGAACCTCGCAGGTCAAACAGGACGCGTGCAGCTCCCGAGCTGTACGGAAATCCTGTCATGAATTTCATGGTTGATGAAAATAATGACCCTGCGACGTATGAAGAAGCGATGATGAGCCCGGATTCCAACAAATGGTTAGAAGCCATGAAATCCGAGATGGAATCCATGTATGAAAATCAAGTTTGGAACTTGGTGGAATTACCTCACGACCGAAAGGCCGTGGAGAACAAATGGATTTTCAAAAGGAAAACTGATGCTGATGGTAATGTGACCATCTATAAAGCTCGACTTGTCGCAAAGGGGTTTCGACAAATTCAAGGAGTTGACTACGATGAGACTTTCTCTCCCGTAGCGATGCTAAAGTCAGTTAGGATTATGTTAGCAATTGCTGCATATTTCGATTATGAGATATGGCAGATGGATGTCAAAACCGCGTTTCTCAATGGTAATATTGAAGAAGAGTTGTATATGATACAACCAAAGGGTTTTGTCGATCCTAAGGATGCTAACAAGGTGTGCAAGCTTCAGCGATCCATCTATGGATTGAAGCAAGCATCACGAAGTTGGAATCTCCGCTTTGATGAGGTGATCAAAGAGTTTGGATTTATCCAAACTTATGGAGAAGCTTGTATTTACAAGAAAGTGAGTGGGAGCAATGTGGCATTTCTGATATTATATGTGGATGACATATTATTGATCGGAAATGATATAGAACTTTTAAACAGTGTTAAAAGTTATCTAAACAGCAAATTTTCAATGAAGGACCTAGGTGAAGCGTCATACATATTAGGCATAAATATCTATAGAGATAGATCTAGGCGCCTAATAGGGCTATCGCAAAGTACATACCTTGATAAGATTTTAAAGAAGTTTAAAATGGACGGAAGTAAGAAGGGGTTCTTACCTATGTTGCAAGGCAAGACATTGAGTAAGACTCAAAGTCCGGCTTCGGCGGAAGAAAGAGAGATAATGGACAAAGTCCCCTATGCTTCAGCCATAGGCTCTATAATGTACGCCATGCTATGTACAAGACCGGATGTGGCACATGCTATTAGTTTGACTAGTAGGTACCAATCGGATCCAGGTTCGGAACACTGGATAGCGGTCAAGAATATCCTTAAGTACTTACGAAGAACTAAGGATATGTTTCTTGTATACGGAGGTGAAGAAGAGCTCGTCGCTAAGTGTTATGTCGACGCTAGCTTTGACACCGATCCGGATGACTCTAAGTCTCAATCCGGATACGTATTTCTCATGAATGGCGGAGCGGTTAGTTGGAGGAGCTCCAAACAACCTGTGGTAGCGGGATCAACAACGGAGGCCGAATATGTTGCTGCTTCAGAAGCGGCTCAGGAAGCAGTTTGGATGAAAGAGTTCATATCCGAACTAGGAGTTGTGGCAAACGCGTTGGACCCAATGGTGATCTATTGTGACAACAATGGTGCCATTGCCAATGCCAAAGAGCCAAGGTCTCACAAGCATTCCAAGCATATTAAGCGCCGGTTTCACTCCATCCGCGAGCATGTCAAGGATGGAGATATAAAGATTTGTAAAGTACATACGGATCTCAATGTAGCAGATCCGTTGACTAAAACTCTCCCTAGAGCAAAACATGATCAACACCAGAACTCAATGGGTGTTAGATTTATCACTATGTAACTAGATTATTGTCTCTAGTGCAAGTGGGAGACTGAAGGGAATATGCCCTGAGAGGCAATAATAAAGTGTTTATTATGTGTATTCCAAGTATATGATAGATGTTTATTTTGCATGCTATAATTGTATTAATACGGAAACGTTAATACATGTGTGTTTAATAAACAAACAGAAAGTTCCTAGTTATGCCTCTCTCATAAACTAGCTCGTTGATTAACAAGATGATCAAGGTTTCCTGATCATGGACATTGGATGTTGTTAATAACGGGATCACAACATTAGTGTAATGATGTGATGAACATTCATCCGAAGTATAGCATTACGATCAAAGTCATTGAGTTTATATTGCTATAACAACTTACGAAGTGATCCTAATCCTTAGACCATGAGATCATGTCAATCACTAACACCGGAAGAGTTTCTTGATAACATCAAACGTCACACCGTAACAGGGTGATTATAAAGATGGATTCAGAACTAATAAAGTGTTATGTTGAGGCTCATGGATCGAGAGTGGAATTTGTTCATCCCGATGACGGATAGATATACTCTGGGCCCTCTCGGTGATATCACATTGATTAGCTTGCAAGCAAGTGATTTGATCACTAGAATGTTATATCACAGGAACGAGAAAAGAGTGCATGTCGGTAACGAGATCAAACTAGGTATGGAGATACCGATGATTAAATCTCGGACATGTAATATATCGTGAAACAAAGGGATTAAGATACTAGCATAAAAGGTTTCGACGATCACAAGAAAGTCATCGTTGAATGTGTGGGAGTCAGTATGGGTCTCCAGATCCCGCTTCTGATTATTGATCCGAGAGGGGTCTCGATCATGTCCGCATTATTCACGAACCGTAGGGTGACACACTTAAGAGACACCGACATCCAATTGGAGCAAATGTTTCATGCCAAAAGAATGAACAAGCGCATGAATTTAATTCACTAGATACCGAAACAGGTTTTCGGGTGAAATTGCATAAAGTGGTTACGCATGTGAAATAGAATTCTAGCAAGGGGTTATTTGTGAATGTTTGTTATTAAAGTAATTGACAAAATTCTGAATAAAATAAAAGAGTTTTATTTAATGAGAGTTTGCATTAAATTTGGTGGAAATTTAATGGGATTTTTGAGTGGACTTTTGAGTGGAGGGAATTTAGAGGAGTTTTGTGAGTGGAGTGTCCACCCACATGAAGAGGGGAGGGCAAGGGGGCAGCCCCATGCGCCGGCCACCCCCTTGGGGTTCCCCCCCTCCTCCTATAAAAGGAGCCCCCCTCCTCACTTGTCTCTCACACCTCCTCGCGAAGGATCTCTCTCCCCCTCTAGAATTTATTCCCCATGGTCTCGGACTAGCGAGATACATGTTCCCGGTGGCTATTCGGCAAGAAAGAGTTGTGCTTCCGCTGCATCGCTGGAGCGAGGAGGCGGAGGTTGCTCGGTGCCTCGAACGTGTGTGCGAGCACGGATGCGCTGCTGATTTGCGGCGCTAGGACTTCCTCTCGATCTTGAGATCGGCAAGAGATCGTCTACATCAACCACGAGTTGAACTCGTTAAGCTTTGTCGGTCTTCAAGGGTATGTTCTCTACGGATATACATCCGCCCGTTGTTTGTATCTAGTATATAGATCTTGGTATATAGTTCACATCGTAGGAAATTTTTTGTTTTCTATGCTGCGAACCCTGCAATATACATACACAATAATAAAAATGAAGAGAAACCCTAAACCTAGCTACAAAAAGGAAACGTGTAGTAGATAGGTAACTCTAGCTAAAACCAACTAAAATCAATATTCCGGAGTTCCGAGGGGTGTAAAACCTAGTTCGGAGAAACCTCGGATGCATATGAGAGGGGAACATGAGTATAAGGCTACAAAAGGGAAACTATCCAGCAGATAGGTAACACTAGATACTAACAAAATACCATATTGGAATCGATCTCGATCTCGATATCGTATTCTACCGAGAAGAACCAAATCACCGGAAAGAAAGGGAAACAATCAACACATGGCATCGATGCAATGCTCAAGCAATGATGATGATACGACAAGTTAATGTGCATTGGAATGTAACCCTAAAGCATGCTCGACAAGTTAATCGGGGTTCCGAGGGGCGCAAACCCTAACTCAAGGAACTCCGGAATCACCTGTTAGGGTTACTAGGGTGTTCTAATTAAACTTGTCATTTAAGTTGTTGAACAATGCATGATTATGGCATAGATAGATAGTTCTCATTTTTCTGAACATTTTGGTATATTATTTGTATTTTTCTGAATTACAGATTAAAAGTTATTGAATTTACAAGTTTTATTCAAATTCTGAAATTATTAAATCAAATGTTTAAACCTTTTGCACCATAGTAAGAACTAGCCATAGTGGCTGACAGGTGGGGCCCGGAGCCACCTCAGCAGCCACGCAAGCAAAGGGGAAACAGGGTCATCTGTCACCAGAGAAGGAGCTAGCCCTAGAGGCTGACTGGTGGGACCAGGGCCACGCAAGTAAGAGTTCTTCAACTAATGGCCTAAGGTACACATCAATGTCGTTGCCCGGTTGCTTCGGGCCTTGGATGAGCACTGGCATCATAATGAACTTACGCTTCATGCACAACCAAGGAGGCAGGTTGTAGATACATAGAGTCACGGGCCAGGTGCTGTGACTGCAGCTCTGCTCCCCAAAAGGATTCATGCCATCCGTACTTAGACCAAACCATAAGTTCCTTGCGTCACCTGCAAAGTCTGGGAAGTCTCTCTCGATTTTTCTCCACTGTGACCCATCAGCAGGGTGTCTCAACTCCCCGTCTTTCTTACGGTCTTCTTTGTGCCATCGCAACAACCTGGCATGCTCTTTGTTTCTGAACATGCGTTTCAACCTTGGTATTATAGGAGCATACCACATAACCTTAGCAGGAACCCTCTTCCGGAGGGGCTCTCCCTCAACATCACCAGGGTCATCTCGTCTGATCGTATACCGCAACGCGTTGCATACCGGGCATTTATCTAAATTCTCATACTCCTTACCGCGGTAGAGGATGCAGTCATTAATGCATGCATGTATCTTTTGCACATCTAATCCCAGAGGACAGAGAGTCTTCTTTGCTTCGTAGGTACTCTCGGGAAGTTCGTTATGTTTTGGAAACTTCGGCTTCATTATTTTCAGCATCTTTCCAAATGAGGAGTCAGTTAGACCACACTCTGCCTTCCATCGCAACAATTCCAGTGTGGTACCGAGCTTTGTGCTGCCATCTTCACAATTTGGGTACAACAATTTCTTGTGATCTTCTAACATGCCCTCTAACTTCAACTTCTCATTTTCTGTTTCACAGTCTTGCTTTGCATCAGAAATGACCCTACCAAGTTCATCAGCCGGCTCATCTGATGCCCGTTCTTCACCTTTTTCCTCTCCATTGTCTTCCATTGCAGTATCACTGTATTCAGGAAACATATGATGATAGTTGTTATCATCATCTTCTTCTTCACCATCTTCCATCATAACCCCTCTTTCCCCGTGCTTGGTCCAGCAATTATAGTTGGGCATGAAACCTTTCATAATCAGGTGGCCGTGAATGATTTTCGAGGAAGAGTACTCCTTGTTGTTCCGACATTGAACACATGGACAACGTATAAATCCATTCTCTTTGTTTGCCGTAGCCACAGCGATAAATTTATCCACGCCTTTGATATACCCGGCTACCCGCCGGTCACCGTACATCCATTCCCGACCGTTCATCTGAATCATATAAGTAAGTTTATCAAAAAACAGGGACATCATAAATAGTGAAATAACCAATTCACACCGACACATGAATTGTATCAATGACCTAGAAAAGATAAGATTGCTAACCTCGATCGAGGGAAATAAAGAGGAGAAAGCTCAAGTGCGTCTCGGACACCTTCTATATTTTTGTTCTATGAGAAATTCAACGGGATTTTTCACTCAAACATTTCAACAAACACCTTCAATGCATGCATGAGAAAAAACTAGCACACACCCTCACACCTTACACCATTCGAAAAAACAGAGTGGAGGCAGAGGGGGCTGGGGCGTTGCATTTATAGAGGGCAAGGGGTCTTTAGTCCCGGTTGAAGCCAGCAACCGGGACTAAACGTGCGTGCCACGCCACGTGGTTGTGGCCAAACCTTTAGTCCTGGTTGGTGGCTCCAACCGGGACGCATGCCCCCTTACCAACCGGGACCCATGCCCCCTGGCCCGGTGCCCGCTCCAACCGGGACGCGTGCCAGCATTAGTCCCGGTTGGTGGCGCAACCGGGACTAATGCTCCGAGGGGTCGCGAACGGATGGCCCTTTTTCCTCTAGTGTCTCTTCCTTGGTAAGAGCGTAGCTGGCATGCCCTTGAAACTGCCCTGGATGCTTGCCATCTCGTCCGTTATGACGTTGTTGGTCCTCCCGTGCTTCCGGTGTATCTTTTGACTTCCCATACAATCCCAAGAAGCCTAGAATATTCATGCAAATATTCTTCGCCAGGTGCATCACGTCGATTGCAGAGCGGACATCGTTGACTTCCCAATAGGGTAGCTCCCAAAATATAGATTTCTTCTTCCACATGGGTGTGCGTCCGTTGGCATCTTTTGGAAAAGGTTGTCCTCCAGGACCCTTTCCAAATATTACATTTAAATCCTTGACCATACCAAATACATCAGCACCAGTACGGGGGGCAGGCTTCTTCCGGTGATCTGCCTCACCATCTAAATGCTTGCCTTTTTTCCCTAAGGGATGTGTAGGCGGAAGAAAACGACAATTGTACGGGTACACATTCTTCCTAGATTTATCAAGATATATACTTTAAGTCTCATCTAAACAATGTGTGCATGAGTTATATCCCTTGTTCGTCTGTCCTAAGATGTTACTAAGAGCAGGCCAATCATTGATGGTTACGAACAGCAACACTCGTAGGTCGAATGGCTCCTGTTTATGCTCATCCTACACGCGTAAACCTGGTTCGGCCCACAACTGTAAAATTTCATCAACTAATGGCCTTAGGTACACATCAATGTCATTGCCGGGTTGCTTCAGGCCTTGGATGAGCACTGGCATCATAATGAACTTCCGCTTCAAGCACAACCAAGGAGGAAGGTTGTAGATACATAGAGTCACGGTACAAGTGATTTGACTGCAGCTCTGCTCCCCAAAAGGATTCATGCCATCTGTACTTAGACCAAACCATAAGTTTCTTGCGTCACCAGCAAAGTCCGGGAAGTCTCTCTCGATATTTCAACACCGCCGACCATCAGCGGGGTGCCTCAACATCCCGTCTTTCTTATGTTCTTCCATGTGCCATCGCAACAACTTGGCATGCTCTTTGTTTCTGAACAAACGTTTCAATCGTGGTATTATAGGAGCATACCACATCACCTTGGCAGGAACCCTCTTCCTGGGTGGCTCGCCATCAACATCACCAGGGTCATCTTTTCTGATCTTATACCGCAATGCAGTGCATACCGGGCATTTATCCAAATTCTCGTACCTCTCACCGCGGTATAGGATGCAGTCATTAGGGCACGCATGTATCTTCTGCACATCTAATCCTAGAGGGAAGACGAGCTTCTTTGCTTCATATGTACTGGCGGGCAATTCATTATTTCTTGGAAGCAACTTCTTCATGAGTACCAGCAAGTTCTTAAATCCTAAGTCAGTCACACCGGTCTCTGCCTTCCACTTCAGCAATTCCAGTGTGCTACCCAGCTTCTTCTGGCCATCTTCACAAGTTGGGTACAACAATTTGTTGTGGTCCTGTAACATCTGCTCAAACTGCAACCTCTCCTTTTTCTGTGTCGCAGCCTCGCTTTGCATCATAAATCATCGGACCAAGATCATCAGCGGGCCGGTCTGGTTCCCATTCTTCACCTCCTTCTTCTTCATTGTCTTCCATTGCGGTATTAGCGTATTCAGGAAACATAGATCGGTAGTTGTCATCATCGTTCTTTTCTTCATCGCCGTCTTCCATCACAACCCCTCTTTCTCCGTGTTTGGTGATGTCTAACGTGAAGCCTGTTGGGAACCCCAAGAGCAAGGTGTGAAGCAGCATAGCAGCAAGTTTTCCCTCAGTAAGAAACCGAGGTTATCGAACCAGTAGGAGGAAGGAAATGTCACACAGGTGTTGCAAGCAACGCGGAGACCTGCACAACACAAACTCAAGACTTTTCCCCAATGAATCAGTGAGGTTGTAAAACTCACCGGTTTGCTTTTACAAAGGATTAAACGTATGGTGTGGAAGGTAATGGTTTGCAGCAAGTAAACAAGTAACAGTGGAAGATGTATCAATGGTAAAGATTGGACCGGGGTCCATATTTCACTAGAGGTGCTCTCCTTAGATAAACAACATGGCATGAAGGGCAAACAAATTACAGCAGGGCAATTGACAGGAACTGAGCAAGGCATGACAATACAATACCAGACAAAAAGATCCTATGAGATTCGATTGGGCAATACAACAAGATACATAGACCGCCATCCAACTGCATCTATGACTAGAAGTCCACCTTCAGGTTATCATCCGAACCCCCTCCAGTATTAAGTTGCACGCAACAGACAACTGCTTTAAGCAAAGTGTATAAGGTAAACAATCCACTTGTTCCATGAACAAGAGACCGTTGTTTTCTCCCTAGTTGCAACATCACATCCATGACCGAAGAGATTTCTGTCACTTCCCTTGGAAACTATAGGCATGAACCCACTATCGAGCATAAATACCCCCTCTTGGAGTCACTAGCAACTACTCGGCCAAGATAGCTACTAACAACGGAGAGCATGCAAGATCACAAAAAACATAGACATGATAAAATCATAAAGACAAAACCATTAATCAATCTGACATAGTAATCTCAATATCCATCGGATCCCCGCAAACACAACATGCATGATTACAAATAGATTAGATCTTGATCATGAATGGAGCTCACAAGAACTATACATGAAAGCACAAGGAGGAGATACAACCATCTAGCTGCTACATGGACCCATAGTCCAAGGTGGAACTACTCATGCTTCATACCGGATAGAAGGCCTCCGGGATGATTTCCCCTCTGGCAGGGTGCCGAGAAGAACTTCAGATCCCCCGATCTAGGGACGATGATGGTGGCGGCTACAGAAGGTTTCATGAAATTTTGATTTGGTCTCGAGGGTTTCTGCATCGGGGGCTTCTTATAGGCGAAGAGCGCGAGGACGGGAGGTGACCAGGGGGCACACCCTACCCAGGCACGGGCCCACCCCTGGCCGCGCCTAGGGGGGTTTGGCCGCCCTAGTTTGCTTCTCCATCAAGTCTTCTGGATTCGTGTCCCTCTCGGTAAAATATTGACTTTGGCTTTTGTCCCGTCCAATTCCGAGAAAATTGATTTTCTGCCTTTCTGGAATCAAAAACAGAAGAAAACAGGCAACTGGCACTGTGGCAACTTGTTAATAGGTTAGTTCTAGAAAAGATATAAAAACACCTCAAAGTGTAGACAAAGCAAAGTAGATACTAAACAAGTATGGAGCATAAAAAATTATAGATACGTTTCCGACGTATCAAGCATCCCCAAGCTTAACTCCTGCTCGTCCTCGAGTAGGTAAGTGATAAAAAGAATAATTTTTGAGGTGACATGCACCATCAAAACCAAGATTAAACCATTTGCAAGTATTGAAAGCTGGGATCAAAGAACTCTAAACATGTGCATAAAAGATGGAGTTCTAACGATAGGACATAGTAACTATGCATGCAACATGAAAGGCTAAAAACAAAGATCATGAATAACATGCATTGAAAAACGTTTGTTTGTTTCACATATAGAAAACATAGCATAGTGGCATTCAGCTTGTCTGTAACATCCCTAAAATCATGTTTTCAAAGGTTGCATATCGTTCATGCATGCATATAGAATTGAGATTAATTTCAAACTCATTTCAGAAAAACAGAAGCCCATAGTGCTATCATTTTATGTGAGCAAACTTAATCAAATGGCCATCCCCATTTGAGAGTTTGAATGTTTTAAACCTAGATTGTTTGTCTCCCTTGTTGAATGGATTGAGTGTGGAATTTGAACCAAGCCTTACAAATGGAAATGGTTTCAGAAATCATTTTGCAAACATTTGCAAATCACATGCAAAGTCCCTGTTATTTTGTTTCTCCAAAAATGACCAAGCCTTTACAAAGTAACCACATGGTGTTATGCCTAGATTTGAGACTGTTGCACACTACAAAAACCCCAGAAAGATTTGAATTCAAAAGGAGTTTGAATTCATTTAAAAACCATTCCTGAAAATCAAAACAGAAAAAGAAAAGGAGTAAACAAAAAAAGGCTAGGCGCTCCTATTCTAGCCCAGCAGCAGAACCGGCCCAACTAGCCCACCCGGCCACTCTCTCGCTCGCTCGCACGCGTAGACGCACCCACGCGGTCGCTGACACTCGGACCCCACCCCCTCTCTGTCTCACTCGCTGACTGGTGGACCTCGACAACTCAGCCTCGTCTTCCCCAAATCGCGCCTGACCCCGTCGCCGGCCGTTTCCTCCTCCCATCACTGCCGCGATTGATTCTTAGCTTAATTGCCCTTGATTCCGCGCTTAATCGCCGCTCCCCTCTCGCCTACAAAACCCCCTCACCGCGGTCATTTTCCCCCACTCCCCTCGCTCACTCCGCCACCAGGCTGCGTGCATTTGACCTCGAAACTCCGCAGTACCGACGACTCCAGCGACTAATTACGGTGAGCCTCGACCGCCCCCTCCCTCTAGTTCAAACTGTCGTGTCCAGCGTGGTCTCGAGAATCCCCTGACACCTTTCTTTTGCATTCTCATGACCCAGAACGTTGTCCCCGTTCGTGCCCGCAACCGATCGAGCCGCCGCTCAACTCCGGTGACCAATCGCAGTAAGTCCCGAGCGCCCCTTGCTCCCTCTTGCATACAAGGATGTTCGCCTTTGTCTTGTGCATCTCCTAATCCCTCTGGTTCGTACTAGGGCGACGCAAAACCTCGGCAACCAACTCGACAGCAACCTCCCGACGCCGTGCACGACTCCGACGAGCTCTAGCAGCCCCTGCCGTGCGCCCGTTGCCCAGCCACCACCACGTTGAGCTTCGCCTCGACCTTGCGGATCTGGTAAGCACACCCTCCCCTTCCCGAGCGATCTAGAACGCTAGCGCCGCCGCTGACAGAGCGCTACGCCGCTCGACGTCGCCGCGCGCCGCCAGAACGTGGTCGCTTGATCGAGAGCCCTTGGATCTAGATCCAACGCGTGCGATAGAACCACTTAGCGAAGCGGTATCTTTAGATCTGAACCGTGCATCGTTAGTTAGATCCTACAGCTCCCGAGCGTGATCCGGAGCGAAGCGGTACGCGCCAGTAAGAATATGACGCGTGGCTAGGGTTTGATTCAAAAATAGATTTGAAATCAGATTTAGATCCAAAATTAAAATAGCTATAACTTTTGATTCCCACGTTAGATTTTTGCAAATTTTATATAGTTGGAATCAGGGAGACAAGACCTTTCTATTTATGCAATGTGTTTAGTGAAAATTTTCTGTTAAATGACTATTTATGCAGAAACTTGTTTAGGGCTATTTTGAGTATAGAATTTATTTAATAATTTGTTTTAGTGCTAAATAAGTTTGGTTTGACAAGTTTTCAACTTAGTATTGGTTCAGTACTGTGCACTTGCTTAGTGGAGTTTTAAAAAAAATCATCACTTAGCATTTTTGCATGCATGCGTATATTTATGTTTGTATATGAATTGTGTGTAATTTTGTGCTACCAATTTTTGTGTAGATTTTGGTGCTAGTGAATGTGATTGTGAAGAGTGCTACTCTCCCCATTACCAAGGAAAGTGGTACTTCATGAATATTTCAATCCCTATATTTTGTACAAGCATTAGAAATATTTTGCTAAGTCTTGCGTGTTATTATTTTGCCAAATGCTATGTTGGGAAATCCTAAGTAGTGTAGCATTGCTAGGAAATTTCCTAAGTTAAGTTACTATGCCATGCTTAGCCTAGCTAGTAGCAAACAAGGGTTGGTAAAGTATATACATGCTATGATGAAAATATTTCTAAGTCTTTTGACTTATGTTTTTCTTAATAAAACAACTAAGTCAATGAATCTCCTGGGTGGAATGGGACTTGAATGGTGGTTTTTGGTTGAGTGGTTACACAAGGCCCATGGAAATGGTTTACCTTGTGTATCTCACTTGTGGTATGCCACCCAGGCACAAAGGGATTTTAGAGGCCAAGTGTTGAGAAGCTTATAGTGCAGCCACTTGGAAATATAGGCTCTGCCTGGATCACATAAATTGCTAGAACTTAGCCATTTGGACAGTTGGTGGTAGAGAGAATGATAGGTTGGAGCGCGTCCATTTGGTCTAAGGAAAGGCTTCTGAAAGGTCCTGTCTTGGGAAACCAAGTCTGGTGGGGAAAGTGCACAACCTCTGCAGATGGAAAATCTAAGTACTTAACCAAGTCCATGGCAATGGACAACTTGAGCATCAAGACATGGAAGCTATCAAGAATCTCATCACTCCAACTTCTAAGTAAAAATTTGTGGGTGAACAAGGGTGAAGGACCCCAATGTCTATTGGTGGTTTCTTGGGAAATGTTTTGACAAAGAAAAACTTAGTGATTTCAACTAATAGGAAAAACCTATTTTGAGCAAAGCAAGCCAAGCTACACTTAGCCAAAATGCATATAGTAATATAGTCCACTTAAAATTTACTAAGGTATCACTTGCCAATACTATTCCAAAGTATTGACCCACTGTGGCTGTAACTTGTGATGTTGCAGGTTACTCCGATGATGATTAGGTGTCATGAGTCTACACTCAACATGCTTGCATGTGGCACATGAAGATGAAGACTTATGTTTATTTACATATTCCAAAACTCTTGTATTAGGCCTGTGGCCTTGATTTGTAAAAGACTATGTTTTATCTCTGGAATGGATGTAATAAATGACCTTTGTATCTGTGTACTTCATCTTAAACTGTGGATGCTAGCAATGATCCAGGGACTAGCATTGCAATCACAGGGATCCTTTTCCTTTACAAGGAGGGATCCTACAGATGGTATCAGAGCACTGTGTTGCCTGTAGGATTATGACCCTAGGATTGGAAACCACTAAGGAAAGATTTTCAACTACTTCTACACTTGTCTATTCTTCTCGTAAACTTTTCTAATCTTCTCATTCTCATCTCTATTTGTATATGAAATTTATCAACGAAGCGGTAAGAAAAGGACCACTCATGACCATGACCTTGGAGTGTGAGACTGAGTTTCCCAAAATTCTCAAGGACCTCATGGTGGCAATGGAAATACATGGTGCAGCTGTGTACAAAGGCTTTCCAGTGAAGGATGAAGGAGTTGAGTACTGGTGGGTGCAACTTCACTTGTTCAAAAACAAGGAAGACAACCACAAAGAAAAAGGATACTGCATGTACACCAACACTGTGGTGCACACCACATTCTTTGAGTCAGCAAGAGAAGCAGCTTGGAGGACTATCAAAGAACTTAGTGCTAGAGTCAAGTGCAGAATGCTCAACCTCCAAAAAGACTTAGAGAAAGAGAAGGAACATACCCAAGAGTTGGAAGCCACCAACCAAACCTTAAGAGGAGATATTATAGACTTAGTGATGGAATCATGTGAGCAAGATAGGCTGATTGCCTCTAGGAACATTGTGTTAGCCAACAGATCCAGTGAGATAGGATTGTAAACGTACTTCGTTAGTTGGACCACCACTTATCACCTTATTTTCCAAAATGATACCTTAAATAAGTTTGGACCTTGGTTGATGTAATGGATTCATGTATGCATGACTTGTGTGATTTTGTGTTCCAAGGATATTTATGAGATGTTTGTCTTTGTTTTATCTTAAATTGTGTTGTTCTAAGTTTTCTATCTTATAAATAGATGCCTATTACCATCAGCACTGTTGAGGAGTTCCAGGTTACCCGCTTTGGTCCTCGTATCGTTGAGCTTACCACTTTGCTCAATCTCCCTCTTCCCACCATCATGGTGCATCCACTCACCAAGTTCGAGAGGAAGGACCTCTGGGGCTTCAAGGTGAACCAGCTCGGACGCCAGACAGAGCCTACTACGGAGGCCATCGTCTTCAAGCTTATGCACGATGACAGGGAGAGAGGCATGGAGGTAGTTATGCAGGACCTGATAGGACGTCTGCTAGGACGACACTCCCGATAGGTTAGAGGCACCCACTTCCACGTCTTCGGAAGACGTGATGAGGATGGAGAGTCCATCGACTTCGAGGACGACTCGAGGGACGCCGCAGAGCCGATACGTCTGTACCTCCAGGACTTAGAGTCTCTCATTAGGCACGTGGACACGGACAGGACCAATGTCATGCTCAGTAATGACGAGCTCCAGGTGCAGCTTCGCGAGAAGGACAAGATTTTCGCACAGCAGGAAGAGATAGTCAAGGAAATGGAGGCGAATTTCGAGACCCAGGATAGGAAGTTCAAAAGTCAGGAGAAGCGTGTCCAGGATAGAAACAAGAAGATCCGGGATATGACTGAAGAACTGCAATCCAAGGACTTCGAGCTAGAGCAGAAGCAGACGGTGATAGAGAGGCTTCGTTCCCAGAAGAGGGCTCTCAAGGCCAAGATTGAGTCCTTGACTACTACTATTGAGGAGAACAAGACCGCGATGGAGAACGCGGGCCTTACCTTTGTCGAGGAGGAGATTGATGCTGATGAGTAGACTTGACTACTCGCTTATCTTTTATTATCGTACTTGTTATTTGTGAACTTGTTATTGGACCATCCGACATGTGGATGGCTTGCTACTTGTGTGTTTTACTTTGTGACCTCGTTATCTTGTTGTTGAACTTTTATCTTTGTGTTGCACGCTATGTGTTTGCTTATGTGATGTAATGTGCATGAAAAAATCTATGGGTATCTCATTCTTATCTCTATTTGAACAAACCACAGATGCCTCCCCGTCGCGCAAACCCCAAACCCAACAACAACAACAACATCACACCATAAATGCAACAAATGATGACTGCTCAAACACAGTTGATGCAGATGATGACAACATTCATTCAGAACCAAAACAACAACAACAACAACCCTAATAACAACAACAATAACAACAACAACCATCCGGGCTTTGATATGCTCACCAGATTTCTGCGATTGAGGCCAGCTAAGTTCTCGGGGACAACTGATCCCATGGTGGCCAATGATTGGCTACGTTCTGTAAACAAGGACTTAGTAACCGTGGGCTGCACGGATGCTGAAAAGGTCAGATTTGCAGCACATCTGCTGGAAGGGCCAGCCGCCACTTGGTGGGACAACTTTCAGATCACCACTCCTATAGATGAGGTGACTTGGGATATCTTCGAGGATGGCTTTCGTACTGCTCATTTCTCATCAGGAATAATGAGCCTGAAAAAGAAAGAGTTCCACAATCTGAAGCAGCGCCACCGCAGCGTGGCTGAATACATTGAAGAGTTCAACAATCTGGCGCGTTATGCACCAGATGAGGTTGACACAGATGCCAAGAGAAAGGAAAAATTTCTGGAAGGCTTGAATGATGAGCTGAATCTGCAGCTGGCTGTTGCATATGTTCCCACTTATCAGTCGCTCTGTGACAAGGCTGCAATATTGGAGAATAAAATGAAGCAAGTCGAGAGTAGAAAGAGAAAGCACTCCGACAAGCACAGCTCGGGATCGTCTCACAAACGATCTCACTATGATGACAGTGGAAGCTCAGGATCCCACAAGCATGGGAAATTCAACAAGCACCACAACCACAACTGTCATGACAACAAGCATCACCGCAGTCATGACAATGACAAGTACAAGAACCACAAGAGTGGACATAAGAGCCACCATAGTGGTAATGGAAGTGGAAGTGGAAGTCAGCCAGCTAAGAGAGACGTCAGTCAGGTTGAATGCTTCAAATGCAAGAAGATGGGACACTATGCAAATGAGTGCCCCGAAAAGAAAGTTGAAGGACCTGTCAAGCCCAATCCTTTACAGAAAGGTCAGGTGAACCACATCAGTGTGGAGGAGGTCTATGAGGAGCCTGACGCTGTTGCTGGTAAGTTTAGACTCAATTCTATTCCAGCATTTGTTCTTTTTGATACTGGAGCATCGCATTCATTCATATCAAAAGCATTTGTTGATAGAAATGGGTTTCCAACTGAAAACATTGGGTGTCCAATAAAAGTTAGTTCTCCGGGTGGAGATATGATAGTAAGTCTTGGATGCCGGGATCTAGTAATAGAATTTGGAAAACATAAGTTTCCGGTGAGTCTGATAATCCTAGATTCCCAAGGACTGGACGTAATATTGGGAATGGATTGGATGGCTAAATATGAAGGAGTACTAGATTGTGCAAATCGTACTGTTGCACTCACAACCCCGGAAAGAAAAAGAATTAAGTTCAAGTCCAACTTTGAATATTAGTGTACCATTCAGAGTAGTTAACCATCATATTATCAAGGAGCTTTGTTGCAGCACCCAAAGTGAGGCCCATGAAGGTACCTCCAGCAGCTGAATCCAACAGGTTTCTTGAGGAGAAGTTCAAACCTGCATAAAAAGTCTGGATAATCATC
The DNA here is from genome assembly GCA_916181665.1 of Avena sativa. Lineage (NCBI taxonomy): Eukaryota > Viridiplantae > Streptophyta > Magnoliopsida > Poales > Poaceae > Avena > Avena sativa. Next base: position 478,716,879 of record OV702283.1, read on the forward strand.
CAAACAGTGAGTCCATGAGTGGGGAAATTCTTAACCAAAGATTTCATTCTTTCCCAAGATTGAGAAACATGTTCATTATCAAGTTGTTTAAATTTCATAATGTCACTTCTCATAGATATAATCTTAGCAGGAGGATAGTACTTTCCAATAAAAGCATCTTTGCACTTAGTCCAAGAATCAATACTATTTTAGGCAAGTATAGCAACCATTCTTTAGCTTTCCTATCAAGGAGAAAGGAAAAAAGCTTGATCTTAATAATATCTCCATCTACATCCTTATACTTTTGCATCTCACAAAGTTCAACAAAGTTATTGAGATGGGCAGCAGCAGCATCAGAACTAGCACCAGAAAATTTCTCTCTCATCACGAGATTCAACAAAGCAGGCTTAATTTCATAAAAGGTAGCATCAGTAGCAGGTGGAGCAATATGAGTGCTAAGGAAATCATTGTTGTTTGTGCTAGTGAAGTCACACAACTTGGTGTTCTCAGTGGAGTTCATTTTGGTAAAGGTGGGCAAGCCAAAAAACAGCAGCAGCTAGAGCAGGAACTAATTTTTTTGTGTTTTTGAATAAAGCAAACAAACCAAACTAGACTAATTTTTTTGGGTTTTTTGAAAAGAGGCAAAAAAACTAAGAAAAAGAAACTAAGAAAACTAAAAACAAATTAAAGATAAAGGAAGTGGAGGACTCCCCTTGTGAAGACGTCCTTAGCCTCCCCGGCAACGGCGCCAGAAAAGCTTGATGGCTAACGTGAAGCCTGTTGGGAACCCCAAGAGCAAGGTGTGAAGCAGCACAACAGCAAGTTTTCCCTCCGTAAGAAACTGAGGTAATCGAACCAGTAGGAGGAAGGAAACATCACATAGGTGTTGCAAGCAACGCGGAGACCTGCACAACACAAACTCAAGACTTTGCCCCAATGAATCAGTGAGGTTGTCAAGCTCACCGGTTTTTTGTAAAAAAGGATTAAACGTATGGTGTGGAAGGTAATGGTTTGCGGCAAGTAAACAAGTAACAGTGGAAGATGTATCAATGGTAAAGATTGGACGAGGGTCCATAGTTCACTAGAGGTGCTCTCCTTAGATAAAGAACATGGCATGAAGGGTAAACAAATTACGGCAGGGCAATTGACAGGAACTGAGCAAGGCATAACAATGCAATACTAGACAAAAAGATCCTATGATATTCGAGGGCTTATAGCTCCCATGCGACGTCTTTACGTGGAATTGGAAGGAAAGCAACATCGTTGAAAAGAATAGCTCGCATGCGATGGTTGTGAGGCAGCTAATATCCCAGGACCACACGGGCCATAAAATGGTCGTAAGGACACATTTAAATTTGTTCCAAGATTAGGGTTAAGCCAAACCGGTTGGTTGGGACAGCCAGTCAAGCCAGTCAAACCAACCGCTTCCGACCGAGAGCGCGCATCACAATGACTGTAGCTTCCCCGACGGCGGCGGCGGAGCTCACCCATCGTTCTCGGCGCCGGCGGCGGCACGGCAATTAATTTAGGCGGCGGCGCTTTCGTTCGACGGCGAAGGTGGTGAGTGCCATTTGAAAGCTAATTCCTCTCCCATTCTTCTCAATTCGAGATCTGAGCGTGCCCATTGATGCTAGATTGTGGAGACGAGGGTGTGCTGAATGGGGCGAGGGGGAACGATATGGAGCATGGAGAGGGGACTTCTAATCGGTATATCCCGTATCTCTGCACTTATTTCTCTAAGGTTGAGCTCTTTGTTCGTTTCCGCTAGCTCACAGTGCCCGCCAAAAACAGGGGAGACGATGTTGCGTGCCAAACCTTCGAATTTCACATCAATTTCTTTCCATCTAGGGTTGTTTTAGTTGATGGCAGCACGCAGATCATTGAGAGAGACACAGTTTTTAAATGGGAGGTGGAATTAGAACATGTTGATCCCCAAGAGCTAATAAACATGGGAGAGGAGGCGGTGAGGAAAATGGTGGAAAAAATTGGGGATAGTGTGGTTTGGGGGCCAGAGCAAGAAGTTTCTTTGTTACAATTTGATGATTGCAAATGTGACTATGTTAGGGTTGAGACAGGGGAACATATAGTTGATGAAATCGATGAGCGAAACGGTTGGACAAGCAAAACTGTTCTGTTTTTAGCAGAGCTCATTGATCTGAAACCTGATTCGAGGGTTGGATATGTGGCCTCGAAGCTGGCTGCTCAGATGGTCGAGGATGATTGGGCTGCACAAAGGCAAGTAATGCCTATACTTACTAAGTTGGAAGTGTTAACAGTGGAGGATGATGATGCTAATGCACAAGGGGAGGCTGCAGATGGTAATGCACAAAGGATTGTAACTGTTGATTGGAATTCAGTTGAGATACATGACCGGACTGATTTGGTCATTGCACCAATAGATGACATTGAAATGGCAAAGCTTTTTGGCATTCCTATAGATGACAGAGAAAAGGAGAAGAAGAGGGATGAAGCTGAAAATGATGGTGACAACCATTTAAAAGATGAAGAGGAAGATATAGATCTAGAGTTGTTGGAAAATGCTGCAATTCATGTAGATGATGCACATGATGATGAGCTAGTAACAGTTTATGACAAAGAGGACCCAGTTATTGAAGTTGGGAGATTGTTTCCAAGCATGAATGAATTCAGGATGTGTTTCAGGACATATGCAGTCAAACGTGAGTTTGCTACCAAGACTATGTGGACTGATAAAAAGAAGTTCTATGCAAAATGCATAGGTTATGATGGTGGTGCCAAGCCTTGCAAGTGGTATATATCTGCTAGACGCCAACCTGATGGAAGGACAATAAGAGTGAATCAAATTCCAAAACCTCATACTTGCATTACAAGTTCTCAAACAGTTACAAAGATGACATCACAATTATGGGTTGTAGAAAAGGTCAAGCCCATTTTAGCCACAACACCAAACAGCACTACAAAGAGACTGAAAATAGACTTGGAAAAGTAGTACCCCATTAAGCTGAATTATACTACAGTGTGGAAGGCAAAGCAAAGGGCAATGAAAGAGCTATATGGTGATTGGGCAAATACCTTTCGAATGCTTTATAACTTCAAAGCAGAAGTAGAGAAGAGGTCACCTGGCAGTGTTGTGGAGATAGATACTGAGGCAACAGCTGATGGGAAAGTCTTCTTCTCTAAATTCTTCATGGCTTTAAAGCCTTGCATCGATGGCTTCAAAGCAGGGTGCCGTCCATATTTGAGTATAGACTCATCTTTCTTGACTGGAAAGTGGAATGGTCAACTAGCAGCATGCAATGCTTTAGATGGACACAATTGGATGTTCCCTGTAGCTATTGGCATGTTTTAGTCTGAGACAGAGGCATCATGGACATGGTTCATGATGCAGTTGAAAATATGCATAGGGCCAGTCTCTCCATTGGCAGTGCACACAGATGCATGTAAAGGTTTAGAAAATGCAGTGAAGATTGTTTTCCCTCATGCTGAGCAGAGGGAGTGCTTCGGCCATATGTGGATGAATTTGATCAAAAAATTCAGAGGAGATGATTTTGGACGCATGTGGCCAGCAGCAAGATCTTACACCAGGCAGACACATTCATATCACCTTGAGAAGATTAAGGCGGAATGCTCTGAGGAGGATAGGGTCAAATTTTGTACATGGTTGGAAACCTACCATTCTATTTTATGGTACAGGTCTGGTTTTAACACTGCCATCAAATGTGATCATATAAACAATAATTTGGCAGAAAGTTTCAACAACAAAGTGAAGGAGTTAAAAGACTTGCCTGTCCATGACATGGTTGACCAGATCAAGATCATGATCATGAGGTTGTGGGAATTGAGAAGAAGGCTTTGTGATGTTCTTCAAGGAGATAAGCTTCCTGATGTTGTGCAGCAGGTGGTCAATAGGAGCAGAAATCTTGCACATTTGCGTGTTGAGAAATCCTCATTGTGGGGTGCTGAAGTCAGAGATACAAAGACTGGAAGGAGGCATGTTGTTGACACTCAATTGCATGAATGCACATGCCTTGAGTGGCAACACACTGGGAAGCCTTGTGAGCATGCAATACTTTTCTTGGCCTCCAAACACAAGCTAAATATGCACCCATATTTGCATGAGTATTATTCTGTAGCAAAATTCAAGGCTGCATATGGAACACCAATTCCAGCACTTACAGATCAGTCTCAGTGGCCTGAAGTGGACATTCAGTTCTCCTTGTGTCCTCCTTTGATGAAAAGAAAGGCTGGCAGGCCCAAGCAGAGTAGATTCAAGGCTTGGTTTGAGAAAGGTGGGAGCAGCAAGAAGGGAAGGAAAGATGAAAAGAAAGATGCCAAGCCAAAAAGGGCCCAAAAAGGTAACAAGAATAGATGCAAACTCTATGAAGAACTTGGACACCGAGATGGCTCTACCAAGTGCAGATACACTGCTGAAAAGCCAAAGTATGTTCATCCAAAGTCTATCCCATTTCTTGTTGATGATTTTTCTCCCCCATCTAACTTGCTTGTTTTCAGGAGGAAGCGTGGAGAAAAAGTCCCACCTCTTGTTGTTGACGAATGCTGACCAGTGAAAAGGGCAAGAATCAATGGCCAAAGAAAGAAGAGAACTAACCAGATCATGTTTGGTGCTGGTGAGGTGCAATCTGAACTTGTTTTGGAGGATGAAGTGCAAACTGTTGAGGCTTTAGGGCACACCGTTTCTGATTTGGAAGATCTGGTGCAAAATGAGGGGAAAAATGAGCCTGTTGTTGAGGCTCTGGTGCAAAATGAGCCTGTTGTTGAGGCTCTGGTGCAAAATGAGCCTGTTGTTGAGGCTCTGGTGCAAACTGACCATGTTGATGAGGCTCTGGATCATGATCATGAGGTTGTTGAGGAGGTGCAGGAGGTGAAGGAGACTCTTGGACGTGCTGTGGGTAGGCCAGATGGTAATGGTAAGAAAAAGAAGAGCATAAACCTGTTGTGTGGTGTGAAACTTGTGAAGGAGAAGAAAACGAGGGGTAAGAAGAGCCAAAAGAAATAGACTTTGAATTTGGCACTTGTTGTTGTAAACATTTGTTATTGTAATAATTTGGCACTTGTTGTTGTAAACATTTGTTATTGTAATAATTTGGCACTTGTTGTTGTAAACATTTGTTATTATAATAATTTGTCACTTGTTCATAATTTGGACACAATTCAAATATGATGGTAAATTTGAATTCCAACAAATGTAGCTATGTCACTTTTCTATGTGTGTATGAGCTTCCAACATTTTTCTCATATGTACAATACAACTCATCCTCACCCTGATCCCTTTTGTGAAGTACAACTCACCCTCACCCAAAATGGGGTAGAAATGGGCTCCAAAGCTACGGTAAACCACCCCATTTCTAAGCAAGTTTTTTTTCGACCATTTCTAAAACCAAGTTTGATATTTTTCCTCAGAAATATGTCACATAACATGACACCATGCGAAGGTTTTGTATTTTTTTTGAATTAGTTATGCACGTTTGAATGTCTGGCCAAACTTGAAGGGTTTTCATAAATATTCTTAGCTAGGAGCTGAGGCTCACAAAACTAGCATTGGATCTCTAATGAAATAGCATGTTGTGAACCTAAAAATGATTTTTACAAAAAATCATCAGCATGAAATCATGTACCTGTAGTTCATATCTTACCCACTTCCAACCGATTCGGCAGGATTTGTCTTTTTCACCAGGGATGGAATAAAAGGTTTGAGATACTCAAGTTGGGAAATTTTAAATGCTAGGTGGTATAGTATTTTTAAAAAATAGGATGTTACCATTTTGAAACTTCAATTTGGTGGTTGCTTCACAAATCCCCCCCTCCTCTTTCGGCACTCAGAAAATAGAAAATGGATTTTCTGTGCGTCGAAAAGGAAAACTTTGTGCTACAACATTGTTAGTCATCCCATTATAGACATGCATGCCAAATATGGGCACATTATCACAAACTATGCCTTGATTCTAGCCATATCAATGGTCATTTGACCCGAAAGCCAGAAAACCTCGGAGGAGATAGGTCATTTTGTGAAGGGTTTTTTCAAATATAATCAATAGACCAAGTTTGATATTTTTCCTCACAACTATGTCACATAACATGACAACATGCGAAGGTTTTGTATTTTTTTGATTTTTTTTGAATTAGTTATGCACATTTACATGTCTGGTCAAACTTGTGAAACCCCGTTGACTGCATCCTAAACCCAGCTCTTAGAAGGATTCCGCGGGTGGCTCTGGGCGATCCGTGGAAGGGCTTGTTCTCCAACCTGATTGGTTGGCGTCTCTTAGAAGGATTTCGTGGCTAGCTCTTGGCGATCCGTGGGATGGATGATTCTGAAATCTGATTGGCTTCATCGTTTTTACGTGCAACAGCGTGGCATGCGAGCGTGGCACACTCCATTGACCGTTGGACCGAGCGTGGCATGCGAGGGCGCTAGGCGGGGCGGGCTGCACCATGCATGCAGCTGCCCCTAGCGTCACAGTCTAGCTATTTTACGTGCAACAGCGCTGCAGCGTATTTACTCCCTCCGCCGCATTGAATAAGTGTACGTGTAACAACTTTTTTTAATCAAACTTACTCCCCTCAGGTTCATTGTAATAAATGAGACTTTGCATGATACCTCATCTATGTTATTTTGCACTATGGAGTAGTAACTTAGACTAGTAACATATGCATGATACCACATCTAAGTGCATTGGAAAGGTAGAAGTACATTTTTTGTGGAAATTTTTTGAAGCCAAACGTACACTTATTTGTGGACAGAGGGAGTATGCATGTCACTATGACCAGCCTAAGAAAAAATATCAAAATCTAAAATATGTAATAAATATAACGTACGGCGTGGAACACTCCATTGACCATTGGACCGAGCGTGGCATGCAAGGGCGCTGAGCGGGACGGGCTGCACCATGCATGCAGCTGCTCCTAGCGTCGCAGTCTAGCTATTTTGCGTGCAACACCGCTGCCCCATTAAATAAGTGTACGTCGAACAACTTTCTTCAGTCAAACTTACTCCCATCTGGTTCATGCGCCATACAAAAAGTTAATATTTATAAATCTAAAATATCAACTTGGACTACGTATATAAGAAAAAAATCAAAATCTAAAATATTATAAACTTAGTTTCATACTCCCTTTATTCCCTCCAATTGACATCCCTCTGATTACTCCCACCGATTTTTCTTGCGTGTGTAAACACGAACGAGTTTGTTGCATGCGGTGTGTAAAAACGAACGAGTACCTTGGTACTAGATTCCTGCATTTATTACCGAAGTAAATCAATGCCAAATTATATTTTCCCTTTTATTTTTCACTGCCAATGAACAACTACCTTGGACCTTTTTTTCTCTCTTTCGCATTAATGCATGCATGCATGCAGGGGCGGGGGCGGCGGTGCAGGGATTACGTCGCATCCTAGCTATTTTTTCTCTTTCGCATTGATCACGCCCGCTACCCACACGCAACGCAGCGCACGCGTCTGCGCCAACACGGCGCTGGATTCTCATGCCGCCCTTCACGCCCCGCCCTTAATAAATAGGAAAAATGCCTTTGCCTCCTATCTCATTTTGCCCCTCATATTCAACCTTGAGCCCGTCCCTTTGCCTCCTCCCAGGCCCCAAACACTCTGGCGACCATGGCGACCTCCCCCTTCCGCTTCCCTTCCGACACAGAAGTAAGCGACGAGGACAACCACCCGGACCACAAGCAGTGGTGGGAGCAGGAGGCGCCCACGCGCCCCAAGCGTGGCAAGAAGAATAAGTCCCCGCCCTGCCCCTGGGAGGAGTAGGGCCCCATCGTCACCAACCCAGTCCCCAACCTCCCCGGCGGTGGCGACCTCCCCTCCAAAGTACTGGGCTACGGAGGAGAAGGAGGAGGCAAAGCAGGAGGCTGCTATCGCCAGGTGGGAGGAGAAGCAGGCCCAGCGCGTCTTGAAGAAAAGGCGCATACGGGAGGACGAGGAGCGACGGGAGGCCAATGGCTGGGCCTTCCGGGAGGAGCAGCGGAAGCGGGAGCAGCGGGAGAGGCTGGCGGCATGGAATGCCGCGAAGGCGGCTACGCCGGCACCGCCTCCACCGCCGATGGAGTAGGGTAGCTAGGGTTAGGGTTTAGGGGCTAGCCCAGGGTTTAGGCGGGGCGCCTATTCCCTTCTATATTATTGTACTTTTTTCTTTTTATTGTAATGTTATCGATTTGGCTATCTAATATAAGTAATGTTATCCCAATATTATCTATCCCCTTGTTTTATTGTAATCTGTGTTTTATTGTATTGTCATTTGTCAAAACACCCAAAATAACAAGTGTATAAAACAAAAGACACAAAAAAAAGTTCATATAATACTCGTGCAATATTTATAAAATGAGTGAAATTAGAAAAGCTCAAAAGGAAGAATAAGTTAACATAATGATGGTTGATTATTTTCAAAACAACACATGGTTCATTTTCAAACAAGACATTTACATATTTACATAAGTTAAAGGAGCGTCCAAGTTATGTTAGTTAAATGGATGTCCTTGGACTTCATTTATATATTTACTTTCACAAAAAAAAGATTGCGACCTGAGCACGAGTATCTGCAGATCCACACGTCCCTTTTTAGATTGTAACGTGAGTACCATTTTTTTCCCAATCAACATATAGTTACTATTGGGCCTGGATACGTCCATTTTGGCCTGGCTAAGTTCTATTTGGGCCTGGCCTTTTTCAATCCTCGTCAATTGTTGTTTTTTACTTTTCAACCCCTCCCCCTCGCCTGGACAAGGGCGCCCCCTGCACACTAATAAAAGGAACACTGACGAAACTAACGAAACTAAAGGAACACTGATTTAGAAAACAGAGCAGCTCAAAATTAACCCGAATTTGTGTTGCATTTTTTATTCAAGCCAAAGACATAGACCATTACATCCATTACAAAGCATCACTCGAACACTGACTGCGCTGTCTCATGACTAACGATCAGGAGATAAACTAATTCGAGAGAAATTACACAAAAAAACCGGCCATCAGATTGTCCTGGTTTTCAATTCGATGTTGCCTTAGCTGCTTGTTCATCTTCTTCAGCTCGGCCTTCACTTCCGCATCCACCGTAGTACCAGCGGAAATGGGGTTGCCACATCCCAATTGCTCCACCACGGACGGGTTTTCGAGCTCCCGGGATGCTACCTCCACCCCAATTCGCTCGATGTACTCATCAAGCCACTCAAAATGCCCACATTTTGGCAGTTCCTGAAATCGCAGAGATGAACCCTAAATCCCAAATTCGATGAAATGCATGAAATTTCAAAAGAAAAGCAAGAAATTGGCGCTCGTAACACTCAGATCTCACCTTTCCCGGCTCGGGCTTGCTCTCACACTTCACAAATTCCCGGCCAATGTTGCCGTTCTTATCGATGGATGTGACAAGCCGCTTCAGGGGTGCGGTACGGGGGCAATCGGGGCACCTCCTCATCGGCACCGCACCATACCGAGGCCATGAGCAGTGGGAGGAAGCAGAGCTGACATCCCTCGCCGGCGTTGCTGCACTTGCTCGCCGGAGAAGAAAACGGAAGGGGAAGATATGCTGGAACGGTGGCGGGAGTGCTTGGGTGCGGGGATGGATCGGGGCCAACGGCTCTCTTCAACCACAGGGTGGGTCCCACGATATGAGGTGGACATCAGGTGAGTTCCGCCGTGACGTGGAGAGGCTGTGGTTCCTACTGTGCTCAGCTGATTCGAATTCGTTGACAGTCTCGTGGGGTTAAGTAGAAGTGTCGCACGGGAGCTATTTGCCGCTTCAGAAGTGTCGCATGCGAGCAATTCTTTGCAACGATGTCGCTTTCCTTCCAATTCCACGTAAAGACGTCGCATGGGAGCTATAAGCCCGATATTCGATGGGGCAATACAACAAGATACATAGACCGCCATCCAACTGCATCTATGACTAGAAATCCACCTTCACGTTATCATCCGAACCCCCTCCGGTATTAAGTTCCAAGCAACAGACAACTGCTTTAAGCAAAGTGTATAAGGTAAACAATTCACTTGTTCCATGAACAAGAGACCGTTGTTTTCTCCCTAGTGGCAACAACACATCTACAACCAAAGAGATTTCTGACACTTTCCTTGAAAACTAGTGGCATGAACCCACTATCGAGCATAAATACCCCCGCTAGCAACTACTCGGCCAAGATAGCTACTAACAACGGAGAGCATGCAAGATCACAAACAACACAGACATGATAGAATCATAAAGACAAAACCATTAATCAATCTGACATAGTAATCTCAATATCCATCGAATCCCGCAAACACAACATGCATGATTACAAATAGATTAGATCTTGATCATGAACGGAGCTCACAAGATCTATACATGAAAACACAGGGAAGAGATACAACCATCTAGCTACTACATGGACCCATAGTCTAAGGTGGAACTACTCACGCTTCATACGGGAGAGAAGGCCTCCGGGATGATTTCCCCTCCGGCAGGGTGCCGGGAAGAACTTTAGATCCCCTTCCTCCCGATCTAGGGAATATGATGGCGGCGGCTACAGAAGGTTTCGTGGAATTTTGATCGGGTCTTGAGGGTTTCTGCATCGGGGGCTTCTTATAGGCGAAGAGGCGAGGCCGGGAGGCGACCAGGGGGGCACACCCTACCAGGCGCGGGCCCACCCCTAGCCACGCCTAGGGGGTTTGGCCGCCCTGGTTTGCTTCTCCGTCTCGTCTTTTGGATTCGTGTCCCTCACGGTAAAATATTGACTTTGGCTTTTGTCCCGTACAATTCCGAGAATATTGATTTTATGCTTTTTTTAGAACCCAAAAAACAGAAGAAAACAGACAACTGACACTGTGGCAACTTGTTAATAGGTTAGTTCCAGAAAAGATATAAAAACGCCTCAAAGTGTAGACAAAGCAAATCAAAGTAGATACTAAACAAGCATGGATCATCAAAAATTATAGATATGTTTCTGACATATCATTTGGTCCAAACATTATAGCCAGACATAAAACCAGACCGAAGCAGGTGGCTTCTAATGACTCTTGTGGAAGTGTGAGGCTTCTCATTCCTACAGTAAACACATAAAACCATCCTCTCGCTTGTTCTCCTCAGCCACAAGTAGAAAAGAACGCACGCCTTCTCTGAAAGCGGAAGAGCGTCGGTCACCGTACATCCATGGATGGCTCATCTGTATCATACAAATATATATCAAACGCAATCACGATGCTAAAATTAGTACCGCTCGGTCTAAACGAGAAAATAGTTGCTAACCTTTTATTACACTTGGAAACAAAAATGAGAAAACTTAAGTGTGGATCGGGCACCTCATATCATGTCTGTCTTGTGTGACCTAAACTCGCATCGCTTTAATGGACATTTCACCGAACACATCTAGTCCATATGAACAAGAAAAGAAAATAGCACAACACCACCTCTCCCACCAGGAAAAAATAGTTTAGAGGGGGAGGGGGCTATGCCATATATATAGGCCCAGACCACTAGTCCCGGTTTGATACAAACCGGGACTAAAGGAGGTGCTCGCAGCGAGCGGCAGGCCCCAAACCTTTTAGTCCCGGTTTGTGTCTCAAATCGGAACTAATAGGGTCTAACGGTCCGGGACCTATGGTTTAGGTGGCTCGGGCCGTCTGGCGCGGGCCATTAGTCCGGGCCCTAGCCACAGCCGGGACTAATAGCCTGGACGAAAGGCTTGTTTTCTACTAGTGTTAGTTCGGCCGGCCTCGTAGCGTTTCCCATGGTGAGACGACGATGTTGACTTGAAGACTGCTTACGAGTGTCGTCGTTTCTTTCTGAATGGCGTCGGGTGTACCTCTTTCCCACTTCCCGTAGCGTATCAGGAGAAATCCTATGACCAGCCCGGACAGTAGCGTTGTTGTCGTTGCTTTCCTTTTTGGAGGTTCTGCGGCGATCCGGAGTGCTAGGATCGTGGTGGAAATACTTCGGAGAGCGCAACGGTTGCAAGTCATCTTTAGTTTCGTAGATCCACCGATGTTGGCATTTTTTTCTTCTTTTCTTATTTTTTTGTGTTTTAGGCTTGATTATGTTGTTTTGCCCTAGCAATGGACTCGTTGATGTACCGTATGCTTGCTATATTAATATAGCAGGGCGAAAGACTATTTCAAGATCGAGCTACGTGTTTAGTAAATTTCCTAGAAAAGGATTTGAAGAGATCAATTTATTTGTACACAGAATTTGGGTCAAATCACATGGCAATACCACCAAGTTTTTCCAAATTTTTCCGTAAGTAAAAAATAAAACACCAAATTAGTTTTCATCGTGCATCAACTGGATTGATTAGAATATAATAAATTAAGCAGACGAACGAGATGGGACAAACTAAAACATGATATGCACTGATATTAACTCCACGCAGATATTGGGATATTTAATTCATTAACAACTCGTGATGATCGATCAGTACGTTCCATGACTATCAATCTAAGAAGAAAACTAGAGTAATTTTTGACAAGTAATTTTTGACAATGACAAGTATCCTAAACCGAACATTGTCTTCCCCTGCTGAATCCGTGACCTCGCCTTAAGAAGAAAACTAAGTAAATTTGACTATTGTTGTTCTAAAGAACCTTGTCTTCCCATGCAGGTCATGAACTTTGTCTGCAAGGTGTGGACGCCTCGATGAAGCCGCCGAGACGCCTAGCCTTACACACCACCAGCTTCGCATCGTCGCCGGAAGTCGCCGGAATCCGCACCGTGACATCGAAGAAGGCCACCCCTCGCCGCACGTCCGCCGCGAGACCATCCAGCACGGAGCCGGGCGCCGCCGTCCCGCCCAGAACGACGGGCATCTGCACCATCTTCTCGGGCTGCCACCCCTCAGCACATGCCTGGCCGCCGGTGGTGCCGCTGGCGACCTGCACGCTGAGATACGTGACCACGACGCTGGCGCCGGGCTCCAGGCACTCGCTGGAGAAGGGGCTCCCCGACTTCACGCCGAGGGTGAGGTGGAACTCAACCTGCTGCTCCGGCGCCGGCTCGCTGAGATTTGCCGGCTTGTCAAGGCCGGAGATGGCGTCGATCGTGGCGTAGTACTGCGGCTTCATGGGGGCGAAGATGCACAGGAGCACAATCATGGCCACCACAGCTACGGCCAAGGCTCCGAGCACGATGTAGATGCAACACCACCGGCCTGCTCCTTGCTCTTCCGGGGGCACATTGCTCGCCGCCATGGTTTAGTTGCCGCTGGTGGTGGTTCTCGATTTTTTGGTGTAGTTAGACCTAGACGTGCACCGAAATATATATATAGATCGCCGTGGCCTAAAACTTTCCATTGATAAGCACCAAAGCTTACCAAAAATGACCAATCGTATCCTTGCTCCTTAGTTATTGGGTACGTCTGTGCGATAGAAAAGCTTTGCCTAAAATTTCCAATATGTGTCCGTGCGTTCCTATAGGAAGTGCAGATCTCGTGGAGATCGGATCAGGACTCTAGTCGATGCGATACCTACCTTTTATACATTGTTTCTTTCTCGAATATTTCGAAGAAAATAAAAGAAAAAGACAATGATCAGACGGAGTACATGCATACAGACAGAGACCCCACGGGTTAAATTTCTGATAATGCTGAGAAGCAAAAGGCATGTTTTCAAGATTCGAATCGTGTGGTTTGGTGATTCCAACAGTCAAAGCAAGATGCCCCCGTAAATATGCTTGGCTACCAAGTAACTTGAACCGACTGCGGTAAGTATGCGTAGCTTATAAAATTGTTCTTCGAATACCCGTGATTTGGTAAGTGAAATTTATATTTCCGAGATCTTCTATTCTAATTTAGAAATCACACTGCCCACTAAAGCGAGCATATCAAATAATCTATTTTATATCTGCAAAATTAGTAGAATCCATAATTCACTACAGGAACGCGTCACCGTGAAGCCGTCGGCATAGGCCAAATTACCATCGATGTAGCTCTATGCCGTCGGCATAGTTTAGATGAGCCCCACCTGACGGCTAATGGCCGTTTGCCATCGGCTTAGTTTTCTTTTTTCATTTTTTCGTTTTTTTTAATTTTTTTTTCAAATATTTTTGAATTTTTTGACTTAGTTAATCTCACAAGAGAATTTTATAAACTCTAAGTATGTTTAATCTCCGGTCAAATTATACTAATGATTAAACTTTTCGATCGGTCACCCATTCTCACACCACTCATGCCTCGGCACACTTAACTTCTCTATTCCTTCTAGATGAGCTTCCGATAAAAAAAATTAGACCTTGTTGATAATACTACCATATCACTCATTAACCCTTGGACTATGGTGTCGCACGCCTTTGTTTTATAAATTTTAAACAATTATTTAAGTAAACAAAAATGAATAAGTAATAATAATCTTGAATTCAAATGACAATAAAATAAAATAAAATTTGTTTTTTTTCTATTTAATATGGAATAACTCATATCTTTAAATCCGTAAATCGGAATCCGACAACTAATATGTCTAAATCGATCAGAAAAATGAGAAGAATCCAAACATGACATCCCTATTTTTAATCATGCATCATGTATTTTTAAATAAAAATTATTTAATACTACCTCCATCCCAAGGCTTAAGGCCTATATTTTTTTTGAAAAGTCAAAGTATGTCAAGTTTGACCAAGTTTTTACCAAAAAATATTAATATGCAAAATACATAATCAATATCATTAGATAGATAATGAAATATATTTTCTTATGATGTCTATAAAATATCATGTTTATTGATAGTTTTTTCTAAATGTTTGGTCAAAGTTCAGTTGATTTGACTTTTCAAAAAAAATATAGGCCTTAAGCCTTGAAATGGAGGGAGTAGTGTTCAAATCTTCAAAAAATCATATCAAAATTTCCCTTTTGAATTTGAGGATTCTAAAAAATCCTTAGCTCGGGGCCGAGTCTCACTAAATTTGTAATGGATCTCTGATGAAATAGCATATTGTAAACTTAAAAATGATTTTTTCAAAAAATCATGAGCATTAGATCGTGTACCTGTAGTTCAAACCAGACCCACTTCCTACCGATTCGGCAAACATTTGTCTTTTTCACCAGGATGGACCGAAAGGTTTGAGATACCCCGTTGGGACAATTGAATAGAATTGAAAATGTTCTGTGGCTTATGAGTGTGTTGTTTTTCACTCTATTTCTGTTTTGTGTATTCATCAATATAGAGGTGATCACTAACAAAAAAAATATGTGGCATGTGATAATTGGCCAATCAAAGAGCGTGAATATCTGATCATCTGAGAACAATCGTCTCAATTATCGTGAACTGTCGGGGGCATCTGACATATACAGGTATAAATGTGTTGCATGCTAAAATTTTGAATAAAATGATCTTCAAATAAAAAAATTAACCAGGGGCGCACCTAAAAAAGTATTGGAACGGGTTTTTAAGTGGTTGATATTCTATTCTGAAATTTGAAGAATTTAAGTGTTTTCTTTTAAAATGCAGAAGTCAATTGTGTTCCAAAATGTGATTTGGCCCCCCTCGAACCCTTCTCGAGTCTAATTGATGTGGGATCTTTTACATTATCGTCTGAGTAATACCAAAGTAGTTTTAGCTTTCATGTTGTAATATGGATGAAAATTTAAAAATATTGTATTTCCACAACTAAGAACTCGTGATACATGGTTTTACATCATTCCATCCTTTCAACTTAAAAGTTGTATATGTGATGCATAATGTTTCTTTTCTTTTGATGACCCTCAAGAAAATATATTAGAATTGTATGCCTCACATTTAAGTGCTAGTGTTTTCCAACCATTCTTTACTTTACTATATAGGAGCATATATATAATCATGTAATACGTTTTGTTTATGATGGCCCTAGAATAAAAAGGCGATTCACAATTACAAGTTTTATGTGGAATTACTCTTATTAGGAGCCCCTACAAAAAAATCTACTTAAAGGCAAAAGGGAAGCATTCTCAACAGTTGTTGGATGCTACCATAACCTCCATAGTAGAACACTCATAATTGTAAAAAACCATCTCTCGTATAATCGATTATGGTGGATGTAGAAGGGAGTTATGTGTAGTGTAGCAGGAGAACGAATGGTGTGCCGCTGATGATGTTGTAGAAGTGGAACGCATTGGGAACATAAGTTCAAGCTAGAACAAACTTAGATGAGTTCAGCAAATGCAAAGGTGGAGAAGTTAAATTGGCCCAACAATATACCAACAGTTTGAGTTTATTGCGAGTTAAATATCAAATCAATTGTAGTACAAGAACAACTTGTAGTGTTATAAGGAATTGTGTTGTTTCATGTCGTGATATGTGTTTTTGAAGAAATGTGTCAAAACTGGTAGGTTTTTTGCATATAAATATTTTTACATGAATCGTAATCTTGTGCATCAGATAAACTTCTCCAAAATTACATAACTTCTCTAGACTAAATAATTAGCTCAGTACTGTAATATAAATAAAGAATCAACACATACAACAGAAAATATATGTGTAGGCCTGCCAGTAGCCTCACGATTTCACAAGCCGGCCTTTAATCCTTTCAGCACCAATGCATATGGTACTACGATCTTAAATAGCTACTCCCTCAGTATATACATACAGGTTAAAAATCCAAATTCCATGCAGGAGACGCTTTCAGGTACTGATTTCAATGCTAATAGTCTAGTGAGATAGTACAATTTCACTTTGAGAGAATTAAGTAACAACATATTTGGTATCAAAGGATTACAGAGAAACTATCTTCCACCAGTGTCTTTCTTCGATAATAAGCGCAAGTTCACTGTTTGTCGGCGCCATTCATTTATTGGGACCTAATTCACCAAGAATATTGAATATTTAGTAGCAAGAGGGGAAAACAAACTGAACTTATAGGGTCACTGCTATATTGAGATGCTTACAGCTGGAAATCCACCATAATCACCAGGCTTATGAATGTCCTTTGTTACTAAACTATTTGCTGCAAGCCGAACCTGCAGCGGAACCAAGAAAATTATATATGTCTGGGCAGTGAAAAAAAATAGAAATATAATGTGATCAACTAACTCTTGGTCAGATGCCTAGATAGTGGCTCTCAAGATACTTGACATGGATATGAACTAAGGAAAAAATGTATGTTTGCCTGAGCATTTGCTTGCTGTCACCACTAAATATGAAGGTAAAGTCTCACATAAATTTCCTACATCGCTGTGAATTTCTTAACAAGAAAACAAAAGACACGTTTTCACTGCAACTAAATTAGTTTTGAAGAGCCTTTGGCCACAAGAGTATGGCGAGCAATGCAGCTGGGATCTGGCACGTGACAACATAGAACTGTATGGAACTTACAAGTGTTCTGGAATCAAAAAAAAGAGGAAAGAACATAGTACGGAAAACAGCACCTTTGAAGCAATGGTGACATGATCCCGGATTGCCACCCTGCCACCTAATGTAACATAGTCCCCCAACCTATGTGTACACAATAGCACAAATTTAAAAAGGCAAACAGGAAGGATTAAATTACACACATAAGAGAATGAACAATTCATCAATGAGATGCATGTATACGTACGTTGCAGAACCAGCAATCCCTACTTGTCCGCAAATCATGCAGCTCTTTCCTATTACCACATTGTGACCTACCTGCAAGAAGGTTGACAATTTAAAAAAAAGACAGAAGAGTCTAACCAGTAAAGCAGGGGAGCAATACCTGAACCAGATTATCAATCTTCGTGTCATCTCCAATCATTGTGTCTCTCCAACTGTAGTTAACAAATATGAATGAAAGTTTTTATCAAGAATCAACTACGATCACACCTATAATCACATGAAAATAGCTTATACTTCAAATGTTAGGTACGGAGTATATGATATCAACTATGGACTAACCAAAAGACCAAGTTACACATTTTCTGAACATTAGCACTCTTCTGAAAGAACTTGCAACTATCCAATTGATAGAGTACATAATTTAGACACGTTTAGAAAGGTGACAAGTTACCTGCCTCTGTCAATGCATGTATTTGCACCTATCTCCACATTGTCTCCAATTCTTGCATAAAGAACCTGAGAAATGCAGATTTTTTTATGTGGGCCAATATTTTGATTTGACAACGCCAAAGAATTCTCAAATTACCAAACAGAGTTAGCAGGTGCTACTTTGTGGACATCTGTTTGGACAAGTATTTCTTCCATGACACATAGTCAAAGCATTATCTCTAGACTCCCCCCCTCCCCCCTTCTTTTTGTTAGACTTCAGGCATATACATTGAGTAAGTGCAAAAGAATTCAGACCCGGCTTTTCCTTAGCTATACAAGATGAAGCCTCTCTGATACCGTAGGGTGGCATTGCACACATCTTTAACATAAGTTAGAAAATAGTTCATTTACCTCTGAACCCAGTAATTATTTCACTGCCCCTTGAACCGAAAACTACTGAGTAGTGATACATTATCTTCACAAACAGTTGACACAGGAATTTAATCCCCATCGCGAGATAGTGGTGAGTACTAACCTGTGGTTTCTTCTTGACCTGCCCATCCTCGTTCACAAAGAAACCAAAACCTGCAAGAGATACATCAGAAATCGGCACTTACATAGCATCAGAAATCAAGTCGTATCGTTTAACAAAGTATAGCAGAAAAACAAAGGGAACTCAAAAGTTGACAACAAACATATAAAATAAGCTTTGGTACCCACAAAAAATGAGGTCTGTGACTAGCCAAAAGGCCTACTTAAACTGGAATGATGTGACGAGCTCACAAGTATCATCATTGTTCCTACCATAGCATGTGTGACATGTTCAGAACATAGAGCATATCATGTGTAAAACATGACGTATTTGCAACACACTAGGTGAATAGATTTGCTCACCATCTTGTCCGATGCAAGCTCCATTATGGATAGTACAGAACTCGCCCACCGAACAATTGCTCAAGACAACATTGTATCTGCACATATACACAGAGAACTCATTTGCAGCAAATGATCACTACACGAAAAACAGAGTTTAACCTCACACCAATATCGAATCGGAGAAACAGCGTACCCGATCCTGGTGGACTGTCCCACCGAGACCGAAGGCCCAACCACGGCGCCGGACCCGACGATGGCCTCCTTGCCAATCACAGCGCCGGAATGCACCACGGCGCCGGCCTCGACCACCGCGGTGGGGTCGACGGACGCTGCCCGGTGCAGCACGCCTCCGCCGTTTCCCCATGGAACGAACTCCGCCGCCGAGCCGATGACAGCATCTGGTCAGGTTCATTCGGGGAGCCAGCAAGGTCATGCACAGTAGACATCTACAGTAGAAATTTTATGGGGGAGAAACTGAGCTAGTGGTTGGTTATTACCGCAAGGGGAAGCGGACGCGCCGGCACCCAGGAACCGCGCGAGACGTACGGCGAAGCGCGGCGGCCGCAGGAGCAGCTCCGCCGCCGCCTTTGGGGTGGTTATTCGTAGGATGGCTGCCATCTGTAATCCCCTTCCTGTTGAACCCAGCAGAGGTTTTGGGCAGGACAAGGACGTGCGGAGCGGAGCGTGCGGCCGAGCTACCCGAGGCGAACTGCTATTTTGGTGGCAGAAGGAGAGGAGTCGGCGGCGGCGGAGGAGGAGGAAGGCCGCGGCGACCGGAGGCGGAGGCGGGGACTGGGAACGGGCCTTCCCCTTCTAGCGTGGGGTACGAGGGTGTCTAGAGCCCATTTGCAGTGTACAAGCCAGCCCAGTCCAGTGAATACATGGAAATAGTAGCCCACACCACCTTGTTTTTTAAGTTAAAAAAAAAACACACAGCTTTGTTGTTGTCTTTACCATACCTTACTTAATCAATCACTTAGTGCATTAATAAAAATGTTTAATCACCTGAGGCATCCTGGTTAAAGTTGGAGTCAATCCTTAACTCCTTACCTTCTCCACGTCATTCTAAAGTCTGCATAAAATAAGTGATAATACAATAAAGTGTGTCTTTAAGGAATGTGAACTTTGCATTCAAATGCAACAAATTAAATGGCAATGAGGTATTTGCATGGACATGAGATACACTACACTCAGGGCAAATGCATTAGAAGTAGTTTGTACCACCACGGATACACTACACTCGGAGCACTGGTGGAGCTAGACCAAACCTGCTGGGGGCGGAAGGTAAAATCTCAAAGATCTGTCCAAAGATAGGGGGAGGGGGCGGTTGCCCTTGCTGACATACACATAGATCCGCCTCTAACTCGGAGCAAGATACGGTAAAATATCAATGAATTCACATCTAAAGAAAGCTCCAATGATAAATATTTGAGGCATATACCACTGGATTAACAAAAAAAAATAGGCCACAAGATTTTATGTTTATTTTTCCAAATCAGTAGTTATTCTATGCAACGAAATATAAATGAATTCTATATATATATATATATATATATATATATATATATATATAGGAAAAACACCTTTGCTACATCACTTTGCGTTTGGAGTCCCAAAATTGGTATCCACGTGATTTGGTGCCATAGGTCATTAGTGATCATCCTTCTCATCCTTGCCATAAATCTTCTTGCCCTGGCATATGTGGGTTGCTACACAACTACTCCCTCTGTTTTAAAATATAAGATGTTTTAGTTTTGTGAAGCAAATGTATCTAGACTTATTTTAATATGTAGGTTCACTGAAGTTTGGAGTGAATCTATACACTAAAAGAAGTCTAGATACATTTTCTTCACAAATCTAAAACATCTTATATTTTGAAACAGGGGGAGTATATATGTACCATATGGATCCTCCTTTCCTTGGTCTTACACACACAATCCATGGACATCCATCTTCATCATATTTAACCGTGTAATGCATCTTGGTTCCACCGTGTATGGTCGATAATATTCCATATCTTAAATTCCAACAAGGTTCTGAACTCCAACCCGGGTGAAATCCCATAATTTTTGTGATTCATACATCGGTGCAAAGTTGGCCTTGGTATAAGAATTATACCCTTGCTACCGTTAAGCATGGATCCATGAGGCTGAGATCATAGAACAATGATACCCGATAATCCCGCCCAAGTACCTTCTCGCAAGCTTTTGCTTCTTTGGTCGTGGACCTATCTGTAGGGGTTCGTAGCATGGAAAACAAAAAAAAAATTACGGCATGCACACAAACAAGCCAAGATATATCTACTAAATTGTATAAACGAGTCGATTAGAGTACTCACCCTCGAAGATTCCAAAGCGGTTAACGAGAGCAGATTCTCGTGGGTGATGTAGTCGTATACTTACCGATTTCAAGATCGCGTAAACAATCCTTCCGGCGCTGCGTTCCGGCAGCGCTTCCGCAGTCGGTCATGTTCGGTACTCGATGAAGACCTTCCTCTCCCTTGTTCCAGCAGGCAGCAGAGGTTGTAGTTCTCCCCTCGCAATTCCGGCAGCACGACGGCGTGGTACCGGAAGTAGAGGGAAAATCCTGCAGGGCTTCGCCTAAGCTGGAGCAAGTTATGGTGGATCTAGGGTTTCTGGCGATCTAGGGTTTAGAGGGCCGCCGGTGGCTAGGGTGGCGGCGGCGTGGCGGCGACGCTGGGGGCGGCGACGGAGCGGCTGCTAGGTGGGGAAGGGCTGGTGTTGTGTGGTCTTGGGGCATCCCCTCCCATCTATTTATGAGATGGAGGGCAGCTTGGGAAAGGAGAGTTTAAATCTTCCCCCAACTCCCTATCCTAGTTGGATTGTGGTCTAGGAAAAGAAGGATTCTTTCCTTTCTCCACTAGAAAACCATTGTTCCAGTTTGACTTTTCAAACTTGCCTTTTAACTTACAATTTAGAGCTCAATTTCTCTCTTGCAAATGCCCAACCAAGTGAGGACATGATCCAATCATTCCACTTAACCATGACACATTCATGCACCATTCCCCTTCCTGTCTGGTGAACCTTCTAGACCCTTTTAGAACCTCTCCGATGAAAACATCGAAATCATTCCCGAACTCCAGAATTTGACTTTCCTTATATGAATCTTATTCTCTGGACCATTTCGAATCTCCTCGTGAGATCTTAGATCCCATCCGAGACTCTGAACAACATTCGGTCTCCCTAGTTAGATTCCATATCTACTAAACAACATTGAATCCTTAAGTGTGTCTCTCCCTATGGTTCGTCAATTACGCAGACATGACCGAGACACTTCTCCGATCAATAGCCAATAGAGGAATCTCGAAATTCATATGGTTCCCACATATTTCTACGATTACTTTGCGATCGAATGAACCACTTACATATGATACCAATTTCCCTTTGTCTCGTGATAGTTTACTTATCTGAGGTCTGATCATCGGTATCTCTGCATACCTAGTTCAACCTCGTTACTAATAAGTACTCTTTTCTTGTTCCCGTGATATGTGATCCCTTGTGAGCCAGTCACATGCTTGCAAGCTAATTGGATGACATTCCACCGAGAGGGCCCAGAGTATATCTATCCGTTATATGGATGGACAAATCCCACTTTTGATCCATGTGCCTCAACTCACACTTTCCGAATACTCGATGCCACTTTTATAGCCACCCAGTTACGGTGTGGTGTTTGATGTCATCAAAGCATCCTTCCATTAATGGTGATTAGCATGATCTCATGGTCGAAGGAATCAGGTTACTATGTATCAGAAAGCTTATAGCAAACGAACTATTGAAATGACTTGATCTTAATGCTACGCTTATCTATAGGAGTATGTCCATCACACCATTCTCCTAATGATATGATCTTGTTGTTAATAACATCTCAATGTTCATGATCGGGAAACCGCAATCATCTATCAACCAACAAGCTAGTATTACAAAGAGGCTTTAATAGGGACTCTAATTTAGTTTACAAATCACACAAGTATTAATGTTTCCAGTTAATACTATTATAGCATGAATGTAAACATTTATCATAAACACAAAGATATAATAATAACTACTTTTATTATTTCCTCTAGGTCATATCTCCATCAGTCTCCCACTTGCACTAGAGTCAACTAATCTAGATTACATGGTAATATACCAAACACCCATGGCGGTTTGGTGCTGGTCATGTTTTGCCCTCGGGAGAGGTTTAGTCAACGGATCCGCCACATTCAGATATGTGTGTACTTTGCAAATCTTTATGTCACCATTTTGGACATGTTCTCGAATAGCGTGAAAACGCAGCTTGATATGCTTCAGCTTCTTGTGTGACCTTGTTTCTTGCGCATTGGCTATGGTGCCCATGTTATCACAATAGATAGACATTGGGTCCAGCGCACTGGCAACCACGCCGAGCTCTGTAATGAACTCCTTCATCCATATCACCTCTTATGAAGCCTCCGAAGCAGCTATGTATTCCGATTCAGTGGAAGATCTCGCCACAACGCTTTGCTTTGCACTCCTCCAACTAACTGTTGCACCATTCAAAGTAAATACGTATCCAGATTGATATTTAGAATCATCCGGATCGGTGTTCCAACTAGCATCGGTGTAACCATTAACAACGATCTGTTCATCACCTCCATAAGAAAGAACCATATCCTTAGTTCTTATCAAGTACTTAAGGATGTTTTTGACCGCTGTCCAATGATCCACTCCTGGATCACTTTGATATCTGCTAGTCAAACTAAGATCATATGCATTGTCGGGTCTAGTATATAGCATGGCATACATGAGAGATCCTATGGCTGAGTGATACATCGGAAACGTATCTATAATTTTTGATGCTCTATGCTTGTTTTATATCATTTGTCTTATGTTTTGTCTATACTTTGAGGTGTTTTTATATCTTTTTTGGAACTAACCTATTAACAAGTTGCCACAGTGCCAGTTGCCTGTTTTCTTCTGTTTTTGGTTCTAGAAAGGCAGAAAATCAATATACTCGGAATTGGACGGGACAAAAGCCAAAGTCAATATTTTACCGTGGGCGTCACAAAGCCAAAAGGGGAGACGGAGAGGTGCCAGAGGGCCACCACACCCCCCAGGTGCGGGCTAGGGTGGACCCACGCCTGTTCAAGGTGTGGCCCCTCCGGCCGCCTCCCAGCCTCGCCTCTTCGCCTATAAGAAGCCTCCGACCCCAAAAATCCTAAACACTACTAGAAATCCCCTTATTTCCGACGGTGATATTTAATAGCCGATGACCGGTCGGCTAATACACTAATAGCCGACGGTATCATTAATTCCCGACAGTTATCGTCAACCTCTCGGGTATGACTAAAATTAACCGACAGTATACTTCGTTTACCGACGGGGAAAATCCAACTCTCGGCTATTGATTGTAATACCCTATGGTTATACTTCTACAGTCGGGTATTAACCATCATAGCCGACGGTCATATTTAATAGCCAACGGTCCAACTGCAACCCTCGGTTACATGAAAATGATCGATGGTCCAAATGTAACTCTCGGTTATAAGTACAAATAGCCGACTAGAATAGTAATAACGGACCTTTGACATTAAAATTATGTGATATGTTTCAATGGCATGGCTAGGCCTTGGCGATGGCCATGTCGAACATATCAAGTGAGAATGAAAGTAGGTTTATATATATACTTATAAAGGATTGAACGAACATTGTACAAAAAAGATGGAATAAGGACCACCAGATCGATTAGACGTGGCTACAAAAACCAGTTTGTAGTGTTAAAGCGATTTATTTTTGGGATACATTTCCCTGATTTCTTGTCGCGCCAAAATAATTGTGTGCTCGATCTGGCGCATGACCCACGTCCTTTATTAAGTCCTAAATTGCCGCAGTCTCACGATCGTGTTCCAAACTGAACCCGCCATCTCCGTCACAAAGAACACAGCCGTCTCCGCTGAAACGAATCTAAGGGCTGGCTCTTCGAAGGGTGTGCTCAGGCGGGCATCCATTTGCTTCCGTTCCGGCAGTATCCTGGCATTACTCCCTCGGCTTCCGTCTGACGGAGTTAGTCTGCTTCCGTCTGATTCAATTGCGATGGCCAGGTGCACATAGTTCCTCTGCGATGGAAAACCAAAAGGAACGTAAGTCGCCTAGTTATCCCTATTTTCTTCACCCTCCTCCCCCTCCCACGAATCATCAATAATGGTATGCTGCAAATCTGATTGGAGCGAGAATGAAGGGAGAGCTGACGGCGTCTTGGCGGGATTCGGGATCCGCCATCATGTGATTTGTAATTTTCTCGCGAGTCCCTCCTAGGCAGATCCGATCTTTTTTTCGTTGTGTTTTGCTAATCAAGAAACGAACCGGTTGTTAGTTTGCGTTAGGTAGCTGGATCACAGAACCTTCTGAAATTCAGTTGACATACGTAAATTGCCATTCGCTGATTTGATCATAATTATAAATCTCTAGTAAGTATCATCTCTCTACTACGGTTTCTGTCAAGTGGGTACGAATAGAGAAAATACACCATGCTTGGCTTTCTTCTGTTGCATTCTGAGTTTTTTTCGTTGATTACAACTACTGTTCTGCTACCTCTACTTCACAATGGGCATACAACTTGTATCATTTCATTCGATAGTATGTCTGTTGAATAACGGCGAGCACGAGACCAAATAGTGCCTTGTGAGTATTTCCCCCTATGCATCAATGTCACATAAATAAAGTTGCTATTTCTATATCCTCCAGATTTCTACTTTGTGAAATAACATCATTCTATATACTGCTGCGCATTCTTCTGTTATGCATGTTACTCACTTGTATATCATGTAGCCCCTTGTCAGTCTTATCCATTTATTTCCAGATGTTGGGGAGGCTTTCAGTTGTTAGTGGAGAACTGAGAGTGTGCAGACTACAAATCAAGGTGAGTGATCATCCTATGCAGTTTCTGTTTTAAATATGGCTATCGACGCATTGGACAAAATGTTAGACAAATTTGCCAGACAATTTTTTTGCACGAGGACATGGCCCCTCTAAGTAGGCAACTGTTTGAATCATGAATTGAACTACTCTGTTGTCAACCCCGCGGGGTCATATGTGTTATGTTTATATAGTGGTATACTGCTATGGTAAAAAAAATTATGCTGTTGTGATTACAAGTTGACCTTGATTTTTGTTGGTTACCATTTTCTGCCGTTTGTTTTGTGGGATTTTAGTTCGATCTTGTTGTGCAGAAACTAAAATATTGTGTACTTATGAGGAGGAACATCAACTTTTTAATTTATTTTCGATCTTCTAATCTTCTCTAATATTATCACTAGAGGAAAAAGGGCTATCCGTTCGCGACCCCTCGGAGCATTAGTCCCGGTTGCGCCACCAACCGGGACTAATGCTGGCACGCGTCCTGGTTGGAGCGGGCACGGGGCCAGGGGGCATGCGTCCCGGTTGGTAAGGGGGCATGCGTCCCGGTTGGAGCCACCAACCGGGACTAAAGGTTTGGCCACAGCCACGTGGCGTGGCACACACCTTTAGTCCCGGTTGCTGGCTCCAATCGGGACTAAAGACCCCTGCCCTCTATAAATGCAACGCCCCAGCCCCCTCTGCCTCCACTCTGTTTTTTCGAATGGTGGAAGGTGTGAGGGGGTGTGCTAGTTTTTTCTCATGCATGCATTGAAGGTGTTTGTTGAAATGTTTGAGTGAATAATCCCGTTGAATTTCTCATAGAAAAAAATATAGAAGGTGTCCGAGACGCACTTGAGCTTTCTCCTCTTTATTTCCCTCGATCGAGGTTAGGAATCTTATCTTTTCTAGGTCATTGATACAATTCATGTGTCGGTGTGAATTGGTTATTTCACTATTTATGATGTCCTGTTTTTTGATAAACTTACTTATATGATGCAGATGAACGGTCGGGACGGTGACCGACGGGTAGCCGGGTATATCAAAGGCGTGGATAAATTTATCGATGTGGCTACGGCAAACAAAGAGAATGGATTTATACGTTGTCCATGTGTTCAATGTCGGAACAACAAGGAGTACTCTTCCTCGAAAATCATTCGCGGCCACCTGATTATGAAAGGTTTCATTCCCAACTATAATTGCTGGACCAAGCACGGGGAAAGAGGGGTTATGATGGAAGATGGTGAAGAAAAAGATGATGATAACAACTATCATCATATGTTTCCTAAATACAGTGATACTGCACTGGAAGACAATGGAGAGGAAAGAGGTGAAGAACGGGCATCAGATGAGCCGGCTGATGAACTTGGTAGGGTCATTTCTGATGCAAAGCGAGACTGTGAAACAGAAAATGAGAAGTTGAAGTTAGAGGGCATGTTAGAAGATCACAAGAAATTGTTGTACCCAAATTGTGAAGATGGCAGCACAAAGCTCGGTACCACACTGGACTTGTTGCGATGGAAGACAGAGTGTGGTCTAACTGACTCCTCATTTGAAAAGATGCTGAAAATAATGAAGCCGAAGTTTCCAAAACATAATGAACTTCCCGAGAGTACCTACGAAGCAAAGAAGACTCTCTGTCCTCTGGGATTAGATGTGCAAAAGATACATGCATGCATTAATGACTGTATCCTCTACCGCGGTAAGGAGTATGAAAATTTAGATAAATGTCCGGTATGCAACGCGTTGCGGTATAAGATCAGACGAGATGACCCTGGTGATGTTGAGGGAGAGTCCCTCCGGAAGAGGGTTCCTGCTAAGGTTATGTCGTATGCTCCTATAATACCAAGGTTGAAACGCATGTTCAGAAACAAAGAGCATGCCAGGTTGTTGCGATGGCACAAAGAAGACCGTAAGAAAGACGGGGAGTTGAGACACCCTGCTGATGGGTCACAGTGGAGAAAAATCGAGAGAGACTTCCCAGACTTTGCAGGTGACGCAAGGAACTTATGGTTTGGTCTAAGTACGGATGGCATGAATCCTTTTGGGGAGCAGAGTTGCAGTCACAGCACCTGGCCCGTGACTCTATGTATCTACAACCTGCCTCCTTGGTTGTGCATGAAGCGTAAGTTCATTATGATGCCAGTGCTCATCCAAGGCCCGAAGCAACCGGGTAACGACATTGATGTGTACCTTAGGCCATTAGTTGAAGAACTCTTACGGTTGTGGGGCAAACCAGGTGTACGTGCGTGGGATGAGAACAAATAGGAGCCATTTAATCTACGAGGGTTGTTATTCGTAACCATCAAAGATACACCTGAAGCACGGGAGAACCAACAAATTATGAAAGACCCAAAGAACATGCATACAGATAACAAGACGGATAAAGGGCGTCACTTAAGTCGTGCCAGCTATGCTCTTACCAAAGCAGAGAAGGAAATCTTTTTTGAAGTCCTTTACAGTATCAAGGTGTCGTCGGGCTTCTCATCTAATATAAAGGGGATAATAAATATGGCAGAGAAAAAGTTCCAAAACCTAAAGTCTCATGACTGTCACGTGATTATGACGCAGTTGCTTCCGATTGCATTGAGGGGGCTTCTACCGGAAAATGTTCGAGTACCCATTGTGAAGCTGTGTGCATTCCTCAATGCAATATCTCAGAAGGTAATCAATCCAGATATTCTGCCAAGGTTACAGAAGGATGTGGTACAATGTCTTGTTAGTTTTGAATTGGTGTTCCCACCATCCTTCTTCAATATTATGACGCATCTCCTGGTTCATCTAGTGGAAGAGATTGCCATTCTCGGTCCGGTATTTCTGCACAATATGTTCCCCTTTGAGAGGTTCATGGGAGTCTTAAAGAAATATGTTCATAACCGTGCTACACCAGAAGGAAGCATCTCCAAGGGATATGGAACAGAGGAGGTCATTGAGTTTTGTGTTGACTTTATTCCTGACCTTAAGCCGATTGGTGTTTCTGACTCGCGGCATGAGGGAATACTAAGTGGAAAAGGCACGCTGGGAAATAAAGCAATGATATGTAGGGACGGGGATTCTTTCACTAAAGCACACTACACAGTTCTACATAATTCCACCTTGGCAGCTCCGTATATCGAGGAACACAAGAATATTGTACGCTCCAAAAACCCAGGGAAGCCTGAATCATGGATTACAGATGAACACATGAAGTCTTTCGGTGGTTGGATGCGGACACATCTCTTGAATGGCACCACTGTTGGAGATCAGCTATACTTGTTGGCCGCGTCACCATCTTCTACTGTATTGAATTTCCAAGGGTACGAAATAAATGGGAATACATTCTACACGATCGCCCAAGATAAAAAGAGCACCAACCAAAATAGTGGTGTCCGCTTTGATGCAATAGACGAGAATGGACAAAAGGACACATATTATGGTTACATAGAGGAGATATGGGAACTAGACTATGGAGTCTCTTTTAAGGTCCCTTTGTTTCGCTGCAAATGGGTCAACCTGAATGGGGAAGGGGTAAAGATAGACCAGTTGTACGGAATGACAACAGTGGATCTCAACAATCTTGGTTATAGAGATGAACCATTCGTCCTAGCCAATGATGTGTCTCAGGTTTTCTGTGTGAAGGACATGTCCTCCAGACCGAAAAAAAGAAAAAATATGCAAACGAATACATCATATGATGAGCCAAAGCGTCACATAGTTCTTTGAGGAAAAAGAAACATCGTGGGAATCGAGGACAAGACAGACATGTCAGAAGATTATAATAAGTTTGATGAAATTCCGCCCTTCACAGTGAAAACTGACCCAAGCATTCCGTTAAGTAAAGAAGATGCTCCATGGTTACGTCTGAAGCGGTCATAAGGAATGACATATGCCAAGAAGTTCATGCTCATATTATGTAACTCTAGTTCATGTCTTTCGCGGTTTGTGGCTTGACCGAAGGATATCTTTCGCGGTTTGTGGCCTTTAGTCCCGGTTTTGTAGTCTCAGTTTTTAATATTAATAAATGTCTTGCATCTTGTAACTTCACTAACTAGATCAATACGCCTCGGAGCTAAATAATTTCACATATTAGGGAGTGCCTCTATGACCAGTTTCTCGGAGATGCCGGAGGACTGGGCTCCGTCGGCATCTCCCTGAAACTGGCCGCAGTGGTGTCCCTGCTCTCGAAAAACATCTTGCAGCTTGTAACTTCACTAAGTAGATCAATACGCCTCGGATCTAACTAATTTTACATATTAGGGAGTGCCTCTATGACTAGTTTCTCGGAGATGCCGGAGGACTGGGCTCCGTCGGCATCTCCCTGAAACTGGCCGCAGTGGTGTCCCTACTCTCGAAAACCATCTTGCAGCTTGTAACTTCACTAACTAGATCAATACGCCTCGGAGCTAACTAATTTGACATATTAGGGAGTGCCTCTATGACCAGTTTCTCGGAGATGCCGGAGGACTGGGCTCCGTCGGCATCTCCCTGAAACTGGTCGTAGTGGTGTCCCTGCTCTCTAAAACCATCTTGGAGATGCCTCAAACTGGCTGGAGGACTGGACTCACAAGGATGCATATTTATAGTACAAGTAGCTCGGCATAATGTCGACACTCACGACATAATGTCGACACTCACCCCTATTATTAGTGCTGACTCATCTTTAGTCCCGGTTGGTGTCTCCAACCGGGACTAAAGGTTCATCTTTAGTCCCGGTTGGTGACACCATCCGGGACAAGGTACAAGCCGCACGACATAATGTCGACACTCACCCCTATTATTAGTGTTGCCTGGCCCACTCTACTGCAATCCCTTCAGTCGCGGTTGGTTTCTCCAACCGGGACTAAATATGAACCCTCTCTTTATATAGGCATTTCCCTCTATTTATTAGGTAACACTCAAGACATTTATTAATATTAAAAACCGGGACAAACCGGGACTAGCTAACACTCAGGACTAAAGCCGCCCCCTTTAGTCATAATCATGCCTAGTCCTATAGTACGCAGCTTCAGGGTCTTCATCGTCGTCGTCATCATCATCGTCATCGTCACCTGCCACTCCGGGGATCCTCAGCCCATCCATGGCATATACCAGGGGCCATTCCAGCCTCGGATTCACGGCGGGTGGGAGAGGGGTCTCCTGGAAGACGATGCTGGTACCGCCGGGACAGTGTGGGGCCTGTGGCGGGTGGACTCGTGGGCACCGTAGGCGAGGATGGTCTCCCCCGGCGATGTATGTGCTGAATCACGGCATAGTTTGTGATGTTGTGCCCATATTATGCATGTGTGTGGACATTGGTATGTAGAACAATGTTACAGGAGGAAGTTTTCCTTTTTGTCGCACGGAAAAGACCTTTTCCATTTTCCGAGCGCAAAAAACGGGTCGTTTTGTGAAGTAACCACCAAAATGCCGTTTCAGAATGCTACCGTCCTATTTTCCTAAAATACTAGACCACCTTACATGGACTATCTCCCAACCGGTACATCTCAAACCTTTTCGTCCATCCCGGGTAAAAAGGGAAAATGTCTGCCGAATCGGTAGGAAGTGGGTCCGGTTTGTACTACAGGTACATGATCTATCGCCCGTGATTTTTTGAAAAAAATCATTTTTAGACTCGCAATATGTGGTTTCTTCACAGATCCAATGCAAGTTCTAACGATGCTCGTCCCCTATCTTCATTTTAAAAGGTTACATTAATTATTTTTTAAAAATAGAAAATGGTTTTGGATTATTTATTCAAATCCATACACTTCTTATGTTTAAAGTTTTTTTAAATTCCAAATTAATATTCAAAAATATAAGTTAATTCATTTTAAAAGGTTACATTAATTATTTTTTAGAAATAGAAAATGGTTTTGGATTATTTATTCAAATCCATACACTTCTTATGTTTAAAGTTTTTCTAAATTCCAAATTAATATTCAAAAATATAAGTTAATTCATTTTCAAAGGTTACATTAATTATTTTTTAGAAATAGAAAATGGTTTTGGATTATTTATTCAAATCCATACACTTATGTTTAAAGTTTTTCTAAATTCCAAATTGATATTAAAAAATATAATTTAATTCATTTTTTATTGTAAATGGTTCATATTTTAAATGGTTACATTAATTGTTTTTTAAAACAGAAAATGGTTTTGAATTATTTATTCAAATCCAAACACTTTTTATGTTTAAAGTTTTTCTAAATTCCAAATTAATATTCAAAAATATAAGTTAATTCATTTTAAAAGGTTACATTAATTATTTTTTAAAAATAGAAAATGGTTTTGGATTATTTATTCAAATCCATACACTTCTTATGTTTAAAGTTTTTCTAAATTCCAAATTGATATTAAAAAAATATAAGTTAATTCATTTTTAATTGTAAATGGTTACATTAATTATTTTTTAAAACAGAAAATGGTTTTGAATTATTTATTCAAATCCAAACACTTTTTATGTTTAAAGTTTTTCTAAATTCCAAATTAATTATCATTTAAAAAACAATACAAATTTAAACCCCAAAATAAAAAATAAGGCGGGAACAGAGAGAAAATACCTGAAAAAATTTGAAATCAGGGGAATATGTCCCGGTTGGAGCCACCAACCGGGACTAAAGATCCCCTGCGCGCCAACCCTTGGTCTGCTGAAAATATTGGACTATACGTCCCGGTTGGTGGCTCCAACCGGGACGTATAACCCTTTAGTCCCGGTTAGAGCCACCAACCGGGACTAAAGGTCCCCTACTAGTTAACCATGCCCCTTCTCCTTCTTCCCCGTTCCTCTTTCTCACTCACCCGGAACAGAGATCGCCGCCGCCGCGAGGAAAACCGCTCGGACGCCGTCAGGCTGCCCAACCATCGTCTCGCCGTCGGCCTCCACGCGCTGCCTCGCTGTGCTTATCCTCCTCACCGAAGGAATCGAAGCCGCGCGACTGGAATCGACCGCGTCTTCCCTATCACCGACGAGCTCCGCCTTGCCATCACCGTTGCTGCCGATCTCCTCCGTCCCCGCCAAGGCTACACACGCGTCGAGGGTGAGCTTGTAACTCTCTGGGACCCCTTCTTTCCTCCCCTAGCGCTCTGTCCTTCCCCTGCGTCGTCCGCCGCCATCCGCCGCCGCTGCATGTCGTCGCTTTCCCTATTCCGGTGACCAAATCCGGATGGTGCCCTACTAGTTAGGTTCGCCTCGACGCCCTCTTTCGAACAAACCCACGCACGCCCCTCATGATCCCTCTAGCAACGTCGCCGGCCACCGCACAGTTCTCACCGGCGAGCCGAGCGGGCGCCGAGGTGGCCATGGCCCTGGCCCACCGGCCAGTCCCAGTGGGTAGACTGTGAACTCGTGAAAAATAACCAGGGTTCGGTGGGGCCTGCTTGCTTGCGTGGAGGCTGAGTTGGTGTTATCGCCATATTCTGGCCAGAGAAGGGGATGGGCCGTGATCAAGATGGGCTTAGAAGATACGTGTATACAACGTGTTGTTGAATCGGCCTCGCGTGTTGATTTGGGCTAAATTGCCCGTGTATTTTATATTGTAATAGGTTCCGTTTAGAGTTAGGTAAGAGATAGAGTTGTAGAGTTATTCCAAAGACAGAAAGTCTCCGGACTATAAATATGTACCTAAGGTTATCAAGAAAAAGAGGACAATCAAGTTCACAACAAACACAATCTCGGCGCATCGCCACCCCTTGTTTCTAGGGTTTTCTCGGGTAAGTGCCATGCTGCCTAGATCGCATCTTGCGATCTAGGCAGTATCTACTTATGCGATTATCTGGTGTTACTCGTACTGAAGCCTTGTTGATGGCGAGTAACACCATTATCATAGATTTGTTTGGGTTAGCATCAGTACTTTTCGCTACGATTGTTTAGTTATGCTACCTATAGCTATATCGCCGCCTTTGCACCTTTTCCCGGGTGTGAGGGTGGCATCTTGCTTGATCTTTATTTAAGTCGATTTGATCTGTTATAGTTGTGCCTTGTTCTCCAAGGTTTAGTTTAATATCCACATGATCAGGCCTTGCAAACGGGTTGAACGATCCAGTAGTATGTAAGATATGGTTTATCAATCCAAGAGGGGATGTTCCGGGAATTGACGTTACGTTGGTTTTTAGGCCTTCTCTAGGATTAGTTTTCTATTATCCTTTGTATCTACCAGGCTCAATTACGTGTAGGACGTTCCAGTCATGTAGTGAAAACGTTAAACTGTCGTGGATCGATTTAGCTTGTATTGATGAAGCAAAAACCCCATGTTATAATAGATCTAATGCAGAACCATGGGATAATCGGCTCTAGGAGCCGATTCACAGGGAAACCTGGGAGCCGGTCACGGCTCGAATTTTACATGTGTTTGTTTGCCATGCAGGAAACCAATCGAAGCAATCTTTCACCTTCCTGATCAGGTATAGGTCAGGTGGCACGCCCTCGAACCAAGCCAGGACGCGTGCCGGAGCTTTGCGGGCCGTTGCCCGAGGGACCAGGGCCCACCAGCAGTTCTGGGAGCCTCCCGGCTCTTCGTGTTGCCCGTCGCTGCTCGCCGGTGGGTTTTGGTAGGCAACACATTCTGGCACGCCCGGTGGGACTAGACAACGTCTACATCAACATCCGACGCTGCGATGGAGAGCAGACCAGTCACGTACGACGAGCTGCCTGAGGAGCACAAGGCGAAGTATGATGAGATCAGAAATCTCTTCGAAGCCGATCTCATCGTCTCTTTCGAGAGGACCCGTAAGCATGGCATCAAGTGGAGAGGGTTCTCCGCCGAGGGTGCTCTTGATGAGGTGGATCTGTCTGTTCCTTCGGAGGAGCGTACCAGAGCTCTGCGACAGGAAGTCAACTACATGGTGGCTCATTCTCTGCACCGCCATTCGGAGAGCTTGGTGAACGCGTTCGAACGAGTCGCGGTTCGCGTAGTTCAGGAGATCATGAAACATCAGTATTCTCCGATGGGGCCTACTCTGGGGACTCACCAGGGAGAAAGACCGCTCCAGACCAGGCCACAGCTGCCATTCACACTTGCAGCTCCAGAGCCGCCAGGAGCAGCGGCTTATGTCGTCTACAAGGCTGGAGGCGACCCAGGCGATTGCCAATTCCTGTTTGAGCCACCTAAGGAAATCCCACACGGATATGTATGCACCTACGTACCGGACTGCAACAACCTGACACGCACCAACCAGATTGGAGCCGCAGGAGTTTCTGCGGCAGGGGTTCCTGGGGCAGGATCTTCAGGAGCAGGCGTTCTTGGAGCAGCGATGTCTGGGATGGACGCTGACAAACAGGCGTGGCTAGCCAAGTATGCCACTGGAACAAGTCATGAGAATCTAGCCCCTGCAGCTCAAACAGTGGAGCAAATCGGTACCATCCTGAGGGACCAGTTCGGCTTCGTGCCGAAGAGAAGGACGATCGGCTATTCAAAGCCGTACCCCAACGAGTTTGATCTGATTCCGCTGCCACCCAAGTATCGGCTCCCTGAGTTCTCAAGGTTCAGCGGGTCAGAAGGGTCAAGCTCGATCGAGCACATAAGCCGATACCTGGCACAGCTAGGCATGATTTCGGCATCGGATCAGATGCGCGTAAGATTTTTCGCGCAATCTCTGACAGGACCAGCCTTTGGGTGGTACACCTCGCTGCCACCTGATTCAATTCATACCTGGAAGCAACTGGAAGAGCAGTTCCACATCCAGTACCATTCAGAGGCTACTGAGGCTGGCATTGCAGACCTGGCGCAGGTGCGGCAGAAGCGGGGAGAAACTGTAGCCGAATACATCCAGCGCTTCAGGACCGTCAAGAACCGATGTTACTCAGCTCGTTTAACTGAGAAGGAAGCAGTCGAGCTGGCAGTGTTGGGTCTCTTAGCACCCATCAAGGATCTGGCTTTCCAAGTGGAGTACAACTCATTGGCGCACATGGCCCAGAAACTGACGATGTATGAACAGCGCCACCCTGAGTTGTACCAAGACAAATTCAAACGTCCGATAGGCCTGGTCGATGCAGAAGAAGATGATCCTACACAAGACCAGGAAGTGGCCGTAGCCGAATGGGCTCGAGGGGCAGATCCTGTGTCCTGCAAATGGGTGAAACAGCAAGGGCCTGCAAAAGGGTTCGACTTCGATGTGAGCTAAGCCGAGCAGATATTCGATTTACTGCTGAAGGAGAAGCAGCTGAGGTTACCCGAAGGCCACAAAATCCCTACGGCTCAGGAAATGCACGGGAGACCATACTGCAAGTGGCATCATTCGTTCACCCACACCACCAATGATTGCAAAGAGCTACGTCGCCAAATCCAAACGGCGATAGAACAAGGCCGTCTGATCCTTGGGCAGGTCGCCATGAAAGTGGACACAAACCCATTTCCCGGCGTCAACATGGTAGAGCTCAGTCGCTCCGCGAGGCGTCAGTTGGATTTCTCGTTCGGCGTTAATATGGCAGGGTCTGGGTACCACCATGACTACAAGGAGGAGGGTGGTCGCTCTCGGGGCAAAGAAAGAGAGAAGGCTAGTCCACGCGACCGGCCCAACCACAATGGCAGGCGGTACTTAACAGAGGAACAAGTGAGGAGAGTGCGATATCAGAAGCCACATTCCGCGCATCTCCTTAACAAGTATGAGCGCCAGTATGACCAACGCCGCCGGCGCGACCGAAACGACGAAGGATATGAGCACCTTGCTAGGGGACCGTCAAAAGAAAAGGAAGGCGCAGACAAACATTGGGATTGTCCTTTCTTCAAGTATTGCTGGGACGCGGGAATGAGCCGATTGCCTACAGTCGACAACTGCCCGGAATGTGGTCAGCAGAGAGAGGACACGAAGCCATTTTCGGTGTTCCAACGTCTAGGGCCCCTCCCACCTCAGAGCCGTTACAAGGAATCCGCTCGAGCA
Organism: Avena sativa; assembly: GCA_916181665.1. NCBI lineage: Eukaryota > Viridiplantae > Streptophyta > Magnoliopsida > Poales > Poaceae > Avena > Avena sativa. The sequence continues at coordinate 478,753,320 of OV702283.1, forward strand.
AACGTCCTCGAGAAGCCAAGGGACGACAAAGAAGAAGACAGGTATCACCGTCCAAGGTGGTGTCCCGATGGACTCAGACACACCCAAAAGCGCAGAGTGCAGCGGCTACGTAACTTGGAGGAAGCCGAAGCGCAGTATCTCCACGCTTTAAAGAAAGCACGGCCTGATCTGGCCGTCAAAGTGAGGCAGACTTTGGAAACGGAAGATCACCCGAGAAGGAAGGAGTGGCGCCCCAAACCGGTAAAAGCCGATGCGAAGACATCGGCTGGCACAAACATGGTGTTCATACTTCCGTCAGAATTCTGCGCACCAAGAACCAACGAGCTACCAGTGGCACAGTTCGACTGCGGCCCACGACCGGTTATTTTTGAGAAGCCGCGTGAGAAGGGTTACAAGCATCTGAAAGCCCTGTACCTACGAGGTTACATCAATGGGCAACCTGTCACCAAGATGTTGGTGGACACCGGAGCGGCGGTCAATATCATGCCATACTCCATGCTACGGCGTTTGGGACGCTCCACCGCAGATTTGATCAAAACCAACGTCACGTTAAGCGACTTCAACGGTCAGACTTCGGAAACGCAAGGCGTACTGAACGTGGATCTGACCGTGGGCAGAAAAACCATCCCCACGTCATTCTTCATCGTGGACAGCAAAAGCACTTACACTGTCTTGCTAGGAAGGGATTGGATTCACGCTAATTGCTGCATTCCGTCCACAATGCACCAGTGCCTAATCCAGTGGGATGGAGATGAAGTGGAGGTCATCCATGCAGACGATTCTGTCGAGGTCTCCATTGCTGGCATGAACGTCTGGGAAGCAGAATACCAAGAGCCGATCTCTGGAATCAGTCTAGACGGCTGTGAACGCATCGAGGCTACAAAAAACGGGGTGAGGCTGGTCTTATCCACCGGCCTGACAGAGTAGCAAAGTCCACGACGGTGCGTGGTACGGCCGATCCCTGCGATCGGCCACAAAAAACAGAAAGCATCAATCTTACGACGAGCAGATCGTGCAGTCGTAGCAGGGAGATTCCCAGCCATTTTAAAACCATAAGGTGTAAACCGTCCTTGACTAATGCAACAAAAAAGGGGGCCGATTCAGGCAATCGGCCCAAATTATTTTTGTCAACCTCACCTACTGTTTGCCCTATGCTTAGCATCGATTTGACAGGTGACGGAAAGCTAGGGTATGGATTTACATCTGCTGATGAACTAGAAGAAATCGACATTGGTCCTGGGGATAATCCACGACCAACTTTTATCAGCAAAAGGTTGGATCCAAGTCTGCGGGGTCCAATGATAGCCCTGTTAAAAAAATATCCAGACTGCTTCGCCTGGGACTATACAGAGATGCCCGGGTTAGACAGGAGCATCATTGAGCATCGACTCCCGCTTAAAAAAGGATTTCGGCCGTTCCAGCAGTGGGCACGACAGATGAAGGCCGAAATTCTGGAAAAAGTCAAGAAGGAGATCGAGAAAATGTTGGCAGCCGATTTAATCAGGCCATGCAGGTACGCTGAATGGATTTCTAGTATCGTACCTGTGGAGAAAAAGGATGGCCGTTGGCGTGTCGCCATAGATTTTCGGGACCTCAATAGAGCTACCCCAAAGGATGAGTACCCAATGCCGGTGGCAGAAACGTTAATCAACGCAGCGGCTGGCCATAAGATCTTGAGCTTTATGGATGGAAATGCCGGTTACAACCAAATTTTTATGGCTCCAGAAGACATACACAAGACTGCGTTCAGAGTACCAGGCTCGGTGGGGTTGTTTGAATACGTTGTCATGACGTTTGGACTGAAAAATGCTGGTGCCACGTACCAAAGAGCCATGAACTACATTTTCCATGATCTGATCGGCAAGCTGGTGGAAATTTATATCGATGACGTAGTAGTCAAGTCTGCCTCAGTAGAAGGACACTTGGGCGATCTGCAACGCGTCCTGGACCGAACGAGAAAATTCGGACTACGGATGAACCCAAAGAAGTGCGCCTTCGGGGTAACGGCCGGTCAGTTCTTGGGTTTCTTGGTCCATGAACGCGGGATTGAGATCGGCCTGAAAAGTCAGGAGGCAGTGCGAACAATGAAGCCACCCACCACAAAGAGAGAACTGCAGTCTCTCATCGGCAAGATCAACTTCGTCAGAAGATTCATCTCCAATCTGTCAGGAAGGATAGAGCCGTTCATGGGACTAGTAAAAATTAAATCTGACGAGGAATTCCGCTGGAGGGCAGAACAACAGCGAGCCTTTGACGAGATCAAAGAATATCTGACGAAGCCGCCAGTGTTGGTTCCACCCCAGCCGGACAGACCGTTCTACATTTACCTGTCAGTAGCTGACACGTCCATCGCCTCGGTGGTGGTGCAAGTTTATGATGGGCTGGAGCGAGTCGTATTTTACATAAGCAGGAGGATGCTGGACGCAGAGACAAGGTATCCTGATATTGAGAATTTATGCCTCTGCCTGTTTTTCACCTGCACCAAGCTGCGCCACATTTTGCTATCAGCAGAGATCATCATCATATGCAAATCAGACGTCATAAAGCACATGCTGTCGGCTCCTATGTTAAAAGGCCGACTGGGCAAATGGATGTTTGCATTATCAGAGTTTGACATCCGGTATCAACCCGCGAAAGCAGTTAAGGGACAGGCGTTGGCCGATCTTATTGCTGAAAGGATCAACACCAACATAGCAGCACTGTCCATAAGAGCGTGGGCTATGTTTTTCGACGGATCAGTTTGTGACGATGGCTGCGGCATCGGAATTTTAATCGTGTCGCCCCGGGGGGCAACATTTTCCTTCTCCATTAGATTGTCTACCTCTCGCACCAACAATGTAGCCGAGTATGAGGCGATACGCAAAGGAATGGAGTTGCTCATCGAAGCTGGAGCGGAAGCAGTGGAAATTTTTGGAGACTCCAAGCTGGTGATTTCTCAACTCACGGAGGAATATAAGTGTGAGAGTGAATCGCTCTTCCCATTATGGATGCAATGCCGTGAGCTGATGGCACAGTTCCGATACATAAACTTCACCTGGATCCCGCGATCGCAGAATACCGAAGCAAACGATCTTGCACAAATGGCTTCAGGCTACAAGGACGTAGCAGAGGGAGCCGATGTTCAGGTACAATTCCTGGACGCAGACGACTGGAGAGCCGATATCTTCAATTACTTGAAGGATTCGGCTCGGGGGGCACCTAAACGGATAAGATACAAGGCCATGAAGTATGTGCTCATTGGGGACGACATGTTTTACAGGACTCTTGAGGGGTTATTGCTCAAATGCCTGGGAACAGCCGAGGCCAATCGGCTCCTACATGAGGTACACGAAGGCGCCTGTGGAACTCACCAATCGGCTCATAAGATGAAGTGGTTGATCAGGCGATCAGGGTTTTATTGGCCTACCATGCTCGAGGACTGTTTTAAGTACTACAAAGGGTGTCAAGCATGTCAGAGATTTGGAAAAATCCAGATGGTACCCGCGTCAGCAATGAATCCCATCATCAAGCCTTGGCCATTCCGAGGTTGGGGCATGGATATGATCGGCAAGATCAATCCTCCGTCAAGCAAGGGCCACATGTGGATCTTGGCCATCACGGATTATTTCACCAAGTGGGTGGAAGCCGTCCCTATGAAGTCAGTAAGTTCAAAGGATGTTGTCGATTTTGTGAAAGAGCACGTCATTCATAGGTTTGGGATTCCCCAGACTATCACGACCGATGGAGGTTCGGTTTTCACTTCTCACGAGTTCAGGAAGTTCTGTGAGGACACAGGAATTAAGTTGATTCGGTCATCTCCGTACTATGCTCAAGCAAATGGGCAAGCTGAAGCGTCCAACCAGAGCCTTATCAAGCTGATCAAGAGGAAAATCGATGAGCACCCTAGGCGTTGGCATGAGGTTTTATCAGAGGCTTTATGGGCTTACCGCATGTCATGTCATGGAGCGATAAAAACCTCGCCGTACCATCTGGTCTATGGACAAGAAGCCGTATTGCCTTGGGAAATTACGGCTGGATCGAGACGCGTCACCTTTCAGAACGATCTAACGGCTGAAGAATATGCAGCTTTGATGAGTGACAGTGTTGAAGATGTGACTGAGCTTAGGCTGTGGTCGCTTGAGAAAATCAAAGAGAACAAGGCCAAAGTAGCTCGTGCATACAACAAGAAGGTGAGACCTAAGGAGTTCCACGTTGGCGATCTGGTATGGGAAGCGGTGTTGCCGTTAGGGACTAAGGATGCAGCATATGGTAAATGGTCTCCAAATTGGCACGGGCCATACAGGGTCGATCAGGTTTTAAGAGGGAACGCGTACATGCTGGAAGAACTGGACGGCGTAAAATTCCCAGTGGCGGTCAACGGCCAACATCTCAAGAAATATTTCCCAAGCATGTGGGACGATGGACAGTAAAATGTGAAGGCCGATACATGAAATTGGCCGAACAAAAAAGAAAAATATAGCCGATGCACGGTCATCGACTCTAGAGGTCCACACACATTACAAACATATGCCAGTTTACACATACGAACTACTGAAGAAATGCCTCGAAGGCGTGGAAGGCGTCAGCACGGACACGATCCACCTCGGCGATCTCGGCTTCGTCATCTTCATCCTTGCCCGTCACTAGCTGCTTGCTCAGGGCACGTATGTCTGCCAGATCGGTCTTCAGTTGAGCTTTGAGGCCTTCCGCCTCGTTTTGGGAACGGGCTATGGATTCCTCCTTGTCGCGAATGAGCTGTTTAGTCACCCGGACCTTCTCCTCAAGATCTTCCAGCTCCTTTTTCAAGGATGCGAGCTCGGCGGTACCGACGGAGGTGTCAGTTTTAGCATCCAGAGACGCCTTTTTCTCATTAAGCTGCTGACATCTTTCTGCAATATCGGCTTTCAGCGGAAGTTGGGCAAGACGCAGGTTGATCCTTCCACGAGCTAACTTCACCCGTGGCCCGAAGAAGGACAGATTTGCAACTGCCCAAAGCTTCACTTGCAATGCTACTGGAAGATGGTCCTGGATTTCGGCAAGAACGCTCTTCAGTTCCTCAGAACCCTCGATCAACTCCTCGATCGGGGAGGACAGCAAGGTTTTAAGACGCTGGAATTGAGGTAGAGCAGCCCTGGCCTGTGGTTCAGCGTGGGCAACAGAGGGAGTTGGATCGATGGATTCAGGGTCGAACGACAGCAAACCTGAAAGATCACAACTCTGACAGCCAGAAAGGCGTCAGGGTACATCCAAACGGGTAAGGATGAGCCGGAAGAACCTAAACGTACCTCTCCTGAGATTGAAGGGATAGCCGATGAGGAGGCAATCGGTTTGTGTGTGGTCGCTGGAGGCCTGGCCAGAGTGGTAGCCGTCTCATCTGCACCTTCGGGGATTCCCAGATCCGGTGTCGGCACTGCCCCGGCTTCCCCACTAAAAACGTCCATCGTCTGCATGAAAGGTGTTCTTAGCCGATGTAAATGATCATAAATCGGCAGACAAAAGTAAACAAGTGATAAGAGTATGTAGGGTGGCGATTTGCGAGACCTCCTGGCTCGACGAAGAAGCTTGTGGTCCTTTGCGAGCTCTCTTGGGACCCGCAGTTGGCCCCGCCTCGACTGGTGCTCGGGGGGCAGCAGGTTCAGGAGCCGACCTTTTCCTGGAAGCCGATGGTGGTGAATCCGGCTGGTTCGGTGTGATGGTCCTCTCAGAATCCGTGGGGCCTAGTTCTCCTCGTTTGGTTTGGGTGTTCTCGCTGGAGGTGTCTTCGACGGAAGCCTGTAAAAAAAAGGGGAACTAGTAAGCACAAGCAGGTCTGCGAGGATGGAAGAATGACAAGAATCGACCAAGGCATAGATCACCCTACATGCGAGCTTTCTGGAGAAGGGCTCCGGCGCTTCAAGGTCTTCCTGGCAGCTACCTTCCTCGTCGTCGTTCTCGTTTTAGTTGAAACTCGAGGGGCAGATGGTTTAGAGGTTGCTGGGTTCTTGGAAGCCGATTGTGGTGATATCGGCTGTTTCTGCATTATGACCTTTTTTAGAGGTGGCGAGTTTTTGCAGAAAAGAACCACAGGAGCTGGTGGAAAGAACTCGAAGGGGGAGCCATCACTGTGTGTAGGCTCAGGGCCATCTTGTTGCTGCAAAAAGAAAGAATGGATTAGTAAAAGGATCAATTGCAAGCCGCATCAAGAAAATTTGCAAGTAGTGGTACCTGTTCCACGGGGATGTCATAGTCAGCATCGAGCTGCTTCAACAACGGTCCCAGAGCCCTCCTGAAGGCGTGAGTTTTCCACATCGACCACCAGTCTCCGAAGCCATCGGTTGATGAGGCAAAGGTGAGGTCGTTGGGAATTGGGATGGTCAGAGCATCAAAAAAGGAGTAACACCTTTGGCTGGTGAGAGGATCAGGCAGGTCGGCTCTGCTTTCCGTAAGATGATGGAGAAAGAAGTGGGGAGCATACTACTACTACTACTACTGGTTCCTAATCTAGGCCGAGGTCGTCGTCGCTGCCGTCGCCGCCGTTTTGTTCGCTGTCATCAGCGCTGCTGCCGGCGTCGTCTTCGCTGCTGCTGCTGAAGGAGCCAGCAGGGGCCTCCTCGTCCTCGTCATCGTCTTCGGTGTCTTCGTCTGACCCGGCGCGGAAGTACTTCACCGGCTGGTACTCTTCGGAGGAGGTGTCCTCCTCTTCCTCCTCCTCGTCGGAGGAGTCGACGCCGTCCCAGGACATGGCGTCGTCGGTGCTGTCCGCCTCTAGTTCCCCATCGGCGAGGAACTGTAGGTCCTCCTCGCCATCAGTCATGGACGCGTCGTCCTCCGACCAAGCGGCGAAGTCCCAATCCCTCTCGTCCCACCATTGTGGGGCGAGAGTGTTGTACGCCGCCATCGGCGGGTGTTCTGGCGTCGGCTCTCGGTCGCTCATCGAGTTGGAGGCTTGGGAGGACAGGCCAGATGAAGCGGAGGAGGCCATGGCGGAGAAAGAGGGTTTTTTCGATGGAGGAGGAAGAAGGATTTTCTCTTTGCTACTGGAGGAAGATGGGGGCTGCGAACTGCTCAGACGGATTTAAATAAGGGGAATATTGGAGAGACGGTTCAATGCCATAGCGGTTTCCCAGATTGCACTGCCAAAATCGTCAAATCATGCCGTGCGAAGGAGGTGAGAAGACAGGGCATCATGATGAAGGGGTAGCGTGACGATTCTGTTCTGCCACGCATTCTGTCAACGCGCAACCCAATACAAAAAAAAGGGGAGAGGAGAAGAAGAAAAAAAAACACAGAGTGGTTTTGGAATTATCATTGCCAAAACCAGGGGGGCATGTGTTATCGCCATATTCTGGCCAGAGAAGGGGATGGGCCGTGATCAAGATGGGCTTAGAAGATACGTGTATACAACGTGTTGTTGAATCGGCCTCGCGTGTTGATTTGGGCTAAATTGCCCGTGTATTTTATATTGTAATAGGTTCCGTTTAGAGTTAGGTAAGAGATAGAGTTGTAGAGTTATTCCAAAGACAGAAAGTCTCCGGACTATAAATATGTACCTAAGGTTATCAAGAAAAAGAGGACAATCACGTTCACAACAAACACAATCTCGGCGCATCGCCACCCCTTGTTTCTAGGGTTTTTCTCGGGTAAGTGCCATGCTGCCTAGATCGCATCTTGCGATCTAGGCAGTATCTACTTATGCGATTATCTGGTGTTACTCGTACTGAAGCCTTGTTGATGGCGAGTAACACCATTATCATAGATTTGTTTGGGTTAGCATCAGTACTTTTCGCTACGATTGTTTAGTTATGCTACCTATAGCTATATCGCCGCCTTTGCACCTTTTCCCGGGTGTGAGGGTGGCATCTTGCTTGATCTTTATTTAAGTCGATTTGATCTGTTATAGTTGTGCCTTGTTCTCCAAGGTTTAGTTTAATATCCACATGATCAGGCCTTGCAAACGGGTTGAACGATCCAGTAGTATGTAAGATATGGTTTATCAATCCAAGAGGGGATGTTCCGGGAATTGACGTTACGTTGGTTTTTAGGCCTTCTCTAGGATTAGTTTTCTATTATCCTTTGTATCTACCAGGCTCAATTACGTGTAGGATGTTCCAGTCATGTAGTGAAAACGTTAAACTGTCGTGGATCGATTTAGCTTGTATTGATGAAGCAAAAACCCCATGTTATAATAGATCTAATGCAGAACCATGGGATAATCGGCTCTAGGAGCCGATTCACAGGGAAACCTGGGAGCCGGTTGCGGCTCGAATTTTACATGTGTTTGTTTGCCATGCAGGAAACCAATCGAAGCAATCTTTCACCTTCCTGATCAGGTATAGGTCAGGTGGCACGCCCTCGAACCAAGCCAGGACGCGTGCCGGAGCTTTGCGGGCCGTTGCCCGAGGGACCAGGGCCCACCAGCAGTTCTGGGAGCCTCCCGGCTCTTCGTGTTGCCCGTCGCTGCTCGCCGGTGGGTTTTGGTAGGCAACAGTTGGCACTAGGGCCCATCTGTCAGTCTCACTGGCTAGGGGTCGCCCCGGTGTAAAAACTATTTGCCTTTTTGTTTTTAATTCCAGAAAATGATTTAATATTGTAAAATCAATAACTTATTATTTATAAGTCAGAAAAATACAAATAATATATCAAATTGTTCAGAAAAATGAAACCTATCTATTTAACCTATAATCATGCATTGTTAAACAACTTAAATGACAAGTATAATTAGAAGAACAAATGCACCCCTCTCATATGTTCCGGAGTTTCCCCGAGTTAGGGTTTTCACCCCTCGGAACCCCGATTAAATCGTCGAGCATGTCTTAGGGTTACATTCCAATGCAAATTAACTTGTCATATCATCATACTTGCTTGAGCATTGCATCGATGCCATGTGTTGATTGTTTCCCTTTCTTTTCGGTGTTTCGATTATTAGGATTATTATTTGTTAGGTATTATTAGGTTTATTAATTACTTTAGTATTATTGGTCTTCGGCCCCACTGGTCAGTCACTGTGGGTAGCCCTAGACCCGATTCACATTGTCAAGCAACTTAGGTGCATGTGGGTTCGACGATGTGCCTATCTACTACACGGTTTCCCTTTCTCTTCATTTTTATTATTGTGTATGTATATATTAGGGTTTCTCTGAATTAGGGTTTATATCTCTCAATACCGTACTTAACTTTCTCCTTTAGCCGCTTTGACTTATTCGTTTTTCCACCTATGCAGAAAATATGGACCCACACGTCAGAGGCGAAGAAAAGGAAGAGTTGATCCAAGGTGTGATCCGTGGGGAAGATAATTTAGACGTATCAACGTTTCTGAACAACTCTGGTGAGGGTGATCCTCTTTTTACCGGAGTAGACAACTTGTTTGAGGTTGAAGGTGTTGCCTTCCGCGAGGGAGAAGGTGATGCCTTGTGTAATCGAGAAGACGACCGCTCCGGCGAGGTGCATGTAATATAAATCAATTCATTAATTAATCATCTGCTATCTATATAGAAATAGTAACGACGATCTTTCTTCTTTTAGCCCTCCGGATCGAAGGAATCTACTGAAAAGAGCGGACGAGGCCCAACCAAAAAGTTGCAAGACCATGAGAGGTTCAGGATCGAAGATGTCGCTGAAGACGGCAAACCGACGGCTCCCGAAGTTGTCGCAACCAAATTTGTGGCACAATGCGGAGTAATCGTTAGGGACTTAATCCCGATCACCATTAGAAATTGGAATAGGCCTGCTAATGCGGATGAAGAGGGAACATGTTTATTTGTCCCTAACCACACCAAAGATTTACTGTGGAAGAGGCTCATGGTTAATTTCAAACTACCGAAGATAGAGCTGGATCCAAATGCGGAGGATCCAGTTGAGGACGCCTTACAACATGGGAGAGCCATGGAGGCTAAGGTCAGGGAGTGGGCTTTGAAGAAGATGGCCCAGTGTTTCACCAACTGGAAGAAAAGATTGCACCTTGACTATGTCGTGAAAAATAAGACTCCCGATTTCAAGAATATTCAGTTTGAGAAGATAAAACCATTCTGGGCTGAGTTTGTGGAATACAAGAAATCAGAAAAAGCTAAGAAAATGTCTGAAACGAATAAGCTGAATGCTGCTAACAAGAAGTATCACCATACTATGGGGCAAGGTGGCTACAGGGCTGGCATTCCTAAGTGGGAGAAACTTGAGCAGGATCTGCGTGATAAAAAGATCACCCCAAAGACAGACGATTGGGTAGAACGTGCAAGGAATTGGTTTTACGGGCATGGGGGCACGTTGGACTCGGAAGGGAGGTGTATATATAACATACGACATAAAGAAGACCCCTTGCCAATCGAGAGGATCAGAAAAGCAGTAAAGGCTATTAAAGATGGGGACTTCATTCCCGATAGAGAGAATGATGAGCTCACACTCGCCCTTGGAAATAAGGAACATGATGGACGAACACGAGGCACAATAGGCTCCCAATCATGGAGGATTGGGTTTCCCGAAGAGAGGAAGAAATATCCTGATAGAAGCCGTCAGAGGAGTAAGGACAGGGCGGCAGTTGAAGCAGAAAGTCAGAAAGAGCGAATGCGTTTAATTGAAGAACGATTAAAGCAACAACAAGATGAAATTAACGCACTTAAAGAGCAAAGTACTACCGGCCCATCTCAGCAGCACACTGCATTCGATGCTACCGGCCTATCGAATAATCGAAAAAGTAGTGTGGCTTCCACCGAGGTACCGGGTGATGACAATGGCGATGACGATGATGCACCGACGATGGCTCCTGTTGGCTACCCAGTGGATGATATCACAGAGATGACACACTGCGAGCTACATGTCAAAGTTGTGAACATATCAATGAAGGTGGCGGTCGGCTATGCCTTACCAATTGGACCCACACCAACTTACCACTGTCGTCCGGTTCCAGAGGGCTACGCTGTTGTCGGCGTGGATGAAATCATGCCCACCTTTGAGGTTTTGGATCTTCACTACCCTGCTGGTGAAGGGGATGTGACTGTGCTGGGTGACGCAAAAAACGTCACCATTCTATGGCCGAAGGAATGTATCGTGCTTCAAAATCACATGCCAAGGCCATCTTCGCCGCCGCCTCACCCGTCTCTAGCGAGGCCGTCGCCGCCGCGGCAGCCGTCTTCGTCGCCTCACCCGGCTCTGTCGCCTCACCAATCTCCGGTACAGCCATCGCCGCGGGAGCCATCGCCGGCGCCTCAGGATAAAAAGCGTAAGCGTACCGCTACTGTGCGTCGTAAGCGATCGCCGAAACGTAAACAAGAGCCTCTTCCAAAAGTACCAAAGGTTCCTCCCAAGAGAGCTTATGACTGTACTGAAGAGGAGACTGCGGCGATCGTTGATGCGGAAACGACAGCGTTTTTCGCTAAGCTGAGGCGGCCGAAAGAGCCAGAGTTCCCCAGCACCAAAGAAGAAAAAGCCAAAGTGTTTAAAATGCTAAAGAATCTTCATCAACCCGAGCCAAAGCTGTCATCATACTATGACCGTTCTATTCTCAAGTCACATGCGGCACAAAAAGCCTCGAAGAGCAGTACTGATGCAAGCGGGAAATCTGTTGCCCAGCTCGGAGAACAAGCAAAACAGACTTGCGCCCCTCTCAAGGTGATTTCTCAAACCAATGTGGGGTCGAGCAAATATGGGGCCGAAGAGCAGTATGATCCAGAGGTAGTTGCACAATACGGAGAAGCTGCCGCTGCTCAAGGTATGAGTATTGCCCAGTACTTATCCCAGTTAGAGTTCTTCCCCGTGAGTGAAGTAGCATACAAATACCAGTACGGCAAACCTCTCGTCAAACCTGAGGAGGTAAACAATCTTTCAACAAAAATGCGAAGATTGCATAACTGGTACATGCATGCCACGTCCACCGGGGCTAACTGGATAGTGCTGAGGGTTACAAAAAAGCATCATGGGAAAGAAAGGGATGACATGATATCCATTGAATTTGATGAACTATTTCAATTATTCAATCAAGACGCCTTGGACAAATCGATCATCAGTGCCTATTGTCTGTAAGTACTAATTCTGTAATTAATTTAGTCTCCAGCTATATTATTTTGTTTATTGCATGTATATAATCATACTGTAATATGCAGAATGAAGATTCTCGAATGCAGCAGAGGACAAATCTATGACATTGACTTCATTGACCCATATTGGGTTCATGAAGCTAATCTCAAAATAAGCCCCCAGAATACGGAGGATAATATAGTACACGCGTTAAGGTTTCAAGAAACCAAAAGGGAAATACTATTTCTTTACAACTTCCAGTGAGTGTTATTGTCTTCTATACACTTTCTATTTCGCTTACTCGATGTTAAGTATATAATTGATTAGTTCTGCATTCGCAGGTACCACTATATTCTGTTAATCATTCAACTTGACAAAGGGCGTGTACTAGTCATGGACTCGAAACATAAACCCCTTGAGACGTGGAAGGACATGCAGATACTTCTCCAGCGGTAATTCTAATCATTACGACACTATATCGGCAACGTTCGTGAATTTTATGATATCAAGTACTTAATAACTTATTTTATTCATTTTCTTCGCCGGGTAGCGCTTGGAAAAGGTTCACCAAAAAGGCTAGGGGTGTTTGGAAAGATGAGCTTACATTTGAAGCACTAGATGTAAGCACCACTAGCTATATCCGCGCATCTCTTTGATTCTAGTTTTGATACAGTTATTATCATGCTTGATTATTATTTTGATTGAACTCTGTTCTCGTAAAGTGCCTGACGCAGGGACCAGGTAACAATCTCTGTGGATACTATGTTTGCGAGTTCATCCGGCAGACGTGCGATGAGAAGGGCAGAAATTTAGAGCAACTCCTCGTACGTAAACAATTTCTATAGTTTCTAATTTCAAACAAATTGTGTTTAGTTTTATTCATATAGGCTGACTCCTTTTTAAATCAGATCGAACGTCTACGGGACGGTCTTCTGCCAACGGATCGCGTACGAGCAATTCAGGAGGAATTGGCGGGATTTTTGGATGCAGAAGTCCTAGACCCGAAAGGGGAATACTATTATGCTGTGTATAGACAATAGGGATTGTAAAAATAGCAACTTTGAAGGAATTGGCCGGTAGCATCGAATAGCAACTTTTGTATGTAGTGCATGAACTCGATCCGTGTATTGAATGTAATATTGTCATGATGATCTTGTGTAATATAAGGTTCCTTCGTTGATAAGTGCAAAACACTAAATAAACAATAAAACAACCTAAATGAATTCTCTGCCGCGGCACAAAAAGTGGCGAAAATGCTGCCGCGGCAACAAAATGTGCCAAATGAATTCTCTGCTGCGGCAGAGAAATGGGCCAAATCTCTGCCGCGGCAGCAGGTTATTAGTCCCGGTTCGTGTGCTCCACCCCCCCCTCGCGCTCTGATGCCACCACGTGTACCCCCATTTGTCCCGGTTGCGTTTTCTACCAGTGTATGCATACTGGAGCGCTAAGAAGCATTTAGTTTTTATCATTCTTACAAATTATTTTCTTCCTACTGTAGCTGGTAAGGTATGATTTTCCTCTTAATATATCGCTCCTGAAGCAATAGCGGAGCAAGATTCACTCACGAGAATGATCATGATATCCAAGGAGAACTGGGAGATGAGTTCTATAGCGAGGCTAACAATGATGCATGGCTATGGCTAAGGCGATGTGTTATAATCCATATGATGATGGTTGTGATGATAACTGTTGTGATGAGTCCCATGCAACACAGTAAAGTTGCGAAGTTTTAGGAAAAAATTTCTTAAGCAAAATGTTTGGACCACTATTTCTTTCTATTTTCTTTGGCACTCCATTTCCTCGATGTATCATATACTTGGTGAGATTACTCTATATAGTACATATTCTTTGGTCGTGTCTGGTCATATAATTTAGAGTTCTTCTAAATGATAATATTCTGAAATATATGCATCGAACCACATTTTAATGGATGACAAATGCATGCCAATATGTGTTGGCCGACCTCTCAATAATATAGATTTCGAAGGGATGAATGCCCTGCTGATAGTAATAATAACTGACAATTTGGTTATCCTCTTAGTTACAATAAATCCCGACAGGTCAATATCCGGCCAGCTATTAAGAAAACCGACGGGAGCTGGTAACCGTTGGCCAATAAATACTCGACAAAAACCCGTCACTTATTAGATCCGTCAAGTTACCGTGAGGTGGCCGGAGACCAAATCATGCCCGACAGCACCCTGTCGGCCTTTTACCGTAGGAAAAGCTATTACATGACGGTACCGTCGGCTATTAGGGTAATGGCCGACCAAGCATAGTCGACGGGAGATGGCCGACGGTCCACCCTCGGTTATAAGTGTATCCGACAGTAAAATAAAATATCCGACGGTAATTTGACCCTTGGCTAAAATGGGATATCTAGTAGTGAAATGATCCCAGCAACATCCACGAAAACCTCTGTAGCGCCACCGCCATCGAAGGGGAGATTCAGGGGATAGAAAGTCTCTGTTCCGGCACCCTGCCGGGACAGGGAAGTGCCCCCGGAGCCATCTTCATCGCCATCTTCATCACCATTGCTGATTTCCATGATGAGGAGGGAGTAGTTCTTCCTCAGGGCTAAGGGCTCTACCGGTAGCTATGTGTTCATCTCTCTCTCTATGCATGATCATGTTGTGGTCATGAGCTTTGTAATCTAGTAGACCTATCTTGCTACTCAAGTGCTTCATTAGATCTCTGCTCTCCCCATGTGTGTGAAAGTGACAGCGTGCACGTCATGGTGGCACTTAGGCTTGAGTCTACATAAATACTCTTTGTGCTTTAATAGATCTATGCTTTTCCCCACGTGTGTGAAAGTGACAGCGGGCATACCGTGTGTGGCACTTTGGCTAGATTGAATATTTGTTATGAGTTATATTTGGAGTTGGATGTCTTTATGAAATTGTGGTGTTTGTTGGAACCATCTAGCGCTCAAGGTGATAGTGTGGGGCTATCTAGATTGGGAAAGGCGGACTTTGAGGAGTGTTGTTATAGCCCTACCAATGATTAGAGTGTTCAACCGGAGAGTAGTTAAGAGTAGTATCATGAAGAGAGGATATTTATATGAGAGAGTGTTCACTAGTGAAAGTATGATCCCTAGGCCTTGTTTCTAAGCATTGAAACACCGTTTGCTACTAGATCTGTCGCATGTTTGGTTGCTTCCA
Organism: Avena sativa; assembly: GCA_916181665.1. Lineage (NCBI taxonomy): Eukaryota > Viridiplantae > Streptophyta > Magnoliopsida > Poales > Poaceae > Avena > Avena sativa. The sequence continues at coordinate 478,768,445 of OV702283.1, forward strand.
TCTTTATCCCGTTTCCCGGGGAGGTTACCTTTCCTCCATGTCAAGCTCTTTTCTGGAACCGTTACCCCACGTCAACAACAAGTCAGAAGCTATTTTCAGGCATCGTTACCACTTGTATTTAACTATCTCTTCGCCGAACTAGTGCACCTATACACCTGACAAGTGTATTGGGTGTGTTGGGGACACAAGAGACTTCTTGTATCTTGATTGCAGGTTTGCTTGAGAGGGAATACCTTTGACCACTTCCTCCCTGAGTTCGATAAACCTTGGGTAATCCACTTAAGGGGAACTTGCTGCTGTTCTACAAACCTCTGCACTTAGAGGCCCAACAACTGTCTACAAGAATAGAAGTGCGTAGACATCAAGCTCTTTTCTGGCGCCGTTGCCGGGGAGGAAAGGTAAAAGGCACTCACACACGTTACCCCACGGCAACAGCAAGCCAGAAAGCTCTTTTTCGGCGCCGTTCTCGGGGAGGTAAGGTAAAAGGTACTCACATCCTCCGGTGTGAGTGCTCGAAGTTATTTCCTTTAGATTCTATAGTTTTGTCTTTTTTGTTTCTTGTTTTCACTAGTTAGGCTTAATGGAAAAGAACAAAAAAATTAGAGAGCTCTATAGCATTTATCTTGAGTTAGGACATGAAGTGTTTGAAGAGAAAATTAAAAAAACCTATGGAACTTTACTTGCATGCTAATAGCAATGTTATTAGTATGAATTCTTTGAACACCATTATTGCTAATGCTATGGAAAAGTCTAAGCTTGGGGAAGCTAGTTTTTATGAAAATGATCTTTTTAGTTCCCCAGCTTTGGAAGATAGCTATTCTATTGCTTATGATGATACCAAACCTCCAATCTATGATGATTACAATGATGAATATGATATTTTCAGTCCACCCACTATTGAGGAGGAAATTAATTGTGATTACAACATGCCTCCTATATTTGATGATTATCGTGATGAGAATAATAATGATAGCTATTTTTTTGAATTTGCTCCCACTATAATTAATAAAAATGACTATGCTTATGTGGAGAGTAATAATAATTTTATGCATGTGGCTCATGATAAGAATGTTTTATGTGATAATTATATTGTTAATTTTATTCATGATGCTACTGAAAGTTATTATGAGAGAGGGAAACATGGTATTATGTATCTCAATAATATTAAGTTTCCCCTCTTTATGTTGAAAATTTTGAAGTTTCACTTGTTTTGCTTTGCTATGCTTATTGCTTTGTGCTTTCAAGACTTGTTTCTTTACAAGATTCTTATGCATAGGAGGTGGGTTAGACTTAAATGTGTTTTGAATTTTCTTCTTGATGCTCTCTTTTATTTCAATTCATATTTCTTATGTGAGCATCTTCTCAAACTATCATGCCTAACTTAAAGGCGTTAAAGAAATGTACTTGTTGGGAGATAACCCAAGAGTTTTCTTGAGTCTTGGAAGTTATTACTTCAGTAATGAACTCTCCTTATCCTTTTTTTTTGCTTTTTGTACCAAGAATGACCTCTAATGAGAGGGAAGTAAGATTTGGGGAGTTGCTATCCCGAAACAGATTTTTATGCTCCACCATAAAAAATCGTGAGGAGTATATGTAACTCGGATTGAGCTCAAAATTTACGAATAAATCCCCTAGTATGTTAGCTAACGTTCGTTAGTTTGACACTTTTTGATTTGAGTAACAGAAGGTCTTCGAAAAAATCGGTTTCTACCTGCTGGTCTGTTTTGACCGATTTCTGCCATTATTTGCATTTGCTTCTTATTGATTCCTTTTTGAGTTCTCTTTTGGGGAATTGAGCTTTTTGAAGGAGTTGCTACAGTAGCTTGTGTTTTTAGTGAAAAGTTTTGATGTTACAAAGCTTTTCCTAAAGGTCTATTATCTTTTGAATACACTAATGTTGCTAATGAAGATTGTGTGAAGTTTTGTATGAAGGAAAATTTGTAGGTGTAGAGAAAGAATGATGTAATGAAATGAAGAATGGACAAAAGCTCAAGCTTGGGGATGCCACTGCGGTGTCACCCCAAGAAATATCCAAGAGGTACAAGCGTCAAAGCTTGGGGATGCCCAAGGCATCCCCTTCTTCATCAATAAAAATCTCAGGTCTTTCTAGACACTTCATTTTTTATTGTTTTATGCATTGTTGTGTTGTTCTTGGAGCGTCTTAGTTTTTGGTTTTGGTTTTCGTTTTCTTAGTTTTCTTGAGTAAGTTGGTTGGTTACACCACACTTATTTTGGAGAGGGACACACTCTATTTCCATTGCCTAGAACACTCTAGTTTTCATTCTTATTGTCTTGTGAGTGTTCTCTTTTGCTAGCACTGTGTTTAGCCTTAGTTTTCTTGTGCTTTCAGCTTAGAACTTTTTAGTTATTCTTTGTGGATTTGTGAGATAAGATAACTGATCTTTATTTATTATTATCTTTGTGAGTTGTTTCAAATAAGTTGCTTGGTGTTGGAAAAGAGTAGAAAGTTTCATGCTTAGTGGTACAAAAGTGAGTTTGCTTTGACTATGGCTTAGACTTTATCATATCATGCTAGATGTTGTTTTGAACTTATGCTTAGTAATCATTGTTGTAGCTTGACTTGTTCCAAACAATTAGGATTGCTTAGTGTGCCTTGAAAAAATCATGCGTTGTTTTAGCATACAAAAGCATAGTATTGTGGTATTCTCCTTTGATGCTTTGTTTGGGTTGACTTTGCACATGATCACACCATGTTATGACTATGAACCAGTCACCATAACCTCTATGATCATTTAGTACTTGACTTGTAGTACCACTTTATGCTTTGATTAGTAATGTTTTGTCGCTCTGCATGATTATGGCCATTATTGCTCTCTTAGTTGGTTACTCCCAGTCTTTTGCTAGCCTCCACTTGTATGAGTAAGTTCTACTCATGCTTCCAACTCCCAAGAAACCAAGTTTTTCCAAAGTGTCCACTATAAACTCCTAAGCATGATGTGTTACACCATTCCAAGTATATTCTTGTTCTCAACTATCTTCCAATTAAAAACTATTTTGTTATGTGGAAACTTAGTGATTAAAGCCCTCACGAACTTGATGGCACATTTTATTCTTTGCCCCTAATAAACTTGAACCATTGAGATAACTTTGTTGTATATGCTTGCACGTATAAGTTGGGATTAGCAGAACCGTGTTGTCACAGGGAACGTTTTCAACATTGCACTTGTACTTTTGTACTCCGTTGATATCATGCTTTTTTGTCTATGGATGTTACCGGTGTGAAATTAAGTGGGAACTTGTAAGTCCATGGAGTTTGTATTCTGTGTTAGAGAAACGCCTGAGCCGCTAGCCTAAGCCATGCCTAATCATGGTGGAAACTAGCAGCATCACCATAGTGAGCTATCTATGAAGCATCCTCAATAAAAAGATATGCATATGGTAAATAAAAAGATTGCTGAGATGCTCATTGTCTACTTACCTTGTCATTTTGGTTATGGGAAAGCTCATGTACCATGTGCAAGGGGTACCCTTGGCGGTTCTCAATGATATGCAAATACTTACAGTGACAAGAACTTGCCTGGGCCCTAAGTTGAGTATCCATGAGGTGTAGCCCTCATATTCAAGGGACTTGATATTGCCAACTTATACTTCGTCAAGCATATACTCCAGCTTTGCCACTTTAACCTTAACCACTTCAAGATGCTTATTATAGGGGCAATGAGGGCTGAAAGCTAACAAGTACCATAATTTTTGGAAGCTCTTTTTGAAACTTGAAATCCCTGCTTCCTTTACAAAAAGGCCTTTCTTCCACCATTATTGAGTCTCCACCTTCTACCTTTAGGCACCATTAAGAGAGCATAGTTGTCATTCTGTGTGCAATGTTCCAAAGCTTATTAATTGATGCATATTTTGATACTACTTATTCGTGTGCTATTTGTTTCTAGTCACCCTTGTGAACTTTGAAGGTATCCTATGCATATATTTGCTACTCTATGAGGGACTAGCTGATTGCCACTATGCTATGTTTTCTTTATGTGAAACAAACAAACGTTTTTCATTGCATGTTATTCATGATCTTTGTTTGTAGCTTGCCATGTTGCATGCATAGTTACTATGTCCTATTGTTAGAACTCCATCCTTTTATGCACATGTTTAGAGTTCTTTGTTCCCAGTTTTCAATGCTTGTAAATGGTTGGATCTTTATTGTGAGGGTGCATGTTCACCTCAAAAATTATTCTTTTTATCACTTACCTACTTGAGGATAAGCAAGATTTAAGCTTGGGGATGTTGATACGTCGGAAACGTTTCTATAATTTTTTATGCTCCATGCTTGTTTTATATCATTTGTCTTATTTTTGTCTACACTTTGAGGTGTTTTTATATCTTTTTTGGAACTAACCTATTAACAAGTTGACATAGTGCCAGTTGCATGTTTTCTTCTGTTTTTGGTTCCAGAAAGACAGAAAATCAATATTCTCGGAATTGGACGGGACAAAAGCCAAAGTCAAAATTTTACCGTGGGCGTCACGAAGCCAGAAGAGGAGACGGAGAGGTTCCAGAGGGCCACCACACCCCCAGGCGCGGGCTAGGGTGGACCCGCGCCTAGTCAAGGTGTGGTCCCTCCGGCCGCCTCCCAGCCTCGCCTCTTCACCTATAAGAAGCCTGTGACCCCCAAAACACTAAATGATCCTAGAAACATCCACCAAAACCTCTATAGCGCCGCCGCCACCGAAGGGGAGATTCAGGGGACAGAAAGTCTCTGTTCCGGCACCCCCGGTATGTGTTTTAGAGTTATGAACAAAAACTCATTGTTTTTGCGTATTATGGCTGTTTTCATGAACTATTGCCCACAATCCTATAGTTCCAGGGGGGATTTGCGTGGCTAGTAAGACCCGATACATGTTTGAGAGTTATAAGGAAAAAATCACCGGTTTCAGGTTTTATAGCTGTTTTAATGAGTTATTGTCCATAGTTTTGGAGTTCCAGTGAGATTTACAATGACTTTAAGGCCCGATTCATGTCTGAGGGCATGACCAAAAACTGGTCATTTTCATTTTTATGGCCGATTTCATGAGCTATCGCCCACAATTTTGGGGTTCCAGGGCTACTTACATGTTTGAGAGGTACATATGACCAACAAACTCGTAATTTTGGTGTTTTATGGACGTTTTTATTAGCTATTTTCCATAGTTTTGGGGTTCCGTAGCGTTTGAGAGTTATAACCAAAGACTCGTCTTTTGCGTTTTATGGCCATTTTCATGAGTTATTGCCCATAGTTTTGTGCTCTAGGGCGTTTGAGAGTTATGACCAAAAACTCGTCGTTTTGAGTTTTATGGCCATTTTCATGAGTTATTTCCCACAGTTATAAGGTTCCAGTGCGATTTACAACGACCATAGGGCCAGATACATGTTTGAGAGTTATGACCCAAAATTCGTCTTTTTCGTGTTTTATGGCCATTTTCATGAGCTATTTCCCACAATTGCATGGCCCGTAAGACCCGATATGTGTTTGAGTTCTGATAAAAATCTTGTCATTTTCGTGTTTTATGGCCGTTTTCATGACCTATTGCGCAAAGTTTTGGGGTTCCAGGGCGATTTAGAATGACCATAAGGCCCGATACATGTTTGAGAGTTATGACCAAAAACTTGTCTGTTTCGTGTTTATAACCGTTTTCATGAGCTATTTACCTCAATTTTGGGGTTTCAAGTTGATTGGCATGGCTCGTAAGACCAGGTACATGTTTGAGAGTTCTGACCAAAAACTCGTCATTTCCATGTTTTATAGCCGTTTTCATGAGCTATACCCCACAATTGTGGGGTGCTATGGGGATTTGCATGGCACGTAAGACCCGATATATTTGGGAGCATGACCAAAAACTCGTGGTTGCTATGTTTTATGGTAGTTTTCATGAGCCATTGCTCATAGTTTTTCGGTTTTAGCGGGATTTATATGGCCCATAAGACTCGATACAAGTATGAGAGATATGACAAAAAACTCGTCGTTTTTGGCATTTTATGGCTGTTTCATGAGCTATGGCCCACGGTTTCAGGGTTTCAGGGGTATTTGCATGGCATGTAACACCCGGTACGTGTTTTAGACACTACTAGGAAAACGGCTATAGGTAATCAGCACATCCGTGGCTCACATGGTTGAAGTGCCCCACGGCTAAAACAGGCGTGGCTCACCTGTGGGCAGTGCCCTACTAATAACTAGAACAACCGTGGCGCACATGACCATAGTGCGCCACAGATGTGTGTGGGCCAGGGCCCTGTTGGCCACACGCCAAACTTCTGTAGCGCACTACAGTCATGTGCGCCACGGTTGTTAGGGTCATCTGTGGCGCACGTGTGCATGGTGCGCTACGACTAAGCGCATGCCCACCTCTGCTCTGAAACGGCCACAAACTTCTGTGGCGCACTCCTCCTAGTGCGCCACAGGGACTAGGAGCATCTGTGGCGCACTCGGCCTAGTGCGCCACAGAAGTTTGTACTCCCTGTGGCGCACTGGGGCCGTGTGCGCCACGGATGTTTCGATTCTTTTAGGGCAGCACTTTATGTGCACATGTGTGCCCACACATCCACCACCCACACTTCACTTTCCCCTTCTTCTTCCTCCTTAGATCTAGTCGGGATCTTCTCCTTCCCACCTCAATTTCTCCATACATTCACCATTTTTAGCATGTAAAACTTGCTTTGGATGTTACATAAGTAATAGAGGAGGTCTCCGGTCTCTCATCTATCTGTCTCCGGTCGACGCGCGCACCTCTCCTTTCCATCTTTCTCGCGATCGGTCTCTCATCTCGGTAAGTTGTCCATGTAAGGATGTGTTCATGTGTATATGTATGTAGATGATCGATGCTCATGATGTGTGTATGTGTGGAGAGGATCGATGGTCATATGTGTGTGTATATGGAGAGTATCGATGATGCTCATGCATGTGTGTATGGAGAGGATAATGATATGTTCATGTGTATGGATCGGTCTCTCTCTCTTGTGTTTGTATGTGAACAAGTTGCCATTTGTTTTGCCAAAATGTTGATTCATTTCCATTTTGGCAAGACTTTGGCATTTCGCAAAGGTCCTAATTTTAGGATAGGTCATGCCGAAATTTTCTATCGACCATTGCATGCATGCATTCATTATGTGGTTCTAATAGACTTCAAAATTGTACCGTGTACATCGTGCAGGCAAAATGGTCCGCATAATGAGCGAAGGCATTGTGGCTAGATTTTTGAAATGTGCGACGGCCGACATGATACGAAATAACAAGACAGATATAAGATGTCCGTGCAGAAGATGCAAACTCAACTGGGTGATCGACCCAGATTCCGGGAATCTGCAGGCGCACCTGCTCCGCCATGGTTTCATGGATGGATACACTCGTTGGATAAGCGATGGCGTAGATGATGGAGACGGTGAAGAAGGTGGCCAACATGACGATGATCATCATCACGGCGAGAACGGGCGAGATGATGAAGAGGCTCCTGGAGATGGTGAAGGTACGGAAGCAGACCGGGATGATGATGATCTAGATGTCGGAGGAGCAGACGACGATGGAACAACGTCAGGCTGGGTGCGGGACCCTTATGTGCAAGAGCTGCTTCTCAAGCAGACGAGTAACACCAGGGCTGCCGCTAGAGAGAAAGCCAAGCTTGCGCAACTTGAGAAAGACGCGGTTACTCCATTGTATGAAGGATGCAGGCCCGATGATACCCGGTTGAATGTAACGCTCAAGGCTATGGAGATGAAGGCAAAGCACAAATTGAGCGACGCAAGCTTCGACGATATGATGGCATTCTGGCACGATCGTCTCCCGGAGGGGAACACATGTCCAACTAGTATCGAGGATGCCAAGAAAATCGTTTGTCCTCTCGATCTACCGCACGTTAGATATCACGTATGCATCAACGATTGCATCATTTATCGGGGCGAGGACGCGGAGAAAACCACATGTCCGGTGTGCGGCGTGAGTCGATACAAGAAAGGGAAGAAAGCACCTCGAAAAGTGGTATGGTACTTTCCTATCACCCCTCGTCTGCAGCGCTATTTCGCGGACCCTAAGGAAGCGAAGCTCATGCGATGGCATGCGGAAAGGAAGAAGCCAGGAGATGATGATGACCCCGAAAAGGATGAGCTGCTGACGCACCCTTCAGATGCTAGCCAGTGGAAAGCATTGGAGCTCGAATTCCCAGAATTCGGTGGAGATTCGAGGAACATCAGGCTTGGTGCGAGCACCGATGGACTCAATCCGTTCGGTAGCCAGAGCAGCACGCACAGCACTTGGCCTGTGTTTGTATGGATGTACAACCTCCCTCCATGGTTGTGCATGAAGAAGAAGTACATACAAATGAGTATGCTAATTCAAGGGCCGAAACAACCTGGTACCGACATCAATCTGTATCTCGGGCTGTTGAAAGAGGAGCTAGCCACGTTATGGGAATCTGGAGCCAATACTTACGACTCCGTCGCACAAGATTATTTCACTATGAGAGCCGCGTTGGTCACTACGGTGCAAGACTATCCAGGTTGCGGGTATATCTCGGGGCAGGTTATCCAAGGATTCTACGCATGCGTTAGGTGCATGGATAACACAAGCTATCTCCAACTAGAGAAAGATCCAGGGTCATCGAAAACCGTGTTCATGGCGCACCGGAGGTGGCTCGGCAAGAATGATCCATGGAGAAAACGTGGAGACCTGTCCGATGGCAAATCAGAGACCCGAGGAATCCCAGAGCGTAGGAGCAGCGAAGAAGTGGAAGAGTTGCTGAAAAACTGGAAAGATTGTCCTAAGCCTGGAAAGAAGCGAAAGAGGCAGCAACAAGATAAGCCGCTGATGAAGGTATGGAAAACAAGGTCTGTTTTCTGGGAGTTGCCATACTGGAAGTTTCTCCGCACGCCTCATAGCCTCGACATCATGCATATCACGAAAAACGTGTGCGAGAGTCTGGTCGCCACCATAATCAACATGCCAGATAGGACGAAAGATGGTCCGAAAGCAAGGCACGACCTGATATGCTTGGGTATCCGGAAGGAGCTTCACGGAGGACGCACTACTCCTGATGATCAGGAAGATGACGATGATCATGAGTCGAAGACGACACAAGGTCGTCGGAAGTGTAAAAAGTTCAAGAAGAACGAATATTACTGCCCTCCTTCTTGCTTCACTCTAAGCCAGGATGAGATCAAACAGTTTTTCAAGTGCCTTCTAGGAGTCAAATTTCCTTACGGCTACGCGGGCAAGATAAGCAGATACCTAGACGAGGCGAAGCAGAGGTTCAGTGGCATGAAGTCTCACGACTGTGCCGTGCTAATGACGCAGGTACTTCCGGTCGCACTAAGAGGGATAATGGACGAGCACGTCCGTGAAACGTTATTTGGCCTATGCAAGTTTTTCGACGTCATCTCTAGGAAGTCGATTGGCTTGAATCAGCTCGGAAGGCTACAGGAGGAGATCGTGGTGATACTATGTGAGCTTGAGGTCTACTTCCCACCCGCATTCTTCGACATTATATATGGTGCATCTGCTGGTCCATGTCGTGGAGGACATCGTACAACTCGGGCCGATGTTCCTCCGCAGCATGATGGCGTTCGAAAGGATGAACGGACACATCAAAGGATACGTTCGCAACAGGTCCCGTCCAGATGGAAGCATAGCCAAGGGCTTTCTGGCCGAAGAGTGCATCTCTTTCTGCACGAATTATCTAGACATCGAGAACCCTGTCGGTCTTCCCGTCAACAGACACCTTGGCAAGCTCGACGGATCTGGTCACCGAGAGGGTCGTCGCATACTGCATGCAGACTTCGATTTTCGACGCGCAGACTTTGATCGAGCAAACCTCGTCGCGGTACAGCATTTAGAACTGGTCGATCCTTGGGTACAGAAGCACAAAAGGTTAATCGAGAAGAAGTACAGTGACCGGGGCATACAGAGGACGTAGGGAGAAATAATCAAAGAGCACAACTCAGATTTCACGCGTTGGTTTAGGCAGACGCTCCTTGATAATCCCCCGCGCTCGCATTCTTCTGACACGGAAAAGATCATATTCACCTTGTCGCAGGGACCGATGCAAAACCTGGTGACCTATCAGGCGTATGATATCAACGGCTACACATTCTACACGGAGGAAAAGGACAACAAGTGTGATTATCAGAACTCAGGCGTAACGTCGGAATTCTACACCGATGACAACATGAAGGAAAGATTCTACGGAAGAATCGAGGAGATCTGGGAGCTCGACTACTATGGAGAAAAGGTGCCGATGTTCCGTGTCAGATGGGCAAAGAGCGTCGAAAGAGAAGACCGGTATTTCACAACCATGGTTATACCCGAAGCAGCCAAATCCAAGGCCGCCGGTGCAAACGTGGCCGCGAAAAATGAACCGTGGGTACTGGCTACCAAAGTGGACCAATGTTTTTTCATTACCGACCCGACAAAGCCTAGCCGTGTTGTCGTGAGGAGAGGAAAAAGGAACATCATCGGAATGGATGGAGTCGCCAATGAGCAAGACTTCGACCAGTACGGCGATCCAAAGATTGAAGATGACGACGACTACGATGCAGCAACATACATCACAAGAAGAAAAAGGACAACCCTACCCAAAAAAGGTAGCCCGTTCGAAAGAAGAAACATTAAAGTGCCGGGGCTAAATTATTCAACCGCGACAAAGAAGGGAAAAAAGATTGTAAAACGCTAGCTCAAAAAATATTGTAAAACGCGTGGTCGAAAAAGATTGTAATATTTATGGACAAATTATTTTGTTTAAAATATTGTAAACGCGTGGTCAAAAAAGATTGTAATATGGTTACATTAATTGTTTTTTAAAACAGAAAATGGTTTTGAATTATTTATTCAAATCCAAACACTTTTTATGTTTAAAGTTTTTCTAAATTCCAAATTAATATGCAAAAATATAAGTTAATTAATTTTAAATGGTTACATTAATTATTTTTTAAAAATATAAATTGGTTTTGGATTATTTATTCAAATCCATACACTTCTTATGTTTAAAGTTTTTCTAAATTCCAAATTAATATTTAAAAAATATAAGTTATTTCATTATTAATTTTAAATGGTTCGTAGTTTAAATGGTTACATTAATTATTTTTCAAAACAGAAAATGGTTTCGAATTAGTTATTCAAATCCAAACACTTTTTATGTTTAAAGTTTTTCTAAATTCCAGAGTAATTATCATTTAAAAAACATTACAAATTTAAACCCCAAAATAAAAAATAAGGCGGGAACAGAGAGAAAATAAGTGAAAATTTTTGAAAACTGGGGAATACGTCCCGGTTGGAGCCACCAACCGGGACGAAAGAGGCCCCTGCATGCGCGCCCCTTCAGCTGCTGAAAATTGGACTATAGATCCCAGTTGGTGGCTCCAACCGGGACGTATTCCAACCGGCTCCAACCTTCAGCTGCTGAAAATTGGACTATAGGTCCCGGTTGGTGGCTCCAACCGGGACGAATGCACCTTTAGTCCCGGTTGGAGCCACGAACCGGGACTAAAGGCCGTTTAGTTATAACAGCGCGTTACTCCTCTTCTTCTTACCGTCCCCGCTCACTTCTCATCCCCATCTCTCCATCTCTCAGCCCAATCGAGCACGATCTGCCGCCGCCGCTCTCGATCCGCCGCCGCGTCTGAGGAGGAGGAGGGCTCCCCGCGTCTCAGGAGGAGGCCCGTGTCCGAGGAGGGGCAGCCGCCGCGTCTCAGGAGGTGGAGGCCGCCGTCGTCGCACTCCGTCGTTCGCCCGTCGTCGTCCGAGCCCTGCCAGCTGCACGTGGAGGAGGAGGAGGAGCCCTGCCAGCTGCGCGTGGAGGAGGAGGAGCCCGAGTCGTGCGCGTCCGAGGAGGAGGAGTCCGTGGAGGAACCCGCCGTCGTCCGCCAGCCCGCCCGCCCGCCCGCCGTCGTCCAGCTCCGCGCTCCCTCCTGGTGAGTCTCCTGCCGACCTCCCCTCTCTCTCTCTCCCTATCTTCCTCTCTCCCTCTCTCCCTCTCTCGCCGGCGTTGGATTGATGGGCCGTGACCAAGTCCGTGAACTGGCCCTGCAGGTTCAGGTTAGGTTCAGAGTAGCAAGATTCAGGTTAGGTTTAGGTTAGGTTCAGAGTAGATGAAAATGCAATAGTAGAACAAAGATATGCAGTAGTAAAACTTGTGTTTTTTAATGCATGTCTCCTATGTTTACATTGCAGTAGTAGAACAAAGATATGCAGTAGTTTACATTGCACTCACTAACTATGAACCTGTGTAACCTGAAGGTTTCATGAAACCAAGTTCCCTTTTTTTACTGTTGTATAAGAAAGTGCATTTCCTTTTGTGCATATGGACAACTGTTACACAGGTCCTTATTTGGTCCTTATGGAAAACCAGAAATCGTTAAATTACCAAGGCACAAGAACCATTTGTTCCTTTGATGCATGATCAGTTAAATTACCAAGGCACAAGAACCATTTGTTCCTTTGATGCAGATGATGCTGTGAACTGCAACGATAAATGTAGCTTGTAGATAGCTTAGGGTTCAGAGTAGCAAGGGTTCAGGGTAAGCTTAGGGTTCAGAGTAGCAAGGTTAGAGGCTGCATAGTTCAATCCACTTTCAAAGTTTCAGGCCATCTAGTTGAGTTTGCGCACTTCACACCAATGCACAAATCCACTTTCAGAGTTCCAGGCCATTCAATGGTGTGGTAACTGATTCAGTTGATATTATGGAAGTGAAATATCCTGATCCTTGATGTATCAGCATATATCATGGGTTTAGGCATGTCTATGGCCTGATTTATTTTAATTGGGTTGTCATCGTTGCTTAAAGAGATAGCTTCTGTCATATGGCTATGCTTAAATTGATAACAAAAGTTTATATGGTTGTGGCACTGTGCTGGGACTGGATGGATGTGGTTGTGAAATGCTTTGGAAGGAAAAATAGAGTAGTGTTGGTTTTGCTACTATCTGTGCTGGGACAATAGCACCTTGAAATTGTGCTTGTGCTTGTATATGAAGCACTTTATTATGTGTGTATGCAGGTTCTTGTATGAAACGAGTCCCGATTTTTGCCGGAATGTTGATTAACTTCCGTTTTGGCAGAAATCGGGCACTCCTAGTTTAAGAAAATTAGCAAAGGTCATGCCGGATTTTTCCGTGCATTTAACCAATTATTTGTTTTTTATTAGTGCAAAGATGTGTGACAACGACGAGGCTGGATGTTCTAAGCGCATCAGCGCTGAAGGAGAACTCAGACCTCCGAATAAACAATTGACATTCTAGGAGGCGGCCCAGCGTCTAGAAGACGATGAAGAATACCATCCTTCGGAGAGCGAGGATGATGAGATGGAAGACGCGGAGGAAGAAGCCGAAGGAACGACGGACGATGAAACCACTGATGGCGGCGAGGGCACAGGGAGTGGTAGCAACCCTCCTAAGAAGAAGAAGCCGAAGGACCGGCGCCCGAACACGGTCGGCACGGTCAGGGAGGAAATTACCGAAGTGAGCCCATCAGGGGTTCCTTTGGAGCCCGCCCTTGTCGTCAAAGGGTACGGTGGGCAAGTGGCGGCGATCACCCGGACAACCATCTCGATCAACACCGAGAATCTCCGGCATAAAGATAATGGCCACTTGCGCACACTCCTCTTCGAGAAGCTGCACGCCAGATACAAGTTCCCCGCTAAGTATCAGAACACAAATTATCATGGGAACGAAGTAAACAAATCCGCCCTCACAAAGATGAGCACCGCCCTGGCCAGCTGGAGAACCCGGATAAAGAAGAAGATCTATAAAGAAGGCAAAAGTCTCGAGGAGATCCAGAAGATTGACCCGCAGATCACCGAAGATCAGTTCCGGGAGTTCAAGGAGAGGTGTGAATCCGAAAGAGCCCTGGCCAATAGTAATCGGGGAAAGGTGCTGCAGGCGATGAATATAGGTCATCACCATCTCGGATCTGGTGGATACAGAACCGCGGAGGCCAAATGGAATAAGGAGGACGAAGAGTATAGATCCAAGGGGATAGAAAACCCCTTTGCTAAATTCGAACTCGGGCAGGTTCGAAACTTCATCAGGGCCGTTACCATGTGGACCCAAAAACCAAACAACTCACCGCGGATCCTGCGGTGAAGGAATTCGAGGAAATTGTGGTAAGTATAATCTAATTACCGGTGATCAACACGATTGCAATCTAATCGATGATCTAAATGATTCACTGTTACTTCTTCTGCAGGAGGAGGAAATTGTTGCTAGTCATGGATCCCAGGGTTCCTCATCCCAGGGGTCGACGGCGGCCACCCGGTGGGATAACCCTTTTAACAGGGCGATGAACCGGGCCAAGAAAATAGAGCCGGTTACGAAGAAGCCGTCGTCGGCTGGCCGTCTGGCCGGCCTCGGGGGTAAGAATTGGGTGGATCATTTTGGTCCACCGCCGAGGACGCATGTGGCGCCGTCGGGAAGGAGCGAGGAGGAAAACAGAGAGGTTCAAGAACTTAAGGCACAAGTGGCGCGGATCCCGCAGATCGTCCAAGACAACCTGGCAATCACCCTTACGTCCTTCCTGCCTACCTTGGTGGAGTCAATAGCGAACTGGAGTGCAGGTGGTCGAGTAGGGCCGTGCCCGATTCCAAGCATGGTCAGCAGCCACTCGAACAACGCGGCGCCGACGAATCAGGCGAACTACGTGTTCGTGACTCCGCCCGCTAGCACCGCGGCGCCGCAAGTGTTGGTGACTCCCCCTGCCATCACCGCGGCGCCGGAGTACATGTTGGTGCCCCCCCTGCCATCGTCGCGGCGGCACCGGAGCTCCAAGCACCCGTCGGTAGGGAGAATACACCGGCGGCCAGCACCGCGCCATCAAGCAGCCCTTTCGTCTCTTGCACGCCCGTCGCCGTATGCGGTGCGTCGACATTAGCCGATCTCGACGCCATCACGGTAAACAAATTGCTTTAATTACCGCTCCATCAAGCAGCCCTTCCGTCTCTTGTGGCATCTCGCTCTGACGACGCCGTACATGTTTTCCGCAGACGGATGTTCCTTGCACTCTCTTATGCTACGTGAACAACGAGCTGAGGGATGTTGCCAAGGGTACCATCGTTCAACCCTTGCAGCGCACGTTCCACTCAAAGCCGATGCCAGATAGCGTGCACAGGGTTAAAATTAGTCGGGTGCTAAGGGGCTGCGACGACCTGGAACCTCCCATTCAACCCCCAGGAGCGGATGAAGAAGAATCGTCTGTCCTCAGAAGTTGCTTCGGCTTGTTCATGCTATGGCCAAAGAGCATGATCCGTTTGGGGACGGCGGGGGCCATCACGCCACAGACAACAGCACCGCCTGTCGTGCCAGCGACAAGCGGTGGCAAGGCCCCCTTACCGCCCTCGCCGTCACCTCCACGCGGTGGGTCGGATGATCATGTTGATGATATGCACATGGCGCAAGATCCGGCCGAGGACTTCGAAGACTGGAATGATCACTTCTTCAGCACTCAGTTTGGCAACGAAGAAGACCTAGCTGGTGGCCCCACAGAGAAAGCCACTATCACCAAGCGTCTGTTTGGTTCTCAGGAGACGCCTCCAGCTTGCGCCTTTACAGAGCCAGCTGATACAACCAACCGGCCCTTTATTCTAAGCCCTGACACACTACATAGGGCGGCCGGTGCTCAGATTGCGGTGCCTGCCCGCTCTCCAAAAGGAAAAAAGGGCAGGAAAAGAAAATCTAGCAGCTCGAGCCAGCCGGTGGCGTCAACAACTACGAATCCGATCAGGTTTCGGGACGGGCCACCAAGACCCGAGGGTATTATGTGGAGGATTCATGTGGCGGGTGAGCCCATGCTACCTAAGAATTTGCGGAAGCTCGCCAGTTCGGAACTGCAGAGTGTGCATGACGGCGTGCTGACGATAGAGAGACGCCTTCTATCGGAGAAAGATCCCTCGCACCCGGTATTCGTGGTTAAGGTGCCACCAGGCTTGGGCTTCGTCGACACTGCCCCCGCGGATCTGTTCTTCCTGCGGTTCGAGGACATCTTCAATATGTTCCACCTATACCCGCTGCACTATACCATGGTCCGTCTCTTTTCTCTCAGCCTGGCCACGCAGATCATTAGAGAGAACACACCGGGCATCGCTATAGTGGACCCCTACTACATGCGTGACGGCTGCTTGGGTTCCCCCGCCGAACGACGTATCGTGGCCTCGTACCTAAAAAGAATCCTCGTGGCGAACAAGACAAAGGAATACATTCTCGTGCCTTACTTTCCCGAGTAAGTCGTTATTCAGTCGCCACCGTCGATTGGCTTTATTAGATCATCATCATTCTTTTTTCAACATATTCCATTTGAATTTTTTGCGCAGAGATGAACACTGCACGCTCATCTCCTTATCGCCGAAGCATTCCCACGCCACGTATTTCGACTCGGGGAGTCTAGAAAAGAAGAAAAACTACGACAAGATCAAGGAAGTTCTGGATGATGCTCTCACTGGCTTTGCCTCGACGGAAGGCACCATGTCGGGGGTGTACCCCCAGGTACCCCAGAGTTGGTAAATTAAGTAAGTCAATAAGATACATATGTAGAAAAATGATATTAAATATGAGTACAAAAGATAAACAAAAAAGGAAAAGAGGAAAGGCGGACCTGGGCCGAATTGAAGCTAATTCGGCCTGTTCCTGCCACCCTCATAGGCGAAAACAGCATCATGGGCCTAATCCAGCCCAGCAGCCGAGCTACCACCGCGTCACCACCTCACTCCACCGACCTCTCCCCGCGCTCCCTCCGGCTCCCGTGCTATGCTCCACGCCCGCGCATTCCTTCCCCGGGTGGGCCGGCACGAGCAGCTCCTAGTCACCCGCCTCGCCGCCTGGGCCGAATGGGCGCGAGCTCGGCCCACCACGGGACCCTGCGCAGGCTCCCTCACCTCGTCGCCCGGGTGGGCCGAATGAGTCTAAGCTCGGCCCACCGCGGGACTCAGCACCACAGGCTCCTCTCCATTACCTCCGGCTGGGCCCAGGAACAGGCTGCTCCATCTGGGCCGAATAGGAGCTACCTCGGCCGGGCTGAGCAAAGACTCGGCTGGGCTGGCATCTCGCCACCTGGGCCGCTTCTTCTCCACCAGGGCCGAGTCATCCAAGGCCTGGGCCGAGTTTCTGCTTCGCCTGGGACGTCTGGGCCGAATCAGTTCACCCCAGACGCCCTGTTATTCATCCCCGAACGTTTCCACGACCACTACATCGACATATCTTCAGGCCAAGACAAGAGCAGCAAGTCACGTGCCAGTCTTGGGACGCCCATGGCTCAGACTGGCACAAGGTCCTTTGGAATATGCCCTTGGCATCAAGAAGATGCTAGGGAATATGCCCTTGGCACCAGGAATATGCCATGGCATCTCCAAAGATGCCAAGGCATATGCTGAGCATCTAAATAGATGCCGGGAATATACTACATAGATGCCAAGCGTGGGGAACAAGACTTGTCCCCTGGGCTCCCCTTTATAAGGAGCACCAGGGGGATCATTCTGGGAGAGGCCCCCGAAGGGCTCCTCCCCTCTCTGCTCACTAGGAGCTCCCCTTCTTCCTCTTCCTCCACTCTCATAGAGAGATCTAGATAGAAGGATAGGAGATACAGCTCCAGGAGCATGATTGTAGCCACAAGGATGGCAAGATTATAAGAGATTAGATGTATAGAAGGAGGTGTTATCCCCACTTGATAGCTTCAATCCAATGTACATTGTATTTCTCTTTTTTCATACGAGTGCGGTCTTCACTGCATCATCCCTCCCCGGATTCCTCCACGTCCATCGGCCCCAACTTTAGCCTACCCATGGCATATGCCGTGATACCACCACGACATTTGGCGCCCACCGTGGGGCCTTTAGTGGCATTGGTTGGGTTTCCATCCGGACGGGAACATCTTAATCAACTTCTTCCTCACAGGGCTCATTCGGCTTCACCAAGTCAACAGAGAACAAAGAGTAAGCGCAGAGACTCTCCAAGTCTAACTCATCAAAGCAGGTAAGACCCAGCAAAAAAGGACTCAAGCACTACTCCAAGCTTACTGTAAGTACCAAATAACTCAGCAGGGCAAGTATGACCTAACAAGACTCACCCAAACACTTCTCCAAGTATGTGGTAAGTGCCAGGTAACTCAGCCACCTACACTCAATCCTTCATCCCAGGGAAGGAATAACTCAACCCGGGGACTAGTCCACTTATCCGTAGAGTCACCTTTAGATTAAAAGAGCATTATGTTGATTTGGATCTGTACTCCAGCCAGCTTATCTGTTAACTCGGCCATAAGTTGAATTATCCTATTTGCGATTCAGATAGATTTTGAGTCAATTAGTTTATGTTTTGGATTACCCATTAACTTAGCTCACCAGCCAGCTTATCTGTTAACTCGGCCATAAGTTGAATTATCCTATTTGCGATTCAGATAGATTTTGAGTCAATTAGTTTATGTTTTGGATTACCCATTAACTCAGCTCACCAGCCAGCCTGTCTGTTAACTCGGCCATAGGTTGAATCATCTTACTTGTGATTCAGGTAGATTTTGAGTCGGTTTATTTATACTTTGGATTGTCCTTTAACTCGGCTTACCGGCCAGCTTATTGTTAATTCGGTTATAACTTGAAGTCAATTTGGTTATGCTTTGAATTGACCTTTAACTCAGCTCAGTAGATTGTCTCTGATTCAAACTAACATTTGATTCAGCTTGCCAGGGTATATTGTAATTCGGATTAGCAGTCAGACTCGGCGTACTAATCATATCTCAGATTTGGGCCGAAGCTTTAGTTCACCATATTGCCAGGTTATGTTATGACTCGGATTGATATCTCACCATCTTGCCAGATTACCCCGTATCTCGGATGACAATTGGCCAGCTCATCATATCTCGAATCTATATCTCATATCTACATCTCGAATCAGATCTCTCAGTGGTTAGCCCTATTATCGTATCCCAAAGCTTAATCTCGGATCCATATCAAAGGAAAATTATCGTCATCACGCCAAATCAAGCTATATCATGACAGGTAAAGTAACTCGGATTTTGGATGAGTTAACTCGGATTTGAGTCAGAAGACTCAGATTCGGGATGCAAGTTAAAATTGAGTAAAGTAACTCGGATTTAGGATGAGTTAACTCGGATTTGAGTAATGGCAATCAGATTTGAGCCAGATGACTCAGACTTACATATGAGTCGATTTTGAGTAAAGTAACTCGGATTTTGGATGAGTTAACTCGGATTTGAGTCAGAAGACTCAGATTCGGGATGCAAGTCTAAATTGAGTAAAGTAACTCGGATTTTGGATGAGTTAACTCGGATTTGAGTCAGAAGACTCAGATTCGGGATGCAAGTCAAAATTGAGTAAAGTAACTCGGATCTAGGATGAGTTAACTCGGATTTGAGTAATGGCAATCAGATTTGAGCCAGATGACTCAGACTTACATATGAGTCGATTTTGAGTAAAGTAACTCGGATTTTGGATGAGTTAACTCGGATTTGAGTCAGAAGACTCTGATTTGAGTCAGATGACTCAAGACATAAAGTCAGAATCGAGTAAAGTAACTCGGATTTGGGATAAGTTAACCCGGATTTAATCATGTAACTCGGAGTTGAGTCAAATGACTCAGACTTAGGCATAAAGTCAATTTTGAGTAAGGAAACTCGGATTTGGAATCAGATGACTCGGATAATAACTTACCCAAAGAGGTTAAAAGAGCAGTTCCAAAGAAGGCCAAGACTCATAAACTTACCCAAAGAGGTTAAAAGAGCAGTGCCAAAGAAGGCCAAGACTCATAACTTACCCAAAGAGGTTAAAAGAGCAGTGCCAAAGAAGGCCAAGACTCATAACTTACCCAAAGAGGTTAAAAGAGCAGTGCCAAAGAAGGCCAAGACTCATAACTTACCCAAAGAGGTTAAAAGAGCAGTGCCAAAGAAGGCCAAGACTCATAACTTACCCAAAGAGGTTAAAAGAGCAGTGCCAAAGAAGGCCAAGACTCATAACTTACACAAAGAGGTTAAAAGAGCAGTGCCAAAGAAGGCCAAGACTCGTAACTTACCCAAAGAGGTTAAAAGAGCAGTGCCAAAGAAGGCCAAGACTCATAAACTTACCCAATGAGGTTAAAACAGCAATGCCCAAGAAGGCAAGAACTCATAATTTACCTAATGGGGTTAAAAGACCAGTGCCCATAAAGGCCAGAGGTCCATAAACTAACCCGAAGGGGTTATGACCAGTGCCCATGATGGCCAGAGGTCCAGGAACTTACCCAAAAAGGTTATGACCAGAACCCAAGAAGGCCAGAAGTCGAAAAACTTGCCCGGAAAGGTTATGAGCAGTACCTAAGAAAGACAAAGTCACAAACTGGCCCAAAAGGATTATTCAACCAAGAAATATATGACAAGGAAGTTGCATGTCATAAAACAACTCTGGGAATATTTAATATGAAGCCTATGCACGACTCTACGAGTCCCACATAGCCTCAGGGACTAATGTCGGGGGTGTACCCCCAGGTACCCCAGAGTTGGTAAATTAAGTAAGTCAATAAGATACATATGTAGAAAAATGATATTAAATATGAGTACAAAAGATAAACAGAAAAAGGAAAAGAGGAAAGGCGGACCTGGGCCGAATTGAAGCTAATTCGGCCTGTTCCTGCCACCCTCATAGGCGAAAACAGCATCATGGGCCTAATCCGGCCCAGCAGCCGAGCTACCACCGCGTCACCACCTCACTCCACCGACCTCTCCCCGCGCTCCCTCCGGCTCCCGCGCTGTGCTCCACGCCCGCGCATTCCTTCCCCGGGTGGGCCGGCACGAGCAGCTCCTAGTCACCCGCCTCGCCGCCTGGGCCGAATGGGCGCGAGCTCGGCCCACCACGGGACCCTGCGCAGGCTCCCTCACCTCGTCGCCCGGGTGGGCCGAATGAGTCTAAGCTCGGCCCACCGCGGGACTCAGCACCACAGGCTCCTCTCCATTACCTCCGGCTGGGCCCAGGAACAGGCTGCTCCATCTGGGCCGAATAGGAGCTACCTCGGCCGGGCTGAGCAAAGACTCGGCTGGGCTGGCATCTCGCCACCTGGGCCGCTTCTTCTCCACCAGGGCCGAGTCATCCAAGGCCTGGGCCGAGTTTCTGCTTCGCCTGGGACGTCTGGGCCGAATCAGTTCACCCCAGACGCCCTGTTATTCATCCCCGAACGTTTCCACGACCACTACATCGACATATCTTCAGGCCAAGACAAGAGCAGCAAGTCACGTGCCAGTCTTGGGACGCCCATGGCTCAGACTGGCACAAGGTCCTTTGGAATATGCCCTTGGCATCAAGAAGATGCTAGGGAATATGCCCTTGGCACCAGGAATATGCCATGGCATCTCCAAAGATGCCAAGGCATATGCTGAGCATCTAAATAGATGCCGGGAATATACTACATAGATGCCAAGCGTGGGGAACAAGACTTGTCCCCTGGGCTCCCCTTTATAAGGAGCACCAGGGGGATCATTCTGGGAGAGGCCCCCGAAGGGCTCCTCCCCTCTCTGCTCACTAGGAGCTCCCCTTCTTCCTCTTCCTCCACTCTCATAGAGAGATCTAGATAGAAGGATAGGAGATACAGCTCCAGGAGCATGATTGTAGCCACAAGGATGGCAAGATTATAAGAGATTAGATGTATAGAAGGAGGTGTTATCCCCACTTGATAGCTTCAATCCAATGTACATTGTATTTCTCTTTTTTCATACGAGTGCAGTCTTCACTGCATCATCCCTCCCCGGATTCCTCCACGTCCATCGGCCCCAACTTTAGCCTACCCATGGCATATGCCGTGATACCACCACGACACACCAGCTTCGTGCGTAAGAAGGTCAAGTTCGGCAGGCACGTCTTCAACCACGTAACAGAGTTCCCCTGCGTGAAGCAGCCGGAAAACAGTAAGAAGGAAGCCTACTACGCACTCCATCACATGAGGGCGTTCCTACTTGACCAGCAGAATTCTACGCTGCCAGATCATCTCAAACAGTGGGCCGAAGCAAAGGCCAAGATCAATGATTCGGATATTAGACAAGAGATGTATCGCATCCAGCAGCAGTTTGGGGCAATCATCTTTCGTGATGTCATGACTTCGGGGGGGATCTTCTACGGAGGAAATATCCCGAATAACCGTGACATAGAAGATCGCCTAGAGATGCAGGGTGACTATAGGAAGTTCATGACGAGGCAGGGCGTCCTCCCGTTCCCTAAGCCGAGCCAGAAGGCTTGATGTTGGCCTAGTTGTAGTTGTAAACTATAGATGACCTTTGTGTGTGTGTGTGGACGACAAGTGTACTTATCTTATTAGGTTTATGAATCACCGCTTACTTATTTTGCTTATTATTATTATATATCAATCAATGCTTGGTTTTTTTGCTTACTCTTTGGTTTTTTTGCTTACTCTTTGGTTCTCGGACGACAAGTGTGAGTTATTTTTGTCTTTTTCGAGAATATGCCGATGATTGAAATGTCGTGGCACAATATATATGTGAATGTGCTATGACGGGATTATCAGCCTTGTGATATGCACAAGTCCAGGAATTGTGCATCCTACTTGGCTGACAGTCCCGTCATAAGCAATTCCTGTGTCCAACGACCTAGCTAGTTATATATGAGGCATGCTTTTCGAGTTGTTTTTGTCTTTTTCGAGAATATGCCGATGATTGAAATGTCGTGGCACAATATATATGTGAATGTGCTATGACGGGATTGTCAGCCTTGTGATATGCACAAGTCCAGGAATTGTGCATCCTACTTGGCTGACAGTCCCGTCATAAGCAATTCCTGTGTCCAACGACCTAGCTAGTTATATATGAGGCATGCTTTTCGAGTTATTTTTGTCTTTTTCGAGAATATGCCGATGATTGAAATGCCGTGGCACAATATATATGTGAATGTGCTATGACGGGATTGTCAGCCTTGTGATATGCACAAGTCTAGGAATTGTGCATCCTACTTGGCTGACAGTCCCGTCATAAGCAATTCCTGTGTCCAACGACCTAGCTAGTTATATATGAGGCATGCTTTTCGAGTTATTTTTGTCTTTTTCGAGAATATGCCGATGATTGAAATGTCGTGGCACAATATATATGTGAATGTGCTATGACGGGATTGTTAGCCTTGTGATATGCACAAGTCAAGGAATTGTGCATCCTACTTGGCTAGCAGTCCCGTCATAAGCAATTCCTGTGTCCAACGACCTAGCTAGTTATATATGAGGCATGCTTTTCGAGTTATTTTTGTCTTTTTCGAGAATATGCCGATGATTGAAATGTTGTGGCAAAATATATATGTGAATGTGCTATGACAGGATTGTTAGCCTTGTCATATGCACAAGTCAAGGAATTGTGCATCCTACTTGGCTAGCAGTCCCGTCATAAGCAATTCCTATGTCCAACGACCTAGCTAGTTATATATGAGGCATGCTTTTCGAGTTATTTTTGTCTTTTTCGAGAATATGCCGATGATTGAAATGTCATGGCACAATATATATGTGAATGTGCTTTGACGGGATTGTTAGCCTTGTGATATGCACAAGTCCAGGAATTGTGCATCCTACTTGGCTAACAGTCCCGTCATAAGCAATTCCTGTGTCCAACGACCTAGCTAGTTATATATGAGGCATGCTTTTTGAGTTTGCTCTTTTTGATTTAAGAGTACTTTCTATAAGTGTATCTTCATATGCGACTTTAATTATACATGTTTTTTCAATCACCGGTTAGTTATTATTGTCAACTTGTAGATGACGTGGTACGTCGTGTACAAGGGACGGGTTCCCGGAGTCTACGATGATTGGGAAGACTGCCGGAGACAGGTGCACCGTTTCAGCGGCAATAGCTACAAAGGGTACAACACTATGGCGGAGGCGGAAGATAGATACACGCGCTATCTAGCGGGAGTTAGGACAAGGAACCGGATGAAGACCTACACCTTCGTCGCGGCGGTGATCATGCTTATCTTCTTTGGTTATTTATCCCGCGTTTGTGTCTAGCTAGCTAGTTTAGATGTCTAGGCGAGCTTCCGAGCTCTAACTTGTTCGATCGACACATGTATTCGCATGTCACCAACTACTACTTTGTAACATGATCAAAACAATGTAACTTGGACTATGTATTCATGTATGAGACTTATCTATATGTATTTGTTTCAATCTTGTTTTTCATATCGAGTATTTATATATATAATTGTATATCTTGTATCTGTGTGTGTATATCTACTGTAATATTGTATATAATCTGTATTGCATATAATCTGGCTTTGAAATTAAAAAAAACAAAAAATACATCTGTGGCGCACATGTTCTACCTTCTGTGGCGCACTACACCTAAAGCGCACCATGAATGTTTAGTGGCGCACTGGGTAGTGCGCCACAGAAGATCCAAGGGGTAGCGCACCATGCCAAACTTCTGTGGCGCACTAGGTGGTGCGCTACGCCTATCTCTACACAACCGTGGCGCACTAGGCAGTGCGCCACGGCTGAGAGATAGCCGTAGCGCAAGGCCCGTGGCGCACTACTGGTGCGCCACGGATGGGCCTTTCAGGTGCGCCACAAACGACCATTTTCCTAGTAGTGAGAGTTATGACCAAAAAGTCATCGGTTTTGTGTTTTATGGCCATTTTCATGAACTATTGCCCACAGTTTTGCAGTTCTAGGGGGATTTGCATGGACAGTAAGACCCAATACATGTTTGAGAGTTATAAGAAAAAATTGTCGTTTTCATGTTTTATGGCTAATTTAGTGAGCTATTGTCCATGGATTTAGAGTTCCAAGGAGATTTACAATGACCTTAAGGCCCGATACATGTTTGAGAGCACGACCAAAAACTCGTCGTTTTCGTGTTTTATGGCAGTTTTGATGAGCTATTGCTCACAATTTTGGGGTTCTAGGGGGATTTACATGTTTGATATGTATTACCAAAAAACTCGTCGTTTTTGCGTTTTATGGCCGTTTTCATGAGCTATTGCCCATAGTTTAGGGGCTAGGGCGATTTTTATGGCCCCCAAGACATGCTACATGTTTCAGATATATGACCAAACACTCGTCGTTTTCGCGTTTTATGGCCGTTTGATGAGCTATGGCCCATAGTTTCAGGGTTCCAGGGGGATTTGCATGGCCCGTATGACCCATTATTTGTTTTAGAGTTATGACCAAAAACTCATTGTTTTTGCGTATTATGGCCGCTTTCATGAACTATTGCCCACAGTTCTGTAGTTCCAGGGGGATTTGCGTGCTAGTAAGACCAGATACATGTTTGAGAGTTATAAGGAAAAACTCACCGGTTTCGGGTTTTATGGTTGTTTTAATGAGTCATTGTCCACGGTTTTGGAATTCCAAGGAGATTTACAATGACTTTAAGGCCCGATTCATGTTTGAGGGCATGACCAAAGACTCAGCATTTTCGTGTTTTATTGCCGTTTTCATGAGGTATTGCCCATAGTTTTGGGATTCCAGGGCTAGTTACATGTTTGAGAGGTACGTATGACCAACAAACTCGCCGTTTTGGCGTTTTATGGCCGTTTTTATTAGCTATTTCCCATAGTTTTGGGGTTCCATAGCGTTTGAGAGTTATGACCAAAAACTCGTCTTTTGCGTTTTATGGCCATTTTCATGAGTTCTTGTCCATAGTTTTGGGCTCTAGGGTGTTTGAGAGTTATGACCAAAAACTCGTTGTTTTGAGTTTTATGGCCATTTTCATGAGTTATTTCCCACAGTTAGGGGGTTCTATTGCGATTTACAACGACCGTAGGGCCAGATACATGTCTGAGAGTTATGACCCAAAATTCGTCTTTTTCGTGTTTTATGGCCATTTTCATGATCTATTTCCCACATTTGCATGGCCCATAAGACCCGATACGTGTTTGCGTTCTGATAAAAATATTGCCATTTCCGTGTTTTATGGCCGTTTTCATGAGCTATTGCCCATAGTTTTGGGGCTCCAGGGCGATTTAGAACGACCATAGGGCCCGATACATGTTTGAGAGTTATGACCAAAAACTTGTCTTTTTCGTGTTTATAACCGTTTTCATGAGCTATTGCCCATAGTTTGGGGGCTAGGGCGATTTTTATGGCCCCCAAGACATGCTACATGTTTTAGATATATGACCAAAAACTCGTCGTTTTCGCGTTTTATGGCCGTTTGATGAGCTATGGCCCATAGTTTCAGGGTTCCAGGGGGATTTGCATGGCCCGTATGACCCATTATTTGTTTTAGAGTTATGACCAAAAACTCATTGTTTTTGCGTATTATGGCCGCTTTCATGAACTATTGCCCACAGTTCTGTAGTTCCAGGGGGATTTGCGTGCTAGTAAGACCAGATACATGTTTGAGAGTTATAAGGAAAAACTCACCGGTTTCGGGTTTTATGGTTGTTTTAATGAGTCATTGTCCACGGTTTTGGAATTCCAAGGAGATTTACAATGACTTTAAGGCCCGATTCATGTTTGAGGGCATGACCAAAGACTCGGCATTTTCGTGTTTTATTGCCGTTTTCATCAGGTATTGCCCATAGTTTTGGGATTCCAGGGCTATTTACATGTTTGAGAGGTACGTATGACCAACAAACTCGCCGTTTTGGCGTTTTATGGACGTTTTTACTAGCTATTTCCCATAGTTTTGGGGTTCCATAGCGTTTGAGAGTTATGACCAAAAACTCGTCTTTTGCGTTTTATGGCCATTTTCATGAGTTCTTGTCCATAGTTTTGGGCTCTAGGGTGTTTGAGAGTTATGACCAAAAACTCGTCGTTTTGAGTTTTATGGCCATTTTCATGATTTATTTCCCACAGTTAGGGGGTTCTATTGCGATTTACAACGACCGTAGGGCCAGATACATGTCTAAGAGTTATGACCTAAAATTCGTCTTTTTCGGGTTTTATGGCCATTTTCATGATCTATTTCCCACATTTGCATGGCCCATAAGACCCGATACGTGTTTGCATTCTGATAAAAATATTGCCATTTCCGTGTTTTATGGCCGTTTTCATGAGCTATTGCCCACAGTTTTGGTGTTCCAGGGCGATTTAGAACGACCATAGGGCCCGATACATGTTTGAGAGTTATGACCAAAAACTTGTCTTTTCGTGTTTTATGACCGTTTTCATGAGCTATTTAACTCAGTTTTGGGGTTTCAAGTGGATTGGCATGGCTCGTAAGACCCGGTACATGTTTGAGAGTTCTGACCAAAAACTCGTCATTTCCGTTTTTTATAGTCGTTTTCATGAGCTATACCCCACAATTGTGGGGTGCTATGGGGATTTGCATGGCACGTAAGACCCGATATATTTGGGAGCATGACCAAAAACTCGTTGTTTCTATGTTTTATGGCCGTTTTCATGAGCCATTGCCCATAGTTTTTTGGTTCTAGCGGGATTTATATGGCCCATAAGACTCGATACAAGTATGAGAGATATGACGAAAAACTCGTCGTTTTTGGCATTTTATGGCCGTTTCATGAGCTATGGCCCACGGTTTCTGGTTTCCAGGGGTATTTGCATGGCATGTAACCCCCGGTACGTGTTTTAGAGTTATGACAAAAAAGTCATCGTTTTTGTGTTTTGTGGCCATTTTCATGAACAATTGCCCACAGTTTTGCAGTTCTAGGGGGATTTGCATGGACAGTAAGACCCAATACATGTTTGAGAGTTATAAGAAAAAATTCGTCGTTTTCATGTTTTATCGCTATTTTAGTGAGCTATTGTCGATGGATTTAGAGTTCCAAGGAGATTTACAATGACCTTAAGGCCCGATACATATTTGAGGGCACGACCAAAAAATCGTCGTTTTCGTGTTTTATGGCAGTTTTCATGAGCTATTGCCCACAGTTTTGGGGTTCCAGGGGGATTTACATGTTTAAGATGTATTACCAAAAAACTCGTCGTTTTTGCGTTTTATGGCCATTTTCATGAGTTATTGCCCATAGTTTGGGGGTTCTAGGAAGATTTTTATGGCCCCCAAGGCTTGCTACATGTTTCAGATATATGACCAAAAACTCGTCGTTTTCGCGTTTTATGGCCGTTTGATGAGTTATGGCCCATAGTTTCGGGGTTCCAGGGGGATTTGCATGGCCCGTATGACCCATTATTTGTTTTAGAGTTATGACCAAAAACTCATTGTTTTTGCGTATTATGGCCGCTTTCATGAACTATTGCCCACAGTTCTGTAGTTCCAGGGGGATTTGCGTGCCACTAAGACCAGATACATGTTTGAGAGTTATAAGGAAAAACTCACTGGTTTCGGGTTTTATGGCTGTTTTAATGAGTCATTGTCCACGGTTTTAGAATTCCAAGGAGATTTACAATGACTTTAAGGCCCGATTCATGTTTGAGGGCATGACCAAAAACTCGTCATTTTCGTGTTTTATTGCCGTTTTCATGAGGTATCGCCCACAGTATTGGGATTCCAGGGCTATTTACATGTTTGAGAGGTACGCATGACCAACAAACTCGTCGTTTTGGCGTTTAATGGCCGTTTTTATTAGCTATTTCCCATAGTTTTGGGGTTCCGTAGCGTTTGAGAGTTATGACCAAAAACTCGTCTTTTGCGTTTTATGGCCATTTTCATGAGTTATTGCCCATAGTTTTGGGCTGTACGGCGTTTGAGAGTTATGACCAAAAACTCGTCGTTTTGAGTTTTTTGGCCATTTTCATGAGTTATTTCCCACAGATACGGGGTTCCAGGGCAATTTACAACGACGTAGGGCCAGATACATATCTGAGAGTTATGACCCAAAATTCGTCTTTTTCGTGTTTTTTGGCCATTTTCATGAGCTATTTACCACAATTGCATGGCCCGTAAGACCTGATACGTGTTTGCGTTCTGATAAAAATATTGCTATTTCCGTGTTTTATGGCCGTTTTCATGAGCTATTGCCCACAGTTTTGGGGCTCCAGGGCGATTTAGAACGACCATACGGCCCGATACATGTTTGAGAGTTATGACGAAAAACTTGTATTTTTCGTGTTTATAACCGTTTTCATGAGCTATTTACCTCAATTTTGGGGTTTCAAGTGGATTGGCATGGCTCGTAAGACCCGGTACATGTTTGAGAGTTCTGACCAAAAACTCGTCATTTCCATGTTTTATAGCCGTTTTCATGAGCTATACCCCACAATTGAGGGGTGCTTTGGGGATTTGCATGGCACGTAAGACCCGATATATTTGGGAGCATGACCAAAAACTCGTGGTTGCTATGTTTTATGGTAGTTTTCATGAGCCATTGCCCATAGTTTTTCGGTTTTTAGCGGGATTTATATGACACATAGACTCGATACAAGTATGAGAGATATGACCAAAAACTCGTTGTTTTTGGCATTTTATGGCTGTTTCATGAGCTATGGCCCACGGTTTCAGGGTTCCAGGGGTATTTGCATGGCATGTTACACCCGGTACGTGTTTTAGAGTTATGTCCAAAAAGTCATCGTTTTTGTGTTTTGTGGCCATTTTCATGAACTATTGCCCACAGTTTTGCAGTTCTAGGGGGATTTGCATGGAAAGTAAGACCCAATACATGTTTGAGAGTTATGGCTAATTTAGTGAGCTATTGTCCTCGGATTTAGAGTTCCAAGGAGATTTACAATGACCTTAAGGCCCGATACATGTTTGAGGGCACGACCAAAAACTCGTCATTTTCGTGTTTTATGGCAGTTTTGATGAGCTATTGCTCACAATTTTGGGGTTCTAGGGGGATTTACATGTTTGATATGTATTACCAAAATACTCGTCGTTTTTGCGTTTTATGGCCGTTTTCATGAGCTATTGCCCATAGTTTGGGGGCTAGGGCGATTTTTATGGCCCCCAAGACATGCTACATGTTTCAGATATATGACCAAAAACTCGTCGTTTTCGCGTTTTATGGCCGTTTGATGAGCTATGGCCCATAGTTTCAGGGTTCCAGGGGGATTTGCATGGCCCGTATGACCCATTATTTGTTTTAGAGTTATGACCAAAAACTCATTGTTTTTGCGTATTATGGCCGCTTTCATGAACTATTGCCCACAGTTCTATAGTTCCAGGGGGATTTGCGTGCCAGTAAGACCAGATACATGTTTGAGAGTTATAAGGAAAAACTCACCGGTTTCGGGTTTTATGGTTGTTTTAATGAGTCATTGTCCACGGTTTTGTAATTCCAAGGAGATTTACAATGACTTTAAGGCCCGATTCATGTTTGAGGGCATGACCAAAGACTCGGCATTTTCGTGTTTTATTGCCGTTTTCATGAGGTATCGCCCAC
Source organism: Avena sativa (assembly GCA_916181665.1). Taxonomy (NCBI): domain Eukaryota; kingdom Viridiplantae; phylum Streptophyta; class Magnoliopsida; order Poales; family Poaceae; genus Avena; species Avena sativa. Next base: position 478,798,614 of record OV702283.1, read on the forward strand.
AGTTTTGGGATTCCAGGGCTATTTACATGTTTGAGAGGTACGTATGACCAACAAACTCGCCGTTTTGGCGTTTTATGGCCATTTTTATTAGCTATTTCCCACAGTTTTGGGGTTCCGTAGCGTTTGAGAGTTATGACCAAAACTCGTCTTTTGCGTTTTATGGCTATTTTCATGAGTTATTGCCCATAGTTTTGGCCTGTACGGCGTTTGAGAGTTATGACCAAAAACTCGTCGTTTTGAGTTTTATGGCCATTTTCATGAGTTATTTCCCACAGATACGGGGTTCTAGGGCAATTTACAACGATGTAGGGCCAGATACATATCTGAGAGTTATGACCCAAAATTCGTCTTTTTCGTGTTTTTTGGCCATTTTCATGAGCTATTTCCCACAATTGCATCGCCCGTAAGACCTGATACGTGTTTGCGTTCTGATAAAAATATTGCCATTTCCATGTTTTATGGCCGTTTTCATGAGCTATTGCCCACAGTTTTGGGGTTCCAGGGCGATTTAGAACGACCATAGGGCCCGATACATGTTTGAGAGTTATGACCAAAAACTTGTATTTTTCGTGTTTTATGACCGTTTTCATGAGCTATTTACCTCAATTTTGGGGTTTCAAGTGGATTGGCATGGCTCGTAAGACCTGGTACATGTTTGAGAGTTCTGACCAAAAACTCGTCATTTCCGTTTTTTATAGCCGTTTTCATGAGCTATACCCCACAATTGTGGGGTGCTATGGGGATTTGCATGGCACATAAGACCTGATATATTTGGGAGCATGACCAAAAACTCGTTGTTTCTATGTTTTATGGCCGTTTTCATGAGCCATTGCCCATAGTTTTCGGTTCTAGTGGAATTTATATGGCCCATAAGACTCGATACAAGTATGAGAGATATGACCAAAAACTGGTCGTTTTTGGCATTTCATGGCTGTTTCATGAGCTATGACCCACGGTTTCAGGGTTTCAGGGGTATTTGCATGGCATGTAACACCCGGTGCGTGTTTTAGAGTTATGACCAAAAAGTCATCGTTTTTGTGTTTTATGGCCATTTTCATGAACTATTGCCCACAGTTTTGTAGTTCTAGAGGGATTTGCATGGACAGTAAGACCCAATACATGTTTGAGAGTTATAAGAAAAAATTCGTCGCTTTCATGTTTTATGGCTATTTTAGTGTGCTATTGTCGACGGATTTAGAGTTCCAAGGAGATTTACAATGACCTTAAGGCCTGATACATGATTGAGGGCACGACCAAAACCTCGTCGTTTTTGTGTTTTATGGCCGTTTTCATGAGCTATTGCCCACGGTTTTGGGGTTCCAGCGGGATTTACATGTTTGAGAGCTATTACCAAAAAACTCATCGTTTTTTGCGTTTTATGGCCGTTTTCATGAGCTAATGACCATAGTTTAGGGGTCCTAGGGCTATTTTTATGCCCCCAAGACTTGCTACATGTTTGAGATATATGAACAAAAACTCGTCGTTTCGCCTTTGATGGCCGTTCGATGTGCTATGGCCCATTGTTTCGGGGTTCCAGGGGGATTTGCATGGCCCGTATGACCCAGTATGTGTTTTAGAGTTATGACCAGAAACTCATTGTTTTTCGTATTATGGCCGTTTTCATGAACTATTGCCCACAGTTCTGTAGTTCCAGGGGATTTGCATGCCAGTAAGACCCGATACATGTTTGAGAGTTATAAGGAAAAACTCCGGTTTTATGGCTGTTTTAATGAGTCATTGTCCATAGTTTTGGAATTCCAAGGAGATTTACAATGACTTTAAAGCCCGATTCATGTTTGAGGGCATGACCAAAAACTCGTCATTTTCGTGTCTTATTGCCGTTTTCATGGGCTATCGCCCACAGTTTTGGGATTCCAGGGCTATCTACATGTTTGAGAGGTACGTATTACCAAAAAACTCGTCGTTTTTGCGTCTTATGGCCATTTTCATTTGCTATTTCCCATAGTTTTGGGGTTCCGTAGCGTTTGAGAGTTATGATCAAAAACTCGTCTTTTGCATTTTATGGCCATTTTCATGAGTTATTGCCCATATCTAGGGTGTTTGAGAGTTATGACCAAAAACTCGTCATTTTGAGTTTTATGGCCATTTTCATGAGTTATTTCCCATAAATATGGGTTTCCAGGGCGATTTACAACGACGTAGGGCCAGATACATATCTGAGAGTTATGACCCAAAATTCGTCTTTTTTCGTGTTTTTTGGCCATTTTCATGAGCTATTTCCCACAATTGCATGGCCCGTAAGACCCGATACGTGTTTGAGTTCTAATAAAAATATTGTCATTTCCGTGTTTTATGGCCGTTTTCATGAGCTATTGCCCATAGTTTTGGGGTTCTAGGGCGATTTAGAACGACCATAGGGCTCGATACATGTTTGAGAGTTATGACCAAAAACTTGTCATTTCGTGTTTTATGACCATTTTCATGAGCTATTTACCTCAATTTTGGGGTTTCAAGGGGATTTGCATGGCTCGTAAGACCCGATACATGTTTGAGAGTTCTGACAAAAACTCGTCATTTCCGTGTTTTTAGCCGTTTTCATGAGCTATACCCCACAATTGTGGGGTGCTATGGGGATTTGCATGGCACGTAAGACCCGATATATTTGGAAGCATGACCTAAAATTCGTCGTTTCTGTGTTTTATGGCCGTTTTTATGAGCCATTGCCCACAATTTTGGGGTTCTTGGGGTATTTACATGTTTGGGAGCTATTACCAAAAAACTCGTCATTTTTGCGTTTTATGGCCGTTTTCATAAGCTAATAACCATAGTTTGGGGATTCTAGGGCGATTTTTATGGCCCCCAAGACTTGCTACATGTTTGAGATATATGAAAAAACTCATAGTTTTTGTCTTTTATGGCCGTTTGATGAGCTATGGCCCATAGTTTCGGGGTTCCAGGGGGATTTGCATGGCCCGTATGACCCAGAATGTGTTTTAGAGTTAAGACCAAAAACTCATTGTTTTTGCGTATTATGGCCGTTTTAACGAACTATCGCCAACGTTCTGTAGTTCCAGGGGGATTTGCCGTGCCAGTAAGACACGATACATGTTTGAGAGTTATAAGGAAAAACTCACCGGTTTCGGGTTTTATGGCTGTTTTAATGAGTCATTGTCCACAGTTTTTGAATTCCAAGGAGTTTTACAATGACTTTAAGGTCTGATTCATGTTTGAGGGCATAACCAAAAACTCGTCATTTTCGTAATTTATTGTTGTTTTCATGACCTATCGCCCATAGTTTTGGGATTCCAGGGCTATTTACATGTTTGAGAGGTACGTATGACCAACAAACTCGTCGTTTTTGCGTTTTATGGCCATTTTCATTAGCTACTTTCCATAGTTTTGGGGTTCCGTAGCGTTTGAGAGTCATGAACAAAAACTCGTCTTTTGCGTTTTATGGTCATTTTCATGAGTTATTGCCCATAGTTTTGGGCTCTAGGGGCGTCTGAGAGTTATGACCAAAAACTAGTCGTTTTGAGTTTTATGGCCATTTTCATGAGTTATTTCCCACATATGGGGTTCCAGGGCGATTTACAACGACGTAGGGCCAGATACATATCTGAGAGTTATGACCCAAAATTCGTCTTTTTCGTGTTTTTTGGCCATTTTCATGAGATATTTTCCACAATTGCATGGCCCGTAAGGACCGATACGTGTTTGATATCTGATAAAAATATTGTCATTTTCGTGTTTTATGGCCGTCTCGTCGTTTCTGTGTTTTATGGCCGTTTTCATGAGCCATTGCCCATATAGTTTTTCGCTTCTAGCGGGATTTGTATGGCCCATAAGACTTGATACAAGTATGAGAGATATGACCAAAAACTCATCGTTTTTGGCATTTTATGGCTGTTTCATGAGCTGTGGCCCACGGTTTCAGGGTTCTAGGGGTATTTGCATGGCATGTAACACCCCGTACGTGTTTTAGAGTTATGACCAAAAAGTCATCGTTTTTTGTGTTTTATGGCCATTTTCATGAACTATTGCCCACAGTTTTGCAGTTCTAGGGCGATTTGCATGGACAGTAAGACCCAATACAAGTTTGAGAGTTATAAGAAAAAATTCGTCGTTTTCATGTTTTAGGGCTATTTTAGTGAGCTATTGTCGACGGATTTAGAGTTCCAAGGAGATTTACAATGACCTTAAGGCCCGATACATGATTGAGGGCACGACCTAAAACTCATCGTTTTCGTGTTTTATGGCAGTTTTCATGAGCTATTGCCCATAGTTTTGGGGTTCCAACGGCATTTACATGTTTGAGTGCTATTACCAAAAAACTCGTCGTTTTTTTGCGTTTTATGGCCGTTTTCATGAGCTAATGACCATAGTTTGGGGGTCCTAGGGCGATTTTTATGCCCCAGAGACTTGCTACATGTTTGAGATATATGAACAAAAACTCGTCGTTTCGCCTTTGATGGCCGTTTGATGTGCTATGGCCCATTGTTTCGGGGTTCCAGGGGGATTTGCATGGCCCGTATGACCCAGTATGTGTTTTAGAGTTATGACCAGAAACTCATTGTTTTTGCGTATTATGGCCGTTTTCATGAACTATTGCCCACGGTTCTATAGTTCCAGGGGGATTTGCATGCCAGTAAGAACCGATACATGTTTGAGAGTTATAAGGAAAAACTCGGGTTTTATGGCTGTTTTAATGAGTCATTGTCCATAGTTTTGGAATTCCAAGGAGATTTACAATGACTTTAAAGCCCGATTCATGTTTGAGGGCATGACCAAAAACTCGTCATTTTCGTGTCTTATTGCCGTTTTCATGAGCTATCGCCCAAAGTTTTGGGATTCCAGGGCTATCTACATGTTTGAGAGGTACGTATTACCAACAAACTCGTCGTTTTTTGCGTGTTATGGCCATTTTCATTTGCTATTTCCCATAGTTTTGGGGTTCCGTAGCGTTTGAGAGTTATGATCAAAAACTCGTCTTTTGCATTTTATGGCCATTTTCATGAGTTATTGCCCATATCTAGGGTGTTTGAGAGTTATGACCAAAAACTCGTCATTTTGAGTTTTGTGGCCATTTTCATGAGTTATTTCCCACAAATATGGGGTTCCAGGGCGATTTACAACGACGTAGGGCCAGATACATATCTGAGAGTTATGACCCAAAATTCGTCTTTTTCGTGTTTTTTGGCCATTTTCATGAGCTATTTCCCACAATTGCATGGCCCGTAAGACCCGATACGTGTTTGAGTTCTAATAAAAATATTATCATTTTCGTGTTTTATCTCCGTTTTCATGAGCTATTGCCCATAGTTTTGGGGTTCTAGGGCGATTTAGAACGACCATAGGGCTCGATACATGTTTGAGAGTTATGACCAAAAACTTGTCATTTCGTGTTTTATGACCATTTTCATGAGCTATTTACCTCAATTTTGGGGTTTCATGGGGATTTGCATGGCTCGTAAAACCCGATACATGTTTGAGAGTTCTGACAAAAACTCGTCATTTCCGTGTTTTTTAGCCGTTTTCATGAGCTATACCCCACAATTGTGGGGTGCTATGGGGATTTGCATGGCCCGTAAGACCCGATATATTTGGAAGCATGACCTAAAATTCGTCGTTTCTGTGTTTTATGGACGTTTTTATGAGCCATTGCCCACAATTTTGGGGTTCTAGGGGGATTTACATGTTTGGGAGCTATTACCAAAAAACTCATCATTTTTGCGTTTTATGGCCGTTTTCATAAGCTAATAACCATAGTTTGGGGGTTCTAGGGCGATTTTTATGGCCCCCAAGACTTGCTACATGTTTGAGATATATGAAAAAAACTCATAGTTTTTGCGTGTTATGGCCATTTTCATTTGCTATTTCCCATAGTTTTGGGGTTCCGTAGCGTTTGAGAGTTATGATCAAAAACTCGTCTTTTGCATTTTATGGACATTTTCATGAGTTATTGCCCATATCTAGGGTGTTTGAGAGTTATGACCAAAAACTCGTCATTTTGAGTTTTATGGCCATTTTCATGAGTTATTTCCCACAAATATGGGGTTCCAGGGAGATTTACAACGACGTAGGGCCAGATACATATCTGAGAGTTATGACCCAAAATTCGTCTTTTTCGTGTTTTTTGGCCATTTTCATGAGCTATTTCCCACAATTGCATGGCCCGTAAGACCCCATAGTTTGGCGGTTCTAGGGCGATTTTTTTGCCTTCCCAAGACTTGCTACATGTTTGAGATATATGAACAAAAACTCGTCGTTTTCGCCTTTTATGGTTGTTTGATGTGCTATGGCCCATAGTTTCGGCGTTCCAGGGGGATTTGCATGGCCCGTATGACCCAGTATGTGTTTTAGAGTTGTGACCAAAAACTCATTGTTTTTGCGTATTATGGCCGTTTTCATGAACTATTGCTAACGTTCTGTAGTTCCAGGGGGATTTGCGTGCTAGTAAGACCCGATACATGTTTGAGAGTTATAAGGAAAAACTCACTGGTTTCGAGTTTTATGGCTGTTTTAATGAGTCATTGTCCACAGTTTTGGAATCCCAAGGAGTTTTAAAATGACTTTAAGGCCTGATTCATGTTTGAGGGCATAACCAAAAACTCGTCATTTTCGTATTTTATTGATGTTTTCATGACCTATCGCCCATAGTTTTGGGATTCCAGGGCTATTTACATGTTTAAGAGGTACGTATGACCAACAAACTAGTCGTTTTTGCGTTTTATGGCCATTTTCATTAGCTATTTCCCATAGTTTTGGGGTTCCGTAGAGTTTGAGAGTCATGACAAAAAACTCGTCTTTTGCGTTTTATGGCCATTTTCATGAGTTATTGCCCATAGTTTTGGTCTATAGGGGCGTCTGAGAGTTATGACCAAAAACTCATCGTTTTGAGTTTTATGGCCACTTTCATGAGTTATTTCCCACATATGGGGTTCCAGGGCGATTTACAACGACGTAGGGCCAGATACATATCTGAGAGTTATGACCCAAAATTCGTCTTTTTCGTGTTTTTTGGCCATTTTCATGAGATATTTCCCACAATTTCATGGCCCGTAAGACCCGATACGTGTTTGGTATCTGATAAAAATATTGTCATTTCCGTGTTTTATGGCCGTCTCGTCCTTTTTGTGTTTTATGGCCGTTTTCATGAGCCATTGTCCATAGTTTTTCGCTTCTAGCGGGATTTGTATGGCCCATAAGACTCGATACAAGTATGAGAGATATGACCAAAAACTCATCGTTTTTGGCATTTTATGGCTGTTTCATGAGCTATGGCCCACGATTTCGGGGTTCCAGGGGTATTTGCATGGCATGTAACACCCCGCACGTGTTTTAGAGTTATGACCAAAAATCGATCATGTTTGTGTTTTATGGCCATTTTCATGAACTATTGCCCACAGTTTTGCAGTTCTAGGGGGATTTGCATGGATAGTAAGACCAATTATATGTTTGAGAGTTATAAGAAAATTTTCGTCGTTTTCATGTTTTATGGCTATTTTAGTGAGCTTTTGTCGACGGATTTAGAGTTCCAAGGAGATTTACAATGACCTTAAGGCCCGATACATGATTGAGGGCACGACCAAAAACTCATCGTTTTCGTGTTTTATGGCAGTTTTCATGAGCTATTGCCCACAGTTTTGGGGTTCCAGCCGAATTTACATGTTTGAGAGCTAGTATCAAAAAACTCGTCGTTTTTGCGCTTTATGGCCGTTGTCATGAGCTAATTACCATTGTTTGGGGGTTCTAGGGCGATTTTTATGCCCCCCAAGACTTGCTACATGTTAGAGATATATGAACAAAAACTCATCGTTTTTGCCTTTTATGGCCGTTTGATGTGCTATGGCCCATAGTTTCGGGGTTCCAAGGGGATTTGCATGTCCTGTATGACCCAGTATGTGTTTTAGAGTTATGACCAAAAAGTCATTGTTTTTGCGTATTATGGCCGTTTTCATGAACTATTGCCCAGAGTTTTGTAGTTCAAGGGGAATTTGCATGCCAGTAAGACCCGATACATGTTTGAGAGTTATAAGGAAAAATTCGGGTTTTATGGCTGTTTTAATGAGTCATTGTTCACAGTTTTGGAATTCCAAGGAGATTTACAATGACTTTAAGGCCCGATTCATGTTTGAGGGCATGACCAAAAACTCGTCATTTTCGTGTTTTATTGCCGTTTACATGAGCTATCGCCCATAGTTTTGGGATTCCAAGGCTATCTACATGTTTGACAGGTACGTATGACCAACAAACTCGTCGTTTTTGCGTGTGATGGCCATTATCATTATCTATTTCCCATAGTTTTGGGGTTCCGTAGCGTTTGAGAGTTATGATCAAAAACTCGTCTTTTGCATTTTATGGCCATTTTCATGAGTTATTGCCCATAGTTTTGGGCTCTAGGGCGTTTGAGAGTTATGACCAAAAACTCGTTGCTTTAAATTTTATGGTCATATTCATGAGTTATTTCCCACAGATATGGGCTTCTAGGGCGATTTACAACGACGTAGGGCCAGGTACATATCTGAGAGTTATGACCCAAAATTCGTCTTTTTCGTGTTTTTTGGCCATTTTCATGAGCTATTTCCCACAATTGCGTGGCCCGTAAGACCCGATACGTGTTTGAGTTCTAATGAAAATATTGTCATTTCCGTGTTTTATGGCCGTTTTCATGAGCTATTGCCCACAGTTTTGGGGTTCCAGGGCGATTTAGAACGACCATAGGGCCCCCGATACATGTTTGAGAGTTATGACCAAAAACTTGTCTTTTTCGTGTTTTATGACTGTTTTCATGAGCTATTTACCTCAATTTTGGGGTTTCAAGGGGATTTGCATGGCTCGTAAGACCCGATACATGTTTGAGAGTTCTGACAAAAACTCGTCATTTCCGTGTTTTTTAGCCGTTTTCATGAGCTATACCCCACGATTGTTGGGTGCTATGGGGGTTTACATGGCACATAAGACCCGATATATTTGGAAGCATGACCAAAAACTCGTTGTTTCTGTGTTTTATGGCCGTTTTCATGAGCCATTGCCCAAAGTTTTGGGGTTCTAGCGGGATTTGTATGGCCCATAAGACTCGATACAAGTATGAGAGATATGACAAAAAAAACTCGTCGTTTTTGGCATTTTATGGCTGTTTCATGAGCTATGGCCCACGGTTTCAGGGTTCCAGGGGTATTTGCATGACATGTAACACCCGGTACATGTTTTAGAGTTATGACCAAAAAGTCATCGTTTTTTTGTGTTATGGCCATTTTCATGAACTATTCCCCACAGTTTTGTAGTTCTAGGAGGATTTGCATGGACAGTAAGACCCAATACATGTTCGAGAGTATAAGAATAAATTCGTCGTTTTCATGTTTTATCGCTATTTTAGTGAGCTATTGTCGACGGATTTAGAGTTCCAAGGAGATTTACAATAACCTTAAGGCCCGATACATGTTTGAGGGCACGACCAAAAACTCATCGTTTTTGTGTTTTATGGCAGTTTTCATGAGCTATTGCCCACAGTTTTGGGGTTCCAGGGGGATTTACATGTTTGTGAGCTATTACCAAAAAACTCGTCGTTTTTGTGTTTTATGGTTGTTTTCATGAGCTAATAACCATAGTTTGGGGGTTCTAGGGCGATTTTTATGGCCCCCAAGACTTTCTACATGTTTGAGATATATGACCAAAAAATCGTCGTTTTTGCGTTTTATGGCCGTTTGATGAGCTATGGCCCATAGTTTCGGGGTTCCATAGGGATTTGCATCGCCCGTATGACCCAATATGTGTTTTAGAGTTATGACCAAAAACTCATTGTTTTTGCGTATTATGGCCGTTTTTATGAACTATTGCCAACGTTCTGTAGTTCCAGGGGGATTTGCGTGCCAGTAAGAACCGATACATGTTTGAGAGTTATAAGGAAAAACTAACCGGTTTCGGGCTTTATGGCTGTTTTAATGAGTCATTGTCCATAGTTTTGGAATTCCAAGGAGTTTTACAATGACTTTAAGGCCTGATTCATGTTTGAGGGCATGACCTAAAACTCGTCATTTTCGTATTTTATTGTTGTTTTCAGGAGCTATCGCCCATAGTTTTGGGATTCCAGGGCTATCTACATATTTGAGAGGTATGTATGACCAACAAACTCATTGTTTTTGCGTTTTATGGCTATTTGCATTAGCTATTTCCCATAGTTTTGGGGTTCCGTAGCGTTTGAGAGTCATGACAAAAAAGCTCGTCTTTTGCGTTTTATGGCCATTTTCATGAGTTATTGCCCATAGTTTTGGGCTCTAGGGGCGTCTGAGAGTTATGACCAAAAAATCATCGTTTTAAGTTTTATGGCCATTTTCATGAGTTATTTACCACATATGGTGTTCCAGGGCGATTTACAACGACGTAGGGCGAGATACATATCTGAGAGTTATGGCCCAAAATTCGTCTTTTTCGTGTTTTTTGGCCATTTTCATGAGATATTTCCCACAATTGCATGGCCCGTAAGACCCGATACGTGTTTGAGTTCTGATAAAAATATTGTCATTTTCGTGTTTTATTGCCGTCTCGTCGTTTTTGTGTTTTATGGTCATTTTCATGATCCATTGCCTATAGTTTTTCGGTTCTAGCGGGATTTGTATGGCCCATAAGACTCGATACAAGTATGAGAGATATGACCAAAAACTCATCGTTTTTGGCATTTTATGGCTGTTTCATGATCTATGGCCCACGGTTTCGGGGTTCCAGGGGTATTTGCATGGCATGTAACACCCGGTACGTGTTTTAGAGTTATGACCAAAAAGTCATCATGTTTGTGTTTTATGGCCATTTTCATGAACTATTGCCCACAGTTTTGCAGTTCTAGGGGATTTGCGTGGACAGTAAGACCAAATACATGTTTGAGAGTTATAAGAAAAAATTCGTCGTTTTCCTGTTTTATGGCTATTTTAGTGAGCTATAATCGACGGATTTAGAGTTCCAAGGGGATTTACAATGACCTTAAGGCCCGATACATGATTGAGGGCACGACAAAAAACTCGTTGTTTTCGTGTTTTATGGCAGTTTTCATGAGCTATTGCCCACAGTTTTGGGGTTTTAGCGGGATTTACATGTTTGAGAGCTATTACCAAAAAACTCGTCGTTTTTGCATTTTATGGCCGTTTTCATGAGCTAATGACCATAGTTTGGCGGTTCTAGGGAGATTTTTTTTGCCTCCCCAAGACTTGCTACATGTTTGAGATATATGAACAAAAACTCGTCGTTTTCGCCTTTTATGGTTGTTTGATGTGCTATGGCCCATAGTTTCGGCGTTCCAGGGGGATTTGCATAGCCCGTATGACCCAGTATGTGTTTTAGAGTTGTGACCAAAAACTCATTGTTTTTGCGTATTATGGCCGTTTTCATGAACTATTGCCAACGTTCTGTAGTTCCAGGGGAATTTGCGTGCTAGTAAGACCCGATACATGTTTGAGAGTTATAAGGAAAAACTCACTGGTTTCGAGTTTTATGGCTGTTTTAATGAGTCATTGTCCATAGTTTTGGAATCCCAAGGAGTTTTAAAATGACTTTAAGGCCTGATTCATGTTTGAGGGCATAACCAAAAACTCGTCATTTTCGTATTTTATTGATGTTTTCATGACCTATCGCCCATAGTTTTGGGATTCCAGGGCTATTTACATGTTTGAGAGGTACGTATGACCAACAAACTCGTAGTTTTTGAGTTTTATGGCCATTTTCATTAGCTATTTCCCATAGTTTTAGGGTTCCGTAGAGTTTGAGAGTCATGACAAAAAAAACTCGTCTTTTGCGTTTTATGGCCATTTTCATGAGTTATTGCCCATAGTTTTGGTCTCTAGGGGCGTCTGAGAGTTATGACCAAAAACTCATCGTTTTGAGTTTTATGGCCACTTTCATGAGTTATTTCCCACATATGGGGTTCCAGGGTGATTTACAACGACGTAGGGCCAGATACATATCTGAGAGTTATGACCCAAAATTCGTCTTTTTCGTGTTTTTTGGCCATTTTCATGAGATATTTCTCACAATTTCAAGGCCTGTAAGACCCGATACGTGTTCGGTATCTGATAAAAATATTGTCATTTCCATGTTTTATGGCCGTCTCGTCGTTTCTGTGTTTTATGGCCGTTTTCATGAGCCATTGTCCATAGTTTTTCGCTTCTAGCGGGATTTGTATGGCCCATAAGACTCGATACAAGTATGAGAGATATGACCAAAAACTCATCGTTTTTTGGCATTTTATGGCTGTTTCATGAGCTATGGCCCACGGTTTCGGGGTTCCAGGGGTATTTGCATGGCATGTAACACCCCATACGTGTTTTAGAGTTATGACCAAAAATCCATCATGTTTGTGTTTTATGGCCATTTTCATGAACTATTGCCCATAGTTTTGCAGTTCTAGGGGGATTTGCATGGATAGTAAGACCAAATAAATGTTTGAGAGTTATAAGAAAAATTTCGTCGTTTTCATGTTTTATGGCTATTTTAGTGAGCTTTTGTCGACGGATTTAGAGTTCCAAGGAGATTTACAATGACCTTAAGGCCCGATACATGATTGAGGGCACGACCAAAAACTCGTCGTTTTCATGTTTTATGGCAGTTTTCATGAGCTATTGCCCACAGTTTTGGGGTTCCAGCAGAATTTACATGTTTGAGAGCTATTATCAAAAAACTCGTCGTTTTTGCGTTTTATGGCCATTGTCATGAGCTAATTACCATTGTTTGGGGGTTCTAGGGCGATTTTTATGCCCCCCAAGACTTGCTACATGTTTGAGATATATGAACAAAAATTCATCGTTTTTGCCTTTTATGGCCGTTTGATGTGCTATGGCCCATAGTTTCGGGGTTACAGGGGGATTTGCATGGCCTGTATGACCCAATATGTGTTTTAGAGTTATGACCAAAAAGTCATTGTTTTTGCGTATTATGGCCGTTTTCATGAACTATTGCCCACAGTTTTGTAGTTCAAGGGGAATTTGCATGCCAGTAAGACCCGATACATGTTTAAGAGTTATAAGGAAAAATTCGGGTTTTATGACTGTTTTAATGAGTCATTGTCCACAGTTTTGGAATTCCAAGGAGATTAACTATGACTTTAAGGCCCGATTCATGTTTGAGGGCATGACCAAAAACTCGTCATTTTCGTGTTTTATTGCCGTTTACATCAGCTATCGCCCATAGTTTTGGGATTCCAAGGCTATCTACATGTTTGACATTTACGTATGACCAACAAACTCGTCGTTTTTGCGTGTTATGGCCATTATCATTAGCTATTTCCCATAGTTTTGGGGTTCCGTAGCGTTTGAGAGTTATGATCAAAAACTCGTCTTTTGCATTTTATGGCCATTTTCATGAGTTATTGCCCATAGTTTTAGGCTCTAGGGCGTTTGAGAGTTATGACCAAAAACTCGTTGTTTTAAATTTTATGGCCATATTCATGAGTTATTTCCCACAGATATGGGCTTGTAGGGAGATTTACAACGACGTAGGGCCAGGTACATATCTAAGAGTTATGAACCAAAATTCGTCTTTTTCGTGTTTTTTGGCCATTTTCATGAGCTAATTCCCACAATTGTGTGGCCCGTAAGACCTGATACGTGTTTGAGTTCTAATGAAAATATTGTCATTTCCGTGTTTTATGGCCGTTTTCATGAGCTATTGCCCACAGTTTTGGGGTTCCAGGGCGATTTAGAACGACCATAGGGCCCCCGATACATGTTTGAGAGTTATGACCAAAAACTTGTCTTTTTCGTGTTTTATGACTGTTTTCATGAGCTATTTACCTCAATTTTGGGGGGTTTCAAGGGGATTTGCATGGCTCGTAAGACCAGATACATGTTTGAGAGTTCTGACAAAAACTCGTCATTTTCGTGTTTTTTAGCCGTTTTCATGAGCTATACCCCACGATTGTGGGGTGCTATGGGGGTTTGCATGGCACATAAGACCCGATATATTTGGAAGCATGACCAAAAACTCGTTGTTTCTGTGTTTTATGGCCGTTTTCATGAGCCATTGCCCAAAGTTTTGCGGTTCTAGCGGGATTTGTATGGCCCATAAGACTCGATACAAGTATGAGAGATATGACAAAAAAACTCGTCTTTTTTGGCATTTTATGGCTGTTTCATGAGCTATGGCCCACGGTTTCAGGGTTCCAAGGGTATTTGCATGGCATGTAACACCCGGTACATGTTTTAGAGTTATGACCAAAAAGTCATCGTTTTTTTGTGTTATGGCCATTTTCATGAACTATTGCCCACAGTTTTGCAGTTCTAGGAGGATTTGCCTGGACAGTAAGACCCAATACATGTTTGAGAGTTATAAGAAAAAATTCGTCGTTTTCATGTTTTATCGCTATTTTAGTGAGCTATTGTCGATGGATTTAGAGTTCCAAGGAGATTTACAATAACCTTAAGGCCCGATACATGTTTGAGGGCACGACCAAAAACTCATCGTTTTTGTGTTTTATGGCAGTTTTCATGAGCTATTGCCCATAGTTTTGGGGTTCCAGGGGGATTTACATGTTTGTGAGCTATTACCAAAAACCTCGTCGTTTTTGTGTTTTATGGCTGTTTTCATGAGCTAATAACCATAGTTTGGGGGTTCTAGGGCGATTTTTATGGCCCCCAAGACTTTCTACATGTTTGAGATATATGACCAAAAACTCATCGTTTTTCCGTTTTATGGCCGTTTGATGAGCTATGGCCCATAGTTTCGGGGTTCCATGGGGATTTGCATCGCCCGTATGACCCAATATGTGTTTTAGAGTTATGACCAAAAACTCATTGTTTTGCGTATTATGGCCGTTTTTATGAACTATTGCCAACGTTCTGTAGTTCCAGGGGGATTTGCGTGCCAGTAAGAACCGATACATGTTTGAGAGTTATAAGGAAAAACTAACCGGTTTCGGGCTTTATGGCTGTTTTAATGAGTCATTGTCCATAGTTTTGGAATTCCAAGGAGTTTTACAATGACTTTAAGGCCTGATTCATGTTTGAGGGCATGACCAAAAACTCGTCATTTTCGTATTTTATTGTTTGAGAGGTACGTATGACCAACAAACTCGTCGTTTTTGCGTGTTATGGCCATTTTCATTAGCTATTTCCCATAGTTTTGGGATTCCGTAGCGTTTGAGAGTTATGATCAAAAACTCGTCTTTTGCATTTTATGGCCATTTTCATGAGTTATTGCCCATAGTTTTGGGCTCTAGAGCGTTTGAGAGTTATGACCAAAAACTCGTCGTTTTGAATTTTATGGCCATATGCATGAGTTATTTCCCACAGATATTGGCTTCCAGGGCGATTTACAACAACGTAGGGCCAGATACATATCTGAGAGTTATGGCCCAAAATTCGTCTTTTTCGTGTTTTTTGGCCATTTTCATGAGATATTTCTCACAATTGCATGGCCCGTAAGACCCGATACGTGTTTGAGTTCTGATAAAAATATTTTCATTTTCGTGTTTTATGGTCGTCTCGTCGTTTTTGTGTTTTATGGCCGTTTTCATGATCCATTGCCTATAGTTTTTCGGTTCTAGCGGGATTTGTATGGCCCATAAGACACGATACAAGTATGAGAGATATCACCAAAAACTCATCGTTTTTGGCATTTTATGGCTGTTTCATGATCTATGGCCCACGGTTTCAGGGTTCCAGGGGTATTTGCATGGAAGGTAACACCCGGTACGTGTTTTAGAGTTATGACCAAAAAGTCATCATGTTTGTGTTTTATGGCCATTTTCATGAACTATTGCCCACAGTTTTGCAGTTGTAGGAGATTTGCGTGGACAGTAAGACCAAATACATGTTTGAGAGTTATAAGAAAAATTCGTCGTTTCCTGTTTTATGGCTATTTTAGTGAGCTATTGTCGACGGATTTAGAGTTCCAAGGAGATTTACAATGACCTTAAGGCCCGATACATGATTGAGGGCACGACAAAAAACTCGTTGATTTCGTGTTTTATGGCAGTTTTCATGAGCTATTGCCCACAGTTTTGGGGTTTTAGCGGGATTTACATGTTTGAGAGCTATTACCAAAAAACTTGTTGTTTTTGCGTTTTATGGCCCTTTTCATGAGCTAATGACCATAGTTTGGCGGTTCTAGGGCGATTTTTATGCCTCCCCAAGACTTGCTACATGTTTGAGATATATGAACAAAAACTCGTCGTTTTCGCCTTTTATGGCTGTTTGATGTGCTATGGCCCATAGTTTCGGCGTTCTAGGGGGATTTGCATGGCCCATATGACCCAGTATGTGTTTTAGAGTTATGACCCAAAAACTCATTGTTTTTGCGTATTATGGCAGTTTTCATGAACTATTGCCCACAGTTCTGTAGTTCCAGTGGGATTTGCATGCCAGTAAGACATGATACATGTTTGAGTGTTATAAGGAAAAACTCGGGTTTTATGGCTATTTTAATGAGTCATTGTCCACAGTTTTGGAATTCCAAGGAGATTTACAATGACTTTAAGGCCCGATTCATATTTGAGGGCATGACCAAAAAGTCGTCATTTTCGTGTTTTATTACCGTTTTCATGAGATATCGCCCACAGTTTTGGGATTCCAAGGCTATCTACATGTTTGACATGTACGTACGACCAACAAACTCGTCGTTTTTGCGTGTTATGGCCATTTTCATTAGCTATTTCCCATAGTTTGGGGTTCCGTAGCGTTTGAGAGTTATGATCAAAAACTCGACTTTTGCATTTTATGGCCATTTTCATGAGTTATTGCCCATATCTAGGGTGTTTGAGAGTTACGACCAAAAACTCGTCGTTTTGAGTTTTATGGACATTTTCATGAGTTATTGCCCATAGATATGGGCTTCGAGGGCGATTTACAATGACGTAGGGCCAGATACAGATCTGAGAGTTATGACCGAAAATTCGTCTTTTTCGTGGTTTTTGGCCATTTT
This sequence comes from Avena sativa, assembly GCA_916181665.1. Classification (NCBI taxonomy): domain Eukaryota; kingdom Viridiplantae; phylum Streptophyta; class Magnoliopsida; order Poales; family Poaceae; genus Avena; species Avena sativa. Next base: position 478,815,477 of record OV702283.1, read on the forward strand.
CATGAGCTATTTCCCACAATTACATGGCCCGTGAGACCCAATACGTGTTTGAGTTCTGATAAAAATATTATCATTTCCGTGTTTTATGGCCATTTTCATGAGCTATTGCCCACAGTTTTGGGGTTCCAGGCCCGTAAGACCCGATACATGTTTGAGAGTTATGACCAAAAACTTGTCTTCGTGTTTTATGACCGTTTTCATGAGCTATTTACCTCAATTTGGGGGTTTCAAGGGGATTTGCATGGCTCGTAAGACCCGATACATGTTTGAGAGTTCTGACAAAAATTCGTCATTTCCGTGTTTTTAGCCGTTTTCATGAGCTATACCCCACAATTGTGGGGTGCTATGCGGATTTGCATGGCATGTAAGACCCGATATATTTGGAAGAATGACCAAAAATTCGTCGTTTCTGTGTTTTATGGCCGTTTTCATGAGCCATTTCCCACAGTTTTGCGGGGAAGGGAATATGCCCTGAGAAGCAATAATAAAGTGTTTATTATGTGTATTCCAAGTATATGATAGATTCTTATTTTGCATGCTATAATTGTATTAATACGGAAACATTAATACATGTGTGTTTAATAAACAAACAGAAAGTTCCTAGTTATGCCTCTCTCATAAACTAGCCCGTTGATTAACAAGATGATCAAGGTTTCCTGATCATGGACATTGGATGTTGTTAATAACGGGATCACAACATTAGTGTAATGGTGTGACGAACATTCATCCGAAGTATAGCATTACGATCAAAGTCATTGAGTTTATATTGCTATAACAACTTACGAAGTGATCCTAATCCTTAGACCATGAGATCATGTCAATCACTAACACCAGAAGAGTTTCTTGATAACATCAAACATCACACCGTAACAGGGTGATTATAAAGATGGATTCAGAACTAATAAAGTGTTATGTTGAGGCTCATGGATCGAGAGTGGAATTTGTTCATCCCGATGACGGATAGATATACTCTGGGCCCTCTTGGTGATATCACATTGATTAGCTTGCAAGCAAGTGATTTGATCACTAGAATGTTATATCACGGAAAGAGAAAAGAGTGCATGTCAGTAACGAGATCAAACTAGGTATGGAGATACCGATGATCGAATCTCGGACAAGTAATATATCGTGAAACAAAGGGATTAAGATACTAGCGTAAAAAGGTTCCAACGATCACAAGAAAGTCATCGTTGAATGTGTGGGAGTCAGTATGGGTCTCCAGATCCCGCTTCTGATTATTGATCCGAGAGGGGTCTCGATCATGTCCGCATTATTCATGAACCGTAGGGTGACACACTTAAGAGACACCGACATCCAATTAGAGCAAAAGTTTCATGCCGAAAGAATGAACAAGCGCAGGAATTTATTTCACTAGATACTGAAACAGGTTTTCGGGTGAAATTGCATAAAGTGGTTATGCATGTGAAATAGAATTAAAGTAATTGACAAAATTCTGAATAAAAATAAAAGAGTTTTATTTAATGAGAGTTTGCATTAAATTTGGTGGAAATTTAATGGGAATTTGAGTGGGTTTTTGAGTGGAGAAAATTGAAGGGCCATTTTTTGAGTGGAGTGTCCACCCACATGAATGAAGGAGGGGAGGGGGCAGCCCCCATGGCCGGCGGCCACCCCCTTGGGTGCCCCCCTCCTCCTATAAAAGGAGCCCCTCCTCTCACTTCTCACTCACACCTCCTCGTGAAGGATCTCTCTCCCCCTCTAGAATTTATTCCCCATGGTCTCTGACTAGCGAGATACATGTTCCCGATGGCTATTCGACAAGAAAGAGTTGTGCTTCCGCTGCATCGCTGGAGCGAGGAGGCGGGGGTTGTTCGGTGCCTCGAACGTGTGTGCGAGCACGGATGCGCTGCTGATTTGCGGCGCTAGGACTTCCTCTCGATCTTGAGATCGGCAAGAGATCGTCTACATCAACCACGAGTTGAACTCGTTAAGCTTTGTCGGTCTTCAAGGGTATGTTATCTACGGATATACATCTGCCCGTTGTTTGTATCTAATAGATAGATCTTGGTACATAGTTCACATCGTAGGAAAATTTTTGTTTTCTATGTTGCGAACCCTACAGTGGTATCAGGGCGAGATCTATGCGTAGATGCTTTACACGGGTAGTATACATATGAGTATGTGGGCGATGATGATCATGTTGTTGATCCTTAGTTGTAATTTTGGATATTGGTGGCATAGTGGTATGAAGCGACCCAGACAAACTTTACATGTCCTCGCACATGAGACCTGTTCCACGCTTGACATGCAACTAGTTTGCATAAGTGGCTAGCGGGTGTCTGTATCTCCTACTATAGTCAATATCTATTTTGCAACGAGTTGTCAACAATTTGGTTATCCTCGTTGTGGTTCATGTTCGTAGGTAAGAACGGTTCTATCTCGAAAGCCCTAAGCCACGTAAAAATTGCAATGGATAAATTAGAGGCATCTAGTTTAGATTGTTGCTGGGCTAGTGTTATGATATGGTGATGTTGTAAGTAGAAGTATGAGATGATACTCTTACAACATACATAACGTGTAGTCTCCATAGACCTTGGACTTACACATATATGTATGATAGTGATCATACCATGATGCACATGATAGAGATGATATGCGGGAACCATATCATTTCACTAATAAACATGTGATGTTTGATAGCATCTTATATTGCTTGTTTAGCGCTTTGTTAGCATAATAAGATGATCCCTCATTTAAATATCAAGATAAGAATTTGTTCTTCCTTTATTATGCACCGATTATCTTTTCGTCGCTCCAAGACATCACGTGATGATCGGGTGTTCTTGGATCCACGACCATATTTTGGGTGTAAAACAGTTACACACGCGAATACTAAGGTTCTAACTTGGCGAGCCTAGCATGTACAGACATGGCTCGGAACAAGAACCGAAAGGTTAAGCATGAGTCATATAGTAGATATGATGCCCATTTGATGCTCGCCTTTGAAGCTATACCGACTCACGTGATGATCGGACTTGGTATAGTGGATTTGGTTCATGTAATCACCAAAAAGGCACGAGGGATGTCGTTTTTGAGTGGGAGTTCATTCGTAATATGGATTAGTTGAACTCAATATATCATAAACTTAGTCTAAACTTTACAAATTCTGTTGTAGATGGCACCACCTGCTTTTAATTTCAATGTGTTCATGGAGAAAGAGAAACTTGCAACGAACGGTAGCAACTTTACCGAATGGGCTATGAATTTGAGGATTCTCCTCTCTGCTGCACAAAAGCAATACATGCTAGAAGCGCCACTAGGCGCGCCACCTTTTGAGGATGCCCCTGACGAGGATAAGAATGTCTATCAGACTCGTCAGGAGGACCACAACTTAGTTCATTGCGGCATATTGTATGGGCTAGAGCCGGAACTTCGAAAGCATTTTGAAAACGGCAATGCTTTTGATACAATGGGTGAGTTTAAAATGATTTTCGACACACATGCTGCTGTAGAGAGCTACAACGCTTCAGAAAAGTTCTTTAGCTGCCTTATGGAAGAGCACAACTCCGTTAGTGAGCATGTACTCAAGATGTCGGGTTATGCCGATAAGCTTGTGTCCTTGGGAATAACGATTCCCATTGACTTAGGCATCCATCGTGTTCTGCAGTCTCTGCCACCTAGCTATAAGATCTTTGTGATGAACTATAATATGCAAGGCATAAAGAAGTCTCTCCCCGAGCTTCTGTCAATGCTTAAAACTGCACTATTGAAAGGGGACTGGCCACTGGAAGCGCAACTGCCCCAAGTATTTGGCAGACAAGAAGGCCGGCAAGGCAAACAAAGGTATATATGATATACATGTTATTGATGTGTACTTGACTAGTGCTCGCAGTAGCACCTGGGTATTTGATACCGGTTTAGTTGCTAATATTTGTAACTCGAATCAGGGGCTGCGGAACAAGCGACCGCTAGCAAGGGGTGAGGTCAAGATGCGTGTCGGCAGTGGATCAAGCGTTAATGTGATCGCCGTCGGAACGCTGCCTCTCCATTTGCCGTCAGGATTAGTTATAAACTTGAATAATTGTTATCTGGTGCCTGCACTGAGCATGAACATTGTACCTAGATCGTGTTTGATGCGAAGTGGTTATTCATTTAAATCCGAAAACAATGGTTGTTCTATTTATATGAATGAAATCTTTTATGGTCATGCACCGATGATGAATGGTTTATTTCTATTAGATCTCGATGATAATGTTACAGATATTCATATTGTTGATGCTAAAAGGATTAAACTTAATGATGATATATCCGCATATATGTGGCACTGCCGTCTAGGTCATATTGGTGTTAAACGCATGAAGAAGCTCGATTCAGATGGACTTTTGGAATCACTTGATTTTGAATCACTTGATACATGTGAGCCATGCCTTATGGGCAAGATGACTAGAACGTCGTTTTCCGGTTCAATGGAACGGGCGATAGATTTATTGGAAATCATACATTCTGATGTATGTGGTCCAATGAGTGTGTCGGCACGAGGTGGATATCGTTATTTTGTTACTTTCACGGATGATTTGAGTAGATACGGTTATATCTACTTGATGAAACACAAGTGTGAAACCTTTGAAAAGTTCAAGGAATTTCAGAATGAAGTGGAAAATCATCGTAATAGAAAGATCAAATTTCTATGGTCCGACCATGGAGGTGAGTATCTAAGTTACGAGTTTAGCACTCACATGAAAGAGTGTGGAATTGTTTCACAACTCACACCTGCCAGAACACCACAACGAAATGGTGTGTCGGAACGTCGTAATCGTACTTTTTTAGATATGGTTCGATCTATGATGTCTCTGACGGACTTGCCGTTGTCATTTTGGGGTTATGCACTAGAAACTGCTGCATTCACTTTAAATCGGGCACCATCTAAATCCGTTGAAAAGACACCGTATGAATTGTGGTTTGGAAACAAACCAAAGTTGTCATTTCTTAAAGTTTGGGGTTGCGATGTTTATGTGAAGAAACTTCAACTGGATAAACTCGAACCCAAAGCGAAAAAATGCGTCTTCATAGGATACCCTAAGGAAACTATTGGGTATTCCTTCTATCACAGATCCGAGGGCAAGGTTTTTGTTGCCAAGAATGGATCCTTTCTAGAGAAAGATTTTCTCGCGAAAGGTGTGATTAGTTGGAAGGTAGAACTCGAAGAGGTTATTGAACCTTCTCTTCAAAGTATGGCGAGTAGCGCAGCGCTGGAAGTTGTTCCGGAGTTGGCTTCACCTGTTGAAGAGAGAACTAATGATAATGATCATGAAACTCCAAAAGAGAGTACTACCGAACCTCGCAGGTCTAGCATGACGCGTTCAGCTCCCGAGCTGTACGGAAATCCTGTCATGAATTTCATGGTTAATGAAAATGATGACCCTACGACGTATGAAGAAGCGATGATGAGCCTGGACTCCAACAAATGGTTAGAATCCATGAAATCCGAGATGGAATCCATGTATGAAAATCAAGTTTGGAACTTGGTGGAATTACCTCACGACCGAAAGGCCGTGGAGAACAAATGGATTTTCAAAACAACTGATGCTGATGGTAATGTGACCGTCTATAAAGCTCGACTTGTCGCAAAGGGGTTTCGACAAATTCAAGGAGTTGACTACGATGAGACATTCTCTCCCGTAGCGATGCTAAAGTCAGTTAGGAAAATTTTAGCAATTGCTGCATATTTCGATTATGAGATATGGCAGATGGATGTCAAAACCGCGTTTCTCAATGGTAATATTGAAGAAGAGTTGTATATGATACAACCAAAGGGTTTTGTCGATCCTAAGGATGCTAACAAGGTGTGCAAGCTTCAGCGATCCATCTATGGATTGAATCAAGCATCACGAAGTTGGAATCTCCGCTTTGATGAGGTGATCAAAGAGTTTGGATTTGTCCAAACTTATGGAGAAGCTTGTATTTACAAGAAAGTGAGTGGGAGCAATGTGGCATTTCTGATATTATATGTGGATGACATATTATCGATCGGAAATGGTATAGATCTTTTAAACAGTGTTAAAAGTTATCTAAACAGCAAATTTTCAATGAAGGACCTAGGTGAAGCGTCATACATATTAGGCATAAAGATCTATAGAGATAGATCTAGACGCCTAATAGGGCTATCGCAAAGTACATACCTTGATAAGATTTTAAAGAAGTTTAAAATGGACGGAAGTAAGAAGGGGTTCTTACCTATGTTGCAAAGCAAGACATTGAGTAAGACTCAAAGTCCGGCTTCGGTGGAAGAAAGAGAGATAATGGACAAGGTCCCCTATGCTTCAGCCATAGGCTCTATAATGTACGCCATGCTATGTACAAGACCGGATGTGGCACATGCTATTAGTTTGACTAGTAGGTACCAATCGGATCCAGGTTCGGAACACTGGATAGCGGTCAAGAATATCCTTAAGTACTTACAAAGAACTAAGGATATGTTTCTTGTATACGGAGGTGAAGAAGAGCTCGTCGCTAAGTGTTATGTTGACGCTAGCTTTGACACCGATCCGGATGACTCTAAGTCTCAATCCGGATATGTATTTCTCATAAATGGCGGAGCGGTTAGTTGGAGGAGCTCCAAACAACCTGTGGTGGCGGGATCAACAACGGAGGCCGAATATGTTGCTGCTTCAGAAGCGGCTCAGGAAGCAGTTTGGATGAAGGAGTTCATGCAATGCCCCCGAATCGGGTCTATGCAGATCTCAGCATTTCCCGCCAAAATCCGCATAGAAGCGATTCAAAGACGCCCACCAGACACTTTCGTGTGGGTGGAATTTGAATACAAGTAGTTACATCACAGTAGTTTACAATAGAGTCCACAAGAACTTATATATACAACAACGACTCAACGAGTCAAGAATACAAAAGGTAAAATACGAAGATACAACTCAAGAAGAAAGCAAGATAGTATCCGAGTACGGACAAGATCCAAATGGGACTAAGAGTCCTGAAGAATAACCAAGCGGTGTCCAACTCTGCCCAGGCCAAGCCGGAAGGGTAACCTTGCTAACGTCGTCAATCACATACCTGTCAAGCCAAAAGGGTGCCGACAAAGGGCAAAGGAAAACAGAAAGAGAACGGTCAGTAATGAGGCCAGTACACGGCGAGACTAGAATTCGGCGGTCCTCGCCTACATAGGTATGGTGGGCTAAGCGGTAGCAAAGCTTACACTATCTAACTTATAGAGATACGCTACAACTTCGGCTATTAGAGCGAGATAAGAGAACACTATACGATAACTATATATAACACCAAACATAACCCATCCGAAGATTTCCCCCTCGAAGACCAGTCGAGGAAGTCCTCTTGCGGAACACACACGATGGCAATTTTAGTTAAGCGGGTGTTTAGTTGATAAGGATAATTACTAATCATATTATTAAAGATAAAACATTAGTGGCGTTGTCTATGATCATGACACTGTACTCCTGAGGCGCCCATAACCGTGGACACACGACTTTTCGAAAATATTTACCCTGCAGGGGTGCACTACTGTACCCAAACGCATGCTCAACCCTTCAGGCAACATATCACGTGTGCCATCCGAATCTCACAACAAGAACTGTCCCATAACTACGCGCATATCCAGAGGCATCACCTACTGTGTTTTACCCACACAAGAGATACAGCTGATTCTCTAGGTGGCACAGCGTTTGAGTCTACGGCCGGGCGATGATCGGAAGATAACTTGTAGAGCTCCATCCCACCTCCGACACGATATCCCGATTTTATGCAATGCAATCCATGGCAGTTCACCAAAATCATATCACAACTCAACCCATGTCCGAGGACATATTATGCGTATGCACCAAATGGAAAACCAATTTTGTAACCCTCTGGGTATACGAATAGCGCCGATAGTTGAGGGGGGATCCCAGAGGCCCCCACGTTTGGTTAGCGCGATCAACTCAGAACTGGTATCGTAGAACGACGGGTCCTAGGTCAGCTCAAGCAGTTCCCAAAGGTGGTCCCTACCGGGGCCTTATCATTAGGTGAAACCATAACCAATAATATCGGATTAATTATCTTATCACCAACCATATCCGAGTATCATGTTCCACCTGTATGAGAGCTATTATAAGCATGCCTACGACTCGCAAGGACAAAAGCTAGATAATCAAATAAGGCAATAGGATAACCAAGGCAATATAGTGGAGCAGGTAAATAAAGGAACGGTACTATAGCATCGACAATAAGGATAGAAATAGATCAAAGGGAGGAAGTAAAGACTATAAATGCAAAATAGGTAGAAGGGGGAGAATGCTCGCCTATGAGACAAAGTCGGGTAGCCGGAGGCTTGTCGTATCTCACACCAACTCATTGTCCTATCCGGTGAAGAAGCAAACACTAGAAAAAGCAACCGGTGCAATATTTAATAATACGGCGGAAGATCCGGCATGTTTATGATATGATGCATGGCATGGCAATATGCGGCCTAACTTAGAAATATTAAGCGGAATCGGGACCCCGACATTTAAATAGAAGGTTCAAGTTATTTAACTATCCCGCAAATTAAATGTTGATTAACACGGAAAGACATGGCATCGGTTCGCTACACGATTTAGATGGAGTCTATATAAGACAAGAATAACTCGCATATACGCTCCATATTTAATTTAGATGAATTACTATTTATCCCAAAACCACAATATGACATGTATGCAGACATGTATGCAGACAGTTACAATTTATTATGCAACAAGTTGTAGATCATTTTTAGAAAATAGGGGCGTTGGACAGGAGTCTCACGTTTAGTGTTAGAAGGTCTTGGGTTCGAACGGATCGGTCTTCGAGTTCCGGGGTTGGTGTCTTCAGGTTCCACGAAGAAGAACTCGACATTCCATGTCGGAGATCTTGGGGCACCGGCTCCGGTTCCAAGACGAAGGTCTTGGGGTACCGACTTCCATCTTGCGGTTACGCGAGCATCATTTTCATGTCGACGTATGAATTGGCACCACATCACAAATCCTCGAGGTATATCCTAATGAGCCAAACACACGGGCATATTGTCGAACACCTTGAATGCGCGGGGCATCAGCTTGGCAGAAAACGGGAAGGGGCATGCTTGTGGTCAAATGCGAGGGCCTCGCAAGCGAGATGAGTGCCCACGGCGACGGAGATAGAGGCTAGGTTGCACGCGGGCCCGCAGGAGGGCACACTCGGGCCCGAGCACGGAGGCCAGAACTAGCAGAGACGGGGTAGAGCTCGGTCCCGAGGACGAGGACGCGCGGCTGCTGGAGGGAGGAGTCGTAGACGGCTCGCGGAAGGGCGACGGACAGGGCTGCCGCGATGAAGAGCCAGGGAAGCCATGGTGAGACTGTCAGAGGCGCCTACTTGCTCCCGAGAGGCGGCCGGCAGCGAGGAAACTCAAGTTGTGGACGGGCGCCAACGAGAGAGTGAGGCGGTGAAGCTCAAGGGCGAGGACGGTGGTCGGCAGCAGGGAGCTCGAGAGGACGGCGGCCCTGCAGACCTGGCGAGAACGTGCCCGCGTGGAGGCAGGGGCGACGCGGGCTCTGTCGATCAGGGCTGGAGGCAGAGCACCGCGGCGGCGCAGCAGGGACAAGGGAATGAGGGGAGAAGGTGGGAAGCAGGGCGCAGGGCGCAGGGCAGCCCCTGGCCGACGGCGCGGGTGGAGGCGAGCCTGGACGCGGCGCCGGTTGGGAGGAGGCTGGCGGCGCTGGGACCGATCGATGGAAGACGAGAGAGGAGGGCGGCCAGAGGTGGCGGCGCGCGTCTAGAGGTGGAGAGGGCGACAGGATCAAGAGATTGGGTCAAGGGCAGGTGGCCCCGGGTGGTTTCCATGTCGTGATGGTCACCGTGTCGCGTGCGTGTCGACCGCGTGTGTAGATGTGTCTGTGTGTGTGCCAGGGGTGTGTAGCGGCGTGTTGTGTGGTGTTCGGGTGAGTGCGTGTGTAGATGTGTTGGGGAAATCCCATGTGTGTGTGCGTGTACGTGAGTGTGTGTGTGTGTGCGGCGGCGCACAGGTGTGGTTTCGTCTAGGGTTAGGGTTAGTCTAAGATTTGGGGTAAAAGAAAAGGGAAAAATAGACTATTTATTTAGTCCAAAGTTGACTAGATGAGACTAGTTTTGGGCAAAACTTTAGACAGGTTTTAGCCTAATTTTATTTATAAAACAAGAAAAGCTTTTGCTGCGGGAAATATTATTTGTTTTAATTTAAAAATAAGAACGAGAGACGGGTTTAATAAAACCACATGAATATTTAATAAAACAAAATATGGTTTGATAAAATAATTTTACGGATAAAATATGTTGATGATGTCATGATGATGCGAAAAAGAAAATAACACGCAATTTTATTTCAGAATATTTTCCGGGGCATTACAGTTCATATCTGAACTAGGAGTGGTTGCAAACGCGTTGGACCCAATGGTGATCTATTGTGCAACAATGGTGCCATTGCCAATGCCAAAGAGCCAAGGTCTCACAAACATTCCAAGCATATTAAGCGCCGGTTTCACTCCATCCGTGAGCATGTCAAGGATGGAGATATAAAGATTTGTAAAGTACATACGGATCTCAATGTAGTAGATCCGTTGACTAAAACTCTCCCTAGAGCAAAACATGATCAACACCAGAACTCGATGGGTGTTAGATTTATCACTATGTAACTAGATTATTGTCTCTAGTGCAAGTGGGAGACTGAAGGGAATATGCCATGAGAGGCAATAATAAAGTGTTTATTATGTGTATTCCAAGTATATGATAGATGTTTATTTTGCATGCTATAATTGTATTAATACGGAAACATTAATACATGTGTGTTTAATAAACAAACAGAAAGTTCCTAGTTATGCCTCTCTCATAAACTAGCTCGTTGATTAACAAGATGATCAAGGTTTCCTGATCATGGACATTGGATGTTGTTAATAACGGGATCACAACATTAGTGTAATGGTGTGATGAACATTCATCCGAAGTATAGCATTACGATCAAAGTCATTGAGTTTATATTGCTATAACAACTTATGAAGTGATCCTAATCCTTAGACCATGAGATCATGTCAATCACTAACACCGGAAGAGTTTCTTGATAACATCAAACGTCACACCGTAACAGGGTGATTATAAAAATGGATTCAGAACTAATAAAGTGTTATGTTGAGGCTCATGGATCGAGAGTGGAATTTGTTCATCCCGATGACGGATAGATATACTCTGGGCCCTCTAGGTGATATCACATTGATTAGCTTGCAAGCAAGTGATTTGATCACTAGAATGTTATATCACGGGAACGAGAAAAGAGTGCATGCCAGTAACGAGATCAAACTAGTTATGGAGATACCAATGATCGAATCTCGGACATGTAATACATCGTGAAACAAAGGGATTAAGATACTAGCGTAAAAAGGTTCCGACGATCACAAGAAAGTCATCGTTGAATGTGTGGGAGTCAGTATGGGTCTCCAGATCCCGCTTCTGATTATTGATCCGAGAGGGGTCTCGATCATGTCTGAATTATTCACGAACCGTAGGGTGACACACATAAGAGACACCGTAGGATAGATATACTCTGGGTGCCGAAAGAATGAACAAGCGCAGGAATTTATTTCACTAGATACCGAAACAGGTTTTCGGGTGAAATTGCATAAAGTGGTTATGCATGTGAAATAGAATTCTAGCAAGGGGTTATTTGTAAATGTTTGTCATTAAAGTAATTGACAAAATTCTGAATAAAAATAAAATAGTTTTATTTAATGAGAGTTTGCATTAAATTTGGTGGAAATTTAATGGGAATTTGAGTGGGTTTTTTAGTGGAGAAAATTGAAGGGCCATTTTGTGAGTGGAGTGTCCACCCACATGAATGAAGGAGGGGAGGGGGAAGCCCCCATGGCCGGCGGCCACCCCCTTGGGTGCCCCCCTCCTCCTATAAAAGGAGCCCCTCCTCTCACTTCTCACTCACACCTCCTCGTGAAGGATCTCTCTCCCCCTCTAGAATTTATTCCCCATGGTCTCGGACTAGCGAGATACATGTTCCCGGTGGCTATTCGTCAAGTAAGAGTTGTGCTTCCGCTGCATCGCTGGAGCGAGGAGGTGGAGGTTGCTCGGTGCCTCGAACGTGTGTGCGAGCACGGATGCGCTGCTGATTTGCGGCGCTAGGACTTCCTCTCAATCTTGAGATCGGCAAGAGATCATCTACATCAACCACGAGTTGAACTCGTTAAGCTTTGTCAACCCTGATCGGCAAGAGATCGTCTACGGATATACATCCGCCCGTTGTTTGTATCTAATAGATAGATCTTGGTACATAGTTCACATCGTAGGAAATTTTTTGTTTTCTATGCTGCGAACCCTACATGCGGTTCTAGCGGGATTTGTATGGCCCATAAGACTCGATACAAGTATGAGAGATATGACCAAAAACTCATCGTTTTTGGCATTTTATGGCTGTTTCATGAGCTATGGCCCACGGTTTCAGGGTTCTAGGGGTATTTGCATGGCATGTAACACCCGGTACGTGTTTTAGAGTTATGACCAAAAAGTCGTCGTTTTTTTTGTTTTATGGCCATTTTCATGAACTATTGCCCACAGTTTTGCAGTTCTAGGGGGATTTGCATGGACAGTAAGACCCAATACATGTTTGAGAGATATAAGAAAAAATTCGTCATTTTCATGTTTTATGGATATTTTAGTGAGCTATTGTCGACGGATTTAGAGTTCCAAGGAGATTTACAATGACCTTAAGGCCCGATACATGATTGAGGGAACGACCCAAAACTCGTCGTTTTCATGTTTTATGGCAATTTTCATGAGCTATTGCCCACAGTTTTGGGGTTCCAGCGGAATTTACATGTTTGAGAGCTATTACCAAAAAACTCGTCGTTTTTGCGTTTTATGGCCGTTTTCATGAGCTAATGACCATAGTTTGGGGGTTCTAGGGCGATTTTTATGCCCCCAAGACTTGCTACATGTTTGAGATATATGAAAAAAAACTCGTCGTTTTCGCCTTTTATTGCCGTTTGATGTGCTATGGCCCATAGTTTCGGGGTTCCGGGGGGATTTGCATGGCCCATATGACCTAGTATGTGTTTTAGAGTTATGACCAAAAACTCATTGTTTTTGCGTATTATGGCCGTGTTCATGAACTATTGCCCATAGTTTTGTAGTTCTAGGGGGATCTGCATGCCAGTAAGACCCGATACATGTTTGAGAGTTATAAGGAAAAACTCGGGTTTTATGGCTGTTTTAATGAGTCATTGTCCACAGCTTTGGAATTCGAAGGAGATTTACAATGACTTTAAGGCCCGATTCATGTTTGAGGGCAAGACCAAAAACTCGTCATTTTCGTGTTTTATTGCCGTTTTCATGAGCTATCGCCCACAGTTTTGGGATTCCAAGGCTATCTACATGTTTGAGAGGTACGTATCACCAACAAACTCATCGTTTTGGCGTGTTATGGCCATTATCATTAGCTATTTCCCATAGTTTTGGGGTTCCGTAGCGTTTGAGAGTTATGATCAAAAACTCGTCTTTTGCATTTTATGGTCATTTTCATGAGTTATTGCCCATAGTTTTGGGCTCTAGGGCGTTTGAGAGTTATGACCAAAAACTCATCGTTTTGAATTTTATGGCCATATTCATGAGTTATTTCCCACAGATATGGGCTTCCAGGGCGATTTACAACGACGTAGGGCCAGGTACATATCTGAGAGTTATGACCCAAAATTCGTCTTTTTCATGAGCTATTTCCCACAATTGCGTGGCCCGTAAGACCCGATACGTGTTTGAGTTCTGATAAAAATATTGTCATTTCCGTGTTTTATGGCCGTTTTCATGAGCTATTGCCCACAGTTTTGGCGTTCCAGGACGATTTAGAATGACCATAGGGCCCGATACATGTTTGAGAGTTATGACCAAAAACTTGTCTTTTTCGTGTTTTATGACCGTTTTCATGAGCTATTTACCTCAATTTTGGGGTTTCAAGGGGATTTGCATGGCTCGTAAGACCCGATACATGTTTGAGAGTTCTGACAAAAACTCGTCATTTTCGTGTTTTTAGCCGTTTTCATGAGCTATACCCCACAATTGTGGGGTGCTATGGGGATTTGCATGGCACGTAAGACCCGATATGTTTGGAAGCATGACCAAAAACTCGCCGTTTCTGTGTTTTATGGCCGTTTTCATGAGCCATTGCCCAAAGTTTTGCGGTTCTAGTGGGATTTGTATGGCCCATAAGACTCGATACAAGTATGAGAGATATGACCAAAAACTCGTCGTTTTTGGCATTTTATGGCTGTTTCATGAGCTATGGCCCACTGTTTTAGGGTTCCAGGGGTATTTTCATGGCATGTAACACCCGGTACGTGTTTTAGAGTTATGACCAAAAACTCGTCGTTTTTTTGTTTTATGGCCATTTTCATGAACTATTGCCCACAGTTTGCAGTTCTAGGAGGATTTGCATGGACAGTAAGACCCAATACATGTTTGAGATTTATAAGAAAAAATTCATCGTTTTCATGTTTTATGGCTATTTTAGTGAGCTATTGTCGACGGATTTAGAGTTCCAAGGAGATTTACAATGACCTTAAGGCCCGATACATGTTTTAGGGCACGACCAAAAACTCATCGTTTTCGTGTTTTATGGCAGTTTTCATGAGCTATTGCCCACAGTTTTGGGATTCTAGGGGGATTTACATGTTTGGGAGCTATTATCAAAAAACTCGTCGTTTTTGCGTTTTATGGCCGTTTTCATGAGCTATTGCCCACAGTTTTGGGGTTCCAGCGGAATTTACATGTTTGAGAGCTATTACCAAAAAACTCATCGTTTTTGCGTTTTATGGCCGTTTTCATGAGCTAATGACCATAGTTTTTCATGAACTATTGCCCAGAGTTATGTAGTTCCAGGGGATTTGCATGCCAGTAAGACCTGATACATGTTTGAGAGTTATAAGGAAAAACTCGGGTTTTATGGCTATTTTAATGAGTCATTGTCCATAGTTTTGGAATTCTAAGGAGATTTACAATGACTTTAAGGCTCGATTCATGTTTGAGGGCATGACCAAAAACTCGTTATTTTCGTGTTTTATTGTCGTTTTTATGAGCTATAACCCACAGTTTTAGGATTCCAAGGCTATCTACATGTTTGAGAGGTACGTATGACCAACAAACTCGTCGTTTTTGCGTGTTACGGCCATTTTCATTAGCTATTTCCCAGAGTTTTGGGGTTCCGTAGCGTTTGAGAGTTATGATAAAAAAAACCCGTCTTTTGCATTTTATGTCCATTTTCATGAGTTATTGCCCATATCTAGGGTGTTTGAGAGTTATGACCAAAAACTCATCGTTTTGAGTTTTATGGCCATTTTCATGAGTTATTTCCCATAGATATGGGCTTCCAGGGCGATTTACAACGACGTAGGGCCAGATACATATCTGAGAGTTATGACCCAAAATTCGTTTTTTTCGTGTTTTTTGGCCATTTCATGAGCTATTTCGCACAATTGCATGGCCCGTAAGACCCGATACGTGTTTGAGTTCTGATAAAAATATTCTCATTTTCATGTTTTATGGCCATTTTCATGAGCTATTGCCCACAGTTTTGGGGTTCCAGGGCGATTTAAAACGACCATAAGGCCCGATACATGTTTGAGAGTTATGACCAAAAACTTGTCTTTTTCGTGTTTTATGACCGTTTTGATGAGCTATTTACCTCAATTTTGGGGTTTCAAGGGGATTTGCATGGCTCGTAAGACCTGATACATGTTTGAGGTTTCTGACAAAAACTCGTCATTTCCGTGTTTTTTAGCCGTTTTCATGAGCTATACCCCACAATTGTGGGGTGCTATGGGGATTTGCATGGCACGTAAGAGCCGATATATTTGGAAGCATGACCAAAAATTCGTCGTTTCTGTGTTTTATGGCCGTTTTCATGAGCCATTGCCCAAAGTTTTGCGGTTCTAGCGGGATTTGTATGGCCCATAAGACTCGATACAAGTATGCGAGATATGACCAAAAACTTGTCGTTTTTGGCCTTTTATGGCTGTTTCATGAGCTATGGCCCACGGTTTTAGGGTTCCAGGGGTATTTGCATGGCATGTAACACCCGGTACGTGTTTTAGAGTTATGACCAAAAAGTCGTTGTTTTTTTTGGTTTTATGGCCATTTTCATGAACTATTTCCCACGGTTTTGCAGTTCTACTGGAATTTGCATCGACAGTAAGACCCAATACATGTTTGAGAGTTATAAGAAAAAATTCGTCGTTTTCATGTTTTATGGATATTTTAGTGAGCTATTTTCAACGGATTTAGAGTTCCAAGGAGATTTACAATGACCTTAAGGCCCGATACATGTTCGAGGGCACGACCAAAAACTCATCGTTTTCGTGTTTTATGGCAGTTTTCATGAGCTATTGCCCACAGTTTTGGGGTTCTAGGGGGATTTGCATGTTTGGGAGCTATTCCAAAAAACTCGTCGTTTTTGCGTTTTATGGCTGTTTTCATGAGCTAATAACCATAGTTTGGGGGTTCTAGGGCGATTTTTATGGTCGCCAAGACTTGCCACATGTTTGAGATATATGAAAAAACTCATCTTTTTGCCTTTTATGGCCATTTGATGAGCTATGGCCCATAGTTTCGGGGTTTCAGGGGGATTTGCAAGGCCCGTATGACCCATTATGTGTTTTAGAGTTATGACCAAAAACTCATTGTTTTTGCGTATTATGGCCGTTTTCATGAACTATTGCCCACAGTTTTGTAGTTCCAGGGGGATTTGCGTGCCAGTAAGACCGGATACATGTTTGAGAGTTATAAGGAAAAAACTCGGGTTTTATGGCTGTTTTGATGAGTCATTGTCCATAGTTTTGGAATTCCAAGGAGATTTACAATGACTTTAAGGCCCGATTCATGTTAGAGGGCATGACCAAAAACTCGTCATTTTCGTGTTTTATTGTCGTTTTCATGAGCTATCGCCCACAGTTTTGGGATTCCAAGGCTATCTACATGTTTGAGAGGTATGTATGACCAACAAACTCGTCGTTTTTGCGTGTTATGGCCATTTTCATTAGCTATTTCCCATAGTTTTGGGATTCCGTAGCGTTTGAGAGTTATGATCAAAAACTCGTCTTTGGCATTTTATGGTCATTTTCATGAGTTATTGCCCATAGTTTTGGGCTCTAGAGCGTTTGAGAGTTATGACCAAAAACTCGTCGTTTTGAATTTTATGGCCATATGCATGAGTTATTTCCCACAGATATGGGCTTCCAGGGCGATTTACAACGACGTAGGGCAAGATACATATCTGAGAGTTATGAGCCAAAATTCGTCTTTTTCGTGTTTTTTGGCCATTTTCATGAGCTATTTCCCACAATGGCATGGCCCGTAAGACCCGATACGTGTTTGAGTTCTGATAAAAATATTGTCATTTCCGTGTTTTATGGCCGTTTTCATGAGCTATTGCCCACAGTTTTGGCGTTCCAGGGCGATTTAGAATGACCATAGGGCCCGATACATGTTTGAGAGTTATGACCAAAAACTTGTCTTTTTTGTGTTTTATGACCGTTTTCATGAGCTATTTACCTCAGTTTTGGGGTTTCAAGGGGATTTGCATGGCTCATAAGACCCGATACATGTTTGAGAGTTCTGACAAAAACTCGTCATTTCCGTGTTTTTTAGCCGTTTTCATGAGCTATACCCCACAATTGTGGGGTGCTATGGGGATTTGCATGGCACGTAAGATCCGATATATTTGGAAGCATGACCAAAAACTCGTCGTTTCTGTGTTTTATGGCCGTTTTTATGAGCAATTTCCCACAGTTTTGCGGTTCTAGCGGGATTTGTATGGCCTGTAAGACTCGATACAAGTATGAGAGATATGACCAAAAACTCGTCGTTTTTGGCATTTTATCGCTGTTTCATGAGCTATGGCCCACGGTTTCAGGGTTGCAGGGGTATTTGCATGGCATGTAACACCCGGTACGTGTTTTAGAGTTATGACCAAAAAGTCGTCGTTTTTTTTGTTTTATGGCCATTTTCATGAACTATTGCCCACAGTTTTGCAGTTCTAAGGGGATTTGCATGGACAGTAAGACCCAATACATGTTTGAGAGTTATAAGAAAAAATTCATCGTTTTCATGTTTTATGGCTATTTTAGTGAGCTATTGTCGACGGATTTAGAGTTCCAAGGAGATTTACAATGACCTTAAGGACCGATACATGTTTGAGGGCATGACCAAAAACTCATCGTTTTCGTGTTTTATGGCAGTTTTCATGAGCTATTGCCCATAGTTTTGGGGTTCCAGGGGGATTTACATGGTTGGGAGCTATTACCAAAAAACTCGTCGTTTTTGCGTTTTATGGCTGTTTTCATGAGCTAATAACCATAGTTTGGGGGTTCTAGGGCGATTTTTATGGCCCCCAAGACTTGCTACATGTTTGAGATATATGAAAAAAACTCATCGTTCTTGCCTTGTATGGCCATTTGATGAGCTATGGCCCATAGTTTCGGGGTTCCATGGGGATTTGCATCGCCAGTATGACCTAGTATGTGCTTTAGAGTTATGACCAAAAACTCATTGTTTTTGCGTATTATGGCCGTTTTCATGAACTATTGCCCACAGTTTTGTAGTTCTAGGGGGATTTTCGTGCCAGTAAGACCCGATACATGTTTGAGAGTTATAAGGAAAAACTCACCGGTTTCGGGTTTTATGGCTGTTTTAATGAATCATTGTCCACAGTTTTGGAATTCCAAGGGAAGTGCCCCTGGAGCCATCTCCATCGATATCCATCGCCATCTTCATCACCATTGCTGATTTCGATGATGAGGAGGGAGTAGTTCTTCCTCAAGGCTAAGGGCTTTACCGGTAGCTATGTGTTCATCTATCTCTCTATGCATGTTCATGTTGTGGACATGAGCTTTGTAATCTAGTAGATCTACCTTGCTACTCAAGTGCTTCATTAGATCTCTGCTCTCCCCATGTGTGTGAAAGTGTAGGGGTTCGTAGCATGGAAAACAAAAATTTTCTATCGCATACAAACAAACAAGCCAAGATCTATCTACTAGATTGTAGCAACGAGTCGATGGTATAACTTACCCTCGAAGATTCCAAAGCGTTTAACGAGAGCGGATTCTCGTGGGTGATGTAGTCGTACTCTTTCCGATCTCAAGATCGTGTAGACGATCCTTCCGGCGCCACGTTCCGGCAGTGCTCCCGCAGTCAGTCACACGTTCGGTACTCGACGAAGACCTTCCTCTCCCTTGTTTCAGCAGGCAGCGGAGGTTGTAGCACTCTCCTCGCGATTCCGGCAGCACAACGGCGTGGTACCGGAAGTAGAGGGGAAATCCCGCAGGGCTTCGCCTTAAGCCGGTGCGAGTATGGTGGAGCTTATGAGAGAGGCTATTAGTGGTCTAGTAATTAGACACACCAGTTAGAAGGCTCTAAACCGCAGGCTAAAGCAATTAGAAGCTCTAAACCAAAACGGCTCTAAACCGGAGATTTAGAGGTAGAAAGTTGTGTGTCTAGGAGGGGAGCCCTGCCCCTCCTTTTATGGGTGGGGAGGCGCGGCCAGGGGAGGGGAGTCCCTCCCCAAGTCGGCCTTGGGTGGCGCGCCGGCTTGGGGAGGAGACTCCTCCCTCAAGTCGGTTCCCAACTCCTCTTTCTTGTTTCCCACAGTTTCTTGTTTTAGCCGTTTGACTTTCAAACTGGACATTTGACTTTTCTGTTTTAGGATTCAATTTAATCCTTTATTTGGGACAGCAAGAACACTTAGTACATGATGCAATCATTCCAATATGTAATGACACATTCATGTACCCCTCCCCCCCCCTCGGAGTGCCGGACAATCCGGAACCTTCTAGAACATTCCCGATGAAAACACCGGAATCATTCCCGAACTCTGAAACGGGACTTTCCTTATATGAATCTTATTCTCCGGACCATTTCGGATCACCTCGTGATATCCCGGATCCCATCCGAGACTCCGAACAACATTCGGTCTCTTTCTCATAATACCATAACTACTCAAACAACGTCGAATCCTTAAGTGTGTCTCCCTACGGTTCGTGAATTATGCGGACATGATCGAGACACTTCTCCGAACAATAACCAATAGAGGAATCTGGAAATTCATATGGCTCCCACATATTTCTACGATTACTTTGCGATCGAATGAACCACTTACATACGATACCAATTTCCCTTTGTCTCACGATATGTTACTTATCCGAGGTTATGATCGTCGGTATCTCTGCATACCTAGTTCAACCTCATTACTGACAAGTACTCTTTTCTCGTTCACGTGATATGTGATCCATTGTGACCAAGTCACATTCTTGCAAGCTAATTGGATGACATTCCACCGAGAGGGCCCAGAGTATATCTATCCGTCATGTGGATGGACAAATCCCACTCTTGATCCATGTGTCTCAACCAATACTTTCCGAACACTCAATGCCACCTTTATAACCACCCAGTTACGGTGTGGTGTTTGATGTCATCAAAGCATCCATCCGGTAAAGGTGATATGCATGATCTCATGGTCGAAGGAATTAGGTTACTATGTATCAGAAAGCATATAGCAATTGAACTATTGAAATGACTTGATCTTTATGCTACGCTTATCTATAGGAGTATGTCCACCATATCATTCTCCTAACGATATGATCTTGTTGTTGATAACATCTCAATGTTCATGATAGGGAAACCACAATCATTAATCAACCAACAAGCTAGTGAATTATAGAGGCTATACTAGGGACTTCAAATTAAGTTTACAAATCACACAAGTATCAATGTTTCCTTGTTAATACTATTATAGCATGAATGTAAACATTTATCATAAACACAAAGATATAATAATAACTACATTTATTATTGCCTCTAGGGCATATCTCCAACAGTCTCCCACTTGCACTAGAGTCATCTAATCTAGATTACATGGTAATATACCGAACACCCATGGCAGTTTGGTGTTGGTCATGTTTTGCCCTCGGGAGAGGTTTAGTCAATGGATCCGCCACATTCAGATCTGTGTGTACTTTGCAAATCTTTATATCCCCATCCTGGATATGTTCTCGAATAGCGTGAAAACGTAGCTTGATATGCTTCAGCTTCTTGTGTGACCTTGGTTCTTGCGCATTGGCTATGGCGCCCATGTTATCACAGTAGATAGACATTGGGTCCAGCGCACTAGGAACCACACCCAGCGCTGTAATAAACTCTTTCATCCATATCGCTTCTTGTGAAGCCTCCGAAGTAGCCATGTATTCCGATTCAGTTGAAGATCTCACCACAACGCTTTGCTTTGCACTCCTCCAGCTAACTGCTGCACCATTCAAAATAAATACGTATCCGGATTGTGATTTAGAATCATCCGGATATGTGTTCCAACTAGCATCGGTGTAACCATTAACAACGAGCTGTTCATCACCTCCATAAGAAAGAACCATATCCTTAGTTCTTCTCAAGTACTTAAGGATGTTTTTGACCGCTGTCCAATGATCCACTCCTAGATCACTTTGATATCTGCTAGTTAAACTAACAGCATATGCAATGTCGGGTCTAGTACATAGCATGGCATACATTAGAGATCCTATGGCTGAGGCATAGGGAGTCTTACTCATCCTTTCTCTATCTTCTGCCGATGTCGGACTTTGAGTTTTACTCAAGGTCGTATTGGGCAACATGGGCAAGAACCCTTTCTTGCTTTCTTCCATTCCAAATCTCTTTAGAACTTTGTCCAAATATGTACTCTGTGACAATGATATTTGGCGTTTCGATCTATCTCTATAAATCTTTATGCCTAATATGTAAGCTGCTTCGCCAAGATCCTTCATTGAAAAACTATTATTCAAATATTCCTTGACACTATTAAGAAGGTCTACATCATTCCCAATCAACAATATGTCATCCACATATAGTATTAAGAATGCTACAGAGCTCCCACTCACTTTCTTGTAAATACAAGCTTCTCCATAAGTTTGTATAAAACCAAAACTTTTGATTACCTTATCAAAACATTGATTCCAACTTCGGGATGCTTGCTTCAATCCATAGATGGACCGTTGAAGTTTGCATACCTTGTTAGCATCTTTAGGATCGACAAAACCTTTGGGTTGCATCATATACAACTCTTCATCAATGTCTCCATTGAGGAATGCTGTTTTGACATCCATCTGCCATATCTCATAATCATAATATGCAGCGATTGCTAACATAATCCTCACAGACTTTAGCTTCGCTACCGGTGAGAAAGTCTCATCGTAGTCAACTCCTTGAATTTGTCGAAACCCTTTTGCGACAAGTCGAGCTTTATAGACAGTAACATTACCATCAGCATCTGTTTTCTTCTTGAAAATCCATTTGTTCTCGACAGCCTTTCGGCCATCCGGTAAGTCCACCAAAGTCCATACTTGGTTTTCGTACATGGATCCAATCTCGGATTTCATGGCTTCTTGCCATTTATTGGAATCTGGGCTCATCATCGCTTCCTCATATGTCTCGCGGTCATCGGTGTTGTCCACCAACATGACATTCATAACGGAATCATACCAATCTGGAGTGGTACGAGTTCTCGTTGACCTCCGAGGCTCTGTAGCAACTTCAACCGAAGTTTCATGATCACCATCATTAGCTTCCTCTCTTATTGGTGCAGGCACCACAGGAACTTCTTCCGGTGCTGCGCTACTCGCAATTTCGAGAGAAGGTTCGACAACCTCGTCGAGTTCTACTTTCCTTCCAGTCAATTCTTTCGAGAGAAATTCCTTCTCTAGAAAGGATCCATTCTTGGCAACGAAGATTTTGCCTTCGGATCTATGATAGAAGGTATACCCAATAGTTTCCTTCGGGTATCCTATGAAGACGCATTTTTCCGCTTTGGGTTCAAGCTTGTCCGGCTGTAACTTCTTTACATAGGCTTCGCATCCCCAAACTTTAAGGAACGACAATTTAGGTTTCTTCCCAAACCATAATTCATACGGTGTCGTTTCAACGGATTTAGATGGTGCCCTATTTAAAGTGAATGCGGCTATTTCTAATGCATAACCCCAAAATGATAGCGGTAAATCTGTAAGTGACATCATAGAACGAACCATATCTAAGAGAGTTCGATTACGATGTTCGGACACACCATTACGCTGTGGTGTTCCCGGCGGTGTCAATTGTGAAAGTATTCCGCATTTCTTCAAATGCTCGCCAAACTCATAACTTAGATATTCACCTCCACGATCAGAACGTAGAAATTTAATCTTCTTGTTACGTTGATTCTCTACCTCACTTTGAAACTCCTTAAACTTCTCGAAAGTTTCGGACTTATGTTTCATGAAATAGATATACCCATATCTACTCAAGTCATCCGTGAAGGTAAGAACATAACGATAACCACCGCGCGATGCTACACTCATTGGACCACACACATCGGTATGTATGATTTCCAATAAGTCTGTAGCTCGCTCCATCATACCAGAAAATGGAGTCTTAGTCATTTTACCCATCAGACATGCTTCGCATCTTTCAAGTGATTCAAAATCAAGTGATTCAAGAAGTCCATTGGAATGGAGTTTCTTCATACGTTTCACTCCGATGTGACCAAGACGACCGTGCCACATATAGGTCGAATTATCGCTTGATTTCAAATGTTTAGCCTCAATGTTGTTGATATGTGTATTTCCACTATCGAGATTCAATAAGAATAGACCATCTATCAAAGGTGCATGTGCATAAAACATATTACTCATATAAATAGAACAACCATTATTCTCGGATTTAAACAAGTAACCGTCTCGCAATAAACAAGATCCCGATATAATGTTCATGCTCAACGCAGGCACCAAATAACAATTATTTAAGTATAAAACTAATCCCGATGGTAGATGAAGGGGTAGCGTGCCGACCGCGATCACATCAACCTTTGATCCGTTTCCCACGCGCATCGTCACCTCGTTCTTCGCTAGCTTCCGTTTATTCTGCAGCACCTGTTTCGAGTTACAAATATGAGCAACCGAACCAGTATCAAATACCCAGGCACTACTACGAGTACTAGTGAGATACACATCAATAACATGTATATCAGATATACCTTTCTTCTTGATGTTGCCGTTCTTCAAATCCGCCAAGTACTTTGGGCAATTCCGCTTCCAGTGACCTTCTCCCTTGCAGTAAAAGCACTCAGTATCAGGCTTAGGTCCAGCCTTGGTCTTCTTCGTCGGCGTGGTAACTTTCTTACCACCCTTCTTGAAGAGTCCCTTTTGCTTAGACTTGCCTTTCTTGAATTTGGTGGTCTTATTGACCAACAACACTTGGTGCTCTTTCTTGATCTCCACTTCTGCAGATTTCAACATGGCAAAGAGTTCTGGCAACGTCTTTTTCATGTTCTGCATGTTGTAGTTCATCACAAAGTTCTTGTAACTTGGTGGTAGTGATTGGAGGACACGGTAAATCCCCAAAGCATTAGGAATCACTATACCCAAGCTTTGAAGTTTGTTTGCGTGCCCAGACATCTTAAGCACATGCTCACTGACGGAGCTGCCCTCTTCCATCTTGCAGTTAAAGAACTTTTCAGAAGCCTCATAGCTTTCAATTGCCGCATGAGTCTCAAAAATCAATTTGAGATCCTCGACAATATCATATGGGTGTGAATCCTCAAACCTTTTCTGAAGCTCCGATTCCAAACCATACAAGATAGCACACTGAACTATGGAGTACTGATTCTTCCGAGCGAGGTAAACATTCTTTACTTCATCGGGAGCATCAGCTGCAGGTGGGTCACCCAGCGGTGCATCCAGCACATAGGTCAAATTACCAGCTGTGAGGACAATCCTCAAATTGCGGAACCAATCCGCGAAGTTGCTTCCATTGTTTTTCAACTTTTCTTTCTCTAGGAACGCATTAAAATTGATGGTAGTGGCTGCCATTGATCTACAACATATTTGCAATAGTTTAGACTAAGTTTATGACAAATTGAGTTCAATTTAATTAATGTAATTAAACTAGGTGAACTCCCACTCAAAACAACATCCCTCACATTGTTTTAGTGATCACACGAACCAAATCCACTACATCAACACCGATCATCATGAGAGTTGATATAGTTTCAATGGCGAACAATCATCATGTTCATCATATCTACTATATGATTCATGCTTTACCTTTCGGTGATCCGTGTTCCGAGACCATGTCTGTACATGCTAGGCTCGTCAAGATCAAACCTTAGTTTCCGCATGAGCAAATCTGGCTTGCTCACGTTGTATACACTTGCGGAATCTAACACACCCGATCATCACGTGGTGCTTCGAAACAACAAGCTTTAGCAACGGTGTTGACTAAGGGTGAACACTTTATGACTGATATTCATGTGCATGAGGGATCATCTTATAATGCTACCGTCGTCTACTAAGCAATACAAGATGCATAAAGGATTAACATCACATGCAATTCAATATATATGTGATATGATATGGCATTTCTTCTTTGTGCTTCCGATCTCCATCTTCAAGCACGAACATGATCTCCATCATCACCGGCATTGCATCAAGGTCAATGACGCTACTCCATGGTTGTCGTCCACCGGCTTCAACTATTACAACTACTTTGAATAGACACGCGGGTCTTAACATAAATTAAAGACAACCATATGGCTCCTGCCGGTTGCCGACTTACAATAAGGAACATTGCATACATCAAATATAATCACAATCATGGCCATATCACATCACTACACACCCCTGCAAAACAAAGTTAGACGCCTCTACTTTCTTTGCATATTTTACGTGGTTTGGGGCTTTCAATAAGTGTCGTTCTAACTTACGAACAAGAACCACAACATTGATACTAGTATTGTTAATCACCCGTTGTAAATTGGATCTTAACTATGCTAGGAGAAACAGGCACCCGCAAAGCCACTTATGCAATACAAGTTGCATGTCAAGCGTGGAGCAAGTCTCATGAACGATGTCATGTAAGGTTAGCCCAGGCCGCTTCATCCCAACATACCGCAAGATGCAAAGTACACAAGAAGCAATCGACAATAAAAGCATCAACGCCCACAATGACCATTGTGTTCTACTCGTGCAACAGATCTACATATAGACACGGCTCTGATACCACTGTAGGGGTTCGTAGCATGGAAAACAAAAATTTTCTATCGCATACAAACAAACAAGCCAAGATCTATCTACTAGATTGTAGCAACGAGTCGATGGTATAACTTACCCTCGAAGATTCCAAAGCGTTTAACGAGAGCGGATTCTCGTGGGTGATGTAGTCGTACTCTTTCCGATCTCAAGATCATGTAGACGATCCTTCCGGCGCCACGTTCCGGCAGCGCTCCCGCAGTCGGTCACACGTTCGGTACTCGACGAAGACCTTCCTCTCCCTTGTTCCAGCAGGCAGCGGAGGTTGTAGCACTCTCCTCGCGATTCCGGCAGCACAACGGCGTGGTACCGGAAGTAGAGGGGAAATCCCGCAGGGCTTCGCCTTAAGCCGGTGCGAGTATGGTGGAGCTTATGAGAGAGGCTATTAGTGGTCTAGTAATTAGACACACCAATTAGAAGGCTCTAAACCAATTAGAAGGCTCTAAACCGCAGGCTAAAGCAATTAGAAGCTCTAAACCAAAACGGCTCTAAACCGGAGATTTAGAGGTAGAAAGTTGTGTGTCTAGGAGGGGAGCCCTGCCCCTCCTTTTATGGGTGGGGAGGCGCGGCCAGGGGAGGGGAGTCCCTCCCCAAGTCGGCCTTGGGTGGCGCGCCGGCTTGGGGAGGAGACTCCTCCCTCAAGTCGGTTCCCAACTCCTCTTTCTTGTTTCCCACAGTTTCTTGTTTTAGCCGTTTGACTTTCAAACTGGACATTTGACTTTTCTGTTTTAGGATTCAATTTAATCCTTTATTTGGGACAGCAAGAACACTTAGTACATGATGCAATCATTCCAATATGTAATGACACATTCATGTACCCCTCCCCCCCCCCAGAGTGCCGGACAATCCGGAACCTTCTAGAACATTCCCGATGAAAACACCGGAATCATTCCCGAACTCCGAAACGGGACTTTCCTTATATGAATCTTATTCTCCGGACCATTCCGGATCACCTCGTGATATCCCGGATCCCATCCGAGACTCCGAACAACATTCGGTCTCTTTCTCATAATACCATAACTACTCAAACAACGTCGAATCCTTAAGTGTGTCTCCCTACGGTTCGTGAATTATGCGGACATGATCGAGACACTTCTCCGAACAATAACCAATAGAGGAATCTGGAAATTCATATGGCTCCCACATATTTCTACGATTACTTTGCGATCGAATGAACCACTTACATACGATACCAATTTCCCTTTGTCTCACGATATGTTACTTATCCGAGGTTATGATCGTCGGTATCTCTGCATACCTAGTTCAACCTCGTTACTGACAAGTACTCTTTTCTCGTTCCCGTGATATGTGATCCCTTGTGACCAAGTCACATGCTTGCAAGCTAATTGGATGACATTCCACCGAGAGGGCCCAGAGTATATCTATCCGTCATGTGGATGGACAAATCCCACTCTTGATCCATGTGTCTCAACCAATACTTTCCGAACACTCAATGCCACCTTTATAACCACACAGTTACGGTGTGGTGTTTGATGTCATCAAAGCATCCATCCGGTAAAGGTGATATGCATGATCTCATGGTCGAAGGAATTAGGTTACTATGTATCAGAAAGCATATAGCAATTGAACTATTGAAATGACTTGATCTTTATGCTACGCTTATCTATAGGAGTATGTCCACCATATCATTCTCCTAACGATATGATCTTGTTGTTGATAACATCTCAATGTTCATGATAGGGAAACCACAATCATTAATCAACCAACAAGCTAGTGAATTATAGAGGCTATACTAGGGACTTCAAATTAAGTTTACAAATCACACAAGTATCAATGTTTCCTTGTTAATACTATTATAGCATGAATGTAAACATTTATCATAAACACAAAGATATAATAATAACTACATTTATTATTGCCTCTAGGGCATATCTCCAACAGAAAGTGACAGCGTGCATGCCATGGTGGCACTTGTGCTTGAGTCTACATAAATACTCTTTGTGCTATAATAGATCTATGCTTTCCCCACGTGTGTGAAAGTGACAGCGGGCATACCGTGTGTGGCACTTTGGCTAGATTGAATATTTGTTATGAGTTATATTTGGAGTTGGATGTCTTTATGAAATTGTGGTGTTTGTTGAAACCATCTAGCGCTCAAGGTGACAGTGTGAGGTTATCTAGATTGGGGAAGGTGGACTTTGAGGAGTGTTGTTATAGCCCTACCAATGATTAGAGTGTTCAACCGGAGAGTAGTTAAGAGTAGTATCATGAAGGGAGGATATTTATATGAGAGAGTGTTCACTAGTGAAAGTATGATCCCTAGGCCTTGTTTCTAAGCATTGAAACACCGTTTGTTACTAGATCCGTTGCATGATTGCTTGCTTCCATCTTTATTCTGTTTGCCGGGGAGGTTGCCTTTCCTCCACGTCAAGCTCTTTTCTAGCACCGTTACCCCATGTCAACAACAAGTCAGAAGCTATTTTCTAGCACTGTTACCACTTGTACTTCACTATCTCTTCGCCAAACTAGTGCACCTATACACCTGACAAGTGTATTGGGTGTGTTGGGTACACAAGAGACTTCTTATATCTTGATTGCAGGGTTGCTTGAGAGGGAATACCTTTGACCACTTCCTCCCTGAGTTCGATAAACCTTGGGTAATCCACTTAAAGGAAACTTGCTGCTGTTCTACAAACCTCTGCACTTGGAGGCATAGGGAGTCTTACTCATCCTTTCTCTATCTTCCGCCTTTCCAGGACTTTGAGTTTTACTCAAGGTCGTATTGGGCAACATGGGCAAGAACCCTTTCTTGCTATCTTCCATCCCAAACCTCTTTAGAACTTTGTCCAAATATGTACTCTGTGACAATGATATTAGGCGTCTTGATCTATCTCTATAAATCTTTATGCCTAATATGTAAGCTGCTTCGCCAAGATCTTTCACTGAAAAACTATTATTCAAATATTACTTGACACCATTAAGAAGGTCTACATCATTCCCAATCAACAATATGTCGTCTACATATAGTATTAGGAATGCTACAGAGCTCCCACTCACTTTCTTATAAATACAAGATTCTCCATAAGTTTGCATAAAACCAAAGATTTTGATTACCTTATCAAAACGTTGATTCCAACTCCGGGATGCTTGCTTCAATACATAAATGGACCGTTGAAGTTTGCATACCTTGATAGCATCTTTAGGATCGACAAAACCTTTGGGTTGTACCATATACAACTCTTCATCAATGTCTTCATTGAGGAACGCCGTTTTGACATCCATCTGCCATATCTCATAATCATAATATGCAGCAATTGCTAATGAAATCCTCACAGACGTTAGCTTCGCTACCGGTGAGAAAGTCTCATCGTAGTCAACTCCTTGAATTTGTCGAAACCCTTTTGCGACAAGTCGAGCTTTATAGACAGTAATATTACCATCAGCATATGTTTTCTTCTTAAAAATCCATTTGTTCTCGACAGCCTTCCGGCCATCCGGTAAGTCCACCAAAGTCCATACTTGGTTTTCGTACATGGATCCAATCTCGGATTTCATGGCTTCTTGCCATTTATTGGAATCTGGGATCATCATCGCTTCCTCATATGCCGCAGGGTCATCGGTGTTGTCCACCAACATGACACTCATAACGGGATCATACCAATCAGGAGTGGTACGAGTTCTCGTTGACCTGCAAGGTTTCGTAGTAACTTTAACCGAAGTTTCATGATCAACATCATTAGCTTCATCTCTTATCGGTGCAGGCGCAATATGAACTACTTCCGGTGCTACGCTACTCTCAAGTCCGAGAGAAGGTTCAACAACCTCGTCGAGTTCTACTTTCCTTCCAGTCACTTCTTTCGAGAGAAACTCCTTCTCTAGAAAGGATCCATTCTTGGCAACGAAGATTTTGCCCTCGAATCTATGATATAAGTTATACCCAATAGTTTCCTTCGGGTATCCTATGAAGACGCATTTTTCCGCTTTGGTTTCAAGCTTGTTGGGCTGTAACTTCTTTACAAAAGCTTCGCAGCCCCAAACTTTAAGAAATGACAATTTAGGTTTCTTTCCAAACCATAATTCATACGGTGTCGTTTCAACGGATTTAGATGGTGCCCTATTTAAACTGAATACGGCTGTTTCTAATGCATAACCCCAAAATTGATAGCGGTAAATCTGTAAGTGACATCATAGAACGAACCATATCTAAGAGAGTTCGATTACGATGTTCGGACACACCATTAAGTTGTGGTGTTCCCGGTGGTGTCAATTGTGAAAGTATTCCGCATTTCTTCAAATGCTTGCCAAACTCGTAACTTAGATACTCACCTCCATGATCAGATCGTAGAAATTTAATCTTCTTGTTACGTTGATTCTCTACCTCACTTTGAAATTCCTTAAACTTCTTGAAAGTTTCGGACTTATGTTTCATAAAATAGATATACCCATATCTACCCAAGTCATCTGTGAAGGTAAGAACATAACGATAACCACCAAGCGATGCTACACTCATTGGACCACACACATCGGTATGTATGATTTCCAATAAGTCTGTAGCTCGCTCCATCATACCAGAAAATAGAGTCTTAGTCATTTTACCCATCAGAGATGCTTCACATCTCTCAAGTGATTCGAAATCAAGTGATTCAAGAAGTCCATCGGAATGGAGTTTCTTCATACGCTTCACACCAATGTGACCAAGACGACAGTGCCACATATAGGTCGAGTTATCGCTCAATTTCAAACGTTTAGCTTCAATGTTATTAATATGTGTATTACTACAATCAGGATTCAACAAGAATAGAACATCTATCAAAGGTGCATGTGCATAAAACATATTACTCATATAAATCGAACAACCATTATTCTCGGACTTAAACAAGTAACCGTCTCGCAATAAACATGATCCGGATATAATGTTCATGCTCAACGCAGGTACCAAATAACAATTATTTAAGTATAAAACTAATCCCGATGGTAGATGAAGAGGTAGCGTGCTGACCGCGATCACATCAACCTTTGATCCATTTCCAACGCGCATCGTCACCTCGTTCTTCGCTAGTTTCTGTCTATTCTGCAACACCTGTTCCGAGTTAAAAATATGAGCAACCGGACCAGTATCAAATACCCAGGCACTACTACGACTACTAGTGAGATACACATTAATAACATGTATATCGGATATACCTTTCTTCTTGATGTTTCTGTTCTTCAAATCAGCCAAGTACTTAGGGCAATTCCGCTTCCAGCGACCTTCTCCCTTACAGTAAAAGCACTCAGTATCAGGCTTTTGCCCAGCCTTTGTCATCTTCGCCGGCGCGTTGACTTTCTTACCGCCCTTCTTGAAGTTTCCCTTTTTCTTAGACTTGCCTTGCTTCTTGAATTTGGTGGTCTTATTAACCATCAACACTTGGTGCTCTTTCTTGATCTCCACTTCCATAGACTTTAACATGGAGAAGAGTTTGGGCAACGACTTGTCCATGTTTTGCATATTATAGTTCATCACAAAGTTCTTGTAACTTGGTGGTAGTGATTGGAGGACGCGGTGAATCCCCAAAGCATTAGGAATAACTATACCCAAGCTTTGAAGCTTGCTTGTGTGCACATACATCTTAAGCACGTGCTCACTAACGAAGCTTCCTCTTCCATCTTGCAATTAAAGAACTTTTCAGAAGCCTCATAACTCTCAACTGACGCGTGAGCCTCAAATATCATTTTGAGTTCACGGATAATATCATGTGGGTCATGGTTCTCAAACCTTTTCTGAAGCTCCGATTCCAAACCATACAAGATAGCACACTGAACTGTGGAGTACTGATTCTACCGAGTGAGGAAAACATTCTTTACCTCATCGGTAGCATCATCTGCAGGTGGGTCACCCAGCGGTGCATCCAGCACATAGGTCAAATTACCAGCATTGAGGATAATCCTCAAGTTGCGGAGCCAATCCACGAAGTTGCTTCCATTGTTTTTCAATTTTTCTTTCTCTAGGAACGCATTAAAATTGATGGTAGGGGCCACCATTGATCTACAACATATTTGCAATAGTTTAGACTAAGTTTATGACAAATTGAGTTCTAATTAATAGTTAAATTAATCTAGGTGAACTCCACTCAAAACAACATCCCTCGAATTGTTTTAGTGATTACACGAACCAAATCCACCACATCAAAACCGATCATCACGAGAGATGATGTAGCTTCAATGGCGAACAATCAACATGTTCATCATATCTACTATATGACTCATGCTTTACCTTTTGGTGATCCGTGTTCCGAGACCATGTATGTACATGCTAGGATGTCAAGATCAAACCTTAGCTTCTGCATGAGCAAATTTGGTTTGCTCCCGTTGTATACACTCGTAGAATCTAACACACCCGATCATTACGTTCTTTGAAACAACGAGCTTTAGCAACGGTGCTTACTAAGGATGAACACTTTATAACTTGATAAAATTTTTGTGAGATGGGTCACCTTATAATGCTACCGTCGTGAACTAAGCAATACAAGATGCATAAAAGGATTAACATCACATGCAATTCATAATATGTGATATGATATGGCCTTTCTTCTTGTGCTTCCGATCTCCATCTTCAAGCACAAACATGATCTCCATCATCACCGGTATGGCGTCAAGGTCAATGGCGCCGCTCCATGGTTGTCGCCCACCAGCATCAACTATTACAACTACTTTGAGTAATAGACACGCAGGTCTTAACGAAATTAAAAGACAACCATAAGGCTCATGCCAGTTACCGACTTATATTAAGGAACATTGCATACATCATATATAATCACAATCATGGCCATATCACATCACAGCACACCCCTGCAAAACAAAGTTAGACGCCTCTAATTTTCTTTGCATATTTTACGTGGTTTGGGGCTTTCAATAAGTGTCGTTCTAACTTACAAACAAGAACCACAACGTTGATACTAGTATTGTCAATTACCCGTTGTAAATTGAATCTTCACTATGTTGGGAGAAACATGCACCTGCAAAGCCACTTATGCAATACAAGTTGCATGTCAAGCGTGGAGCAAGTCTCATGAACGATGTCATGTAAGGTTAACCCGGGCCGCTTCATCCCACCATCCCGCAAGATGCAAAGTACACAAGAAGCAATCAACAACAAAAGCATCAATGTCCACAATGACCATTGTGTTCTACTCGTGCAACAGATCAACATATAAACCTAGCTCTGATACCACTGTAGGGGTTCGTAGCATGGAAAACAAAAAATTTCTACCGCATGCACACAAACAAGCCAAGATCTATCTACTAGATTGTAGAAATGAGTCGATTAGAGTACACACCCTTGAAGATTCCAAAGCGGTTAATGAGAGCAGATTCTCGTGGGTGATGTAGTCATACACTTGTCGATCTTAAGATCGCATAGACGATCCTTCTGGCGCTGCGTTTCGGCAGCACTTCCGTAGTTGGTCACACATTCGGTACTCTATGAAGACATTCCTCTCCCTTGTTCCAACAGACAACGGAGGTTTTAGTTCTCCCCTCGCGATTCTGGCAGCACGACGGCGTGGTGTCGAAAGTAGAGGGAAAATCCTGCAGGGCTTCGCCTAAGCCGGAGCAGGTTATGGTGGATCTAGGGTTTCTGGCGATCTACGGTTTAGAGGGCCGGAGAGGAGGAGGCGTGGCTGACGGCGGCTAGGGTGGCGACGGTGAGCCGACGGTGGCGCGAGGCGGCGGCGCGGTGGTAGCGACAAGAGGCAGCGGCGCGGCGGCTAGGTGGGGGGTGGTGTTGTGTGGTCTTGGGGCAGCCCCTCCCCTCTATTTATGAGAGGGAGGGCAGCTTGGGAGAGGGGAGTTTGAATACTTCCCCAACTCCCTCTCCTAGTTGGATTGTGGTGGAGGGAAAGAAGGATTCTTCCCTTCCTCCACTAGGAAACCATTATTCCAGATTGACTTTTCAAACCTGCCTTTTGACTTACAATTTAGAGCTTAATTTCTCTTTTGCAAATGCCCAACCAAGTGACCTAGGACATGATCCAATCATTCCACTTAACCATGAAACATTCATGCACCATTCCCCTTCCTGTTCGGTGAATCTTCTAGACCCTTCTTGAACCTCTCCGATGAAAACATCGAAATCATTCTCGAACTCCGGAATTTGACTTTCCTTATATGAATCTTATTCCCTGGACCATTCCGTATCTCTTCGTGATATCCCGGATTCCATCCGAGACTCCGAACAACATCCGGTCTCCCTACTTACATTCCATATCTACTAAACAACATCGAATCTTTAAGTGTGTCTCCCTACGGTTCGTGAATTACGTGGACATGACCGAGACACTTCTCCGATCAATAACCAATAGAGGAATCTAGAAATTCATATGGTTCCCACATATTTCTACGATTACTTTGCGATCGAATGAACCACACGGTACCAATTTCCCTTGTCTCGCGATAGTTTACTTATCCGAGGTCTGATCGTCGGTATCTCTGCATACCTAGTTCAACCTCATTAAGTACTCTTTTCTCGTTCCCGTGATATGTGATCCCTTTTGAGCCAGTCACATGCTTGCAAGCTAATTGGATGACATTCCACCGAGAGGGCCCAAAGTATATCTATCCATCATATGGATGGACAAATCCCACTCTTGATCCATGTGCCTCAACTCACACTTTATGAATACTCAATGCCAATTTTATAGCCACCCCGTTACGGTGTGGTGTTTGATGTCATCAAAGCATCCTTCCAGTAATGGCGATTAGCATGATCTCATGGTCGAAGGAATTAGGTTACTATGTATCAAAAAGCTTATAGCAAACAAACTATTGAAATGACTTGATCTTAATGCTATGCTTATCTATAAGAGTATGTCCATCACACCATTCTCCTAATGATATGATCTTGTTGTTAATAACATCTCAATGTTCATGATCGGGAAACCACGATCATCTATCAACCAACAAGCTAGTATTACAAAGAGGCTTTACTAGGGACTCTAATTTAGTTTACAAATCACACAAGTATTAATGTTTTCGGTTAATACTATTATAGCATGAATGTAAACATTTATCATAAACATAAAGATATAATAATAACTACTTTTATTATTGCCTCTAGGGCATATCTCCAACACTATCACCATAAACATCTTCATCGGGACCATCGTCATCCGATTCTGATGTATAGCATCGGTTAAGGTTGCCTCAATTCACCTTGAGTCATTTGAGTTTGGCTCATGGGAGGTGGACTCATTGTTGTGTTTCCCACATCGGGGGTCAATAATTGACTCAACTTGCTGGTTCAAATCAATGTGGAAACGAGAATCATTCTTCTTTGTCGCAAATAACTCAAGAGCCTTGCCTAATGATTGAGCCACTGTCTCCTTATATGCAACCCAACTTTGCACGGAGTAGATACTGATTGTCTTCCAAAAAATGTGTATTTCAAACCCAACATTCCACCTCCCTTCCAATTCAACTCAATCCAGTTCAACCAATCCACACTTTTCCAAACCTCGGAATAGGTATGACTATGACCGAACACCAATTCAATCTCCTCCGGGTCTAGATCGATACTGCGTTTCAGAAAAGGAGTCCTTGTCCGGACGATGAACGTTCACTATTCTCTCCATCTAAAACACAATTACAGCAACCAAAATGCACCAACGGTAATTATACGTTCACCAAGATATGCATTGCAAAATAACAGGATCTAACTACTCATGCCAAGCTTAACACAATATCTTATACCTCGTCACCTAACCCTAACTTGTTATAGGCCTAACCCTAACCTAAAAATTCTGACCAAAACCCTAACCCACAAGCCATCATACAAGCCACCGTTAAGAAATACAACAAGAATAAACCATGCATCTTAGGTCAAATAAAAAATTCCATGGGGACCCATTAGAATGGTGGGATTTGAGGGGTGTGAGTTTGGAGAGAGATGGAGTGAAGGAGAGGGCGAATGGAGGAGGAAGAAGAGTGCAGGCCGGGCTGAGCAGGTCCGGCGCGACTAATCATCCCATAGGGGTAGCGCTCTGCCGTACGGTGCTATCATGACCGTATCTAGGTCCTGCTACGACAGAGTGGCGGAGAGGGTAGCGCCAAGTTGTGCTCTTGAGACATGCCTATCCTCAAGGGTTATTTTATGAATTAGTTCTGTAATAGATTTACTATTTATAAATTTGTTTTGATAAATGGTTATTTTTATCTTTGTTGACTCTATAACCGGAGTTTGACTTGACACGTAGTGCCAGCAGGGGGGGGGGCATCTCCTCCGGGTCTAGATCGATACTGCGTTTCAGAAAAGGAGTCCTTGTCCGGACAATGAACGTTCACTATTCTCTCCATCTAAAACACAATTACAGCAACCAAAATGCACCAACGGTAATTATACGTTCACCAAGATATGCATTGCAAAATAACAGGATCTAACTACTCATGCCAAGCTTAACACAATATCTTATACCTCGTCACCTAACCCTAACTTGTTATAGGCCTAACCCTAACCTAAAATTCTAACCAAAACCCTAGTCAACTGAACTTTAGCAATATTCTTCATAGCCATCATAGAAGCCACTGTTGAGAAATACAACAAGAATAAACCATGCATCTTAGGTTAAATAGAAAATTTTGTCAGGACCTGCCAAAATGGTGCGATCCGAGGGGCGTGAGCTTGGATATATATATAGAGAGAGATGGAGTGAAGGAGAGGGCGAATGGAGAGCCCGTCTGGCGCAACTAATAATCCCATAGGGGTAGCCTCTGCCGTACGATGTTATCATGCCCCTCTCAGGGTCCCGCTACGGTAGGCTCGCGGAGAGTAGCGCCAAGTTGCTCTCTTGAAACATGCCTATGCTCAAGGGTTAGTACATGAATTAGTTTCATGATAGATAGATTTATATTTAGTATTTATAAATTTGTTTGGATAAAGGGTTATTTTTGTGGTTATTGACTCTATAACCGGAGGTTGACTTGACACGTGGTGCCAGCAGGGCAGCCCATCTGAAGCGAGCGAGTGGGCCCATGACGATATGCTTGCACTGACGGTTGTACCCTTGGCCTTGGCGACACGACACGCGTGCGCGCGGCAAAGCGGCCCTGCGCCCCTTTGCGGCAGAGAGATACCCCAATGCACGCGCTGCCTCTCTTCGCTGCTTCTCGACTCTCCTCCTCGCCCAACCCCGAAGCCGAAACGAATTCGCAGCAGAGAGAGATAAATACCCAATCCCAATCCCCGTATCCAATCAAATCAAATCCAATCCAATCGAATCCGAAGCGGTTGTTGGCGTCCTCCACTCCTCAATCTCCATCACCAAAACCAACCGCCGCTTCCCCTTCTCCAAGAAGCAAGATCACCGCCGCCGCCGCCGCCACCCACCACCACCAACGAGTGCGCCGCAATCAGACAGCCGGCGCGGCGGAGCGTGCAGTCTCCCGCGCGCAACGTAGGTTTTCACTGCTTCGTCTTCTTATTCCTCGTCTTCCTCCCCTGTTACATTGGGGCGCTCAATCCCCTCGCTAGATTCGGATTGCAGGATACGTTGCGGTTTGCTAGCTAGTAGTCTATACTAGTATCATCGAGCCCTGCGGGGTCCTCGGCCGGTCAAATTCGGATCCACGCGAGGTCGCCTTTCCTCTGCCTATTTTTACCTTTCTGTCGATTCCGATCTATTTTTCGTGGCCGCCGATGCTGGTGGCCGCACAAAAAAACCCGACCAGCTCTTGCGCAGAGCAAAAAGGCCGCCATCATTCAGGTGATTCGCGCGGCTCGACGTGTGCGTGTTGGCTTTTCACCGCCAACGAATCAAATCTACCGGCTTTTTCAGGCGCCACTGTTCTTGACCCTTCACCCTTTTCTTTCTTGTTTCCTCCTTATGGTCAAAATAAACTGTGTACTCTGGTCACCATTGTACGTGTACTTACCATGGACCACCTCACCCCTTTCTTCCTTTCCTCCCCTTGCCTTTACCTTCTAGGTTTCCTCTGCCTATTACTAGAGACTAGACATGTTTTCAGCTTACCCGCAAAATCAAATGTTCGGCAAACGGATTGCCTTGCCACTGTAATTTACTACAACTCTGATCATTCTTGATGATCAACTGTTTGCCAGGATGAGGTTCCAGCTGCCGAGGTGCTCCGTCAGGGACGACACCGCCGGCATGGCGGGCGCCATCTTCATGTCCAACAGCGAGACGAGGGAGGGCTGCTTCGGCACCGGAGTCTTTGGGCTCCCGCCTGAGTACGCCCGCTTCGTCGCCAGCGTCAGGCCGGGAATGCCCCTCTTCCTCTTCGACTACACCGACCGAAAGCTCTACGGGGTATTCGAGGCCACCTCCGACGGTGGGATGGATATCTGCAGGGGCGCGTTCCGCTACACCGGGCGCGCCTATCCCGCGCAGGTACCTCTTGCCATCGCCCTATTTTGGTTTAAATGTTCTAGTGA
This sequence comes from Avena sativa, assembly GCA_916181665.1. NCBI lineage: Eukaryota > Viridiplantae > Streptophyta > Magnoliopsida > Poales > Poaceae > Avena > Avena sativa. Next base: position 478,853,937 of record OV702283.1, read on the forward strand.
TAAAGAGTACATTTTCAGAACAACAGTAAAAATAGTACTAATAAGATTTGAAAGAGTGTGTGGACATGGCTCATATACTACTGTATCTAAGAGTTGGTGAAAATCTGCATTTACTACTAGCTGATCCTTCCAAGCAATATATGGATATAACTTGTAATCATGAACATGGCAAAGCAGTGTACCTTGAACTGTCAGTTACGATTGCACTATTTATGTTCAAATAAATATTCAAACATGGCCCATTTACTTGCTATGTATAAGAGTAGTTGGAATTATATGGTATCAATTATTGTGCAAGATCCGCATTTTACCACTAGCCAAATGTTGAAGCATATGAATGCCCACCACTTATAATGGCCAAGGTGGGAACGGTGAACAGTCTGTTTGAGTTGGCTTCACAATTATTGTAACTATTGATTACTAGTCCATTACAATATGGTTCTATTACAGCCTTGGGCTTAGACAACTTGAGGAAGTAGTGATTCAATGATCTGTGTATTGCAATATTTTCCATTTCTTTTTTGGGGGTTCAATGAAGATTCTAAATGGTAGTAGGACATGGCTCATTTATTTCTGTGTATAAGAGTTGGTGGAATTATATATCAAATCAACTGTTGTTGAAAATCCGCATTTACTACTAGCCGATCCTTCAAGCAAATGAATAACATGGAATAGAAGGTTTCCAAGAACTGTCTATAAGAGTTTGCTGCTTGGGCAGAACAGTTGGTTTTCATACCAATAATTAACTATTCGTTCGGTTTTGAGCTGTTGTTTTCCCCTAGGTTTGCTTCAATATTGTTTGGAAGTGCAGACCACTCACTGAAGATGAGTTTTTTCCTGCCATAGAAGAGAACTATTATAACTCGAAAAAGTTCTACTTCGACCTTTCCTACCAGCAGGTTTTCTACAAAACTTAAATAGTTCAAATTCATGAACCTTCCATTCACAGGGTTATGATTTGGTAGCTAATCTTGTTTACATTTGCAGGTTGTCAACCTATATGGGTTGTTTGACAAGAAAAGGGTAGAGCGTCCTGTTTCGAATTATTTGACAAGTGCTAGTTTTGAAAAAGAGCACTCCAACAGCAGGAGACCAGACAAAAGAAGCTTGAGTCCAAACATTTCTCCACTTTCTGCTGACCAATCCCACACTTTGATGCTCTCGAGTTCTCCCAAGATCTCAACAGTCGAAACAAGCTGCTCTGCCTCTACAAGCATGCACCCAATTGTACCGCAAAGTTTTGAGAAACTGCCAAATGCGTCGATGCCCTTGGTAACTAACCCTTTTGGAGTCCAAGCTGCTCCCATCCACAGCAACCAACTACAGTTACCTTATCATAGCCATGAACATCTCCGAGATGTTTCAACAGTAGATCACACTTCAACTCAAGTAGCTGCTCCTTGCTCTCAGACGCCTGCATATCACCGTGATCAGTTTGTTGCAAATCAGTCGTACCCACTATCTCATGATTATCTGCAAAATAAGTTGTATTCTGGATGCAGCACACAAGGCCCATCTGATGGGGTTAGATTGTCAGTAAAGCAGTCATATGAAGGCAGTACATCGTTATATTCTCGATATTTAACACAGGTTCCAACTGGTGATGATAGAAGCTATTTGACTCCGTATGTCCCTTCATATCCAAATCTTTCACTGGCAAGTCCACAACACAATCCAAACCTGGAGGATGACTACGACAACTGTGAACAGTGCAAAGCGATGTATGCATCTGAGCATCAGCATTTTAAAAGGGGAAAATCCCTAACGCCTCTGGAATTAACTCAGCAAGGTATTCCAGCTTACCCTGAAGCTCCTGGAGTATCAGCGATCAGTCAACAGAAAGGAAGCTTCACTGGCTACATCCCTAACCCTGATCGTGCTAAAGACTTTGAAAAGGAACAACAGAGACGTGATTTTAATCGTGATGTTTCAGGCTCATCAGGTTCTGGAAATGATACTGGAGCCTACATATCAGATCAACCGTATACTTATCATCATGTAGGAGCTGAAAGCAACGTGACAGCTCCCAGTCAGCGTCAACAAAAGACCGTGTTCTCTCGCTTATCAGTGAAGCCACAACCACCTCCCCAAGAAATTCCAGGCCCTTCGCTCAACCAATTGCTCTATTCACTTTCTAAAAGAAGCGAGCAGTGGAATAGCAAGAAAACAAATCCTACAGAATATGTTTGTAATCAGCTGGTCAGTGAACAAGACATGGACAGTCCCTATCCTTCTGCTGAGCTAAACCTGCCAATTGGACTGGAGGAAGAAGAAAGCCCATATCTGCCCTTCTTGGACTTCAAGAGGCGCAGCAAAGCGGCAAGCCTGGATACAAATGCAGGAAACGAAGTAAGTGATAATAAAGCGAAGAGAAGAAAGCTTGTCCGCCCTTCTTTTGGGCAAAATAACAATACTGCTAGTTCTGAGAAGGAGCTCCAGCAGAATGTCATAAATGAAAGGAATCATAGCCCTGTTGAAACTGTCGGAAACAAGCCCCAAGAAAATGTCATAATGGAAAGGAACCATAGCCATGTCGAAACTGTCGGAAACAAGCTCCAAGAGAATATCATGATGGAAATGAATCAAAGCCCTGATGAAACTGTTGGAAACAAGCCCCAAGAAGATGTCATAATGGGAAGGAACCATAGCCCTGTAGAAACTGTTGGAAACAAGCTCCAAGAGAATATCATGATGGAAATGAATCAAAGCCCTGTCGAAACTGTCGGAAACAAGCCTCAAGGGATTGGCATAATAGAAAGCAGCCATAGCCCTGTTGAATCTGGTGGAAACAAGTTTTACATTGACTTAAACGAACCAGCATCCATAGATGGTGACCTGGTGGAGGACGGTGAACAATCATCTCCTGCTGCTGTTGTCAAGACACAAACAGAGAATCCTTCCGAATTAAACGCCCACAAGCCAGGCTGCTCGAACTCGAAGGAGGTAGCCAGTAAACAAGATCAATCGCCTGAAAGTAGTGCTCCTTCAGAAAAGATTACACTTGATCTGAACATCACGGATCTGAACACAATGGACGAGGCGAAGCTGCAAACGATTCTCGGCTCGTCACTGCTGCAAGCGCTTGACAAGCTCAGGAACGGCAAGTCCAACAGCGACTCCGAGAAGGCTAATAAACCAAGCTTCTGCGGTAAAGACGGCGTGGCGATGAAGATGGAAATGAAACCCGACACGAGCACCAACCGCAGGTGTAACTGATAGTATCAGCAAGACCGCTGCTAGACAACTGAATTTCAAGAAGTGCAAATCTTATAATATTACTAGTGCAGAAGCTGGACAAAGAAGAATCCTCATCGTTTTAAAGGAAGCTGTTACAGTAGCACCAGCAGGTAGTTAGGTGAAAGATACGTTTTATTTTGTGTTTTTGGAGGAAAAATATAGGGAGTCAGTTTGTGCTTCCTTGGAGCCATCATAAGGTGACTTGATGCAGTAATGCTACGCTATATGGCTGGCTCTATGGGGCATAACAAGTTGTTATTTTGCTCGTCTTATATAGCAATCAAATATCGTTTATGTCTTGTGTGTGCATGCTATGTATTTCACATATGCGAATGCAACCAGAACTGACTGGTAAAACTTGGTGAAAACTTGCCAATGCAAGAATCTGATACTCCCTCCGACCCATATTAATTGACTTGGATTTGTCAAATTTTGGATGAATCTAGATTTAGTGTCTAGATTCATCCAAAATTTACAAATCGAAGTCAACTAATATGGGTTGGAGGGAGTAGCACAAACTGCATCAAACACTGAAAAAGTAGCGGATTGAAACCTGGTCTTCCATGGTCTCAGTCAACTGTGATATACTGAAACAAAAAGATGTTTTGGACATTGACTCTGTCCTCAAGATATCTTCAAGATGAATTTAGATATACAACTTCGGATTCCCACTTGCTATTTGCGATATAAAGTACTTTAGATATACAAATTCGAAGGAGAAAATCGACATCAGATCACCATCACAAAAACTGACAGTGCACACGACAAAAAACCAAACACCTCAATTGTTTCATTTCAGAACAGATCTACAACATCCACCCTCTAGTGATTTTACATTGCTTTTCCCCTAACTTTTCTGCTACCTTTGTTCTACGCTAAGTCAGAAGACACCTTAGGTTACTGTACATCCTTTTTGCAAACACAGGTAGCACGAGATGAACTACTCTGTACATTAGTTTACAACAGAACTGCCTATAGTTTGATCACTAGCGGAGTCAGAGGAAAGCGGATCAGCTGGCGTCCGTGGGATGACAAACTGGTCAACAACCCGCACCGTGCTGGTCGGCTCTGGCCATCCAGAGCTGGCTCGCCATTTGCTCGGGAACCTCCTGTTGTGGCTCATCTGGAACGGCTCCTTGGGCTCCATATCCCAGTCTGGATCCAGCATCCATTCTTTCGGCACCTGGGGGTATTGACAACATATGTGAGACACCTTGCATAGGCTTGGAGAACTAACTCATCTAAGGTGTCTATCAGACATGATAACTTGATAAGATCAGATAGTGGATGCAACTGGAATGATGAACCTCGCGGAGAAATTACCTTGTCCACAGCCAGGGTAAAGACCTCGAGGTCTCCATTCTTCTTGATGTGGAATCGCGTAAACGCCTTGTAATTCGCTATCCGTAGGGAGGAAAAGGCCTCGTCGAAATGAATATGAAACCAGTTTATGCATATGTATAGGTAGCTCCCAAACACCATGGATACGACAGGCGTTGACAGGACCCAGAAGTAGAGGAAGACACAGACATAGTAGATGATTGCACCTCCCCGAGGAAGGGACTCTATTCCTTTTCTGCAGATTGTGGTTCTAGTCACTGCCATGACCTGAAAGAGAAATATAACAGTGAAAAAAAAGGTACAGCCGATCAGAAGAAGTGAACTTTATGTCGTTCAAAGGATAACCTCGGGGATGTCGAACGCAGACATAAGGTACTTGATACACGCAGGATAAAGCCCGAAAGTCCACTGTTCCAAACGAGCGCGAAGTCCCGTGGGGTCAGGAAAATGTTCACTTTCCGCCTTGCGGTACCATTCGTAGAGGGTATGGTATCCTATGATTGAGTAATCGATATTTTTTACAAGTGAGTTATGGCGAGAGTAGAAAAATGGATACTCGTGCATCAAATCATTAAAACATCGAGAATAGCAAAGGAAGCACATTGTCTTAAAACAAATGTATCAACACACAATGTGCCTGTCACTAACTGGTACACAAAGATCAAATCATTAAAACATCGAGAATAGCAAAGGAAGCACATTGTCTTAAAACAAATGTATCAACACACAATGTGCCTGTCACTAACTGGTACACAAAGATTCAAGATAATGAAACACAACATATTGAGCAATGATGGACACAGATTGAGGCATGGAACACAAACCTGATGTAGCTAATAGATGGTTGCGGATGCATATCTCAATACCCAGTTCCATAAGCAGCATTAGTAGTACTGCTGAAGTTATATGGGCAGTAGCATGAAGAAAACCAAGCAAAACACGTCTTCTGCGTGATAGTTTTGTGGGTACAAAACAAAATGATACCATCAACAGAGTAACAACACCAGCCAGGGATACATAAGACCGCTCGAGAATCTCAAAGATAGCATTCCACATTGCAATGAAGAAACTATTCACACGGTCACCCCAAGAGTCTTCATTTAAGATGCGGAATGAGTCACACTGAAGAAGATCATACATACGTCAGGCCACAAGAGATAGAAGTTAAAGAAAGATAAGCACTAAAACTTGATCATTTTCTAATTAAACTTATCTAATCTCTCACCTGTGGAAACATTGAGAAAACCAATACAAAGTACACAAAACCACCGATGACATCAAATTGCCAATTTTTCCTTCGGAATTTCAATATATTACCAAGTGCAATCTTGATGGAGAAATAAAAGAGAAAAGTCAGTTGGCAACAAGATTATTCCAAGAGCGACCCAGTTAGCAATGAACTTGAGGAAATATACAAATGTAGGACAGGAGTCAACCTTACCTTGCTAGATTCATCATAAGAAGGATATGCAGCCTTCGTTTCATACTTGCTCCCATAGCATTCCTTGAAGTTCTCAAAGACATGTGTTGGATGTAAAAAGGCTCCACCACAGCCATTTACAAGCAAGTGTTGTACATGTACCGGTTCTTTGGACTCGACGCACGAATGACGCATATAATGGTGCAGGTCGCCAGCCATCCGCAGCTTGCACCGTCCCTTCAGATACTGGCGTATTAAATATGTTACATTTTTTCCAGTTTTATCACTCCAGTACCAATCTAGAAGCCAATTTGGCTCATGAGTTATAAGGATTACAGAATCATTTTCTCCAACCTGCATAAATTCCAGTAATACTAGTCACTAATAAATCAACATGCAGCAAATCTTAATGCACAATAATGGGAATGTGCATCGTTCTCTCCTTAAGATAACAAGATCCACTAGCACTGATCACAGTTATAGTCTACTTGTTTGTTTCTATTGATTAACAAATGAAAAGCAGAGCCTGCCACAAAAACAATTTCTCATACGCTGTAGATGGAAAGATGTAATTACCTTCTGTTGACATAACTCCGCAAAAAACTTAAACTGGTAAACATCAATGTCACCATGAAGAGCTTGGTCAAGACCAAAAACCCACCATCCATTGGGAAGCTTTAATGCAAAATAGCTCCTTTTCTGGGGAAGAAACCACCCACCAAGCCAGCTCTTATGACAGATATACCTCATGAATGTGTGTAGTCCATCAAACCAATCTGCTCGAAAACAGGTCAGGTTTTGTTACTCTTATATATAAACATCAATCTAAAATAATGTAGTAGAAATACAGAGTGCAACGTCTTCCATGCCAAGACATCATATGTTTGCTAGGCAAGGAAGACAGGGTGCATAAATGTCATAAAAACAAAGTACAGTGCAAGATCACAGTAAGTTATATGTACCATGGTTTCCAGGAATCATGAAACATTGTGGTCCCCTATACTGCCTGATGTCAGAAACTCCAAGGGGTAGTTCAGGTTTTTCCAGTGCTATATGTTCAGGAGTATACCAAGCAGGAGGCTGGAGAGCATACTCAAAAGGACGGAAAAAACGCCGCTCATACGAAAATGAGGATGGATTTGGATATCTGCAAGAGAGGAACAATCACCATCTTTCTGGAGAGCTTAATCCAAGATCAACATGGAAAATTTCAACCAAGTATAACAAATTGGAAAAAATAATTGACATATGACATCCATATTAGGAATGCAACTTGCAAAAAACTAAGCATATCACAAGCAAAACATTTGCTAGTCATTAATTAGCAAACATCAGTTGAAGACTTCTAATAATGTAAACTGTATGATAGTTTGCAACATACGCAAGGTCTCCACCAATAAGTAGTAGTTCTCCGCGGGGAAATGTAAGCCTGGAATTGTCAGATTTTATGACTAAAGAAGGTTGAGCAAGTAAACGTGCTATAGCATACGTAGAGTTGCCACCATCCCCAGTATCTGCAATGAAGTCAAACCAAAGTTCGTCTTTCCCATCAAGATGATTGTATAAAAGGTCGCTGCTCCTAGCTTCATCTGGACCTTTGTTCATAGCAGCCTGGATGGGTCAAGAAAAAATGTCAATTGTTTTAACAGCACAATGAACTCAATTGCTTAAGAGAACAGGAACATAACTCTAGAAAGAGGGTATTCCAGGACAAGCAAAAACTGAAGGAAATAAAAATCCAAAACAAAAAAGAGAACAGAAGGCTTGAAATCACAGGTCCTGTACCTGCATCATACGCATGTCAAATCGACCAACAAAGAGTGTCACAGATACCATGAGGTCGAAAACAGTTTTAAATAAATCAGTTGAGGTCCTGCAGAACATATCAATATATAGTCAACCAATTTTACAACATCAAGTGGATAACATGAGCTTTATGTCTAGACAAAATAACATACCCAGAGTACCAAGGAACCATGTCCTCAAAATCTGGTTTCAACAGTTTCTTCAGATTCTCATACTCCGAAATTGTTAAAGGATGAGTTAGAGCCCATCTGCATCAACTCAAAAGGAAACAAAGAGAATGAATGAGTCCAACACTGAACGAACAAACCAAGGATGTTCAGTTCAAATTATACTTGAACCATTATTACAATTATGATTGCCATCTTTTTCTGGCCTGATTAGTTATCTCCTAGATAAGTAATATGAGAATGCAATCATCGTGTGTAAAGGATAAATAAGGTGATCATCATCGTCATGTCCGACTCCTAAGTACCCTATAAGGAAATTAGTGACCTGATAATATCGTACCCTCTCATGACATGATATTTCAGTAAAGCATGTTCATGTGACTTATAGGTACTAATAAACTGAATGTAACACCTTTTGGATTTTCCCCAAGTCTCCAAGACTACAACAACCATTGGAATTTTGTGAAGGGGATCTTGAAAATTTATATTGATGTATGCATATTTCTACTGATATGAAACCATGACAAATATATTCCAGAAGGATGTCTTCAGAGAGTCGACATACCCGGTAGACCGTTCCACGACATAATTGGCCATGTAAAGACCAATAAATGTAGCCCACAAAGAGTACACAGGTGAAATGATGTTGGAATCTTGCGATCCATTGGAAACTAACTGGAGCAACAAAACAAGATAAGAATAAACCGGGAGATAAAGTTAATAGATGTACAAGCATGAACAAAAGGTGTAGCATACTAACTTCTCCATAAATGGCCCATTTTGAAAGAAGTGGGTAATCACTAGCGGAACCAACTGGAGCAAACCAGGAAGAACAAATCTGGTCTTTAAACTTATGCATACGCAATAGTCTTGAAATCAGTGTATTGTCATCATTTTGCTTTCTCCAGAGTGAAAATGCAACCCAGCTAGCAGTTCTACGATCAATAGATTTATCTCTTGAAATAGTTCTGTTCCCACAGTGGCTGTAAAACACGCAGCAAGCTATACTTATAACCTGTGATGCGACACAAAATGCATATCTTAGATAAAGCACAAGTATCCAAGAAGATAAACGGCACAAGATACACTTGCACCACTGTATGCCAAGACACTTACTGCGCAATTCTGGATTATAGTAAGCATCTCTGGCTTTTTCTCTGCCATGCGAGAAACGAGACCCAAATACCAAAGTCCAAGAAATATGACGTGGAAGACGATCAAGAAAATTAGAGAGGAAATATAAATAGTGAGGAAGAGGGAAAGATTCATCCTCATATCCAGCCCCATTGACTGAAAACTAGGGAGATGGTACAATGCCGCCAAGAATATCCAAGCAATATACCTGCATTAAGAAGAAGCCTCAATGAACCAGTACATATTTGTTCAACGTAAAATTAACATTTCACAGGCTCCAGAGTTGCTTACCAACGACTAAAGTTTGAATAGCTTGGCTTGATAGTCTTCCTAATAAATGGCGACGAGAAGAAATAGAAGAAACCGATCAAGCAAGCATACATGGACCACCATTTGAAATTCTTGTCCAATTTCATTATAAGGTTTTGCAAGTTATCTGATGAAAGGAGGAAAAGCCAGCCGACAATCACGGCAATCATAAAGTGTCTCGAATGCTCATGCGGATACGGGTATCTATGAGTCAGAATCGTCCTAACCCTCTCCATTTTAAGGGATTCAATCAGGCGACCAGAGGGGTGCTTGTGGAGCCTTCCTTTTCCCATAAAAAAACTGCTCTCCGAGTCAGTGGTATCTCATACTCTAGTCTAGTCAAAACAGCCACAGAGCGCACTTCGCCGCTTGTGAAAATTTTAGAACAGCGTCCAAGATCTGCATAAAGAAACAATTGTAATAATCTGACAAAATGGTAATCGACATGCAGAAAATCAATATGAGAACTAACTTTTGAGAGAAGTAAGAAACTACCTAACTGGTAAAGGAATTAAATGTGCCTCTTTTGGCCCTTACCTACAAGATCAAGCTAATTTATTGTATTTGTGGTGCTTGAATGAATCCTAAAAGTTATGCAGAGTATTTTCTGTATACTGCCACAGCCAGAGTATCACATTGTACCCTGAACATGTTGGCAAATATCCTACAAATGGTCTCAGCAGTTCGACAGTAAATCGTGTAAATACTTTAAGTCACTTAAGAACCTACTGGGACCCTCTATGGTTTCTCACTTAGTCAATCCTCAACTGAAATTGAGTACTATAAACATAAGGTTGCCGATCCGTAAAGGATGGTCTTGCTACAGGTCAAGCAAAGAAGCATGTCCTGTACATTTGCAGAATGCAAATGTTTACATCCACAAAGGTGAATTGCTATTATTTCAAAAAAATGCAGAGTATTTTCTTTATACTGCCACAGCCAGATTATTACATTGTACCCTGAACATGTTGGCAAATATCCTACAAATGGTCTCAGTAGCTTGATACGACAGTAAATCGTGTAAATACATGCAGTCACTTTAAGAACCTACTGGGACCCTCTATGGTTTCTCACTTAGTAAATCCTCAACTGAAATGGAGTACTATAAACATAAGGTTGCTGATCCATATAGGATGGTCTTGCTACAGGTCGAGCAAAGAAGCATGTCCTGTACATTTGCAGAATGCAGATGTTTACATCCACAAAGGTGAATCACTATTATTCCAAAAAAAAAAAAATGCAGAGTATTTTCTGTATACTGTCACAGCCAGAGCATCACATTGTACCCTGAACATGTTGGCAAATATCCTACAAATCGTCTCAGTAGCTCGACAGTAAATCTTGTAAATACATGAAGTCACTGTAAGAGCCGACTGGGACCATCTATGCTTTCTCACTTGGTCCATTCTAGATTGAAATGGAGTACACTATGAACATAAGGTCGCTGATCTGCATAGGATGGTCTTGCTACAGGTCGAGCAAAGAAGCATGTCCTGTACATTTGCAGAATGCAGATGTTGACATCCACTGAGGTGAAGCACTATTATTTCAGAAATATGGCAATGATACCGATCTAACAAACGATCCATCAAGCGCTATATAAATGAACCCCAAGAGGGGAAATTGGATATTGGGGACAAGATGACAAATAAAAGTAGTATTATTAAGTAGACAAACTCTCCCCCAGTACGGAACTCTCCCCCAGAAATTCTCACTAAAAACCTTGACAGGACCACGGCTGCACATATATAGAAGAAAGAAGTGAAACCATCCTCCACTGGAACAGAGTACTCCAGCAGAATGTGCACGGCCAGGCCGAGATAAATCTAGGAGACTACAGAGGACAAGGGACACATCTGACAGGCCCCGATAATAAGACAGATAAAAAAAGGCGAGCTTTGCTAAATGAAAATATATACTCCTACATACACGTGAGTTACGCGGATTTGGCTTTGGAAATTCGGTGACGAACACGAGGAAGCCATGGGAGTAAACTACACGGGTATCAAGGAGACAGAAGCAGTAAACTAAATTGGTAAGCTGTCGGGGACACAGACGGGGACAAAGCAGAGGATGAATTAGCTGAATTGCGCGCGCACACAAGCTCCGGAACTCGCAAGATCCGCGCCTCCCAAATCCCGGCCGGCAATCCCGGCGAACACTAGTAAGGGGAGCAATCGAGGGGGACTTCAGGGCTCTTACCTACCGAGCAACTCGGGGAAGGGCGCGGCGCCGGCGGCCCGCTGCCTGGTTTGACGAAGGGGGGAGAGAAAGACGGGATTTTTCGCCGTGAAATCTCCGCTGCCGGAATCCCTGCTGCGCTCGCTCGAGGATTGTGGGTGGTCGGCCTTGTGCCGTCGTGGGGAGGGGAGGGGGAGAAGAGGTGGGGGGCGAGCAGAGCAGGACACGGAGCAGGAGCAGGAGCAGCTTTGGAGGCTTATAATTAAAGAAAGAATTGGAGGGAGGGAGAAGAGAAGGAAATGCTTGCGGTTTTGGTGTTGTTGCCGGTGGCGGTGCAGCAGAAAAAGGAAGGAACCAGATGGTCCGTCCGTCCTCGTCGTCGTGGTGGAAATTTGGTTACGAACTGTCCGCGTGCAAGGTGGAAATTTCGCAGTCGTCGTAGCTGAGAAGGCGGCATATTCTTCTTCGAGTAGAAGGAAATAGTGGATGCCAAATTGGTGACGGTTGCGTCGTCAGATTGGGTTGGCATCCTTTCTTTTCTTTTTACAGGATCTGTTGGCATCCTCGATCATGGTCGGTGGTGCTTTCCAAATTGCACATATATATATACTTACTTATTAAGTTCATGGTGCTTATTAACCTCCCGACCATATTACCCTACTTCATTTTAACAAGATATTCCCCGACCTCGTGCGGCCGCCGCCGGGCCTCATCGGGCGGTCTCCCTCCCCACGATGCTCTCCTCTTCGCCGCCGCCGGCAACATCGCTAGGCAAAGCCCCACGGCGCAGCGGCTCCAGTCCTTGCGTCCCGATCGGAAGAAGGTGGGTGGCGGTTTCGCATCACGATCTAAAGATGGTGGTTGTGGCCTCGACCTCGGGCGACGGTGGCGGCCTGCATTCCGATCGATGGAGGATGACGTCGTGGCGGCGGCCAGGGAGCACGGGCGGCGGAGCGGAAGATGGCAGGGCGGTTGGAGGCGGTGATGGACGATCTAGGTTTTCCTAGATCAGGCCCTGCTCCTCTGTCCTCCTCGTTCGACAGGTTGTTGTTCGGAGGATCTCCGGGATCTACTACGCATCATGAGGGCGTCTGGGGCGGAGGCCCTGTGTTTGATGGCGGCGGGCATCTTCTCCGTTGAAGGTGGTCGGCCTGAAGCTGGTTTGGCGGATCTCGCGATCCGTCATCTAGTCCTGGCAGCAAGGCAGAGAGACCTAGGTGCCGATGAAAACCGAGCCGTTGGTGGGCGATGCATGCGTTACAATGTCGTTACCTTGATGAAGGCATCACCGTGCAACTAGTGTTGACCTCAATCGTGCTACTCCGGGGAAAACCCTAAGATCTTCGGATCGGGCGGTACGGTGTCGCTTTCTCTCTTGGGAGCATCGTTTGTGGAGCAGCGCTGAATGTCAGAGGCAGGAAGCGGAGCGGCTTTTTCTAGCACAGAGACGTCGGCTGAGATGTCAAGTCATGCCTAACCTCCAGGTGCTACGCTCAGTCATGTCTGGTTCGATCGGTGCTAAGCATGACGGATCTCCCGATGGTTTCTAGCGGCCTCGGATGGCGGGTCTCAGCGACATGGTGTCGAGGGGTCTCGATGTCGACTTCGCGTGCATGTTGGATGTGCGCAGGGTGGAGGTTTTGTTTGGCATCATGGTGACGCTGACGGCAGACCTCACAAGGTCATTGCTTCGATCTCTCCTAAAGATGGGTATGCGGAAGATGGCAGCGGCGAGGATTTTCTAGAGCGTATATGCTGGTATGTGTTGAGGGTCCGCTGGACCGGTTGTGCCACTTACTCGTCATTGGGCGACTTGTTGAGGTCAGTTTTCAAATGGCGTGCGTTGGTGAGATGCCAGGGATATTGGCCATGTTCATGGGTGTTGTAGGAATAGCGAGCTGCGCGTGTTCTGGTGGGGTTCGGTTTGATTTTTTGTAATCTCTCTTGTAAGGTTTTAGGATAATTTAATAAAAACGCTTTGTGCATCTCTTGGATGCAGAGGCCTGGATGATTTTCTCCCATTTCGAAAAAATAAGTTCATGGTCAAAGTTAAAGGGTAATTGGTGTTTTGTGAAAGAAGTATGCCATTATGTTCATTATAATTTTTATTTATGATAAATAAATCATATTCTATTAGGTTAGCCAAGTTCCTTGAAAATGCCATGCCCTCAAGAAAGTGCATTACATCTTTAAAATACCATGCCCTCAAGGAAACAGAGCATAGGCAAATATAGAATTGAAATATTAGGCGGTTGCACGTAACATTTCTACTATTTTCTATTTAATAGACAATTATTGATATTTATATACTTGCGCAACCGAGACCATCTCCGATATTGTTGTTCAAAACCGATGCCAATCATCCTTGGAAAGTTAGAATTGACTGAGAAATAAAAAACCCTAATATTGAATCTGCTCCAATCATTAACACACATGGTAGCTCAACATTTTGGTCAAATGGAATTTACAATATAAACTCATAGGCCAATTTCATACCACAAAATTCATAGTCAATATTACTAGATAATCTCATAGTTGTAAGTCAGTCTCTAATTGTGCAAGGTATAAGAGGACAAGCACCAATATTTGCCTCAAATTTACGAAGGTCCACCCCACCCCTCGTGTCACACCCAGGCGACATCGGGGGCTCTCCGTTGTCGTCCCAAACCCCTCGCCACGTGGAGTGTGGAAAATTTGCTGTGACGACGGCCAAGGAGATCGGTGGTAGAAATAGCCATGCCAAGAACATAAAACAGTGGAGTTCACTAGAATAGATCCAATGGAGAAGGAGAGATAGGGCTTCCTGATGATTGGAATGAGATGGAAAAGAGAAAGCATGCTGACATGTAGGTGTCGAGAGAGGCATGGAAGGCACATGTCCAATCTAACTTTTCAAAGTTTGTATTTTAGAAGAAAAATTGTTAAAAGATAAGAATGCCTCCCACTTTTCTGAATCACTAAACAATATGTGGTTGAGATAGTACATTTCGTGTATATGTACACTTGCATTTCATAGTATAAATATGTGAAAAATTAAAGGCAAATCTTCCTTGTTGTACATCCTCCGCTCATGGGGAACATGTGGTCGCACCATGATGATAAACTCGCTAAAGAACAAATATAATATTAAAATACTTTGATTGTGGCACCGAATTGGGTTGGTTACTCTTCTTGTATTTTTACCAGATTCAGATTATGGTCGGTGGTCCTTCACATCTGGATAGATACTTGTATACATTCAAAGGTGTAGGCCAAAAGTGATGTGAATCATCCTTAGAGTTGTTTCTATAGGTTATTGCATGTCGATGCTTTGTGAGGGAAAAACAACCAAAGATGTTGAATCGGCTCCAACCTTTAAAATGCAATTTTATATTTGATAGCCCAATATTTTGGTCAACATTGTGAACCAAAGGTAATTTTGGTATGGCATGTAGGCCAACCTCAGTCAAGTTTACTTGATCTTCCAATAGTTATAAGTCGTGTTCAAACATTAATTTTGCAAGGTATAAGAGGGAAGGCACGATATTTTCCACAAATTTATGAAGAGAGTGTTGGTAATACAACTTCATAGGTTTTCCGGTATGAAAAGTTCAACTAATTCCGCGAGACTACACCACCTGGTATCATGTAGCAAGTCCATGCTTTTGAGCTAGCAATGGAGGAGATATGGTTGGCATACATCTCAACTTAGATTCTTCAATTTTGTTGCATTTCATCTCAACACAATAGTCTAGACAAAAATTGGAAAGACAACATATCTTGCTTGCTAAACCTATTTCTACTTTACAACTGTTGTACTAGTACGATAGATGTATGAATTAATGAATTGTATAATAATAAACTTTAAGTTATATTTTATACAATGTAGTAATATAAATACAATTGTGTATATACAAATAAACTAAGATTTAGTGATCATAAATTGTTCGATAACGAAGTATAAATATGTAATTGACAAAGGCAAATCTTACTTGTTGTAAATTCTCCACTCGTGAGAATTTGGTCTCACCATGATAAAAACACGCTAAAGAACAAAAGATTAAAATACTTTGATTGCGGTGTAGAACTTGGTTGGTTACTCTTCCTGGATTTTTACGGGATTCAGATCATGGTCGGTGGTGCTTCAAAATTGAGGATGGATGCCTTTATGCATGCAAAGTTGTAGGGAAAAAGTGATGACGAGAACATCTTCGAGTTGATTTGCATGCCGGTGCTAATTGGGAGGGAAAAAGCAACCCAATATAATGAATAGATCCAATCATTAACATACAATTTCATATGTGATAGCCCAACTTTTTGGTCAACATTGCGAGTCAAATGTTACTTCATTATGGCACGTAGGCGGTAGGCCTACCTCAGACCACAGAGTTCATGGCCAACTGTACTTGATCTTCCCATAGTGATAAGTCACTTTCGAACATTAATTGTGCAAGGTATAAGAGGGGAGACACCGATATTCTCCTCGAATTTATGAAGAAAGCGTGGGAAATACAACTTGAATATTGCTTGGTCATGAAGTATCGTTTGTTTCCTACTCTGAAAAATTCCACTAATGCTGCAAGACTACACAAACTGGTATCATCCCATGGTTTTTGACCTAGCAACGGAAGAGATATGATTGCATACATCATCCGGTTTTTGGTTGGGTTCATTTGAGCATTATTTTGTAGGTAAGTAATCAAGTAATCATTAGTTGAGGCACTTTGAGTTCTTATGTATTTGGTATATGGACTGAAAATAGAAGTGTAATAATTAGCTCAAAGGGAAGGCAAAAGGAAAAAAAAAGTAACTGATAGGTTAACATTCGTTTGATAAGAAACAACATTTATGAATTTATGATCAAAATAAATTATATTATGATATTAAATATTTTATTATGTGTCAAATTAATTTTAAGTTTCGGTCAACATTGTGAGACAAATATTTCGGAGAGACGTGTAGGCTAATCTCACGCTACCCCTGAGTCTCATGGTCAAGTCATACTTATGAGTTGTCTTCAAACATTAATTTTGCAACGCCGATAAGGAGAAGCGCTAAAATTTATATATATATGTTTGTTGATTTCATGAAGGAAGTGTTGGCAGGGACGTGCGTTTGGACTATATATTGTTTGCTTGGTCATGAAGAACCATAGATTGAGATTACCCATTTTAAAAAATTCCATTTAACTTGGGTTGCACGCTTACACCATCCAATATCTTGTTATAATGTATTAACCAACCTTGACTTCGTAATCATTAGTGAAGCCATACACTATGAAATAAATATTTTCTTATTGTATCCAGAGGGTCTGGGATTAAAACCGAATTTACGGTATGTTTCCGGGTCTGTGTCTAGGTAATAACACATATCCGTGAGAATATAATACAAAATTGTACACAATAATCCATCCAAAAATAAGTGATTCGGATTTGTCTAGATTCATATATATATGTATACACTAAAACACATGTCTGGATACATCTAAATTTAGAGAAATTATTCAAGTCACTTATTTTCGAAGGAAGAGAGCAGAAAAATCAACATACACAATCCAAAATTGATGTAATAATTAAAATCTCATCAATACATTATTTTACGTGTGTTTGGTATTTTAGGAGTTTATATGTTTCTGCGAAAACAAGATTACTATATTTTAGGAGTATATGTTTGGTCAAACTTTAAACTTGGAAAGAAAAACATGCAACATACTTTGGACAGGAAGGAGTAGGTAATGATCGCCGTTAGTGAAGCCACGTTAGCACCCGTGTAATCCGATTCACGTGCACGTACTACTACTATATTCATTTTGTTGGGGCCGGTCCAGTTTGCTTACACGTCGATCGGCTCTCCCATGTTTCTGGTCCTTGTGTGTCCCAACGACTGCGTGCTCTGCATCGGTTTACGTACGAGTACGTACACGTGGCTGTCCGTGGACCTCCAAATAAGGCAATGTGGCACGTGGCGGCCTCGAGCGTCCAGTGAAACCCACGGAGAGATTCGAGAGTAGCTAGGGACCGGCGGCCGTGGGCTCGCTAACCTAATGATGGTGCTAATCATGGTCTGGTTAATTTTAATGGCTAATTAGCATGCACTGCATACGTACCTTTTTTTTGAGAGAAATATATGTAGGTCAACCGGAGCTGGCTTCGGAAGTTGGTGCCATTTCAATTTAATTGACGTACGGGCCGCAAGATGACAACCGTAGGTCAGGTCGGAAGATATCAACTTGAAACATTCTAGAGAGAACGCTCAAAAACGGCCTAAACAGATAAGGGAGAACCCTCATTTTAATCATTGGTGAAAGCCCTTAGACCAACTCTAACCGATCCATTTTAATTGGTTAAAACCGATCTATTTTAATTGGTTAAAGGACTTTCTTTCGGCTGCTAACGGCCAGGGAGGCGCATCAAAACGACTCTTTTCGGCCGTTAGCGGAGAAAACTTTCATCCGTCCCCTAGAAACTCTCCCGTGGCTCTCATATTTCCTCGGGGACTAAAACTCTCCTTTCCGCCAAGAACCTGACCCTCCCGCCCAATTCTGCCGCCAGTCGTCGCCGAAGCCACATTTCTCCCCTTCCCCCGGTCGAAATGGCACCGAAGTTCCATCCTGCATGCCCGCTGGAGCTTTCGTCGACGAAACCGTGCCGGATTTGACCCGGGCGACACCTCCATTGCCGATGAAGCGGTTGGGAAGCACCACCATGGTGCGGCCGGTGGGAACGGCTACCAAGGTCACCGGGAAGGCGTCAATGGTGGGCAAGCCACCCCTTGCATCGGTGCTGAGTGGCCCGCGTCCCCGGAAGCCGACGACGGTGATGCAAGTGCTGTCACAGGCGGTGGAGGAGAAAAAGAAGAGGAAGACCGTGACGACGATGGGGTCGACTTCTACACGCAAGGCAAAGTCGTCCCCGACGTCCTTATCGCCCACACCTTCTTCCTCTGCGAGGGAGGCCGTCGTAGCTCGCCCCCAAAGGGCTGCTCGTGAGGTGGTGGCGCCGACGATGGCCGAGATGGTGTTTGAGATGGCCAAGATGGCGGTGGCCGAGTTGGTGGTGGCCAAGATGGTGGTGGCATAAGACATGCTATGTTGTTCTTTTGGATTAAACTTGATCGATGTGATGTTTTTTGATATTATTTATGCATTTTTGAACTTCGTATGTTTGAGATCTTTGGAAAATAATGCTAAAGAATTTTAGTACTCCAAATTATTAGGATCAAATCTGACGGCCACCGTTTAGAGGATTTAAAATTTAAGTCCACCATTTTCTCTAGCTGAAAGTCTTCTAAGTTAAAAGAAATCGATAAGAATTGCTCTTAGAACTGGTCCATTGCCACCCACGAACTCGTCCATTGAGCTACATTTTAATCATTGGTGAAAGCCCTTAGATTAAAATTTTGCCGTGTCATTAGCCACCCACGAACTGGTCCATTGAGCTACACACACACCTCTTTTTGTCTATGGGACCGTTGATCCAAAGCTAATGTCCATGACGTGCTCGCTCCACGTGGCGATGACGCCGAGCACAGGTGGCTGCTACTGACTGAGGCCAAGAATCTTTTCTAGCACGTGCCGGAAGCATGCGTACGTCTAGAAGGAACCCACCCAGCCAGCACGCCTACCTTCACCTCGCTGTGGCACCCACACACGTGTTTGTAGGGCAGCCGCAGAACATGTGGGCCCCCGCATGCACCGGCTTGTGAGTAACTTGTTTAGAACATCTTATCCAGCTATTTTTTAAATAATAAGAATTATTTAATCAATATTATGAATAATACTCAAAATTATGAATTTTAAAAAGTAAGGGGCTCTCGGTGTCTCAAACACCGACCAGCACCCGTCGATAGTTGAACCACCGACAAGCACTAACCACCGACGAGCACTCGTCATGTTCCACCCTACGCCTGCCTCCGACCAACTGGTCGAGAGTTAAACTCGCGAAAGATCTTGTCGAGAGTTCAAACCCGAAGACCATGCTAGATTTAGAATTTTTCAAAATTATATTATTCATGAAATTTAATTAAAAAACATATTATTTAAAAACAATCAGCTCTTACCCAAATATAGGTAAAAGGCACATAACTCCTTCCTTTGGAATAGGAGGGGCAAAATTCTAGCCTTAACGGCTTATACAAAAATGTTACCTCTAAAAAAGTTTGAATGATAACCAAAATTTAAGCACCTCCTACCCATATTTGTGTGAGCCAAACAATCACAAAAAACAAAAAACTTGGAGACATGAAAGCCCTGACACGCACGAAAAGTTTTGCCCGACCTCTCTCGTAGCACCATGGACCCTCCCAACACCCTCACAAGCCGTCACCGACTATCGCCCCACCCGTGCCATGCTCCCGGTGGCTGCACATAGCAAGCCGAGCTCCACCCAACGCCTAGGGTTGGCACCATCGCCGTCGACAACCCGCCACTCTCATGATCCCGATGTCCGCGCAGAGCAAGCCGAGCTCTGCCCAATGCCTAGGGTTGGCCCCGTCGCTGTCGACCACCCTGCCGCCCCTCCCGTGCTCCCGGTGGCCACGCAGAGCAAGCCAAGCTCTTCCCAATGCCTAGGGTTGGCCCAACATTGAGGACTCCCGGTACCACGGACAACGCCTCCACAGAACTGCCGGCCGTCATATGTAGGGGTGGGCATAAAAAACCGAAACCGAACACCGAAACCGAATTAACCGAAACCGAAACCGAATACACCGAACCCGAATTAGCCGAAACTAATTTCGGTTGGTAAATATGATAATTTATGATAAATTTAGTTCTACTAATCCAAATTAGAAATGAACTCCCACTCAAAAATGACACCCTCGTGCCTTTTTGGTGATTACATGAACCAAATCCACTGCACCAAGTCCGATCATCACGTGAGTCGGTGTAGCTTCAAAGGCGAGCATCAAATGGGAATCATATCTTCCATATGACTCATGCTTAACCTTTCGATCTGTGTTCCAAGTCCATGTCTGTACATGCTAGGCTCGCCAAGTAAGAACCTTAGTATTCGCGTGTGTAACTGTCTTACACCCTAAATATGATCGTGGATCCAAGAACACCCGGTCATCACGTGATGTGTTGAAGCAACGAAACATAATCGATGCATACTTAAGCGAGAACATATTTTTATCTTTATATCTAAATGAGGGATCATCTTATTATGCTAATAAAACGCCAAACAAGCAATATAAGATGCAATTAAACATCACATGTTAATAAGTAAAATGATATGGTTCTTGCACTTGATCTCCATCATGTGCATCACGGTATGATCACTATCATAACTCTATGTGTAAGGCCAAGGTCTATGGAACTTACACGTTATGTGTGTTGTAAGAGTATCGAATTATACTTCTACTTGCAACATCACCATATCATGACACTAGCCCAGCAACAATCTAAACTAGACGCTTCTAATTTATCCATTGCAAGTTTTACGTGGCTTAGGGCTTTCGAAGATAGAACCGTTCTTACCTACGAATATGAACCACAACGAGGATAACCAAATTGTTGACAACTCGTTGCAAATTAGATATTGACTATAGTACGAGAGACAGACACCCGCTAGCCACGTATGCAAAACTAGTTGCATGTCAAGCGTGGAATTGGTCTCATGTGCGAGGACATGTAAAGTTTGTCCGGACCGCTTCATCCCACTATGCCATCAATATCCAAAGTACAACTAAGAAGAAATAAAATGATCATCATCTCCCACATACTCATATGTGTACTACCCGTGCAAAGCATCTACGCATAAATCCGGCTCTGATACCACTGAAGGGTTCGCATTATAGAAAACAAAAAATTTCCTATGATGGAAACTAAGTACCAAGATCTATCTACTAGATACAAGCAACGGGTGGATATACATCCATAGAATACATACCCTCAAAGACCGAATAGCGTTAACGAGATTGTACGAATTTATAAATTAATTCGGTTTTGACTTTCTGTTAATCGAAATAACCGAACAAACCGAAAAATATATATGACAGAACTAAATATATTTGTCATATTTATGATACTGTCTCAGGATGTACGTAGATATTAGCTCATGGGATAAAAGACTTGCATGCAAAAGCCGCGAGGACAGCTCATGCATGTACGTATGTCTCCATCCACATGCACGAACATGTTCGCGGTTTAACTGTCAATTGTGTCTATAAATTTTATTGGAAGCCTTTCAGTTTTTTTCCTGATTCGGATATAATTATGTATTTTAGCAGAACTCTCAACACGTACAATATGTTGAATGTATACGATTTGGAAGATAGACATCATTCAAGATATACATCATGTTTATTATGTTCTTTTTCTACACATGCGTTCAAGACATCAGCTAGCCATGTGTTGCTTTAGGTCCTCGTCGACCTGGAGGTTACTTCTGGTGCGCCGATGAGTGGTTTAGCTTGTATGAATCTGACATAAATTATGGCACGGTATTGTTATTTCCAGAAGTTTGGTTAAAAACAAAACACCGAACCGAATTATCCGCTAACCTAACTATCGATTAATTAGAAAACCGAAATAATTTCGGTGCCTATTTTGTAGAAACCGAATGATTAAAAACCCGAAAAACCGAACCGAATTGACCGAAAAAACCGAACGCCCACCCCTAGTCATATGGAACATCGTCGTGACTCCGACCGCCCTTGCGAAGTAGCCAATGAAGAATAGGGCGCCAAAATGACCCCGTTGTGGCCTCACATGTGATGAATATGGTGATAATTGTGGCCCTCCTCGCGCCTCCCCAGCAAGCTCCGACCATGGATGCCACTGCTCTACCACGAACACCCGCACCACCAATGGAAGCAGCAACCCTGACATAGCATGATGGCGTCGTAGGCGTACTCACAATGTTCAACCAATTGCTCCCAAGGTCCAAAATTTTATAACTTAATTTTTTAGTGAAATTTCTGGTTATTGTGAATGTGTATTCAATTTTAGGGAAACACACGATATTTTGCATTAACTTTGTATTCCAACTTAGTTTTGTTTGCACAATATGAATACTTCTAACATGGTTTGTACAACATGATTAAATTTAATTGGTTTGCACAATATTTTTATTTGCAGGTAGTATGGATGATGAGTCCTTTTTCAATTACACTTGTGTTCCATGTAAAGAATTTGCACAAGATGATGTTGATGCTCCATCTCAAGATTTTCCACGAGACGATGTTGATGGTTTTGTAGGTAAGCGAGATGAGGGTTT
The DNA here is from genome assembly GCA_916181665.1 of Avena sativa. NCBI lineage: Eukaryota > Viridiplantae > Streptophyta > Magnoliopsida > Poales > Poaceae > Avena > Avena sativa. The sequence continues at coordinate 478,876,727 of OV702283.1, forward strand.
GGTCGATGAACCAACTCCATGAAGGGCTAGCTGAGGAGTTAATTTTACTCAAAAGGAAGACGAGACTTTATGCAAGGCACATGACTTCTAATTGGTGTTGATCCCATCATCGAAAAAGAACACCAAAACATCACATATTAGGTTTTTTTTCCGAGTTTGATCACTGCTCTACATGATTCTTTTTGGGATGCAATTCGCAAAAAGAAGTTATATTTTCCTGTAACACAGCTAGCTAAAAGTGACGGGTATCATGGAATGGATGGCAGGATCAGCTTGCAAAGTGCCTACGTAGCTATATATCTACATCTAGATGCTCTCGCTCAAGCATATAGGATGCTAAACGAATAAAAGAATATATGCTTCTGCTAATTAGGATTGAAAAGATTATCTCAAAGAACAAAAAGGCATAAAAAAAGATGCTCATAGGTTAATATTCGCAAAAAAAAGAAGTTGTGGTCGCTTTACTGTCTCATACCTCAGCTTTGTGAGTCCATCTTTACAAAATAGCGCAAAGCCATTGTACCTTTTCAGTCTAGCATGTGCTATATCGAGACATAGACCCACCATAAAAGGTTCCAAAATGAAGTTGATTCTCTAATTTACATCCAAAATGAAGTTGAAGGGGATGTTGATATGATGGTATCCAATTCTCTAAAACTTTTATCTAACCATGTGACACTATTATTAGCTTGTCGCAAAAACAAGAAAGATCTCCACGGAAGGGTACACTAAAGATGCAAGTAGGTCATCATTAGGGTATCCTTTGTCCTTTTTAGTTAAAAAATAAACTATTTTTAGAATAATGATGTTATCATAAACATTAGTTTATTCGGTTAGACTAAAGAGTGTAGAGGCGTGCACTTAGGACCGTTGCTGACTCTTGGGCACGAGCCAGAACAATTTGCAGTGAGTGAAGTATTTTAGTGGAGTCACACGAGCCGCGCCATCGATCGATATTTGATTTTTGTAATGGATGTAACATAATTAAGAGATTTGATCAGAGAGGTTTTAGTGGAGTCGCACGAGGGGCAGCGTGGGGTTAGGTAGCAGCTACCCTATCTTGTTATCAACCGTACCCTCTTTAGAAATATTTTTAGGCTGCGGTTCCTAACCTAGCCGCCGGAAAGCCATCTCCGCCCCCGACTATAGCAACCCGCCGGTCCCTGCCTCGGCCGCTCTGGCGGTGAGAGGGGGTGGGGACCCCAAACTCTGGCCTGTAGTTAGGGTTGGCTAGTGTTTTCCTTGGGGCTGCTTCCATGGAGGAGACCGCGTCGTGTCAGAATAATTTGTCACTATTCTTTCTCCATCTCGACGCCGCTCCTATCGGTACCATCGGGGGGGGGGGGGGGGGGGCAGGTGGCCTGGTTTTCTTTCCGATCTTTGGATCCGGTGAAATTCATGGCTGGTGCTCGATGTTCGTCACTCTCGCGGGTGGCGATCGCGTTGGCTGTTGTAGTAGTGTTTGACGTCTTATGGTTGGGTGCGTGGAAAACGGCTGTCGAGATCTAGTGACCACGGGGAAGATCTCCGGCCGACGTGCCACAAAGTCTCGGGCTCGTCGCTTGTGATGACTCGGTTCATCGGCTCAAAAAGCATCCTCGTATGCGATGGTGCTCTGCCAGATCTAGATATGACAGTTGCTCGCCTCTTTTTCTTGCGCTATCATGGTGGAGGCGTAGGACGATGGACGGCGGTTCGGCGAGGAACAAGTTTCTCCAATGGTGGAATTATAATTTTACTTGTGGAGTACTTTGTGCAAAGTTGCTTGATAAACATATTTGTCTTAGATGTTGATCATATATATATAATCTCTTCCATTGTCTAAAATAACATACCCTCTTTAGTCTTTTCATAATGGCGTACGGCCACACAAACCAGTGTGGGCAATGCCTCGCTCCCATCAAGTCCCCGTCGTAGTGGACAAATACCGTATGGCCATACCACAATGGCTATGTCAATGAACAATGGGTATATAAGACCTAAATGTTGCAACCTTAACCAGGATTCCTTTAGTGATTAAACATTTTAATGCACTATATGTGATTGATTAAGGTATGGTAAATGGTGATCAAGTTTCTTTTAGAATAAATAAGTGATTGAGTTTATTTTTGAAAAAATAATACTACTCCCCAGGAGGATCGTACACGACGCACCTCATCTTATCTCTTCCCTAAGAGTGGGCAATGCTACACCGCGAGTCCAATATCGCCGTTGCCCTAACCACGCGCCACCGCCTGCACCTCTCGACGCCGCGCGCTGCTGTTGCGCCACCGCCTGCACCTTCCGCCGTCGTGCCCTCGTGCTTGTGCCGCCGCCTGCACCTCCCGCCGCCAAGCCTTCCTGCTTGCGCCACTGCCTGCACCGCCGCCTACACCGCCATGCCGCCTACACCTCCCGCCGTGGAGCCCTACTGCTTGTGCCGACGCACCGTGCTGCTCACACTGCCGCACGCGTAGGCCGTCCCTACAGCTCACGCCGTCGCCGCCCTCGTGTCGCCCACCACGCCGGAGTCGACGCCTCCCTGCACCTTGCAAAATTCGAGGGCCATGACTGGTCAATGTCTACTACACGTGCGAGTTCTAGCACGAATCGCTGGAGTCGAGGCTCCCACCAGGAAGACCTCGTCGGACTCGCCTACATGCTCTGCTTCCGACCTCCCGTGGTTTCAATTGTTTGCTACATGCGGTCGGTGGCGGTGCTACAATGCAAGCGAGCATTGGTTTTGCTACATGCGTCCGACGGTGCTATGCGCAGCGTCGATCTTTGTTTTGCTACAAAGGCTCTGTTGTTTTGCTACAATACTATATATGGTTTGCTACTAGATCTCCGGCTTGGTCTCTGGTGAGGTAGGATTTGCTAGTATGGGATATTTTGTTTGCTACATACGTTTTGTGGTTTTGCTACAATAGCGTAAAGTTTTTGCTGTATAGTCTCCGGCGGGTTCTACCGGTGAGGTTGGATCTGCTACATTATCACAACATTTTGCTAAATAGTCTCCGACAAGGTTTTGGCGAAGTCTTCTACGAGACAATCTTTTTTGTTCTATTTGTTTTTGAAGCAAATCATTTTTTGCTACATGTAGCAAAAATAAAACATTTTATAGCTGTTTTAGGACACGTTGTGCGCTGAGACCGGGGGATCGGAGGCAATTATAGCAATTATCCCGTGAGGACATGTAGCACGCTCCTTATCTTTATGATTTGGTTGGCACTTGCATATAGAGAAACAGACCAAAGATGCGTGGTTTTTTCCTTGAAACTAAGTTCCTGAAAAAAAAAACTTTTTAAAAAAACTGCGTGGGCTACTATTTCCCATGTACTCACTGGGCCGGCTTGCGCACTTCAAATGGGCTCTAGACGCCCGCGCACAATCCTAAGTACCCAACGGTTGCCGCCAGAAGGGGAAGGCCCAGTCCCAGTCTCCGCCTCCGCCTCCGCCCCAGGCAGGCTCGCGCGGTTCATTGGGGCCGTAGTGTCTGCTTCTCCTTGCGATAGCGATAGTAACCAGCCACTAGCTCAGCTTCTCCCAAGAAAATTTCTACTGTGAGATGTGTAGTGTGTTTTGACTGACCTTGTTGACATCCTGAACGACATGAACCAGACTTTGGGACCGCGGCTCCGGCAGGGGAGTTCGTGCCGTGGCGCAACGGCGACCCCACCGTAGTAGTCGACGGCGGCGTAGTGGTGCATTCTGGCGCTGTGATTGGCAAGGAGGTCGTTGTCGGATCCGGAACCGTGGTCGGGCCTTCGTTCTCGGTGGGACACTCCACCAGGATCGAGTACGCTGTTTCTCCCGTTTGATCTTGGTGTCAGGGTAAAGTCTCTGTTTAATTGTATTGATCGTTTTTGCTGCAAAAATGTTTTCTAGGTACATGTGCAGGTACAATGTTGTCTGGATGTGGCATGATGACATGAGCATGCGGTCATGATGATGCAATGCACAAAAACAACGCGATTTTCTAGTAGTGGTTTTGCGGAATGCCACAATTCGACACCACTAACAATGGATCTCGCCCTCGAGATCCGCCTCATGGTACCGAAAGGAAGGTCGGCGATCTGCATCTTCTCGCTTCGCGTAGAGCCTCGCGACACCACTAACAAGAGGTCGTTGTCCGTGATCGTCGAGAGAACACTCCGGAAACAAAAGGTCGAAGGTAGAGGTATCAACAAACAAAGCCACCTCTAGCTTCGATGGAAAGAGGGAACCGATGCATTCTCATCCACTTTAATGTACAAAAGCGAATAGAAGGGGTAGTCGGCATGGGGGCCAGTCCATCACGCACCCAAACTATTACTCTGCACAATCAGTAGAAAAGCGTGCAACCATTCTCGGAATCAGACTGAAGATCTCGACAATCGAGGTTCAGAAACAAAGGAGTGATGCAGACTCTGCATCGGATCTGGCGTAGATGATGTCGTCGCGTCGGAAAACACCGGAAGGCACGAGAAGGAACAAAGAGAAGTCCACCAGACGAAGGGTTCTTCGGATAGCATGAAGACCAGAGGTAGAAGCATCGTTACCAAAGGAGGAAGCGAAACCCTGAAGGTACGATGGAACCCAACCACGAGAAATCCTGGACTCGAAGAGAGAGAAGAGAGCGGATTCAAAACACGCAGAGGTGAGAGGAGAGCAGCAGAGGGGTAAGGAGTAAAATCAGACCTAATCAGAACTATCCAACCGATTTTGCAAAAATAGTTTTGACACTCTACTTCGGCCGTTAGCTAGGTTATCCTACAGGCTGGACTTGTGGGGTATCGCAACTGCTGGGCTCTGATACCACTCTGTAACACCCTCAGAATCGATCCTATGCAAGTTTCAGCGATTCCCGCCAAACCCGCATAGAAACGATTCAAAGGTGCCCACCAGGCACTTTCGTGCGGGTGGAAAACGAAGTAATAACATTACACAACAGTCCTCGATGGGACCCACAGAACATATATATATATACAACAGCGACTCAATGAGTCAAGAGCACAGATATAATATACAAAGATCCCAATCACCTTGAAAACAATACGGCGTCCGAGTACGGACAAGATGCAAATGGGGCTAAGAGCCCTGAAGAATAACCAATGGCGTCCATAACCCTGCCCAGGCCAAGCCGGAAGGGTAACCCTGCTAACGACGTCGATCTCAAAACCTGCTTAAACAAAAGGGGTGCCGACAAAGGGCAAAGGAAAAAGAGGAGCGTCAGTACTGAGGCCAGTACACGGCGAGGCTAGAATTCGGCGGTCCTCGCCTACATAGGTATGGTGGACTGAAGCGGCAGCATGCACTAAACAACCTATAGAGACTCGATACAACTGGCGACAATCAGAGAGGGGTAATAAAGACCTATTCGGAACAACCTGATACTACCACCAATCAAACCCATCCTGGTGTTTCCCCCTCGAGACCAAACGAGGAAGTCAACCGAGGAACTCACACCGTTGGCAGTTTTATTTATTCAGTTATCGTTGCAGCAATTACTAGTCAGGTTTAGATAAACATCCTGATATAATAAGCAGTGGGCAATTTTAGTTAACCATTCCGTTATAGTTGCAACACTTACTAATCAGGTACAAATAGCATGAGATAACCCAAAAACCCAGCAGTTGTTGGTACTTTTATTTATCCATTCCGTTGTAGTTGCAATACTTACTAGTCAGGTACAATGGTCGCAAGCGACACCCAAACAAGCAATTGTTGGCAGTTTTATTTAGCCATTCCATTATAGTGAAGCTGCTTACTAGTCATTATCAAGTCAAATTTATAGCACTACTTTAGTTATAGTTGTCTATGATCGAGATACTGTGCTCCAAGTCGTCCATAACCGCGGACACGGCTTTCAGAAAGTTTTACCCGGCCGGGGTGCACAAATAGCAACACACACTCGATCAACCTCGGAAAAACCAAATCAAAACCCAACGAGGCCTTCACGACAAAGCAATCACCAGATTCAGAAATATTTCCGGGGGCCACCCCGTTGAATACACCCGCAACGAAGCTAGCTGACTCCGAGACGAACTGAAGGTTTGTGGGGCCGGCTGTAAGCGACTGGGAACCCAAAACTGGGCTTGTCGATACCGCGTAAACGGGTCACAATCCTAAACAGTACAGTGTGCTCCTCGCACAATCGTAAATAAAGCAGTAGCATGGCATAAGTACATGATAGTAAATAAAACCTCAAACTAGTTTGTGGCCTCAAGAAATAAGACGGAATCAAGCTCTGGCTCAGGGGGGTCCCATAATCCTCCCGGATGTGGATAGCGCGATAAATCAAGGAACAGGTATCAAGCACTCGGGGTCCTACGGGACACAAGTGGACGGTTAACAACCAAATAACATCTATTGCCCACCTGTGTCTCTGCTTACTTACTTCAATTTTAGTTGTTAAACAGTAAATAAAGTGAACGATAAGTAAAGCCATGATCATCTCCAACATCAAACATGCGGCCATACTCCAACAACTGTGGTACATGACGACACGCAACAGCACTTGAGCAAGCGACTACGACACGCAGGTCCAACTAGCTACCAAACCACAGGTAATAGGATGTGCCCAAGGCAATATAAGGCTGCAAGGAAATCACGGGTACGAAATCTAGAGCATCGCAACACAGGTAGCAATAGATCAACAGGAGGGAATAAATACTATAAAAGTAAGATAGGTAGAAAGGGGGAGATGCTCGCCTGAAAACATTGCCGAAGGTTCAACCGAAGATCGGGTCGACACTCGCATCAACTCAACGGCCTTATCCGCGAAGAAGCAAAACACTAGAATAAACACCGGATGCAATATTTAATACTACAGCAAAATATCGGGCATGATGCATGTATGATGTATGACATGGCGAATGTGCGATGCGATTGGGCAATATTAAGTGGAACCGGGGTCCCGACAATTAATTAGGTGGTTCATGTTGTTTAGCTACTCCGCAATTTAAATGTTGTTTTAACAAGGCAAGATATGACAACGGTTCGATGCACAAATTTAAATGAGGCCAATATAAGACTAGATTTGCCCGCATATGGGCCCCATATTTAATTATGAGGTGAATCGGCATAAGGCCCCCAAACCACATGATAGTATGCATGCAAGTTTGACAATTAAATATGCAACAATTTATATAGTTGACCATTTATAAAATAGGGTTCTCAGATAAGGGTCACACATTAGGGTTCGGCGAACTTGGGGTCCGGGGTTCGGGGTTCGGTCTCTGGGTTCAGGGTTCGACGGGATCGTTCTCGGACTCCGGAAGTAGTTCTTGGCGCACCCCGGAAGAAGGACTTGGTTGTGGCGTCGGGGGCACATCGGGTCCGGGTGGCAGCGGGTTGGGGGAGAGAGAGAGAGAGAGCTGTGGCCAGGGAGTGGGGTCGGGCTGTAAGAGGGAGAGGGTAGATGGGGCTGTGTGAGAAAGAGAGAGAGGGGGGAAAAGTCTGGGATTGATGAGGTGGCGGGGTGGGTAGGGATTGGGGCCAGGGGTGAGGTGGCGAGCTAGGATAGGTGGGTAGGATAGGATTGGGTGGGAATAGGATTTAGAGTTTGGGTGGACCGATTTTATTCTGGGGGTGGTCGATTGGGTCGGATCGGCCCGTTCGACTGCCCCCTAAAAATAATTAAATATTTTATTTATTTCAAACAGGGCTTTTGGCAAACCGATAGCAGACAAAACAAAATAATCCGGAGACCCGGGTTTGTGTTTGGAACATAGACGGGGCGTTTAGAAAACAAAATAGGTTTTTCCGAAAGTAGTTTTATGCAAGCAAATGGAAGATGATGACGATGCTCAGATGCAATGTGGCATGATGACATGAGCATGCGGTCATGATGATGCAATGCACAAAAACAACGCGATTTTCTAGTAGTGGTTTTGCGGGATGCCACAATTCGACACCACTAACAATGGATCTCGCCCTCGAGATCCGCCTCATGGTACCGGAAGGAAGGTCGGCGATCTGCATCTTCTCGCTTCGCGTAGAGCCTCGCGACACCACTAACAAGAGGTCGTTGTCCGTGATCGTCGAGAGAACACTCCGGAAACAAAAGGTCGAAGGTAGAGGTATCAACAAACAAAGCCACCTCTAGCTTCAATGGAAAGAGGGAACCGATGCATTCTCATCCACTTTAATGTACAAAAGCGAATAGAAGGGGTAGTCGGCATGGGGGCCAGTCCATCACGCACCCAAACTATTACTCTGCACAATCAGTAGAAAAGCGTGCAACCATTCTCGGAATCAGACTGAAGATCTCGATAATCGAGGTTCAGAAACAAAGGAGTGATGCAGACTCTGCATCGGATCTGGCGTAGATGATGTCGTCGCGTCGGAAAACACCGGAAGGCACGAGAAGGAACGAAGAGAAGTCCACCAGACGAAGGGTTCTTCGGATAGCATGAAGACCAGAGGTAGAAGCATCGTTACCAAAGGAAGAAGCGAAACCCTGAAGGTACGATGGAACCCAACCACGAGAAATCCTGTACTTGAAGAGAGAGAAGAGAGCGGATTCAAAACACGCAGAGGTGAGAGGAGAGCAGAAGAGGGGTAAGGAGTAAAATCAGACCTAATCAGAACTATCCAACCGATTTTACAAAAATAGTTTTGACACTCTACTTCGGTCGTTAGCTAGGTTATCCTACAGGCTGGACTTGTGGGGTATCACAACTGCTGGGCTCTGATACCACTCTGTAACACCCTCAGAATCGATCCTATGCAAGTTTCAGCGATTCCCGCCAAACCCGCATAGAAACGATTCAAAGGTGCCCACCAGGCACTTTCGTGCGGGTGGAAAACGAAGTAATAACATTACACAACAGTCCTCGATGGGACCCAAAGAACATATATATATATATACAACAGCGACTCAATGAGTCAAGAGCACAGATATAATATACAAAGATCCCAATCACCTTGAAAACAATACGGCGTCCGAGTACGGACAAGATGCAAATGGGGCTAAGAGCCCTGAAGAATAACCAATGGCGTCCATAACCCTGCCCAGGCCAAGCCGGAAGGGTAACCCTGCTAACGACGTCGATCTCAAAACCTGCTTAAACAAAAGGGGTGCCGACAAAGGGCAAAGGAAAAAGAGGAGCGTCAGTACTGAGGCCAGTACACGGCGAGGCTAGAATTCGGCGGTCCTCGCCTACATAGGTATGGTGGACTGAAGCGGCAGCATGCACTAAACAACCTATAGAGACTCGATACAACTGGCGACAATCAGAGAGGGGTAATAAAGACCTATTCGGAACAACCTGATACTACCACCAATCAAACCCATCCTGGTGTTTCCCCCTCGAGACCAAACGAGGAAGTCAACCGAGGAACTCACACCGTTGGCAGTTTTATTTATTCAGTTATCGTTGCAGCAATTACTAGTCAGGTTTAGATAAACATCCTGATATAATAAGCAGTGGGCAATTTTAGTTAACCATTCCGTTATAGTTGCAACACTTACTAATCAGGTACAAATAGCATGAGATAACCCAAAAACCCAGCAGTTGTTGGTACTTTTATTTATCCATTCCGTTGTAGTTGCAATACTTACTAGTCAGGTACAATGGTCGCAAGCGACACCCAAACAAGCAATTGTTGGCAGTTTTATTTAGCCATTCCATTATAGTGAAGCTGCTTACTAGTCATTATCAAGTCAAATTTATAGCACTACTTTAGTTATAGTTGTCTATGATCGAGATACTGTGCTCCAAGTCGTCCATAACCGCGGACACGGCTTTCAGAAAGTTTTACCCGACCGGGGTGCACAAATAGCAACACACACTCGATCAACCTCGGAAAAACCAAATCAAAACCCAACGAGGCCTTCACGACAAAGCAATCACCAGATTCAGAAATATTTCCGGGGGCCACCCCGTTGAGTACACCCGCAACGAAGCTAGCTGACTCCGAGACGGACTCAAGGTTTGTGGGGCCGGCTGTAAGCGACTGGGAACCCAAAACTGGGCTTGTCGATACCGCGTAAACGGGTCACGATCCTAAACAGTACAGTGTGCTCCTCGCACAATCGTAAATAAAGCAGTAGCATGGCATAAGTACAGGATAGTAAATAAAACCTCAAACTAGTTTGTGGCCCCAAGAAATAAGACGGAATCAAGCTCTGGCTCAGGGGGATCCCATAATCCTCCCGGATGTGGATAGCGCGATAAATCAAGGAACAGGTATCAAGCACTCGGGGTCCTACGGGACACAAGTGGACGGTTAACAACCAAATAACATCTATTGCCCACCTGTGCCTCTGCTTACTTACTTCAATTTTAGTTGTTAAACAGTAAATAAAGTGAACGATAAGTAAAGCCATGATCATCTCCAACATCAAACATGCGGCCATACTCCAACAACTGTGGTACATGACGACACGCAACAACACTTGAGCAAGCGACTACGACACGCATGTCCAACTAGCTACCAAACCACAGGTAATAGGATGTGTCCAAGGCAATATAAGGCTGCAAGGAAATCACGGGTACGAAATCTAGAGCATCGCAACACAGCTAGCAATAGATCAACAGGAGGGAATAAATACTATAAAAGTAAGATAGGTAGAAAAGGGGAGATGCTCGCCTGAAAACATTGCCGAAGGTTCAACCGAAGATCGGGTCGACACTCGCATCAACTCAACGGCCTTATCCGCGAAGAAGCAAAACACTAGAATAAACACCGGATGCAATATTTAATACTACGGCAAAAGATCGGGCATGATGCATGTATGATGTATGACATGGCGAAGGTGCGATGCGATTGGGCAATATTAAGTGGAACCGGGGTCCCGACAATTAATTAGGTGGTTCATGTTGTTTAGCTACCCCGCAATTTAAATGTTGTTTTAACAAGGCAAGATATGACAACGGTTCGATGCACAAATTTAAATGAGGCAATATAAGACTAGATTTGCCCGCATATGGGCCCCATATTTAATTATGAGGTGAATCGGCATAAGGCCCCCAAACCACATGATAGTATGCATGCAAGTATGACAATTAAATATGCAACAATTTATATAGTTGACCATTTATAAAATAGGGTTCTCGGATAAGGGTCACACATTAGGGTTCGGTGAACTTGGGGTCCGGGGTTCGGTCTCAGGGTTCAGGGTTCGACGGGATCGTTCTCGGACTCCGGAAGTAGTTCTTGGCGCACCCCGGAAGAAGGACTTGGTTGTGGCGTCGGGGGCACATCGGGTCCGGGTGGCAGCGGTTGGGGGGAGAGAGAGAGCTGTGGCCAGGGAGTGGGGTCGGGCTGTAAGAGGGAGAGGGTAGATGGGGCTGTGTGAGAAAGAGAGAGGGGGGGGGGGGAAAGTCTGGGATTGATGAGGTGGCGGGGTGGGTAGGGATTGGGGCCAGGGGTGAGGTGGCGAGCTAGGATAGGTGGGTAGGATAGGATTGGGTGGGAATAGGATTTAGAGTTTGGGTGGACCGATTTTATTCTGGGGGTGGTCGACTGGGTCGGATCGGCCCGTTCGACTGCCCCCCTAAAAATAATTAAATATTTTATTTATTTCAAACAGGGCTTTTGGCAAACCGATAGCAGACAAAACAAAATAATCCGGAGACCCGGGTTTGTGTTTGGAACATAGACGGGGCGTTTAGAAAACAAAATAGGTTTTTCCGAAAATAGTTTTATGCAAGCAAATGGAAGATGATGACGATGCTCAGATGCAATGTGGCATGATGACATGATCATGCGGTCATGATGATGCAATGCACAAAAACAACGCGATTTTCTAGTAGTGGTTTTGCGGGATGCCACACTGGAGGAATTGTTCCGTGGGCGAGTCTTGTACCATCCATAGCATCGGTCAAGATGGTGAGGAAATGTATTCACTTCGTGTTGCAAATATGTCATGTTGTATGCTCTACAACACTGCATTTCACATTATTTTTGGTACTTGCACATGCTATCGTTGGAACACCGATACTTGTGAGCTGATCACGTCATTGCAGTTTTAGTAGGCTATAGTCACGCGCACCTCAATTGTTTTGGGTACCAAAGATTATTTGATCTGTATGCTCACAACTTTTGAGTTTTTGTCATGTGGTACACATGGTATGTTGTAAATCTATTACCTCGTGTTGCAAAGATTATTTGATCCATAGCATCGGTAAAGATGATGAGCAAATCTATTCACCTCGTGCTGCAAATATGTCATGTGGTAATACACATGGTATGTTGTATGATCTACATCACCTGCAAAGAACATGCCACATTATTTCATATACTTGCACATGCTATGGTAGTAGGAACACTGAAAATTGCAGTTTGTGAACTGATCACGACATTCCTATTTTATGAGGACTTTTGGCGAGTGACGTAGTACATCTCAATTTCTGAGGGTATCAACGCTTATTTCACCTGTTAATTGTGAGAATACCCTATGTTTTTATTTTATACTTGGTGAATGGTAAACAGGTTTATAAAACTACTACTATCAAACGATATGACCTTGTTTCTGATGCTATGTAAGATTGTAAGTGTCGTTTGTTGATGTATCTCTTGCATATTTGAATCACGACGTAGGATAGATGTACATTAGTGATCCCCAAGGAAAACAATTAAGATATGGCGGATGCTACATGCTCCGCGCTAATTTAAGTGAAAGCTAGCGGCTCTTACTCTGTCGCCTCCCTCAACCGACAAGTTTGCTTACCTTGGTCTAGCCAATTGATTTGCACTGAGTGGTAGACCACTATTGAGAGCTATGTGTAATACTAATAGTTAGCTCTATGTGTATGTTACATGGCATGTGGATTTGGCTGCCCGATCCCATCTGCGCCCTTTATCCGCACTGGACATTTGCATGGTAACAATAAGTGGCATGGTTAACCAAACTTGGTAAAGTTTGGCCAAATATATAGAGACAACATGAACAACCACAATAAAAAAAATCATTGTTGTTAAACCTTTGATATATATTTACATATAGCATGCATCTTGGTATTGTGATATTGATATTGTTTCTCCCAGTTCATTGGGGCTGGCGCGTTAGCTTCTCCTTGCGATAGTAACTAACCACTAGCTCAGTTTCTCAACAAAAAATTTCTACTGTACTTGAGATATGTGTAATGTGTTTTGACATTGCTGACTTCCTGAACGACATGAACTAGACGTTGGGAGCGCGGCTCCGGCAGGGGAGTTCGTCCCGTGGCGCAACAGCGACCCCACCGCAGTGGTCGACGACAGCGTAGTGGTGCATTCCGGCGCTGTGATTGGCAAGGAGGTCGTTGTCGGGCCCGGCACCGTGGTCGGGCCTTTGGTCTCCGTGGGACACTCCACCAGGATCGGGTATGCTGTTTCTCCTGTTTGATCTTGGTGTTAGGGTAAATATCTGTTTAATTGTATTGATCGTTTTTGCTGCAAATGAGTTTGCTGAGTATATGTGCAGGTACAATGTTGTCTTGAGCAATTGTTCCGTGGGCAAGTCTTGTACCATCCATAATGGCGCTTGCATCGGTTAAGATGGTGAGCAAATTTATTCACCTAGTGTTGCAAATATGTCGTGCCGTACACTTGTTATGTTGTATGTTCTACATCACCTGCAAAGAACATGCCACATTATTTCAGATGCTTCCACATGCTATGGTAGGAACACCGAAAGTTGCAATTTGTGAACTGATCACGGCATTCCGGTTTTATGAGCACTTTTGGCTAGTGACATAGTACATCTCAATTTCTAGGGGGCATCAATGCTTATTTGGACTGTTAATTGTGAGAATTTACTTTGTTTTTCTTTTATACTTGGTGAATGGTAAACAGGTTTATAAAACTACTACTATCAAACGATATGACCTTGTTTCTGATGCTATGTAAGATTGTAAGTGTCGTTCGCTGATGTATCTCTTGCAGATTTGAATCATAACGTAGGATAGATGTACATTAGTGATCCCCAAGGAAAACAATTAAAATATGGCGGATGCTACATGCTCCACGCTAATTTAAGTGAAAGCTAGCGGCTCTTACTCTATCACCTCCCTCAACCGACAAGTTTGCTTACCTTGGTCCACTATTGAGAGCTATGTGTAATACTAATATAGCTCTATGTGTATGTTACATGGCATGTGGATTTGGCTGCCGATCCCATCTGCGCCCTTTATCCGTCACATGACATTTGCATGGTAACAATAAGTGGCATGGCTGACCAAACTTGGTAAAGTTTGGCCAAATATATAGATACAACATGAACAACCACAATAAAAAAATCATTCTTGTTAACCTTTGATATGTATTTACATATAGCATGCATCTTGGTATTGTAGATATTGATATTGTTTTTTATATAATTGGTCAAACTTTAGAAATTTAACTCCGATCTCTCTGTTAGGAATGGAGGGACACAAAGTACTGATGGGGAGGAGTGTGAGGCAATTTTACAATAATATAGAAGTCAACTTTTGCCTCTGTTAGGAATGGAGGAGCACCAAGTGATTTGTATGATCTGCCGAGATCCGTCGGTCAGAATCAACATATGATGCATGTTGGTTCTAATCTAGAATCAGTTGACTTACATTTTTCTATGCCAAACGTGTGCTGCTTACTAAAATCCATAGAAGGTCTGGAGCACGACGTAGGCTAGATAGACAATAGTTATCCCTAAGGAAAACAATTAAGATATGGCGCATGCTTCATGCTCTGCACTAATTTAAAGGAAATGATCTAGCAGCTCTTGCTCTATATATCGTCTCCCTCAATCTTCAAGTTTGCTTACCTAGTCTATCCAATTGATTTGCACTGACAGGTGGAACAATGTTGAGAGCTATGTGTAATACTAATAGTTAATGTTATGAGCATGTTATGTGGCATAGGGTCTTGGCTACCAAGACCACTTGCGCTCTTTATCCCGCACGGGGCATCTGCATGGGAACAAGTAGTGTCATGATCGACCAAACTTGGTAAAGCTTGGCCACTGACCACCTGACGAGTGATGGATAACTTCTTCAATTAGTGGAGGAGCATGTAGCAACTTGTACATGATCTCATCTGTATCTTCAACGTGCAATCGTACTTAACAAATGCTGCATGTTACGTGCTCCGTCGTCCCTATGCCCCAAGCGTTTGCTAGCTGCCTTCCTTAATCAGTCTATAAGTAGCAACTCCATAGCGTCCCTCCCTTCCACATCCTAGCCTCCCTTGCTTGAGAGTACTAGCTACTAGTAGCATCCCCACCGCTTCTAACCCTCTCACATCGATCTTACTTTGCTAGGACTGCTCCGTCGTTGATCCATGGCTATTTCCTATGTCAAGGTCGCCGTGGTTGCTTCCCTCTTCGCCGCGCTGGCCCTCGGCATGAGCCTGACGGCGGAAGCGGGTTGTGTAAGCGACTGCCTCCGCCTGCCTCGTGATGCTCCATTCGGGGGTTCCTCCTTCTGCTTATCGTCGAGATGCACCCCGGAGGAAAACATTTGCTATAATGGCTGCAACATCAAATCCGGGGCATGCCATACCAGTTGCCGTGCCGACGCAACATGCCATACTGACTGCGACAAGAAGCTTGATGCCTGCCATAAAGCTTGCTAGCTGATGCCGACTCTAGCTCCCTGTGCTTGGATGGCACGACCAAGACCCTTCTTTCGGTCTACTATTTGCTTGACATTGGTTATTCCATGAATTGTGTGTAATGTTTACGGCCAGTGTGGTCGGCAATAATATATATTGCATACTCTCTCAGATGGTTGGTCCGACATCTGTTGGGATGTCCATTTATTTTCTGTTGTGATGTGTGATAATGAGTGTTAATAAAGACATTCGGGTTGTTTACACTAGTAGAAAATAGACCTTTCGTTTTTAGCTGCCATAGTCTCTAGTCCCTGCCCTTTCTAGAACCGGAACTAGTGTGAGCACTAGTCCCGGTTTGGCCCTTCATCAACGGCTAGGAGGCCGCACCTGCCAAGTCCCTGTTCGTGGGGGACCTACAAACCGGGACTAGAGGGGTGCCCCCCCCCCAACGGCTAGAAGCCAGGAGACCTCTAGTCCCGACCTGTACTACAAACCGGGACTAGAGTCCACTAAATAGTCCCGGTTTGTACTACAGGCCGGGACTAGAGTGCTATATATTTCGTTGTGCCATGCAGCCCATGGCCATTGTTGAAACCGAGCTAACTCAAGTTCATTCCCAATTATTGTCCAAGGTTTGTCAAGATTTGGTGGCACCCATCAATCTAAGATTATAAAAGGTTTGCAACTTCATTCTTTTCATCTCTCATTGTTAGTTTAACTAAATGCTCTAGAAGTAGAGAGGGATTTCATGATTTAGAAGTAAAGAGAATTTTAGATATGTTATTTTAGGCAAATTTTGATTATGCAAAAAAGTTGAGTTGTGTAATTTTAGAGTTTTGGAGCTCAGAATTGAATAAGGTTTTCTCTGCTAGATCAATAATTAAAAGTCAACATTTTTTTATGTTAATAGTTTTGTCCAATTGAAATATTGGTGCATGTAAAATTATATATATATGTTGTTATGTTAACACTAAAATTTTATATATATTCCCTCAAGCTGGGTTTTTTTTGTCTACATTGATGATATCGTTATTGCTGGGTCTAGGTCTACTGCTGATCGGTTGGGGCAATCTCTCTCCAATACTTTTCCTATTAAGGATCTTGGCATGCTGAATTATTTTTTTGGACTTGAAACGTCTTACAATTCCGGGGCATGTCGCTGACTCAACGAAAGTATGCACTTGACCTTTTGCATCGAGTTAGTATAGAGCATTGTAATCCCACTTCCACTCCACTGGCGCCTACCACTAGTAGGGAAAACCCTACCGCCGGCTAACCAAAATGTCCTACCACCGATGAGTTCGGGCTCACCGGTGACCAACTCGACGGCGGTAAGGACACATCGCTGGCGTACTCCAAATTCGCCAGGGGTATTCTCTGTTATCGCTAGCGAATAATCTTATTCGCCGGGGGTAGCGCCCTTACTACCGATGCTTATCTCGTTTCATCGGGGATATTATGTACCAGAGCAAAAAAATAAAATAAGAAAATAGACAGAATACACATTATACAGGATAATGACAGCAAAATATATATTAACACAGTAAACAGTAGCTGTATACACAAGGTGTTTAATATAGCTAGCTAGGACATTGGTTCCTAGGATTTTCTAGAGTTCACTCATATATTCACCCTCGTCGGAAGAGTCGGGACAAAAGCAAGTCGTGCACCGCAAGGGATTGACAGAGTAAAATCATAGGACAGAAAAATTAGTCATGATTTATGTTACATTCTCCACATAAATTTCAGAGAATATACCGTCTCATTCAAAAATAAAGAACTTGTGCGAGTCACTTTAAATGGCTAACACCAAAGTTCCAAGGGAGTGGTACGGTAATCTTCTTGTCCATGCAATGCCAAAGTAAGTAAACACAGTTATAAAGTAAACATGGTAATAAAGTAACTACGTAGCACAAATAAAACATCAGAAAGTCTAGCAGGATAAGTAAGGGTTAATTATTTGTTTGCCACTAGAGACGTACATGTACTTAGTTTTACCACTAGGCCAAAATCATGCTCAGTTTTACCACTGCTTCGAGCGCACCAACTCGTTCCGTCCATGTTGACGTTTCCGCCAGGTCAACGTTCTTGACTCGACCCTTACAGGTGGGACCGGCGGAGACGCATATCCTTTCAAAATCGGACCGTTGTTGATTGTGGGGTCCAGTACATATCTGTTGGCCGCATTCGTTTAAACCGATAGAACACACCACATGAGCTCGCGGCGTTGAGAAGAAATTGGAGGCGGGGGACGGGTTTGGAGGCGCGGGACGGGGTTGGAGCTCGCAGCGGTGAGCAGGAATCGAGCTCCATGTCTTTCGCAAGCTCCCGCGCCACCTGGCGGTTCGAGAATTCGGCGCGCATGGAGATGTCGATCTTCCTCTGTCCGTAGTGCCGGGCTTGTGTTGATCGGAGGCTTTCGCGCACCATGAATAACACCAATCATCCGTTCTACGTGTGCAGCCTGAATGGGGTAAGAGATGCACATTTTTACTATTTTCGTGGTCGGGATCCTTGAGCAATTCGGTTTTTCCTTTGATCTGTTTGGTGTGATTGCAGGTGAAATGCCTTTTCCTTTGGGTCGATGATCTAGCCCAGACACTGATGAATGAGCTCGTAGAAGAGCGCGGAGAAAGGTTGCCTATCTTGCCACAGACGGCAGCGGCCCGCAGCGCGAGCTCCGGCCGAATAGGTGGAGGACGGAGCACTCATTGACAGAGAGGTAGAGCTAAGTAGGGTGAATGACAAGATTAGGAAGCTCGAAGATCAATCACAAATTTGCAATTACATTTGGGCATTTGTAGGTGGTATGGTAATTGCACCGGACGTAATGTTGAAATTGTATGGGAAGGCAGGAATTTGGGATGAATTTCTAAGCGTCCCAAGCATTTGACGTTGATTTGCATTTTCAAGTGGATTTAAACCAACAGGCTAAAATCAGATATGTAAAAGAAACCTCAAAAGAAAATGGCAGAACTGCCTAGTAGGCAGGGATCCGAGGGTTGTTGGGCCGGAGAGGGCGAATCCATCCCACACGGGGTCAACGCGCGCGGGAGCCAGGCGGAGCCTAGCGGTCAGTAACGCGCGACACCGAAGGGGTACGCGCGGATCTGAACCTCAAGATTAGAGCGAGATGGACTGCCGGGACGCGTCGTCGTCCTCGGGATGGACGCGACAAAGACCAAACCCTAGTGGCGGTCGGGGAGCGGCGAGGAGCCCGTCTGAGGCGCGAGAGGGGCCGAGGAAGCGACGAGGCGACGCGGTCCATGACGGCGACTCCAGTGGTAGGCGGCATGACGTGTGTATCGGGGTGCGTCTTGTAATCGAACCCACGGCAACATGGTTTGGTAGCGTGAATGGTTGTGCTGGTAACCGATGGTGAGTTTGTGATTTGGTTCAGGGTTTAAAACGCATCTCGTGTTTGTGATTTTCAACACACATAAATATCATTTGGGCACGAACATTTTTCAACACAAAACTTATTTATCTTGAGTACCCATTTATCTTTGGGCACTTTAACACACCATGCATTTTAATAACTTGATGATGAGAAGGTACTGCTTGTTACTCTCGGTTTTTATTTGTAAAGGTTTTTATCGTGTTTACCCTCTAGTTATAAACATGTAAATGTTTTTATCGTGTTATAAACACGTAACACATAAAGGTTTTTATCATGTTTATTTATAGACTACCTTATTCTTTAGCCCCTAATAAAGACTAGTTTTATCATGTTTATTTGTAGACTAGGTTTAGTGTTTATTTGTAGACTAGCTTGATAATAAACACGTCTACTACTTGTTACACTTTGCTAGGACTGCTCCGTCGTTGATCCATGGCTATTTCCTATGTCAAGGTCGCCGTGGTTGCTTCCCTCTTCGCCGCGCTGGCCCTCGGCATGAGCCTGACGGCGGAAGCGGGTTGTGTAAGCGACTGCCTCCGCCTGCCTCGTGATGCTCCATTCGGGGGTTCCTCCTTCTGCTTATCGTCGAGATGCACCCCGGAGGAAAACATTTGCTATAATGGCTGCAACATCACATCCGGGGCATGCCATACCAGTTGCCGCGCCGACGCAACATGCCATACCGACTGCGACACGAAGCTTGATGCCTGCCATAAAGCTTGCTAGCTGATGCCGACTCTAGCTCCCTGTGCTTGGATGGCACGACCAAGACCCTTCTTTCGGTCTACTATTTGCTTGTCATCGGTTATTCCATGAATTGTGTGTAATGTTTACAAGCCAGTGTGGTCGGCAATAATATATATTGTATACTCTCTCAGCTGGTTGGTCCGCCATCTGTTGGGATGTCCGTTTATTTTCTGTTGTGATGTGTGATAATGGTGTTAATAAAGACATTCGGGTTGTTTACACTAGTAGAAAATAAACCTTTCGTTTTTAGCTGCCATGGTCTCTAGTCCCGGCCCTTTCTAGAACCGAGACTAGCGTGAGCACTAGTTCCGGTTCGACCCTTCATCAACGGCTAGGAGGCCGCACCCGCCTAGTCCCTGTTCGTGGGGGACCTACAAACTGGGACTAGAGGGGTGCCCCTCCCCCCCCCCCCCCCCCACAACGACTAGAAGCCAGGAGACCTCTAGTCCCGGCTTGTACCACATACCGGGACTAGAGTCCACTAAATAGTTTCGGTTTGTAGTACATGCCGGGACTAGAGTGCTATTTATTTCGTTGTGCCATGCAACCCATGGCCATTGTTGAAACAGCTAACTCAAGTTCATCCCCAATTATTGTCCAAGGTTTGTCAAGATTTGGTGGCACCCATCAATCTAAGATTATAAAAGGTTTGCAACTTCATTCTTTTCATCTCTCATTGTTAGTTTAACTCAATGCTCTAGAAGTAGAGAGGGATTTCATGCTTTAGAAGCAGAGAGAATTTTAGATATGTTATTTCAGGCAAATTTTGATTATGCAAAAAAGTTGAGTTGTGTAATTTTAGAGTTTTGGAGCTCAGAATTGAATAAGGTTTTCACTGCTAGACAATAATTAAAAAGTCAACATTTTCTTATGTTAATAGTTTTGTCCAATTGAAAAATTGGTGCATGTAAAATTATATATATATGTTGTTATGTTAACACTAAAATTTTATATATATATTCCCTCAAGCTGGGTTTTTTTGTCTACATTGATGATATCGTTATTGCTGGGTCTATCTCTACTGCTGATCGGTTGGGGCAATCTCTCTCCAATACTTTTCCTATTAAGGATCTTGGCATGCGGAATTATTTTTTTAGACTTGAAGCGTCTTACAATTCCGGGGCATGTCGCTGACTCAACGAAAGTATGCACTTGACCTTTTGCATCGAGTTAGTATAGAGCATTCTAATCCCACTTCCACTCCACTGGCGCCTACCACTAGTAGGGAAAACCCTACCGCCGGCTAACCAAAATGTCCTACCGCCGATGAATTCGGTCTCACCGGTGACCAACTTGACGGCGGTAAGGACACATCGCTGGCCTACTCCAAATTCGCCGGGGGTATTCTCTGTTATCGCTAGCGAATAATCTTATTCGCCGGGGGTAGCGCCCTTACTACCGATGCTTATCTCGTTTCATCGGGGATATTATGTACCAGAGCAAAAAAATAAAATAAGAAAATAGACAGAATACACATTATACAGGATAATGACAACAAAATACATATTAACACGGTAAACAGTAGCTGTATACACCAAGTGTTTAATATAGCTAGCTAGGACATTGGTTCCTAGGATTATCTAGAGTTCACTCATATATTCACCCTCGTCGGAAGAGTCGGGACAAAAGCAAGTCGTGCACCGCAAGGGATTGACAGAGTAAAATCATAGGACAGAAAAATTAGTCATGATTTTCATTGAATATATTCACCCTCAAGAGGCAATAATAAAGTGGTTATTATCATATCTTCATGCTTGATAAATGTTTACATACCATGCTATAATTGAATTAATCGGAAACATTAATACTTGTGTGATTTGTAAACATAAAAGAGTCCCTAGTAAAGCCTCTTGTTAAACTAGCTTGTTGGTTAATATATGATCATGGTTTCCTGATCATGAACATAGAATATGTTATTAACAACAGGGTCATATCATTAGAAGAATGATGTGATGGACATAATCCTATAGTTAAGTGTAGCATAAAGATCAAGTCATTTAATATAGTTCATTTTCTCTATGCTTTCTGATACATAGTAACCTAATTCCTTCGACCATGAGATAATGCTAATCACCATCACCGGAAGGATGCTTTGATGACATCAAACACCACACCGTAACTGGGTGGCTATAAAGGTGGCATTGAGTGTTTGGAAAGTATGCGTTGAGGCACATGGATCAAGAGTGGGATTTGTCCATCCATATGACGGATAGATATAATCTGGGCCCTCTCGGTGGAATGTCATCCAATTAGCTTGCAAGCATGTGACTGGCTCACAAGGGATCACATATCATGGGAACGAGAAAAGAGTACTTATCGGTAACGAGGTTGAACTAGGAATGCAGAGATACTGACGATCAAAACCTCGGATAAGTAAACTATCGTGATACAAAGGGAAATTGGCATCGTATGTAAGTGGTTCATTCGATCGCAAAGTAATCGTAGAAATATGTGGGAGCCATATGAATTTCCAGATTCCTCTATTGGTTATTGATCGAAGAAGTGTCTCGGTCATGTCCGCATAATTCACGAACCGTAGGGAGACACACTTAAGGATTCGATGTTGTTGAGTAGTTATGGAATGATGAGTAAAAGATCGAATGTTGTTCGGAGTCTCGGATGGGATCCGGGATATCACAAGGAGATCCGGAATGGTCCGGAGAATAAGATTCATATAAGGAAAGTCCTGTTTCTTAGTTGGGGAATGATTCCGGTGTTTTCACCAGGAATGTTCTAGATGAAAGGAATATGCCCGAGAGGCAATAATAAAGTGGTTATTATCGTATTTCTTGATTATGATAAATGTTTATTTTGCATGCTATAATTGTATTAATACGGAAACGTTAATACATGTGTGTTTAATAAACAAACAAAAAGTTCCTAGTTATGCCTCTCTCATAAACTAGCTCGTTGATTAACAAGATGATCAAGGTTTCCTGATCATGGACATTGGATGTTGTTAATAACGGGATCACAACATTAGTGTAATGGTGTGATGAACATTCATCCGAAGTATAGCATTATGATCAAAGTCATTGAGTTTATCTTGCTATAACAACTTACGAAGTGATCGTAATCCTTAGACCATGAGATCATGTCAATCACTAACACCGGAAAAGTTTCTTGATAACATCAAACGTCACACCGTAACAGGGTGATTATAAAGATGGATTCAGAAGTAATAAAGTGTTATGTTGAGGCTCATGGATCGAGAGTGGAATTTGTTCATCCCGATGACAGATAGATATACTCTGGGCCCTCTCGGTGATATCACATTGATTAGCTTGCAAGCAAGTGATTTGATCACTAGAATGTTATATCACGGGAACGAGAAAAGAGTGCATGTCAGTAACGAGATCAAACTAGGTATGGATATACTGATGATCGAATCTCGGACATGTAATATATTGCGAAACAAAAGGATTAAGATGGTTCCGACGATCACAAGAAAGTCATCGTTGAATGTGTGGTAGTCAGTATGGGTCTCCAGATCCCGCTTCTGATTATTGATCCGAGAGGGGTCTCGATCATGTCCGCATTATTCGCGAACTGTAGGGTGACACAAGCGCAGGAATTTATTTCACTAGATACCGAAATAGGTTTTCGGGTGAAATTGCATAAAGTGGTTATGCATGTGAAATAGAATTCTAGCAAGGGGTTATTTATGAATGTTTGTCATTAAATTAATTGACAAAATTCTGAATAAAATAAAAGAGGTCTATTTAATGAGAGTTTGCATTAAATTTGGTGGAAATTTAATGGGAATTTGAGTGGGTTTTTGAGTGGAGGGAATTGAAAGGCATTTGAGTGAGTGGAGTGTCCACCCACATAAATGTGGAAGAGGTGGGGGCAGCCCCATGGCTGGGCGCATGGCCCCTTGGGTGCCCCCCTCTCCCTATAAAAGGAGCCCCCCTCCCTCTCTCTCACTCACACCTCCTGGTGAAGGATCTCTCTCCCCCTCTAGAATTTATCCCCCATGGTCTCGGACTAGCGAGATACATGTTCCCGGTGGTTATTTGACAAGAAAGATTTGTGCTTCCGCTGCATCGCTGGAGCGAGGAGGCGGAGGTTGCTCGGTGCCTCGAACGTGTGTGCGAGCACGGATGCGCTGCTTTTTTGCGGCGCTAGGACTTCCTCTCGATCTTGAGATCGGCAAGAGATCGTCTACATCAACCACAAGTTTGGACTCGTTAAGCTTTGTCGGTCTTCAAGGGTATGTTCTCTAAAGATATACATCCGCCCGTTGTTTGTATCTAGTAGATAGATCTTGGTACATAGTTGTTCCCATCGTAGGAAAAATTTTGTTTTCTATGCTGCGAACCCTACAGTGGTATCAGAGCCGGATCTATGCATAGATACTTTGCACGGGTAGTACACATATGAGTATGTGGGCGATGATGATCATTTTATTGCTTCTTAGTTGTACTTTGGATATTGGTGGCATAGTGGGATGAAGCGGCCCGGACAAACTTTACATGTCCTCGCACATGAGACCTGTTCCACGCTTGACATGCAACTAGTTTTGCATAAGTGGCTAGCGGGTGTCTGTCTCTCCTACTATAGTCAATATCTAATTTGCAACGAGTTGTCAACAATTTGGTTATCCTCGTTGTGGTTCATGTTCGTAGGTAAGAACGGTTCTATCTTCAAAAGCCCTAAGCCACGTAAAGCTTGCAATGGATAAATTAGAAGCGTCTAGTTTAGATTGTTGCTGGGCTAGTGTTATGATATGGTGATGTTGTAAGTAGAAGTATGAGATGATACTCTTACAACACACATAGCGTGTAAGTTCCATAGACCTTGGCTATATATTTCGTTGTGCCATGCAGCCCATGGCCATTGTTGAAACCGAGTTAACTCAAGTTCATCCCCAATTATTGTCCAAGGTTTGTCAAGATTTGGTGGCACTCATCAATCTAAGATTATAAAAGGTTTGCAACTTCATTCTTTTCATCTCTCATTGTTAGTTTAACTCAATGCTCTAGAAGTAGAGAGGGATTTCATGCTTTAGAAGTAGAGAGAATTTTAGATATGTTATTTTAGGCAAATTTTGATTATGCAAAAAAGTTGAGTTGTGTAATTTTAGAGTTTTGGAGCTCAGAATTGAATAAGGTTTTCTCTGCTAGATCAATAATTAAAAAGTCAACATTTTTTTATGTTAATAGTTTTGTCCAATTGAAAAATTGGTGCATGTAAAATTATATATGTGTTGTTATGTTAACAATAAAATTATATATATATATTCCCTCAAGTTGGGTTTTTTTGATGATATCGTTATTGCTGGGTCTAGATCTACTGCTGATCGGTTGGTGCAATCTCTCTCCAATACTTTTCCTATTAAGGATCTTGGCGTGCTGAATTATTTTTTTGGACTTGAAGCATCTTATAATCCCGGGGCATGTCGCTGACTCAATGAAAGTATGCACTTGACTTTTGCATCAAGTCAGTATAGAGCATTGTAATCCCACTTCCACTCCACTGGCGCCTACCACTAGTAGGGAAAACCCTACCGCCGGCTAACCAAAATATCCTACCGCCGACGAGTTCGGGCTCACCGGTGACCAACTCGACGGCGGTAAGGACACATCACTGGCGCACTCCAAATTCGCCGGGGGTATTCTCTGTTATCGCTAGCGAATAATCTTATTCGCCGGGGTAGCGCCCTTACTACCGATGCTTATCTCGTTTCATCGGCGATATTATGTACCAGAGCAAAAAAATAAAAAAAAAATAGACAGAATACACATTATATAGGATAATGACATCAAAATACATATTAACACAGTAAAGAGTAGCTGTATACACCAAGTGTTTAATATAGCTAGCTAGGACATTGGTTCCTAGGATTATCTAGAGTTCACTCATATCTTCACGCTCGTCGGAAGAGTCGGGACAAAAGCAAGTCGTGCACTGCAAGGGATTGTAAGATCACAGGACAGAAAAATTAGTCATGATTTTCATTGAATATATATATATATATATATATATATATATATATATATTTACATTCTCCACATGAATTTCAGAGAATACACCGCCTCATTCAAAAATAAAGAACTTGTGCGAGTCACTTTAAATGGCTAACACCAAAGTTCCCAGGGAGTGGTACGGTAATCTTCTTGTCCATGCAATGCCAAAGTAAGTAAACATAGTTATAAAGTAAACATAGTAATAAATTAAGTATGTAGCACAAATAAAACATCAAAAAGTCTAGCAGGATAAGTAAGGGTTATTTATTTGTTTGCCACTAGAGACGTATACCACTAGGCCAAAATCGTGATCAGTTTTACCACTGCTTCGAGCGCACCAACTCGTTCCGTCCATGTTGACTTTTCCGCCAGGTCAACGTTCTTGACTCGGACCTTACAGGTGGGACCGGCGGAGACGCATATCCTTTCAAAATCGGACCGTTGTTGATTGTGGGGCCCAGTACATATCCGTTGGCCGCATTCGTTTAAACCGACAGAACACACCACATGAGCTCGCGGCGTTGAGAAGAAATTGGAGGCGGGGAACGGTTTGGAGGCGCGGGACGGGGTTGGAGCTCGCAGCTGTGAGAAGGAATCGAGCTCCATGTCTTTCGCAAGCTCCCGCGCCACCTGGCGGTTCGAGAATTCAGCGCGCTTGGAGATGCTGATCTTCCTCTGTCCGCAGTGCCGGGCTTGTGTTGATCGGAGGCTTTCGCGCACCATGAAGAACACCAATCATCCGTTCTACGTGTGCAGCCTGAATGGGGTAGGAGATGCACATTTTAACTATTTCTGTGGTCGGGATCCTTGAGCAATTCGGTTTTTCCTTTGGGTTGATGATCTAGCCCAAACGCTGATGAATGAGCTCGTAGAAGGGCACGGAGAATGGTTGCCTATCTTTCTACAGATGAAATGGCGGGAAGAAAAATGGCAGGAAGAAATGGCGGGAAGAAACTTGGGTTTAGGGTTTTGTGAAGGTTTTTTCGAGCATCGTTAGAACTTGCATTGGATCTCTGAAGAAACCACATATTGCGAGTCTAAAAATGATTTTTTTCAAAAAATCACGGGTGTTAGATCATGTACCTGTAGTACAAACTAGACCCACTTCCTGCCGATTCGGCAGACATTTGTCCTTTTTACCCGGAATGGACGAAAAGGTTTAAGATGTCCCGGTTGGGAGATAGTCCATGTAAGGTGGTCTAGTATTTTTAGAAAAATGGGACGGTAGCATTCTGAAACAGCATTTTGATGGTTACTTCACAAAACGATCCATTTTTTGCGCTCGGAAGATGGAAAATGGCTTGATCATTTGGACCGAAAGCCATGAAACCTTGAACATGATAGGTTCATCTTTAGTCCCGGTTGGAGGGATTTCGGCAGGCTGGGCCAGACAGCACTAATGATAGGGGTGAGTGTCGACATTATGTCGTGCGACGTGTACCTTGTCCCGGATGGTGTCACCAACCGGGACTAAAGATGAACCTTTTAGTCCCGGTTGGAGACACCAACCGAGACAAAACACGAGTCAGCACTAATAATAGGGGTGAGTGTCGACATTATGTCGTAAGTGTCGACACTATGCCGAGCTGCTTGTACTATAAATAGGCATCCTTGTGAGTCCAGTCCTCTAGCCAGATTGAGGCATCTCCAATATGGTTTTCGAGAGCAGGGACACCACTACGACAAGTTTCAGGGAGATGCCGCCGGATCCCAGTCCTCCGGCATCTCCAAGAAACTGGTCATAGAGGCACTCCCTAATATGTGAAATTAGTTAGCTCCCAGGTGTATTGATCTAGTTAGAGAAGTTACAAGATGCAAGATGGTGTGCGAGAGCAGGGACACCACCACGACCAGTTTTAGGGAGATGCCGCCGGATCCCAGTCCTCCGGCATCTCCAAGAAACTGGTCATAGAGACACTCCCTAATATGTGAAATTAGTTAGCTCAAAGGTGTATTGATCTAGTTAGAGAAGTTACAAGCTGCAAGATGGTGTGCGAGAGAAGGGACACCACTACGACCAGTTTCAGGGAGATGTCGCCGGATCCCAGTCCTCCGGCATCTCCAAGAAACTGGTCATAGAGGCACTCCCTAATATGTGACCACGCGCGTTTGGAGATCAGATCTTAATGGTAAGTACGAATCAGGACAACTTCTTCATAGTTCGGGAAAGTCGTTCTATGAATCGGGACCAAAGGCCCCCTTTAGTCCCGGTCCAGCCACAAAACGGGACTAACACTCAAGACATTTATTAATATTAAAAACCGACACTACAAAACCGGGACTAAGGCCCCCTATATATAGTCTCGGTCAAGCCACAAACCGGGACTAACACTCAATACATTTATTAAACTTGGAAAATTACAAACATCATAAGATATCCTTCACAAAATGAGCTATCATGTCTCATGACATTTAGGTTCACAATATGCAGCCGACCGAACAGACATGAACTAGAGGTACACAATATGAGCATGAACTTCTTGGCATATGTCCTTCCTTATGATTGCTTCAGACGTAACCATGGAGCATCTTCTTTACTTAATGGAATGCTTGGATCAGTTTTCACTGTTGTAGGGTTCGCAACATAGAAAACAAAAAATTTCCTACGATGGGAACTATGTACCAAGATCTATCTACTAGATACAAACAACGGGCGGATGTATATCCGTAGAGAACATACCCTTGAAGACCGACAAAGCTTAACAAGTTCAACTCGTGGTTGATGTAGACGATCTCTTGCCGATCTCAAGATCGAGAGGAAGTCCTAGCACCGCAAATCAGCAGCGCATCCGTGCTCGCACACACGTTCGAGGCACCGAGCAACCTCCGCCTCCTCGCTCCAGCGATGCAGTGGAAGCACAACTCTTTCTTGCCGAATAGCCACCGGGAACATGTATCTCGCTAGTCCGAGACCATGGGGGATAAATTCTAGAGGGGGAGAGAGATCCTTCACGAGGAGGTGTGTGAGACAAGTGAGGAGGGGGGCTCCTTTTATAGGAGGAGGGGGGCACCCAAGGGGTGGCCGCCGGCCATGGGGGGCAGCCCCCTCCCCTCCTTCATTCATGTGGGTGGACACTCGACTCACAAAATGCCCTTTAAATTTCCTCCACTCCAAAGTCCACTCAAATTCCCATTAAATTTCCACCAAATTTAATGCAAACTCTCATTAAATAAAACTCTTTTATTTTATTCAGAATTTTGTCAATTACTTTAATGACAAACATTCACAAATAACCCCTTGCTAGAATTCCATTTCACATGCATAACCACTTTATGCAATTTCACCCGAAAATCTGTTTCGGTATCTAGTGAAATAAATTCCTGCGCTTGTTCATTCTTTCGGCATGAAACTTTTGCTCCAATTGGATGTCGGTGTCTCTTAAGTGTGTCAACCTACGGTTCGTGAATAATACGGATATGATCGAGACCCCTCTCGGATCAATAATCATAAGCGGGATCTGGAGACCCATACTGACTCCCACACATTCAACGATGATTTTCTTGTGATCGTCGGAACCTTTTATGCTAGTATCTTAATCCCTTTGTTTCACGATATATTACATGTCCAAGATTCGATCATCAGTATCTCCATACCTAGTTTGATCTCGTTACCGACATGCACTCTTTTCTCGTTCCTGTGATATAACATTCTAGTGATCAAATCAGTTGCTTGCAAGCTAATAAATGTGATATCACCGAGGGGGCCCAGAGTATATCTATCCGTCATCGGGATGAACAAATTCCACTCTCGATCCATGAGCCTCAACATAACACTTTATTAGTTCTGAATCCATCTTTATAATCACCATGTTACGGTGTGACGTTTGATGTTATCAAGAAACTCTTCCGGTGTTAGCGATTGACATGATCTCATGGTCTAAGGATTAGGATCACTTCGTAAGTTGTTATAGCAATATAAACTCAATGACTTTGATCGTAATGCTATACTTCAGATGAATGTTCATCACATCATTGCACTAATGTTGTGATCCCGTTATTAACAACATCCAATGTCCATGATCAGGAAACCTTGATCATCTTGTTAATCAACGAGCTAGTTTATGAGAGAGGCATAACTAGGAACTTTCTGTTTGTTTATTATACACACATGTATTAACGTTTCCGTATTAATACAATTATAGCATGCAAAATAAACATCTATCATATACTTGGAATACACATAATAAACACTTTATTATTGCCTCTCAGGACATATTCCCTTCACTGTGAAGGGCGGAATTTCATCAAACTTATTATAATCTTCTGACATGTCTGTCTTGTCCTTGATTCCCACGATGTTTCTTTTTCCTGAAAGAACTATGTGACGCTTTGGCTCATCATATGATGTATTCGTTTGCATATTTTTTCTTTTTTTGGTCTGGAGGACATGTCCTTCACGTAGAAAACCTGAGACACATCATTGGCTAGGACGAATGGTTCATCTCTATAACCAAGATTGTTGAGATTCACTGTTGTCATTCCGTACAACTGGTCTATCTTTACCCCTTCCCCATTCAAGTTGACCCATTTGCAGCGAAACAAAGGGACCTTAAAAGAGACTCCATAGTATAGTTCCCATATCTCCTCTATGTAACCATAGTATGTGTCCTTTTGCCCATTCTCGTCTGTTGCATCAAAGCGGGCACCACTATTTTGGTTGGTGCTCTTTTTATCTTGGGCGATCGTGTAGAATGTATTCCCATTTATTTCATACCCTTGGGAATTCAATATAGTAGAAGATGGTGACGCGGCCAACAAGTATAACTGATCTCCAACAGTGGTGTCATTCAAGAGATGTGTCCGCATCCAACCACCGAAAGACTTCATGTGTTCATCTGTAATCCATGAGTCAGGCTTCCCCGGGTTTTTGGAGCGTACAATATTCTTGTGTTCCTCGATATATGGAGCTGCCAAGGTGGAATTATGTAGAACTGTGTAGTGTGCTTTAGTGAAAGAATCCTCGTCCCTACATATCATTGCTTTCTTTCCCAGCGTGCCTTTTCCACTTAGTCTTCCCTTATGCCGCGAGTCAGAAACACCAATCGGCTTAAGGTCAGGAATAAAGTCAACACAAAACTCAATGACCTCCTCTGTTCCATATCCCTTGGAGATGCTTCCTTCTGGTCTAGCACGGTTATGAACATATTTCTTTAAGACTCCCATGAACCTCTCAAAGGGGAACATATTGTGCAGAAATACATGACCGAGAATGGCAATCTCTTCCACTAGGTGAACCAGGAGATGCGTCGTAATATTGAAGAAGGATGGTGGGAATACCAACTCATAACTAACAAGACATTGTACCACATCCTTCTGTAACCTTGGCAGAATATCTGGATTGATTACCTTCTGCGATATTGCATTGAGGAATGCACACAACTTCACAATGGGTACTCGAACATTTTCCGGTAGAATCCCCCTCAATGCAATCGGAAGCAACTGCATCATAATCACGTGACAGTCATGAGACTTCAGGTTTTGGAACTTTTTCTCTGCCATATTTATTATCCCCTTTATATTAGATGAGAAGCCAGACGACATCTTGATACTGTAAAGGACTTCAAAAAATATTTCCTTCTCTGCTTTGGTAAGAGCATAGCTGGCACGACTTTAGTGACGCCCTTTATCCATCTTGTTCTGTGTATGCATGTTCTTTGGGTCTTTCATAATTTGTTGGTCCTCCCGTGCTTCTGGTGTATCTTTTGTCTTCCCATACACGCCTAGGAATCCTAGCAGGTTCACGCAAAGATTCTTCGTCATGTGCATCACGTCGATTGAAGAGCGAACACGTAGGACTTTCCAATATGGCAGGTCCCAAAATATAGATTTCTTCTTCCACATGAGTGCGTGTCCTGTAGCGACGTCGTTCGGAACTGATTGACCGCCGGGACCCTTTCCAAAGATTACTTCTATGTCCTTGATCATATCAAATACATCATCACCAGCAGGGAGTTCAGGCTTCTTCCGGTGATCTGCCTCACCTTTGAAATGCTTGCCTTTCTTTCTCACGGGATGATTGGTCGGAAGAAGTCGTCGATTCACCAGGTACACAACCTTCTTGCATTTATGCAAATATGTACCTTCAGTCTTATCTAAACAGTGCGTGCATGCCTTATATTCCTTGTTTGTCTGTCCTGAAAGGTTACTAAGAGCAGGCCAATCATTGATGGTTACGAAAAGCAACCCTCGTAGGTCAAATGGCTCCTGTTTGTTCTCATCCCACGCATGTACATCTGGTTTGACCCACAGCTGTAAGAGTTCTTCAACTAATGGCCTAAGGTACACATCAATGTTGTTGCCCGGTTGCTTCAGGCCTTGGATGAGCACTGGCATCATAATGAACTTACGCTTCATGCACAACCAAGGAGGAAGGTTGTAGATACATAGAGTCACGGGCCAGGTGCTGTGACTGCAGCTCTGCTCCCCAAAAGGATTCATGCCATCCGTACTTAGACCAAACCATAAGTTCCTTGCGTCACCTGCAAAGTCCGGGAAGTCTCTCTCGATTTTTCTCCACTATGACACATCAGCAGGGTGTCTCAACTTCCCGTCTTTCTTACGGTCTTCTTTGTGCCATCGCAACAACCTATCATGCTCTTTGTTTCTGAACATGCGTTTCAACCTTGGTATTATAGGAGAATACCACATAACCTTAGCAGGAACCCTCTTCCAGAGGGGCTCTCCCTCAACATCACCAGGGTCATCTCGTCTGATCTTATACCGCAATGCATTGCATACCGGGCATTTATCTAAATTCTCATACTCCTTACCGCGGTAGAGGATGCAGTCATTAATGCATGCATGTATCTTCTGCACATCTAATCCTAGAGGACAGAGAGTCTTCTTTGCTTCGTAGGTACTCTTGGGAAGTTCGTTATGTTTTGGAAACTTCGGCTTCATTATTTTCAGCATCTTTTCAAATGAGGAGCCAGTTAGACCACACTCTTCCTTCCATCGCAGCAATTCTAGTGTGGTACCGAGCTTTGTGCTGCCATCTTCATAATTTGGGTATAACAATTTCTTGTGATCTTCTAACATGCCCTCTAACTTCAACTTCTCATTTTCTGTTTCATAGTCTCGCTTTGCATCACAAATGACCCTACCAAGTTCATCAGCGGGCTCATCTGATGCCCGTTCTTCACCTCCTTCCTCTTCATTGTCTTCCATTGCACTATCACTGTATTCAGGAAACACATGATGATAGTTGTTATCATCATGTTCTTCTTCATCGTCTTCCATCATAACCCCTCTTTCCCCGTGCTTGGTCCAGCAATTATAGTTGGGCATGAAACCTTTCATAACCAGATGACCGCGAATGATTTTCGAGGAAGAGTACTCCTGGTTGTTCCACATTGAACACATGGACAACGTATAAAACCATTCTATTTGTTTGTCGTAGCCACATCGATAAATTTATCCACGCCTTTAATGTACACGGGTACATGCCGGTCACCGTACATCTATTCCCGACCGTTCATCTGCATCATATAAGTAGGTTTATCAAAAACAGGACATCATAAATAGTGAAATGACCAATTCACATCGACACATGCATTGTATCAATGACAGAGAAAAGATAAGATTGCTAACCTCGATCGATGGAAATAAAGAGGAGAAAGCTCAAGTGCGTCCCGAACACCTTCTATATTTTTGTTCTGTGAGAAATTGAACGGGATCATTCACTCTAACATTTCATCAAACACCTTGAATGCATGCATAGGAAAAAAAATAAACTAGCACACCTCTCACACCTTCCACCAAAAAACAACAGAGGGGAGACAGAGGGCTGGGGCGTCGTATTTATAGAGGGCGGGATCATACGTCCCGGTTTGTAACACAAACCGGGACCAAAGGTGTGTGCCACGCCACGTGGCTGACGCCCAACATTTAGTCT
The DNA here is from genome assembly GCA_916181665.1 of Avena sativa. Classification (NCBI taxonomy): domain Eukaryota; kingdom Viridiplantae; phylum Streptophyta; class Magnoliopsida; order Poales; family Poaceae; genus Avena; species Avena sativa. The sequence continues at coordinate 478,910,220 of OV702283.1, forward strand.
CGATTTGTGTTACAAACCGAGACGCATGACCCCTTATGAACCGGGACGCATGCCTCCGGCCACCGTGCCCGCTCGAACCGGGACATGTGCCAGCATTAGTCCCGGTTCGTGGCGCAACCGGGACTAATGCTGTTAGAGGACGTGGATGGATAGCCTGTTTTGTACTAGTGCAACTCCATGAAGGGCTAGCTGAGGAGTTAATTTTAATCAAAAGGAGACTTTATGCAAGGCGTGACTTCTAATTGGTGTTGATCCCATCATTGGAAAAGAACACCAAAACATCACATATTAGGATTTTTTTCCGAGTTTGATCACTGCTCTACATGATTCTTCTTGTGATGCAATCCGTAAAAAGAAGTTATATTTTCCTGTAACGCAGCTAGCTAAAAGTGACGGGTATCAGGGAATGGATGGCAGGATCAGCTTGCAAAGTGCCTACGTAGCTGTATATCTACATCTAGATGCTCTCGCTCAAGCATATATGATGCTAAACGAATAAAAGAATATATGCTTCTGCTAATTAGGATTGAAAATATTATCTCAAAGAACAAAAAGGGATAAAAAAGATGCTCACATAGACCCACCAAAAAGGGTTAATATTCGCAAAAAAAGAAGTTGTGGTCGCTTTACTGTCTCATATACGTCGTGGCTCTATTTTTGATCCGGTCAGAGCTAGCTCTATGTGAGTCCATCTTTACAAATTAGCGCAAAGCCATTGTACCTTTTCATTCTAGCATGTGCTATATCGACACATAGACCCACCAAAAGGTTGCACCATTAATCTAGCCGAAAAGTTGATTCTCTAATTTACATCCAAAATGAAGTTTTATCTAACTATGTGACACTATTATTAGCTCGTTGCTAAAAGAAAAGAAAGATCTCCACGGAAGGGTACACTAAAGATGCAAGTAGGTCATCATTAGGGTATCCTTTGTCTTTTTTAGTTAAAAAATGAACTATTTTTAGAATAATGATGTTATCATAAACATTAGTTTATTCGGTTAAACTAAAGAGGGTAGAGGCGTGCACTTAGGACCTTGCTGACTCTTGGGCACGAGCTAGAACAATTTGCAGTGAAGTATTTTAGTGGAGTCACACGAGCCGCGCCATCGATATTTGATTTTTGTAATGGATGTAACATAATTAAGAGATTTGATCAGAGAGATTTTAGACACAGTTATTTTGCGGCTTCTCCGAGCAGTTACCCTACCCCAAGCTTATTAGGAAAGCCGGTTCAAAAAAATTACGACGCTTCCAAAATGGGTAAGGCTAAACTAATTAGAAACCTCGCAAAATTTTAGAACCGGCTTTCCTAGAAAATTGGGGGTAGGACAGGTTTTCAGATAAGCCGTCAAAAGAACTGGATTTTAGTGGAGTGGCACGAGGGGGAGTGTGGGGTTAGGTAGCAACTACCCTATCTTGTTAATTTAGCGCTGGGACACTACATCAACCGTACCCTCTTTAGAATTTTTTTAGGCTGCGGTTCCTAACCTAGCCGCCAGCGGAAAGCCATCTCTGCCCCCTTCCCCCCCCCTCCCGACTACAGCAGCCAGCCGGTCCCTGCCTCGACCGATCCGGCGGTGGGAGGAGGTGGGGACCCCAAACTCCGACCTGTAGTTAGGGTTGTCTAGTGTTTTCCTTAGGACGCTGCTTCCATGGAGGAGACCGCGTCGTGTCAGAATAATTTGTTCCTATTCTTCCTCCATCTCGACGCCGCTCCAATCGGTACCGTCGGGGGGGGGGGGGGGCAGGTGGCCCGGTATTCTTTCTGATCTTTGGATCCGGTGAGATTCATGGCTGGTGCTCGATGTTCGTCACTCTCATGGGTGGCGGTCGCGTTGGCTGTTGTAGTAGTGTTTGACATCTTACAGTTGGGCGCGTGGAAGACGACAAGCGACATTGTTTCTCTTCTTCGACGGCGTCGGATGAAGACGATGGTGTTGAGATCCGGTGACCACTGGGAAGATCCCCGGCCGACGTGCCACAAAATCTCGGGCTCCTCGCTTGTGACGACTCGGTTCATGGTCCTCGTAAAAAGTGATCAAGTTTCTTATAGAATAAATAAGTGATTGAGTTTATTTTTGGAAAAATAATACTACTCCCAGGGGATCGGGATCGTACGCGACACACTGCATCCTATCTCTTCCCTAGGAGTGGGCAAAGCCACACCGCGAGTCCAGCACCGCCGTTGCCCTAAACACACACCACCGCCCGCACCTCCCTGGCGTCGCGCGCTGCTGTTGCGCCACCGCCCGCACCTTCCGCTGCCGTGCCCTGCTTCTTGCGCCGCCACCTTCACCTCCCGCCTACACCGCCATGCCGCCTACACCTCCCGCCGTGGAGCCCTACTACTTGCACCGCCATACCGTGCTGCTTGCACTGCTACGCGTGTAGGCTGTCCCTGCAGCTCACGCCGTCGCCGCCCACCTCGCCGGAGTCGACGCCTCCCTGCACCTTGCCGGAGTCAAGGGCCATGACTGGTCAATGTCGAACACACGTGCGAGTTCTAGCACGAATCGCCGGAGTCGAGGCTCCCACCAGGAAGACCTCTTCGGACTCGCCTGCATGCTCTGCTCCCGACCTCCTATGGTTTCAATTGTTTGCTACATGCGGTCGGTGGCGGTGCTACAAGCGAGCGTTGGTGTTGCTACATGCGTCCGACGGTGAAGCTACGAGACCTCCGACGGTGCTATGCGCAGCGTCGATCTTTGTTTTGCTACAAAGGCTTTGTTATTTTGCTACAATACTATATATGGTTTGCTACGAGATCTCTGGCTTGGTCTCTGGTAAGGTAGGATTTGCTAGCATGGGACATTTTGTTTGCTACATACGTTTTATGGTTTTGCTACAATAGCGTAAATTTTTTGATGTACGATCTTCGGCGGGTTCTACCAGTGAGGTTGGATCTGCTACATTAGCACAACTTTTTGCTAAATAGTCTCTGACGAGGTTTCGGCGAAGTCTCCACAATATTTTTTGTTTTATTTTTTAAAAAACAAATTATTTTTTGCTACATGTAGCAAAAATGAAACATTTTATAGCAAAACCTATAGGATTTACCCCGTGAGGACGCGTCAGCACGCTCCTTGTCTTTGCGATTTGGTTGGCACTTGCATATAGAGATAGACCAAAGCTGCATGGTTTTTTGCTTGAAAGTTGAAACTATATTTCTGAAAAAAAAACGTTTTAAAAAAACTGCGTCGGCTACTATTTCCCATGTACTCACTGGGCCGGCTTGCGCATTTCAAATGGGCTCTAGACGCCCCGCACGATCCTAGTACCTAACGGTTGCCGCCAGAAGGGGAAGGCCTAGTCCAGTCTCCGCCTCCGCCTCCCCCTCAGGCAGGCTCGCCTGGTTCATTGGGGCCGGCGCGTCCGCTTCTCCTTGCGATAGTAACCAACCACTGGCTCAGTTTCTCAACAGAAAGTTTCTACTGTACTTGAGATGTGTAGTGTGTCAAAAAAATAGATGTGTAGTGTGTTTTGACTGACCTTGCTGACATCATGAACGACATGAACCAGACTTTGGGACCGCGGATCCGGCAGGGGAGTTCGTGCCGTGGTGCGACGGCGACCCTACCGCAGTGGTCGACGACGTCGTAGTGGTGCATTCCGGGGCTGTGATTGGCAAGGAGGTCGTTATTGTTAGGGTAATAGACTTGTTGTATTACCAGAGGGCCAAAGACCACAATATATAATACATGTACATGCACAAATATACAGGAAACCCCCTAACACACGGGTAGACTATAATATACAAATATATACTCTAACCCCCCCTCCCCCTCAAACTCATGGTGGATCCACAACACTGAGTTTGGAGAGTAAGAAGTCATGTTGCGCTCGAGTTTGTGCCTTTGTAAAGAAATCCGCCAACTGCAAATCTGAAGGCACATAATGAAGCGCAATAACCCGATCCTGCACCCGAGCACGTGTATAAAAAGCATCAACATCAATATGCTTGGTCAGCTCATGCTTGACCGGATCACGTGCAATACTGATAGCACCTGTACTGCCAGACAAGAGTGGAGTGGGTGTCATAACAGAGACCCCAAAATCTGCAAGCAACCACCGTAACCAGGTCACCTCAGCAATCAACAAAGCCATAGCCCGCAGCTCAGCCTCAACACTCGAACGGGAAACCGCTACCTGTTTCTTCGTCTTCCAAGCAACAAGCGAACCACCAAGAAACACACAGTAAGCAGAAAGTGAACGACGATCCGTAGGATCACTCGCCCACGTAGCATCCGAGTAGCACTGGAGCTGGAGAGAGCTGGAACTAGGAAAGAAAAGGCGACGACTGATCGTGCCACGAAGATAACGAAGGACACGAAGGAGATAACTGTAGTGAATGGTAGTAGGAGCTGAGACAAACTGACTCAGAATATGAACAGGATAAGAGATATCAGGACGAGTGACAGCAAGATAAACAAGACTCCCAACAAGATGGCGATAACGCGTGGGATCAGGAAGAGGATCACCATCAGTAGGACGAAGCTTAACATTAAGCTCCATAGGAGTCTCAACAGTGCATCATCCCCAAGAGCAGCACGAGCAAGAAGATCCTGAATATACTTTTCCTGAGAGATAGAAAAGCCATGAGAAGTGGAGGAGACCTCAATCCCAAGAAAATAGCGAAGAGGACCAAGATCAGTCATAAGAAACTGATCACGAAGACGAGCCTTGACAAAGGCAATATACTCAGGATCATCACTAGTAATGATCATATCATCAACATAGAGAAGAAGAAGAGTGCGTCCACGAGGAGAAGTGTGAACAAATAGCGCTGGATCATGAAAACTAGGAGAGAAACCAGCAGCAGTCACCACAGAGGCAAAGCGCTCAAACCGGGCACGAGGGGCCTGTTTCAGGCCATAAAGGGAACGTCGAAGACGACAAACCATCCTATCGGGAACAGAATACCCAGGAGGAGACTGCATGTAAACCTCCTCACTCAACTCGCCATTAAGAAAAGCGTTCTGAACATCAAGCTGGGACACAGACCAGCGTTGAACAGAAGCAACAGCAAGAAGAGTACGCACAGTGGTCATATGAGCCACAAGGGAAAAAGTCTCATCATAGTCACGGCCGTGCTCCTGCTGAAAGCCACGAGCCACAAGACGCGCTTTATAGCGCTCAAGAGATCCATCCGAGCGGGTCTTAATTTTATAGACCCACTTACATGTGATAGAAAGAACACCAGGAGGGGGAGAAACAAGATCCCAGGTGCCAGTGCGCTCAAGCGCATCGATCTCCTCAGCCATGGCAAGCTGCCATTCAGGATGATGCTCGGCATCCCGATAAGAAGTCGGCTCGGAGACGACAGAGAGACCATACTGACTAGGAGAGTAACGGTCTAGATCACGACGCTGATGAACAGGCCATGAAGAGGGAAGCTCATCGGCGGAAGACGACTCATCAGAAGAAGAGGAAGGGTTTGAAGCCGGAGAACGAGGTGGAGAAGAAACTAGGGGAGAACAAGGAGAACTAGGGGAACTAGACGGAGGAGAGTATGGCGCCGAAATCGAAGGGAGCGCATCAGAAGTAAGAGGTGGAGACGAAGGGACAACATGAGGTGCATCAGGAAAAAGAAGAAAAGAGATATCATCCACCGGGTAAGTACCAGAGGTGGGGCGAGGATAGAAGGGACGCGTCTCATCAAACGTGACATCACGAGAGATGCGCATCCGACGACCAACGGGGTCCCAACAGCGATAGCCCTTATGCTCATCACTGTATCCGAGAAAAACACACTCAACAGACTGAGCGGTCAGTTTGGTGCGTTCGTGAGGAGGTAGAAGGACATAGCAAACACAACGAAATAAACGAAGAGTCGAATAGTCTGGAGAGCTACCAGAGAGACGCTCGAGAGGAATACCACCTTGAAGGGCAGCAGAAGGCTGAATGTTAATGAGGTAAGTCGACGCAGCGACAACCTCAGCCCAGAAATGCGGCGGAAGAGAGGAAGCAATCATCATAGCACAGGTAGTTTCAAGAATATGACGATGCTTACGCTCGGCGACACCATTTTGAGCATGGGCACCGGGACACGAGAACTGACCGAGGGTGCCCTGCTCAGCAAGGACACCACGCAGGTGCTGGGAGATATACTCTCCTACAGAATCAGCACGAAACACACGAATAGGCGTGGAATACTGAGTACGAACCATGGCCGCACAACGCTGATAAATAGAGAGCACCTCACTACGAGAGCGCATAAAAAACAATCAGGTGTACCGTGAAAAATCATCAATGAATAAAATATAGTATCGATGGCCCCCTTTGGAAGTAAAGGAAGCCGGACCCCAAACATCTGAATGAACTAAATCAAAAGGTCGCTGAGATACAGACACACTAGTAGGATAGGGAAGCTGAATCTATTTGCCTAACCTACAACCCTGACACGAGTGTAAAGACACATCTCCTGAGACAGACCCCAGAAGACCACGACGAACTAAGGACGATAAACGGGAGCCACAAAGGTGACCCAGCCGATGATGCCACTGCTGAAAAGAGCCAGTGACAGAAGCAGCAACCGTAGAAGAACTAGTAGATGAAGTGTCAGTGGATGGAAGGCGAAGCCAGTCTAACTCCCATAGCCCCGGAGACTCAAGACTGCGAGGACCAGCTCCAAACAGGGCCTGGGTACGGCGGTCCTGAACCGCACAAGAATCAGCGTCAAGAATGACACGACAACCAGAATCAGTAAGCTGACTAGGAGAGAAAAGGTTCATCTTAAGACTAGGAACATGAGAAACGTTAGGAACAGAGAAAGATGAAGTAGAAAGAGTGCCTCGACTGGAAATAGGAAGAGAGGTACCATCATCCGTGATAACACGGACATGAGAAATAAGAAAGCGAAGAGCAGAAAGAATAGAGGACGCAGAAGTCATATGAAAAGAAGCTCCAAAATCCAGATACCACGGGGATGACGTACCTGGATGTGTAGAAGGTGGTGGTCGCGCGGTGCCAGAAGATCTAGGCACAGAACCAGTAGTACCCGACGAGGAAGAGCCTGTAGTAGTGAGTAGACCACGAAGAATGTCCTGATCAGACAGTGTGACCGCAGAAGATCCTAAAGAACCAGCCTGCCTACGAACATGGTACTGCTGACATAAGCTAGGATCCCTCCTCCAGCAGCTAGAGACATCGTGGCCAGGCTTGCCACAGTAGGCACAGGGAGGACGAGGAGGTGCTGTCATACCACAAGGCTGCTGAGGATGACTCTGGCCCTGGACCGGAGGAGTAGAGAGTATCGGCGGTACTGGAGACCGCAACGAAGCCGACGGCACAGGAGGACCATGAGCAGCAAGTACGGAGGGAACCTCAAGAAGACCAACACCACGAAGACGAGTCTCCTCAGCACGAAGCTCAGACAGTACCTCAGAGAGCGGAACACGACCACGGGCAAGCAGCTGGGCACGGCGCGGCTCAAACTCCTTACGGAGCCGCGACAAGAACTCAAAAACACGCTGAAACTCCAGATCCGCGCGCACAGTCAGACAGCAGGGACAGGTGGCACACACAGCTGTACGAAGAGAATCAAGCTGACGTAAATAGAATCACTCTCAGTATAGAACTCATCAATAGTAAAGTCACCCTGCTGAAGAGAATGCTCCTGGCGAACCACAGACAGGTAAAGAGCATCCCCAGACGGCTGAGGCAGCAGCAGCAGTGGGAAGACCCATGAACTCAGCAGCATACTGAGGCAGAACACTGGAAGTGAGCACAACAGCAGCACGAGCATCCTCATTGTGGCATCCCGCAAAAACCACTACTAGAAAATCGTGGTATATTTGCTTATGCATCGTCATGACATCTGCATGCATATCATTTGTTTAAAAACTATCTTGGTAAAACTGTATTTCGTCTTCTAGATATTCTTCCTTTGTTCAAACCGAAACCATCGATCCGCCTGGATCTCTTATTTTATCTAAATTATTTATCAAAGATTATTTAAAACAAACTAAATAAATAAAACATATATTCTTTAAAACTGGGGAGGCAGAAAACCGGCTAGGCCCAATGGACCGACCGGAGTCCACCTACAACCCAACAAATAAACCCTAACCTAAACCACCCCAAACCAACGAAACCCTAGAAACCTAGTCCCCAGACCCCTACCCGCTCTTCCCCACCCCGCCGCCAGTCCCCACCTGGTCAAACCCAGCGCGTGCAGCAGCAAATCCCAGCAGCACGCACGCTACACCGAACCCACCCTGCCGTGCCACTCCCCAGTCCCCACCTGGCCATAGTCCCGGCCCCACTCCCACCCCTGGCCTCGGTCCCTCATCCCTCTCTCTCCCACGTTTCCCCTCGCTCCCACCCTGCGTTCGACTGCCGCCGCGAGCCCTCACCGCGGCCCCGCGACGCGCCGTTCCCCCCGCTCTGCCTCCCTCGGCTCCCCGCCAGGTGCGCCCTCGCGGCCTCCCCGCCTCGCCTCCCCTCCGCGGCCGCCTCCTCCTCGTCGAGTGCCGCCCACCGACGGCGAGCCCGTCCTCCCGCGCTCGCCTCCCCGTTCTCTCCTCCTCGCCGTCCGCGCCGACTTCGCCGGCGAGGTCTCCTCCGCGCAACCCCGTTCTCCCCTTCGCCTCCTCCGGCGTCCGCCGTCGGCCCTGCTCTCCCCCGCCCAAGCTCGCCGCGCTCTGCCCCGCGGCCTCTCCGGCGCCGCCGCCCCCGAGCACGCCACCGCCCCCTGCTTCCAACGACCTCCTCTGGCTCGCCTGCGTCTCCCTCACCGACCAGTTCGTCCACGGCCGCATCACCAACGCGCGCTACCAGGCCACTTATGTCGACTCCATGGTCTGCTCCACTTATGTCGCCACGAGGCTCAAGACGTGGAGCGACAACGGGCTCAAGAAGCCGAAGCTTCTTCTCGCCAGGATGGGGTTCCCGCTTGCTGACTGCCAGAAAAGGTTCCAGTACATGAGCATGGAGGACAAACGGAAGATGCGCGATGAGTTTGATCGCCTCCTGCCGGAGTATGGGCTCACAGACTTCTACTACCGGAGCTTCGTGAGGGTGCATGGGTACAAGTCCAAGGCCTCTGCTGCGGATGTGGTCTATGGCCTCACAGCTTTGCTTGAATCTATGAATGCTGAGTCGAAGGAATGTTCTGCTGCTGAGCAATTCTGGGTTGCATACTCCGCATTGTCGGTCAGCACTGTGGATCAGCTGCAAAAAGGGATGCAATCTGCAATTGAGATACAGAGGGCGATACTGAGGCAAGGAAGCTCTGCAATTACCAAGAGTGGATTCTTACGGAGTGCAAAGAAGTTTCGGTGGGGGAAGCTTGATGACCCCGTGGACACAGATGTTCAACAGGCCCTAGAGCGGTTTCAAGCCCGTCTTCGCAAGATCTCCGTCTTCGCAAGTTCTCCGATCCCGATGAACCATCGGCGCCACATTCCAAGATCGCCCCGGACCCGATGACCGCCAAGCTCTTCTTCACGGAGATCAAAGGCCGTTGTCCGAGACCCCGAAGACCGATCCCGGCGCCCGAAGCCGAGCACCCCGGCAAGATCTGCCCGACGACAAGATCGACCTCGACCCGGGCGAATCCAATGCGCCCTCGACGCCGAACCAAGTCCTGCTCCCCGGATGCGACAAGTGCTTCATCCCGAACGCCACGACCGTCGACATGACCGAGACCCCGATGCGACAAGATCTACCCCGAACCCAGATCCGTCGAACCCTGGACCCTGAGACCAACCCCGAACCCCGGAACCCCAAGATCGTCGAGACCCCTAATGTGTGAACCCTTCCCGAAAACCCTACTTTTATAACATAATATAACTTGTCGCATATTGAATTGTCATACTCGCATACATATCTGTGGTTTGGGGGCCTTATGCCGATTCACCTAATAATTAAATATGGGGCCTATATGCGGGCAAATCTAGTCACATATCGGCCTCATTTAAAATTTGTGCATCGAACCGGTACCATATCTTACCATGTTAAAACAACATTTAAACTGCGGGGTAGCTAAACAACTCGAACCACTTGAATCATTGTCGGGACCCCGGTTCCGCTTAATATGACCTAATTGCATCGCACCTTGCCATGCCATGCATCATTCATGCATCATGCCGATCTTCTGCCGTGTATTGAATATTGCATCCGGTGTTTATTCTAGTGATTTGTTTCTTCGCGGATAAGGCCGTTGAGTTGATGCGAGTGTCGACCCGATCTTCGGTTGAACCCTTCGACAATGTTTTTCAGGCGAGCATCTCCCCCCATTCTACCTATCTTACTTTCATAGTATTTATTCCCTCCTGTTGATCTATTGCTATCTGTGTTGCGATGCTTTAGTTTCCGTACCTGTGATATCCCTTGCAGCCTTATATTGCCTTGGACACACCCTATTACATGTTGTTTGGTAGATAGTTGGACTTGCGCGTCGTAGTTGCTTGCTCAAGTGCTGATATGTGTCGCCATATGCCACAGTTGCTGATGTATTGCCGCATGTTGATGATGGAGATGATTCTAGTTTTACTTATCGTCACTTTAATTTCTGTTTAACAACTAAAATTGAAATAAGCAGAGGCATCGGTGGGTGATAGAAAATATTTGGTTTCCGAACGCCCACTTGTGTCCCGTAAGACCCCGAGTACTTGATACCTGTTCCTTGATTTATCGCGCTATCCACATCCGGGAGGTATATGGGACCCCCCTGAGCCAGAGCTTGATTCAGTCTTATTTCTTGGGGCCACAAACTAGTTTGAGGTTTTATTTACGATCCTGTACTTATGCCATGCTACTTTCTGTATTTAAATTGTGCGAGGAGCACACTGTACTGTTTAGGATCGGGACACGTTTACGCGGTATCGACAAGCCCAGCCACACTTTCGGGTTCCCAGTCGTTTACCACCGTCCACCCAAACCTTGAGGCCGTCTCGGAGTCAGCTAGCTTCGTTGCGGAATCTACTTAAGGGGTGGCCCCCTGAAATATTTCTGAATCCTGTGATTGTTCAGTCGTGAAAGCCTCGTTGGGTTTTGTTTTGGTTTTTCCGAGGTTGATCGAGCGTGTGTTGCTATTGGTGCACCCCGGCCGGGTAAAACTTTCGGAAAGCCGTGTCCGCGGATATGGACGACTTGGAGCACAGTATCTCGATCATAGACAAGCATAACTAAAGTTTATTGCTATAAATTTGACTTTATAATGACTAGTAATCAGCTTCACTATAACGGAATGGCTAATAATACTGCCCACAATTGCTTGTTTGGGTTGTCGCTTGCGACCATTGTACCTGACTAGTAAATCTTGCAACTACAACGAAATGGCTGAATAAAAGTACCAACAACTGTTGGGTTTTGGGTTTACATCATGCTATCTGTATCTGATTAGTAATTGTTGCAACTACAACGGAATGAATAACTAAAAGGGCCCACTGTTTCTTTCATCAGGACAATTATCTATACCTGACTAGTAATTGCTGCCACGATAACTGAATAAATAAAACTGCCAACGGTGTGAGTTCCTCGGTTGACTTCCTCGTTTGGTCTCGAGGGGGAAACGCCAGGATGGGTTTGTTTGATGATAGTATCATGTTGGATCCGAATAGGTCATTCTTACCCCCCTCTGATATCCGCCAGTTGTATCGAGTCTCTATAGGTTGTCTAGTGCATGCTGCCGCTGCCGCTCAGTCCACCATACCTATGTAGGCGAGGACCGCCGAATTCTAGCCTCGCCGTGTATTGGCCTCAGTACTGACGCTCCTCTTTTTCCCTTGCCTTTGTCGGCACCCCTTTTGGTTAAGCAGGTTTTGAGATCGACGTCGTTAGCAGGGTTACCCTTCCGGCTTGGCCTGGGCAGGGTTATGGACGCCATTGGTTATTCTTCAGGGCTCTTAGCCCCATTTGCATCTTGTCCGTAGCTGGACGCTCTATCGTTTTCCAGGTGACTTGGATCTTGTATATTATATTTGTATTCTTGGCTCTTTGAGTCGTTGTTATATATATCTGTTTTGTGGGTCCCATCGAGGACTGTTGTGTAATATTATTACTTCGTTATCCACCCGCACGAAAGTGCCTGGTGGGCACCGTTGAATCGTTTCTATGCGGGTTTGGCGAATTTTGCTAAAACTTGCATAGGTCCGATTCGTGAGGGTGTTACACTCATCTATCCACTGAGTGTAGTCAGTCAGATCCTGAGGAGCATCGAGGACAAGGGCAATAGGCGACGTAGGAGCAGCGGGGCGCGGCGGACAGGAGACCTCGGCAGAAAGCACACCCCAAAGACGAAGACCGCGCATGTGTACGCGCATAAAGGCAGCGAAATCAGGATAATTCGCGCCATAAAAAATCACCGGGCAGCTAGGAATCGCAAGATAGCCTGACGAGGAAGACTTTTTTTTTGCTCTTTTTTTTGACGAAAATCAGATCAGATCAGATCAGATCGGATCCGCAACACGCAGCAACAGCCGCGGCGGACGGGGTCGACAGGCCGGGCGGTGGCCGGGCGATGGCCGGGAAGCGGTCGGGCGGCGGACGGCGACAGGCCGGGGGGCAGGCAGGACGGTCAGGCGGCGGCCGAGGTGGATCAGACGGGCGACATCGACCGGGGAGGACGGGGCAAGCTCGCAGGAGGCGAGGGAGAGGCAGCGGCGACGACCGGGCGCGGCGGCAGGAAGCCGGGGCGTTCGGCGGCGGCGGCTGCGAGAAGAGGAGCTACCTTACAGCTCTGATACCATGTTAGGGTAATAGACTTGTTGTATTACCAGAGGGCCAAAGGCACTGGATGTTCCAAAAACGGGTACTATGGGATCGGGTGAATTAGAGAATAGACAGAGGTCCGTTGGCATTTCAGCCTTTCTTCTCCTTTCAGGGTACATGTACAGGCGCAAATATACAGGAAACCCCCTAACACACGGGAAACTATAATATACAAATATATACTCTAACAGTTGTCAGGTCCGGCATCGTGGTCGGGCCTTCGGTCTCCGTGGGACACTACACCAGGATTGGGTACGCTGTTTCTCCGGTTTGATCTTGGTGTGAGGGTAAAGTCTCTGTTTAATTATATTCATCATTTGTGATGCAAATAAGTTCTCTGTGTATATATGTGCAGGTACAATGTTGTCTGGAGGAATTGTTCCGTGGGCGAGTCTTGTACCATCCATAATGGCGATGCTATGGTAGGAACACTGAAAGTTGTAGTTTGTGAACTGATCACGGCATTCCGGTTTTATGAGGACATTTGGCTAGTGACATAGTACATCTCAATTTGTGGGGGTATCAAAGATTATTTGGACCGTTAATTGTGAGGATTTACTTTGTTTTTCTTTTATACTTGGTGAATGGTAAATGGGTTTATAAAACTACCACTGTCAAACGTTTGGACTTTGTTTCTGATTCTATGTAATATCGTAAGTGTCGATCGCTGATGTATCTCTTGCAGGTTTTGGTTTCTTTGTGGACGAGGGTGGGCAGGTCAAGAAGAAACAGCAGGTTAGTACTCACCACTTATCCATTCGAGATACGAGAGTGTTGATCCGGGACCTTGCACCCCTAGTCACGAGGGTGCGCACGCGGGCCGAACCCTGGCATGCGAGACTCACGACTAAGGGGAGCAAAACGGTACTGATCAACTCCTGTCTCTCGAGTCTTCCCATGTATCAGATGGGGCTGTACCTGCTACCTGAAGGAGTCCATGCCGACTTCGCCAAGGAGTTGTCTCGATTCTTTTGGGCGGCTAGGGATGGCCACCAAAAAAAACACATGGTGAAGTGGGCGGATGTTTGCGCCCCCAAAGAGTTTGGGGGCATAGGTATCCTTGACTCGCGCCGCTTCAACGTGGCCCTGATGTTGAAATGGGTCTGGCGTATTCTGAGGGAGGACGGGGGCCTCTGGCTGCAGCTTATCAAAGCCAAATACCTCCGGGGCCGCCCCCTCTTGGCGTGCGAGCGCCGGAAGGGGTCGCAGTTCTGGAGGTCGATCCAGGACATTAAGCACTACATTGGCCGGGGCCTTTCCTTCGTGGCGGGCAATGGCAGGGGCTCCCGGTTCTGGCTCGATGCCTGGCTGTCCCCTGTCCCCCTGGGAGTGCGGTTCCCCGCCTTGTTCGCCATCGCCGCGTCTCCTGACTCGCTCATGGCTGACAACTTCCAGGAAGACCAGTGGGACGTGCCTTTCCGCCGCACCTTTAATGAGGTGGAGGCGGGGGAATTCCTGGTTCTGCTGGAGTCCCTTCCGGCATCTCTCTCTGAGGCGCAGGACGTGGTCTCCTGGCAGCTTCTGCCCTCGGGCTAGTTCTCTGTGGGCTCGGCTTATAGGGCCCTCTTCCTGGGCCAGGCGCGGAGGTGGGTGGCTCCTCTTTGGAAGGCCCCCCTTCCTCTTAGTATCCGGATTTTTGTTTGGCAGCTCCTTCGTGACCGCCTCCCCTCGGGCACGGAGGTAGCCAAACGTAATGGCCCTGGTACTGGCCGGTGTCCCCTATGTGGGACTCCGGAGACATGCGTCCACATTATGTTTTCTTGCTCGGCTGCGCAGTTTTTGTGGAGTTTTATGCGCGAAGCTCTGGGTCCGGGATGGCAGGCGCAGGAACTGGGGGAGTTCCTGCAGGCCCAGGCCTCCCGGACGGGCGGGGGCCGTCGTCTCTTTTGGCTCCTCTTTGCGGCTCTGTCTTGGTCTCTTTGGAATATCCGCAATAAGGTGGTGATTGAACGTGTGTTCCCCACCCGGGCTTCTGACTCTATTTTCACTTTACTCGCTTTCTTGCAGTAGTGGTCCCCCTTGGTGCGGCAGCGTGACCGGCCGGCCTTCGAGTCCTCCCTCCAGGCTCTGAGGTCGGCGGCGTCTCCCCCCCCCGTCGTCGCCGCCCGCGTCGTCCTGAGCGACTGCCGTGCGCCCTCCTTTTGTTTTTTCTTTTTTCCTTGGGCTGTGATGTGCTGTGGCCCCAACGGTGTGTGAACTGTGTCTGACTTTGTACTTGGGATTTTGCTTTATTTATAAAGCGGGGCGCGAGCCTGATTCGAGAGAGTACTCACCACTTATAGTTAACTGTTTGTCAAGATTATGAATCACTACCCAGTAGTTTCCAGATTAAGGGGCCATGAAATAATTACTGTGTTCAGGGGCGAATGCATTATATTTTCTAATTTATGTTAAAGAAGTGTGCAATGCCACCCTATGGCATCAGAGAGGCTTCGTCTTATTTAGCTAAGGAAATACTGATTCTGAATTTTTTTGCACTTACTCAATGTACTTGCCTGAAGTCTTCTAACAGAAAAAAAAGGGAAGTCCAGAGATAATGCTATGACAATGTGACATGGAAGAAATACTTGTCCAAACAATGAAACAAATGTCCCCAAGTAGCACCTACTGACTAACTCTGTTTGGTAATTTGAGAATTCTTCTGCATATGCTATTGGTTTATCAAATAAAAATGTAGACCCACATAAAAAAACTTTGTATTTCTCAGGTTCTTTACGCAAGAATTGGAGACACCGTGGAGATAGGTGCAAATACATGCATTGACAGACAGCATCTTTTAAACACTGCAGTTATGAATGCCTGAATGTTATTTATAGCATCCTTTAATTTAAACACCGCAGATAGCATCCTTTAAACACTGCAGTTATGAATGCCTGAATGTTATAGATTATTATTTTTAGTTTAAAGTTTAAAGTTATATCATTGGAAAATACAAAGTTTAAAGTTTCTGGTGATATATTTTTTGTAATATATACATCATACTAAGTTGCTCAATTTAGCGACATAGAACTACGTGCAGGACTTGTAAACTGAAACGGAGGGAGTAGCATCCTTTAAACACCGCAGATAGCATCCTTTAAACACTGCAGTTATGAATGCCTGAATGTTATAGATTATTATTTTTAGTTTATTTTAATATCAGTGAGAACAGCTATATACCTAGCTACAAAAATCATGTGGTTGGATATATATGTGTGGATAGTATGGGTCATTGGTATACACGACTGATCCTCGTAATAAATTTTTGTTTAACATTTTTTCTGTTTTGGTCTTTATTATGATTTCCAAGGTATGCAACTGTATACAGTTATTGAGTCTTCCGGTTGAACTATTATTGATTACTTTTTGTTGCCGAGAAACCATTATTTCGTGGCCGCTTTCATGGATCGAGGGGACATCACCTCAGCCTGGTACCATGCACAAAATCCCATCCATGAGCATTCGTTGCCATCAAGATTTGCTAGAGCCGGCGAGGTGTGAGGGCAGAGTCATCGTAAATGGCGGCAACATGAAGGGCCAGCGACCGGCAAAGTGAAGGAATATCATCCTCAAGGTTGGCAAGCAGGAGTGTCATGTTTGCTTCTAGCTGCCCAGAGAGGCTGAGACCCATGGCTAGGGTGATACTTCTATTGAAAGTGGAAACTCATGGAATTTAGTTCACATAATTCATGTTTGAAATGATATTATATTAGACATGTTTGTATTTTCTATTATTCTCTCATGATACTTTAGATGATGAGATTGAAGTTGTGTCAAAGATTTGTACTAAGGTTATATCTTGGTAGTTTTAAAACTGTGTTATATGAGAAGTTAGCATCAATCATATTAGAGAAAAAGCTGAAACATATGTTTGCGGTAGTTCATTCATAAGCATGGTATAGAATGAATGGCTGAGAGGACATTCATTCAGTTTTGTTGAGGCATAACATATTCAGTCATGTACAACTCGCCCCTAAGTACATGTTGGTATCTTACCAAGACGGCAAGGACCATATCCATAAAGCCTTGACAAGTTGATGAACTTACATGATATGATGAACTAACTGGACACATTTACCATCTCCACAGGTCTCCAGCTCATCATGAAAGGTTTGTATCGCGCTCTCCAGTGGACAGAATCGAAATAAAAAATGATCTCCCTGAAAGATAAACCAACTGAAGTATGTGACACAAACCCCTATTCTGGAGATAAGATTTTTCTGTCAGCAACTCCTTTTCTGTGTCCTCCCGTCCCGCGATACCCCTCCCTCCCGCGGCGCGCCCCAGGGCGCCGCCAGGGGGCCCCCTTCGCCGCCGCCAAAGCTCTCCTCCCCATCTCCTGTCTCCCTTCCGCCGCTGCCGCCGGCGTGGCCGCGGTGGCGGCGGCCCCTGGTGCCGAAGGCGCTAAGGGAGGAGGGCAACGAGGACTTCGTCGGGCTGCTGGGGCGGCACCAGCGGATGTGCTTGGGCGCGGTGGTCGGACGGCGATCTGGACCAGGCGGCGGCCATTGCCGTCCTTGGATCGTCCTCTCGGGCGGAGGAGGCTGGTCGTGGATCTCGATTCCCATCTAGATCCAGTGCTTCTGGCCTCGGCCAGTAGCGGCGCGGTTGGGAACCGATCGGCGGTGTGGGGATCGCTGTGTCGGATCTAATAAAGGTGGTTGTCCTTTGATTTCCTTCACACGAAGACGAAGATCTGTTTGATGTCTACCCTCCTTGATCTGGTCTGGAGAGGCGGGTTCCGGAAGGCTCCGCCGGCGAACTCCCATGGGCGTATCATGCCTGGAGATTGCTGGATCGGAATGTATTCGGTCGCGCGCACCTTGTTTTTCTGGCCGTTTGGTTTCAGCGGGAGCGTTGCGAAGCTCTGTTGTTTGTTCCCACCTAGAGCCATGTAGAGCCATGGTGATGTCAGATGCGGAAAAGGTCAGGAAAGCGGAAATTTGAGGGTAGCAATGGAGATTTTTGTTCTTGTGGCGATGGAGATCTGGCTGCGTGATCTGGGACTCGTTGAAGCGACTGTTGGTGTGGGAAGACAACACATGGGAGTTCCCAGTCTTATCTTGCAGGATGAAAATCCAAGGTCTGGCCTTAGCTGGTTGTGCCTGATAATGACCTTGTTGAAGGCATTGTTTTGTGAGTAAGGACTTTCTTCAGGGTGAAAACCTATGACCATTGGTCGGGCAACGACGGCGCTTGGGCACTGTTTCCTTCTTGAAGGCGTTGTTATTGGAGTGGAGGACTATTGGTGTTGTTCTGATGGTGTTACTGTCGTTTCTTTGAGGATTAGTTCTCTATAGCGGGACTTTTCTTTTTTGTAATTTCTCTTTCTTTTTTCTGAGCTGTGTGCATCCGTAGAGCCGCTAGGGCATGCGTTGTTGCAGAGGCTGGATGTAATTGGTGTCCTTGTGATATTAATATATACTCTTTTCCAAAAAAAAATGATGAACTAACTGGAGTATATATCACGTTGGTCTCCTACCTAGAAGGCAAGGAGCGTCCATAGGGCCTCGACAGCTCAATGAACGGCCCTGATATGGTGAACTCGCCAGAGTATATATCATTGGGGCTCCAAAATTAACAGGCATGGACGCAATCCAGGGGCCGATTTACATTTAATGCACTACTAGCATCAAGATGAAACCTGTTAAATTTCTTTCCCTAAATGGATATGGGAGGTCTATGTGTTTCACAATATGTAACATTTTGAAATTTACTGTTCGAAATATTTTGGCCAAATATGTATGTCAACGTGCACACTTACTAGTCTGAGAAAGAGCCTTCACCTCTTGGTGGATTTTTTTTGCCAGGCTTCACCTCTGGTGGCTGACTTGACAGGTGTGCACACAGGCCGCCCGGGTTCGAGTCTTGGTACTCCATCAGTTCCTGCGATGTCCGATCACTTTGCTTACGGACAAACTGCCAAGGGGTTCCTCCCACCTTGGATCTTTCCTTCCGATCATGTTCTTTGCCAGAATAGTTAAGAAAATATGATTTTTCGTAGATGCATATATAGGTGCTAAGATACTACTAGTATATGAGAAAAGTGACATGCCAGGTTGCCTCCTTTTGCTAATGAAGTTCTTAGTTAATGGAGGTATCAGATGTGGCTCTAAATTAATCTATGTATGAACTATGTGTGATCTGTGCATTAACTGTGGATGTTCTTCGTGTATGTTGAAAAACAACACTGACTCCTTTCATTAAAGTTTGCGGTAGATTTGTGCAGCTCTGGCAGATCAAATGTGATACCTCAAAAATGGCTTGCATCATCACATTTTGTAGGATCTGCTAGAGATGCTCTAACCCAGTCTTCCTTGTACGAGTTCAATGTTCTTACTGGGTTATCAAATTCCTGTTTTGTTGCATTAAACCGCTCTACTCTATTTCCTTTACGCCCCTCAGGATTTCGAGTGTGCAATTATTCAAACGAAGACCTTTAGCAAAAGAGATTATCATTGTTCAAGAATGGCTTGTTCATGCTCTAAAAAAATATGCACGTGAGGCTGTTCAAAGTTTCAAACAAGAACGGCTGTCATGAAATCAAATATGCATATGATGGGTCATCAACTATATGCATCATTCCAGATTGATGTCTTGTTGTCTAGACATCAACTATATATATACGATGATCATCTCTTATTCTTTCACATGAAAAACATTGATGCATCTTGATGATTTGTGCAGCCAAGTCATTTAGTATTTAACAGCTGCGGGTAGGTAGATAGGCCGGAGCTAGCATATGGTGCTGCCTTTTTTTTTGTTGAAAATTGACGCTTTATTACTTTAAAGCATACACCCGGTCTCTGCACTATTAGGATGCACACAGCGGCACAAGCCATACAACTAGAAACACGGAAAATAGCGCGTAGCGGATGACCCGTTAAAAGAGGTGTGGCCGAGCCGCTAGTCAGTACTCAGTTGTCATGGCAAGCCTATCTGTATCTACTTTTCAGAACAGCGGATGCATGGGTGTATCGTCCTCGTCCTCGTGAGAGAAGGAGGTGGCTGCCTAGTTGTGGTGTACACATAGAAGTGGTTGCCGCTCCACTACAAAGAATATATATATGAAATGTCAGGCTGTTAGCTACCGGTGCATAGATTGAACTCAACTATGAGTTAAACATAATTTGGTATACTGTATCTTTCAGACACAATCAAAGCACAGGACGTCATTTTGGAAAAACAGATGCATACCGGCATCAATCCCGGGTCCTGCACACAAAACAGGGGTACAATTTTTAAGATTCGGACATGTTCGGATAGCTAACTGCTCCTACATAAGGACAGAGGAAAATCCAAACTGAACCAAGGCAACAATTTTATGGAAAACAGAAATATTGTTTCTTAGCACTATTCTTTTTTGATAAATATTATTGCTTAGCACTAAGGCACCTTAGTTAGCTTCACGGTGAATTCATTCTTCGCAAGCAAACACTCAATTAAGATTGAGCCCACTATCGTACAGAGCAGTCATGATGCACATTTGTTCATGTCAAGAATTCTACGTCGAGAAATATAAGAAAAAGTCTACTATAAGAACATTGGCTTGACAGTTTTTTTTTCGAGAAAAAAAACTGCAAGCCACACATTTGTTCAAAAAGACACACGACAGTATAAACTGCCAAGGGGTTCCTCCCACCTTGGATCTTTCCTTCTGATCATGTTTTTCCTAGAATAGTGAAGAAAGTATGATTTGTGGTATATTAATGTATAAGTGCCAATACACTATACCAAAAAGGTGACAGGCCCGGGGTTGCCTCCCTTTGCTAATTAGGTTTTCGCTTCCTAGTTAATCGACATATTGGCCATGGCTCTATAAATTAATCTATGTATGAACTATGTGTGTTCTGTGTATGAACTGTGGATGTTCTACATCTATGTTTAAAACTGTCGAAACTCCTTTTATTAAAGTTTGCACTAGATTTTTGCAGCTCTGGCGGTGGCAGATCAAATGTGGTACCGCGAAAGTGGTTTGTGCCGAATAATGTTTTGTAGGATCTGCTAGAGATCCTCTAACCCAGTCTTGCCTTTATGAGTTCCATACGTCCATGTTCTTACTTGGTTATGAATTTCTTGACTTGTTGCATTCTACTATGTTTCCTTTACACCTTCGAATTTTGAGTGTTTAATTATGCAAATGAAGACCTTTAATAAGATAGATTATCTCTGTTCAAGAATGGCTCGTTCATGCTCTAAAAAATATGCACACGACATCATGGGCTGTTCAAAGATTCAAACAAGACCGTCCATCATGATATCAACTATTAATACGATGGATCATCAACTATATGCATCATTTTAGATTGATGTCTTGGTGTCAGGACACCAACTACTTTTAGGATGGATCATCTCTTGTCTTTCACATGCAAAACTTTGATGCATCTTGATCATGTCTGCAGTCAAGTCATTTAGTATTTAACAGCTGCAGGTAGGTAGACCGGTTAGAGCTAAGCATATGGTCCTTCCCTGCTGTGTTGTGGAGGATGACCACTCAAAAGATAATTCACTTTTGCTTCGCCCCCCCCACCCCTTCTTCTCAAACTGTGAAAACAAAAATTCGATACCGATTCGTTTCAAAGATCGTATGAACCCATCTGAAGCCGGTATGATCCTCTTAGACGTATACTCACCATACATGTATACTTATGTGCCTGTAGGAGGCGGAAGTCGAAAGTTATATAGCAGAAGCAACAAAATTTTAAAACATGGCATGCAAAGATGTAGATCACGATAATGAGAGGTGGAATCAGCCGGTAAGAACATGGAGTATACCCATCTCGACCGAGTACACCTCTACGGAGGTATACATAACCTGGATACGAGTTTCGGTGGGTCAAAATAAAGCTAACCCGTTCAAACTTAAGTTTGAAGGGGGGGGGGGACCGAAGCACACCTCTAATTCACATTTGCTTCATTTCATTGCACATGTGTTTCCTTCATAACTGATAAATTACGATGCGCATGTTTTTCGTTCATAACTTCCATCTATGTTGTTTGGGTTTAGTGCTGAAATAGTATGGAGCTATTAACCAAGAAGAAGAAAAAATGACGATGTCTAGGTACCACAAAAGCTAAAACCAACGAACAATACAACACCCCAACGTCTTAGGGTAACACTTGATTAGGCGGGGCATCCATGTCCAACCTAAGGTTATTGCTGGATCAAGATAGTAGTAGTAGGAGGGGAGAAGGCAGTGACATGTGAGGAGGAGTGGAGGAGGCGATCATGCCCATACCAGATGCATACAAGGTCACAAATTCATATTTCTGATACCAAGAAACAACCACAACAAATAAATAACACAATTACTTGTGTATATACACTTGAAAATTAACTTAAAACACATGAACTTTTCAAGATCGTTATATACATGTGAACGATTTATGTCCTTAATGTATTATATATTGTATAATTATTGAAAATCTCCGGAGTGCCTCAAGCTATACCATGTGGACACATGTTCACATGACTAAGCTAATTTATGTCTACCCAGCCAGACGGTAGCGGTTAAAGAAACAAATATGATAATATACCTATTTGAACTTTAAGACAAACCTTTGACCAATAGTTGTTCTATTAACACATTTTTATCATAATTATTAATCTACTAGATCAAATTTCTGTTAGTAATCCATATATTTAAAGACTAATTGTTTGTCAAGATGATGTCTTATTGTCGAATCAAAATGTGGATTAATTTTTGAGACAAAGTAATAAGTATATTAATTGTACTGGAGAGTTTAGTGAGAGGCGCTATTTTGGAGGGAAATCCACATTTCCTGTGAATCGTGCTTTTCCTTCAAACTACTTTTGGGTCGAGTTAACACACATGAATTATAGGGTTACAACCTAGCATCTGTCTTGTTTTCATCAGAAATAGTATTTAGACTTTCTGCCATGTCCATTACTCCTTTTTAGCTCATATCTAATAAGTAATTAACCTGGCGATGTGTTGTTGATTTTCACCCGGCAGCCCGCGGTTCTGGTTGAGCCGGAGTCACTGACGATATGAGAGACATAGATGAACAAGACATGTTGCAGCGGAAATTTCACTCAAAAGGAAGACGAGACTTTGTGCAAGGTATGGCTTTTAATTGGTATTGATCCCCTCACGACCTCATAGGAAATAAACAGCAAAAGCAACACATGTTGGGATTTGTATCCGAGTTAGTTTGATCACTGCTCCACATGATTCTTCTTGTGATGCAATTCAATTCAAAATGCTCTCGGGAGCATACCAAACTTCTCGTCTTGCTATGCTGCCTCTATCTACTTCCACCACCGCCGATGTCAAAGATTGAACTGGGCAACGGTTGTCTCGGATGCCGTGTCCATAGCTCTCATGGACTACTTTGTTGGGTAGCTAAGGGAGTTGAAGCAGCGCAACGTGGTAATGGCATGCTAGCACGTCATACAATTTACTACACTATGTGTTTCCCGACGCCTCCTATTCCGAATAGTCCACAAGTATCCCATTTCTATACCAACAATGGTAGTATAAACATGGACTCTATATATGTGTCAAAACAAAGCATGGACTCTACATAGTACTACTACTCCCCCCATGTGTCTGCGTCGCTCCACTAATAATAAATAGATACTCCTCCATGTGGATTTACAAAGGTGATATTTTGAATAACATACTTTATAAAAAATCTTAATCCAAAGTAAATACTTCTGAATTCAAACAAGATATCAAAACCTGAAGCTGCTCGACTCACAGGCCATTTAGAACGAGTAAAATTGCATTGGAAAAACAAGTGTTTGATTGTATCATCATGACGATAGAAAACGCACGTCTTACTTCCTTGCCAAATTCCTCCTAATAAGATTGTATTAAGTAATAATAATCCCCCCATGAAGATACCAAGCAAATATTTTGTTATCTTCATCTTCCAGAAGTTATTATCATTATCCGCTGACAATTCTGTTTGGATCATTGCATTGTACATGGAAGCAACTTGGAATTAGCCATTCTCGAGAAGATTCCATCGAAATACATCTTGCCCAGGTGTTAGTTGGACATAAGACAAATGCTGAAGCAAGGCATGCCAAGAAATAATTCTAGGGCCTAACAAATATCTCCCGAATGTCACATTCGGAGGGAGGAACCCAACAGTGTTGCAAGTGTATCACCCTTGTGATATACAATGTAATACAACACACAATATTGTTCCTGGTGTGTAGCATTTCTTAGCCACTTGTCCTTCCAGAATCGAATCTCTGATCCGTCCTTAATAAAAAATGATCCAAAGCAAATAAGTGCCTCTTTGTCGCCATTTATCAGCCCAAAAGTGCAAATCACCAGATTTCCAAAGAACCTGGGATAATGTTTTTGAGCAAACATAATTTTGTTTAAGAAAGTGATGGCTCAGATATGTAGATCTCGTTGGGAACCCCAAGAGGAAGGTATGATGAGCACAAAAGAAAGTTTCCCTCAGTTATGAAACCAAGGTTATCGAACCAGTAGGAGTAAGGAAACAACTCCAAGGTGCTACTAACAACTTGGAATCCCGCACAACCCAAACTCAATACTTTGCCCCAACTTACAGTGAGGTTGTCAATCTCACCGATTTGCTAAAAACAAAGGATTAAACATATAGTATGGAAGATAGTAATTTTCTTGTAGAAAGTAAACAATAAACGATAAACAGTAGATGGTATATCAATGATAAAGGAATGGACCGGGGTCCACAGTTTACTAGAGGTGTTCTTCATAAGATAGATAGCATGTTGGGTGAACAAATTATAGCGGGACAATTGAAAGATTGAGAAAGCATAACAATGCATATACTAGACATCTTGACTCCTACGAAATTTGTTTGGGCATTACAACATAATACATAGACCGTAATCCGACTACATCTATGACTAATAATCCACCTTCAGGTTATTATCCGAACCCCTTTCAGTATTAAGTTGCAAGCAACATATAACTGTATTAAGCAATGTGTAAAGCAAACAATACAATTTCCCCATGGACGAAGGATTGTTGTTTTCTTCCTAGTAGCAACAACACATCTACAACCTTAGAGATTTTTGTCACTTCCCTAGATTACTAGAGGCATGAACCTACTATCGAGCATAAATACTCCCTCTTCGAGTTGCAGGCATCTACTTGGCCAAAGCATCTACTAACAACGGAGAGCATGCAAGATGACAAATAACATAGACATGATAGAACCAATAATCAATCTGATATAATATCTCAATATCCATCAGATCCCCGCAAACATAACATGTATGATTACAAATAGATCATCTTGATCATGAATGGAGCTCACAAGATCTAAACATGAGAGCACAAAGGAGGAGAAACAACCATCTCGATACTGTATGAACCCATAGTCCAACAGTGAACTACTCACGCATCACTCCGGAGGCTGGCATGGTGATGAAGAAGGCCTCCGAGATGATCTCTCCCCTCCGGCAAGGTGCCAGAAAGAGCTTCAGATCCCCCCGATCTAGGAGATGGCGGCGGCTACAGACTGTTTCGTGGAGATTTGATCGGGTCCTTAGGGTTTCTGCATCGGGGTGCTTTTATAGGCGAAAGGGCAGGGTCGGTGGCGCCCGAGGAGCCCACACCTAGGGACGGCGCGCCCTCCTGGCCGCGCTGCCACCAGGTGTGGCCACCTCGTGGCTCCACTTCGGCTGCACTCCGGACTCCGTGTTCCTTCTTGTAAAATATTGACTTTGGCTTTTGTCCCGTAAAATTCCGAGAATATTTCCTTACTAGCTTTTCTGAAACAAAAAACAACATAAAATAGGCAACTAGCACTATGACATATTTTCAATAGGTTAGTCCCAAAAATGTATAAAATACCTCAAAGTGTAGACAAAACATAAGAAAGTTGATACAAAACAAGCATGAAGCATCAAAAATTATAGATACGTTTGCGATGTATCAGAAAGTTCTGCCAAACCCCATCTTCAGTGAGTAACTTGAAGATCCACTTACCAAGTAGGTCTGTATTCTTGATCTCTAGGTCATGAATACCCAGCTCACATTGGTCTTTGGGATGGTAGACGAGACTCCACTTAGCCGAACTATTTTTTTCTCCCTTTCTCCCTGTCAAAGGAATCTTGATCAGAAATAATCTAATCATTTTAAGACTCCTTTGGTAGTTAGAATAAGGATATCATATAGACTATCATATTACTCAAGACTCTTTGGATGGAATGGGATTCGGCCGTGTGCTCCCATGTTTTACTCCGACCTTTTGGTTTTAGAGGGAGCGCTTCGAAGCTCTCTCTTGGCTGTTATTATCATGGAGCATGTTCTCGTTCCATGGTGCTGACGAAGAAAGTCATGGAGACCGAGATCTAGGGACTGACAATGGTGGTTCGAGTCTGGGTGGTAATGAGGAATTGGCTTGATGACTTGTGACTTGGAGTAGTGGCATGCAAGAGGGGGCCAATGCACATGAGAGGTTCATGGTCCTATCTTTCAGGGTGAAAATCCAGGGTCTGGTCTTAATTGGTTGTACCTAGCAATAGCTTTATTGAAGGTACTGTTTTGAGAGGGTGGACTTTTTTTAGGGTAAAAACCTAGATCTTTGATCGGGCGATGACGGTGTTTATGCACAGTTCCCTTCTTAGAGGCGTCGTTTTTTGAGAAGCTAGACTTGTGGTGCTATCTTGGTGGTGATAGTACTCCTATTTCAATGAATGGTCACTGTAGCTGGACTTTTCTTTTTTTGTAATTCTTCTTCCTTTTTTGGCTATGTGCATCTGTATGGCCGCTAGAGCAATGCGTTGTTACAGAGGATGGGTGTAATTGGTATCCTCTGATATTAATATATGTTCCTTTTCAAAAAAAAAAAATCAAGACGTACTGAATTAATGAGAACCAGTCCTCCTCCTAGGGGCAACAATTTTACTTTTCCAACTACTTAATCTTAATTATAGTGTTTCCTCGACCAAGCTTCCATTCCGTGTTTCTAAGTCTCGAAAATATATCAGAATACCAAAATACCTTATAGGAAACTGGACTTGATCGCAGCCAAATAACTCAGGATGCATATTGACCTCATCCTAAGCCTTGCTAAAATAAAACAATTCATTTTTTATGGAAGTTAATTTTTGAGAGGGGGTTTTTGCTAGCATTTACTTAAATAAGGTCGGTGGCGAGGTGAATATTCCGCTTGATCTGCTCCGATCCAGTCGTGAGTAAAATGGTACTATATTTGATCGACCACCATGGCACCAGACCATGTTTTATATATATTTTTTGCTCCAAAGCTCATGAAAAAAGGGAAACTGGAAATAGAAATATCCATCTTGTAGCAAAGCAGACCAGAAAAAGAACAAGGAGGTCCACACTTGACTCATGAATGACGAATTGCGTAACTCTGATTTTTAGTCTCTGAGAACTATGGTTAACAGTCATATCCTTTTCCATCCATGCATATCTGCTCTCTCCTCTCTCACATATTGAATAGTCTTGAATTCCTATTCTCAATGCTTCCCGCTCCTAGATTACTAGTGCTAAATGCCGCCATGGGCGAGCTTAATATTTCTCTTACAACTATATATGTTGCCATACTATGGAGTGCTCACACAGTGATGGTAGCCAAACTATTCATGGATTATGGAGGTGCTGGGATGTATGGCCTGATAGTCTGTGTGCACTGAGTTGCTCGGATTAGAGCGAGCGGCCGTCGACAACCTATTGCCGCAATATTTCTACCATATCAAGAAGCAGTGCAAGGAGATAACCTGCAACCTATATCAACTTACTCCTTTTTCAGAATTATACGTCTGAAACAGCAATATATAGAACGTCCAGAGAACATAATAAGTTGGCCAACCACACATATCTCTGTGATAATTATGAACACATTAATTCTTCATTTGGAATCTGATTTTTCCTCTTTTTTGTTACCTTAGAGAAACAATTCCTGGACATTTGTCCTCTCATATCAAGCTGTCTACACAAAAATATGATACATGCATACAATCTGTATCTTCGAGCATGCAAAGTACAACTAGCATTGTCCATGTAACTTCAAATTAAGGAGCATGAAGGTTTATAAAAGTTCAATTCAAAAGATTTAAATACTAGTCACCATTGTGCTAGCTGTTAGGATGATGATGGTATTTAATTTAGCTGTGCAACATGATCAAAACAACACAATGAAAAACCTAGCTATTATTTCTTTTATCATATACTACGAACCTATGCTCCCTCAAATTTGAGTCCAACAAAGGACAAGGGTTGATACTTTGCTAATTAGGGCAGAACCATCAGAAGGACAACGTACAGAGATAATCGACACTATGCCACACGACCATGGTGCATTGATTGTGAACCGGAGAGTTTTCCAAAAAGAAGAACTTTCAGTACAAGAACTCATCACTCGCATTCGAGATCAAGCGGCTTTGTGGAATATGCCTTTTCTTTTCTTGGGGCGACTTGGGCTTCGCCTTTGTTTCTCCGCTCTACTGCTAACATTAAAAAAACACATGGAAGCAAAGAGAAACTTGAAACAGAATACACATTCGTCAGGGAAGCAGACAAGAAAAATAAAAAGGAGGTCCACCTCACACTTGCATATATTTGCTTTGCATTATGGTGGACTGGCCACAACAGACTGTAACCTTAAGTAGACTATTGTGGTATATATATTCTACCATGAATTCGGAGCCCACATAAATTCGGTTATCAAAGAGATCCAACTGCACCCCGTGTGTTAATGACGACGTGACCAGGTCTCCCAAATTTCAGCGGTAAGTGAGATGTGCTTGGCAGAAGCCAACCCAGCTCAAACGATGGCTGACTACACCTCCTCCATTCGGTTACATATCTGCCCTCCTCAGCTTCTTGATGCATCGATCTCATTCCTAGTTAGACTTCAAAATATTATTAAATTTCATTTTTCAAAAACAACTCATCCTTGACATCGTTTCACACTGATGTAGCCAACCTCAATTCCCTGCACATGCACCATGGGAGTATTTATCATGTGGGTGTGCTACCGGCAAAATATGATCTGCAATAACTCAACTCGATTCACTTCATAGCCGTCTTTTTAAGATGGCTGCCTTGAAAGCGGTAGTACTAAGTATGGGTTTGTTAGAACAAGTACTTGTACAATAGTGTCTAATCAGCAGGCTATACAACATACTTTGGCTGATTTGGCGGAGGGAAGATGAGAAAGAGAAGCAGACTCTAGAAGAGTTAACTATAATACATGCTCCTAGTCACTTTGTGAGAGTGTAAAGTGGGACATGCATTACTAAAATAATAATATTTTTTATATCTTATTATTGCACATATACATATTGACTATAGAGCTGGCTATAAATGACATGACAATGACTAATAACCATCAACTTACTCTTCTAGGAGTATTAAACTTGCTCCGAGTCTAAGGGTTCCTTGGTCATAGTCGTTTGCTATTAAGGAGGGCCATTTCCCCAGGTCGTCGATGACCACATCCACAGGTGTATTCATACACCCTTTGTCAATAATTATCCTGCATTCTAGGTTTAGTCAAAATCAAACTTTGTAAAATTTGGTAGAACATATAGAAAAAACTATAAACATCTATAACACCAAATGTATATAATATGAAAATATATCTTATGACGATTTTAATGGTACTTATCTTATATTATAGATGTATATATTTTTTTTATATGTTTAGTCAAACTTCACAAAGTTTGACATTGACTAAACCCAGAATGCAGGGTATTTCCGGACAGAGGGAGTAGTACTACTAAGGTCATTCTGGGTTGTTGCGTGCATTATCTATTTCCTTGAGTGATGCCTTGTAAAACTGTTTTCTTTCTCATCGAACATCATGGTATTGAGATTCCAACCTCTGATCCGGCATTGTAAAATTATTTATTTGATGCATTAGAAAAAATATATCTGTTTATATATTCATCAAAATAAATTCGAGATCCACCAACATCTCTATCTATTGTGCACAATATGTTGCTACTTGAGAATCCCACCTCTGATTCTCTATCCAATGACATAACAAAAACATACTACGCGTTGCATATGCCTTCTTTCTGCATGCATCACCTTTGTAAGATTGGACTTCCAACAGTACAAATTAGTTTATTAGATAGGCATGCATTGGCTTGGACTTACATTCTTAATTACTTGGTAGATCAAAGAATGGAGTTGTATATAGGTGTCTGATTAGCTCAATCATATGAACCTCTTGTCGGTGCACTTTTAGTCTAACTATGAGAACTGATGTGCTGATGTTTGCTAATTATGTAAAATGATAATCATGCCACATAAGGAAAATCCAAAAAAAAAGCAAAATAACAACTAGTAAATAGTAAGCACTGGAACACAAATTTCCATGCCATTCGTTCAGCTCAAGTCAAGGTCTCAAGGAGTCGGTAAAGCATAGTGTACATCATAGTGAGACGTACTTCATTAAACATTACTTCAGCATAAAGATATGTAAAACAAAATCAAGGACTGGCACTTCTCTGTAGTCGTCGGTGGATGCACTAAAGGTAGGGATGACGCAACAAAAGGGCTGGTGGCGGCTTGTGCACTTCTTGCAATCCTTTCGGAAGTCATAGCATGGCAACCTTCCCCAGTACATCCCCCATTTCCCCTTTAGGTTCAATGTTTCTTAAAAAATGTGATATGATGGTTTCCTTCAATTTTTGTTAGCGAACAACACTAATCTATGACACTCAACAACATTGTTGAACACACATAAGCCTAACTGTTTCCCAACATCGCTTGAATATGCCACTACAATAGCCTGAGATATGCAACACTAATGCAACGAACGAACAGTTTGTTACTCAATTTGCATAGATTTAATTATTATTTCAAAACACCAATAGTTCAGTGTTAAATAAAGGTTAAATAGTGTTTGTCTGTTGATTTAGAAAAATAAGTTGGCAACCGATCATGTACCACTAATGATTGCTGAACATAAACTGTCTTAAATTTTATCATTGCACAACACAAGTTTTTCCATTTGTCCTCAAAGGAGCATCAATATTTCTAAAGTTTGTAGCGCAAGAAATACGCATACATTATTCGATTTGTCATTGCTATTACTTGGTAGACACTCCCTCTTTTTTTTATTTAGATCACGTTCTAGGTTTAGTCAAAGTCAAACATTATAAAGTTTGACCAAGGATATAGGAAAAAACATTATCAGATATAATATACATTATTCTTATACCATAGATTTTATATTGTAGATTATGATATTTTTTCCATAAAGTTTAGTCAAATTTTAAATTTTTTGACCTTAACTAAACCCAAACACGATCTAAATAAAAATCGAGGGAGTAAGAAAACAAAGGTTTACCAACACTTTCTTTACAACACCCTTTGGGTATTTCTAAAAATGACAACATAAACATTGGTGGACTCGTAAGAACGGAGTTAAGAAGGATTAGCCTATCCTCATAAGAGAGAACCTTCACTTGCCAGCATCCAAGTTTCTTTTCAAACCGGTTCTCCAATGGGTTACATTATTTATTAATAATTTTCTATAGTGGATTGTGATATCTAAGTATTGAAAAGGTAGAGAACCAGCCTCATAGCCAAAAATTTGTATGTATTGCTCCTCTATCTCCTTTGTCTTTCCAAAACAGAAATTCCACTTTTGCGAGAGTTTAGTTTTAGACCTGATAGTTGCTCAAACATGGATAATATTGATTTCATGTTAACTGACTTCTCTAGGCCGGGTTCCATAAAAAGAATAGTATCATCATTGTAATGTAAATAGATACACCCCTCAACTAAATGAGCTATCAGGCCTCCCACTTGACCATCTTAGTTTGCCCTCGCAATAAGAATGGCGAACATATCGACAATAATATTAAAAAAGCAATGGCGATAGAAGATCTCCTTGTTGAAGACCCTTTCTTGTTTGGAAATAGTATCCAATATCGTCAATAACACGTATTCCAACGGACCCTCTCTGAATATAATTTGTAATAAGATCGCACCACTTTTGGTCAAATCCTTTCAGTAAGAGAGTTTGGAAAAATGTCAATTTTACTTTGTCACAGTCTTTGTAATTTTTTTTTAAAACTCTCATTTAGAAGACAGATAGTTCTATGTTGTTCCAACTTTCGTAAAAATATTAAAACTCACATTTAGAAAACAGATAGGTCTATTTGTTGGATTTGAACGGCGTTCCCTCTTTCTGGCGGCAAGGTTATTATCACTCTGGAATTAATTTTGTACAACGGGAATTCACCTTCTTGCAGTTGTTGGAACATAGCCATAAGATCACTTTTGATCACCAGCCAAAAGGTTATATAGAACTCACTTGGGAACCCGTTTGGTCCTTGCTCTCTGGTTTGGTAAAACTCTGGTTTTTGGATTTGTCAGGAATCCAGCTCAGAGGCCAAATCGTCACTGAGTTTGGGAATAGAAGCCTCCTAAAAATGGTCGACATTGCACATAACAAATTTGCCGGGTTGTTACCGTCATCCATTTATACAGGAAGGAGCACTGGCACATGTCGGGGCCGAGTATAATGGATTTACCAGCATTCACAAGCACACTTTTCACAACTTCACTGTTGAAGTGTATAAATGAATTGCACTAGTCCTTTCCATCAGTTCGGACTTTTGGTTGCGTTGGCTAGTGCATGAAGCTTGACATGGTATCAGAGCCTAAGGTCTTGAGATCGAGTCCTGGCTTTCGCAATTTATCCTAAAATTGCTGTTAACTCCTCTATGTCCACGTATGGCCTCTTGAGTCATACGTGAGTTTTCGCGCGCTGTCGCTTTCTTTCGGTTGCACGTGCTGACTTCTCTCTGTCCGTCACACGTGAGAGGGGGTGTTGAAGTGTATAAGTGGATTGCACTAGCCCTTTCCATCAGTTCGGACTTTTGGTTGCGTTGACTAGTGCATGAAGCTTGACATGATATCAGAGCCTAAGGTCTCGAGTTCGAGTCCTGGCTTTCGCAATTTATCCTAAAATTGTTGTTGACCCTCTATGTCCACGTATAGGCCTCTTGAGTCATACGTGAGTTTCGCGCGCCGTCGCTCTCTTCCGGTTGCACGTGCTGACTTCTCCCCGTCACACGTGAGAGGGGGTGTTGAAGTGTATAAATAAATTGCACTAGCCCTTTCCATCAGTTCGGACTTTTAGTTGCGTTAGAGAAAGTGGGGACGCCGTCATAGACTTCCCATGGATGGAAATCGCCACGGTAAGAGGACGCCCACCGCGTGTTGTGCTCCCACGCGACGCGCGCCAAAAGTACCCGTTCTGGTACATGCGCTCGAACAACACCACCCGTGGGAGTTTGGCGAGGCGACTACGTACTTCCGCCTGCAGACTCTTCCCCTTCTTTGGCGCTGGCGGGACCGGCACACTCCATGTTGAGGTGCCAGCCGTCATTGAGGGAGACATCATGGTGGGCGATGTCGTCCCCCTCCTGCCACCGCGGCTCGCACTCCAGTGCCAACACGTAGAGCTGGTCCCGCTAGTGCTCCTCGTCGGGATCTGGGATCCGCGCCGCAAGACGAGCGTACGCCTCTGGCCTTGGCAGTGGCAGTAGCTCGCGGAGGAAGCGTGGAGGTGGGGGTGGCGGTGGAGTGGGCGACCGGTGGCGACGGAGGTGGGATGATGAGTCGAGCTGGCCTCGCTATGGTTCTTAGTATTCTTCAGCCACAAAGGCATCTTCATCGCAATTGCAGGGATTGGAAGTGCTTTCCTTTTTGTGGCAATGGTAGGTGGTGGAGTGTGCGGCACTAATGGCCGTAAGGACGATTTAAGAAGCCTTGGCCGTCAATTCGTGCGCGGACTCTAGCTACTTGGCCATCAATGACGACGATATGCTCAAGATTTTGTTTCCCAAAGGTCTAGTCCTGATCTCTTTTATAATCATGTTGCGATTGGGTTTCATGGTTGAGGTATTGATCGGGTCTTGTGGGTAAAGTGTATTAGACTCTATAGATAGTCAAAACCTAAGTGTTTAGCCATGTTCCTAGTGATGGACAATTACGAGTAAATTTTTGTGATACTGTCGAATGATCTTTTGCATTTTAATTTCTCTAATAAAACTTATTGGGTAAATTTAATTGGGTTTAGGATCGGTTGAGTGAATCAATGTGCCCTTAGTTATATTAGGATCACCTGAGTGAATTAATGTGTACTTAGTTATTTTTGAAGAAATAAACTTATTAGGAAAACTAGGGGAAAATATCATTTTATGGAAATGAGCCGTACTCCTCCAGCCAAATAAGCATGTAATGATGGGTTGTCTTTTATATCCCCAAAGTAGTGACGTCTTGCCAATACAATTTAAACCGTATTGACCAACCATTCGTTGCCGCGACATTTAATGTTGCATGATATTCTAAGAACGAGTGGGATTCTCGTTTAGGTCACGAGATTCCACTCAGCATCTAGCCTCTGGCATGATGGAGTTTTATTTTATTGTGTCCTTATTATATTAAACTATGTTATTTGAGCTAGCCATGAGCTAAAAATGTTTGTTATAACTCTACTCTTGGATCATATGATGTAATAATGTTATGCATTGATTCTCTTTTATTCTTCGAACTATGTGCGCTAGTTAATCAATCCAAGAACTAGCACTGTAAACATAAGATTCACTCCTTTTTAACGGGTTAGATCACTTTATTAGATAAATAAAAACGTGTAGCATCATCTTATCAGGAGGGAGATCCCAAATTCGTAGAACCTGGGTGTTGATCTTACGCTGTGGTTATAATAATTGATTGTTCTGTAACTTCCGGTACAAAAGAATTAGGATCATTCTTTTTGCTTTGTTGTACACCTGGTTGTGAGCTCAAATCAATTGGTTTGGAAAATTTCTGAATTCTTCCTCGCGTTTACACAAGCAGAAGCAGACAATCCAAATTTCCTAATTAAAATATAAAGCACGAATAGACTAATAAAATCTACTAGCAGCCTAGTGTTCAAAGTTGACAAATGGGCTAAAAATTAACTAAGACATGTTCAAATCAGGCAACAGTTTGTTAACCCGAACAACCTTTCTTCCTTCCGCCGTCCGTGGCTCATGCTGATAGTGTGGCCACCCGGCTTATTACCGTGCCCCT
This sequence comes from Avena sativa, assembly GCA_916181665.1. NCBI lineage: Eukaryota > Viridiplantae > Streptophyta > Magnoliopsida > Poales > Poaceae > Avena > Avena sativa. The sequence goes on from OV702283.1 coordinate 478,944,962, forward strand.
TAGGTTGCTGGCGGCCGGCAAACAGGTAGACGTCGTCGCATCGAACAGAGAGGCGTAGCACAAATAAGAATCCCAGACGAAATGACGATCTGACCTGATCGTGAATTCATGATGAGCGGGATCGTTAAAACTGTCTCCCAAGCGGGAGGGGGAGAAACAAGATCCCAGGTGCCAGTGCGCTCAAGCGCAGCGATCTCCTCAGCCATGGCAAGCTGCCATTCAGGATGACGCTCGGCATCCCGATAAGAAGTCGGCTCGGAGACGACAGAGAGACCATACTGACTAGGAGAGTAACGGTCTAGAGCACGACGCTGATGAACAGGCCATGAAGAGGGAAGCTCATCGGCGGAAGACGCATCAGAAGAAGAGGAAGGGTTCGAAGCCGGAGAACGAGGTGGAGAAGAAACTAGGGGAGAACAAGGAGAACTAGGGGAACTAGACGGAGGAGAGTATGGCGCCAAAATCGAAGGGAGCGCATCAGAAGTAAGAGGTGGAGACGAAGGGACAACATGAGGTGCATCAGGAAAAAGAAGAAAAGAGATATCATCCACCGGGTAAGTACCAGAGGTGGGGCGAGGATAGAAGGGAAGCGTCTCATCAAACGTGACATCACGAGAGATGCGCATCCGACGACCAACGGGGTCCCAACAGCGATAGCCCTTATGCTCATCACTATATCCGAGAAAAACACACTCAACAGACTGAGCGGTCAGTTTGGTGCGTTCGTGAGGAGGTAGAAGGACATAGCAAACACAACCAAATAAACGAAGAGTCGAATAGTCTGGAGAGCTACCAGAGAGACGCTCGAGAGGAATACCACCTTGAAGGGCAGCAGAAGGCTGAATGTTAATGAGGTAAGTCGACGCAGCGACAGCCTCAACCCAGTAATGCGGCGGAAGAGAGGAAGCAATCATCATAGCACAGGTAGTTTCAAGAATATGACGATGCTTACGCTCGGTGACACCATTTTGAGCATGGGCACCGGGACACGAGAACTGGCCGAGGGTGCCCTGCTCAGCAAGGACACCACGCAGGTGCTGGGAGATATACTCTCCTGCAGAATCAGCACGAAACACACGAATAGGCGTGGAATACTGAGTATGAACCATGGCCGCAAAACGCTGATAAATAGAGAGCACCTCACTGCGAGAGCGCATAAAAAACAATCAGGTGTACCGTGAAAAATCATCAATGAATAAAATATAGTATCGATGGCCCCCTTTGGAAGTAAAGGAAGCCGGACCCCAAACATCTAAATGAACTAAATCAAAAGGTCGCTGAGATACAAACACACTAGTAGGATAGGGAAGCTGAATCTATTTGCCTAACCTACAACCCTGACACGAGTGTAAAGACACATCTCCTGAGACAGACCCCAGAAGACCACGACGAACTAAGGACGATAAACGGGAGCCACAAAGGTGACCCAGCCGATGATGCCACTGCTGAAAAGAGCCAGTGATAGAAGCAGCAACCGTAGAAGAACTAGTAGATGAAGTGTCAGTGGATGGAACGCGAAGCCAGTCTAACTCCCATAGCCCCGGAGACTCAAGACTGCAAGGACCAGCTCCAAACAAGGCCTGGGTACGGCGGTCCTGAACCGCACAAGAATCAGCGTCAAGAATGACACGACAACCAGAATCAGTAAGCTGACTAGGAGAGAAAAGGTTCATCTTAAGACTAGGAACATGAGAAACGTTAGGAATAGAGAAAGATGAAGTAGAAAGGGTGCCTCGACTGGAAATAGGAAGAGAGGTACCATCAGCCGTGATAACACGGACATGAGAAATAAGAAAGCGAAGAGCAGAAAGAATAGAGGACGCAGAAGTCATATGAAAAGAAGCTCCAAAATCCAGATACCACGGGGATGACGTACCTGGCTGTGTAGAAGATGGTGGTCGCGCGGTGCCAGAAGATCTAAGCACAGAACCAGCAGTACCCGACGAGGAAGAGCCTGTAGTAGTGAGTAGACCACGAAGAATGTCCTGATAAGACAGTGCAACCGCAGAAGATCCTAAAGAACCAGCCTGCCTACGAGCATGGTACTGCTGACGTAAGCTAGGATCCCTCCTCCAGCAGCTAGAGACATCGTGGCCAGGCTTGCCACAGTAGGCACAGGGAGGACGAGGAGGTGCTGTCATACCACAAGGCTGCTGAGGATGACTCTGGCCCTGGACCGGAGGAGTAGAGAGTATCGGCGGTACTGGAGACCGCAACGAAGCCGACGACACAGGAGTACCATGAGCAGCAAGTACGGAGGGAACCTCAAGAAGACCAACACCACGAAGACGAGTCTCCTCAGCACGAAGCTCAGACAGTACCTCAGAGAGCGGAACACGACCACGGGCAAGCAGCTGGGCACGGCGCGGCTCAAACTCCTTACGGAGCCGCGACAAGAACTCAAAAACACGCTGAAACTCCAGATCCGCGCGCACAGTCAGACAGCAGGGACAGGTGGCACACACAGCTGTACGAAGAGAATCAAGCTGACGTAAATAGCATCACTCTCAGTATAGAACTCATCAATAGTAAAGTCACCCTGCTGAAGAGAATGCTCCTAGCGAACCACAGACAGGTAAAGAGCATCCCCAGACGGCTGATAGCGCTGACGAAGAAAAGCCCACTGAGCAGCAGCAGTGGGAAGACCCATGAACTCAGCAGCATACTGAGGCAGAACACTGGAAGTGAGAACAGCAGCAGCACGAGCATCCTCATCTATCCACTGAGTGTAGTCAGTCAGATCCTGAGGAGCATCGAGGACAAGGGCAATAGGCGACGTAGGAGCAGCGGGGCGCGGCGGACAGGAGACCTCGGCAGAAAGCACACCCCAAAGACGAAGACCGCGCATGTGTACGCGCATAAAGGCAGCGAAATCAGGATAATTCGCGCCATAAAAAATCACCGGGCAGCTAGGAATCGCAAGATAGCCTGACGAGGAAGACTTTTTTTTGCTCTTTTTTTTGACGAAAATCAGATCAGATCAGATCAGATCGGATCCGCAACACGCAGCAACAGCCGCGGCGGACGGGGTCGACAGGCCGGGCGGTGGCCGGGCGATGGCCGGGAAGCGGTCGGGCGGCGGACGGCGACAGGCCGGGGGGCAGGCAGGACGGTCAGGCGGCGGCCGAGGTGGATCAGACGGGCGACATCGACCGGGGAGGACGGGGCAAGCTCGCAGGAGGCGAGGGAGAGGCAGCGGCGACGACCGGGCGCGGCGGCAGGAAGCCGGGGCGTTCGGCGGCGGCGGCTGCGAGAAGAGGAGCTACCTTACAGCTCTGATACCATGTTAGGGTAATAGACTTGTTGTATTACAAGAGGGCCAAAGGCACTGGATGTTCCAAAAACGGGTACTATGGGATCGGGTGAATTAGAGAATAGACAGAGGTCCGTTGGCATTTCAGCCTTTCTTCTCCTTTCAGGGTACATGTACAGGCGCAAATATACAGGAAACCCCCTAACACACGGGAAACTATAATATACAAATATATACTCTAACAGTTGTCAGGTCCGGCACCGTGGTCGGGCCTTCGGTCTCCGTGGGACACTACACCAGGATTGGGTACGCTGTTTCTCCGGTTTGATCTTGGTGTGAGGGTAAAGTCTCTGTTTAATTATATTCATCATTTGTGATGCAAATAAGTTCTCTGTGTATATATGTGCAGGTACAATGTTGTCTGGAGGAATTGTTCCGTGGGCGAGTCTTGTACCATCCATAATGGCGATGCTATGGTAGGAACACTGAAAGTTGTAGTTTGTGAACTGATCACGGCATTCCGGTTTTATGAGGACATTTGGCTAGTGACATAGTACATCTCAATTTGTGGGGGTATCAAAGATTATTTGGACCGTTAATTGTGAGGATTTACTTTGTTTTTCTTTTATACTTGGTGAATGGTAAATGGGTTTATAAAACTACCACTGTCAAACGTTTGGACTTTGTTTCTGATTCTATGTAATATCGTAAGTGTCGATCGCTGATGTATCTCTTGCAGGTTTTGGTTTCTTTGTGGACGAGGGTGGGCAGGTCAAGAAGCAACAGCAGGTTAGTACTCACCACTTATCCATTCGAGATATGAGAGTGTTGATCCGGGACCTTGCACCCCTAGTCACGAGGGTGCGCACGCGGGCCGAACCCTGGCATGCGAGACTCACGACTAAGGGGAGCAAAACGGTACTGATCAACTCCTGTCTCTCGAGTCTTCCCATGTATCAGATGGGGCTGTACCTGCTACCTGAAGGAGTCCATGCCGACTTCGCCAAGGAGTTGTCTCGATTCTTTTGGGCGGCTAGGGATGGCCACCAAAAATACCACATGGTGAAGTGGGCGGACGTTTGCGCCCCCAAAGAGTTTGGGGGCATAGGTATCCTTGACTCGCGCCGCTTCAACGTGGCCCTGATGTTGAAATGGGTCTGGCGTATTCTGAGGGAGGACGGGGGCCTCTGGCTGCAGCTTATCAAAGCCAAATACCTCCGGGGCCGCCTCCTCTTGGCGTGCGAGCGCCGGAAGGGGTCGCAGTTCTGGAGGTCGATCCAGGACATTAAGCACTACATTGGCCGGGGCCTTTCCTTCGTGGCGGGCAATGGCAGGGGCTCCCGGTTCTGGCTCGATGCCTGGCTGTCCCCTGTCCCCCTGGGAGTGCGGTTCCCCGCCTTGTTCGCCATCGCCGCGTCTCCTGACTCGCTCGTGGCTGACAACTTCCAGGAAGACCAGTGGGACGTGCCTTTCCGCCGCACCTTTAATGAGGTGGAGGCGGGGGAATTCCTGGTTCTGCTGGAGTCCCTTCCGGCATCTCTCTCTGAGGCGCAGGACGTGGTCTCCTGGCAGCTTCTGCCCTCGGGCGAGTTCTCTGTGGGCTCAGCTTATAGGGCCCTCTTCCTGGGCCAGGCGCGGAGGTGGGTGGCTCCTCTTTGGAAGGCCCCCCTTCCTCTTAGTATCCGGATTTTTGTTTGGCAGCTCCTTCGTGACCGCCTCCCCTCGGGCACGGAGGTAGCCAAACGTAATGGCCCTGGTACTGGCCGGTGTCCCCTATGTGGGACTCCGGAGACATGCGTCCACATTATGTTTTCTTGCTCGGCTGCGCAGTTTTTGTGGAGTTTTAAGCGCGAAGCTCTGGGTCCGGGATGGCAGGCGCAGGAACTGGGGGAGTTCCTGCAGGCCCAGGCCTCCCGGACGGGCGGGGGCCGTCGTCTCTTTTGGCTCCTCTTTGCGGCTCTGTCTTGGTCTCTTTGGAATATCCGCAATAAGATGGTGATTGAACGTGTGTTCCCCACCCGGGCTTCTGACTCTATTTTCACTTTACTCGCTTTCTTGCAGCAGTGGTCCCCCTTGGTGCGGCAGCGTGACCGGCCGGCCTTCGAGTCCTCCCTCCAGGCTCTGAGGTCGGCGGCGTCTCCCCCCCCCCCCCTGTCGTCGCCGCCCGCGTCGTCCTGAGCGACTGCCGTGCGCCCTCCTTTTGTTTTTTCTTTTTTCCTTGGGCTGTGATGTGCTGTGGCCCCAACGGTGTGTGAACTGTGTCTGACTTTGTACTTGGGATTTTGCTTTATTTATAAAGCGGGGCGCGAGCCTGATTCGAGAGAGTACTCACCACTTATAGTTAACTGTTTGTCAAGATTATGAATCACTACCCAGTAGTTTCCAGATTAAGGGGCCATGAAATAATTACTGTGTTCAGAGGCGAATGCATTATATTTTCTAATTTATGTTAAAGAAGTGTGCAATGCCACCCTATGGCATCAGAAAGGCTTCGTCTTATTTAGCTAAGGAAATACTGATTCTGAATTTTTTTGCACTTACTCAATGTACTTGCCTGAAGTCTTCTAACAGAAAAAAAAGGGAAGTCCAGAGATAATGCTATGACAATGTGACATGGAAGAAATACTTGTCCAAACAATGAAACAAATGTCCCCAAGTAGCACCTACTGACTAACTCTGTTTGGTAATTTGAGAATTCTTCTGCATATGCTATTGGTTTATCAAATAAAAATGTAGACCCACATAAAAAAACTTTGTATTTCTCAGGTTCTTTACGCAAGAATTGGAGACACCGTGGAGATAGGTGCAAATACATGCATTGACAGACAGCATCTTTTAAACACTGCAGTTATGAATGCCTGAATGTTATTTATAGCATCCTTTAAACACCGCAGATAGCATCCTTTAAACACTGCAGTTATGAATGCCTGAATGTTATAGATTATTATTTTTAGTTTATTTTAATATCAGTGATAACAGCTATATACCTAGCTACAAAAATCATGTGGTTGGATATATATGTGTGGATAGTATGGGTCATTGGTATACACGACTGATCCTCGTAATAAATTTTTGTTTAACATTTTTCTGTTTTGGTCTTTATTATGATTTCCAAGGTATGCAACTGTATACAGTTATTGAGTCTTCCGGTTGAACTATTATTGATTACTTTTTGTTGCCGAGAAACCATTATTTCGTGGCCGCTTTCATGGATCGAGGGGACATCACCTCAGCCTGGTACCATGCACAAAATCCCATCCATGAGCTGTCGGTGCCATCAAGATTTGCTAGAGCCGGCGAGGTGTGAGGGCAGAGTCATCGTCAATGGCGGCAACATGAAGGGCCAGCGACCGGCAAAGTGAAGGAATATCATCCTCAAGGTTGGCAAGCAGGAGTGTCATGTTTGCTTCTAGCTGCCGAGAGCGGCTGAGACCCATGGCTAGGGTGATACTTCTATTGAAAGTGGAAACTCATGGAATTTAGTTCACATAATTCATGTTTGAAATGATATTAGACATGTTTGTATTTTCTATTTTTCTCTCATGATACTTTAGATGATGAGATTGAAGTTGTGTCAAAGATTTGTACTAAGGTTATATCTTGGTAGTTTTAAAACTGTGTTATATGAGAAGTTAGCATCAATCATATTAGAGAAAAAGCTGAAACATATGTTTGCGGTAGTTCATTCATAAGCATGGTATAGAATGAATGGCTGAGAGGACATTCATTCAGTTTTGTTGAGGCATAACATATTCAGTCATGTACAACTCACCCCTAAGTACATGTTGGTATCTTACCAAGACGGCAAGGACCATATCCATAAAGCCTTGACAAGTTGATGAACTGACATGATATGATGAACTAACTGGACACATTTACCATCTCCACAGGTCTCCAGCTCATCGTGAAAGGTTTGTATCGCGCTCTCCAGTGGACAGAATCGAAATAAAAAATGATCTCCCTGAAAGATAAACCAACTGAAGTATGTGACACAAACCCCTATTCTGGAGATAAGATTTTTCTGTCAGCAACTCCTTTTCTGTGTCCTCCCGTCCCGCGATACCCCTCCCTCCCGCGGCGCGCCCCAGGGCGCCGCCAGGGGGCCCCCTTCGCCGCCGCCAAAGCTCTCCTCCCCATCTCCTGTCTCCCTTCCGCCGCTGCCGCCGGCGTGGCCGCGGTGGCGGCGGCCCCTGGTGCCGAAGGCGCTAAGGGAGGAGGGCAACGAGGACTTCGTCGGGCTGCTGGGGCGGCACCAGCGGATGTGCTTGGGCGCGGTGGTCGGACGGCGATCTGGACCAGGCGGCGGCCATTGCCGTCCTTGGATCGTCCTCTCGGGCGGAGGAGGCTGGTCGTGGATCTCGATTCCCATCTAGATCCAGTGCTTCTGGCCTCGGCCAGTAGCGGCGCGGTTGGGAACCGATCGGCGGTGTGGGGATCGCTGTGTCGGATCTAATAAAGGTGGTTGTCCTTTGATTTCCTTCACACGAAGACGAAGATCTGTTTGATGTCTACCCTCCTTGATCTGGTCTGGAGAGGCGGGTTCCGGAAGGCTCCGCCGGCGAACTCCCATGGGCGTATCATGCCTGGAGATTGCTGGATCGGAATGTATTCGGTCGCGCGCACCTTGTTTTTCTGGCCGTTTGGTTTCAGCGGGAGCGTTGCGAAGCTCTGTTGTTTGTTCCCACCTAGAGCCATGTAGAGCCATGGTGATGTCAGATGCGGAAAAGGTCAGGAAAGCGGAAATTTGAGGGTAGCAATGGAGATTTTTGTTCTTGTGGCGATGGAGATCTGGCTGCGTGATCTGGGACTCGTTGAAGCGACTGTTGGTGTGGGAAGACAACACATGGGAGTTCCCAGTCTTATCTTGCAGGATGAAAATCCAAGGTCTGGCCTTAGCTGGTTGTGCCTGATAATGACCTTGTTGAAGGCATTGTTTTGTGAGTAAGGACTTTCTTCAGGGTGAAAACCTATGACCATTGGTCGGGCAACGACGGCGCTTGGGCACTGTTTCCTTCTTGAAGGCGTTGTTATTGGAGTGGAGGACTATTGGTGTTGTTCTGATGGTGTTACTGTCGTTTCTTTGAGGATTAGTTCTCTATAGCGGGACTTTTCTTTTTTGTAATTTCTCTTTCTTTTTTCTGAGCTGTGTGCATCCGTAGAGCCGCTAGGGCATGCGTTGTTGCAGAGGCTGGATGTAATTGGTGTCCTTGTGATATTAATATATACTCTTTTCCAAAAAAAAATGATGAACTAACTGGAGTATATATCACGTTGGTCTCCTACCTAGAAGGCAAGGAGCGTCCATAGGGCCTCGACAGCTCAATGAACGGCCCTGATATGGTGAACTCGCCAGAGTATATATCATTGGGGCTCCAAAATTAACAGGCATGGACGCAATCCAGGGGCCGATTTACATTTAATGCACTACTAGCATCAAGATGAAACCTGTTAAATTTCTTTCCCTAAATGGATATGGGAGGTCTATGTGTTTCACAATATGTAACATTTTGAAATTTACTGTTCGAAATATTTTGGCCAAATATGTATGTCAACGTGCACACTTACTAGTCTGAGAAAGAGCCTTCACCTCTTGGTGGATTTTTTTTGCCAGGCTTCACCTCTGGTGGCTGACTTGACAGGTGTGCACACAGGCCGCCCGGGTTCGAGTCTTGGTACTCCATCAGTTCCTGCGATGTCCGATCACTTTGCTTACGGACAAACTGCCAAGGGGTTCCTCCCACCTTGGATCTTTCCTTCCGATCATGTTCTTTGCCAGAATAGTTAAGAAAATATGATTTTTCGTAGATGCATATATAGGTGCTAAGATACTACTAGTATATGAGAAAAGTGACATGCCAGGTTGCCTCCTTTTGCTAATGAAGTTCTTAGTTAATGGAGGTATCAGATGTGGCTCTAAATTAATCTATGTATGAACTATGTGTGATCTGTGCATTAACTGTGGATGTTCTTCGTGTATGTTGAAAAACAACACTGACTCCTTTCATTAAAGTTTGCGGTAGATTTGTGCAGCTCTGGCAGATCAAATGTGATACCTCAAAAATGGCTTGCATCATCACATTTTGTAGGATCTGCTAGAGATGCTCTAACCCAGTCTTCCTTGTACGAGTTCAATGTTCTTACTGGGTTATCAAATTCCTGTTTTGTTGCATTAAACCGCTCTACTCTATTTCCTTTACGCCCCTCAGGATTTCGAGTGTGCAATTATTCAAACGAAGACCTTTAGCAAAAGAGATTATCATTGTTCAAGAATGGCTTGTTCATGCTCTAAAAAAATATGCACGTGAGGCTGTTCAAAGTTTCAAACAAGAACGGCTGTCATGAAATCAAATATGCATATGATGGGTCATCAACTATATGCATCATTCCAGATTGATGTCTTGTTGTCTAGACATCAACTATATATATACGATGATCATCTCTTATTCTTTCACATGAAAAACATTGATGCATCTTGATGATTTGTGCAGCCAAGTCATTTAGTATTTAACAGCTGCGGGTAGGTAGATAGGCCGGAGCTAGCATATGGTGCTGCCTTTTTTTTTGTTGAAAATTGACGCTTTATTACTTTAAAGCATACACCCGGTCTCTGCACTATTAGGATGCACACAGCGGCACAAGCCATACAACTAGAAACACGGAAAATAGCGCGTAGCGGATGACCCGTTAAAAGAGGTGTGGCCGAGCCGCTAGTCAGTACTCAGTTGTCATGGCAAGCCTATCTGTATCTACTTTTCAGAACAGCGGATGCATGGGTGTATCGTCCTCGTCCTCGTGAGAGAAGGAGGTGGCTGCCTAGTTGTGGTGTACACATAGAAGTGGTTGCCGCTCCACTACAAAGAATATATATATGAAATGTCAGGCTGTTAGCTACCGGTGCATAGATTGAACTCAACTATGAGTTAAACATAATTTGGTATACTGTATCTTTCAGACACAATCAAAGCACAGGACGTCATTTTGGAAAAACAGATGCATACCGGCATCAATCCCGGGTCCTGCACACAAAACAGGGGTACAATTTTTAAGATTCGGACATGTTCGGATAGCTAACTGCTCCTACATAAGGACAGAGGAAAATCCAAACTGAACCAAGGCAACAATTTTATGGAAAACAGAAATATTGTTTCTTAGCACTATTCTTTTTTGATAAATATTATTGCTTAGCACTAAGGCACCTTAGTTAGCTTCACGGTGAATTCATTCTTCGCAAGCAAACACTCAATTAAGATTGAGCCCACTATCGTACAGAGCAGTCATGATGCACATTTGTTCATGTCAAGAATTCTACGTCGAGAAATATAAGAAAAAGTCTACTATAAGAACATTGGCTTGACAGTTTTTTTTTCGAGAAAAAAAACTGCAAGCCACACATTTGTTCAAAAAGACACACGACAGTATAAACTGCCAAGGGGTTCCTCCCACCTTGGATCTTTCCTTCTGATCATGTTTTTCCTAGAATAGTGAAGAAAGTATGATTTGTGGTATATTAATGTATAAGTGCCAATACACTATACCAAAAAGGTGACAGGCCCGGGGTTGCCTCCCTTTGCTAATTAGGTTTTCGCTTCCTAGTTAATCGACATATTGGCCATGGCTCTATAAATTAATCTATGTATGAACTATGTGTGTTCTGTGTATGAACTGTGGATGTTCTACATCTATGTTTAAAACTGTCGAAACTCCTTTTATTAAAGTTTGCACTAGATTTTTGCAGCTCTGGCGGTGGCAGATCAAATGTGGTACCGCGAAAGTGGTTTGTGCCGAATAATGTTTTGTAGGATCTGCTAGAGATCCTCTAACCCAGTCTTGCCTTTATGAGTTCCATACGTCCATGTTCTTACTTGGTTATGAATTTCTTGACTTGTTGCATTCTACTATGTTTCCTTTACACCTTCGAATTTTGAGTGTTTAATTATGCAAATGAAGACCTTTAATAAGATAGATTATCTCTGTTCAAGAATGGCTCGTTCATGCTCTAAAAAATATGCACACGACATCATGGGCTGTTCAAAGATTCAAACAAGACCGTCCATCATGATATCAACTATTAATACGATGGATCATCAACTATATGCATCATTTTAGATTGATGTCTTGGTGTCAGGACACCAACTACTTTTAGGATGGATCATCTCTTGTCTTTCACATGCAAAACTTTGATGCATCTTGATCATGTCTGCAGTCAAGTCATTTAGTATTTAACAGCTGCAGGTAGGTAGACCGGTTAGAGCTAAGCATATGGTCCTTCCCTGCTGTGTTGTGGAGGATGACCACTCAAAAGATAATTCACTTTTGCTTCGCCCCCCCCACCCCTTCTTCTCAAACTGTGAAAACAAAAATTCGATACCGATTCGTTTCAAAGATCGTATGAACCCATCTGAAGCCGGTATGATCCTCTTAGACGTATACTCACCATACATGTATACTTATGTGCCTGTAGGAGGCGGAAGTCGAAAGTTATATAGCAGAAGCAACAAAATTTTAAAACATGGCATGCAAAGATGTAGATCACGATAATGAGAGGTGGAATCAGCCGGTAAGAACATGGAGTATACCCATCTCGACCGAGTACACCTCTACGGAGGTATACATAACCTGGATACGAGTTTCGGTGGGTCAAAATAAAGCTAACCCGTTCAAACTTAAGTTTGAAGGGGGGGGGGGACCGAAGCACACCTCTAATTCACATTTGCTTCATTTCATTGCACATGTGTTTCCTTCATAACTGATAAATTACGATGCGCATGTTTTTCGTTCATAACTTCCATCTATGTTGTTTGGGTTTAGTGCTGAAATAGTATGGAGCTATTAACCAAGAAGAAGAAAAAATGACGATGTCTAGGTACCACAAAAGCTAAAACCAACGAACAATACAACACCCCAACGTCTTAGGGTAACACTTGATTAGGCGGGGCATCCATGTCCAACCTAAGGTTATTGCTGGATCAAGATAGTAGTAGTAGGAGGGGAGAAGGCAGTGACATGTGAGGAGGAGTGGAGGAGGCGATCATGCCCATACCAGATGCATACAAGGTCACAAATTCATATTTCTGATACCAAGAAACAACCACAACAAATAAATAACACAATTACTTGTGTATATACACTTGAAAATTAACTTAAAACACATGAACTTTTCAAGATCGTTATATACATGTGAACGATTTATGTCCTTAATGTATTATATATTGTATAATTATTGAAAATCTCCGGAGTGCCTCAAGCTATACCATGTGGACACATGTTCACATGACTAAGCTAATTTATGTCTACCCAGCCAGACGGTAGCGGTTAAAGAAACAAATATGATAATATACCTATTTGAACTTTAAGACAAACCTTTGACCAATAGTTGTTCTATTAACACATTTTTATCATAATTATTAATCTACTAGATCAAATTTCTGTTAGTAATCCATATATTTAAAGACTAATTGTTTGTCAAGATGATGTCTTATTGTCGAATCAAAATGTGGATTAATTTTTGAGACAAAGTAATAAGTATATTAATTGTACTGGAGAGTTTAGTGAGAGGCGCTATTTTGGAGGGAAATCCACATTTCCTGTGAATCGTGCTTTTCCTTCAAACTACTTTTGGGTCGAGTTAACACACATGAATTATAGGGTTACAACCTAGCATCTGTCTTGTTTTCATCAGAAATAGTATTTAGACTTTCTGCCATGTCCATTACTCCTTTTTAGCTCATATCTAATAAGTAATTAACCTGGCGATGTGTTGTTGATTTTCACCCGGCAGCCCGCGGTTCTGGTTGAGCCGGAGTCACTGACGATATGAGAGACATAGATGAACAAGACATGTTGCAGCGGAAATTTCACTCAAAAGGAAGACGAGACTTTGTGCAAGGTATGGCTTTTAATTGGTATTGATCCCCTCACGACCTCATAGGAAATAAACAGCAAAAGCAACACATGTTGGGATTTGTATCCGAGTTAGTTTGATCACTGCTCCACATGATTCTTCTTGTGATGCAATTCAATTCAAAATGCTCTCGGGAGCATACCAAACTTCTCGTCTTGCTATGCTGCCTCTATCTACTTCCACCACCGCCGATGTCAAAGATTGAACTGGGCAACGGTTGTCTCGGATGCCGTGTCCATAGCTCTCATGGACTACTTTGTTGGGTAGCTAAGGGAGCTGAAGCAGCGCAACGTGGTAATGGCATGCTAGCACGTCATACAATTTACTACACTATGTGTTTCCCGACGCCTCCTATTCCGAATAGTCCACAAGTATCCCATTTCTATACCAACAATGGTAGTATAAACATGGACTCTATATATGTGTCAAAACAAAGCATGGACTCTACATAGTACTACTACTCCCCCCATGTGTCTGCGTCGCTCCACTAATAATAAATAGATACTCCTCCATGTGGATTTACAAAGGTGATATTTTGAATAACATACTTTATAAAAAATCTTAATCCAAAGTAAATACTTCTGAATTCAAACAAGATATCAAAACCTGAAGCTGCTCGACTCACAGGCCATTTAGAACGAGTAAAATTGCATTGGAAAAACAAGTGTTTGATTGTCTCATCATGACGATAGAAAACACACGTCTTACTTCCTTGCCAAATTCCTTCTAATAAGATTGTATTAAGTAATAATAATCCCCCCATGAAGATACCAAGCAAATATTTTGTTATCTTCATCTTCCAGAAGTTATTATCATTATCCGCTGACAATTCTGTTTGGATCATTGCATTGTACATGGAAGCAACTGGGAATTAGCCATTCTCGAGAAGATTCCATCGAAATACATCTTGCCCAGGTGTTAGTTGGACATAAGACAAATGCTGAAGCAAGGCATTGTTGCCTGCCAAAACCCACCGGCGAGCAGCGACGAGCAACACGGAGAGCCGGGAGGCTCCCATGACTGCTGGTGGGCCCTGGTCCCTCGGGCGACGGCCCGCAAAAGCTCCGGCACACGTCCTGGCTTGGTTCGAGGGCGTGCCACCTGACCTATACCTGGTCAGGAAGGTGAAGGATTGCTCCGATTAATTTCATGCATGGTAAACAAGTATACGTAAAATTCGAGCCGTAATCGGCTCCCAGGTTTCCCTGTAAATCGGCTCCTAAAGCCGATTGCCCCATGGTTCTGCGTTAGATTTATGATAACATGGGGTTTTGCTTGATCACTACAAGTTAAATCGATCTACGATAGTCTAATGTTTTCACCACGTAACTGGAACGTCCTACGCGTGATTGAGCCTGGTACGTACAAAAGATGAAGAATATTAACCCTAGAGGAGGCCTAATAACCAACGTAAAGCCAATTACCGGAACATCTTCTCTAGAACGAATAAGCCACGTCCTTATGCATTACTGGATCGTTCAACCCGTTTGTAAGGCATGATTACGTAGATATTAAACTAAACCTTGGCGAACAAGGCACAACTATAACAGATCGAATCGACTAAATAAAGATCAAGCAAGGTGCTACCCTTGCACTTTGGGAAAAGGTGCAAGGGTAGCGAGATAGCTGGAGGTAGCATAACTTCGACGATAGTAATGAAAAAGCACCGATGCTAGCCTCAAACAATCTATGATAATGGTATTACTCGCCATCAACAACGCTTCAGTACGAGTAAAACCAGGTAACGCATAAGTAGATACTGCCTAGATCGCAAGATGCTATCTAGGCAGCATGGCACTTACCCGAAAGAAACCCTAGAAACAAGGGGTGGCGATGCGCCGAGATTGTGTTTGTTGTGAACGTGGTTGTCCTCTTCTTTCAATAACCCTAGGTACATATTTATAGTCCGGAGACTCTCTACTTTTTGGAATAACTCTACAACTCTATCTTTACCTAAACATAAACGGAACCTAAACAAACACGAAACCCACTATGATACAAGATACACGGGCAATTTAGCCCAAACCCACGCACTAGGCCGATCCAACAACACGATGAATATATGTATCTTTCAAGCCCATCTTGATCACGGACCATCTCCGTCTTTGGCCAAAATACGGTGATAACACATGCCCCCCTGGTTTTGGCAATGATAATTCCAAAACCACTCTGTGTGTTTTTTTTCTTCTTCTCCTCCTTTTTTTATCGGGCTGCGCGTCGACAGAATGCGTGGCAGAACAGAACCGTCACGCTACCCCTTCATCATGATGCCCTGTCTTCTCAACTCCTGCGCAGTGCATGATTTGACGATTTTGGCAGTGCAATCTGGGGAACCGCTATGGCATTGAACCGTCTCTCCACTATTCCCCTTATTTAAATTCGCCTGAACAGTTCACAATCCCCATCTTCCTCCAGTTGCCAGAAAACCCTCTTCCTTCGCCGAAAAAACCCTCTTTCTTGCCATGGCCTCCTCTGCTTCCTCCGGCGCGTCTTCCCATGCCTCCAACTCGATTAGCGACCGAGAGCCGACGCCAGAGCACCCGCCCACGGCGGCGTACAGTACTTTCGCCCCACGATGGTGGGACGAAAGGGACTGGGATTTCGCCGTCTGGTCAGAGGACGATGCGTCCCTGACTGACGGTGAAGAGAGCCTACAGTTCCTCATTGACGGGGAACTGGAGGCGAAGAGCAGCGACGACGCCTGGTCGTGGGACGGCGTCGAGTCCTCCGACGAGGAAGAAGAATCGGAGGAGGACACCTCCTCCGACGAGTACCCGCCGACGAAGCGCTTCCGCGCCGGGTCCAGTGAAGACACTGAAGATGACGAGGAGGACGAAGAGGTCCCCGCTGGTTTCTTCAGCAGCAGCAGCGAGGATGATGCCGGCAGCAGCGCTGAAGACAGCGAAGAGGACGGTGGCGACGACAGCGGCGACGATCTCGCCCTTTAGATTAGGAACCAGTAGCAGCAACAGTAGTAGGCTCCCTTTTGTAATCAGTCGTCCTTTGTAAGCAATCATCTTTTGAATGAATGAAAATCTATTTCCCAAAGATTGCCTTGTCCGCCCCTGATCTTGCCGATAACCATGATAGGTCGATGTCCTAGAAGTCGATGGTACTGCATCGGCTCTCAACATACTGCACGCATACAGTGAAACAAGTCAAATCACAAAGAGCCGATGACTATCCATCGGCTTCTTCCAAAAAACGTTGACAGGGTCAAACTTTGGTCGCATCTTTAGGCATATTAAAACGGCCACTTCTTGATTTCAAACGATGACCTGCGACCTTTCTCAAAACAGGCGACCCAAATCTCCAATTTCCCATCAAAAAACGTGCCCTGCACAAACGACCAATGACAAGTAAAGATGTGTGAACCTCTAGAGTCGATGACCGTGCATCGGCTATATATTTTGTTTTTTATCCGGCCGATTTTCAGCATCGGCCCCCATATTTTTACTGTCCATCGTTTCACGTGCCTTTACCTAGCCGATTTCATGTATCGGCCCCTCAAGTTTTACTGTCCAACATCCCACATGCTTGGGAAATATTTCTTGAGATGTTGTCCGTTGACTGCCACTGGGAACTTTACTCCATCCAACTGCTCGAGCATGTATGCGTTTCCTCTTAAAACTTGGTCGACCCTGTACGGACCGTGCCAATTTGGAGACCATTTACCATATGTTGCATCCTTAGTCCCCAAGGGCAACACAGCTTCCCATACTAGATCACCAACGTGGAACTCCTTTGGCTTCACTTTCTTGTTGTATGCACGAGCTACCTTGGCCTTGTTCTCTTTGATTTTCTCCAGTGACCATAGCCTGAGCTCGGTTAAATCCTCCACACTGTCACTCATCAGGGTTGCGTACTCTTCAGTTGTTAGATCGTCCTGAAAAGTGACGCGTCTCGATCCAGCCGTAATTTCCCAAGGTAGGACGGCTTCTTGTCCATATACTAGATGGTAGGGTGAGGTTTTTATTGCTCCATGGCATGACATGCAATAAGCCCATAACGCCTCCGACAAAACCTCGTGCCAACGCCTTGGGTGCTCATCGACTTTTCTCTTGATCAGCTTGATGAGGCTCTGGTTGGACGCTTCAGCTTGCCCATTCGCTTGAGCATAGTATGGAGATCATCTAATCAGCTTGATCCCCATGTCCTCGCAGAATTTTCTAAACTCCTGAGAAATAAAGACCGAACCTCCATCGGTCGTGATAGTTTGGGGAATCCCGAATCTATGGATGACATGTTCTTTCACAAAATTGATAACATCCTTCGAGTTTACTGACTTCATTGGGACAGCCTCCACCCATTTTGTGAAGTAGTCAGTGATAGCCAGAATCCACATGTGGCCTTTGCTTGATGGAGGATTGATTTTGCCGATCATGTCCATGCCCCAACCTCGGAATGGCCAAGGCTTGATGATGGGGTTCATTGCTGACGCGGGTACCATCTGGATTTTTCCAAATTTCTGACATGCTTGACACCCTTTGTAGTAGTTGAAACAGTCCTCAAGCATGGTGGGCCAATAAAACCCTGATCGCCTGATCAACCATTTCATCTTATGAGCCGATTGGTGAGTTCCACAGGCGCCTTCGTGTACTTCGTGTACTTCGTGTAGGAGCTGATTGGCCTCGGCTGACCCCAGGCATTTGAGCAATAGCCCTTCCAGAGTCCTGTAAAACATGTCATCCCCAATAAGCACGTACTTCATGGCTTTGTACCTTATCCGTTTAGGTGCCCCCCGAGCCGAATCTTTCAAGTAATTGAAGATATCGGCTCTCCAGTCGTCCGCTTCCAGGAACTGTACCTGAACGTCGGCTCCTTCTACCATGTCCTTGTATCCTGAAGCCATCTGCGCAAGATCGTTCGCCTCGGTATTCTGCGAACGTGGGATCCAAGTGAAGTTTACGTACCGGAATTGCGTCATCAGCTCGCGGCAGTGCAGCCATAATGGGAAGAGGGACTCGCTCTCGCACTTGTAGTCCTCCGTGAGCTGGGAAAGCACCAACTTGGAGTCTCCAAAAATTTCCACTGCTTCCGCTCCGGCTTCGAGGAGTAACTCCATCCCCTTGCATATCGCCTCATACTCGGCTACATTGTTGGTGCGAGAGGTAGACAATCTGATGGAGAAGGAAAATGTTGCCCCCCGGGGCGACACGAGTAAAATGCCGATGCCGCAGCCATCGTCACAAACTGATCCGTCGAAAAACATAGCCCATGCTCTTATGGACAGTGCGGCTATGTTAGTGTTGATCCTTTCAGCGATAAGATCGGCCAGCGCCTGTCCCTTAACCGCTTTCGCGGGTTGATACCGGATGTCAAACTCTGATAATGCAAACATCCATTTGCCCAGTCGGCCTTTTAACATAGGAGCCGACAGCATGTGCTTTATGACGTCTGATTTGCATATGATGATGATCTCTGCTGATAGCAAAATGTGGCGCAACTTGGTGCAAGTGAAAAACAAGCAGAGGCACAACTTATCGATATCAGGGTACCTTGTCTCTGTGTCCAGCATCCTCCTGCTTATGTAAAAGACGACTCGCTCCAACCCATCATAAACTTGCACCACTACCGAGGCGATGGACGTGTCAGCCACTGACAAGTAAATGTAGAACGGCCTGTCAGGCTGAGGTGGAACTAATACTGGCGGCTTTGTCAGATATTCTTTGATCTCGTCAAAGGCTCGTTGTTGTTCTGCCCCCCAGCGGAATTCCTCGTCAGATTTGATTTTTACTAGTCCCATGAACGGCTCAATCCTTCCTGACAGATTGGAGATGAATCGTCTGACGAAGTTGATCTTGCCGATAAGGGACTGCAGTTCTTTCTTCGTGGTGGGTGGCTTCATTGTCCGCACTGCCTCCTGACTTTTCAGGCCGATCTCAATTCCGCGTTCATGGACCAAAAAACCCAAGAACTGCCCGGTCGTCACCCCGAAAGCACACTTCTTTGGATTCATCCGTAGGCCGAATTTTCTTGTTCGGTCCAGGACGCATTGCAGATCGTCCAAGTGTCCGTGCGCTGAAGCAGACTTGACCACCACGTCATCGATGTAGATTTCAACCAGTTTGCCGATCAGATCATGGAAAATATAATTCATGGCCCTTTGGTACGTGGCGCCGGCATTTTTCAGTCCAAACGTCATGACTACATATTCAAATAACCCCACGGACCCTGGGACTCTGAATGCGGTCTTGTGTATGTCTTCTGGAGCCATGAAGATCTGGTTGTACCCGGCATTGCCGTCCATGAAGCTCAAAATTTTATGACCAGCTGCTGCATTGATTAATGTTTCTGCCACCGGCATCGGATACTCATCCTTTGGGGTAGCTCTGTTGAGATCTCGAAAATCTATAGCAACACGCCATTGGCCACCCTTCTTCTCTACAGGTACGATACTAGAAATCCACTCAGCATACCTGCATGGTCTGATCAACTTGGCCGTCAACATTTTCTCGACCTCTTTCTTGACTTCTTCCAGAATTTCGGCCTTCATTTGTCGTGCTCGCTGCTGAAACGGCCGAAATCCTTTTTTGAGCGGGAGACGATGCTCGATGATGCTCCTGTCCAACCCAGGCATCTCTGTGTAGTCCCAGGCGAAGCAATCTGGATATTGTTTCAACAGGGCTATCATCGGGCCCCGCAGACTCGGCTCTAACTTTCTGCTGATAAATGTTGGTCGTGGCTTATCCCCAGGACCAATGTCGATATCTTCTAGCTCATCAGCGGATGTAAACCCATACCCTAGCTTTCCGTCACCTGTAAAATCGACGCTAAACACAGGGCAAACGGTAGGTGAGGACAACAAAAATAATTTGGGCCGATCGCTTGAATCGGCCCCCTTTTTGCTTGCATCAGTCAAGGATGGTTTACACCTTATTATTTTACAGTGGCAGAGCATCTCTCTGCTACGACTACATGAGCTGCTTGTCGTATGATCGCTGCTTTTTATTTTTTGTGGCCGATCGCAGGGATCGGCCGTACCACGGATGATCGTGGGCTTTTCTACTCTGTAAGGCCAGTGGATAAGACCAGCCTCACCCCGTTTTTTGTAGCTTCAATACGCTCGCAGCCGTCTAGATTGATTCCAGAGATCGGCTCTTGGTCTTCTGCTTCCCAGACGTTCATGCCAGCTATGGAGATCTCGATAGAATCGTCTGCGTGGATGACCTCCACGTCGTCTCCATCCCACTGGATCAGGCACTGGTGCATTGTGGACGGGATGCAGCAATTAGCGTGAATCCAATCCCTTCCTAGCAAGACAGTGTAAGTGATCTTGCTGTCTACGACGAAGAATGACGTGGGTACGGTTTTCCTGCCCACTGTCAAGTCCACGTTTAGCACGCCTTGCGTTCCCGAAGACTGACCGTTGAAGTCGCTCAACGTGACGTTGGTTTTGATCAGATCTGCCGTGGAGTGTCCCAAACGTCGTAGCATGGAGTATGGCATGATATTGACTGCCGCTCCGGTGTCCACCATGGTACGTACAAAAGATGAAGAATATTAACCCTAGAGGAGGCCTAATAACCAACGTAAAGCCAATTACCGGAACATCTTCTCTAGAACGAATAAGCCACGTCCTTATGCATTACTGGATCGTTCAACCCGTTTGTAAGACATGATTACGTAGATATTAAACTAAACCTTGGCGAACAAGGCACAACTATAACAGATCGAATCGACTAAATAAAGATCAAGCAAGGTGCTACCCTTGCACTTTGGGAAAAGGTGCAAGGGTAGCGAGATAGCTGGAGGTAGCATAAATTCGACGATAGTAATGAAAAAGCACCGATGCTAGCCTCAAACAATCTATGATAATGGTATTACTCGCCATCAACAACGCTTCAGTACGAGTAAAACCAGGTAACGCATAAGTAGATACTGCCTAGATCGCAAGATGCGATCTAGGCAGCATGGCACTTACCCGAAAGAAACCCTAGAAACAAGGGGTGGCGATGCGCCGAGATTGTGTTTGTTGTGAACGTGGTTGTCCTCTTCTTTCAATAACCCTAGGTACATATTTATATTCCGGAGACTCTCTACTTTTTGGAATAACTCTACAACTCTATCTTTACCTAAACATAAACGGAACCTAAACAAACACGAAACCCACTATGATACAAGATACACGGGCAATTTAGCCCAAACCCACGCACTAGGCCGATCCAACAACACGTTGAATATATGTATCTTTCAAGCCCATCTTGATCACGGCCCATCTCCGTCTTTGGCCAAAATACGGTGATAACAGGCATGCCAATAAATAAGTCTAGGGTCTAACAAATATCTCCCGAATGTCACATTCGGAGGGAGGAACCCAACATTGTTGCAAGTGTATCACCCTTGTGATATACAATGTAATACAACACACAATATTGTTCCTGGTGTGTAGCATTTCTTAGCCACTTGTCCTTCCAGAATCGAATCTCTGATCCGTCCTTAATAAAAAACGATCCAAAGCAAATAAGTGCCTCTTTGTCGCCATTTATCAGCCCAAAAGTGCAAATCACCAGATTTCCAAAGAACCCGGGATAATGTTTTTGAGCAAACATAATTTTGTTTAAGAAAGTGTTGGCTCAGATATGTAGATCTCGTTGGGAACCCCAAGAGGAAGGTATGATGAGCACAAAAGAAAGTTTCCCTCAGTTATGAAACCAAGGTTATCGAACCAGTAGGAGTAAGGAAACAACTCCAAGGTGCTACTAATAACTTGGAATCCCGCACAACCCAAACTCAATACTTTGCCCCAACTTACAGTGAGGTTGTCAATCTCACCGATTTGCTAAAAACAAAGGATTAAACATATAGTATGGAAGATAGTAATTTTCTTGTAGAAAGTAAACAATAAACGATAAACAGTAGATGGTATATCAATGATAAAGGAATGGACCGGGGTCCACAGTTTACTAGAGGTGTTCTTCATAAGATAGATAGCATGTTGGGTGAACAAATTATAGCGGGACAATTGAAAGATTGAGAAAGCATAACAATGCATATACTAGACATCTTGACTCCTACGAAATTTGTTTGGGCATTACAACATAATACATAGACCGTAATCCGACTACATCTATGACTAATAATCCACCTTCAGGTTATTATCCGAACCCCTTTCAGTATTAAGTTGCAAGCAACATATAACTGTATTAAGCAATGTGTAAAGCAAACAATACAATTTCCCCATGGACGAAGGATTGTTGTTTTCTTCCTAGTAGCAACAACACATCTACAACCTTAGAGATTTCTGTCACTTCCCTAGATTACTAGAGGCATGAACCTACTATCGAGCATAAATACTCCCTCTTGGAGTTGCAGGCATGTACTTGGCCAAAGCATCTACTAACAACGGAGAGCATGCAAGATCACAAATAACATAGACATGATAGAATCAATAATCAATCTGATATAATATCTCAATATCCATCAGATCCCCGCAAACATAACATGTATGATTACAAATAGATCATCTTGATCATGAATGGAGCTCACAAGATCTAAACATGAGAGCACAAAGGAGGAGAAACAACCATCTAGATACTGTATGAACCCATAGTCCAACAGTGAACTACTCACGCATCACTCCGGAGGCTGGCATGGTGATGAAGAAGGCCTCCGAGATGATCTCTCCCCTCCGGCAAGGTGCCAGAAAGAGCTTCAGATCCCCCCGATCTAGGAGATGGCGGCGGCTACAGACTGTTTCGTGGAGATTTGATCGGGTCCTTAGGGTTTCTGCATCGGGGTGCTTTTATAGGCGAAAGGGCAGGGTCGGTGGGCGCCCGAGGGGCCCACACCTAGGGACGGCGCGCCCTCCTGGCCGCGCTGCCACCAGGTGTGGCCACCTCGTGGCTCCACTTCGGCTGCACTCCGGACTCCGTGTTCCTTCTTGTAAAATATTGACTTTGGCTTTTGTCCCGTAAAATTCCGAGAATATTTCCTTACTAGCTTTTCTGAAACAAAAAACAACATAAAACAGGCAACTAGCACTATGACATATTTTCAATAGGTTAGTCCCAAAAATGTATAAAATACCTCAAAGTGTAGACAAAACATAAGAAAGTTGATACAAAACAAGCATGAAGCATCAAAAATTATAGATACGTTTGCGATGTATCAGAAAGTTCTGCCAAACCCCATCTTCAGTGAGTAACTTGAAGATCCACTTACCAAGTAGGTCTGTATTCTTGATCTCTAGGTCATGAATACCCAGCTCACATTGGTCTTTGGGATGGTAGACGAGACTCCACTTAGCCGAACTATTTTTTTCTCCCTGTCTCCCTGTCAAAGGAATCTTGATCAGAAATAATCTAATCATTTTAAGACTCCTTTGGTAGTTAGAATAAGGATATCATATAGACTATCATATTACTCAAGACTCTTTGGATGGAATGGGATTCGGCCGTGTGCTCCCATGTTTTACTCCGACCTTTTGGTTTTAGAGGGAGCGCTTCGAAGCTCTCTCTTGGCTGTTATTATCATGGAGCATGTTCTCGTTCCATGGTGCTGACGAAGAAAGTCATGGAGACCGAGATCTAGGGACTGACAATGGTGGTTCGAGTCTGGGTGGTAATGAGGAATTGGCTTGATGACTTGTGACTTGGAGTAGTGGCATGCAAGAGGGGGCCAATGCACATGAGAGGTTCATGGTCCTATCTTTCAGGGTGAAAATCCAGGGTCTGGTCTTAATTGGTTGTACCTAGCAATAGCTTTATTGAAGGTACTGTTTTGAGAGGGTGGACTTTTTTTAGGGTAAAAACCTAGATCTTTGATCGGGCGATGACGGTGTTTATGCACAGTTCCCTTCTTAGAGGCGTCGTTTTTTGAGAAGCTAGACTTGTGGTGCTGTCTTGGTGGTGATAGTACTCCTATTTCAATGAATGGTCACTGTAGCTGGACTTTTCTTTTTTTGTAATTCTTCTTCCTTTTTTGGCTATGTGCATCTGTATGGCCGCTAGAGCAATGCGTTGTTACAGAGGATGGGTGTAATTGGTATCCTCTGATATTAATATATGTTCCTTTTCAAAAAAAAAAATCAAGACGTACTGAATTAATGAGAACCAGTCCTCCTCCTAGGGGCAACAATTTTACTTTTCCAACTACTTAATCTTAATTATAGTGTTTCCTCGACCAAGCTTCCATTCCGTGTTTCTAAGTCTCGAAAATATATCAGAATACCAAAATACCTTATAGGAAACTGGACTTGATCGCAGCCAAATAACTCAGGATGCATATTGACCTCATCCTAAGCCTTGCTAAAATAAAACAATTCATTTTTTATGGAAGTTAATTTTTGAGAGGGGGTTTTTGCTAGCATTTACTTAAATAAGGTCGGTGGCGAGGTGAATATTCCGCTTGATCTGCTCCGATCCAGTCGTGAGTAAAATGGTACTATATTTGATCGACCACCATGGCACCAGACCATGTTTTATATATATTTTTTGCTCCAAAGCTCATGAAAAAAGGGAAACTGGAAATAGAAATATCCATCTTGTAGCAAAGCAGACCAGAAAAAGAACAAGGAGGTCCACACTTGACTCATGAATGACGAATTGCGTAACTCTGATTTTTAGTCTCTGAGAACTATGGTTAACAGTCATATCCTTTTCCATCCATGCATATCTGCTCTCTCCTCTCTCACATATTGAATAGTCTTGAATTCCTATTCTCAATGCTTCCCGCTCCTAGATTACTAGTGCTAAATGCCGCCATGGGCGAGCTTAATATTTCTCTTACAACTATATATGTTGCCATACTATGGAGTGCTCACACAGTGATGGTAGCCAAACTATTCATGGATTATGGAGGTGCTGGGATGTATGGCCTGATAGTCTGTGTGCACTGAGTTGCTCGGATTAGAGCGAGCGGCCGTCGACAACCTATTGCCGCAATATTTCTACCATATCAAGAAGCAGTGCAAGGAGATAACCTGCAACCTATATCAACTTACTCCTTTTTCAGAATTATACGTCTGAAACAGCAATATATAGAACGTCCAGAGAACATAATAAGTTGGCCAACCACACATATCTCTGTGATAATTATGAACACATTAATTCTTCATTTGGAATCTGATTTTTCCTCTTTTTTGTTACCTTAGAGAAACAATTCCTGGACATTTGTCCTCTCATATCAAGCTGTCTACACAAAAATATGATACATGCATACAATCTGTATCTTCGAGCATGCAAAGTACAACTAGCATTGTCCATGTAACTTCAAATTAAGGAGCATGAAGGTTTATAAAAGTTCAATTCAAAAGATTTAAATACTAGTCACCATTGTGCTAGCTGTTAGGATGATGATGGTATTTAATTTAGCTGTGCAACATGATCAAAACAACACAATGAAAAACCTAGCTATTATTTCTTTTATCATATACTACGAACCTATGCTCCCTCAAATTTGAGTCCAACAAAGGACAAGGGTTGATACTTTGCTAATTAGGGCAGAACCATCAGAAGGACAACGTACAGAGATAATCGACACTATGCCACACGACCATGGTGCATTGATTGTGAACCGGAGAGTTTTCCAAAAAGAAGAACTTTCAGTACAAGAACTCATCACTCGCATTCGAGATCAAGCGGCTTTGTGGAATATGCCTTTTCTTTTCTTGGGGCGACTTGGGCTTCGCCTTTGTTTCTCCGCTCTACTGCTAACATTAAAAAAACACATGGAAGCAAAGAGAAACTTGAAACAGAATACACATTCGTCAGGGAAGCAGACAAGAAAAATAAAAAGGAGGTCCACCTCACACTTGCATATATTTGCTTTGCATTATGGTGGACTGGCCACAACAGACTGTAACCTTAAGTAGACTATTGTGGTATATATATTCTACCATGAATTCGGAGCCCACATAAATTCGGTTATCAAAGAGATCCAACTGCACCCCGTGTGTTAATGACGACGTGACCAGGTCTCCCAAATTTCAGCGGTAAGTGAGATGTGCTTGGCAGAAGCCAACCCAGCTCAAACGATGGCTGACTACACCTCCTCCATTCGGTTACATATCTGCCCTCCTCAGCTTCTTGATGCATCGATCTCATTCCTAGTTAGACTTCAAAATATTATTAAATTTCATTTTTCAAAAACAACTCATCCTTGACATCGTTTCACACTGATGTAGCCAACCTCAATTCCCTGCACATGCACCATGGGAGTATTTATCATGTGGGTGTGCTACCGGCAAAATATGATCTGCAATAACTCAACGTCGATTCACTTCATAGCCGTCTTTTTAAGATGGCTGCCTTTTATTATGGGCACGGCTAGGGATCGGACGCCGATCCTAAGCTTCTATCGGACTAGTCCCTAGCCGTAGGATGTGTAGTTATTCGTCCGATTCGATTGGAAAGAAAACATGCAGGTCACTGCTTCCTTGCTGTTAGTAGCGGCATTTTTGTAGTTAGCTTCCATATTAAATATTAATAGAAAACATGTGTGTAGCTGCTTCCTTGTCGTTAATTCCGATTGATCCCGAGCAACTGCCGGCAAGAAAATTACATGATTTGTTTCCGTCAATTATCACACATGATGTGCTTCCACCAAATATCACTATGCATTATAAAAAATCTCTAAGCGTACAGATTTACATCTAACAAATCTTTGATATAGTATTTCACCC
Source organism: Avena sativa (assembly GCA_916181665.1). NCBI lineage: Eukaryota > Viridiplantae > Streptophyta > Magnoliopsida > Poales > Poaceae > Avena > Avena sativa. Next base: position 478,971,740 of record OV702283.1, read on the forward strand.
TTCATGTAACACATTTCCTACAGTTTTTTTAGCTTCCAAAAGCCAACATTACAATGTTTCATCCTCTATAATACATGTTTCCTGCTATGACCTACAGATATGTGTCATGAAGTCTCGGTTATTATAGTGCTTCAACCTCTTATCAAGGATATTTCAAACACATTAGAAATATTCTCCCGTCTTCTCACCGATACATAATTTTTTGCTGCGTACCATATTTAAAGCTGATGATGCAAATAGATGAACTCTTCGGAGTTACAATAGTTTCAAGTACTAAGCTTTCCTATGTACATGGAATTTCTATCTTTGAAAGAAACAACTATTTTGCTTCTTGTACTGGTTCAGCTTGCTTAAAAAATCCCAAAGTTCGAGCCTCCAAAAACCACGTCTGTGAACAAGGGCTCTCCATTGTGGCTTGTGGATTTTCACAATCTCATTGGAACGAAGTACTGCGAGACCATTCCTGCAGATAAAATCTGATGATAAGGTAACAGTAAACTAAAATTAGAAGTGTGAACCCAATCAGTTAACTAAAAAGTATGGACACACAGCAATAATATGGAAGCACGTCATGTATAGGAATGAGAAAAAAGTATGAGCAATACATTTGAGAAGATGAATAGGAATGAACAAAAATGAGCAGTCCAAAAGCACTACATAACATTGCAGAAAACAAATAAAATCTACATGCTTTACTATTTTATTTACAAAGCTAGTTTGGCAAGCCGATTGTGTCCATTGAAAGAAAAGGTATCTAAAATACGTGGAACGCATTGAGTAACATATATGAGGATATGCAGGAAGCACAAGGGTTGCGTTTAAATACAATGCTCCTGACATTGAGAACAACAGATAGAAAAAAACTAGAAGCATTGCTCAACTGCCGCACACTATTTAGGGTTGAAATAAAAGTATGATACATCAAAAGAATGACTATTTGAAAGCATCAATTTTATGCTACCTCGACATAACTCATATCTTGTCAGCAAATTGTGGGTGCAAATTTAAGAAACATGAGACAAGCGTATGTAAGTACCAAAACAGTAAGCCTAGAGTTAGCAGTTAAACTACAATAAAAAAATTAAAAGCGTGGTTGAGATGCAATATAATATAAGCAGAAAGTGATATCAATAGAAAACATTTATGAAGCATTATATTCATGCAACCTTAGTATAGCGTGTACATGACGGCGCAGACTCTATTTGGTGAGAAGGAAAAAGTAACATTCATATGAAGAGTGCAAATGTTTACCAAGCTAAGAATATGAAAACATGCAAGCATGGTTGAACTAAAGCAAACTATATGCAGAGAAGAAGCACAAGTAATTTGAATATGAAGCATGGAGATTTCAAAGCAACAAAATCAAGCAATCTCATCAGAATTTGCATATAGTAGAAGCTTTGTTCATAATACAAGAAGCTTTTAAGTGAACTATAGGAAGCAACAGATTGTAATTGCTACATTATAATATATGACCTGAGGTGTAGAAGCTTTTGTTTCGTGTTACTAAAGCTCGTAAATCTTTGTATAGGATCCGTGAGTAATGATTGAAGCAATGAATTGAATGTAGGGCAGATTTAGAACATGGATTCATATCCCTCTGCTGATTATGCAAACTCTAAGCAAAGAAGAAGCACAAGTAAGTTAAATATGAACCATGGATATTTCTAAGCAACAAGATCAAGAAATCTCAACAGAACTTGCACATAGTAGAAGCACAAAAACTTCATAAAAACATATATAAAGGAATACATGGATTTGTTCAGATGTAGTTACCTTCTGTTAAATCGTTTAGTCATTGAAAGGATCATTGGTGGAAGCATCCTACAACGAGATGCTTCTGTAGGAGAGTAGCCTTGATGGCCCGGCTGAGACGCTATGCCGACCGCCGGCGGTCAATGATGCACGACGAGATTCCCCGCGGTGGAGCGCCCCTTTTATAGGCGCAGAAGTCTAGCCAAGTGGAGGCGCAAGCCTCAGCCTGGATGGGAGGATGCGGCGCCGCATGGAGAATAGGATCGCCGGGGAGAGAAGGGCAACGACGAGTAGATTGATTTAGGAACAAGGCGACGGGAAGGAGTCGAGGAGGAGTTACGATCTGTAACGGGGCGAAATTTTGGGGATAAACTGGGCAGTTATTGCTAGGGAAACAAGTGAGAAGGAAAGCCAAATGAGGGCCGCTTGATGGAGGCGAGATGGACGGCCACGGACCCGTCCGGCAATTTGTTTCTTATCGGACTTCGATACATAGTATTTACCTTTTATTATGCCTTGAAAGTGGTAGTACTAAGTATGGCTTTGTTAGAACAAGTACTTGTACAATAGTGTCTAGTCAGCAGGCTATACAACATACTTTGGCTGAGTTGGCGGAGGGAAGATGAGAAAGAGAAGCAGACTCTAGATTAAGAGTCAACTACAATACATGCTCCTAGACACTTTGTAAGAGTGTAAAGTGGGATATGCATTACTAAAGTAATAATATTTTTTATATCTTATTATTGTACATATACGTATTGACTATAGAGCTGGCTATAAATGACATGACAATGGCTAATAACCAGCAACTTACTCTTCTAGGAGTACTAAACTTGCTCTGAGTCTAAGGGTTCCTTGGTCGTAGTCATTTGCTATTAAGGTGGGCCATTTCCCCAGGTCGTCGATGACCACATCCACAGGTGTATTCATACTCCCTCTGTCAATAATTACCCTGCCTTCTAGGTTTAGTCAAAGTCAAAACTTTGTAAAGTTTGGTAGAACATATAGAAAAAACTATAAACATCTATAACACCGAATGTATATAATATGCAAATATATCTTATGACGATTCTAATGATACTTATCTTGTATTATAGATGTATATAATTTTTTTATATGTTTGAAAGTTTGACCTTAACTAAATCCAGAATACAGGGTATTTTCGGACAGAGGGAGTAGTACTACTAAGGTCATTCTGGGTTGTTGCGTGCATTATCTATTTCTTTGAGTGATGCCTTGTAAAACTGTTTTCTTTCTCATCGAACATCATGGTATTGAGATTCCAACCTCTGACCGGCATTGTAAAATTATTTATTTGATGCATTAGAAAAAATATATCTGTTTATATATTCATCAAAATAAATTCGAGATCCACCAACATCTCTATCTATTGTGCACAATATGTTGCTACTTGAGAATCCCACCTCTGATTCTCTATCCAATGACATAACAAAAACATACTACGCGTTGCATATGCCTTCTTTCTGCATGCATCACCTTTGTAAGATTGGACTTCCAACAGTACAAATTAGTTTATTAGATAGGCATGCATTGGCTTGGACTTACATTCTTAATTACTTGGTAGATCAAAGAATGGAGTTGTATATAGGTGTCTGATTAGCTCAATCATATGAACCTCTTGTCGGTGCACTTTTAGTCTAACTATGAGAACTGATGCGCTGATGTTTGCTAATTATGTAAAATGATAATCATGCCACAGAAGGAAAATCCAAAAAAAAAGCAAAATAACAACTAGTAAATAGTAAGCACTGGAACACAAATTTCCATGCCATTCGTTCAGCTCAAGTCAAGGTCTCAAGGAGTCGGTAAAGCATAGTGTACATCATAGTGAGACGTACTTCATTAAACATTACTTCAGCATAAAGATATGTAAAACAAGATCAAGGACTGGCACTTCTCTGTAGTCGTCGGTGGATGCACTAAAGGTAGGGATGACGCAACAAGAGGGCTGGTGGCGGCTTGTGCACTTCTTGCAATCCTTTCGGAAGTCATAGCATGGCAACCTTCCCCAGTACATCCCCCATTTCCCCTTTAGGTTCAATGTTTCTTAAAAAATGTGATATGATGGTTTCCTTCAATTTTTGTTAGCCAACAACACTAATCTATGACACTCAACAACATTGTTGAACACACATAAGCCTAACTGTTTCCCAACATCGCTTGAATATGCCACTACAATAGCCTAAGATATGCAACACTAATGCAACGAATGTACTCAATTTGCATAGATTTAATTATTATTTCAAAACACCAATAGTGCAGTGTTAAATAAAGGTTAAATAGTGTTTGTCTGTTGATTTAGCAAAACAAGTTGGCAACCGACCATGTACCACTAATGATTGCTATACATAAACTGTCTTAAATTTTATCATTGCACAACACAAGTTTTTCCATTTGTCCTCAAAGGAGCATCAATATTTCTAAAGTTTGTAGCGCAAGAAATACACACACATTATTCGATTTGTCATCGCTATTACTTGGTAGATACTCCCTCTTTTTTATTTAGATCACGTTCTAGGTTTAGTCAAAGTTTGACCAAGAATATAGGAAAAAATATTATCAGATATAATATACATTATTCTTATACCATATATTTTATATTGTAGATTATGATAATTTTTCCATAAAGTTTAGTCAAATTTTAATTTTTTTGACCTTAATTAAACCCAAAACACGATCTAAATAAATATCGAGGGAGTAAGAAAACAAAGGTTTACCAACACTTTCTTTCCAACACCCTTTGGATATTTCTAAAAATGACAACATAAACATTGGTGGACGGAGTTAATAAGGATTAGCCTATCCTCATAAGAGAGAAGCTTCCCTTGCCAGCATCCAAGTTTCTTTTCAAACCGGTTCTCCAATGGGTTACATTATTTATTAATAATTTTCTATAGTGGATTGTGATATCTAAGTATTGAAAAGGTAGAGAACCGGCCTCATAGCCAAAAATTTGTATGTATTGCCCCTCTACCTCCTTTGTCTTTCCAAAACAGAAAATTCCACTTTTGCGAGAGTTTAGTTTTAGACCTGATAGTTGCTCAAACATGGCTAATATTGATTTCATGTTAACTGACTTCTCTAGGCCGTGTTCCATAAAAAGAATAGTATCATCATTGTAATGTAAATAGATACACCCCTAAACTAAATGAGCTATCAGGCCTCCCACTTGACCATCTTAGTTTGCCCTCGCAATAAGAATGGCGAACATATCAACAACAATATTAAAAAAGTAATGGAGATAGAAGATCTCCTTGTTGAAGACCCTTTCTTGTTTGGAAATAGTATCCAATATCGTCACTACCACGTATTCCAACAGACCCTCTCTGAATATAATTTGTAATAAGATCGCACCACTTTTGGTCAAATCCTTTCATTCAGAGAGTTTGCAAAAATGTCAATTTTACTTTGTCATAGTCTTTGTAAAAAAATTAAAACTCACGTTTAGAAGACATATGGGTCTATGTTGTTCCAACTTTCGTAAAAATATTAAAACTTACATTTAGAAAACAGATAGGTCTATTTGTTGGATTTGAACGGCGTTTCCTCTTTTTGGCGGCAAGGTTATTATCACTCCGGAATTAATTTTGTACAACGGGAATTCACCTTCTTGCAGTTGTTGGAACATAGCCATAAGATCACTATTGACCACCAGCCAAAAGGTTATATAGAACTCAGTTGGGAACCCGTTTGGTCCTTGCTCTCTGGTTTGGTATATTGAATTGATGCACTAGTCATTTGAACCAAAAGTCCGAACTGATAGAAATGGCTAGGCGTGTATTATATTCTTAACACTTCCCCTCACGTCTAGGCTATTTTAGTCCTTAGCGTGGGTTCGGTGCAGGCCGATGAAAACGCAAGACTTCAAGTCCAGTCGCAAGCGTCCGTTTCACTCCCACTCCAACTGAGGGGGATGTTAGAGAACGTATACGTGTATAGGCTAGAGATAGGCTAGGACTCTACATCTTGTACTTCAAGTCTCTACTTATCCCGTGTAACTCTATATAAACCCCACAAAGATCAATGCAATACAACACAATATTCTAGGGTTTCCATAATTCCACACGGTAAAACTCTGGTTTTTGGATTTTCAGGAATCAGCTCAGAGGCCAAATCGTCACTAATCTTGGGAATAGAAGCCTCCTAAAAATGGTCGACATTGCACATAAAATTTTTGCCGGGTTGTTACCGTCATCCATTTGTACAGGAAGGAGCACTGGCACATGTCGGGGCCGAGTATAATGGATTTACCAGCATTCACAAGCACAATTTTCACAACTTCACAACCCTGCGACATGTAGACTTCATGAAAAACAACATAGTTTTATAGAAAAAAAGTTCCTTACATGGTAGTCTATCCAAGTGTTTATGGGAAATGTGAAGGTTACAATTCATAGATATATCCAGCAACTCTTTTACTCCAGAATTCTGTTCTCAAGGGAATTCGATGGTTGTCTGAACTATCTACACCTAGCCAATAAACATTTATGAGGAAATTTTCCTTTGGGTCTTAGAAAATACAAAAAGCTTTATCACTCTAGATCTTGGAGGCAATCATTTGTACGATACCATCCTGGGTAAGCATAAGCTTGCCTAGACTAGAATTTTTTGGAGTGTCATCAGACATTTCGACAGCATCATTCCCCACAAGCTATTGCAATTTCGTCGACTCCAGTTATTGGACTTGTCAAAAATAGGCTCATGGGATCCATTCTAGACGATTATACCAATTTTACTGGCATGATACAAGAACATGAAATCACTAACGCCATATACATCTAGAGAGGTGATTGAAATACTTTGGAAAAATGCCAGTCATGTTTACAATCTATTGAATGGAGCCTTGGTGGATATTGACTTTTTTTGCAACTTTCTTTGAAAAGAGATCCCTAATAGGGCCATAACCCCTTCGTGAACTCAAGGTTCCTAAATTTGTAAGGAAATCATCTGCCAAGCTCCATTTCTGAAGACATTGCCAACCTGGTACTTCTGGAATCACTGGACATTTCGCACAACCAGCTCTCGGGGGGAATTCCTCCAAGATTCGTAGCTTTGAAGAGCATGAGCGTTCTGAACCTCCCGTACAATGGATGGTTAGGAAGGATACCTACAGGCAGTCAACCGCCGACGCATGTAGATCCGTTGATGTGCAGCCATAACGAATGGCTATGTGGTTTCCCATTGGAAGATTGCATCAACTCATCAATGGCGACGCAACAATGTACGGGTCATGCTGAAGACAGAGAGACATTGTGGGTGTATTGGTTTGTGGCTGCTAGATTCATCTTTGGGTCTAGCTGTACTAGGGCATGTTCTTGTGGGACAGAGAGACCTTGGGGTGTGTGTTCCATCAGTATGTGGGCAACCTGCAAGGAAATGTAAGTATGTAACCAAGAAGATATATAGCTACACGACGTACTTTTAGGGAAGAGAGGACGTTAATGATAGAACTAGGAAGCGTATCTTGTGGTGCATGTCTATAACATTTCCCTTCCCTTTTCGGAGAGATGTGCATGCCTGTAACATTTCCGTTACTTTTTCAGAGTGATGTGCATCTCTGTTACATTTCCCTTCCTTTTTCAGAGGGATTAGCACACAGTAGAATGAACCAAATTGGTTGATTTCTCTTTTTTTTTCCTTTTTTTTGCTAGGATTAGAATCTCCGTTCCTTTCTGCATACGTACATTTGGTACTACATTATTACTCCATAGACAAAACCACTAGCTAACATACATTTGGTACTACATTATTACTCCATAGACAAAACCACTAGCTAGCTAACTAACCAGTATGTAACTATGATTGTTGTGCCAGCCAGAGCTATAGCAGTGCATTTGCTTGTAAGACAATAGTAGCACTAGCACTATTCTTTTCTGTCACCGAAGAATCTGTTGTTAGTTGTTACAGTATTGCTGTGTGAAATAAAGCATAACAGATTCCATTGTATCCATCTATTTATTGGCAATGCTGTAATGGATGAGTTTGAGTTCCAAGAAAGATCTTAATTACTAGCTAGCACCTGTTGATAATTAGCAATTACTACTAGTGCTCTCTTCTCTCACTCATTTTGTTGTTACTAGTATTGTTCTGTGAATTGATTGTAGTAGTATTCCATCCATCTCTGTAATGGCATTGCGTATTCTGCAATGGATGGAATGTTTGGATTAGCACTTTTGCTTCGGTCCCCCACCCCCTCCTCCTTCCCCTCTTTTAAATTTTGACAACAAAAACTCGATTCCGATTGTTTAGAGGACCGTACAAACTTACCTGAACTCTATATGGTCCTCTTAGACGTATACTTACCATATATGTATGCTCATGTGACTGCACAAGGCGAAAATCGGAAGTTATATAGCAATAACAAAAAAAAATATGACATACAAAGACGTAGATTGCGATAATAGGAGGTGAGATCAGCCGATCAGAATGTGGATTATACCCAGTTCGACCGAGTACACATATACAGAGATAGACGTGATCCCGATATGGGTTTCGACCGGTCAAAAAAATAACAATACCCATATAGCTTAAGTTTAGAGGTAGGGGACCGAAGCACACCTCTTGGATTAGTGGCATTTGGAAAAGAAGCAAGTCGACTACAAGTTGCAGTAGAGAAGATCAAGACAAGAAACCTTGCCAACATGCTGGAGAGAAAAACTAAAACTAAAATCTCAGGTGTTGCGGTGTTAGCTGGGTATAGAACTATGAAGGCAGGTAAATAGTTGTTAATCCACCTACCTCTCCTGTCCAGGTACTACTGGTGGCTGCAAAATTCTAATGGCATTGTCTGTCCATGTGCATATGTGCAGAAAAAGAAGAAGCATGTGATTCTGATGTAGTACCAAATTTCCAAATGCTATTCCAGGCAGTCAACCACCAGCCATAACCCATCGCTATGTGGTTTCCCATTGGAAGGTTTTGCATTGCATCAACTCATCGACGGCAACACAAAACAATGTGGGCCATGCTAAAGATAGAGAGACATAGTGACTAGTAGAAAAGAGTCATTCGTCCATCCCAGTTCGAAGCATTACTTTCGGTTATGGTTGGATCCGGGACTAATGTGAGTATTAGTTTCGGTTCCAACGGCTAGAACGCCAACAATCTTTAGTCCCGGGTCAAACGGGACCTTTAGTCCCGATTCGTATCACCAACCGGGACTAAAAGGGAGTGCCCCTGGTGCCAACCCCTTTAGTCCCGGTTCGTATCACCAACCGGGACTAAAAGGGGGTGCCCCTGGTGCCAACCCCTTTAGTCCCGGTTCGTATTACCAACCCGGACTAAAGAAAGTGGGCAAAAATATTTCAAGTTCTGCCGTGGCAGTAAAACGGGCACAAATCCGTCTGGAGATCGTCTTTTCTAGATTCAAAATCATGCCGAAAAACTATAAAAATTTCTAAAAATAAAATCCTTCGAACTGTAGTTATATTAAGTGATTTAGTTGTTACGAAAATTAACAAATATAAATTCCGACATAATTTGCAAAAAAATGTTATGAAAAATTCAAATGGCCATAACTTTTGCATACGATGTAAAAAAAGTACAACCTATCAAAACATGCAGAAAAAATTAGCCCTTTGATTTCAACATCCTCAGGCCGTTTTTGATTCTTAAAATTCGAAAAGGAAAAAAAATTATTTCAGAAATTAAATTATTTTAGTATTTTTATGTCATATTTGAATTCCTCGCATTTTTCTGATAATAATGGATATATTATTTGTCGAATTTCGATTTATAGATTTGAAGATATTATTTATGTCATATTAAATGAATAACTGGCAAAAAATGAATAAAATATTAATTTAAATAGTTTTTATTTTCATTAGAATAAAATACTATTATTACTTATTTATTGTTGTTTACTAAAAATAGTTGTTCTTAATTTCAAAAAATAAAAAACATGTCACATATTGATATGAGTTAATAGGATTGATATACTAGTCTTGACAACAAGGTATAAGGGTCCTTCGTGCGGGGTGAGAGAGATGGAATGGAGAAGTTAAACGTGCTGGCGGTGGAGTGGTGCTAGGATGGGTGACCGGGCGAAAAGTTTGATCATAAGTATGATTTGATCTAAGATTAAGTATAATTAGTGTTAAAAATGAGAGACGTGAGAGATTAACGATGTTATATGTTGATCCAAATTCTACAAAATATAGGCCAATTTCTGACGAGTGGAGCGAGGCCCGTCGCCGGGAGACTTGGATACGGTACGGATGAGTTGCATCTGTGAAATCTCCGGCGTTTGTAAACACTTCTCGATATAGTAAAGTTCCGATGGCTGGCGTCCGTGGTTTTTTGCTCTCTTTGTTGGAGAGGGTTTTTTCACGTTAAATCTGTGTCACCTTGCTGTGTTTTTTTGTTTTCGTTCTTCGTTATCTTTTTGTCGCAATTTTAACAAACGAGTCAAACAATTCAAAAGTTTAAGAATTTTTAAAAAAAAATCAATTTTTTTTGGAAAGGCCTTTAGTCCCGGTTAGTTGACAATTTGAAAACCGGGACTAAAAGCCTTTACAAACCGGAACAGATGGCATGTTTTTCACTAGTGTAATTTGTAATTTGCGGTGTTAGCTGGGCAGAACCCTCAAGTCAGGGAAAGAGTTGAGTCCTTCTCCATTTGTTAACCACCTACCTCTCCTCTCCAGGTACTACTAGCGTCGCACTACGGGACACGCGCGCTACGCCGAGGGCAAAAGGCCGTCGGCGTAGGCCAAAATGCCCTCGGCGTATGGTACACCGAGGGCTGCCCTCGGCGTAGCCTCCTCGGCAAAGATCTCCCTCGGCGGAGCACACTCAAGCCGTCGGCGTATGCTACGCCGAGGGCTTTGCCGTCGGCGTAGCGGCCGTCTGCATAGCCTGTCGACTGGTTGCAAAAATATATTTTTTTTGAAAAGTAATATTTTTTTATTTTTTTTCTTAATTTTTTTATTCTTTGAATTGTTTCATTTGTTAGTCTCCTACTTTGAACATTTTTAACACTAATTATACTTACTATTTGATTAAATTCCAGTCTTAGTCAAACTTCCCAGCAGGTCACCCATCCTAATACTACTCCAGCTTCAGCACGCTTAACATCCTCGTTCCTTCAGAATCCGTTTCCACAAAGTAATTCATACATTGGTGTCAATACTATGATATCAATCCTATTAACTCTTATATCATCATGTCACATGTTTGTATTTTTTGAAATTACAAACAATTATTTAAGTAAATATTAATGAATAAGTAAAAATATTATTGAATTCAAATAAAAATATAATAATTTTATTTTTTTGTATTTTTCTATTTAATATAGAATAATTAATATCTTTAAATCTGTAAATCGAAATTCAACAAATAATATGTTTAAATTGATCAGAAAAATGAGAGGAATCCAAATATGATATCCATATCAACTAATCACAAACCCTCCGTTTTCGAATTAGCTATTTGGTGGTTGCTTTAGAAAATTCTCTTTTTGCGCTAGGATAATGAAAAATGCCTTTTTGGTGCGATGAAAAGGAAAACTTGCATTGGATCTTTGATAAAATAGTATATTGTGAACCTAAAAATGATTTTTGTAAAAAAACATGAGCATCGGATCATGTACCTGTAGTTCATATCTGACCCACTTCCTGCCGATTCGGCAGGAATTTGTCTTTTTCACCAAAGGTGGACGGAAAGGTTTCGGATCTCCCTGTTGGGACATTGTCCATATAAGGTGGTATAGTATATTTGTAAAATGTGGTGGTAGTATTTTGAATTAGCCATTTGGTGGTTGCTTCACAAAACCGTCCGTTTTTTATACTCGGAAAATAGAAAATGGCCTTTTGGTGCGACGAAAAGGAAAACTTCCTCCTGCAACATTGTTCGACATACCATGATGCATGTGTATGCATAATATGGGCATATTATCACAAACTATACCTTGATTCTAGCCATAACATTGGTCATTTGACCCGAAAGCCAAGAAACCTCGAATGAGATAGGTCATTTTGTGAAGGGTTTTTTGAGACATAATCAATATATCAAGTTTGCTATATTTCCTTATAAATATGTCACATAATATGACACCACGCGAAGGTTTCGCATTGTTTCGATCATTTTTCAATTTTTTATGCCCGTTTTAAACTATCGTTAAACTTTGTCGAACGGCGGACATAAAGATTCTTAGCTCGGGGCCGAGCCTCGCTAAAATTTCATTAGATATTTGATAAAATAACATATTGTGAACCTAAATATGATTTTTGTAAAAAAACATGAGCATCGGATCATGTACCTGTAGTTCATATCTGACCCACTTCCTACCGATTCGGCAGGAATTTGTCTTTTTCACCAAAGGTGGACGGAAAGGTTTCGGATCCCCCTGTTGGGACATTGTCCATATAAGGTGGTATAGTATTTTTGTAAAATGTGGTGGTAGTATTTTGAATTAGCCATTTGGTGGTTGCTTCACAAAACCGTCCGTTTTTTATGCTCGGAAAATGGGAAATGGCTTTTTCGTGCGACGAAAAGGAAAACTTTCTCCTGCAACATTGTTCGCCATCCCATGATGCATGTGTATGCACAATATGGGCACATTATCACAAACTATGCCTTGATTCTAGCCATAACATTGGTCATTTGACCCGAAAGCCAAGAAACCTCGAATGAGATAGGTCATTTTGTGAAGGGTTTTTTGAGACATAATCAATATATCAAGTTTGCTATTTTTCCTAATAAATATGTCACATAATATGACACCACGCGAAGATTTCGCATTGTTTCGATCATTTTTCAATTTTTTATGCCTGTTTTAAACTATCGTTAAACTTTGTCGAACGGCGGACATAAAGATTCTTAGCTCGGGGCCGAGCCTCGCTAAACTTTCATTAGATCTTTGATCAATAGCATATTGTGAACCTAAAAATGATTTTTGTAAAAAAACATGAGCATCGGATCATGTACCTGTAGTTCATATCTGACCCACTTCCAATCGGCAGGAATTTGTCTTTTTCACCAAACGTGGACGGAAAGGTTTCGGATCCCCCTGTTGGGACATTGTCCATACAAGGTGGTATAGTATTTTTGTAAAATGTGGTGGTAGTATTTTGAATTAGCCATTTGGTGGTTGCTTCACAAAACCGTCCGTTTTTTATGCTCGGAAAATGGGAAATGGCTTTTTGGTGCGACGAAAAGGAAAATTTCCTCCTGCAACATTGTTCGCCATCCCATGATGCATGTGTATGCATAATATAGGAACATTATCACAAACTATATCTTGATTCTAGCCATAACATTGGTCATTTGACCCGAAAGCCAAGAAACCTCGAATGAGATAGTTCATTTTGTGAAGGTTTCTTTGAGACATAATTAATATACCAAGTTTAATATTTTTCCTTCTAACTATGTCACATAATATAACACCACGCGAAGGTTTCGCATTGTTTCGATCGTTTTTGAATTTTTTATGCCCGTTTTAAACTATATATAATGTTTTATATTTTACTTAATTTTTATTTATAAATGTGTAATATTTAAGTGTAGATAGATAGGTCTTATTTTTCTGCAAATTTTGATATATTATTTGTATTTTTCCGAATTAGAATGATTTAGTTATGATTTTTCAAAGTTTAATGAGATAAAATAAAAAATAGCTACGCCGAGGGCAGCCGTCGGCGTATGCTACGCCGAGGGCAGCCGTCGGCGTAGCATAGAATATGCCGAGGGCAATTTTACGCCGACGGCTGCTTGGCGGGGCTGGCCTGAACGATGGCTACGCCGACGGCCCCGACGTTTGGCCGTCGGCGTAGCGACTGGCCGTCGGCGTAGCTTCCCAGTCCTGTAGTGTTGGTCCAGCTGCTAAATGCTAATGGAATTGTCTGCGCATGTGCTTATATGCAGAAAAAGAAGAAGCATGTGATTTTGATGTACTCCCTCCCTCTAACCCATATTAGTTAGACAAATTTGTCTAAATTTAGATGAATCTAGACACTTTTAGTATATAGGTTCATCCAAATTTTATATGGATCGGAGGAAGTACCAAATTTCTATATTCTGAGTCTATTAGTCATGGTTCTCTTATGTTTTGTGCTTCCTTTTTTCCATCCATTGGTTTTATTGGTAGGTTTCATGTATGTTAAGGCAAGCTATGGTATCCAGCAGATCAAAGCAAAAAAAAGCTAAGGAGTACATGGCTGGCTATACGCACAGTTGTCAAGTTTCCGGGACAGTGGGAACGAAGGGTATACATCAGTCGAACGAACCGATCGGTAGCGGTGACGTGATTCAAACTTTTTGGGGGTCGACGTCCCTGGAATGATAGCTGTGTCGTGGAAAATATTTGCGGTCGTTTCCTCTGCAATCATGTTGATTCGATGCTTAACAAACTTATCTTTTTCTTACGTGGGTGGGCTTTGTAGGTTTCATGTTATGGTATCTCTAGCGGGCCAACCCAAATCGATGACGCAAACCGTCCGATTCGGTCCGGATGGATCGGCCTAGCGTCGTGACCCATCCGCGGTGCGCCCAAATAAAAAATGAATTCAAATGAAATTTAAATTACGTGGACAATTTAGGTACATTTTCATTGATTCATGCATAATTTACATAGAAAATTTTAAAATAAAAAACTAACCCTAGCGCCCTGGTCGTCGTCGACGTCCTTTCCCTTGGCCTTCGGTGGCGGCGGGGCGAGCTGCATATCGTGGTCAGACACGAGATCGATGTACTCTAGCGGCACCTAGAGGTCCGCCGGCGGTAGCACAGGCTGCATCGGTCGGTCGATGACCTACCCGGGCCACATTGGCCACTCATGTTGTGACTAAGCCAGCGGTGGCACCATCCTCTCCCATACTCTGGGGCCATTGGTGGCGCGTGCGGTGGCAACGACAGGGAAGAAGGTAGAACGACATAGTGTACCGCAACCATCGCCGTCAGCTCGACGAGCTAGCGGAGCCCTTGCCATTTGCTATCCTCTTCCGCCTAGGATGCCGCCAGCACTTGCTGCAATAGTGCCTCCTTGTCATAGCCCGCCGCCACGACGGCCTGGTACTCGAGGGGCAGGTGGCCGGTGGAATCCTCCTCTTCCTGCTTGACGATGATGGTGCCCTGTTCGTTGATAGAGAAGGTGGGGACGCCGTCATAGACTTCCCATGGCTGGAAATCGCCGCGGTAAGAGGACGCCCACCGCGTGTTGTGCTCCCACGCGACGAATTCGCGCCAAAAGTACTCGTTCTGGTACATGCGCTCGAACAACACCATCCGTGGGAGTTTGGCAAGGCGACTACGTATTTCCGCCTGCAGCCTCTTCCCCTTCTTTGGAGCTGGCGGGACCGGCACACTCCATGTTGAGGTGCCAGCCGTCGTTGAGGGAGACATCATGGTGGGTGATGTCGTCCCCCTCCTGCCACCGCGGCTCGCACTCCAGTGCCAACAGGTAGAGCTGGTCCCGCTAGTGCTCCTCGTCGGGATCTGGGATCCGCGCCGCAAGACGAGCGTACGCCTCTGGCCTTGGCAGTGGTAGTAGCTCGCGGAGGAAGCGTGGAGGTGGGGGTGGCGGTGGAGTGGGCGACCGGTGGCGACGGAGGTGGGATGATGAGTCGAGCTGGCCTCGCTATGGTTCTTAGTATTCTTCAGCCACGATGGCATCTTCATCGCAATTGCAGGGATTGGAAGTGCTTTCCTTTTTGTGGCAATGGTAGGTGGTGGAGTGTGCGGCACTAACGGCCGTAGGGACGATTTAAGAAGCCCTGGCCGTCAATTCGTGCGCGGACTCTAGCTACTTGGCCATCAATGACGACGATATGCTCAAGATTTTGTTTCCCAAAGGTCTAGTCCTGATCTCTTTTATAATCATGTTGCAATTGGGTTTCATGGTTGAGGTGTTGATCGGGTCTTGTGGGTAAAGTGTACTAGACTCTGTAGATAGTCAAAACCTAAGTGTTTAGCCGTGTTACTAGTGATGGACAATTACGAGTAAATTTTTATGATACTGTCGAATGATCTTTTGCATTTTAATTTCTCTAATAAAACTTATTGGGTAAATTTAATTGGGTTTAGGATCGGTTGAGTGAATCAATGTGCCCTTAGTTATATTAGGATCACCTGAGTGAATTAATGTGTACTTAGTTATTTTTGAAGAAATAAACTTATTAGGAAAACTAGGGGAAAATATCATTTTATGCAAATGAGCCGTACTCCTGAGCCAAATAAGCATGTAATGATGGGTTGTCTTTTATATCCCCAAAGTAGTGACGTCTTGCCAATACAATTTAAACCGTATTGACCAACCATTCGTTGCTGTGACATTTAATGTTGCATAATATTCTAAGAATGAGTGGGATTCTCGTTTAGGTCACGAGATTCCACTCAGCGTCTAGCCTCTGGCATGATGGAGTTTTATTTTATTGTTTCCTTAGTATATTAAACTATGTTATTTGAGCTAGCCATGAGCTAAAAATGTTTGTTATAACTCTACTCTTGGATCATATGATGTAATAATGTTATGCATTGATTCTCTTTTATTCATCGAACTATGTGCGCTAGTTAATCAATCCAAGAACTAGCACTGTAAACATAAGATTCACTCATTTTTAACGAGTTAGATCACTTTATTAGATAAATAAAAACGTGTAGCATCATCTTATCAGGAGGGAGATCCCAAATTCGTAGAACCTGGGTGTTGATCTTACGCTGTGGTTATAATAATTGATTGTTATGTAACTTCCGGTACAAAAGAATTAGGATCATTCTTTTTGCTTTGTTGTACACCTGGTTGTGAGCTCAAATCAATTGGTTTGGAAAAATTCTGAATTCTTCCTCGCGTTTACACAAGCAGAAGCAGACAATCCAAATTTCCTAATTAAAATATAAAGCACGAATAGACTAATAAAATCTACTAGCAGCCTAGTGTTCAAAGTTGACAAATGGGCTAAAAATTAACTAAGACATGTTCAAATCAGGCAACAGTTTGTTAACCCGAACAACCTTTCTTCCTTCCGCCGTCCGTGGCTCATGCTGATAGTGTGGCCAACCGGCTTATTACCGTGCCCCTTAGGTTGTTGGCGGCCGGCAAACAGGTAGACGCCGTCGCATCGGACAGAGAGGCGTAGCACAAATAAGAAGCCCAGACGAAATGACGATCTGACCTGATCGTGAATTCATGATGAGCGGGATCATTAAAACTGAGCAGGCTTCAGTTCTACTCCCTCCGTTTTAAAATATAAGATGTTTTAGTTTTATGAAAAGAATATATCTAGACTTGTTTTAATATGTAGATTCACTCCAAATATAAGTGAACCTATATATACTAAAAGTAGTTTAGATATATTTGCTTCACAAAGCTAAAACATCTTATATTTTAAACTGGAGGGAGTAATTGCTAAGTTGTACTGGGTCTACTACATCAGTACATCGCATAACATGGGCTTAATTAGCACTTGAGATTCGCCGATTGGGACACTGGTAAGTTACACACTTACAGGGGGCGAATTGGTTAGTAAAGCCAGAAATTTAGCGATTTGGCTACTCCTTTTCAAGGTAAGAGCGATTCTTTAGGTGTGGGGTCTTGCCCCGCTCGTCCACCCTGACGTGCACATAACAGAATAATGCTAGAACTACTAATTAACAGAGCATGCAACAAGTGCGGAGATAATTGAGTGAAACCAAACGAGCTAAACAACGATCTTGTAGTGCAACGGAAAATTTTGGGCAAGTTAAGCAACTTAGATCCAGCAATCGAGTCATAAGCATTTGCGACTGAACTTGTTGTCGCGATAGAAGTCTTTCTTCCTGCGCATTGATCTTCCTTTCTCTCCCTCAACATGTAGTTTCGTTATGAATTCCTATTTCCGATGCTTCCCACTCCTAGATTACTGCTACCGAATCTCACCATTGACCAGCTTAAACTTTCAGCTATAGTCTTGGGTGTTGGTCCCTTTTGGAGTAACACGGAGTAGTTAGAATCAAAATTTGTCATGGATGGAGGGAGTACAAAGGATGATACTCTATTTATCGTGGGATCAAGAGCTGCCTGTTGCGGTGATACTCTATTTATCGTGGGATCATGTGCAGGTACGTACCATGCAATAAATGTCAAGTTACTTCAATTCTCCACCCAAGCCTGAAACAACTAGCACAAGAGCATTAACATAACCAGAGAAGTTCTGATGCTTGCGGCCACATATACCACTGCTGGAACACATCTTGTCTTAATACACCTAGCCGTTGCTGGCACTAGTTTTGAGCAGAGAGCAAGCATTTACACCGTCCAAAGCAGGAAATATAAATATTTTCCAATGAGAACTCTCTCGTAGCAAGTTGGTTGCAGCCGTGCGCAGAGGTAGTAGGGAACTATCTGCACGAGTTCGAGTCCTCATCCCCTGTAAGAATAAGGTAGCCGTGGAATTGCAATCATAGAGCTCGACATGTGAATATTATGTGTTGAGTTGTTTTTCTCGCCAGTTACACAAGGACAAGATACATAGTTACATAATTTCCTTATCCTCAGCTAGCTCTCTCCGGCTATCCTAAAAGGAGTATTCAGGGTTTTGATGTTCAAATGTAGAAAATACACATGGAGGTACATATACAACCAATATCAACTACTACTATATAATTAAATAACCCAACTCCCTCCAAAATTAAATAACCCCACTGTCTTTATTAAAACTCTGCACGTTACAAACAGAAAATAAATAGACAGCCCAACAACCTTCTGAGATTGCACAATATTATTACCGACGACCAACACGATATTACATGGGCCAACCAAAGACAAGCAAACACATATACTAGTACTCAGGATAGACAGGGGCTTCGTCATACCATCGATCATCCAAGAACAAGCAGCTGGATTCGGCTATAGTCATCAGCACCCCTCAAAGCAGTCATCAAGCTCCTTGGCGCAGTCGCTTGCATGGCAGGTCATGAATGCCATGTTGCAGCCACCATAGCATGTTTCTTCCTCTGGGCTGCACTTCGTCAATATGCATAATGAAGGAATCGGAAATAAACCTGGATTTTTGACGCATTCGCTCACACAACTCGCTTCCACCGTCAGGCTCATCATGCTGAGGCCCAGCAGCGCCGCGAAGAGGGCGGCAACCACGGCGACTTTGACACTGGAAATAGCCATGGATCAGAGGCGGAGCAGACCTAGCAAGGAAATTAAAGTAGAATGGATGTGAGAGGGTTGGAAGCGGTGGGGAGGATGCTACTAGTAGTACTAGTCTCAATCAAGGGAGAGGATGGAAGGGAGGGACTCTATGGAGTTGCTACTTATGGGCTGATTAAGGCAGAAGACGCTCCGGGCATCGATCGGGACGACCTAGAGCATTTTTTTAAAGAAATTGCAGACATCGTGACATGCACCATTATTTGTTAATTGCAGGCTCAAGATATGGACGCGAGATCAAGCACAAGTTGCTACCTGCTCCTCTATTCACATGGTGAAGCAATTCAAGAAGCTAGCCATCATTCGTTAGGCGGTCAATGGTGCGCTGAGCGGAGCATGTACGATGTATCTCAGCCCTATGAGCCCGTTCGGGAACACTCTGGCTCTCAACTCCGCCGAGGAGCTACCTCAGCGTGTGGACCTCATCGAAGGCCGCATATCCGTGCATCTGAAACAGTAGAGCGGAGCGGACCATAGTATAGAGCTTAATAACTGATCCCCACTTATTGATTTTGCATTACTAATTTACTATACATGTGGATCTTAAGGACACTGGAGTTTCTATTTATAGGCTGATTAAGGCAGCAGATGCTCTGGGCATCGAGACTTACGCTCTGTGCCTTGGGTCAGGACATATAGCCTATATGTCGTGGCTCACTTCGGTAGAGCCAGGTATAAGCCAACATATTCTAGACAACCTCCAACAAGCATCATCATATGTTAGTTCTGACCAACAGATCTCGGCAGATCACACAAATCACTTTATGCTCGTCCATTTATAACGGAGGTAGAAGTTGACTTCATGATGACTGTAAAATTGCATCATGCTCCTCCACACCAATACTTAGCACGACTAATCTATCTATTATATACTAAAAGAAATATATGAATGTCCAATAGAGCCACCACATAAATCCATGTAGCTTTAAAATATATGAGATGAATTCGTGTTGTAGGAGATCTCAATAGTGGTCCACCAGCCAGCCAAATGAATTGGCTAGACCAGGTCAGAAAACTTCTCCATTGAGGGAGACAATAGAACAAGAGCTGTAGAGCCAGGTGTAAGTTAGCGCAGAGTAGGTTGGATGCGCTATATCATGATTCTTTACCTTGGGGTATGGTACATATAGCCTATGTGTCGTGGCTCACTTTGGTAGAGCCAGGTGTAAGTCAACGGATTCCAGATTACAACCTCTAACAAGCATCATCATATGTTAATTCTGACAGATAGATCTTGGCAGATTATTCAAATCACTTTGCTCTCCTCCATTTCTAACTGACGCAGAAGTTGACTTCGTGATGATTGTAAAATTGCCTCATGCTCCTCTGCACCAGTACTTTGTGCCTCCCCCTTCCTAAGGGCAACCATTTGTTAATTGCAGGCTGAAGATATGGACGAGATCATGCACAAGTTACTACCTTCTCCTCTATTCACATGGGGAAGCAATTGAAGAAGCTAGCCATCATTCGTTAGGTGGTCAATGGCGCGCCGAGCGGAGTTTGTACATTGTATCTCAACCCTATGGGCCCGGTCGGAAACACTCCGGCTCTCAACTCCGCTGCCTCAGCGTGTGGAGCCGCATCGGAGGCAACATATTTGTGCATTCTAAATTGGTAGAGCGGAGCACACCATAGTATAGAGCTTAATAACTGATGCCCACTTGTTTATTTTGCATTATTATACATGTAGATCTTAAGCAAGGGAGAGGATGGAAGGGAGGGACGCTATAGAGTGTCTACTTATAGGCTGATTAAGGAAGCAGACGCTCCGGGCATCGGGACTTATGCTCTGTGCCTTGGGATATGGTCAGGACATATAGCCTATGTGTCATGGCCTATGATACGTCGCAAACATATTTATAATTTTTGATGCTTCATGCTTGTTTTGTACCAACTATATTATATTTTTGTCTATACTTTGAGGCATTTTTATATATTTTCTGGAACTGAAGATGCCATAGTGCCATTTCCTGTTTTCTGCTACTTTTGGTTTTAGAAAATCTAGTAAGGAAATATTCTCAAAATTGGACGAAACAAAAGCTAAAGTCAATATTTTACCGTAACAAAGACGGAGTCTAGAGGGGGACGAAGAGGCGCCACAGGACGGCCACACCACCCCATGGCGCGGGTCCACCCTGGGCCACGCCAGGGCATGGTGTGGGCCCCCTGGTCCTCAACCGACCTTGCCCCTTCGCCTATATAAACACCCCGAGGAGGAAACCCTAAGCACCCGATCAGAAATCCACAAAAAAGTCCGTAGCCGCCGCCACCATTGTCCCTAGAACGGAAGGGATCTGAAGCTCTTCACGGCACCCTGCCGGAGGGGAAGATCATCCCGAAGGCCTTCTTCATCACCATACCAGTCTTCGGAGTGATGCGTGAGTAGTTCATCCTTGGACTATGGGTCCATGCAGTAGCTAGATGGTTGTTTCTCCTCTTTTGTGTTATCATGTTTAGATCTTGTGCGCTACCTATCATGATCAAGATCATCTATTTGTAATCCTACATGTTGTGTTTTTTGGAATCCAATGGATATTGAGTACTACGTCAAGATTGATTATTGATTCTATCATGTCTATGTTATTTGTGATCTTGCATGCTCTCTGTTGCTAGTGGTTACTCTGGCCAGGTATTTGCTTGCGACTCCAAGAGGGAGTATTTATGCTCGATAGTAGGTTCATGCCTCTAGTAATCTGAGGGAGTGACAGAAACCTCTAAGGTTATAGATGTTCTGTTGCTACTAGGGAGAAAACAACAATCATTTGTCCAAGAGCAATTGTATTGTTTACTTTACAGACTTTACTTAATGCAATTATCTGTTGCTTGCAACTTAATACCTGAGGGTTGTTCAGATAATATCCCGGAGGTGGATTATAAGTCATAGATACAGTTGGATTACAGTTGTAATGCCCAAACGAATCTCATAGAAACCATCATGACATATATATGCATTCTCAATATGTCAATTGCCCAACTGTAATTTGTTCACCCAACATGTTATTTATCTTATGGAGAAACACCTCTAGTGAATTATGGACCCCGTTCCATTTCTTTCCACTGATATTCAATCTACTGCCTACGGTTTACTTTCTGCAATTACTACAAGCAATTACTTTCTTCCACACTTTACGTTTAATCCTTTGTTTTCAGCAAACCAGTGAGTTTAACAACCTCACTGTAAGTTGGGGCAATGTATTGTGGTTGTGTTGTGCAGGTTCCACGTTGCTAGCAACACCTTGGGAGATGTTTCCTTTTTCCTACTGGTTCGATAACCTTGGTTTCACAACTGAGGAAAACTTTCTGTTGTGCTCATCATACCTTCCTCTTGGGGTTTCCCAACGGGCTCTACAGAAACTGAGCCGCATCAAAGACTTTTCTGGCTCCATTATCCGGGAGACACATGGCAGTTCCTGCAAGGGGAGTCTCTCACAACCAATCTCCTTACTTTGTTTTTGTTTTTCTTTGTTTCTTTAGTTTTGTTTGTTTTACTTTTTTTATCAAAAATACAAAAACTTAGTTCATACTTCAGGTTGTTTTTATGTCTAGTTCTGCTCCAATCATTATTTCATTATGGATAACCCACTTGGTTTCCTATTTGGGAAAACTACTATCACTTGTAAGGTAGTAGATGAACCACCGCCTGCTGAATCTGAAAGCTCATTAGATGAAAAAGAGGAGGAGAGTGATGAACAAAAGGATGAAGAATGGATTAGCTACCCATGCCTACCTTCTAATGAGAGTAACTATTTATCCCCTACATTATTTGATTGCCCCCATGCTTACCAAAGGAAAAATGATCCAAACTTTTTACATGATAGAAAATTTTAATTATACTATAGATGAGCCAAGAATGGATGTACGACGCTCCCTGAATGTCTGACGCGTTCATTATTCTTTCCTCGATTTGGCTGAGGCAAACAAGCGGAATGGTTTTATGTGTTGTTCGTGTCGTGTCTGTCGGAATGAGAAGGATTACTCTTCATCCAAAACCATGCACATCCACCTGATTCAATCAGGTTTCATGTTCGGCTATATTTGTTGGACAAAGCATGGAGAAAGCGGGGTTATGATGGAAGACAACAAAGAAGAAGAGAACGATGACAACTATCCAATGTTTCCTGAATACGGTGGTACTGCACTAGAAGACAATGAACAAGAAGAAGGTGAAGAACGGGTATTAGATGAGACTGCTGATGATCTTCGTCAGACCATTCTTGATGCACGGAGCGAATGCGAAAATGAAAACGAGAAGAAGAAGTTGGAGCGCATGTTAGAGGATCACAAAAAATTGTTATACCCAAATTGCAAAGATGGCAACACAAAGCTCGGTACCACACTGGAATTACTGCAATGGAAAGCAGAGAATGGTTTATCTGACAAGGGATTTGAGAAGCTACTAAAAATTTGGAAGAAGAAGCTTCCAAAGGATAATGATTTGCCTGTCAGTACATACGAGTCAAAGAAGGTCGTCTGCCCTCTAGGACTAGAGGTGCAGAAGATACATGCATGCATGCATTAATGAATGCATACTATATCGCGGTGAGGAGTACGATAATTTGGATGCATGCCCGGTATGCGGCGCATTGCGTTATAAGATCAGACGAGATGACCATGGTGATGTTGAGGGCGAGCAGCGCTCCAGCAAGAGGGTTCCTGCAAAGGTTATGTGGTATTCTCCTATAATACCACGGTTGAAACGTTTGTTAGAAACTAAGAGCATGGCAAGTTGCTACGATGTCACAAATAAGAGCGCATGAAAGACACGATGCTGAGACACCCCGCCGATGAGTCGCAATGGAGAAAAATCGATAGAGAGTACCCGAGCTTTGCAGATGACGCAAAGAACTTAAGGTTTGGTCTAAGTACATATGGCATGAATCCTTTTGGAGAGAAGAGCTGTAGTCATAGCACATGGCCTGTAACTCGATGTATATATAACTTGCCTCCTTGGTTGTGCATGAAGCGGAAGTTCATTATGATGCCAGTGCTCATCCAAGGCCCGAAGCAATCCGGTAATGACATTGATGTCTATCTAAGGCCATTAGTTGAAGAACTACTACAGTTGTGGCGCGACGAAGGTGTTTGTATGTGGGATGAGCACAAACAGGAGCCATTTGACCTACGGGCGTTATTGTTCATAACCATCAATGATTTTCCTGATCTTAGTAACCTTTCAGGACAGTCAAACAAGGGATACAATGCATGCACGCATTGTTTAGATGATACTGAAAGTATATATTTGGATAAAGGTAAGAAGAATGTGTGGCCAGGCATCCCGCAAGAAAGAAAGGCAAGCATTTCAATGGTGAGGCAGATCACCGGAAGAAGCCTATCCACCATACTGGTGATGATATATTTGGTATGGTCAGGGATCTAGAAGTAATCTTTGGAAAGGGCCCTGGCGGTCAATCTGTTCCAAATGAGGCTGACGGACATGTGCCCATGTGGAAGAAGAAATCTATATTTTGGAAGCTACCCTATTGGAAAGTTCTAGAGGTCTGCTCTATAATCGACGTGATGCACATGAAGAAGAATCTTTGTGTGAACCGTCTAGGCTTTATGGGCATGTATGGAAAGACAAAAGATACGCCAGAAGCACGGCAGGACCAGCAAGGTATGAAAGACCGAGACGGCATGCATCCAATAAAGACAGATAAAGGACGTCTAAGTGCTGCTAGCTATGCTCTTACCAAAGAAGAGAAGGAATTTTTTTTAGTCCTAAGAAGTATGAAGGTCCCCTCTGGCTTCTCGTCGAATATAAAGGGAATAATAAATATGGCAGAGAAAAAATTCCAGAACCTAAAGTCTCATGACTACCACATTCTTATAACAAAATTGCTTCCGCTTGCATTGAGGGGGATTCTACCGGAAAATGTTCGACTGCCCATTGTGAAAATATGTGCATTACTCAATGCTATTTCTTAGAAGGTAGTCGATCCAGAAATTCTACCGAGGTTACAAAATGATGTGGTCCAGTGTCTCGTAAGTTCTTTTTGAGAAAAGAAACATCATAGGAGTGGAGGACAAGACAGAGATGTCAAAAGATTATGAAAAGTTTCATGAAATTCCGCCATTTGTAGTAAAGGATGACCCAAGCATCATGTTACTTGATGAAGATGCTTCATGATTAAGGCCACACGGTCATAAGCAAGTCATATAATGTATTCCGAATTTTGCATTCGGCCGTTTTTTAGATGCAACCAATATGTACATATTTATATCATTTTGTGAAGCTTTTACCAAGTTTGTTATTTTTTATGTTTTATAAAAATAATTATACTAACTTTCCCTCTGACCGAATATTTAGTCCCGGTTGTAGACACTAACTGGGACTAAAGATATTTCCCGCCATTTCCCACCGCTTACCGCCATATTTTCCCGCCCTTTTCCTCTGACCGAAGCTTTTAGTCTCGGTTGTAGCCACAAACCGGGACTAAAGATATTTCCCGCCATTTCCCACCGCTTCCCGCCATGTTTTCCCGCCCTTTTCCTCTATATCTAGGCCGACAGTGCCATCGCTATCCACACATCCACACCTTCCTCTCTCACAACAATGGACGGCGCCTACTGGGCCATTATGACCCTCGAGGAGACCGAGGCACTGTGCGCCTCTAGATATCCTTGCCCTCCGGTCTACCGGCCGCCCGCCGGCTGGATGCTGAGCGCTGGAGGGGTTTCTGTCCCTCCTGTCCCTCAAGGTTCCGCACGCCAGGCGGCCATCACGAACCACTTGTACCACGAGCTCACGTCAAAGAAGCGGATGGATCCCTAGTGGGATCCCGACAACTATGACACCTGGAATGCCTTTTTTGCTAACCGGCAAGAAAGAGAGCTCTCCAGGTACGAGGGTGACGGCCCTCCCCCGGTGAACCACAACGAATCCGGCCGTTGCCTTTGGTGGGTGAACCGGACTATCATCGGCGTGATCCGCTACATCGCCGGGGGAGACCATCCTCGCCTGCGGTGCCCACAAGGCCACCCGCCACAGAGCCACAAGAAGGCCCCTTCCGCGCCCGGCGATAGCGATATCGTCTTCCAGGAGACCCCTCCCCCGCCTGCCGTAAATCTGAGGCCGGAGTGGCAGGTGCCCCCGGTATATTCCTTGGCTGGGCCGAGGATCCCTGGAGTGGCAGGTAACCATGACGATGATGATGACGATGACGAAGAAGACCCTAAAGCTGCGTACTATAGGACTAGGCATGATTATGACTAAAATGGACGTCTTTAGTCTTGAGTGTTAGATAGTCCCGGTTTTAATATTAATAAATGTATTGAGTGTTAGCCCCGGTTTGTGTCTAGACCGGGACTAAGAGGGGCCTTTAGTTCCGATTCATACTATGACTTTCCCAAACTATAAAGATGTTGTCCCGATTCGTACTTACCATGAAGATCTGATCTCTAAACACGTGTGGTCACATATTAGGGAGTGCCTCTATGACCAGTTTCTTGGAGATGCTGGAGGACTGGGCTCCGGCGGCATCTCCTTGAAACTGGCCATAGTGGTGTCCCTGCTCTCGAAGACCATCTTGCAGCTTGTAACTTCTCTAACTAGATCAATACACCTGGGAGCTAACCTAATTTCACATATTAGGGAGTGCCTCTATGACCAGTTTCTTGGAGATGCCGGAGGACTGGGCTCCGGCGCATCTCCCTAAAACTGGCCGTAGTGGTGTCCCTGATCTTGAAGACCATCTTGGAGATGCCTCAAACTGGCTGGAGGAATGGACTCACAAGGATGCCTATTTATAGTACAAGTAGCTCAGCATAGTGTCGACACTCACAACATAATGTCGACACTCACCCCTATTATTAGTGCTGACTCATGTTTTGTCCTGGTTGATGTCTTCAACCGGGACTAAAGGTTCAGCTTTAGTCCATGTTGGCGACACCATCCGGGACAAGGTAAAATCCGCATGACATAATGTCGATACTCACCCTTATCATTAGTGATGCCTGCCCTAGCCTGCCTGCCCTAGTCTGCAGCAAGCTTTAGTCTCGGTACATATTTAGTATGCTAATAGATTTATAATATAGATATTTTTTTCCTGCAAATTTTTATATATGATACATATTTTTCAGCATTACAGAATAAAAGATATTGAAATAATAATATTAATAAATTCAAACTCTAGTACAAAAGATATTTTTTAATTCAACAAAATATTAGTTTTATAACAGAATATGCTAATAGATTTACATTATAGATCTTTTTTCTTCAAAATTTGATATATAATACATATTTTTCATCATCACAGAACAAAAGATATAGAAATAATAAAATTAACAAAAATTAACCTCAAGTCCCGGCCCATACCACAAACCGAGACTAGAGGTTTTTGCGTGCGAGAACGAAATGGCGCACCAAAAAACCTCTAGTCCCGGCTAGAGGCTGGGGCCGGGACTAGAGGCCCCCCCTCTAGTCCCGGCTGGAGGCCGGAACCGGGACTAGAGGTGGTGGGTATAAACACCCACCGCCCTCCTCCTGGCCCGAGCCACGAGTAGGGACGTTCTTTCTTCTCCAAAACTGCAGACGACACCGCTAGGCCGCCTCCTGCGCCCTTGCCCCACCGTGCTGCCCCGCCGCGCCGTCCCCACGCCGTCCTGCCCCGCGCCGCCCGCGGAGTCGCTGCCGCGCCCCTCACCGGCGCCTCCCACCACGCCGCCCCTCACCGGCCCGTCCCCGCGCCGCCTCTCCGGTGAGTTTTTTTTTCTGTTTTTTCAATATAGTGTGTATTTTCTCAATATATATTGTATATTGTTTAGTATTTAGGATATTAGTTAGTATTTAGTGTATAGTGTATTTTTTCCTAAATAGTGTTTTTTTTCAATATATAGTGTATATTGTTTAGTATTTAGGATATTAGTTAGTATTTAGTGTATAGCGAATTTTTTTCCTATATAGTGTATATTGTTTAGTATTTAGGATATTAGTTAGTATTTAGTGTATAGTGTATTTTTTCCTAAATAGTGTATTTTTTTCCTAAATAGTGTATATTGTTTAGTATTTAGGATATTAGTTAGTAATTAGTGTATAGTGTATTTTTTCCTAAATAGTGTATTTTTTCCTAAATAATATTAGTTAGTATTTAGGATATTTAGAGATTTATATATAAATATTTGTTAGTATTTAGGATATTATTGCTAATATTTAGGAAATTATTACTATTATTAGAATATAATTATTTACTTAGCATTATTTTGGTCAAATCCATACCTGCTTTAGGATGCCCATACCACATCCTCGTAGTGGACTCGGCCAGAACGAAGGAGTACTACGCTCTACCGGTATTGTACGAGACTGGGCTCCGCCAGGCTGGCACTGGGAGGTGCTACCGTGGACGCGTAGCTTGGTGAGGAATCCGGGTGTTGTCGTCGACCCGGATCTTCTTGGTGGAGGTCACGTGGTCCATGCCGTGTGCAGAGGGAGCTGGCCCCCGAGGAGGTGGTACGACGTCATGTCAGCGAGGAGGACGAGCACGTCCGTCGCTATATCGTGATGTTGGACGCCAGGGTGGCCTCCCATACCTGATAGGTTATTCAGGGATCCCATCCTAGTTATACTCTAGTGATGGTTCCGACTATTTGGTTGGTCACATCCCGCGGCTCAAGAGTCGGGAGTCGATGTTGAGTTTGAGCGATGTTATCGGACCAGATGTTGTTCTTTATATGATATTACTACTTTGTCGTTATTCGAGATGTATTATGACTACTTTGTTGTTTTTTGAGATGTTATTCGAGATTTATTATGACTACTTTGTTGTTTTATGAGATGTTATTCGAGATGTTATATGATATTAATACTTTGTTGTCATTCGAGATGTTATATAATTTTATTACTCATATATGCACATTATGTCATAGCGCAGTTATTCTGTGGACTTCAACGATAGAGAAGGTGAAGAGCCTTGTATTCGATATGATACGAGGTGATGAACCGCTCCCCTATCAGGATGGAGCGCTCCCTTATTAGGATGGAGCGCTCGTCGATCAGGGTGGAGAAGAAGACTGTGGAGAAGAAGACGGCTCACAGTTTCTGAAGACTGTGGAGATCAGGCCGCCTCCTCTCTGCCTCCCGCAAGTCGCCGCCTCCGGCGCGCCTCCCCGTCGCCAAGCTCGTCGTCGACCTCGCCGGCTCGCGTCGCCGGCTCCACGCCTCCTCCGCCTCGCAGTCCCGCGACGCCCCTCTTCCCGGCGCCGTCGCTGCCGCCAGGATCTCCGGCCGCCGCGCTCGGTCCCCGCCTTCCCACCTCCTCGCGTCCTTCCGCGCCCGCGCTCGGTCCCGCCGGACCCGAGCACCCCCCCGCCGTCTGCCGCCCAGCGCCTCCCCGCCTCCGGCAGGCCCTCCTCTGCCCTGCAAGCAGCGAGCGCCGCTGCTCCGCCCCTGTCGCCAAGCTCGCCCTCCACAAGCCCCACGTCGAGCGCGCCCGCAAGGTCTGCCCTGCGTCGCCTCTGTCAAGTACCGCGCATCCTCTACGAGCTCCTGTGGACATTCGTAGGGAGACAATACAAGATCAACACCGACCCGGCCAAGACCGATGAAACAACGGCACCGTACCCGAGTCCGATGACCGAGGCCCCGAAGGCATCTCCTTCTTGGAACGTGAAGGCAATGCCGCTCGAGTACGCCTTCCCGGACCCGATGACATGAAGATCCCCTTTCCGGACCCCTCGAAACGCCAAGTTCGCCTCATGAACCCCGAAGACCCGAACCCGAAGACGCCAAGGTCGCCGACGCAGCATGCCAAGTACTTCACCTCAGATGGGACAAGTACTACTTCCCGGTACACGGACCGACAAGATCTTCGCAACGACAAGATCGACACCGACCAGGGCGAGTCCGATGCGCCCCGACGCCGAACCAAGCCCTTCTTCCCGGATGCGACAAGACCTACCTCCGTTATCCGAGACCCTGGACGACAAGTTCCCCTTCTCGGAAACTTTGATGCTCGTGCGACAAGATCTACTTCCCGATCCGAAGACCCTAAATCCCGGAGTCCGAGAACGATCCCGTCGAACCCTGAACCCTGAGACCGAACCCCGAACCCGGAACCAAGATCGTCAAACCCTAATGTGTGACCCCTTTTCTCGAGCCCTATTTTATAAATGTAATAACAACTTGTTGCATATTAATTGCCATACTTGCATGCATATTTGTGTGGTTTGGGGGCCTTACGCCGATTCACCATATAATTAAGTATGGGGCCTATATGCGGACAAATCTAGCCTTATATTGGCCTCATTTAAATTTGTGTAGCGAACCGGTGCTATCTTTTTCCTTGTTAAGACAACATTTAAATTGCGGGGTAGCTAAATAACATGAACCACCTAAATAATTGTCGGAACCCCGGTTCCACTTAATATGACCTAATTGCATCGCACCTCTGCCATGTCATACATCATACATGCATCATGCCCGATCTTTTGTCGTAGTATTAAATATTGCATCCGGTGTTTCTTCTAGTGTTTTGCTTCTTCGCGGACTAGGCCGATGAGTTGATGTGAGCTTCGCCCCGATCTTTGGATGAACCTTCGGCAATGTTTTTCAGGAGAGCATCTCCCCCTTTCTACCTATCTTACTTTTATATTATTTATTCCCTCCTGTTGATCTATTGCTATCTGTGTTGCGATGCTCTAGTTTTCGTACCCGTGATATCCCTTGCAGCCGTATATTGCCTTGGACACATCCTATTACCTGATGTTTGGTAGATAGTTGGACTTGCGCATCGTAGTCGCTTGCTCAAGTGTTGTTGCGTGTCGTCCAGTTCCACAGTTGTTGGTGTATTGCCGCATGTTGATATTGGAGATGAGCATGGTTTTACTTATCGTTCACTTTACTTCCTGTTTAACAACTAAAATTGAAGTAAGTAAGCAGAGGCACAGGTGGACAATAGATGTTATTTGGTTGTTAACGGTCCACTTGTGTCCCGTAGGACCCCGAGTACTTGATACATGTTCCTTGATTTATCGCGCTATCCACATCCGGGAGGATTATGGGACCCTCCTGAGCCAGAGCTTGATTCAGTCTTATTTCTTGGGGCCACAAACAAGTTTGAGGTTTTATTACTATCATGTACTTATGCCATGCTTTACTGCTTTAATTAATATTGTGCGAGGAGCACACTGTACTGTTTAGGATCGTGGCACGATTCCGCGGTGTCGACAAGCCCAGTTTTGGGTTCCCAGTCGTTCACAGCCGTCCCCACAACCTTGAGTCCGTCTCGGAGCCGGCCGGCTTCGTTGCGGGTCTACTTTAAGGGGTGGCCCCCTGAAATATTTCTGAATCCTGTGATTGCTTTGTCGTGAAGGCCTCGTTGGGTTTTGATTTGGTTTTTCCGAGGTTGATCGAGTGTGTGTTGCTATTGGTGCACCCCGTCCGGGTAAAACTTTCTGAAAGCCGTGTCCGCGGTTATGGACGACTTGGAGCACAGTATCTCGATCATAGACAACTATAACTAAAGTAGTGCTATAAATTTGACTTTATAATGACTAGTAATCAGCTTCACTATAACGGATAGGCTAAATACACCTGCCAACAATTGCTTGTTTGAGTGGTCGCTTGCGACCATTTTACCTGACTAGTAAGTATTGCAACTACAACGGAATGGCTAATAAAAGTACCAACAACTGCTGGGTTTTGGGTTATCTCATGCTAATTATATTTGTCTAGTAAGTGCCGCAACTACAACGGAATGGTTGAATAAAAGTGTCCACTGCTTATTTTATGAGGATGACTATCTATACTTGACTAGTAATTGCTGCAACGATAACTGAGTAAGTAAAACTGCCAACTGTGTGAGTTCCTCGGTTGACTTCCTCGTTTGGTCTCGAGGGGGAATACCAGGATGGGTTTGTTTGATGGTAGAATCAGGTTGGTTCCGAATAGGACTTTCTTACCCCTCTCTGATCGCCGCTAGTTGTATCGAGTCTCTATAGTTTGTATAGTGCATGCTGCCGCTGCCGCTTCAGTCCACCATACCTATGTAGGCGAGGACCGCCGAATTCTAGCCTCGCCGTGTACTGGCCTCAGTACTGACGCTCCTCTTCTCCCTTTGCCCTTTGTCGGCACCCCTTTTGTTTAAGCAGGTTTCGAGATCGACGTCGTTAGCAGGGTTACCCTTCCGGCTTGGCCTGGGCAGGGTTATGGACGCCATTGGTTATTCTTCAGGGCTCTTAGCCCCATTTGCATCTTGTCCGTAGTCGGACGCTCCATCTTTTCAAGGTTATTTGGATCTTTGTACCGTGTATCTGTATTCTTGACTCCTGGAGTCGTGTTGTATATATATCTGTTCTGTGGGTCCCAACGAGGACTGTTGTGTAATGTTATTACTTCGTTTTCCACCCGCACGCAAGTGTCTGGTGGGCACCTTTGAATCGTTTCTATGCGGGTTTGGCGGGTTTCGCTAAAACTTGCATAGGTCCGATTCTGAGGGTGTTACAGCTGAGACCTCTAGTCCCTTTTCCGTAGTTCCGACTGCCTATCCGGGACAAGAGGCCCTCTAGGACCAGGACTAATGCCCCATTCTCCACTAGTGGTTGTTCCACCTTGGACTACGGGTCCATGTAGTAGCTAGATGGTTATATCTCCTCCTTGTGCTTTCATGTATAGATCTTGTGAGCTCTGTTCATGATCAAGATCTAATCTATTTGTATTCATGCATGTTGTGTTTGCGGGGATCTGATGGATATTGAGATTACTATGTCAGATTGAGCAATGGTTTTGTCTTATTGATTCTATCATGTCTGTGTTTTTTGTGATCTTGCATACTCTCTGTTGTTAGTAGCTATCTTGGCCAAGTAGTTGCTACTGACTCCAGAGGGGGTATTTATGCTCGATAGTGGGTTCATGCCTCTACTTTTCAAGGAAAGTGATAGAAATCTCTTCGATGGTAGATGTGCTTTTGCCATTAGGGAGAAAAAGTGGTCTCTTGTTCATGGAACAAGTGGGTTGTTTACCTTACACACTTTGCTTAAAGCAGTTGTGTGTTGCTTGCAACTTAATACTGGAGGGGGTTCAGATGATAACC
Organism: Avena sativa; assembly: GCA_916181665.1. Lineage (NCBI taxonomy): Eukaryota > Viridiplantae > Streptophyta > Magnoliopsida > Poales > Poaceae > Avena > Avena sativa. Next base: position 479,004,674 of record OV702283.1, read on the forward strand.
TGAAGGTGGACTTTTAGTCATAGATGCAGTTGGATGACGGTCTATGTATATTTTTGTATTGCATAATCGAATCTCATAGGATCATTTTGTCAAGTATTGCATTGTTATGCCTTGCTCAGTTCCTGTCAATTTCCCTGCTGTAATTTGTTTACCCTTCATGCCATGTTGTTTATCTAAGGATAGCACCTCTAGTGAACTATGGACCCCGGTCCAATCTTTATCATTGATACATCTTTCACTGTTACTGTTTACTTGCTACAAACCATCATCACCTTCCACACCATATAGTTAATCCTTTGTTACAGCAACCGGTGAGATTGACAACCTCACCGTTCGTCGGGGAAAAGTCTTGAGTTTGTGTTGTGCAGGTTTCCATGTTGCTTGCAACGCATGTGTGACGTTTCCTTCCTCCTATGTGGCATCCCGCAAAACCACTACTAGAAAATCGCGTTGAATTTGTGCATTGCATCGTCATCATCATGCATTGTTTGCATAAAACCATGTTTGCAAAGCCCGTGTTGTTTTCTAAAACGCCCCGTCTTATTCAAACACCGAAAACCGGGTCCCCGGAATATTTTGTTTTGTCCGCTGTCGGATTGCAAAAGCGCTGTTTGAAAATAAATATTTAATCAATTGTTTTAGTAGGGGCAGTCGAACGGGCCAACCCGACCCGAACGACCACCCCTGTTTTTAAAACGGTCCAGCTGAACCCGCCCTTCTAATCCTATTCCTACCCAATTACCTACCCAGCCCAACCCTCCACCTCACCCTGGCCACTCCCCTTGCGCCACCTCACCCTCTCCTCTTCCCCCCACCAACCAGCAGCCGCCACGTGGCCTCCCTCTCTCTCTCTCCTCCCTCTCACCCAAACCCACACAGCAAACACCCCCACCACACCACGCCTGCGCGCAGCACACACGCACACGGTTTTTCCCCCCCTCAGCCGCTGCCAGCCCTGGCCCGCTCACCTGCCCGGGTCCCACCCCCAACCCCTCAGACCCAGTCCACCCACTCACGCGCCCAGCCCCACGCCCTGGCCCCCACCTCCTGCCCCGCTCCCCACGCGAGCCTCCCACACCCCGTCTTCTTCCTCCCTTTCTCTCGCGCGCCGCCCGCTCGCTCCCAGCGCCTCTCCCCCTCGCCTCCCCGCCGTCCGCCGCGTAGCTGCTCCCCTCCGCCGGCCGCCCCGCCCCTGCAAGCTTCCGTGCGACCCCGGCCGCCGCCTCGCTCCTCTCGCGGCCAGGCTCGCGCCGCCGCCGGCCCCGACCTCGCCGGACCCCCGCCTCCACGCGCAGCGGCCGCGTCCCCTCCACCCCGGCCTCCCGCGCGACCCGCGACCGCCCCGCCGCGTCAGGCCGCCTCTCCGCCCACCTCTCCGGTCCGTCGCCCGCCGGCGCACCGGCTCGCTCCTCCCCGCTGCCGCCGTCGAGCTCCGCGAGCCGCCCCCGCCGGCCGCGCACGTCCGCCTCCGCCTCCGGCCCCCGTCGCCCCGCTGCTGCCTGCCCCAGCCCCCAGGACGCCGCCCCGTCGCGCGCGAGTCCGCTCGCCAGGCCCCTCCCCGGCGAGCCGCCGCCGTCCGCCCCAGGCCATCCGAGCCGGCGTCGCCCTCGCCCTCTCCCGCCTCCTCCGGCCCTGCCCCGCGGCTTCGCCACCGCTCGCGCGACCCGCCCCGACCTCCCCGCGTGCTCGCTCCCGTCCGGCCAGCGCCGGGCCGTCCCCTCGCCGTCGGTCCTGCGTGCCCTCAGGCCGAGACCGCCCCGAGCCGGCGCCGTCGTCGCCCCATCGCCAAGCTCACTCCATGTGCTGCCTCCGGGAACCGTACCTCCATGTTGGTACCTGGCGATGTGTGGTGCACGTGTGTGTTGATGGATGAAGCTGGTTTTGGTCGTCCCCAGAGACACACCACCGACCCTGTTCACGAGTGCAACAAACCCTTTTGTCGTCAAGATCTTCCCTCGGACGCCTAGGTCTCCAAACGGTCCGCGAACAACGAGGACGGTGCGACAAGTACTCCTTCCCCGGACGCCGAGCCCGTACCCGACGACCGCCGAGACCGCCTCAAGGTTCCGAAGGACCCCCGGTATCGAACCCGAGTTCGCCAACGACACTGCAGACGGAGCGCTAAGACCGTGCCCGGATCCGGAATCCGAACCCGATACCGCCAAGGCCGCCGATGCGGATACGACAAGTGCTTCACCCCGAACGCCATGACCGTCGACATGACCCGAAGACCGCGAACGCGACAAGAACGCCCCGACCGGAAGAATCCGATGCGCCCCGATGCGACAAGATCTGCCCCGTGACCGAGAACGCTTCCGTCGAACCCTGGATCCCGAGACCGGACCCGAAACCCTGAGACCGACCCCGAACCCCGGAACCCAAGATCGTCGAGCCCCCTCTGATGTGTGACCCCTTTTCCTCGAACCCTATTTTATAACATATCAATTTGTTGCACATTAAATTGTCATTCCCGCATGCGTAGCATTGGTTTGGGGGCCTTATGCCGATTCACCTAATAATTAAATATGGGGCCCATATGCGGGCAAAGCTAGTCTCATATTGGCCTCATTTAAATTTGTGTAGCGAACCCGGTGCTATCGCCTGCCATGTTAAACAACATTTAAATTGCGGGGTAGCTAAACAACATGCACCATCTAAATAATTGTCGGGACCCCGGTTCCACCTAATATGACCTAATTGCATCGCACCTTTGCCATGCCATGCATCAGACATGCATCATGCCGATCTTCTGCCGTTGTATTAAATATTGCATCCGGTGTTTCTTCTAGTGTTTTGCTTCTTCGCGGATAAGGCCGTTGAGTTGATGTGAGCTTCGCCCCGATCTTCGGTTGAACCCTTCGACAATGTTTCAGGCGAGCATCTCCCTCTTTCTACCTATCTTACTTTTATAGTCTTTATTCCCTCCTGTTGATCTATTGATATCTGTGTTGCGATGCTCTAGTTTTCGTACCCGTGATATCCCTTGCAGCCGTATATTGCCTTGGACACACCCTATTCCCTGTTGTTTGATAGATAGTTGGACTTGCGCGTCGTAGTCGCTTGCTCAAGTACTGTTGCGTTCGTCCAGTGCCACAGTTGTTGATGTATTGCCGCATGTTGATGTTGGAGATGGTTCTAGTTTTACTTATTGTTCACTTTAATTTCTGTTTAACAACTAAAATTGAAATAAGCAGAGGCATCGGTGGGTGATAGAAAATATTTGGTTTCTTAACGCCCACTTGTGTCCCGTAGGACCCCGAGTACTTGATACCTGTTCCTTGATCTATCGCGCTATCCACATATGGGGAGTATGGGCCCCCCTTAGCCAGAGCTTGATTCCGTCTTATTTCTTGGGGCCACAACTAGTTTGAGGTTTTATTACGATCCTGTACTTATGCCATGCTTTACTGCCTTATTTACGATTGTGCGAGGAGCACACTGTACTGTTTAGGTAAGCGGAGTGATTACGCGGTATCGACAAGCCCAACCACACTTTCGGGTTCCCAGTCGCTTACAGCCATTGGCGCAACCTTGAGGCCGTCTCGGAGCTTGCTTACTCCGTTGCGGGATCTACTCAAAGGGGTGGCCCCCTGAAATATTTCTGAATCTTGTGATTGCTCTCTCGTGAAGACCTCGTTGGGTTTTGATTTGGTTTTTCCGAGGTTGATCGTGTGTGTGTTGCTATTTGTGCACCCCGGCCGGGTTAAAACTTTCTGAAAGCCGTGTCCGCGGTTATGGACGACGTGGAGCACAGTATCTCGACCATAGACAAGCATAACTAAAGTTTACTGCTATAAATTTGACTTATAATGACTAGTAATCAGCTCCACTATAATGGAATGGCTAATTAATACTGCCCACAATTGCTTGTTGTTGTCGCCGGCGACAATTGTGTCTGACTAGTAAGTATTGCAACTACAACAAAATGGCTGAATAAAAGTACCAACAACTGCTGGGTTTTGGGTTTATCTCATGCTATCTGTACCTGAATAGTAAATGTTGCAACTATAACAGAATGGTCAACTAAAAAGCGCCCACTGCTTACTTTATCAGGATGATTATCTATACCTGACTAGTAATTGCTGCAACGATAACTGAATAAATAAAACTGCCAACTGTGTGAGTTCCTCGGTTGACTTCCTCGTTTGGTCTCGAGGGGGAAACACCAGGATGGGTTTGTTTGGTGTTAGCCTCAGGTTGGATCCGGATAGGTCTTTCTCACCCCTCTCTGATAACCGCCAGTTATGTCGAGTCTCTATAGGTTGTTCAGTGCATGTTGCCGCTGCCGCTCAGTCCACCATACCTGTGTAGGCGAGGACCGCCGAATTCTAGCCTCGCCGTGTACTGGCCTCAGTACTGACGCTCCTTCTTTGTTTTTCTGCTTTGCCCTTTGTCGGCACCCCTTTTGTTAAGCAGGTTTTGAGATCGACGCCGTTAGCAGGGTTACCCTTCCGGCTTGGCCTGGGCAGGGTTATGGACGCCATTGATTATTCTTCAGGGCTCTTAGCCCCATTTGCATCTTGTCCGTAGTCGGACGCTCTATCATTTTCAAGGTGATTTGGATCTTTGTATAATCTATCTGTATTCTTGACTCTTTGAGTCGCTATTATATATATATATATCTGTTCTGTGGGTCCCATCGAGGACTGTTGTGTAATGTTATTACTTCGTTTTCCACCCGCACGAAAGTGCCTGGTGGGCACCTTTGAATCGTTTCTATGCGGGTTTGGCGAATTTTGCTCAAACTTGCATAGGTCCGATTCTGAGGGTGTTACATCCTACTGGTTCGATAATCTCGATTTCTTACTGAGGGAAGACTTGCTGCTGTGCTGCTCCACACCTTGCTCTTGGGGTTTCCCGACGAAGCGCTTCTAGGCGCCATCAACAAGTTTTCTGGCGCAGTTGCCGGGGAACGAAGAAGAAGAAACTCCCACGTCAACAAAGCGCCAATAGCTAGTTAGTGGGTGAGACACTCGTGTAGCAGACCTACAACAATAACAATTGGTCTCAGAGTCCAACTGACCGGATAAATATCAGATGTACTCACGGTGGTTTGTCATGGTTTGTGGGCTCGAAACGTTGTGTTAAGCGGGTACATGGTGATCCATATGTGACGAGGCGATTTTAAGGTTTACTCTCACTTAAGCTGTAGGAGTAGACCGAAAACGACTCATTACCCTAAGGGTGACCCTTCTAACAGACTTGTCTTTGGGAGGAGAGAACCCAAAGTCTAATATGAGTTTGTGTTGTTTCTGGTTGGGCTGATTAGTGGGTTGAGACGCTCATGAAGTGGCCCCACAACATTAATAAGTTAAAAATATAGTACTAGCAGCCGTATTTGCAGTTGGAATATGTAATATTTTATGCCCAAATTCTTGCAAGCCCGCGGGCCCTGAAACGACGCAACAAAAACTTCTAGTGTCTAATTCACTGACATCATCCTACTATTTGTGCTAATTTTCAGTTGCAACCTAGTTGCAACTTATATAATTTGTACTAATTAGTTGCAATTCATTAAAATCCTAGTTACAACCTAGTTGCAACTTATGTAGAAGTTCCACGTTGCACGAATCGCGAGGTAAATCCAATGGTGAGAGAGGTGACTGAGAACTAGGCGCCTGAGAACTAGCAAATCCGTTTTAAAAATAGTAGTCTTTTTTTTCCACACGTGTGTGGAGCATCGCTATCTTGTTTTTTTCTGGGCAGAGTATGCCTAATCGTTGTACATAGCTGTCAAGGAATGTCAAAATGTTATAACCTTGGAACCGAGTATCAAAGTTAAGATCCGTTTTCAAACTAGGTATCTCACAACAAACTCTTCAAAACTAGATATCTTATGAATATATTTGGACAAACTTTTTTTACAAGCAACTTCGATACCAGAAAAGACAGATTTATTACTATATAAAACAACTTCAGAACAACACTATTTCACACGAGCAATAGCTTCGCTGCAACATAGGCAACTTAACAACTGTAGTAAGCAACTTAAAAACCGTAGTAAGCAACTTTAGCGCATCTCTTGCCCGACGAGGCAACTTTGAATCCCAACAATGAAACTTTTGCCCGGCGAGCCAACTTCCGTGCCTGATGAGCAACTTTAGAGCCTGATGAGGCAACTTCGGTGCCCGGCGAGGCAACTTCAGAGCTCGACAAGAAAACTTCTGTGCCGATAACTTTTGTCTGGCGAGGCAACTTTAGAGCCCGACGGGACAACTTTGGAGGCTGACGAGACAACTTTGGTGTCCGACGAGACAATTTGAGAGCCCGACGAGGTAACTTTTATGCCTAATGAGACAACTTGGGAGGCCAACAAGAGGCAACTTCGATACCCGGCAAGGCAACTTTGAAGCCCTTAAGCTTTGTCAGGTTAGAAGTAAATTATTTTTTTGTTAATGTTAAAAAAGGAAACAAAAATTATTTTTTTGTTAATGTTAAAAAAGAAAAATTATTTTTTTGTTAATGTTAGAAGGAAACAAAAAAAAATTTGTAGTCTAAACTTTTCTTCCACGTGTACATACGTCTTGTTTCTCGGGGTATATAGTTTTGTTCCATCTTTCAGTTGTTAATTATTTCCGCTGGATGCTGATTTTGATTTCTCCCGAAATCTGTGCAAATTCTTTTTAGTGTTTCTCGGAATGCCAACCGAAAGCTGTGCAGAGTTCCCATGAAACCAGCTGTTGGTCAATGTAAAAAAGGAAACAAAAATTATTGAGAAAGGAGTCATGGTTTGGTGTAAGGACTCCGAGAAACCCTGATGCGTCTATTGATGTGTCCGGGTGTTGTACGTGTATGGATTGAGTACGAACCGTCGTGGAATCAAACCTGATGCGTACGTCTGTGTATTGTGTATGGATTTGTTTACGGACTGTTATAAACCTGATCGACATCTATATATGCGTACTAGCTCGATCTATTAAATTACCTGGGGACTCGATTCGACGACCCAACGAAGACAATCTATCGCCGGGTCTGAAAGCCAATTTCATGGCTCCGGCCTCCTCTTGGGCCGATCTCTCGCCGGACCTGCTCATCGACGTCTCCGGCCGCCTGCACGACGTAGCTGATTTCGTTCGTTTCCATGCCGTTTGCTGTTCATGGCGTGCCACAGAGGCGCTGCGCTCGCCTGCGACGCCTCCCACCTTTGCACCGTGGCTACTAGGGCTGTGCGACGGCCAGATCATCCACTCCAGCGTCAACTACCCACGTGTCTCTTCTTCCAATGCGTTAACTGACCATGACGTTGTCGACCTCCCACCGCACGCACCGGACGACGAGAAAAACTGGGTGGTTAGGGCCGATGGCACGGCCGCTTGGCTCTTCGTCGCGAGACCTGATCCAAGACTCATCGATCTCATAAGTGGAGAAGTCACTCCGCTTCCCCGATTTCCGGACGACGATGATGACATCCAGCAAACAATAGGGACTGCATGCGGTACCGTCTACAAGGATGGCACCGTCTTTCTTTACAGCACTTTCTACACGGCCTATCCCATCTTCACCGCTACCATCCTACGTCCCGGTGGCGCGACATGGAAAATAATCAAAAGAATTCTAAATCTCCCAATCGCCCGCCACCTTTGCGGCATGTATCACGGTGGCAAGGTCCTATTATTGTGTGTCGGCCCGCCATCTGGCTGGTGTGTACTCACACAGGGCGGAGGTGGCACCGATGGCTTTGTGACAACGGATGCAATTGATGACATAAAGTATTATCCTGATTGGAACTACGTCCTGGAGTCTGGTGGTGAATTATTGTGGGCCTCCGTCCTGGTCAAGCGCCCCATAATCATACTATGTGATAACAATGACAACCCATGGAGGCTGTCGGACCTGTCGGTGACGGTGCACGCACTAGAAGAAGGAGAAAAGGGCGAGATGCGATGGGCGGCGAGGGACGGGAAAAGCTTACGTGATCGTGTCATATTCCTCGGCCACCCCGTTAGCTTCGCCATGGATAGCACCCAACTAGACATGGACGGTGGGTGTGTCTATTTTGTTTACAACCGTGATGTGTACAGGTATAGCCTGCTCGACGGTGAGGTCAAGCTAATAAAACGGTTGCATCCTAGATGGCACCAAAGGCCATCGCCACGTGTGTGGCTCCAACCCCGACCTCTGATTGCTCCGATTCAAGGAACAATGTAGGCTCAATCCACCTGACATGAAGCAAAATGTAATTTACTTAGTCATCAGATTTGTTAGTGAATATATTATGGGAGTGCCTAGATCTCAGGCGCGTGAGAACTTGTTATGTCTAAGTTGCTGATATCATCCTATTTTTTGTGCTAATTCTCAGTTGCAACCTAGTTGTAACTTATATAATTTGTACTCATTAAAATCCCAGTTACAACCTAGTTGCAACTCATGTGGAAGTTCCATGTTGCACGAATCGCGAGATAAATCCAATGGCGAGAGAGGTGACTGGGAACTAAGAAGTTCTCAGGCGACTGAGAACTAGCAAATCCGATACATTATTCTTCATATATCATGATGTTGTTCTTTTATAAGATCTTTTTAAGAACCTAATACAGTATATATTATCTTTTTATCACTAGTGGAGAATGGGGCATTACTCCCGGTCCTAGAGGGCCCCTAGTCCCGGAGTGGTAGTCGGGACTACGGAAACGGGACTAGAGGTCTCGGCCTTTAGTCCCGGGCCTGTTTGAGAGTAAGCATTACATAATCTCCAAGATTATTTTTTAAGGAATAGATTACCTGTTTTTCCTTACCACACGGATCCACTAGGATGGATTTTTTTTATTTTGATACCTAAAAATGCAAAAATGAATTCTTGAAAATTTTTTGCAAGAATTCATTTATAATAAGCACTCTTATCAATATCAAAATAGAGTTAGGTATTGTGTAGGTACCTGCTCAACGTAAGTGCAGGGCCGGGACTAAAGGCTCTGCACGTGGCAGCGTAGCAGTTCGAGGGGGGTGGTCTTTAGTCCCGGTCCGTAATACGGGTCGGGACTTGTTCCTTTCTGCCGCGACAACATTTTACCAATTCGGCTGCCGTGACAGCCGATGGGGTTTCTGCCGCGGCAGAGTTTTGGGGCTGTTTTCTGCTATGGCAGCCGATGGGGTTTCTGCCGCGGCAGAGTTTTGGGGCCGTTTTCTGCCGCGGCAGCCGATGCGGGTTTTTCCACGGCAGAATTTTAGGGCCGGTTTCTGCGGCGGTAGCCGAATGCGGGGTTCTGCCGCGGCAGGCGGATAGGTAGAGGAGGGTTACGTTTGGCGTAAAGTGACATGCAACAAAGAAACCCATTACACACACCATCGTCATAATTATATAGATATAATTCTACATTACATATAATTCTACATCACATATATATATATATATATATATATATATATATATATATATATATATATATATATATATAGATCACAACCCGTCTATTCGGTTATAAGTTCATTAAATCATTAGTAGCCGGAGATATAGTATTGTCCTTCTGGGTTTATGGCGATATGGAGATAACCCGTCTATTCGGTTGTACAAGCTGCAGTACCCGTCTATTATCGATCGATCTACCGCGCTCTCCCTCCTGCAGTCTTGGAGCCACTGGATCTGGTCGTTGCTTAATTTCTCCGGCCGGGTTGAGGCGTGCAAGCAAGCCACAGCCCTGTCCCCGGCGGTTAACTAGCCGGCGACCTAGCCGACCCTGCTGCTCCATAGGCTTTTCCTTTCCCGGCACCTGGTCCAGCGCCCACTTTTGGTTTGCTTGCCTCCGCGAGGTGAAGAAAGCAGATAAAGCCTGATCAATCAAGAGGGCAGCAGACAGACAGACAGACAGACAGACATGGCCACCGCCGCTTCCACCATGTCCCTGCTCCCGCTCTCCCAGCTCAAGCAGCTGCACCACCAGCGCCGCCGGCACGCCGCCCCTCCCTGCTCGTGCTCGGGCGCCGCAAGCGATTCCTCGTCCCGGTAAGAACCATCTCCATCCATCGCCTGCTATCTAATCCCTGGCCGCACCACGTTCTGCTGCCGGTGCCGGTGACTCGACCTGCTGACTCTGTTTTTGCTCGCGAGTGCAGAGGGCACGGCTGTTCGGCCCGGCGATCTTCGAGGCGTCCAAGCTGAAGGTGCTGTTCGTGGGGGTGGAGGAGGAGGGCTCCAAGCACCCGGGGAAGCTGCCGCGCACCTACACGCTCACCCACAGCGACGTCACGGCGCGCCTCACGCTCGCCGTGTCGCACACCATCCACGCCGCGCAGCTGCAGGGCTGGTACAACCGCCTGCAGCGGGACGAGGTGGTGGCCGAGTGGAAGAAGGTGCGGGGGAGCATGTCGCTGCACGTCCACTGCCACATCTCCGGCGGACACTTCCTCCTCGACCTCATCGCGCCGCTACGATACTACATCTTCCGCAAGGAGCCGCAGCAGACAATGCCTACGTCCGGCGAGTGGCCGCGACGGTGCCCCGGGAAGTGCGAGTGCTGCTTCCCGCCCGAGTGCCTCATCCCCTGGCCGCACGATCGAGCACGACATGGCAGCGGCCGCCACCGACGCCGGCCAGCCGCCGCAGTGACGTTCGCCGCAGATTGTTCAGCTCGCGCATGCAGGTACATAGGTACACGGTCCGTCATCCGATCCAACGCAGCAGTCGCATGCATGCAGTGGCGCCAACAACACCCACAACACGCATGCGCTGCGCTATTCTTTAATTGGTACGTAGCTAGCATAATTAGCTCACGCACTACTTAGATTAGTTAGCTAATTAATCAATCAGCGCCATGCATGCATGGACGTGGCATTGTACTGCAGCTTGTACAACCGAATAGACGGGTTACTGTGTAATGGGTTATCTCCATATCGCCATATCGGATACTGCAGCTTGTACAACCGAATAGCCGGAGACGGAGATATGGAGATATGGTATTGTCCTTCTGCGAAAACCTCCGGTGGCTCCCGAGCTCACCGAAACGCACAAACATTTATACATTCCAAACGCAAAAAAAAATCAGCCAAAAATACTTTTTATTTTGCAAAATACAAAAAAGACAAATCTCTGTCAGATATATGTGCTTCTTTATACTATATACAACTGGATTTTTTGTAGCCAAAACAAAACGAGTTTTTTTACCCATACTCCCCACAGTCATTCAGCCCACAAATATGTATTCCAAAAATAAATTTTAGACTTTTCTAAAACAAAAAAGTACAAATTTTGATTTTTAAATACCAATTCACTAGAGCTCGGGAGCCACAAATCCTCTCTCCGAGTCCTCGCACCTTGTGAAAGTAGTAAGGGAGAGGGAGAAAAATTGCAGTAATGTATTGTATGTAATAATTGGCCTAATGTAATACTTCCTCCGTCCCGAGGCATACGACTTTTTTTAAAGTCAAACTATGTAAAGTTTCACAAAGTTTGTAGAGAAATATATCAACATGATGAAGGGGGAAGGAGGTGATCATGTTGGATCCAGCACTTTAACCGCACGATCTAGGCACATCACGGAAAAACAAGAGGGCCCATAACCGTCCGCCACCATCTTCCGCCAACCTACTTTTAGGAGAATCAAAGTAATGATCTTGTCAGGTCTTCCGTCGACGCCACCACGATACCATACACACTCTGCACATGTCCATCAAAATGCACGCGTGATCGCCACTGAAGCCCCTCGGCACCATGCCACCGAGTCTTTGTCATCCGATGCAACTTGGAACCTCTAGAAGATATGTCGTGTGTACCACCTACCAAACCATACATGACTGAGCGTAATACCTAGCTGTTAGGAATGACTTCACATCTCCGCCAAATACTCTGTGCAAGATGAATCCATTCCACTTTAGACCAGCAGCTTCTCCAAAGACGACGCCTGTGGCATCCCGCAAAACCACTACTAGAAAATCGCGTTGTTTTTGTGCATTGCATCATCATGACCGCATGCTCATGTCATCAAGCCACATTGCATTCGAGCATCGTCATCATCTTGCATTTGCTTGCATAAAATTGTTTGCGGATAAACCGGTTCATGTTTTCTAAACGGCCGTCTTAATTCAAACGCAAAACCCCGGATGCTGCCGGATATTTTGTTTGTCCAAAACTATTTACAAAGTTCGTCGCAATCAAATAAAAATATTAAATTATTTTGGGCGGGGCAGTCGAACGGGCCGATTGACCCGAACGACCGCCCCAGAAATTAAAACGGTCCAACTACACCCGCCCTTCCAAATCCTAAACCTACCCATCTATCTACCCCAACCCAGCCTCCACATCACACTGGCCACTCATACGCTGCCACCTCACCCTCCCCAAACTCCCCACCAATCCTATCCTGCCACCTAACCCCTCCCTCTCTCCACCTAGGCTAAACCCACCCCACCTGTCCCCACCAACCGCCGCACCACCCAGCACACACTCCACCCCACACAGTACACACACGCCTACCGCCACGCACACACAGCACGCACGCGCTGCAGGCGGGACCCACTCCCCTGGGCCCCACACGCAACCCACCCCGCAGCCCGCACCTCCCTCCCCGCACGCGCCTCATCCCCTCTTCTCCCCGAGCCCGCCCGCCGGAGCCGCCCCGACCTGCGCCTCGCCGCCTCGCCGCCACCGGCTGCGCATCCTCTTCTCCCCGTGCCAGCGCCGCCGCCCGAGCGTGCTTCTCCCTCGCCGTCGCTCGCCGCCGTTCCGCCTCGCCTCCGCCGCCCAGGTCCCGCGCCTCCTCGCGCGCAGCCTCACCGCCCAGCCTCCGTCCCCGCCGTCGTGCCCCTCCACCTGCTCGACCGCCCCGCCTCCGCCCGAGCCCCTGCCACGTCCGCCTCCCCGACGGCTCCGCTCCGGCCGCGCGCCGCCCGTGTCGCCGCCTCGGCGCTGTCCCCGTGCGTGCTCCCCGCCTCCGTGCGCCTCCGCGGCCTCGCCCCTTCCCCGAGCGGCCCCGCGAGCACCTCCCCACCTCCCCGGCGTCGCCGCCCCTCGCCGTCCGCCGTGACCCCGTCGACCCCGCCCTGCGCGCCCCTCCGTCGGCCGACCTCGCCAGCGCCTCCCCATCGCTGCTCCGGCGCGAGCCCGTGACGCCCTTGCCGTCCGCCGCGTGCCCCGAGCCGCCTCCGCCTGACGGACCGCCGCCTCGTCCCTGCCGCGGCGTCGCCCTCCGCTCGCCGCCGGTCCCGGCCTGCGCGCCTCTGGCCGCGGCCGCCCGCCCCAGCTCCTCCCGCCGGCGACCTCCGAGCCTGCCACCGCCTCTACCCGACCGCCTGTGGACCCCGCGTCCCGAGCCGCCGCAGTACCCGACCTCGCTGCGCAACCGCTGACGCCATCGGCCTCCTCCTCGGGATCCCGCGTCCCCTGTGCCCCGCCTGGTCCACCTCGCCTCGAGCTCGTCCCTTCTGGAGATGCACCGTCGACACGCCAAGATCGTCCACCAAGACGCACAAATCCCGAACCGATGACCGAAGGGAACCATCTCGGAACGCCATGAGCTACTACCCCGACCTCCGAAGACGGAATTCCAAGTACGCCTTTTCGGACACCGAGACCCGCGAAGACCGAACCCGGATGTCGATACCCCGAAGGCCGATCTCGCCGAACCCGAGAACTCCGCCGCGGTACCCGGGAGTCTCCTACACGGAACCATCGACGCCACACACGAGATCGACACCGACAAACGAGTGGAACCCCGAGTACTTCGTCGTGGAACTTAGGGGCGATGACGCCGAATCGACAAGCTCTCCTTCACGGAATTCGAGAAGCCTGTTCGGGTGCCTGAAGACCAAACTCCGTCGAACCCTAACCAAGTACGTCGAGACCCTGAAGACCCCGAAGCGAAGGTCAACTTCAAGGGGCGTCAAGCTCGTCGAGGTTGCGGAACGACAAGCACTTCACCCCGGATGTCGAGATCGACCCGACCCGCGAATGCGACAAGATCCGCATGCGACAAGAACGACGGCAACCGGGAGAATCCGATGCGCCCCCGACAGCGACCCAAGTCCTGTTTTCCGGACGCGACAAGGACTACCTCCGATGTTCGAGAACGAGCCCGCCGAGAACGCTTCCGTCGAACCCCAGATCCGAGCCCCGAGACCGACCCCGAACCCCGGAACCCCAAGATCGTCGAGAACCCTAATGTGTGAACCCCTTTTCCGAGAACCCTATTTTATAAATGGTCAAATATATGAATTGTTGCATATTTAACTGCCATCTCGCATGCATATCTGTGGTTTGGGGGCCTTATGCCGATTCACCTAATAATTAAATATGGGGCCCATATGCGGGCAAATCTAGCCTTATATTAGCCTCATTTAAATTTGTGTAGTGAACCCGATACTATCTTTTGCCATGTTCAAACAACATTTAAATTGCGGGGGGTCTAAATAACTTGAACCATTTAATTAATTGTCGGGACCCCGGTTCCGCTTAATGTGAGCTAATCGCATCTTTGCCATGTCATACATCATACATGCATCATGCCCGATCTTTTGTCGTAGTATTAAATAGTGCATCTGGTGTTCTTCTAGTGTTTTGCTTCTTCGCGGATAAGGCCGTTGAGTTGATGTGAGCTTCGCCCCGATCTTCGGCTGAACCCTTCGACAATGTTTTCAGGCGAGCATCTCCCCCTTTCTACGTATCTTACTTTTATAGTATTTATTTCCCTCCTGTTGATCTATTGCTATCTGTGTTGCGATGCTTTAGTTTTCGTACCTGTGATATCCCTTGCAGCCTTATATTACCTTGGACACATCCTATTACCTGTTGTTTGGTAGATAGTTGGACTTGCGCGTCGTAGCCGCTTACTCAAGTGCTGTTGCGTGTCGTCCAGTGCCACAGTTGTTGATGTATTGCCGCATGTTGATGTTGGAGATGATCTTAGTTTTACTTATCGCTCACTTTAATTTCTGTTTAACAACTAAAATTGAAATAAGCAGTGGCATCGGTGGGTGATAGAAAATATTTGGTTTCCGAACGCCCACTTGTGTCCCGTAAGACCCCGAGTACTTGATACATGTTCCTTGATTTATCGCGCTATCCACATCCGGGAGGTATATGGGACCCCCCTGAGCTAGAGCTTGATTCAGTCTTATTTCTTGGGGCCACAACTAGTTTGAGGTTTTATTTACGATCTTGTACTTATGCCATGCTACTTTCTGTATTTAAATTGTGCGAGGAGCACACTGTAGTACTGTTTAGGACTTGTGACCCGTTTACGTGGTATCGACAGTCCCCGTTTGGGGATCTGCTGTCGTTTACCGCCGGCCCCACAAACCTTGAGTCCGTCTCGGAGCTTGCTTACTTCGTTGCGGGTGTACTCCAAGGGGTGGCCCCCTGAAATATTTCTGAATCCTGTGATTGTTCAGTCGTGAAAGCCTCGTTGGGTTTTGTTTTGGTTTTTCCGAGGTTGATCGAGCGTGTGTTGCTATTGGTGCACCCCGGCCGGGTAAAACTTTCTGAAAGCCGTGTCCGCGGATATGGACGACTTGGAGCACAGTATCTCGATCATAGACAAGCATAACTAAAGTTTATTGCTGTAAATTTGACTTTATAATGACTAGTAATCAGCTTCACTATAATGGAATGGCTAACTAATACTGCCCACAATTGCTTGTTTGGAGTGTCGCTTGCGACCATTGTACCTGACTCGTAAGTATTGCAACTACAACGGAATGGCTAAATAAAAGTACCAACAACCGCTGGGTTTTGGGTTTATCACATGCTATCTGTATCTGATTAGTAATTGCTGCAACTATAATGGAATGGTTAACTAAAAGTGCCCACTGCTTATTTTATCAGGACGACTATCTAAACCTGACTAGTAAGGTGCCGCAACTATAACTGAATAAGTAAAACTTCCAACTGTGTGAGTTCCTCGGTTGACTTCCTCGATTGGTCTCGAGGGGGAAACGCCAGGATGGGTTTGTTGGTGTTAGCTTCAGGTTGGATCCGGATAGGTCATTCTTACCCCTCTCTGATTGACGCCAGATGTTTCGAGTCTCTATAGGTTGTTTAGTGCATGCTGCCGCGACCGCTTCAGTCCACCATACCTATGTAGGCGAGGACCGCCGAATTCTAGTCTCGCCGTGTACTGGCCTCAGTACTGACGCTCCTCTTTTTCCTTTGCCCTTTGTCGGCACCCCCTTTTGTTTAAGAAGGTTTTGAGATCGACGCCGTTAGCAGGGTTACCCTTCCGGCTTGGCCTGGGCAGGGTTATGGACGCCATTGCTTATTCTTCAGGGCTCTTAGCCCCATTTGCATCTTGTCCGTAGTTGGATGCTCTATCATTTTCAAGGTGATTTGGATCTTTGTACTTTATATCTGTATTCTTGACTCATGGAGTCGTTGCTGTATATATATCCGTTCTGTGGGTCCCATCGAGGACTGTTGTGTAATGTTATTACTTTGCTTTCCACCCGCACGAAAGTGCCTGGTGGGCACCTTTGAATCGTTTCTATGCGGGTTTTGGCGAATTTTGCTCAAACTTGCATAGGTCCGATTCTGAGGGTGTTACAGAGTGGTATCAGAGCTCAGCAGTTGCGATACCCCACAAGTCCAGCCTGTAGGATAACCTAGCTAACGGCCGTAGTAGAAGTGTCAAAACTATTTTTTAAAATCGGTTGGATAGTTCTGAATTAGGTCTGATTTTACTCCTTACCCCTCTGCTGTTCCCTCTTACCCCTACGTGCTTTGAATCCGCTCTCGTCTCTTTCTTCGAGTCCAGGAATTCTCGTGGTTGGGTTTCCGTCGTACCTTCAGGGTTTTGCTTCCTCCTTTGATAACGGTGCTCTACCAACCGGTGTTCAAGCTGCCTGAGGAGTCCGTCTACTGCCGTACCATTCTTTGTTCCTTGTTTGTGCCTTCCGGTGTTCTGACGCGACGACATCCTCTACGCCAGCTCCGATGCAGAGTCTGCATCACTCCTTTGATCCGAACCTCGCTTGTCGAGATCTTCAGTCTGAATCCGAGAGTTGGTTGTATAATCTATCTGTTCGTGTACAGAGTAATGCTTTGAGTGCGGGATGGAGTCGCGACCATACCACTACTCTTATCATTTGCTTTGTATATTGAATGGTGGGTCGATGCAACACTACTCCTTCCATGGAAGTTAGAGGTGGCCTTACCTTTTAACTTCGTCCGTTGTTTATCCGGAGTGTTCTCTTGACGAACAGGGACAACGGCCTCTTGTTAGTGGTGTCGCGAGGATCTACACGAAGCGAGAAGACGCAATTCGCCGACCTTCTTTCCGGTACCATGAGGCG
Organism: Avena sativa; assembly: GCA_916181665.1. Lineage (NCBI taxonomy): Eukaryota > Viridiplantae > Streptophyta > Magnoliopsida > Poales > Poaceae > Avena > Avena sativa. The sequence continues at coordinate 479,021,885 of OV702283.1, forward strand.
GATCTCGAGGGCGAGATCCATTGTTAGTGGTGTCGAATTGTGGCATCCCGCAAAACCACTACTAGAAAATCGCGTTGTTTTTGTGCATTGCATCATCATGACCGCATGCTCATGTCATCAAGCCACATTGCATTCGAGCATCGTCATCATCTTGCATTTGCTTGCATAAAATTGTTTGCGGATAAACCGGTTCATGTTTTCTAAACGGCCGTCTTAATTCAAACGCAAAACCCCGGATGCTGCCGGATATTTTGTTTGTCCAAAACTATTTACAAAGTTCGTCGCAATCAAATAAAAATATTAAATTATTTTGGGCGGGGCAGTCGAACGGACCGATTGACCCGAACGACCGCCCCAGAAATTAAAACGGTCCAACTACACCCGCCCTTCCAAATCCTAAACCTACCCATCTATCTACCCCAACCCAGCCTCCACATCACCCTGGCCACTCATACGCTGCCACCTCACCCTCCCCAAACTCCCCACCAATCCTATCCTGCCACCTAACCCCTCCCTCTCTCCACCTAGGCAAAACCCACCCCACCTGTCCCCACCAACCGCCGCACCACCCAGCACACACTCCACCCCACACAGTACACACACGCCTACCGCCACGCACACACATCACGCACGCGCTGCAGGCGGGACCCACTCCCCTGGGCCCCACACGCGACCCACCCCGCAGCCCGCACCTCCTTCCCCGCACGCGCCTCATCCCCTCTTCTCCCCGAGCCCGCCCGCCGGAGCCGCCCCGACCTGCGCCTCACCGCCTCGCCGCCACCGGCTGCGCCTCCTCTTCTCCTCGTGCCAGCGCCGCCGCCCGCGCGTGCTACTCCCTCGCCGTCGCTCGCCGCCGTTCCGCCTCACCTCCGCCGCCCAGGTCCCGCGCCTCCTCGCGCGCAGCCTCACCGCCCAGCCTCCGTCCCCGCCGCCGTGCCCCTCCACCTGCTCGACCGCCCCGCCTCCGCCCGAGCCCCTGCCACGTCCGCCTCCCCGACGGCTCCGCTCCGGCCGCGCGCCGCCCGTGTCGCCGCCTCGGCGCCGTCCCCGCGCGTGCTCCCCGCCTCCGTGCGCCTCCGCGGCCTCGCTCCTTCCCCGAGCGGCCCCGCGAGCACCTCCCAACCTCCCCGGCGTCGCCGCCCCTCGCCGTCCGCCGTGACCCCGTCGACCCCGCCCTGCGCGCCGCTCCGTCGGCCGACCTCGCCAGCGCCTCCCCATCGCTGCTCCGGCGCGAGCCCGTGACGCCCTCGCCGTCCGCCGCGTGCCCCGAGCCGCCTCCGCCTGACGGACCTCCGCCTCGTCCCTGCCGCGGCGTCGCCCTCCGCTCGCCGCCGGTCCCGGCCTGCGCGCCTCTGGCCGCGGCCGCCCGCCCCAGCTCCTCCCGCCGGCGACCTCCGAGCCTGCCACCGCCTCTACCCGACCGCCTGTGGACCCCGCGTCCCGAGCCGCCGCAGTACCCGACCTCGCTGCGCAACCGCTGACGCCATCGGCCTCCTCCTCGGGATCCCGCGTCCCCTGTGCCTCGCCTGGTCCACCTCGCCTCGAGCTCGTCCCTTCTGGAGATGCACCGTCGACACGCCAAGATCGTCCACCAAGACGCACAAATCCCGAACCGATGACCGAAGGGAACCATCTCGGAACGCCATGAGCTACTACCCCGACTTCCGAAGACGGAACTCCAAGTACGCCTTTTCGGACACCGAGACCCGCGAAGACCGAACCCGGATGTCGATACCCCGAAGGCCGATCTCGCCGAACCCGAGAACTCCGCCGCGGTACCCGGGAGTCTCCTACACGGAACCATCGACGCCACACACGAGCTCGACACCGACAAACGAGTGGAACCCCGAGTACTTCGTCGTGGAACTTAGGGGCGATGACGCTGAATCGACAAGCTCTCCTTCACGGAATTCGAGAAGCCTGTTCGGGTGCCTGAAGACCAAACTCCGTCGAACCCTAACCAAGTACGTCGAGACCCTGAAGACCCCGAAGCGAAGGTCAACTTCAAGGGGCGTCAAGCTCGTCGAGGTTGCGGAACGACAAGCACTTCACCCCGGATGTCGAGATCGACCCGACCCACGAATGCGACAAGATCCGCATGCGACAAGAACGACGGCAACCGGGAGAATCCGATGCGCCCCCGACAGCGACCCAAGTCCTGTTTTCCGGACGCGACAAGGACTACCTCCGATGTTCGAGAACGAGCCCGCCGAGAACGCTTCCGTCGAACCCCAGATCCGAGCCCCGAGACCGACCCCGAACCCCGGAACCCCAAGATCGTCGAGAACCCTAATGTGTGAACCCCTTTTCCGAGAACCCTATTTTATAAATGGTCAACTATATGAATTGTTGCATATTTAACTGCCATCTCGCATGCATATCTGTGGTTTGGGGGCCTTATGCCGATTCACCTAATAATTAAATATGGGGCCCATATGCGGGCAAATCTAGCCTTATATTGGCCTCATTTAAATTTGTGTAGTGAACCCGATACTATCTTTTGCCATGTTCAAACAACATTTAAATTGCGGGGGTTCTAAATAACTTGAACCATTTAATTAATTGTCGGGACCCCGGTTCCGCTTAATGTGAGCTAATCGCATCTTTGCCATGTCATACATCATACATGCATCATGCCCGATCTTTTGCCGTAGTATTAAATAGTGCATCCGGTGTTCTTCTAGTGTTTTGCTTCTTCGCGGATAAGGCCGTTGAGTTGATGTGAGCTTCGCCCCGATCTTCGGCTGAACCCTTCGATAATGTTTTCAGGCGAGCATCTCCCCCTTTCTACCTATCTTACTTTTATAGTATTTATTTCCCTCCTGTTGATCTATTGCTATCTGTGTTGCGATGCTTTAGTTTTCGTACCTGTGATATCCCTTGCAGCCTTATATTACCTTGGACACATCCTATTACCTGTTGTTTGGTAGATAGTTGGACTTGCGCGTCGTAGCCGCTTACTCAAGTGCTGTTGCGTGTCGTCCAGTGCCACAGTTGTTGATGTATTGCCGCATGTTGATGTTGGAGATGATCTTAGTTTTACTTATCGCTCACTTTAATTTCTGTTTAACAACTAAAATTGAAATAAGCAGAGGCATCGGTGGGTGATAGAAAATATTTGGTTTTCGAACGCCCACTTGTGTCCCATAAGACCCCGAGTACTTGATACCTGTTCCTTGATTTATCGCGCTATCCACATCCGGGAGGTATATGGGACCCCCCCTGAGCCAGAGCTTGATTCAGTCTTATTTCTTGGGGCCACAACTAGTTTGAGGTTTTATTTACGATCCTGTACTTATGCCATGCTACTTTCTGTATTGAAATTGTGCGAGGAGCACAATGTATTGTTTAGGACTTGTGACCCGTTTACGTGGTATCGACAGTCCCCGTTTGGGGATCTGCTGTCGTTTACCGCCGGCCCCACAAACCTTGAGTCCGTCTCGGAGCTTGCTTACTTTGTTGCGGGTGTACTCCAAGGGGTGGCCCCCTGAAATATTTCTTAATCCTGTGATTGTTCAGTCGTGAAAGCCTCGTTGGGTTTTGTTTTGGTTTTTCCGAGGTTGATCGAGCGTGTGTTGCTATTGGTGCACCCCGGCCGGGTAAAACTTTCTGAAAGCCGTGTCCGCGGATATGGACGACTTGGAGCACAGTATCTCGATCATAGACAAGCATAACTAAAGTTTATTGCTGTAAATTTGACTTTATAATGACTAGTAATCAGCTTCACTATAATGGAATGGCTAACTAATACTGCCCACAATTGCTTGTTTGGAGTGTCGCTTGCGACCATTGTACCTGACTCGTAAGTATTGCAACTACAACGGAATGGCTAAATAAAAGTACCAACAACCGCTGGGTTTTGGGTTTATCACATGCTATCTGTATCTGATTAGTAATTGCTGCAACTATAATGGAATGGTTAACTAAAAGTGCCCACTGCTTATTTTATCAGGACGACTATCTAAACCTGACTAGTAAGGTGCCGCAACTATAACTGAATAAGTAAAACTGCCAACTGTGTGAGTTCCTCGGTTGACTTCCTCGATTGGTCTCAAGGGGGAAACGCCATGATGGGTTTGTTGGTGTTAGCTTCAGGTTGGATCCGGATAGGTCATTCTTACCCCTCTCTGATTGCCGCCAGATGTTTCGAGTCTCTATAGGTTGTTTAGTGCATGCTGCCGCGGCCGCTTCAGTCCACCATACCTATGTAGGCGAGGACCGCCGAATTCTAGTGTCGCCGTGTACTGGCCTCAGTACTGACGCTCCTCTTTTTCCTTTGCCCTTTGTCGGCACCCCCTTTTGTTTAAGCAGGTTTTGAGATCGACGCCGTTAGCAGGGTTACCCTTCCGGCTTGGCCTGGGCAGGGTTATGGACGCCATTGCTTATTCTTCAGGGCTCTTAGCCCCATTTGCATCTTGTCCGTAGTCGGACGCTCTATCATTTTCAAGGTGATTTGGATCTTTGTACTTTATATCTGTATTCTTGACTCATGGAGTCGTTGCTATATATATATCCGTTCTGTGGGTCCCATCGAGGACTGTTGTGTAATGTTATTACTTTGCTTTCCACCCGCACGAAAGTGCCTGGTGGGCACCTTTGAATCGTTTCTATGCGGGTTTTGGCGAATTTTGCTCAAACTTGCATAGGTCCGATTCTGAGGGTGTTACAACGCCCCATGGGGGAAAAAGACGTCGCACGCAGCTATCTTTCAATCTGCAAGACCAATATCTATGGTTTCCCCGGGAGCATCCTGACCCAGAAGACAAGAGTTGCAACAGTGATGCCTTGAACAACGTAATGGCGCCAAGATGCCTCCATCGCCGCCATGACCGAAGTTGGCATGATTTTCACCAGCATCCTCGCATTCCACCCTCAGCCGGCTAGAGCGCCACCATCTCCCGCCTTCAAGCCCAGAGGGCCATAGTTCTCCCGCATCCAGCACCATCAACGTTGTTTTGGAGTTTGATCCAATTAGAGGGACCAGTGGTTCGCGAGGTTGTGTGGCGGTAGTAGCCGAAGCCCCCTTCACATGCTACGAGTGTCAGATGAGCCCTTTGATCTTTGCTCGTGGGTTTAGAGAGACACTTGTTCTCTTCTTGGCATGTCGTGTCTTTCTGGCGTCGTTGAGGTTGGCCCAAATGCTTATGTTCGGCGTCTTGTATGTGTTTGGTTCTTTAGGTGTGGCTCGTTGTTGTTAGGGTTTTCGCCTGGTTTTCCCATAATAAACCAAGCAGTTCGTTTTTCTATCTAATCAATGAATTTAGCAGTTCTCTTGCTAACATTTAAAAAAAAAAGATTCGTGTTGAGTGCCGCGTATCATGACAGGATGATCCTAGTGTGTCTGGGTGTTCGATACTGGTTGTTCCTGACACCGGACATGGAAGACAATGGTGACCTGCGGGACAGAAGAGCAGACAAAGAGTACTAGCAAATTTATTACTATGTCTTGGAGTCACGGCGAGATCTTCTACAGGCTACTCTTCTAGTGGAGAAGAAGTAGTGGGGGCGTGGTTACCCCGGAGACGACCCAACTCACGCATTATCAATTGTAGTGCATGCTATGGAAGGGCCGGATGGCGACGGCAAGATGTGCTGGGTGGCGAGGGACGATCTGAGCTTGGCCGACTGTGTCTTCTTCTCGGGTCACCTGTGAGCTTCACCGCCGACGCCTCGCATCTTGGAATGGATGGTGGTTGTGCCTACTTCGCCTACCGCAGCTGTGTGTTCAAGTACAATCTCATCCACAGTGGGGCAACACGCATGGAGCCACTACGTCTGTGGTGGGGTTTTGACATGGCGCATGTGTGGCTCCAGCCCCGTCCTACCTTTGCTTCAATTCGCTCCACAAACTCCAAACACGATGCTCGATATGATGCTACAAACTAAGAAGGAGCAGGAAGAATTATCAACTTAATTAGTAGCTCGGATCGATACCTTGTGGAGAATGTAATTTAGTGACCTACGTTTGAGAAATTTGGTTCTTGTAGTCTAAAATCATTTATTATGATGTTACCCAAAATAATTACAGTTCTATAACGAAATCCAAGCTGTTAATTTGGATAAAAAAGTTGAGAAATTAGATAGACATGTAATTGTATGGTTTTCAGCCTGAAGTCAAATATATTTTTCTGGCAACGTTCTGATTTATCATATGTCACTTAATATATAAATTCTAAGCCAGTGATTAAAGCACCAACAATATTTATTTTGGCTCTTTTCGGGATGTTGAGCTGACAGGCTATGTCCTGAAGTCAGAATAAGATTCTTCTCGCCATTTCCTCGCTCCGGTGGTGCGCCAAGCACCGACAGAGTTCGTGTGGCGTCGTGTGTCTGGGGGATTTCTTGGGATCCGATTGTTTTTCGTATCCATTTGTGTGCTTTGAGGACAGTCTGTTCCAATCTAAGATTGCGGCGATTTTCCATTAGTCTACTACAACTAGCTCTACTATGATAAGTATTGCTCGACTCCGGCTGGTGCTACCGTATGTAGTCGTCGCTAGGTGGCTCAGTGACCTGTTTATAATTTTATTACTTTTAGGTTTGTTTGTAATGTAGATGATTATTAATAGAACGATGGAACTCTGAAAAAAAAAGTGTGTGTAGTAGGCGTATGATGGATGGAAATTGTTAATAGGCCATTATCAAAAACCGGCCCTCATTGTCTTGGTTCTAAGTCGGCCCAAAATGCGTGATAACACTTGCTCTAGTTGGGGGATCCAATTTGGTTGTCACTTGTGAAGAATACTTAACCCTTCTGGCGAGTGGTCAGCGGATGAGGAATTATTGCATGATAATTGGATTATTTTGTATATCCGCAGGGGCGGAGCTGGAACTCGAGTCACCCTGATGCACCATCTTGCTATTGTATAAAATTTTCGAGCAACAACGTACTATATAAATACATGATTTATATCTCTGAAATAAATAATACGACGTAATAAGATATGGTGTATAGTATAGAGAATCACATAATAAAAATATCAAAATTCTTTATATAAGGATGCAACAAAAGAAAAAGTTACTTGCAAAAGATGCCTTGCATTTTCAAATTGCAAAATATGTCGTCAAACACGAAGGCTCAAAAAGCTGCAAAACAAAAAGTAGGTCTAGCTGTCAAGTGGAATAATTGAATGACCATAATTACAGTGCTAAAGTAGATAAAGTTTTCATATTACCTTCTTATGTTTTAGTACAATCGATTCTTCAAAGCCATGAAATACTTAACCACTTGATCATTGCTGACTTTCTTCATCTCCTCTTTCTCCACATAACAAATAACATCATCACTCAAGCTATCATCTTTGAGGCGATTGCGCAAAAATGTTTTTACTAGTTTCATGGCTGAAAAGCACCTCTCAACTGTAGCAGTAGCAACTGGCAACATAATCACTAATTTCAACAACCGATAAAACAAAGGATACATAATATGCCTCCTTGTCTCCACCAGTTTTTTAGAGATCTCAATAGTTGTTGCTATGTTGGAAAAGCTATCATCTGTGCGTACATCAGCAATATAGAGGCGTAGATCCTTATCAAGATCCCTCAACTCTCCAGAATCAAAATCTTGAGGATATAGTTTAGCCAAATTTATCAAACTCTCCAAATTAAAATCACGAAATGAGTCTCTTGGACTCAAAGCCGCTGACCAAACAAGCAAATTGAAGGATGTTTCACTGAATCTACCAACAAGCTCTTGAACTAGCCAATCAAAAACATCATTGAAGCAATCGACTTGATAGTGATGTTTGTTGGTAATTCCAGTTACCTGCCTTCTATTTTTTGGATTAACATAGGCTGCTTTCATATCTAACTCTTCAATATCATGTCTCTCACAAAAACCATGAACTTCAACCAGCAGGGATTCCCATCCATTTTCTCTAAGTTGTTTTAAAACAGTTCTAGTTGACTTCACACATTTCATGGCATTTACTATGTCTTGATCCTTCCGCTGCAATGCTAATGACAATGTGTTTGTAGTTGTAAGAGTAGTCAGCATGAGATGCAAATAGAACACAAAGTCAAAGGACTGAAAGTACACTAACAGACCATTTGCAAGGTCTCTATTTGTTCTATCAGTGTCTTCTTCTCCCACATATTCTAGAACTTTAATGACTGATCGAAATAGGTCCACCAAACTTTTAAGTGTCTTGGCATGAGAACCCCAACGAGTGTCTCCAGGTCTTTGAAGGCATTGCTCTTGATTCAGCCCTATACGAGTTGTAAGTTGCCCACACCCTAAAGCTTTGCTCATTTCTTCAAGATTGATATCTCTAATCATATCCCTTCGCTTGGCCGATCCACCTACCACATTCAATAATGTAGTAATCATAGTAAAAAATTACTAACTTCTTTATGCTTTCTTACCACAGCCACAACAACCAACTGAAGTTGATAATGGACATAATACGCCGTACTGTTTTCTCTCATTATCAATGATTTGAGGCCATTGAACTGACCTCGCATATTGCTAGCACCATCGTATCCTTGTCCTCTGACTTGATTGTAACTCAGCTTGTACTTTGCAAATAAAGAATCAATTGCAGTCTTGAGGTACAAAGAAGTTGTTTCTTTCACATGAACAAGACCAACAAAACTTTCTTTAGAATCTCCAGAACTATCAACATACCTTAGAGCCACTGCCATTTGATCTTTGCAAGAGACATCCCTGGATTCATCAACAAGCAAACAAAACACATTACTACCAATTTCTTGGAGAATAGATTGCACTATCTCATGTGCAAAACCTTCAGCAATATCTTTCTGGACCTCCGGGCAATCATCAAAGCATTCCTTACAGCATCTTTTCCCATAGCCTTTCCTAAACTGGATCATGCTCGGCTAAGAAGTCACGAACCTCCAAAAAATTACCTTTATTATAGGAGTTCTTCGACTCATCGTGGCCTCGAAAAGATAATCCTTGCTTGAGCAACAACCTAGCTATGTCCATTGAGGCATTCAGTCGAGTAAAATAAGCCTTCTTGGCTGCTTCACTTTGAATGTTAATAGCAACATCAATGTGTTGATCTCTCTTTAGCAAATCAATACATTTTTTTATTGCTTGATTGTGGACACTATCCACATCACCAACATGATCTTTTAGCCTTGCCTTCACGTTCCATGTATCCCAACCATTCAGAACAAATGCCTCATATCCAGCTTCCTTCTTGCTGCCACGGTCCCTAAACAGGAAATAACAAAAAAAATATGCTTTGTCCTTCTCTTCACTATATTCAAGCCAGCTTCCGAACTCATCAAACCAATCAGGATTGAACCTTCTGCTTTTTACCCCAAACTTTGAATACGGAAAATTAAATTCTCTTGGTTGGCAAGGTCCATTAACCAAGTATTTTTTCTTACCACTTCTTTCAAATTCGGATGATAATGTTCTATCAATTTTCTCTTCCCCGGATCATATTGAATCTCTTCTTTCCAATTCATGTCTTCATCTTGTGATGGGGCTTTTCTTTTAAGAACAAACTTGTCCATAATACACCTGCATTTGACAATTAAATACATGCGTCAGACTTGAAAGGGATTTGGAGAATCACAGGTAAAAATTGAATCTGCAGAGTTCTAGATTAACAAAGGCCTACATACCGTCGTGGAAACAGAGACTAGACAGAAAGAGAAAAAATAAGATAGAAGAGATCGGCTGATCCGAAGAGCTCGCGAGACGCCGAGCTGCACGCTCGCCGCGTCCGAGCGTCGGGAATCGCCTGAGGCGTGCGACTGTTTGACGAGGCGCCGCCGGTTTCCGTATTGCCTTATTTTTTTTGGATCAATCGAATCAATCAAGCCAACAATAAGACGTACGTGGGCAGGTCTTCGCATACATATGTACTATTTTGTTTTTTTCAAACAACCGCACGGGACGGGACGAGGCCTGGCTAGAGCTGACTTGAATTGATCGATGAAAACTATGGTTGGCCGCTTCACGTGCGGGACGCGAGCAGCGCTCGATGTATTGGGCCAGTCCTGATGCACGACCTCTCTCCCATCCTGATGCCTTTGCCGATTTGACATGTCAAGTGTCGCTAAAAATATTTTTGGACCCTATGTCCCGTGCATCAGGGTGAGCGCGTTAGCCTCCGCCCTATCCGCTTCTACAACGTTGTGCAGGGTGCAGGAGCAGCAGTTGCTTGGCTAATGTAGAAGCAAATAAATGACATTGTTGATATCCTAGTTCATTCTAAATTGGGGCTTAACTAGTGTTCTTGGCTGTAAAGGACGAGTGAGGACACTTTCCTTGGTCAACGACATATAGAAAATACTAAGAATATTGTGTGATCTTGTTGGCACTTACCTCTTTTCTGAAATGGAGGTGATATCATAGTTGCTACACCAAGAAAATAACTTTTAGAAAATCCATACTTCTCATCTCACTGCAGCTTTTTCATAGTTTAGAGTTCATAGCAGCTTTTTTAGAATCCACATCTCAACTAGACATGCCATAAATTGTTCTAAAAATATATAGTGTCCTGTAAAATGGAAAATATATCAAATTACATATTTTAAGTCTCTGTTCATGGAGAAAAATAAAATTTTGGTTTGCCTTTGAGATTTTCTCATGGGAGAATAACCTTAACTCCAGAGAGGTGTCCCAGATAGGCTTAGAAAGTGATGGACGTACTTAAAAAGATTTCATACTCCAGAATGGAATTCATAAAGTGTTACCACATTTGTTAGAAAAGAAGGCCCGATGAAAATTTGAGCATTCAGTACATGTTTAGAAGGTGGTATATCTTCCAAGAACTTCGGAAATTTATGTCGATCTCTAAATGACTTTGAATCTCCACCCTTTTTCTTCATGAATCCCCTAAACTTGCTTGGAAGTTTTGATTTTAATTTAAGTTCGTGAATTTATTTAGGAATTCGAAAGTACTCACATAGACGTAGGGCCTACAACCACCAAAGTTTCTAAAATAAATATTTTTATAATGAAAATCTCATCATGAAACAATGGTACTCTTTCTCAAAAAAAAAAAAAAAGAGGTGGCAAAAGAAGGGTTAGGAATTTAATGGACGTGGACTGGTTGAAGGTCTCAAGAGTTATGACGCGTATATGAAAAGGGTACAAACAGGCGACGCACTTGAAGGAGATCTAGCTGCATTATTGCGTGTGCTCGACCTACTCTTTCTCTCTGCAGATTCGAAACTCGATCTGATCGATGGAACCCGTCACCGAGCACGAGCGGTCCTCCTCATGGGCAGATCTTCCGCCGGACCTGGTCGGCGAAATCTCCGGCCGCCTGAGCGACGCGGCCGACTACGTCCGCTTCCATGCTGTCTGCACGCCGTGGCACGAGGCAACGTTGCCGTCCCGGCAGCGATACGCCCCAGGTTTCTGCCATGGCTGCTCAACGACCTCCTCAGGCACCTACCACTCAATCTCGGACGACGACGCATCTCGTCGCTGATGACATCCAGATCCAGCTACGGCCATGGCTGTGATGGTGTCCCACTACCATGCCCATCACCTGCTAGCGGCGGCCACAGGAACTGGGTGGCTAGCGCAGATGGCACGGCCGCCTGGTTTTTAACAGTTGATCCCCAGACAACACGTGTCGCCGACCTTGTCACCGGAGCCATCACGGCGATGCCTCCATTATTTTCCGAGGGCAAGGAGAAGTCCCGTGGCGGCATCGTCTACCCCGATGGCACCATCTTTGTGTACAGCTTTGGCACGCCATCCAGAAACATCTTCAGGGCAGACATCCTACGCCCGGGCGACGTGGCGTGGACTAGCGCGGAAAAGACAGTGCATTTGGATGCAGACTGCCATCTGAGTGCCGCATATCACGACGGCAAGATCCTGGTGTGCATGAGCATGAAATTCTGGTTTGTACTGACTCCGGACTTTGAAAGCAATGGCGACGCCGGCGGCGGGAGGCTCGAGATGAGGAATGGTGCAACAATGGACGGACGTCGACGAACACATCACAACAATAGCTATGTATTTGAGTCAAGGGGCGATCTAATGTGGGTGACCGTCGTGCTTGACCAAAAAAGCACACTGTCTGTGACGGTGCACGTCCTGGCAGGGACGAACGAAGGCGGTAAAATGAGTTGGGTGGCGATGGATGGCAAAAACTTGATGGACCGCGTCTTGTTCCTAGGATCACCAGCAAGTTTCACCGCCGACGCCACACGTTTGGGCGTGGGAGGCGGGTGCGCCTACTTTGTGTTTAGGAGCTGCGTGTTCAGATACAACCTCATCAACGGCGTGGAGGATATCATAGAACAGTTGCCTCCCGGATGGTCTTCCGACAAGGTGCTTGTGTGGCTCCAGCCCAATCCTACCATTGCTCCAATCTGTGAGATCAGAGCAAAACTCGAGCCTCCAACAAGTAAGGAAAACATGACTTAGTTTAGATGCAGCTTGGAAAATTGTGGTGTTATCTTATAGAAGGAATATGTTCTTAAGTAGTACTCCACCTGTGGTGTTACTTTAGGGACGATTCATCTATTTTGACACTCAAGACATGTGAGCTTGGATGGTGGGTATATGTTGCACGGGAGTATGATGGTAGATGAATCCCTAAAATTGTGTCGTGTTTATTTTGTTGACCTTCGTAGGGTATATATATAGAGGTACATGACTTGGAGGCCAAGATGCCAAGTCTTGTATCTGAAAATATCCTAGTCTATCTCTAACTGTACATGTATTCTAACGTCGATCCTCTCGTTTGCACCGGGAGTGAAGTAGATCTATTGGACTTGAAGTCTTGTGTTTTCATCGCCTTCTCCATCTTGTTATCATCTTCAAGTGGGTGTCTAATGGACATGATCATGTTTAGATCATAGGATGGTGACTATGTCCTCTTCTAGTGTGTCTCTTCCCTCCTATAGTCACGGTGCGAGTGTAGTGGACGTGGACGTTGTTGACTAGAGTTGTTTCCAAGGCGTTTCTATAGACGTTGCCCTTGATGTCGATTTTGATGTAGTCGTGGTCGTTGTAGTAGTTGTCATAGTTGTTGTAGCCACAATCGCCGCAGGCGCAAAAACATTTGTGTGGATCTTTTGACAGAGCTGCAGTCGCCAAGACTGGAGGAGGCCTACCCCGATTGCACCATCTTTGTGTACAGCTTTGGCACGCCATCCAGATACATCTTCAGGGCGGCCATCCTAAGCCCCGGCGACATGGCGTGGACTAGCATGGAAAAGACAGTGCAGTTGGATGTGGGATGTCATCTGAGTGCCGCATATCACGATGGCAAGATCCTAGTGTGCATGAGCGTGAAATTCTGGTTTGTACTGACACTGGACTTTCAAATCAATGGCGACGCTGGCGGAGGGAGGCTCGAGATGAGGAATGACACAACAATGGACGGACGAACACATGAAAACAGCTATGTATTTGAGTCAAGGGGCGAGCTAATGTGGGTGACCGTCGTGCCGTCACCATGCACGTCCTGGCAGGGACGAACGGCGGCGGTAAGATGAGTTGGGTGGCGATGGATGGCAAACGCTTGATAGACCGCGTCTTGTTCCTGGGATCACCAGCAAGCTTCACCGCTGACGCCACATGTTTGGGCGTGGGAGGCGGGTGCGCCTACTTTGTGTTTAGGAGCTGCGTGTTCAGGTACAACCTCATCAACGGCGTGGCGGATCTCATAGAAGAGTTGCCTACCGGATGGTCTTCCGACAAGGTGCATGTGTGGCTCCAGCCCAATCCTACCATTATTGCTCCAATCTGTGAGATCAGAGCAAAACTCGAGGCTCCAAGAAGTAAGCAAAACATGACTTAGTATATTATCGATGCAGCGTGGAGATTGTAGTTTGGTTACTCTGAAAAAACTTGAAACGACATTGTAGTTTGGCCACTTAATCCGGTAACAGTTGCTAAAAACGTGCTATTGTGTTCCATATGGACCAATGCTATATGTAGGATAAAACTTGTCCGATGGTTTCGGATCAGACCCATATTAGCACCAGTAAGAGTTCCTTTGATTCATAGGATTTTAAAAAAAAATGTGTAGTAGGATTCATATCTTATGAAAATTTCCTACATAACTTGTCTCCTATCTATAAGAAATAATCATATATGAAAAATTTGTAGGAAAGTAACATGCGGTTGGACCTCATGGAAAAGTTCATTCACCATTTCCTCTATCCATAGGATTCAGCTGGACCGACATCCCAATCGCCCACATTTTCTATTTCTACACTTTTTCTATCCTATGAATCAAAGGAATCCTTAGGATGTGGGTCATGGGAATTTACCTTGTTCGATCTAGTCATACATGAATCGTACAAGTTCTATCGTACCCGAGACATTTTCGTTGTTGCATGGCAGTATTTGCCATCGTTGTAATTTTGCAGCTAGTGTAGTTACGAAATTGCCTAAAGATGTTATAAGTTGCTTAAGACTATTGTGAAAAAATGTTATAAGTTGACTATCACTACGGGAAAAAATGTCGCTGCCGTGTGCACACGTCTTTGCCGTGTGCCAAACGCACCAGAACACGGCAAAGACAGTCTTTGCCGTGTGTAACTCAAAAAATACACGACAAAGTATGTGAACACGGGAAATTTCTAAAAAAGAACACGACAAAGAAATATACACAGCAAAGACCTATAAAGGAACACGGCAAAGAAAATACACTCGGCAAAGTCCACAACGGCTCACGGCATATGTGTTGTCACGGCAACGAGGTGGCACCCGTGACCCCACAAGTCCATTTAACGGGAGGAGCTAACGGCCGCAGACGGTGGTCTCTTTGTCGTGTGCCCTCACCGGTCCTTTGTCGTGTGTATTCTGCAGTATCCACGGCAAAGGCCCTTTGCCGTGTGTATTCCATAGTACACACGGCAAAGGCCCTTTGCCGTGTGTATTCCGCAGTACACACGGCAAAGTCCTTTTTTCTTCTTTTTTTTGCCTTTTATCACATTACTCTTAGGAAAATCATAAAAAAATCATTGTAATTCAGAAAAATACAAATAATATATCAAAATTTGCAGAAAAATAAGATCTATCTATATGCACTAAAAAATTAGATATTTATATTAAATAAGAATATTCATGCTCGCCGTTTTGACCATTGTTTAAAACATGCATAAAAAATTAAAAAACGATCGAAACAATGCGAAACCTTCGCGTGGTGTCATATTATGTGACATAGTTGGTAGGAAAAATATCAAACTTCATATATTGATTATGTCTAAAAAAAACCTTCACAAAATTACCTATCTCATTCGAGGTTTCCTGGCTTTCGGGTCAAATGACCAATGTTATGGCTAGAATCAAGGCATAGTTTGTGATAATATGCCCATATTATGCATGCATGTGCATTATGGAATGGAGAATAATGTTGCAGGAGGAAGTTTTTCTTTTCGTCGCACCAAAAAAGCCATTTTCCATTTTCTGAGCAAAAAAAACGGGGAATTATATGAAGCAACCACCAAATGGCTAATTCAAAATTCTATCACCCCATTTTTCAAAAATACTAGACCACCTTAAATATACAATGTCCCAAAGGGGGAATCTTAAACCTTTCCGTCCACTCTAGGTGAAAAAGACAAATTCCTACTGAATCGGTAGGAAGTGTGTCAGATATGAACTACAGGTACATGATCGGATGGGCATGATTTTTACAAAAATCATTTTTAGATTCACAATATGCTATTTCATCAGAGATCCAGTAAAAGTTTAGAGAGGCTTAGCTCCGAGCTAAGAATCTTCATACCCGTCGTTCGACAAAGTTTGTGGATAGTTTAAAAGAGTCATAAAAAATTCAAAGACGATCGAAACAATACGAAACCTTCGCGTGATGTCATATTATGTGACATGGTTGCAAGGAAAAATATCAAACTTGTTATATTGAATATGTCTCAAAAAAACCTTCACAAAATGACCTATCTCATTCGAGGTTTCCTGGCTTTTGGGTCAACTGACCAATGTTATGGCTAGAATCAAGGCATACTTTGTGATAATCTACCCATTTTGTGCATTCATGTGCCTCATGAAATGGTGAACAATGTTGCAGGAGGAAGTTTTTCTTTTCTTCGCACCAAAAAGCCATTTTCCATTTTCTGAGCGAAAAAAACGAGAGATTTTATGAAGCAACCACCAAATGGTTAATTTAAAATGCTACCACCCTATTTTTCAAAAATACTAGACCACTTTAAATGGACAATGTCCCAACAGGGGGATCTGAAACCTTTCTGTCCACTCCAGGTGAAAAAGACAAATTCCTGCCGAAACGGCAGGAAGTGGGCCAGATATGAACTACAGGTACATGATCTGATGGGCATGATTTTTCACAAAAATCAATTTTAGGTTCACAATATGCTATTTCATCAGAGATCCAATGAAAGTTTAGAGAGGCTTAGCCCCGAGCTAAGAATCTTCATACCCGTCGTTCGACAAAGTTTGTCGATAGTTTAAAAGAGTCATAAAAAATTCAAAAGCGATCGAAACAATGCGAAACCTTTGCGTGGTGTCATATTATGTGACATAGTTGGTAGGAAAAATATCAAACTTCGTATATTAATTATGTCTGAAAAAACCCTTCACAAAATGACCTATCTCATTCGAGGTTTCCTGGCTTTTGGGTCAAATGACCAATGTTATAGCTAGAATCAAGGCATAGTTTGTGATAATCTACCCATATTATGCATGCATGTGCCTCATGAAATGGTGAACAATGTTGCAGGAGGAAGTTTTTCTTTTCGTCGCACCAAAAAGCCATTTTCCATTTTCTGAGCGAAAAAAACGAGAGATTTTATGAAGCAACCACCAAATGGCTAATTTAAAATGCTACCACCCTATTTTTCAAAAATACTAGACCACCTTAAATGGACAATGTTCCAACGGGGGGATCTCAAACCTCTCTGTCCACTCCAGGTGAAAAAGATAAATTTCTGCCGAAACGATAGCAAGTGAGTCAGATATGAACTACAGGTACATGATCTGATGGGCATGATTTTTCATAAAAATCATTTCTAGGTTCACAATATGCTATTTCATCAGAGATCCAATGAAAGTTTAGAGAGGCTCAGCTCCGAGCTAAGAATATTCATACCCGTCGTTCGACAAAGTTTGTTGATAGTTTAAAAGAGTCATAAAAATTTAAAGACGATCGAAACAATGCAAAACCTTCGCGTGATGTCATATTATGTGACATAGTTGGTAGGAAAAATATCAAACTTCGTATATTGATTATGTCTGAAAAAAACCTTCACAAAATGACCTATCTCATTCGAGGTTTCCTGGCTTTCGGGTCAAAAGACCAATGTTATGGCTAGAATCAACGCATAGTTTGTGATAATATGCCCATATTGTTCATGTATGTGCATCATGGAGTGGTGAACAATGTTGCAGGAGGAAGTTTTCCTTTTCGTCGCACCAAAAAGCCATTTTCTATTTTCCGAGCGTGAAAAACGAAGGATTTTATGAAGCAACCACCAAATGGCTAATTCAAAATACTACCACCCAATTTTTCAAAAATACTATACCACCTTAAATGGACAATGTCCCAACAGGGGGATGTCAAACCTTTCCGTCCACTCCAGGTGAAAAAGATAAATTCCTGCCGATTCGGCAGGGAGTGGGTCATTTATGCACTACATGTACATGATCGGATGGGCATGGTTTTTTACAAAAAATCATTTTTAGGTTCAAAATATGCTATTTTATCAGAGATCCAATGAAAGTTTAAAGACGCTCAGCTCCGAGCTAAGAATCTTTATACCCATTGTTCGACAAAGTTTGTCGATAGTTTAAAAGAGTCATAAAAATTCAAAAACTATCGAAACAATGCGAAACCTTTGCGTGGTGTCATATTATGTGACATGGTTGCACGGAAAAATATCAAACTTGTTATATTGAATATGTCTCAAAAAAACCTTCACAAAATGACATATCTCATTTGAGGTTTCTTGGCTTTCGGGTCAAATGACCAATATTATGGCTATAATCAAGGCATAGTTTGTGATAATGTGCCCATATCGTGCATGCATGTGCATCATGGAATGGCAAATAATGTTGCTGGAGGAAGTTTTCCTTTTTCTCGCACCAAAAAGCCATTTTCTATTTTCTGGACACAAAAAACTGGAGGTTTTATGAAGCAACCACCAAATGGATAATTCAAAATGGTACCACCCTATTTTAACAAGATTATATGGATGTCATATTTGGATTCCTCACATTTTTCTGATCGTTTTAGATATTTTATTTGTCGAATTCCGATTTACGGATTTAAATATATGAATTATTCCATATTAAATAGAAAAAGGAAATAAAATAAAATCATTTTATTTTTATTTGGATTCAAGATTATTATTACTTTTCATTATTGTTTACTTGAATAATTGTTTGGAATCTAAAACTGAGATGTGTGACATCATGGCTCAAGAGTTAATAGGATTGATATGGAAGTATTAGCAACAAGGTATGATTTCTTTCTCGGAAGCTCATTCGGAAGGAACGAAGAAGTTAAGCGTGTTAGAGGTAGAGTAGTGTTAGGATGGATGACCACAGAGGAAGTTTGATTATGAGTGTAATTTGACCTAATATTTAACATATAAAGGGTTAAAATATTCTATATGAGATTATCAAGTAAATAATATTCAAAAAAGTTTGAAACAATTTTTTTTAAAAGGCAGTTTCTTTGCCGTGTACTTTTTCCACCAGACACACGGGAAAGATAGCTTCTTTGTCGTGTACTTTTCGAGGAGACACACGGCAAAGACAACTTCTTTGCCGTGTACTTTTCGAGAAGACACACGGCAAGGAATAGACACCGTCATCTCCACGAAAATTGTAATCTTACTTTACTTTGCTGTGTCTTATTTAGAAAACACACGGCAAAGCCTTATGTTTACAATCTGGTCCCTCCAATTACTATAGAGTGTCTTATTTAGAAAACACACGATAAAAGGCCTTTGCTGTGGCGAACGTTGTCGTGTGTACACACGGCAAAGCTTTTGCCGTGTTCCGAAAGACCTTTGCCGTGTCTTTTGCCCACACGGCAAAGAGCCTGTGTGCCATAGTGTATAAATATTGGAGGACTTTTACATTACCCTTAAATAAATACCAGCCCTCTATTTCTTTCAATCCAACGGATAGCCCGAGCTAGTACTGTGAATAATTGAATGCAGCTATTTCCCTCAAAAAAAATATTGGAGACTTTTACATTACTGTATTGTGAACTTGTTGGACTCGGATGTTTCCGATGAATAATTGAATGCAGCTATTTCCCTCAAAAAAAGAAAACCACGAGCTAGTACTCCAGCGGAAAGACCACGGAGTACCATCTTGAAAACCAGTGGAGTACCATGAGTCTAGGAGTAAATTAGTAATTGTTCCATCATTATTATTATTACGATCGAGTTGGGAAATTATCCACATTCTCCCTGGTAGAGGTTGAGACCAGGGCACATCGCCCTGCCGTCGGCGACCGCCGATCCATATCATAGCCGCGCTGAGCAGTCTCTTGGACCATAGACCATCCGGAGAATGGATTCACGAGACCATGGGACGGTACACGCCGATCTTGGCTTGCCGCCCGCCGGCCGAGAAGCACCAAGAAAATTTTTCATCGATGGTGGCATAGAGGCATAGAGACGACAATATAATAATTAACAAAATTTAGAGGCCAGGAAAAACTATCCATAACTTCATGAACATCAACGAGGCTGGCCGCTAACTTCTACTTCAGTGCTCCTTCCTATATATCCTGATTTTAAACACAACGTCTCGGATCACTTCGTACCCCTTTGTAAATAAGGGCATGATGGTCTTTACTGAATTATTGGTGAATAATTAATTTCTATATATAGCCTGTATAATCTCGTATGTATCCATCGGTTCAAAAAAAACTCGTATGTACCTTGTCGCTCATGATTCGTGGTGGCTCCGTTCTTGCTGGCGGCGAGCGATGGCTCGCTCTTAGCACTGTCGGCGGTGAGAAGTAGTTTTCTCCTATAAGTATCGAGCGTCGTTGTCTACAAAGGCATTGATCAACAAGAATTCGATAATGTAATCACTATAGGAAAACGATTTTTTACTGGGTATTTAAAATGACAGCAAAGGCCGAAAATACACTCGACAAACATTTGTCGTGTATTTACAGCGTACACCCTGCCGGCAAACTCGACTTTGCCGAGTGTTTAACTCCGGATACTCGACAAACTTTTGCGGAGTGTCTACCAGCCGCGCACTCGGTAAAATAATGCGTTCATCGCGCGGCAGCCGAAGACGGCGTCAAATATTTGCCGAGTGTTTCCGACAAACACACAGCGAGGGCTACATGCAGGTCCTTGAGGTATTCCGATGCCCTGGAACACGTTTTGCTGCGGAACCCTGATCCGCGGGCCTAGTTTTAAATAGGCATAAGAAATTCAAAAATGATCCAAACAATATGAAAACTTGTATGGAGTCATTTTATGTGACATTGTTGCAAAGGAAAAATATTAAACCATGTGAAACCTTCAAGTTTAGTGGGGCTTGAGCCTAGCTAATTTCAACATAGACCCACGTTGGTCATAATCCTATTTTCCTACTATTTTACCGTGTATCTGATGTAAACACTCAGTAAAAACTAAGACACACAGCAAATTACGTGTTTGCCGAGTGTTTTAGACTAACACACAACAAAGTTTTAACATACACATCATAGGGGCGTTTCAAACACTAAGTTTTTGGCGCGCGCGAGAGAAGAAATTTGGCGCGAACTATTATTGTGTGTACTTTTGAGGACACTCGGTAAACCGTAACGCCATAAGCTGCGCCGTCAACCGCTGCGGGAAGGACGCGTGGCAGGACGGTTTGCCGTGTATCCATCTTTTGCCGAGTGTTTTGAAGGTTATTACCGTGTATGTGTGTGTTTATCGAGTGTTTTTTGGTGCATACACGGCAAAGAGGTAACTTTTGTGTGAGTGACATGTTTGCCATGTGTCATATGTGTGATACACGGCAAAGAGCTGTTTGCCGAGTGTCCGGAATTTAAACACTCGGCAAAGTAAAAAATACCCAACAAAATCTCGATTTCCGGTAGTGAATTGCGCGCAGTGGTTTATAATTTTGCTAGAGACGGTTGGCCAATCCAGTACAAGGTGGAAGAGAAGGGACGAGTGAAGAGGAAATAGCGTTGTTGCCTTTGACTTCGCGTCTTGCTGTAATGTTCTCGTCCTCACCTGCAGTCTATCAGGTCGCTTATGTCAAGGATGGCGGGTAGTTAGATTGATCCTCGTATAAAAATACGTCAGTATACACATGGGTAATACAAATTTAAATTTGAATCTATGCGACCAATATAATTAAGAAAAATGATACTCCTTCCCCGGGGATCCCGGGGAATCCCGTGATTTTATCCCCCGGGTGAATGCACGTACGGACGGCTGTCGTATGCATGTGATCCTGCGATCTTGCCTTGTCTTGCCTTGCATGCGCGCTGCTGCTCCCTAGCCTTACCTTGTATGCGCACAGCTGCTGCTACTTTCGGTTTTCGATTTCCTGCCGTTGCCTTGCATGTGTACCGCTGCTGCTTTCACGTTTATTTTCGCCGCTAGCTCGCACGCGCCGCCTAGCAGTGTCTGCCGCGCCCGCGCCGCCGCACTCTGCCCCGCTGCACCTCCCGCCGCCGCGCTCTGCTGCTCGCGCTGCCGCCGTCCAAACAGCTCACATCGTCGCTGCCCACCTTTGCCGGAGTTTCTTGGCTATCACCGCCGCTTCCAAGGTTGACTACACGTGCTACATGCAGTCGGTGGCGGTGCTACAAGCGAGCGTTGGTTTTGCTACATGCGGCCGGCGGTGGAGCTACGAGACCTCTGGTGGTGCTATATGCAGCGTCGTTTTTTGCTATAATTTTTTTGCTACAAAGGCTTTTTTTTATTTTGCTACAATATTATGTATGGTTTGCTATAAAATCTCCGGTGAGGTCTTCGACGAGGTTGGATTTGCTACAATAGAAAATTTTATCTGCTACATATGTTTTGTGGTTTTGCTACAAAAGTGTAAAGTTTTTGCTACACGGTCTCCGATGAGGTCTACCGGCGAATCTCCGGCGAGGTCGGATATGCTACATTAGCACAATTTTTTTGCTACATGGTCGCCGACAAGGTCTCCGGTGAAATCTCTGGCAAAGTCTAGTCTGTTTTTCTATTTTTTTAGAGCGAACCGTTTTTTGCTACATGTAGCAAAAACAAGACATTACGTAGCAAAATCGGGTCATTTGTAGCAAAAGCGGGAGGAGGTACTATTTTTAGAGACACGTGTCGCGCTGTCGACCCGGAGGATCCGGGGCAAATATCCCCGGGGGACGTGTAATACTGCCCTATAATTAATAGGGAATTAGAGAATAATTAATAATAAAAGACCAGATTATCCTGTTAAGTTTAGGAGAGGGAGGAGCACTAGAGCAGGGCTCGGCCGCTAATCAATTAATCAAGGAAGTATTAATTCTCTTGTGTCCCTTGTTCCCAAGCTGTCACAAAATCGTTTTATTCATAGAATTTTTTGCTTAGAGCTTAGTCATTTGCTTAGTCAAAGAGTGGAGTGTCAAATTGTAAAAGTGGAGACATCACATGTTAGGGCTAGTCACGTCGTGCAAACTTTGCAAGGACAGATGAGCATCACACTATGGTGTGGTAGTTGGGTCTGATGTTGTTTTGCAGGAGCTGGAGAATTTGAACACCTTGTAATCTCGCATATTTAATGAAATCCTCTTTTACCCAAAACAATAAAAGTATTGATTCGTTGCGGTGTGTAGTGCTAATACAACTCGTTCTCCATCACGGCTGTGCTGAGAAGCAGCTCCTCATCGTTCTGGACTCTGTATCAGCGATCAACCAACCAAATTGAAACCTATATATTCTTTCTTCCCACAAATTCCTTCGATTCCAAGGATTCAGAGGAGATCGAACAGGAGATTGATCAAGTTACATATATATGAGTGACGGCAGGCTCTCGATCTCGGTTCTTCAGATTGGATTCCAAGGAGTCCACCGCCGCGCGCGCGTCTCCGTCCGGACCCGGCCGGCACAATGGCCGCCAGCACGCTCGCACCAACCGTCCGACGACCATGGGCCCACCTCTCGCCTGACCTCCTCCTCGACGTCTCCAAACGGCTGGACGACGCCGGCGACTTCGCACGCTTCCACGCTGTCTGCACGCCGTGGCGCGCCGCGGCCCCGTCGTCGATGCTCTGCCCAGCGGCGGCGGCGTGCCCGGTGTTCTCGCCATGGCTCCTCGGGCTGAGCCACCGCGGCATCTTGAGATCCAGTGTAGACTTTGAGGAGGCGAGTGACAGCCGGAGCTGCGGCAACGCTGTGATCGAGCAGCCGCCAGGTACACGGTCCGCCGCCGGGGACGACGACAGAAACTGGGTGGCTAGCGCCGATGGCACAGCGTCCTGGCTCTTCGTCTCAAGTCCCGAGCCGAGCCTCATCGACCTTCTCACCGGCGCCGTCACCCAGCTACCTCGCTTCCCAGCCGACGACGATATCAGCGTGCCAATGGAGAATGCTCGTGGCATCGTCTACCGTGATCGCACGGTCTTTTTGTACAGATTTTCTTATGAACCGTACTCGACGCCTGAGTTCACGGCGGCGCATATGCCCACATTCATGGCGGCCATCCTGCGTCCCGCCGACACGTCGTGGACAGTCATGAAAAGGATTTTAGAGGTCCCAATACGTGACCGTTCATACCAAAGTGCCCTATATCACGATGATGGTAAGGTGTTAATATGCCTGGGAGAGTACTTCTGGAGTGTGCTGCTGGCACAAGCAGCAGGCGACTTTGGCGGCGGCTTTGCCGAGCTCCAGTCGAGGTGGAGGCAAAGCGAGAAGATAATGTATTCTCGTCAACAACACAACCACGTCCTCGAGTCCCAGGGCGAGTTGTTGTGGGCATCTGTCCTACTTGATGACAGTCCCAGGCATCGTCCCGACGCCGACCTCACGTCGTCGTCGGCTCTGTCGGTGACGATACACGCATTACAGAAAGAAGAAGGTGGCACCATGCGATGGAGGGTGAAGGATGGGTGGAGCTTCGCCGATCGTATCCTCTTCCTTGGGTCCCCGGCTAGCTTCGCCGTGAACGCACACAAGCTGGGCATGAGCGGCGGATGCGCCTATTTCGTTTTCAGAAGCTGCGTGTTCCGGTATTGCCTCGTTCGCGGCAAGACCGAGCTCGTAAAGCAGCTACCTCTTGGATGGGGTGTCCGCGGGGAGCACGTGTGGATCTGGCGCCAACCGACCATTGCACCAATCCAAGAAATCCGACAAGGCCTCGGGATCTATCCAACCAACAAGCAAACGTTATGTAACTGATTAATTAGTCCTATTACCAAGTATGGAAATTTAATAACTTTTATTATTATTGGATGAAAGCTTTATATATCTCCAAAATATTTAGATGACATGTGCCTTGTTTCAAGACCATCGGAGAACTATATATTGGTTTCGGTTTTGCTATTAATTTGTCAGGCGCATGAGAAATAGTTATTTCTCCGATGGTCTTTTTTACTCCCTTATTTTTAGGAACCTGAACCTGCCTATCATTGACTCACCATGGATTAACCTAGGTTTACGGATAGCATATCAGGCAGCCCACGTTTTGTACCTTTTTCAAGACCATCGGAGAACTATATATTGGTTTCGGTTTTGCTATTTGTCAGGCGCATGAGAAATAGTTATTTCTCAGTCATCTTGTTTACCGTTGGATTCTATTGGTTTTTATCCATCCGTCTACTTTTTTGGTGAGAACAAATCATTACATACAATTGAAAAAGGTACAAAACGTGGGCTGCCTTCACAGATTACACTTCGGTACGGTATGGCTGATATGCTATCCGTAAACCTAGGTTAATCCATGGTGAGTCAATGATAGGCAGGTCCTAGGTTAATCCATGGTGAGTCAATGATAGGCAGGTTCAGGTCCCTAAAAATAAGGGAGTAAAAAACGACCACGCTGGGACTCGAACCCAGAATCTCCCGCTCCGGAGGCGAGCGCCTTATCCATTAGGCCACGCGGTCATTCGATGGTGATTTGTGAACATCTACTACTATAACGGTTACGCATGGTTTGTGCTGAAACAACATAAATCTTCTAGTGCTAGTAATGCTCCGGAAACCCAATTAGTTACCTGAGAAAAATATACTGAAGAAACCAGTCAAGAAGATTTCCCAACTCAATTAGTACATAGCTGTAAGGTTTTCTGTTCAGAGGAACTCATTCTAGTAAAAAAAAAAGACATTATAAAGTTGCCAATTGTTGTCCTAAAATTCCTGTAAATAAAAAAGATTCCATTGTAAACTTTTCATTTACTAGCATATGTTATAATATAAAAGTTACAGGATGGTGGTACTTAGGAAGACCTAGAGCATCAAATTATCAGGGTCCATCTTCCACGGTGCAACAATGCATCATCAACCGAGAAAGAAAAAAGAACAATTCCTCGAAAACAAAAAAGTGAAAATAACAGAATTGCATAGAAGGCTATTCCTTCTTGGCAGCAATCTTGAATACTCCCTCCATCCCAAGGCTTAAGGCCGATATTTTTTTAAAAAGTCAAACCAACTAAACTTTGACCAAACTTTCAGAAAAAACTATCAATAAACATGATATTTCGTAGACATCATATGAAAATATATTTCATTATCTATCTAATGATAATGATTATGTATTTTGCATATTAATAATTTTTGGTAAAAACTTGGTCAAACTTGACATAGTTTGACTTTTCAAAAAAAATATAGACCCGAGCCCGGTGGTGATACCAGATCGAGATGGCAAAGCGCCCATGGTGATGGACTCTATACTCAAATAGGAAGAACTGGGATATCCTCTAAATCATGTCCTTGATTGGACTCTCCTTTAGATCCTTTCCCACTTGAACTCTTACTTGATCAATCTCCTCTGAATCATCTTGTATTTAATAAGACGCGTCAGTATGTAGTGTTCCTTCCTTGAGACTTCCTTTTACCACAAGGACCTAGCGCCTGTTGTTCTGTCTTTTTTTATACTGTCGTTTTATTTATTTGTTCCTTGTGTGTAGCTCGCTTGGAATGAGTGGTGATCTAGGAGGTTTTCCTCTACTGTAAGGGACTCTTTCATTCAAAGGATTCTTATATTAACTCAAACGTGTATGTAAGAAGCTTAAGATTTAAAGCTTTTGTGAGGTCATGCGAAATAAACAAGACATGTTATCCTCATATTGCATAACAGTAACACCTTTCTCAAAAAAGATCAGGTGCAAGGCCTATTAACAATCCATTTGATTGCGCCTCCAAAACCATTTTAGTAAGACATAGGATAGTAGAGTTAAAAAGAAAGCGGAAAGAAGATTTTCTTGCCTCAACCTTTTCGCACTCTGAAAATGGGGGCTAGTTTTATTGTTAATTTTAACAGAAACTATGCCATTGTGCAAAATCTATTGCACCTGAAATCACCAAAAACCATACCTTTATGACAACTTAGTTGAAAATCTCAGTTTACCTTGTCAAAGGCCTTTTTAGACTCTAGCTTCAGGGCCCTCTCGGTCCTATAGTTTGTACTGGTTTTTCACGTGACATGAGTTGGAGAGTAAGCTAGCTGTTCTGATCGGTTGGCTGGTTAGCTAGCTGATTGTTCTTGGCTACTTCTTGTACGTGCGCGTAAACTCGTCGGAATACTTCGCCGTCGTCATGTCGGACTGCACTCGGCGTTTGGGGCTGGGCCAACAATTGGTATCAGAGCCTCGCGGAGGATCTCCTAGTAATGGGAGGTCGTGATGGGCAAGGAGCTAGGCGAGTACTCCAGTGCGGCTGCGGGTGCATCGGTGTCATCGCAGTACCCGCGGTATGATCGCGGCAACTACACGACATGGGCAAACGGATGGAGTGGGCCATGGAGGGCAACGACATCTGGGAGGCTATCAATCCCGACGGCGACGAGTTCAAGAAGGGCGCGTCGATGTACCGCAAGGACCGACAGGCACTCACGGCCATCGGCTCCGTGGTGCCGGCGGACGTGATGCATCACCTAATCTCAAAGGACTCTGCAAAGGCAGCGTGGGAGACACTCAAGACGTTGAATCTTAAGCACGAGCGCGTCCGCGGGGCGACCCTACAAACCTTGCAGAAGAAGTAAGAGAACCTGAAGATGGGAGGAGATGAGACGCTGGATGCCTTTGCCTCGAGGGTAGCCACAATTGTCAACGGGATTCGCGCGCAAGGTGAGAAGCTGGAAGAGATATCAGTCATAATGCGTTTCCTTCGCGCTATGCTGCCGCGGTACATATCTGTGGTGTCGGCAATCGAGCAATGCGTTGATCTCACCACCCTCATGATGGATGACTTGGTTGGACGGTTCAAGGCGCATGACGAGGAGATGAAGATCACCTACGGCGACGCGAATCCAGATGAGCACCTCATGCTTATGCGTTCCCAGTGGCAGGCAATGGTCGCCAAGGAGAGGAGCGATAAAGTATCTGGCAGTGGCGATGGTTCAGTCCCGGCGAAGAAGTCGGACAACAAGACAAATAAGAAATTCGACAAGAAGAATCTTCGCTGCCATAAGTGCAATCATCTCGGGCACTTTAAATCGGAGTGTCCCAACCGTTCAAAGGAGAAGGCTCTCATGGCGAAGGAAGGAGATGATGGACCGATGATGCTCATGCTCGAAGCTTGCGAGTTAATGACCACAAAGGAATCAACTCCTCAAGAGTCCGCTACGGAGATCGTCACGCTCGTGGAAGAGAAGGTCTTCCCGCGGAGGATGCAGACGGCTCACGACGTTTGGTACCTCGACACAGGCGCTAGCAACCACATGACCGGCGACAAGGCTCAGTTTTCTGAGTTGAACCTCACGGTTGGAGGCTCCGTTCGATTCAGCGATGGGTCGAAGGTGGAGATTGCAAGATGAGGCACTGTCCTATTTGAGTTGAAGGATGGAGGTCACAAGGTACTCACTGACATGTACTATATTCCCAAGCTTAAGACAAACATTATCAGTCTTGTTCAGCTCGTGGAGCGTGGATGCAAGATCGTGTTGGAGGACGAGTTCCTGTGGGGATATGACCGCCAAAGGCAGCTCATCATGAAGGTGGAGAGGTCGAAGAATAGACTCTACATCCTCAATCTCAATCGGACAGATCCAGTATGTTTGATGAAAAGCATGGAAGACTCGGCGTGGAAGTGACATGCATGCTACGGGCATCTTAATTTCCAGGCTCTACGATAACTTGGACAGAAGGAGATGGTACGTGGCTTACCGTGTGTTGATCATGTTGAGCAGGTGTGGAACGGTTGTCTCATTAGGAAGCAAAGGCGAGCCCCGTTTCCAAGGTAGGGACAATATCGATCAAATAAGGTTCTTGAGTTGGTGCATGGTGAATTATGCGGACCAATCACGCCGGTGACCCCCGCCGGGAACAAGTAATTTTTGCTCATCGTCGACGACTTCAGTAGATACATGTGGGTTGTGTTGCTGAAGAGTAAGGATCAAGCTTTGCATTGCAAGCATTCAGGATTGTGAAGATGGCAGCCGAGGTGGAGTCCGAGGCAAAGTTGAAGGACCTCCGTACCGATCAGGGTGGGGAGTTCAAATCCAATGAATTCAAGGCATTTTGCGAAGCTCATGGGATCCAGCGGTACCTTACCGCACCATATTCACCACAGCAAAACGGTGTTGTGGAGAGAAGGAACCAAACTGTGGTGACCATGGCACGTAGCATGATGAAAAGCAAAGGCGTGCCAGGCAGGTTTTGGGGCGAGGCGGTCACGACGGCCGTCTATTTGCTGAATAGGGCACCAACTAAGAGCGTGGTTGGTATGACACCGTACGAAGCATGGTACGAACGCAAGCCCTCGGTTGATCATCTTCGCACTTGTAGCATCCCATTTGTCTAACAATTGTAATGCTACTTGGTTTAGTAATATAATGGCTACTTCCTATATACAATTGTTGCATCATCATTATATCATGCTCATGTCATCATGCCACCTTGCATTTGAGCATCATATAAAACCCTTTTTGGTTTGGTTCTTCTCTCATATGCATTGTAAATTGTATTTGCCTCTTAATATTGTATTTGGTTCTTGATATATTGTTTAAATGCCCAAGTTGAGTTGGGGGCATATCTTTTATTCAACTCCATCACCTTTCTCTGTCACCACCTTTCTTTGGCTTCATCTAATTCCACCATCCAACTAGATATGAGCATTGCAACTTATTTGGTTTTACTTCTAGCTCATATGTGTTGGTGTGGGTCCATTCTATGTCTACATGTCTTATATGAAGTATGTTGTTTTCACAATATCAATTATGGGGAGCCTCATGGCCACCTTTGAATGCCATGTGAGTAGAATCTTCCTTTCACCTTCCATATGGTTGTCTTGGCTATTTGAGATTGTTTGAATATAATTGTGGCCAAATAAACTTTTAGTGGAATATATACACTAGCATGGCCTATTATATTCAATCATGATGAATCTACCATTCCCATATATTCATCAAGCTTGTATCTAGTGGGTTGGAATTTGTTTCAAATAATGGTGTGCATGCATGTAATAAGATCCCTTATGTACTATAGTTGTTTTTACAACTAATAGAAGTGGCTATCCACATTCGTGCATGCCCCATGCAACATCACCATCCCCTTCTTCCTTACCCATTCATGTGAGATTGTTGAGGTTTTTCTTCATTTGTTTTTGTGCTTTTAATCACTTGAACACCTCCATGCTATCTAGTGGTTTTCCCCCTCTCTCTAAATCCTCTATCTAAGATCCTAGCCCTAATCACCTACACCTCTACCACCACCTATCACCTTTCCCCTCTCATCTCACCCTCTCTCCTAAACCCTAAACCGAGCCATACTCCCCTCTCTCCAAACCCTAGCTCCCTTCATCTCTCTATCATGCATGCCCCACATGGCAACCCCTCTCCCTGGCCCCACACCCCATCTACTCCCTCTCTCTACCTCAACCCTAAACAAGCCCTAGACCGAGCCCCCCTCCTACCCTAGCTCCATGCCACACCCCTCCTTCTCTCTTCTCTCTCTGCCACAGCAGCCCCACCCGAGCCTCCCCTTCTCCTCTCTCTGGTCCCACCTGCAGACTCTCCCCGTGCCTGCCTGACCTCCAGCGCGAGCACATGGGGGTAGAGGAGAAAAAGGTGGCCGAAGCCACCTTTATCATCACCACCTCCCCACGGCACCCCCTCTCCTCTCCCGTCCTTATCTACCCCCTCTCTCTCGCCTACTGCCTCCCCCAGATCTACCCAGGGCGCCTGCCGCTCCTCCCTTTCTTCTCCACCGCCACCAGCTACCCTCTCTCGCCGGCCACCGCCAGTATCTCGTCGCCTCGTCGATCCGGCCGTCAAGCGCGACGTGGAGGTGGTCGAGGAGAACAAGGGCGCTCCCCTGCATCGGCCTGTACACGCCGTCGAGGAGGAGGAGGACCAGGAGCCCAGGCTGACGCCGCTCCGACGAAAACCCTAGCTCCTGGTGCGCCTGCAACGCCGTCGCCCTGCTGCACCCCGGCCCGATCCACCGCCTCTGTCGCACTCCCGGTGAGCTGCTGCACCTCTCTGACACCCTCCCGCTGTTGTTCGCTTCCTAGACGAGCGTATGCCGGCGACGAACGCCCTCTGTGCACGGCAGGTTCGTCGTCGTCTGTTTGTCTGCGCATCGCGTAACCTTATCTCGCTGCGTAGCCGAACCCTGCAACAACCTCCCTTCCACCGCAGTGGCTGCCGCCTCCGCGCGCGCACGCCAGGTCCTAGGATCGAGCCCTGGGCGCCCCTGTTTTTCCTCTGTTGCGCGGCGCCGTCAGTTTCGTCAGAAACAGAGGAAGAGAAACAGTGCACGCGACGACACTTTGCGATTAACCCCCCACCTTTTTGACTCCTGCAACCCGCGCTCCTCGCTAGCCCCACCAGTCAGCCACGCCAGCGCGATTACAGAAAACCCCCTGGCCTCTTTTAACCTCAACCCGTGCTCCAGCTCGCCCCCACCTGTCAGCCTCGGCCGGTTCACCCACTGGCACCTGGGCCCTAGCCTGCGGGTCCCACATGTCATTCGCTGAGGCTGGCTTAGCTCTCAGTGAGGAACACCTGTTCTGCCACTGTGTCGCCCAGTCAGCCTGGCCCCACCTGTCTGTGACTGTGGCTAGGTCTGGACTGAGTGACAAAATGTTTTCTGTTATCTGTTTTAATTCAAACCTTTTCAAATTTATTTCAAATTCAAATTCAAATCAGTTTTCCAATAACTTTTGAAATATAAATCCAAATTACACAAATAATATATGTTTTGAAATCAGAAAAATGTGAGGAATTCAAATATGCTATTCAAAATATTAATTGCACACTTTAAATTTCGAGTTGTTTTAAATTACAATAAAATGCCCTTTTCCTTAATTAATTAATAACTTTTGTTTTATGACTCCAAATCTGACAAATGATATGTCTAAAATGATTAGCTCGACGAGACCTTTCTGTTTATGCATTCCTTGATCTGTTTTGAAGCATGCATCACATAAATATTGCAAAACCAGAACTGTTTATGAGGATAAAATGTGGCCAAAACTCAATAAAATGTTTACTTCTTGTTTTCTCATCTCACCCATGCCATGCTACTTTATTGCCATGCAAATTGTGCATCATTCATCATGGCATGATTGTTTGCTTGTCGCATTTTATTCTTATGCTTGTGCCCTTTATTTATGTTGGCCCTTGTTTGTTTGGTTCTTCTTCGAATAGACGCTGAGCAGGGGATATATCAAGAAACCGAGGAGCACTACCCAGATCCTTCCCTCGCTTCAACTGAGCTGCCAGGCAAGCACTACCACATGCTTGCATACATATAGTACCTATTTCCCTATCTTATTCTTGCATCATTGAGTCGCGATTGCATTAAATTGAATCCCAAGTATTGCATAGCCTTTACTTTTAAACCCCACCGAAGCTTGTTCCTCCATCCCATGAGCCATTACTACAGGAGTTGTTTGAGCCATGCGAGTCGTAGAACAGCATGTGTAGGGTATGTGAGTGTCTGATGGATAACGAGGTACCTAAACAACTTAACCTGAGTAGTATGTGATAACTAATGAAAGTGGCACCCGTGAGCAATATCTGCTATTTGGTTTTTCATGCTCACTTGTGTCCCGTAGGACCCCGAGTACTTGATTCCTGTTCCTTGAATATTCGCGCTATCCACATCCGGGAGGATTATGGGACCCCCCTGAGCCAGAGCTTGATTCATTCTTATTTCTTGGGGCCACAAACTAGTTTGAGGTTTTATTTACTATCCTGTACTTATGCCATGCTTTACTGTTTTATTTAAATTGTGCGAGGTACTACACCTGTACTGTTTAGGGAAGCGGAGTGTTTTCGCGGTATCGACAAGCCCAGTCACATTTTCGGCTTCCTAGTCGTTTACAGCCATTGACGCAAACCTTGAGTCCGTCTCGAAGTCGGCTAACTTCGTTGCAGGTAGCTTAATGGGGTGGCCCCCTGAAATATTTCTGAATCCTGTGATTGCTTTGTCGAGAATGCCTCGTTGGGTTTTGATTTGGTTTTTCCGAGGTTGATCGAGTGTGTGTTGCTATTTGTGCACCCCTGCAAGGTAAAACTTTCTGAAAGCCGTGTCCGCGGTTATGGACGACTTGGAGCACAGTTTCTCGATCATAGACAAGCATAACTAAAGTACCGCTTTTAAATTTGACTAAGTAACTGACTAGTAAATAGTGCAATACTCATGGAATGGATAATAGAACTGACAACGGATGGGGGGTGTTCGTCCGCTTCCTCGTTGGTAAGCGAGGAGGAGGATGGATCTGTTAATATTACTGTTATAACTGTTGTTATTAATTCATGGACATCCCTCTATCTTTGGTTAGGTGGATGGTTAGCGAGTATATAGAATTGTTAGGGTTTATCTTTTGCTGCAATTGCGTCACCCCAGGTTGTGTCCCCTTTAGAGGCATAAAGACTTGCTGAGTACCCCTAGGGTCTCACACGATAAATTATTTGATTCAGATGAACAGGTACACTCACAAGATGGATACTGGGTGGAGGAGACGGACGATGTGGGCAACGATCATTCGGTGTAGAGATTCCGGGAACGGGGATCCGTGAGATCTGTGGGCGGGATGTGTTGGTTTATGGGGCATCTTATGCCGATTTGCTTCTTATCCGTACTCGGATCTTGTTTGCCGCTTCCGCCTGATACTCTGATGTTTGATGTATGAGGAGCTATCCTAAACTATTATATCTATCTAGGATATTTGGATCTTGCCGTATGGCGTTGCAATATTTCTATTTCTTTTAGATGGAATGGCTCTGATGTACTATTGTATGGTGGCTTGCATACATACTCATTTGTGTATGTAGTTGATCCCTTCGCATGCCGATTACGCTGCCCGTTCTTGTCCCGATGTTTGGAAGTGGTTGGGACGGCCGAAAGGTCTACCTGTGAGTGGCATTTGGGACCCATCGTACTATTTCAACCATTTCCGCTCATCCAGGCTTGTAACTAGGAGCGTAATTCACCGAGGTAGTTACAATTGGTATCAGAGCCATCCCGCCCTTCAGGGTCTCAGCCAAATGGTCGTTGTCAGTCTAGCAAATATTTTGGTAGCTATGTATACTAGGGAAAAACAAAACGCGAGAGTAGGACTGCTGCCACTTTTCTTCTTACCCACCCACCCACCCTTTTCTGGTAAGGAAGTGTAACGTTTTCAATCCTCTTCTTAAGTTCAAACTAGGATTCACGTGTTCTGGGTTTCCGTAGTACCATAGGTTGTGTGTGTGTGTGTGTGTGTGTGTAATTCCTTGTCTAACTGTTGCATCCAAGTTGTTATCACAATCGGCCTTTTGGTTATCAACTGTTGGTACATTCCATACCGACAGGCTTTTGCAAACCGACGCGATCTATCTGATTCGTTGTATACCGCCGCGATCTGTCTTACTCTTTGTTATCCGACGTTATCTTGTTTGGGGTGTTCGTTTCCGTAGTTACTAATCTTTAGGTTCATCGTGAGAAGAAGGTGTTGGGATATGTGTTCTACTTAATCATGTACGGAGTAATGATTTGAGTGCGGGATGGAGTCGCGACCATACCACTACTCTTATCATTCGCTTTTGTATATTGAATTGGTAGAGTCACTAATCTTGATTCGTTAAATGTTTTTGCGCATCTACTGGTATTTTAATGCCGAAATTTGTGGAAAAAATTTCTTTGATATATCTGTGTACCACACTCCTTTTCAGTCGTGTGCGATATGCTTAATATCTTCTAGGTGCTTTGAACTTTGTTGATATTTTAATATCATCTTAGTAAATTGTATCCTTTAATCTTGGTTAATTCCATCTTGGTACTATTTTGGATTATTATTATTCTCCATTATAGTACTGACTTGTGTTTTATATCAATCACAGGATGGCACCACCACACCGTTCTGATGAAGACATTCCACCTGAACTGGGGTCCGCGTTGTCAAACATCGCCAATGCATTGGCAGCAATGCAGCAGAACCAGCAGCGTTTTGAAGAGAGTGTTCGGAGGAATGAGTTTGCTCCGCTACCTCCACCTCCCAAGCGAGGAGACATCAAAAGCTTCCTGAAGTTCAACCCACGCCAATTTGATGTTTCTGATCAACCACTTGATGCTGATGATTGGTTGCGTGAGATGTCAAGGCTACTGACGACTGCTGATGTTCCTGAGCAAGAATGGGTAAAATGTGCTACTCACCTTCTGAAGGGAGATGCAGCTCTCTGGTGGGAGAATTACCTCAAGGCAAACTGCACTGGTTTTCAGCCTACTTGGGAACAGTTCACTGGAGCGTTCAAAGAGCAGTATCTGTCAGAAATTGCCATGGAAAGGATGAAGGAAGTGTTTCTCAACCTCAAGCAGGGAAATGACAATGTCAATACCTACATCAGGAACTTCATGAACCTTTCTCGTTATGGGGGCGATGAGATCTCTGATGACAAGAAGAAGCAAAAGAGGTTCCGGCAAGGGCTCAATGCATCGATTAAATATGCAATCACACATGCAAGGCCGGCGTCTTTTCTGGAACTTCAGCATACAGCTCTGCAGGAAGAAGCAAGTAAGCAAGTGTTTGAGGAGTCAAAGAAACACAACCGTGATGCAGCAAGCTCTTCAGCTATGTCAACTCCTTCTAAGCGTCGTGTTTGGGTTCCTAACACCCCACCGTCGCTCCCGGCTCCACCAAGACCTGCAAGCTACGCGGCAAGGCCACCAAACTTCCTCACTGCTGCTCCCAGGGGCTACAACCACCACTACCCTGGAGCGCCTGGCGGAGTCCCTGGCTACGTTGCTCCACGTCCACCTGGTGCTTGTTTCACTTGTGGAGACACTGGGCATCAGTACTGGAACTGTCCGATGAAAAACAAAGCTCTTCCCCCACCACCTCCAAGATCTGCGGCAAGCTCTCCTATGGTTCGTGCACCACCACCTCGGGCTCTCAACATCAACACCAAGCCCGGGTCTACTGTTGCTCGTGCCAACTGTGTCAACGCCGCTCAAGCTGAGCATACACCTGGAGTTGTGATGGGTATGCTTCCCGTTAACTCAGTCCCTGCACGAGTTTTGTTTGATTCTGGTGCATCGCATTCATTTGTTTCTCACAAGTTTGCAAATGAAAATGAGTTAGCTATGGATCCTCTCCTTAAGCGGTTAATGGTCCTTTCTCCTGGAGCAACAATGGCAGCTGCTAAAATCAGCCATGGCAATCAAATTGAGATTGGTGGCTCTTCGTTCTCGGCGTCCTTGATTGTTCTGGGCAATTCTGACATTGATGTCATCTTGGGCATGGATTGGTTGACAGCAAATGCAGCTGTGATTGATTGTGCTGAACGCTCGGTTTCTCTGAAGATTCCTGAAGGCCATATAGTCTTTTCTCCAAGTCTGACTCCTGCTATCCAGCTTTTCTCTTTGGCGGCTCTGAATGATGATGCTATGGAAGCTATTCAGAGTGTTCCGGTGGTCTGTGAGTTTCCAGATGTCTTTCCTGAAGAGTTGTCGGGTATGCCTCCGGATCGTGAGGTTGAGTTTGTAATTGAGCTTGAACCTGGAACGGCTCCTATCTCCAAGCGGCCTTATAAAATGGGTCCTGCTGAGTTGGCTGAACTCAAACGTCAGCTTGATGAACAAGAGAAGTTGGGTTTCATTCAACACAGTACTTCTTCTTGGGGTAGCCCAACAATCTTTGTGAAGAAGCGAGACAGGACTGATAGACTTTGTGTTGACTATCGGGCTCTTAATGCTAAAACCATCAAGAATAAATATCCCCTTCCGCGGATTAATGATCTCTTCGATCAGCTAGCTGGAGCTGTGGTATTCTCTAAGCTTGACTTGAGAAGTGGTTATCACCAAATCAAGATTCGCAAGGAAGATGTTCCTAAAACAGCTTTCACCACCCGCTATGGCCTGTATGAGTACACGGTCATGTCTTTCGGTCTCACCAACGCACCTGCCACCTTCTCGAGGCTCATGAACTCGGTTTTCATGGAGTATCTTGATAACTTCGTGGTGGTCTATCTGGATGACATCCTAGTCTATTCTAAGTCACAAGAAGAGCATGAAGAACACCTTCGGTGTGTCCTAAACAAGCTTCGTGAGAACCGCTTGTATGCAAAGTTCTCCAAGTGTGAGTTTTGGCTGCCTCAAGTAACCTATCTTGGTCACGTCATCTCTGCCAAGGGCATTGCAGTCAACCCGGAAACTGTGAAGACAATTGTTGAATGGCTTCCCCCTGTTAATGTCAAAGAAGTGCGGAGTTTCCTTGGTTTGGCTAGTTATTGCCGTCGCTTCGTTCAGAACTTTTCAAAGATAGCGAAGCCTCTAACCGATCTCCTCAAGAAAGGCAAGAAATACCTTTGGACTCCTGCATGTCAAGTAAGCTTTGAGACACTCATAGAGAAGCTCACTTCCACACCAGTCTTGGTTCCTCCGGACACATCTAAGCCTTTCCAGATATTCTGTGACGCCTCTTTGCAAGGATTGGGTGCGGTCCTTATGCAAGAAAAAAAAGTTGTTGCTTATGCCTCTCGACAGTTGAAGACGCATGAGATCAACTATCCTACACATGACCTCGAGCTCGCAGCAGTTGTCTTTGCTTTGAAACTATGGAGGCATTACTTGCTGGGCAACCGTTGTGAAATATTTTCTGATCACAAGAGTCTGAAGTATATCTTCACTCAGCCTGATCTCAACCTTCGGCAGAGGAGGTGGATTGAAGCAATCAATGATTTTGATTTGACCATCAACTACACTCCGGGCAAAGCTAATGTCATGGCCGATGCTCTCAGCCGCAAAGCTTATGTCAACAACCTCATGATGGAAGAACAACAGCCTCTCTTGTGCGAGGAATTCCGTCAGCTCAACCTTGAAATTGTGGAACAAGGGTATCTCCTGAACCTTCTGGATACTCCTCTCTTGGAAGAAAAGGTTCGCTCCTTTCAGCGTGGTGATCCGCACACCAAAAAGATCATCTCAAAACTTCAGCTTCCGAAGTATGAGTCCTTCCACGTCGATGATCAAGGCACGCTTTTCTTTGAACACCGGATGTTTGTTCCGAACTATCCGGGTTTGAGAGAGCAAGTTCTCAAGGAGGTGCATGAATCTGTTCTTTCTATCCACCCTGGCAGCACAAAGATGTACATGGACTTGAAAACACAATATTGGTGGCCGGGATTGAAACGATATTGTGCCAAGTATGTCTCGGAGTGTGATGTCTGCCGCAGAGTGAAAGCTGTCCATCAGAAACCTTACGGTCTTCTACAGCCATTGAAACCCCCAGAATGGAAATGGGAGAAAGTAGAGATGGACTTCATCACTGGTTTTCCAAGATCGCAGAAGGGCAACAATGCAATCTTTGTTGTCATTGACAGGCTTTCTAAAGTGGCTCACTTCTTCCCCGTCAAGGAAACAATTTCTGGAATTCAGTTGGCTGAGCTCTATATCAACAGAATTGTCTCTCTGTATGGGGTTCCGCTTGAGATCAGTTCAGACCGTGGAAGCATCTTCACTTCCAAGTTCTGGGAAAGTTTCCAAAATGCTTTGGGAACAAAATTGAACTTCAGCACAGCTTACCACCCTCAGTCGCAAGGACAAGTTGAAAGGATCAATCAGATTCTGGAGGATATGCTTGCGTCATCTCTTTTGGCATGAAGTGGGAAGAATGTCTTCCTTATGCTGAATTCTCGTACAACAACAGCTTTCAGAAAAGTCTGAAGATGGCACCATTTGAGGCTCTCTATGGCCGCAAATGCAGAACTCCGATTGGTTGGTCGGGTGCAGGAGGAAGAATATGGTTTGGCCCTGACATTGTAACTCAAGCGGAGGAGAAGGTGCACATCATTCTTGAAAATCTGAAGATTGCTCAAAGTCGCCAGAAGAGCAATTATGACAGAAAGCACACGGACATGGAGTATGTCCCTGGTGATCTCGTTTACCTTCGTGTCACTCCCATGAAGGGCACGCACCGTTTTGGTATCAAAGGAAAGCTGGCTCCTAGATACATCGGTCCTTTCAAAATTCGTGGAAGAAGAGGAGAAGTTGCTTATGCTCTTGAGCTCCCGGAAAAA
Source organism: Avena sativa (assembly GCA_916181665.1). Lineage (NCBI taxonomy): Eukaryota > Viridiplantae > Streptophyta > Magnoliopsida > Poales > Poaceae > Avena > Avena sativa. The sequence continues at coordinate 479,060,421 of OV702283.1, forward strand.
CTCAAGGTCCATCATGTTTTCCACATCTCTCAACTCAAGAAGTGCTTCAAGGATCCCGGCAGGACCGTGGACCATGAGCTTATCAATCTCCAAGAAGACCTGTCTTATCAAGAACACCCCACAAAAATCCTTGAAATCGCAGAAAGAAGGACTCGCAACAAGTCCATCAAGTTCTGCAAGGTGCAGTGGTCGCACCATTCCGTTGATGAAGCCACTTGGGAGCGTGAAGATGAGCTCCGTGCCAACTATCCTACCCTCTTTGAGTCTTCTTCTTCTTCCTAGAATCTCGGGGCGAGATTCCTGTTTAGTGGGGGAGAGTTGTAGCATCCCATTTGTCTAACAATTGTAATGCTACTTGGTTTAGTAATATAATGGCTACTTCCTATATACAATTGTTGCATCATCATTATATCATGCTCATGTCATCATGCCACCTTGCATTTGAGCATCATCTAAAACCCTTTTTGGTTTGGTTCTTCTCTCATATGCATTGTAAATTGTATTTGCCTCTTGATATTGTATTTGGTTCTTGATATATTGTTTAAATGCCCAAGTTGAGTTGGGGGCATATCTTTTATTAAACTCCATCACCTTTCTCTGTCACCACCTTTCTTTGGCTTCATCTAATTCCACCATCCAACTAGATATGAGCATTGCAACTTATTTGGTTTTACTTCTAGCTCATATGTGTTGGTGTGGGTCCATTCTATGTCTACATGTTCCTTATATGAAGTATGTTGTTTTCACAATATCAATTATGGGGAGCCTCATGGCCACCTTTGAATGCCATGTGAGTAGAATCTTCCTTTCACCTTCCATATGGTTGTCTTGGCTATTTGAGCTTGTTTGAATATAATTGTGGCCAAATAAAATTTTAGTGGAATATATACACTAGCATGGCCTATTATATTCAATCATGATGAATCTACCATTCCCATATATTCATCAAGCTTGTATCTAGTGGGTTGGAATTTGTTCCAAATAATGGTGTGCATGCATGTAATAAGATCCCTTATGTACTATAGTTGTTTTTACAACTAATAGAAGTGGCTATCCACATTCGTGCATGCCCCATGCAACATCACCATCCCCTTCTTCCTTACCCATTCATGTGAGCTTGTTGAGGTTTTTCTTCATTTGTTTTTGTGCTTTTAATCACTTGAACACCTCCATGCTATCTAGTGGTTTCCCCCTCTCTCTAAATCCTCTATCTAAGATCCTAACCCTAATCACCTACACCTCTACCACCACCTATCACCTTTACCCTCTCATCTCACCCTCTCTCCTAAACCCTAAACCGAGCCATACTCCCCTCTCTCCAAACCCTAGCTCCCTTCCTCTCTCTATCATGCATGCCCCACATGGCAACCCCTCTCCCTGGCCCCACACCCCATCTACTCCCGCTCTCTACCCCAACCCTAAACAAAACCTAGCCCCCCTCCTACCCTAGCTCCATGCCACACCCCTCCCTCTCTCTTCTCTCTCTGCCACAGCAGCCCCACCCGAGCCTCCCCTTCTCCTCTCTCTCGTCCCACCTGCAGACTCTCCCCGTGCCTGCCTGACCTCCAGCTCGAGCACATGGGGGTAGAGGAGAAAAAGGTGGCCGAAGCCACCTTTATCATCACCACCTCCCCACGGCACCCCCTCTCCTCTCCCGTCCTTATCTACCCCCTCTCTCTCGCCTACTGCCTCCCCCAGATCTACCCAGGGCGCCTGCCGCTCCTCCCTTTCTTCTCCACCGCCACCAGCTACCCTCTCTTGCCGGCCACCGCCAGTATCTCGTCGCCTCGTCGATCCGGCCGTCAAGCGCGATGTGGAGGTGGTCGAGGAGAACAAGGGCACTCCCCTGCATCGGCCTGTACACGCTGTCGAGGAGGAGGAGGACCAGGAGCCCAGGCCGACGCCGCTCCGACGAAAACCCTAGCTCCTGGTGCGCCTGCAACGCCGTCGCCCTGCTGCACCCCGGCCCGATCCACCGCCTCTGTCGCACTCCCGGTGAGCTGCTGCACCTCTCTGACACCCTCCCGCTGTTGTTCGCTTCCTAGACGAGCGTATCCCGGCGACGAACGCCCTCTGTGCACGGCAGGTTCGTCGTCGTCTATTTGTCTGCGCATCGTGTAACCTTATCTCGCTGCGTAGCCGAACCCTGCAACAACCTCCCTTCCACCGTAGTGGCTGCCGCCTCCGCGCGTGCACGCCAGGTCCCAGGATCGAGCCCTGGGCGCCCCTGTTTTTCCTCTGTTGCGCGGCGCCGTCAGTTTCGTCAGAAACAGAGGAAGAGAAACAGTGCACGCGACGACACTTTGCGATTAACCCCCCACCTTTTTGACTCCTGCAACCCGCGCTCCTCGCTAGCCCCACCAGTCAGCCACGCCAGCGCGATTACAGAAAACCCCCTGGCCTCTTTTAACCTCAACCCGCGCTCCAGCTCGCCCCCACCTGTCAGCCACGACCGGTTCACCCACTGGCACCTGGGCCCTAGCCTGCGGGTCCCACATGTCATTCGCTGAGGCTGGCTTAGCTCTCAGTGAGGAACACCTGTTCTGCCACTGTGTCGCCCAGTCAGCCTGGCCCCACCTGTCTGTGACTGTGGCTAGGTCTGGACTGAGTGACAAAATGTTTTCTGTTATCTGTTTTAATTCAAACCTTTTCAAATTTATTTCAAATTCAAATTCAAATCAGTTTTCCAATAACTTTTGAAATATAAATCCAAATTACACAAATAATATATGTTTTGAAATCAGAAAAATGTGAGGAATTCAAATATGCTATTCAAAATATTAATTGCACACTTTAAATTTCGAGTTGTTTTAAATTACAATAAAATGCCCTTTTCCTTAATTAATTAATAACTTTTGTTTTATGACTCCAAATCTGACAAATGATATGTCTAAAATAATTAGCTCGACGAGAACTTTCTGTTTATGCATTCCTTGATCTGTTTTGAAGCATGCATCACATAAATATTGCAAAACCAGAACTGTTTATGAGGATAAAATGTGGCCAAAACTCAATAAAATGTTTACTTCTTGTTTTCTCATCTCACCCATGCCATGCTACTTTATTGCCATGCAAATTGTGCATCATTCATCATGGCATGATTGTTTGCTTGTCGCATTTTATTCTTATGCTTGTGCCCTTTATTTATGTTGGCCCTTGTTTGTTTGGTTCTTCTTTCGAATAGACGCTGAGCAGGGGATATATCAAGAAACCCAGGAGCACTACCCAGATCCTTCCCTCGCTTCAACTGAGCTGCCAGGCAAGCACTACCACATGCTTGCATACATATAGTACCTATTGCCCTATCTTATTCTTGCATCATTGAGTCGCGATTGCATTAAATTGAATCCCAAGTATTGCATAGCCTTTACTTTTAAACCCCACCGAAGCTTGTTCCTCCATCCCATGAGCCATTAATACAGGAGTTGTTTGAGCCATGCGAGTCGTAGAACAGCATGTGTAGGGTATGTGAGTGTCTGATGGATAACGAGGTACCTAAACAACTTAACCTGAGTAGTATGGGATAACTAATGAAAGTGGCACCGGTGAGCAATATCTGCTATTTGGTTTTTCATGCTCACTTGTATCTCGTAGGACCCCGAGTACTTGATTCCTGTTCCTTGAATATTCGCGCTATCCACATCCGGGAGGATTATGGGACCCCCCTGAGCCAGAGCTTGATTCATTCTTATTTCTTGGGGCCACAAACTAGTTTGAGGTTTTATTTACTATCCGGTACTTATGCCATGCTTTACTGTTTTATTTAAATTGTGCGAGGTACTGCACCTATACTGTTTAGGGAAGCGGAGTGTTTTCGCGGTATCGACAAGCCCAGTCACATTTTCGGGTTCCCAGTCGTTTACAGCCATTGACGCAAACCTTGAGTCCGTCTCGAAGTCGGCTAACTTCGTTGCGGGTAGCTTAATGGGGTGGCCCCCTGAAATATTTCTGAATCCTGTGATTGCTTTGTCGAGAATGCCTCGTTGGGTTTTGATTTGGTTTTTCCGAGGTTGATCGAGTTTGTGTTGCTATTTGTGCACCCCTGCAGGGTAATACTTTCTGAAAGCCGTGTCCACGGTTATGGACGACTTGGAGCACAGTTTCTCGATCATAGACAAGCATAACTAAAGTACCGCTTTTAAATTTGACTAAGTAACTGACTAGTAAATAGTGCAATACTCATGGAATGGATAATAGAACTGCCAACGGATGGGGGGTGTTCGTCCGCTTCCTCGTTGGTAAGCGAGGAGGAGGATGGATCTGTTAATATTACTGTTATAACTGTTGTTATTAATTCACGGACATCCGTCTATCTTTGGTTAGGCGGATGGTTAGCGAGTATCTATAGAATTGTTAGGGTTTATCTTTTGCTACAATTGCGTCACCCCAGGTTGTGTCCCCTTTAGAGGCATAAAGACTTGTTGAGTACCCCTAGGGTCTCACACGAGAAATTATTTGATTCAGATGAACAGGTACACTCACAAGATGGATACTGGGTGGAGGAGACGGACGATGTGGGCAACGATCATTCGGTGTAGAGATTTCGGGAACGGGGATCCGTGAGATCTGTGGGCGGGATGTGTTGGTTTATGGGGCATCTTATGCCGATTTTCTTCTTATCCGTACTCGGATCTTGTTTGCCCGCTTCCGCCTGATACTCTGATGTTTGATGTATGAGGAGCTATCCTAAACTATTATATCTATCTAGGATATTTGGATCTTGCCGTATGGCGTTGCAATATTTCTATTTCTTTTAGATGGAATGGCTCTGATGTACTGTTGTATGGTGGCTTGCATACATACTCATTTGTGTATGTAGTTGATCCCTTCGCCTGCCGATTACGCCGCCAGTTCTTGTCCCGATGTTTGGAAGTGGTTGGGACGGCCGAAAGGTCTACCTGTGAGTGGCATTTGGGCCCCACCGTACTATTTCAACCATTTCCGCTCATCCAGGCTTGTAACTAGGAGCGTAATTCACCGAGGTAGTTACAGCACTTTCGGGTGCGTGGCGCATCTAAAGACGGTGACCGGGCATACTAGCAAGTTGGCGGATCGAAGTACTCCAATGGTCATGATCGGCTATGAAGCCGGTTCGAAGGCGTATCGCGCGTACAATCCAGTGAAAAAACAGTTGGTGGTGACACGAGACGTCGTCTTCAAGGAGGAGAAATCATGGAATTGGGGCTCCGCGGAACCGGTACAATCAATTTCTGATGAAATATTTACTGTAGTCCACAGTGATTCGCATGCAGGTGATCAAGAAACAATGTCCCGTGGCGTTACGGATTTAGGCGCTGGTTCAGAAGATGGAAGTCCGGAAGCGAGCCCTGGCACAAGTGGCCCGGCATGAGTAGCAGCTCACGCGCTGCACCTAGAGGCTCGACGTCGCCATCCAGTCCACGCGCGGACGAGAGCCCTGGCACAAGTGGCCCATCAGCTGCACACTCCCGTCCAGGAGGGACTAGTGGCAGTCCAGAAGTGGCCGCGGGCGACGATGTCACGTCGCCAACATGCAGTACACCGACAGAAATTGCAGGAAATTCAGTAAACGCTGAAACAAGTACTATGTCAGCTTCCGCGTCTCCTCCAAGTGCACAGGAAGAAAGGAGACGGCCACGTACTCTAGAAAAATTCCAAAGTGTACTGGAATTGTATCCGCCGGAGAACCTTCGTACAACGGCGTGCGCGAGGGAGAGGACAAGGTCGGTGTTTACTCACCGAGGAGCCGACAAAATTCGAGGACGCTAATACGGAGGAGTGTTGGCGTCGTGCTATGGATGAGGAGTTGGGATCGATCAAAGACAACAATACATGGGAGCTTGTCGACCTACCCAACAATCACAAGGCCATAGGGCTCAAGTGGGTGTACAAGATCGAGAAGGATGCCGAAGGGAAGTTGGTGAAACACAAAGCTCGGCTAGTTGCCAAGGGGTATGTGCAAGAGCAAGGTGTGGATTTCGAAGAAGTGTTTGCTCCCGTTGCAAGGATGGAATCGGTAAGATTACTTATCGCTCTCGTGGCTCAAGAATCTTGGAAATTGCATCACATGGATGTGAAATCCGCGTTTTTGAATGGGGAGTTAGAAGAAGATGTTTATGTGAAGCAACGACCGGGATACATCAAAGAGGGAGAAGAACACAAGGTTTTGAAGCTACATAAGGCGTTGTACGGGCTACGGCAAGCCCCTCGGGCGTGGAACATCAAGCTTGATCGTACATTGATCTCTCTCGGATTCGAGAAGAGCCCACTAGAGCATGCGATGTATAAGCGAGGTAAAGGAAGGGATCATATACTAGTTGGCATCTATGTTGATGATCTATTGATAACTGGAGCGGATGAGAAGGAGATTGCAAAGTTCAAGCTACAGATGAAGGAGTTATTCAAGATGAGTGATCTAGGCTTGTTGAGATACTACCTTGGGATCGAGGTGCATAAAAAACTGGGTGAGATCACACTATGCCAGGAGGCATATGCAAAGAAGATACTCGAGAAGTGTGGCATGGAAGAATGCAATCCAACTCATGTTCCGATGGAACCTCGTCTTAAACTGAGCAAAAGGAGTGAAGCAACTGCGGTTGATGCAACGGAGTATAGGAGTGTGGTCGGAAGTTTGAGGTATCTCATTAACACAAGACCAAACTTGGCCTATTCCGTTGGGTATGCGAGTCGCTTCATGGAAGCACCCACAATGGAGCATTGGACAGCCGTGAAGCATATACTCAGGCATATCAAAGGTACTATAAACTTTGGTATTGTCTACTCGAAAGAGAAGGAGGAGGTGAAGCTACTTGGCTACAGTAATAGCGACATGGCAGGAGATATTGACGACCGTAAGAATACCTCGGGCGTGGAATATTTCTTGGGAAGAAGCATAGTAAGTTGGCTATCACAAAAGCAAAAAGTGGTGGCACAGTCATCTTATGAAGCTGAGTATATTGTGGCTGCAACTGCGGCGTGTCAAGGTGTGTTGCTAAGAAGTCTACTCGGTGATCTCACCAATCGGGAGGCAGAACGAGTGGTGCTATATATTGACAACAAGTCTGCAATTTCATTGTGCAAGAATCCGGTGCATCATGATAGGAGTAAGCACATTGATACGAAGTATCACTACATACAGCAGTGTGTAGAGGAGAGCAAGGTTGAAGTCAACTATGTTTGCACCGACGATCAGCTTGCGGATATCCTAACTAATTTTTTAGGACGAGTGAAGTTCGCGGAGATGCGAGGAAGGATCGGCGTTCAAGCTGTGAAGACGGGCACATCGTGCTTAGGAGGGTGATTGTTAGAGTCGGTAATCACTAGGACACCGGTACGGTGTCGTGTGCGTGTGTGTCTCGTTTGTGTGCGTTCCGTGTAGCTAGCCGACTAGGACTAGTAGTCCAACACCGATTCGTATTGACGTTGCGTCGTCTTGGCGGGTATATATACTCCCATGTACTAGTCTTGTAAGACAACCGTGAAATTCAATAGTAGTGAAGCAGGACCAACAAGGCCCTGTGGCCATCATATCTGTTTTGCGTGTGTATATGCTATGTGCTATGAGCTAGCTTAAATTGATCACAATCGATTAGTTGCTTGCTGTTTGGTTGCACGCGTGTACGTCTCGGCGAAAATAAAAGCTGATGTACATACGCGACGTCATGCCGAAACTCTTTATCGTCAACCCCGGACTGCACTCGACGCGATTGGGGCTGGGCCAACTGGCGCTGCTCGGCAGGCAGCTCCCGGCGACCGCGGCCACCACCGCCGACGCCTTCATCCGCGTCTTGGTTGCGCTCGCTTCGGTGTGCGTGCTCCAGGAGCACCTCCTGAAGGGGAGGATCCTTGCTGATTCCGGACATGCATGGACAGGGCGGCAGCAGGATGGGGATGGATGGGAGTTGCTCACACCTCCTGAAGCAAGCCTGCACCCTTGCAAACAACATCGTAACGCACATGGACGTCGCTGCTGCAGCCCTGGCCAAGTTCTCTGGCCTCTAGAATGCAGTTGTCATTTACTGAGCACCTTCATGTCCTTGATTGAACAGTATTAGCGTGTTCTTCAGTCGATCGTCTTCGCTTAATCGCTTGTAATAAAAGCCTCTGCATGCCGCTCTTCGTTTTCTTCGTTTCAAGAATATGCATGTACGGGGCTTTTAGGCCTTTCACAATGGGTGTCGCTTAGCGCGTCATCCTAGGCAAAATGCTGATGTGGCATGTCAATTAAGGAGGAGAGAGAGAGTTCTTGTATCTTAGCTAAGCTACACCCTTTGCACGTAATCATAGGCAAATAATATTTATAGTCCAATCAAATGCATGCATAAGAGCAAAATCATTAAATTAAGATACAACCCCTAAGATACAATGCATTGGAGGTGGTGTCTCTTAGATAATAATTATGCATATGACTACGTGCTAAGATACACCTCACTGTGAAAGGCCTTACTCTTCTCTTTTGCCACTACTCTCTCTGTTCAAGATTTTAAGTCAGGAGAGCAAACTTGGCAATACCAAGACGTGGCTGCAAAATCGGAGCTAACCTTAAAAATGTTCAGATTTTATTAACTACACCTAATATCTCTCCACATTGGCCAGTGCTGTTTCCCAGGATCGCTCAGCATTTAACTCAGCAGTTAATCTAGACAGTTAGCAAGGATGGAGGGAGAGGACGGGGTGGAGAGTAAGAGCAAATCCAATAATGCAGCCGGCTTGCTGGATATAAGGATATCTATAGTCAGCTTATAGTCAAGTAGTACAATAGTTAATTCTAGAAAGTACTATTGTATAAGTGAATGACCCACTCACATACTCACAAGTGTCTAGGAGCACACTCAAGAGCTGACTATTGCATAAGAGCCCACCTCTCTTCTCTCACCTCTTCTCTCTCATTCAACTAAGCAAAACAATACTGTACTGAACATCATGCTTCCTCCGATTTATGTTGACCAAATTAATAGCCAAAGTTTTTATTGAAGCACTGCCACTAACTTCTGCTAAACTGGATCAAACATGCGATAAGCCTTCGATCCTTGCTCATATCCGCTATACACTAGAATTGAACTTCGATCTGAGAGTGTGGTGATTCTAGGTCCTACTTTCTTCACATGGGTTACACATCCGACATTTGGCTTTTGGCCATTCCAGGCCAAATATGGAGTCATGCTTTTCAGTCATTGTAGGTGACCGGTTTAGCAGATACACCCCAGCATTGACGGCCTCTCCCTAAAATTTTGCTGCACTCCCTTGCTCTTCAGCAAGCTCCTTGCTGCACTCATAGTTTGGTTTCTTCTCTCAACAATTCCATGTCTGCTATCAGAGATCCTTTAGTCTCAGATCATGTTCCAGTTCAGCTGCTAACTTGAACTTGCAGAAGACTGCGAAAGCTTCATCTTTGGTAGGTAACCACATAAACCTTGAGTGATCATCAACCACTCAAAAAGTATTTATTTCCATTGTGCGTAGCCGGAGTAATTGGGCCACACAAATCAGTATGGACAAGTTGAAGCGGTTTTATTACCTGGAACACTGCCTCATATGAAAACGAGCGCCTTCCTCTGCTGCCAATAATCATGCAACCCTCACAAACTTTATCAACGTGCTCAATAAAAGGCATCCCTTCCACCATGTCTGCCAGCCCCAAACTCTTCAGGGCTCGGAAATTAACGTGACTGAATTGCTATTGCCATAGCCACGCTTCTGAATTTCCCATCGACAGCGGACATACTGGTTCAGTTGGACAAATGTTTAGAATGTACATTTGATTTCTGGTCCGCTTCACACGAGCCAACATGTTTCTTTGACGATCCTATACTTTCATCACCCCTTTCTCAGCTGCATACTTATATCTGTTTTCATCCAGCTGACCCATGCCGATAATACTGTTCTTCAGGCGTGGGATAAAGTACACGTGAGAGAGTACACAATGTTCTCTAGTGTGACATTGCTTCAACACTGATCCGCGTCCACAGATCTCAACTGCAGAACCATCTCCAAACCGCACCTTTCCTTTGACTGTATCGTCCAATGCAACAAACTTTTCAGAGCACCCCGTCATGTGGTTGCTCGTCCCGTGTCCAAGTACCATGAGGTTTCTTTATCTCCAGTGAGTTTGGGCACGACTTTCTCTTCGTTTCGGAACACCTGCCCCTCCGGTACCGCAACAGACAACAAAATTTCACTACTAGCTTCCAGCATCATCAGCAGAGCGGGATCATCCTCTTCCTTCTCAGCGAGATTTGCTTTCTCTCGCTTTGGCTGAGGCCAATCAGGTTGAAAATGATCACTCTCATTATAGTTGTAGCTCCTCACTTTATTGATATCAAATTTGCCATTTCTCTTCTGACTGCCACGGTCCTTGACATACTGGCCATGGTCACCGTGGTCACGACCCTTCTTCCCGGTGGAGCCACCCAAGCTGCTTGCACCATCGCTGCTCTTCTTCCCTTTCATCAGCTGCTCCAGTGCCCTTGTGACGAGCAAATGCTCATCCTTGCCACCACCACTGCAGCGGTGACCGCGCTGATTCTCCTCATGGGAGACGAGCATGGTCGACAGGTCTCCCCACTGCTCAATCATGTTTACCACATCGGCAAAATGACCAGGGATTACACTAAACAGCGTGCTCTATCACTGCCTCATCGGAGATCTTCTCACCAAGCAAGCAGATCACTGCAACCAAGGTAGTCAGCCTCTGCAAAAAAAAGTGATTGTCTCATCTTCATCCATCTTCATGAGATCGAGCTGCCTCTTGAGCTGCTTGATGCGGGCCTTTTTCACGCGATCCACACCAACGCGCAGGCGCCGGTTCGGTTCCTAGGTCTCCGCCGCGGTGTCGTACTCCGCGAGCATCATCACCATGGAATTTGGGATGGACAATGACAAGGCCGCAAACGTGTCCTCATCCTTCGTTGCTTTGTAATCACCCTTTCCCTCGATCGCACTCCAGCAACAGAGAGAGCGGGGGATGATCTTCATCTTCACGGTCCACATGCCGTAGTTTTTGTCGGTGAGATGCGGGTAGTGGATCGGGACGTCACCTCCTCTTGATGACGTGTGCACCACGACGGCGCCCTCCTCGAAACAGGCTTTCGCCCCGCTTTATAAATAAAGCAACATCCAGGAACAAAGTGCAGCAAACAACCACCACGGCCTAGGCCAACGAAAAGGAAAAAAAAAAGGGGGGGGAGTCCACACAGCCGCTGGGGCAACAGCACAAGCACGCCCAAACAAAAACAAAAACAAAAAGCGCAAGGAGGATGCGGGACGACTCAGGACGCCGAGCCCGGGGGAGCCGGTGCAGCTAGGGGGATCGCTGCCGTCCTCAGGGCACGCATCGAGCTGTCGAACGCTGCCCGATCACGCTGCCTCACCAGGGGAGACCACTGCTGGAGAAAGGCAAGAAAGGAAAACACAGGGTCAGACACACGGGAAGGATACACCTTCTCAAACACCATCTTATTCCGCACGTTCCACAAGGACCACGAGATAGCCGCAAACACGAGTCAGAAGAGACGGCGACCTCCTCCGGCCCTGTTAGCCTGGGACTGCAGGAACTCCCCAAGTTCCTGCACTTCCCAGGCCGGCCCTAGCGCCTCACTGACGAAACCCCAGAGAGCCTGGGCCGCCGAACAGGAGAACATAATATGGGCACAGGTCTCCGGCGTCCCACATAGGGGACACAAGCCATTGCCCGGGCCGTTACGCTTGGCTACCTCCACCCCCGAGGGTAGCCGGTCCCGCAGCAGCTGCCACACGAAGAGGCGGATACTAAGCGGCAGGGGGGCCTTCCACAGAGGAGCCGACCACCCTAACTCAGGGCCCTGGAAGAGGGCGCGATAAGCCGAGTTCACCGTGAACTCGCCCGAGGGGTGAAGATGCCACGCTGCCGAGTCAGGGGCCTCAGATAAGGCCCCAGGGAGGGAGCGAAGCAGCCGCTGGCGGTCCGCTTCCTCCGCCGCACTAAGATGCCGCCGGAACAAGACGTTCCAGTGGCCCTCCCGGAAGGCCTCCTGCACAAGAATCTCTGGGGAGGCGGAGATAGCAAAAAGGCTGGGGTACAGGACTCCCAACGGGATCGGGAGCAGCCAGGGATCAAGCCAAAGTCTAATCCCCTGACCGCAACCAACCTCAAAGGAGAGGCCGAGCCCGATGAAATGCTTAATCTCCTGGAGGGCTCTCCAGAACTGAGAGCCCTCCCGCCGCTCGCAAGCTAACAGGGGCCGGCCCCGGAGATACTTGGCTTTGATAAGCTGAAGCCAGAGCCCGCCGTCGTCCCTAAGAATGCGCCAAACCCACTTTAACATCAGCGCCACATTAAAGCGGCGAGAGTCCAGGATACCTATGCCCCCTAAGCTCTTGGGGGCGCAGACGTCCGCCCATTTGACCATGTGGTATTTCTGATGGCCATCCCTAGCCGACCAAAAGAACCTAGACAACTCCTTATCGAAGTCGGCATGTGTCCCTTCGGGTAGCAGGTACAGCCCCATCTGGTACATGGGCAGACTCGAGAGACACGAGTTAATCAGCACCGACTTGCTCCCCTTAGACGTAAGGCGCGCTCTCCAGGGTTCCGCCCTCGAGCGCACCCTAGCAACCAAAGGGGTCAGGTCCCTGATCAACACACGCGTCTACCTGATGGGCATTCCCAGATACGTAATCGGGAAGTCCGCGAGCCTACAGTTCAGCCCATCCGCGATCCGCTGGCGCTCCTCCTCGGGGTACCCAAGAACCATCACCTCACTCTTGTCAAAGTTGATCGTCAGGCCTGACATGGACTCGAAGCAGAGAAGCAGGAACTTTAGGTGAATGATGTCCCGGTCCGAACCCTGCACCATGATCATGGTGTCATCCGCATATTGGAGGTGGGAGATCCCTCCCCCAGGGATCAAGTGCCCCACCACCCCGGAGATGTGCCCCGAGCGTTGGGCTCTATCCAAAATTTCCGCCAGGACGTCCACCGCGGCGTTAAACAATATAGGGGAAATCGGGTCCCCTTGCCTAACCCCGCAGGACGGGCTAAAGTACGGACCGATCTCCCCGTTGATGTTGATCGCCGTCGTGCCAGTCCTCACGAACTGCATGATCCAGCAGATCATGCGGTCATCGACGCCCCTCCTCTCCAGGACGAGTCTCAGGAAGGCCCAGTCTAAGCGATCATAGGCCTTCTGAAAGTCCAACTTCAGGAACACCCCTTTCTGACGACGCACCTTAACTTCATGGATAATTTCCTGAAGTGCCAGGACGTCGTCATGAATGAGGCGTCCCTTGAGGAAAGCGAACTGGAGAGGATGGGTGAGGCGCTCCATCACCGGAGCGAGACGGATAGCACAGACCTTGGCGAACAGGCGTTGAATGACGTTAATCACCGTGATCGGACGGAACTGGCGGATATCCGTGGCCCCCACAACCTTGGGGATCAGGGTAATCACGCCGAGGTTCAAACGTGACATCACCAGGGTACCAGTGAAAAACTCCTGGAAGAGCTGCAGGATTAGCGGCTGTAACTGAGCCCAAAACGCCTGGAAGAAGCACACCGGGAGACCATCAGGGCCCGGTGCCGACCTAGACTTCATGGACTTCAGAGCAGCCTCCACCTCCCCCCCTAGGAAGGGGAGAGTGAGCCCAGCATTCTCCTCGGGGGAGACAAGCGCCTCACCGGCCCAGCAGCGTGTTCTTTGCCTCTTGCTCAGCAGCGTGTTCTTTCCACCACTATTGGCATCGTTCTTGAAACGAGAAGTTTCGCCCATCTTCAATCACCGCTGCTCTTTGCCTCCAACACCACCGCCGCCACAAATCGCCACCAAAAACCAAGCGCTCTGATACCAAATGACACAGTAAACCTAGATCATACACACGTGATGTAGTGGATTCAGTATTTGAATCTCTAAAGAACACACAGAGGGAGTGAACTAAGAGAGACAGGGAGATTTGCAACACGTAATTGCCTGCATCTTTTTTTACTTCCTTTTATTCCATCACAACAACCGAGAGCTAGTCATCACCCACGATCCGTTTTACCCATACCATCCCACGGACTGCGACCTTGGCCAACATGTACACGATTGAAACTAGATAAACTAGGAAACGGTAAACGCCCCAACGTAAACAAAGCATGCTTCTGGCATTTTTCCTAAAACAGAGGAAACAGGAAACCTGTACGGGCTCAGTACACCCACAGCTGAACTATGAAAAGCAATAGCAGACTAAGGTGCAACAAGGTTAATTTCTGCAGTTATCACACCCAGTAGCATACTACTTGAGCATCTTCACAACGGGATGCGGTTTAGCTATCTTCCAATCTGTTTGTAGAGTACTCTTGATTTTATTTATCCCATGTACTGCCGTTTTGCTAATATCTCTTCCCCTGAAATTCCTTAGAGAATAATCCATTTAAAATATTGATTGCCTAATTCTACGATGACATGGATTCAGTGGCCTCTGTAAATACTCCTCAATAGTGGGAGGAACTGATATTAAAGGAAACCACGGAGAAAAATTGAACAACAGCTGTTGTTTCTAAATAACTGAACTAAGTGAACTATTTCACTGGGATATGTGTGATCGTCAAGTATCATTGGTTGCGTGCTAATGGTCGTATTTGGATAACATTGTAGTATGTGTGGTACTTATGATTAAGATTGTTTACATGGGCAACCATTTTACTTCAACTAAAATATACACTGTAAGCTAGAGAAGCTTGAGCTGGTATTCTCTCTTGCAGTTGTATGTCCATAGGCTATACGCATTTTCAGTGGTGAACTGTTGAATAATTGAGGTTTGGCATCCTCTGAACTGTTCTATGTCCATAGGCTACGCATTCTGTACTTTATTTTGAAGGACACTCTGCCTGTTCTAGTGTGGTAGTAATACGATTTTACGCTACTTTTTTTGTTGCCATTCTAGGATGTCAGCATGACGGTTTATGGCCTTTTCAGAACACAAAAATTTGACATTGTCTTGGATAGGCTTGAACCTAGCTTGATCTTACAGATAAATGTCCAAATCTGATGATATAAAAAAAAGGAAAGTCAAAACCTGATGAGAGCCCGAGAACTCCTCTTTTACCTAATACCAAACATTTAACATTTTGTCACCTTTTGGGTACATACCAGAGACAATATGTATGTCATCCATGAAAGCCGTACTAACATATTCAAACTGAACAAATCCCCGAACGTAGCGGTACTTGCGCTCATTGCTCAGTCTGTTGCTTTCTTCTCACGTATTCTCTCTTGCAGTAGTTTGTCCATATGCTACTCATTTTCAAACCTAATACCAAATAAACAATAGGTGAAGAACCACGAAAGTCCAAACCTGATGAGAGCCCGAGAACTCCTCTTTTACCTAATACCAAACATATAACATTTTGTCTACTTTTGGGTACATTACTAGGCCTGATGATGGAGAAAAACCCAAATAAACAATAGGTGAAGAACAGGTCTACCGGAGACAAATAAACTTCATATGTATGTCATCCATGAAAGCGCGTACTAACATATTAAAACTGACCAAAACCCTGCTCGTAGCGGTACTTGCGCTAGTTGCTCAGTCCGTTGCTTTCTTATCACGTATCTACATCATCCACAAAGCTATAGTAACATATTAAAAGTGCAAACAGAAGTCCACACTAACGCGCTTTGATGCTACTTGTTCAGTCCATTTCTTATTTCTCTTGCATTTGAAGTAGTCCATCTCCCTCAAAAGATAATGAAGATTGAGTCAATCTTGTTGTGACATGAGGGGTTATAAGCTGGACTGCTTTCAAATCCTCTGTTGAGTTGCTAGCTAACCTCATTTTTAGTTCTTCAAATTGAAAAGCAGCACATCTCTGAGAATATGTCGCCAAGCAGCAAGCGTTCGTTTAAGGCACTGCTGCTACTGCTACTGCTGCAACTCGTCTTCGTGCTTGCCAACAGCGACAAGCCGAAAGATTCGCCTGACAAACCATGTAAGCAATGGCTCAAGTCAGCAAAATTTCAAGTGCATATGATTTTAATGTTGATGTTTCCTATCTTTCTTAATTTATTACATGATACAATGGATAGTTAGGATTAAGAGTTGCGATTCCTAGCATGGATGAACGTTTAATCTTTTGAACATTTGAGATGCTTGTTTAGGGAAATTCGAGACGATATTGTCTATCAAACTATGTATTTGTTTGTAGTGTTTGTTTATCGCTGTATGATGCCTGGTATTTAAGAAATGTGAAATCCCAGCTTAAATATTTAGTAAAATTAAGACCTATTTCACAGTACACGTGGATGTGCTCAACGTACCTAAAAAACTTTTTAGAAAAAAATTCATCCATAAGATATTAAAACACAATTTTGTGGATCCATATAACATATAATAGATATTCCCACTCCGTCCGGAAATAAGTAACTTGGCTTTATCTAGATTTGTATGCATCTATACACCAAAAGATTTCTATATACATGCGAATCTAGACAATACAAGTCATTTATTTTCGGACCGAGGGATTATTTTAGATCCATTTGTTTGTCTTTTTTATGTAGGCTGCAAATGTAAACATGCATCTAGAGTTTCAATAAGTATGTCTCTCACATCTATATGTATGTGTAATTTCCTTAAAATTTATTTTGAACCTTTAGAATACGTCTTTTTATTAAAAAGGAGGGGCGCCATGATCTGTTTTTACATTTTCTGCACATAACCGTATTCACTAAAATTACTTAAATTGAAACAAGCATTTGTGGTATAAATTTTCTCTTAAATTCTCTTATTCAATAAAAATGAAAAACTTCTTGATTACTTGTACTAATTGTTCTTACTATCAAAACACTTTTAAAATGACATTATTTTCTAATTTTTTGAAATATGTAAAAATCGAAGATAATCCTTCTGGCTTTCTAGATGAGGAAACTCACTTAGTTTTCTTGAAACATATGAAAACTTTATTATCTTGAACACTAAATCAATTTGGGTTTTAATATGGTGGGTGACTTTAGATGAATGAGACTAAAAACAGTTTGCCACACTCTCAGATATTGTTATATTTTAGATAATAGTTTACCAACATAGATATAATATCACTATCTTACTCTGTTCTTTTGGATCTTTGTGCAGGTAACTTTCTTACTCGACGAAATTGTTAATATAAGAAACCATGAAGTGGAGTTTAAAAACCGAGGCATGCCTTATCCTTTAGTTAATAGTACTATTAATTTATATCATTTCTTTGGTTAATGAAGAAAGGAAACGAAGATCGAAAAATGTGTACTGTTATGAAATAGCCGGTTGTCCGGTTTGTGTCCATAAGCTGAAATTAAGGTGCAGTTGCACGAAACTATTGTAAACTTACTTGAGCAAACTATTTGTAATCAAAGTAAATAATGGCATATGAAAATTTCAGTCTATTCTGCTATCCATATCACCCGAATTCTTTCCGGCTAAAGAGAGAGCCCCCCTCTCTCGGGAGATGGTCCCGCTGCCCGGATTCGTTCCGGCCGAGGGCTGCCCCCTCTTCCCCTAGCTCTCCTTTCCTTAGTATATGTTTCATGATGTAATGTATTTCATATTATAATATTATTATATTTTTCTACAAACTTAGTCAAACTTTACATAGTTTGTATTTTCAAAAAAAAAAGCCTTAAGCCTTGAGATAGAGGGAGCACACGGTAGCTAGCGAGGAATTTCTCCATGAGTCTAAAGCTCCTATATATGGAATCAGAAAGTTGTGATTTGAAGCAGAGAAGTGCACCGCTATCAGTATATATATAGGAATGCATACACTTGAGAAGATTTAGGAAATGGACCATGATAAAAAACAAGTAGCTTTGGAGGTAGACGAAATATTTTGCTTCTGCTATGCATGTATGAACGCTTGACCCTTGGGAGTGAATTGGCATCTGGACATGTATATATTATTATAGTCTGTGGGAACCATATGCACTTAGATACAATAAACTTCAGAACGGGTACGTGATGTGCATGGTTAAACAACTGCATTTAAAAGTTTGCTGTTAACACGTAATCCTTGGCATTCCCGGTTTCTGTCGGTTTCCTCCAGTTTGCACAGATTTAACTAGGTTGGTTTGGTGTAGACTGTTAAAACGATGATCGACGTAAAGCTCCCTTTCATGCATACCTGCAACTACGGCCAGTGTGCGGGCTCAAAGACGACCACTACGCGAGGCGCTCTTGGTGGAGCCTACTAACGAGTTCAGTGACGACGCGGCAGAGGACGTTGCTGCTGGAGAGCTGCTTCGTTGTCGTCATGAACATGATTGTGTTAGCAAGACGGGCGTCAGTGTCCTGGGCAACAGAGCGGCGTGGGCGGCGTCCATCAACAGGGAGTACTTCATACTGCACAACACATGGCTTTGGCGCAGCAGGCCGAGAAGATCAAGCCTGACATGCTCATGCTCGAGAACCAAATCCTCTTCACCGCTGTCCAGCTGCTCATCGCTGCTTGTGGCAGGCAGAAGCTCTGCTATTCTGTCGAGCAGGTCGTGCTCAGCTGCTACTAAGACGTTGCTCGAAGCGGGCGTGTTTCCCCTGGCCATGGCTCTCCACGCCACTCAAGCTCCTTAAGATCGAGAAGAAGTTGGATCGGTTGTTCCCCTATTGCATGGAGCTGTCAGGCAGGCTGGCGCACATGGGGCGTCGGGTGAGTCATTCTGGAGTCGGCCGGCGAGCCCCCTGGCGTGATGAGCACCCCATGCTTCCACGTCCATGAGTGGAGGGCGCACTTCTAGTGAGCGCATGGCGCCGTGCATTACGTCGGACTTTTTTTTTAAATAGGCGTATTTATTAACCAAACTATTTAATGTTTATATCCGGCCTCTGCATAACCAAGATGCACACAACCACATGAACGACAGAAACTAAGGAAAAAATTAGACACGTATTACAAAAAGACACTATAGAAATAAATGTCTAAAATCTAAGGTAGATAATCCTCAGATCACGCGGCCATCCATGTCGGGAGAAAATATCCCTCGCCGTGTTCTCCAATCACGTACATCCCTCCAAAAATAAGTCGCGAAACTCCATGCGTTGGAGAATATTCCATGATCGGAGGATAGCCGTGGCATGATAAATAGACACAATGTTATTAAAAATCTTGTCATTTTTACAAAGCCATAACGACCATATAATGGCAAGCACTCCTACCCTAAACAAAGTTCTATACTTATTAACAATTCCATGCAACCAATTACCAAAAACATTGGTTACAGAACATGGAGGAGATAAACTAGAAGCTATTTGGATGAATGACCATATAGAGCGAGCAAATTTGCAATGAAAGAATAAATGGCGAATTGTCTCATCTTGATGACAAAAAACACATTGTGTACTTCCATGCCAATTCCTCTTTGCAAGATTATCTTTTGTAAGAATTACCCCTTTCCGTAGATGCCATGCAAATATCTTCGTCTTAAGGGATATTTTTATTTTCCAAATTTTATTATTATCATCGACCGGGATATCAGGTTGGACCAAAGATTTATATAATGAGCCAACAGGAAATTTACCACTTTCTAGTAATTTCCATTTGAACACGTCAACACCGCCCGACAATTGTATCATGGATAATCGTATCAGTAGATTATTCCAAGATAACAGTCTCGACCCAATGAGACTTCTTTTAAAAGACACATTAGGAGGATAGACTTCCATCACTTTGGAAATTGTATCCCCTTTGTGTCTAACAATCAAATATAAAGCCGAATATTGTTCGCGAAGAGTAGTTTGGCCAAGCCACTTATCTTCCCAAAACCTAATCTGTGATCCATCCTTAATCTCGAAAGCACCAAAATGAAAAAAAATGTTTCTTGGTGGCCATAAGACCCGCCCAAAAATGTGAATCCCCGGGTTTCCAAACCACTTGAGACTTATCTTTGGACCCCACATATTTCCTCCATAACATTGTTTGCTAAACACCATATTCTGTAAGTAGTTTAAAAAGCCATTTTCCTAGAAGCAAAGTGTTTTTGACTTCCAAATCATGTATGTCCAGTCCACCAAACTCCTTCAGGAGGCAAACCACATTCCATCTGGACAGTCGATATTTCTTTTTCTCACTATCCCCTTGCCAAAAGAATCTTGAACGGAAATAATCCACTTTGTTCAAGACCCCTTTTGGTAATTGGAAAAACGAGATCATATTACAGTACCATATTAGTAAGTAATGAATTTATGAGTACTAGTCTTTCAACAAGGATAACAATTTACCTTTCCAACTATTAAGACATTTTTGTAGCCTTTCCTCAACAAGTTTCCATTCAGCAATTGTGAGACGCCGATAATGAATCGGTATTCCTAAATAGTTGATTGAAAACTGACCCTGACCACAGCCGAAAAGTTCAGCATATAGGTGGGTCTCGTTTTGTGCCTCGCCAAAACAATACAAATCACTCTTATGGTAGTTTATTTTAAGCCGGGATAGCTGCTCGGATGCTGATAATATTAATTTCAGATTCTTAGCCTTCTCCAGATCATGTTCCATAAAAAGGATTGTGTCATCAGCTATTGAAGGATAGAAAGTCCACTATCAATAAGATGTGAAACTAATCCTTCAATTTGATCATCATCTTTTGCTATCTCAATAAGTATAGCCAACATATCAGCCACTATATTAAATAGTAAAGGCGATAATGGATTCCCTTGTCTCAGTCCTTTCTCGGTCTGGAAGTATTTGCCAGTATCTTCATTTATTTTAATGGCAACACTACCTCTAGACACAAACGACTGAATAAGAGAGTGCCACTCCTCAGAAAAAACTTTCATGCGGAGTGTTTGCTGTAAGAAAGACCAATTAACTTTGTCATATGCCTTCTCAAAGTCAATCTTGAACAATACACCATTTAATTTTTTTGAGTGTAGTTCATGGATTGTTTCATCCAGAATTATAACACCATCAAGGATATTTTTCCTTGCATGAACGCAGTTTGAGACGAACTAACAATATTGTCGGCAACTGAGTTTAGTCTAATCGTGGCAACTTTAGTAAAAATATTAACGCTAACGTTAAGCAAGAAGATTGGACGATACTGTTGTATACGTTCTACATTGTTAACCTTAGGCAGTAAAATTATATTGCCAAAGTTAAGTCTAAAGAGATCCAATTGACCGACTTGTAAAAACCCAAACAAATTCATCAGGTCCTCCTTGATAAAGTCCCAGAATTTTTGGTAAAATTCCGCTGGAAAGTCGTCAGGTCCTGGTGCTTTGTTATGTTCCATTTGAAAAACTGTTTTCTTGACCTCTTCCTCGATATATGAGGCAGTTAGAAAGCTATTTTCTTCATCAGTAACCTGGGGGATATCGGTCGTTTGGGACTCATCCAGAGAGAAAGAATTTTCTACTGGGCCCCAAACAAGGATTTATAATAAGTAGTGATATATGACTTCAGATGCTCCTGTCCCTCAATCATACCTTTATCCTGAATCAGAGAGTGAATAAGTTTCTTCTTATGCTTGCCATTGACAACAGCATGGAAGTATCTAGTATTCGCATATCCTTCCAGAATGAATTTTGCCTTAGAGCGTTGGTACCATTTGAGTTCCTCCTCGCGCAGAAGTCGGGCTATCTGTGGCATCCCGCAAAACCACTACTAGAAAATCGCGTTGAATTAGTGCATTGCATCGTCATCATCATGCATGGGTTGCATTAAACTATTTCGCAAAGCCGTTTTGTTTTCTAAAACGCCCCACCTCTATTCAAATATCAAATCCCGGCCTCCGGATTATTTTTGTTTGAACGCTATCGGTTTGCAAACGGTGTTATTAAAACAAATAAAAATTATAATTATTTTAGCGGGGGCAGTCGAACGGGCCGTCCCGACCCGAACGACCACCCCCAGTTTAAAAATCGGTCCACCATTCACCTGCCCTTCTAAATCCTAAGTTCACCAACTAGTCTACCCACACCCCCTGGCCACCTCACTCCCACCATTCAAAGCCCGCCACGTCACCCTGCCTCTCCCCTCTACCTATCCCACACCGCCACGTGGTCTTCCCTCTCTCTTCCTCTCTTCCTTCCCTCTCTCTCCCTCTCAGGCACACACCACACACACGCAGAGCACGCGCGCACCCACCTCCCGCCTGCGCCCTGGCCCACGCGCGGTCCCACCCGCGTGGCCCTGTCCCCCTGGCCCTGGCCCCACCGACGCGACACGCCCACCCTGCACGCCCTGTTCATCTTCTCCCCAGCCCCGCGTCTTCCTCCCCCTCCTCCCTCTGGCAGCCCCGCGGCCCCGCGAGCGCGCAGCACCCTCGCCCCGAGCGCCGCCCCGCCCTCACCTTCCTTCCCCTCTCCGGCTCTCCCCTCCTGGCGCCGCTCAGGCCGCCGCTCGCAGGAGCTCCGCCGGCCGCGGCCCCCTCACCGCCTCCCCCCTCACGTCCTCGAACCCCGCCCGCAACTCCCCCGACCCCCGCAGCTCCTCCACCTCGCCTGGCCGCCTCCTTGCGCCACCGCACGCAGCCGGCCATCCCCTGCGTCGCCCGGTCGCTCCCTCCCGCGCGCCGAGCCGCTCTGCCCCGACCCCGGCGTCGCGCGGCCTGCCCCGACCGCGCCCTGCCTCGCCCGCGGCTCCTTCCTGGCGTCGCCGGAGCCGCCCTGCCGTCCGCGCGCCCGCCGGCGCCCCCACCTCGCGCCCACCGCCCCGCTCCGCCGCTCCGCAGCCACCTCTCCCCGCCGGCGCCCCCACCTCGCGCCCACCGCCCTCGCTCGCCCTCGCACCTCCGGCGCCGCCCAGGCCGCCGCCATCGGCCCGACCGCGCCAGCGTCATCGCGCCGTGCCCCCCCGCAACCTCTCTCCGCGCCCGCTCCTCCCCAGTCCCCGCCGGCGCCGCCCACCTCCGCCCCGAGCAGCCGCCGCCTCCGGCGTCGCCAAGGTCGCCCGCCTCCGCGCGCCCCGCCGGCGTTCGCGCGGCCTCCTCCGCCCAGGCGAGCTCGCCGTCGACCCCGCAGCCGCCAGGACCTCGCCGTCCTCCTCCTCTGGTGGGCAGCAGCTCGTCTGAGGGGGGGGGGGCTCTGCCGCCGCCAACCGCGGACAACCTCCGGCCGGCCGACCCCGTCCTTGGCCTCGCGCCTCCTGCTGTGTGCCAGTTCAGGGAAGATGTCGCACGTGGTACCGCTGCAGGGGTTCCAAACACCAAATCGATCTCTCGACCAAGTACAGCTAGGACCAGGAGGGATACAACGTCGACAGAACAAAGTCACGGAATCGCCCCGCGACGGCCGAACCCGAGGATTCACCAAGTTCGGCGACGACCCGTACGATGAGCTGCCGGCACCAAACAAGTCACCCGCGAATACCGTAGCCGAGACCCTCGACGAGATCTCCTACATGGAACCGAAAACCTGGATGCCAAGGACGTCGACACGGATACGCCAGGGACTACCTCGAGAGCGCCAAGATCTTCTCCACGGAACATCGGGAATTCCCCGACGCCAAGATCGACTCGATGGCGCGGACCCGACAAGAGCTTCGCAACGACAAGAACGACAGCAACCAGGACGGTACCGATGCCCCGACGCCAGGCCAAGTACTCCTTCATGGAACGCCGAACCCCCGAACCCCAGATCCGTCGAACCCTGAGACCGACCCCGAACCCCGGAACCCCAAGTTCGTCGAGACCCCTAATGTGTGACCCCTTTCCTCGATACCCTATTTGATAACATAATAACAACTTGTTGCATATTTAATCATTCATCTCGCATGCATATCTGTGGTTTGGGGGCCTTCCGCCGATTCACCAAATAATTAAATATGGGGCCCATATGCGGGCAAATCTAGTCTCATATTGGCCTCATTTAAACTTGTGTAGCGAACCGGTGATATATTCTGTCTTGCTAAAACAACATTTAAACTGCGGGGGTTCTAAACAACTTGAACCATTTAATTAATTGTCGGGACCCCGGTTCCGCTTAATATGACCTAATTGCATCGCACCTTGCCACGCCATACATCATACATGCATCATGCCGATCTTCTGCCGTGTATTAAATATTGCATCCGGTGCTTCTTCTAGTGTTTTGCTTCTTCGCGGATAAGGCCGTTGAGTTGATGTGAGCTTCGCCCCGATCTTCGGTCGAACCCTTCAACAATGTTTTCAGGCGAGCATCTCCCCCTTTCTACCTATCTTACTTTCTAGTATTTATTCCCTCCTGTTGATCTTTGCTATGTGTGTTGCGATGCTCTAGTTTTCGTACCCGTGATATCCCTTGCAGCCATATATAGCCTTGGACACATCCTATTACCTGTGTTTGGTAGATAGTTGGACCTGGCGGGTCGTAGTCGCTTGCTCAAGTGTTTTGCTTGTCGTCAAGTACCACAGTTGTTGGAGAATTGCCGCATGTTGACGTTGGAGATGATCATGGCTTTAATTATTGTATCACTTTAATTCCTGTTTAACAACTAAAATTGAATTAAGCAGAGGCATCGGTGGGTGATAGGTAAGATTTGGTTTCCGACCGCCCACTTGTGTCCCGTAGGACCCGAGTTCTTGACACCTGTTCCGAGATCGAGCGCGCTAACCACAGGTGGGGAGATATGGGCCCCCCATTGATTATTACCTGATTTCAAAGTATTGTACTGGGGGCCATAACTAGTTCGAGGATTTATTTACTATCTTGTACCTATGCCATGCTTTACTGCTTTATTTACGATTGTGTGAGGAGCACGCTGTACTGTTTAGGAAGCGGAATGTTTTCGCTGTATCGACAGTCCCCGATTGGGGACCTGCTGTCGTTTACAGCCATTGTCGCAAACCCTAAGTCCGTCTCGGAGACCGGCCGACTTCGTTGCGGGTGTACTTAGTGGGGTGGCCCCCCGTGCTTGCTTTGGGTCTGGGAACGTCGTGACTTAGGCCCCGCCGACATACCGATGGGTGTATGTTAACTGATCTGGCAAAAAGGGTCGAAATGCCTGTGGATACTTTGGTGCACCCCTGCAGGGTTAAATCTTTTCGAGAAGCCGTGTCCGCGGTTATGGACGACTTGGAGCACAGTGCTTGATCATAGACAACCATAACTAAAGCTTACTGTCATGAATTTGACTTGTATCCGTTTTGCCTAGTAATCAGTTTCACTTCAACGGAATGGCTAAATAAAAGTACCAACAACTGCTGGGTTTTGGGAATATCTCATGATCATTGAACCTGACTAGTAAGTGTTGTAACTATAACGGAATGGTTAACTAAAAGTGCCCACTGCTTACTCTATCAGGACGATTATCTAAACCTGACTAGTAATTGCGGCAACTATAACTGAATAAGTAAAACTGCCAACTGTGTGAGTTCCTCGATTGACTTCCTCGAATGTCTCGAGGGGGAAACGCCAGGATGGGTTTGTTTGATGCTAGTATCAGGTTGGATCCGAATAGGTCTTTCTTACCCCTCTCTGATAGTCGCCAGTTGTATCGAGTCTCTATAGGTTGTTTAGTGCATGCTGCCGCTGCCGCTCAGTCCACCATACCTATGTAGGCGAGGACCGCCGAATTCTAGCCTCGCCGTGTACTGGCCTCAGTACTGACGCTCCTCTTTTTCCTTTGCCCTTTGTCGGCACCCCTTTTGTTTAAGCAGGTTTTGAGATCGACGCCGTTAGCAGGGTTGCCCTTCCGGCTTGGCCTGGGCAGGGTTATGGACGCCATTGGTTATTCTTCAGGGCTCTTAGCCCCATTTGCATCTTGTCCGTAGTCGGACGCTCGATCATTTTCAAGGAGATTTGGATATTTGTATATTATATCTGTATTCTTGACTCATTGAGTCGCTGTTGTATATATCTGTTCTGTGGGTCCCATCGAGGACTGTTGTGTAATGTTATTACTTTGTTTTTCCACCCGCACGAAAGTGCCTGGTGGGCACCTTCGAATCGTTTCTATGCGGGTTTGGCGAGTTTTGCTAAAACCTGCATAGGGCCGATTCTGAGGGTGTTACAGAGTGGTATCAGAGCTCAGCAGTTGCGATACCCCACAAGTCCAGCCTGTAGGATAACCTAGCTAACGGCCGAAGTAGAGTGTCAAAATTATTTTGCAAAAACGGTTGGATAGTTCTGGTTAGGTCTGATTTTACTCCTTACCCCTCTGCTATTCTCCTCTTATCTCGACGTGTTTTGAACCTGCTCTCTTATCTTTTCTTCGAGTCCAGGACTTCTCGTGGTGGGTTTTCCGTCGTACCTTCAGGGTTTCGCTTCCTCCTTTGTCAACGGTGTTCTATCATCCGGTGATCATGCTATCTGAGGAATCCGTCTGCTGTGGTACCATTCTTTATTCCTTGTTTGTTCCTTCCGGTGTTTTCTGACGCGACGACATCATCCACGCCAGCTCCGATGCAGAGTCTGCATCGCTCCTTTGATCCGAACCTCGCTTGTCGAGATCGTCAGTCTGAATCCTGAGGGTTGGTTGCATAATCTGTCTATTCGTGTATAGAGTAATGCTTTGAGTGCGGGATGGAGTCGCGACCATACCACTACTCTTATCATTCGCTTTGTATATTGAATGGTGGATCGATGCAATTTTACTCCTTCCATGGAAGTTAGAGGTGGCCTTACCTTTAACCTCGTCCGTTGTTTATCCGGAGTGTTCTCTCGACGAACAGGAACAACGATCTCTTGTTAGTGGTGTCCCGAAGATCTACACGAAGCGAGAAGACGCAGATCGCCGACCTTCCTTCCGGTACCATGAGGCGGATCTCGAGGGCGAGATCCATTGTTAGTGGTGTCGAATTGTGGCATCCCGCAAAACCACTACTAGAAAATCGTGTTGAATTAGTGCATTGCATCGTCATCATCATGCATGGGTTGCATTAAACTATTTCGCAAAGCCGTTTTGTTTTCTAAAACGCCCCACCTCTATTCAAATATCAAATCCCGGCCTCCGGATTATTTTTGTTTGAACGCTATCGGTTTGCAAACGGTGTTATTAAAACAAATAAAAATTATAATTATTTTAGCGGGGGCAGTCGAACGGGCCGTCCCGACACGAACGACCACCCCCAGTTTAAAAATCGGTCCACCATTCACCTGCCCTTCTAAATCCTAAGTTCACCAACTAGTCTACCCACACCCCCTGGCCACCTCACTCCCACCATTCAGAGCTCGCCACGTCACCCTGCCTCTCCCCTCTACCTATCCCACACCGCCACGTGGTCTTCCCTCTCTCTTCCTCTCTTCCTTCCCTCTCTCTCCCTCTCAGGCACACACCACACACACGCAGAGCACGCGCGCACCCACCTCCCGCCTGCGCCCTGGCCCACGCGCGGTCCCACCCGCGTGGCCCTGTCCCCCTGGCCCTGGCCCCACCGACGCGACACGCCCACCCTGCACGCCCTGTTCATCTTCTCCCCAGCCCCGCGTCTTCCTCCCCCTCCTCCCTCTGGCAGCCCCGCGGCCCCGCGAGCGCGCAGCACCCTCGCCCCGAGCGCCGCCCCGCCCTCACCTTCCTTCCCCTCTCCGGCTCTCCCCTCCTGGCGCCGCTCAGGCCGCCGCTCGCAGGAGCTCCGCCGGCCGCGGCCCCCTCACCGCCTCCCCCCTCACGTCCTCGAACCCCGCCCGCAACTCCCCCGACCCCCGCAGCTCCTCCACCTCGCCTGGCCGCCTCCTTGCGCCACCGCACGCAGCCGCCCGTCCCCTGCGTCGCCCGGTCGCTCCCTCCCGCGCGCCGAGCCGCTCTGCCCCGACCCCGGCGCCGCGCGGCCTGCCCCGACCGCGCCCTGCCTCGCCCGCGGCTCCTTCCTGGCGTCGCCGGAGCCGCCCCTGCCGTCCGCGCGCCCGCCGGCGCCCCCACCTCGCGCCCACCGCCCCGCTCCGCCGCTCCGCAGCCACCTCTCCCCGCCGGCGCCCCCACCTCGCGCCCACCGCCCTCGCTCGCCCTCGCACCTCCGGCGCCGCCCAGGCCGCCGCCATCGGCCCGACCGCGCCAGCGTCGTCGCGCCGTGCCCCCCCGCAACCTCTCTCCGCGCCCGCGCCTCCCCAGTCCCCGCCGGCGCCGCCCACCTCCGCCCCGAGCAGCCGCCGCCTCCGGCGTCGCCAAGGTCGCCCGCCTCCGCGCGCCCCGCCGGCGTTCGCGCGGCCTCCTCCGCCCAGGCGAGCTCGCCGTCGACCCCGCAGCCGCCAGGACCTCGCCGTCCTCCTCCTCTGGTGGGCAGCAGCTCGTCTGAGGGGGGGGGGGGGGGGCTCTGCCGCCGCCAACCGCGGACAACCTCCGGCCGGCCGACCCCGTCCTTGGCCTCGCGCCTCCTGCTGTGTGCCAGTTCAGGGAAGATGTCGCACGTGGTACCGCTGCAGGGGTTCCAAACACCAAATCGATCTCTCGACCAAGTACAGCTAGGACCAGGAGGGATACAACGTCGACAGAACAAAGTCACGGAATCGCCCCGCGACGGCTGAACCCGAGGATTCACCAAGTTCGGCGACGACCCGTACGATGAGCTGCCGGCACCAAACAAGTCACCCGCGAATACCGTAGCCGAGACCCTCGACGAGATCTCCTACATGGAACCAAAAACCCGGATGCCAAGGACGTCGACACGGATACGCCAGGGACTACCTCGAGAGCGCCAAGATCTTCTCCACGGAACATCGGGAATTCCCCGACGCCAAGATCGACTCGATGGCGCGGACCCGACAAGAGCTTCGCAACGACAAGAACGACAGCAACCAGGACGGTACCGATGCCCCGACGCCAGGCCAAGTACTCCTTCATGGAACGCCGAACCCCCGAACCCCAGATCCGTCGAACCCTGAGACCGACCCCGAACCCCGGAACCCCAAGTTCGTCGAGACCCCTAATGTGTGACCCCTTTCCTCGATACCCTATTTGATAACATAATAACAACTTGTTGCATATTTAATCATTCATCTCGCATGCATATCTGTGGTTTGGGGGCCTTCCGCCGATTCACCAAATAATTAAATATGGGGCCCATATGCGGGCAAATCTAGTCTCATATTGGCCTCATTTAAACTTGTGTAGCGAACCGGTGATATATTCTGTCTTGCTAAAACAACATTTAAACTGCGGGGGTTCTAAACAACTTGAACCATTTAATTAATTGTCGGGACCCCGGTTCCACTTAATATGACCTAATTGCATCGCACCTTGCCACGCCATACATCATACATGCATCATGCCGATCTTCTGCCGTGTATTAAATATTGCATCTGGTGCTACTTCTAGTGTTTTGCTTCTTCGCGGATAAGGCCGTTGAGTTGATGTGAGCTTCGCCCCGATCTTCGGTCGAACCATTCAACAATGTTTTCAGGCGAGCATCTCCCCCTTTCTACCTATCTTACTTTCTAGTATTTATTCCCTCCTGTTGATCTTTGCTATGTGTGTTGCGATGCTCTAGTTTTCGTACCCGTGATATCCCTTGCAGCCATATATAGCCTTGGACACATCCTATTACCTGTGTTTGGTAGATAGTTGGACCCGCGTGTCGTAGTCGCTTGCTCAAGTGTTTTGCTTGTCGTCAAGTACCACAGTTGTTGGAGAATTGCCGCATGTTGACGTTGGAGATGATCATGGCTTTAATTATTGTATCACTTTAATTCCTGTTTAACAACTAAAATTGAATTAAGCAGAGGCATCGGTGGGTGATAGGTAAGATTTGGTTTCCGACCGCCCACTTGTGTCCCGTAGGACCCGAGTTCTTGACACCTGTTCCGAGATCGAGCGCGCTAACCACAGGTGGGGAGATATGGGCCGCCCATTGATTATTACCTGATTTCAAAGTATTGTACTGGGGGCCACAACTAGTTCGAGGATTTATTTACTATCCTGTACCTATGCCATGCTTTACTGCTTTATTTACGATTGTGTGAGGAGCACGCTGTACTGTTTAGGAAGCGGAATGTTTTCGCTGTATCGACAGTCCCCGATTGGGGACCTGCTGTCGTTTACAGCCATTGTCGCAAACCCTAAGTCCGTCTCGGAGACCGGCCGACTTCGTTGCGGGTGTACTTAGTGGGGTGGCCCCCCGTGCTTGCTTTGGGTCTGGGAACGTCGTGACTTAGGCCCCGCCGACATACCGATGGGTGTATGTTAACTGATCTGGCAAAAAGGGTCGAAGTGCCTGTGGATACTTTGGTGCACCCCTGCAGGGTTAAATCTTTTCGAGAAGCCGTGTCCGCGGTTATGGACGACTTGGAGCACAGTGCTTGATCATAGACAACCATAACTAAAGCTTACTGTCATGAATTTGACTTGTATCCGTTTTGCCTAGTAATCAGTTTCACTTCAACGGAATGGCTAAATAAAAGTACCAACAACTGCTGGGTTTTGGGAATATCTCATGATCATTGAACCTGACTAGTAAGTGTTGTAACTATAACGGAATGGTTAACTAAAAGTGCCCACTGCTTACTCTATCAGGACGATTATCTAAACCTGACTAGTAATTGCGGCAACTATAACTGAATAAGTAAAACTGCCAACTGTGTGAGTTCCTCGGTTGACTTCCTCGAAGGTCTCGAGGGGGAAACGCCAGGATGGGTTTGTTTGATGCTAGTATCAGGTTGGATCCGAATAGGTCTTTCTTACCCCTCTCTGATAGTCGCCAGTTGTATCGAGTCTCTATAGGTTGTTTAGTGCATGCTGCCGCTGCCGCTCAGTCCACCATACCTATGTAGGCGAGGACCGCCGAATTCTAGCCTCGCCGTGTACTGGCCTCAGTACTGACGCTCCTCTTTTTCCTTTGCCCTTTGTCGGCACCCCTTTTGTTTAAGCAGGTTTTGAGATCGACGCCGTTAGCAGGGTTGCCCTTCCGGCTTGGCCTGGGCAGGGTTATGAACGCCATTGGTTATTCTTCAGGGCTCTTAGCCCCATTTGCATCTTGTCCGTAGTCGGACGCTCGATCGTTTTCAAGGAGATTTGGATATTTGTATATTATATCTGTATTCTTGACTCATTGAGTCGCTGTTGTATATATCTGTTCTGTGGGTCCCATCGAGGACTGTTGTGTAATGTTATTACTTTGTTTTTCCACCCGCACGAAAGTGCCTGGTGGGCACCTTCGAATCGTTTCTATGCGGATTTGGCGAGTTTTGCTAAAACCTGCATAGGGCCGATTCTGAGGGTGTTACACTATCTCTGCATTTGATTGACTTTTAAGCTCTATTTCTTGTGCAGTTAACGACCCGACCTCCGCGAAAGCCTCTAAGTCATCAATTATGGATGTTAGGCGTAGTTTTTCGTTTTTAAGGATACCTGCTGTGTGCCTGGCCTAGCCCCGAAGGAACTTGCGTAAAGCACGCATTCTGTTATTCCATCGTAAGATAGGCGTTTGGACACCGACCGGTTTCTCCCAAATATCCTTAAACATCTCGTAAAAACCATCATGGATCATCCATCCGAGTTCAAATTTAAACTCATTCGTAGACTTCCGTGGCGGTGATCCAAAAAATAAAAGTAAAGGAGCATGATCCGACAAAGCCTCAATACGCTCTAGAGCGCGAACAGTTACCATAGGGAACTTTTGTTTCCAGTCAGTATCCATAAGCACTCTATCCAGTTTTTCATATGTTGGCTCCGGAAGACTATTAGCCCATGTAAATTGCCTTCCTAACATTGTAACCTCTCTCAAGTCCAGACTGTCTATAACAACATTGAACAGAAAAGGCTAATGTTCATCAAACTGGTCCCGACTTTTCTCGTGAGGGAATCTGAGCAAATTAAAATCCCCTCCTATAAGAATAGGATATTGATTGTCCTGTGCCAAATTCACAAGCTCACGTAAAAAGTCAGCCTTATAAACATCCTGGGCGGCCCCATATACGACGACTAAATACCATGTGAAATTGTCAGCCTTGTTACGGATATGGAGTTTTATAAAAAAATCTCCCACCGAACTAGCTAAAACTTCCATAGTCTCATCTCAAATGCCTAAAGGGATCCTCCCAGATCGATCACGAGGCGGACGTGATATCCACATAAAGTCCACTCCACCAGATAGGCGATTGAGTAGAGCTTGTGAAAAATCTAGTCTACCAGTCTCAGAAATACCCAGAAAATCCAAATTATGGTCTCTCACACAATCAACAAAGAATAAATGTTTAGCCAAGTCCCGAAGACCTCTGCTATTTGAAACATTCCATTCATTGAGAAACTATAGGAGATTTGGATACACGGGATCTCTTGCACGACCGCTGGCTCTTTGATTTCCGACCAGAAGCTTTCAACTCATACATAGAGTCAAGCACAGTCTCATCAAAGTCCACCTCCGACACTTCACCGACTAAGTGAACGAGGAGTTGACCATCTACTGTGGCATGCAACTCCTCCTCCTCGGTTAGTGAAGCATCATGAAGTACACCGACCTTAGGAGTAACCGTTAGACGGTCAACCTCCATGTGTCACAAAACATTCGAAGAAAAATATACCTCCTGTACAGAGCTACCCAAACTAATGCCAACATTGGCTAGTTTAGAGGAAATAACAGTAGAAAAGGACAAAAAGGATTTCGAAGAACTTGTTATACCTGACAAATCGAAGAACTTGTTATACCCCATCTACCAACGAGGTCCCATGACCCACCAAAGGAGGCGAGACGTCCCGAAGCGTCCCCAGGTCCTTCCTGACCAGGGAGACGCGGTCATCCACCATGCCGCGGTCGGTCAACCCCTCCAGGGTCAGACCAAGCACAACATCATCCTGCAGCCGGTCACGAACGTCGCGGTCAGCCGACCCATCCTGAGTCAACTTCCGCGAACACACCGAAGGAACAACCTCCTCAAGTACAGGAGTGGAAATAGGAATGGATCTGCCCAAAAATATGTGTTCTGGACCTCGCTGGCGAAGCTGAGCAAGATCGCAGCACAATAATGGAAACAAAACGAAGAGCCTCCTGTAATTGAGCCGAAGAAACACGAGACGCCGAAGTAGAACTCTTCCCGCGAAGAGGGGAATCCAAAGGAAGAGCATCCAGAAGTTGTCATCCCCGCGGAGTAATCGCATTAGCATTAAAAGGGGTGACAACAAACACCCTCTGCACCCCCTGACCAGAAGCTACAGGCGCAGAAGTACCTTGTGCAACCGAGGAAGAGCCAGAACCCACCCCCTGAGTGGCAGTAGCAGCCTCGGAAGTATCCATAGCATCCTCAAAATGTTTCCCATTTGCATGATCATCTGCGTCATCATCTCCTTTTCTCCACAAGAAAGGGACAAACTCTGGTTCTCGAATATAACCCTCTGGTTCAATCCGGAAAAGAAACTCAAATACCGTATGCTTGACCACAGCATCATACATAATATAGTGGCCAAGGGAATCCTTCAGCTTTAGAAACACCTTCGTATCAAACATCTCCACAAGAATACGGACCACCCCCTGCTTCCGCAGACTGAATAAATCTACATCAAGAGTGTTCCCCATGAGTCCTCCAACAGCCCACAAGCCCTGAAAAGAACGCAGTATATGTGGTACCCCCTCAACATGGAGCCAAACCTGCTGCATCTCAAACTTATGTGGCACCTCCTCCATCATGTAAACCGAGAAGGTCAGCTGAGTGGAACTGAGCGGTACGGTCATCAGGATTCCGTCCACCCTGTCCAAATCCTCAAACATCGGGAAGCTCAGTAAGAAAGCAGAATCTCCATAAGGCAACGCCTCCCACTTCCACTGAACATGCACCTGGCACCGCCTGGCAATCTGCCTTTGAACGACCTCCGCAGAAACCATCGGGCCAGAAACTCGTACCAGAGCAATAGAGGTCTGACTGTGCGCGAGATGATCCCGAGTCACCGCATCCGGAATCTGAGTGAACAGAGTCTGCTCGCTGCCAATACCAGCCATATACGGAGTCAAGAGTGGCTGCTTTAGCACCGGACACGTCAAGTTGGGATGTGCAACTGCATCACAAATGTAACAATAGTGGACCACCTTACAATCCTTGGTCGCATGAGTATTAACGGCACACTTCCAACAACGAACAAATTTCTTATTCTTCTTACCGACATCGGCCACAATCGGTCCTTCTGAAACCTGTGAAGTG
Organism: Avena sativa; assembly: GCA_916181665.1. Classification (NCBI taxonomy): domain Eukaryota; kingdom Viridiplantae; phylum Streptophyta; class Magnoliopsida; order Poales; family Poaceae; genus Avena; species Avena sativa. The sequence goes on from OV702283.1 coordinate 479,094,351, forward strand.
ACAACCGACAGTTGGCTCAACTGCTGGTCATGTGGGGTGTACTGCTGCGAGAAGGGAGGCACATAAGACCCGGGCACCTAGAACTGTGTAACCGCATACTGCTGGAAGCCCTACTGTTGGAGATGAAGCTGCTAATCCGACTGGGATTGAATGACCTGTGTCTGAATCCCTCGTGTCGACGACGGCTTCTTATTCTTTTTCCTCTTCGGAATAGTAGACGCCGTAGCGCCCATAGAAAACAGTTGCGGGGGCTGCGACGGAACCCCACCCGACTGATCACCGGTGTATCCACCATGGAACATAGGACCCGGTGCTGCCCCTGCATATATGAACGGAATCGGCGTCCCGCGGTACGGCTGATGCAGTGGCTGAGGCGGGACAGCATGGAGTGCATTGTAGTAGGCCGCGGGGGGCCTGAACTGAACCCCCGGCGGAAACTGTGGAGTACCCTACGCCGGTTGGTACGCGATCGTCGAAGCAGGAGTATGCACCGATCCGAGGCCGGGCGCAGCAGCCTGCGCCGAAAGAGTCGATGCTGGCACAGGGGGTCTCATCGCAGCAGCGGTTACCGCCCCGGCAGGAGGCCACGGAGCCGCGCGTGGCACAGGCACAGATGAAGGCCCCCTAGGGTTAGCACTAAGACCTCGTCCTGCCATCTTAGCAGAAGAGACAACCGAGGCAAAAGATCTGCCCGACGACAGCAGTACTCGAGGGAGCGGTGGCGGTAGAACCTGGCGATCCGGATCGATAGAGCAGGGCGATGCAGACGGCACGGCCGAAGAGGTACGTAGCGTCGGGCGAGAGGCAGACCAAAACCGAGTCGAAAACCTTCTCGCGATCGCTGTCCAGGAAAACACCCTCACGTCTTCGATCGGCCCCACCACAGCTTCCACCCCACCTGCACGCAAACGAACAGGGAGCGATCGCATGAGAACCGGATCAGCGGGCCGGTCTTCACGCTCGCGAACCACCACCGCTGCTGCGAAGTCAGCGAGAATTGGCGGCGCAGACATCCGTCGAGGAGGCAGTGGACCGCGCCATGGCTTGACCTTCGAGCTCCTAGCGATCCTCAATCCTGACGGAGAAGCAACTGCAGCAAGGTTCCCCAAAAGCGCGATGCCGGCGTGGGGAATCCGATCTCCTCCCAGAAATCCTGCTTGAGCTTGTCGTCGGTCTTCCGTCGACGGCGCGCCACCGTAGTCCAGCCAAGTTTGCCGGACGCATCCTCCAATGCCTCAAGAGCTTCTCGCGCCGCAGAAACATCCATTCCATCAGAATCGGAGTCAGATCCAAGGCACCGGAACCTCGAGCCAGATGATCCTTCCGGTGACGCCACCGCCGATGACGGCGACAACCCCCCAGGCGCTAGGGTGAAACGTCGCCTTGAGGCCCTCCCCATTATTACGACGGACATGGACGGAAGACAGGAGTTGCACGCGAAGCGGGAGTTCGTGTTTAATGATGCGGTTTAGTCGGTTTAGCCAGGTCCAACCCGTCTCAAACCGGCTCAAGAGTTTTTAATTGCGGTCTGAGAGTTTACAACGGCAAACCCAGGGTAAACCGTGCGGTGTGGGTTGGACTCATGGTTTGGCCAGTTTGAAACCAAACTCTGCCCAGATTTAATCACTCGGACGGATGTTATCATTCGTGTTGGCAAACTTCTTCTGCTGCCTTCATAAATTTGACTATTCAAAGCATAAAATCTTTGAATAAACTGACCATTATTGGATAAGACAGGAACCAGACCCCGTCCACACACAAAACAAACCAGTTTATATACTCTTGCGACACTGAATGGCTGCTTTAATCTTAGAAAATTACACATGAATTTGACTTTGTTCTAGTCGGCCGTGACTAGTCGTTATGGCCAATCGCCTTACCGATCTCAGCCACAGGCAACCACATATTTGTTTGTGCATAATGATGGCCTTCCAAAGACGAATTAAAGGCCATCCTAAACCAGGAGGAAAATCCTCTTCGAACCCAGAGAAACAATTACTCATTTCTTGTTAGTTTGCTTGATCGCTGAGCGACGAGGGTCTCAAGGCTCTTCTTCTAGCTGTAATATACTACTCCCTCCGTTTTAAAATATAAAATGTTTTAGCTTTGTAAAGCAAATGTATCTAGACTAGTTTTAGTATGTAGGTTCACTCATGTTTTGAGTGAATCTAAATACTAAAACAAGTCTAGATATATTTTATTTACAAATATAAAACATCTTATATTTTAAAACTGAGGGAGTATATGATATGAATGAAACAAATTTTTGATTTCAATTCTGATAGTGCTCCTGGCCATGCATGTTTTTCGGTGACTAGATTCCCCTGGGATAAATATATCCATGAGAGGGCCTGCCGCAGCAAATAATGAGGAAGACACGGTTGTCACCATCTACATCATTGAGGAGGAGGAGGTCTGATGCCCATTTGAATTGAATATGTCGTTTAGGAATGGTGCGTTATCACACCTCAATCAGGGGACACGTCTTGGACACGGTTAATCCTATCGTCAAACAACTCAATTGTTATGTGATATAAGCTCCATAACTGAACATCATTTCACACACAAAAAACACACCTCTTACACACATACGAAAACACAATTATTTCAATGCTTACGATTACGATGCTGGGTGCCACGGTCCTCGGTTCCACAGCATAGCTGCTTTAATCCCAGAAGATTACACATGATTTGGACATTGTTCAAGTCGCCGGTGGCTACTCTGTCTTCGGAAACTCGTCTAGCAATCTCAGCCACCCGCAACAACATATTCAATGACAATGATGGCCTCTGAAACATTCAATGTATATTAGCAAGCTACACGTACATATGGGCGTGGGTACGAGGGCTGCTTTTATTTCACAAAATTAATTCTGCATGACTTGGGCTTTGTTAAGTCGTTACACCGCAACCACATTTGAATATCTTCCAACTAAATTAAGATATCCCTTAAAAAAAATCAGCGAGACTCAGCTACTACACACATGATCAGGACTTGGTCTTCAGTCTGTGGCACAAAAAAACACCACTCCGAGCAAACCCTCAAACCATCCGGAGAGAGATAGTGGCCCTGTAGTGCTTTTTGACACTCTGAGAAGATGATGAAAAGCAGGAGGCCTTGCTTCTTCGCTGTGTTGGTTATGTTTCTCATCATCGTGGTCGTCCACCGGAAGATGAAGCCACCAGAAGTCTGTAAGTGCATGAGTTTCACTACCTCTTTGCGTAGCGTAGTCGATATAAATTGCCCAATTTTTGTTTTGGGTGATGTGAATCTACAAGAGGCTGTCCGCTCTCTCCTCCCTTGATAGATTATTTACCTTATTATTACTTCTCTGCCAAGCTAGAAGCCAAGTGAAAACTCTTATCAATTGGATCCTTTTGATGCGACGATCTGAGTTCATAAGAACTTCTTGGGGAGTTCCAGTTGTACTATAAGCTTGAACGGTAGTTGCACCGTCCATGCTCAAGCAATTCAATGGACTATGGTTTACATCTTCCATAGGGAGTATTTGTCCAAAAAATAATCCGTAGGGAATAGAGTTTAACTTTTCTATCTATCACCTTTTTGTCGAGGAAGTCAGCATATGTGTCGCTGTCTTACTCTGCTTTTGGGTTCATCTGCAGGCAACTATCTTCAACCTGAAAACTGTTGAATATCCTTGAACTAGAGTTGCAAAATTATGCGCTTAATTGAGTTAGATTATTATCTTAATGTTGGCTATTGGTCTTGCACGAAGTGAAACGAGATGTTGGGGAAGAAAACTGTACTACCTGGAAATCAACTGTTGTCGGCCACTTTGTTTGATTGTCATGAACCTAAAGCGGATAAGAAGGTTATAGTTACAGTCTCTTCGGATGGTTCGAGGAATAATATGTATTCTTTCACAAATTAACAACCTAGGTTGTGGTTCAGTTCGTGTGGTGTATCATGTATCTACGAACGTGGAAAACGTGAGTTGGATTTATGGTTGGCTTAGGTCTCCGACCTGTACTTGTATATACGATGACTTTTGCCTACTGAGAATACCAAATTGATATTTCCTATCATGATATCAAAGGCCAGATTAGGGTCTGCACCTGCACATTGTAATTCATGCTATCTTGATTAGAGTTTCCCCGATCTTTTTCGATCACTATATCGATTGCCTATATACCCAGATTTTGTAGTGCCCTGGATCCGCTCCCTACATTGCTTTTTTTTTAAATGGATGCTTTTATTACATATCAGCAATGTTTACATCCGGTTTTTGCATAGCTAGGATGCACAAAGCCTATCAACCACAGAACTAGTGACCAAAGCAAAAGTACCAACATTACAAAAGATGCTAAGAAATAAATGGCCTCAAGCTATGGCAGATCTATCCAAAGATCACGCTGCCATCCATGTCGGGAGAAAATATTCCTCGCCGTGTTTTCCAAATGCGTACACCCCTCCACAATCAAGTCACGTAATTCTATACGTTGGAGAGTAGTCCAATATCGGAGAATAGCCGTGGCCAGATAGATAACCTACAGGAGAGAAGACACAATGTTATTAAAAATCTTGTCATTTCTAGATAGCCAAAGCAACCATATAATGACAAGCGCTGCCACCCTAAACAAAGTCCCGTATTTATCCACAATCCCGTTCAACCAGTTAACAAATACATTGACTACCAGACGTGGAGGAGATAAATCAGAGGCTACTTGGATGATTGACCATATAGCACGAGGAAATTTACATTGGAAGAATAATGTCAGATCTCATTATAGTGACAAAAAACGCATTGTGTATTTCCATGCCAATTCCTCTTAACAAGATTATCTTTTGTAAGAATTACCGTTTTACGAAGATACCAAGCGAATATCTTTGTTTTAAAGGGTATTTTCATCTTCCAGATTTTACTATTATCATTGACTGAAATATCAGGTTGGATCAAAGCTCTATACATTGAATCAACAGAAAATTTACCACTCTGTAGTATTTTCTATTTGAATCCGTGTTTTCATACCCTCAGATAGTTGTATCGTGGATAATCTCAATAAAAGATTGTTCCAAGACACTAGTTGTAACACCCTCAGAATCGGCCCTATGCAAGTTTCAGCGCTTCCGGCCAAACCCGCATAGAAACGATTCAAAGGTGCCCACCAGGCACTTGCGTGCGGGTAGAAAACGAAGTAATATCATTACACAATAGTCCTTGATGAAACTGACAAAACATATATATACAACAGCGACTCAAAGAGTCAAGAATGTAGATATACGGTACAAAGATCCAAATCACCTTGAAAATGATACAGCGTCCGACTACGGACAAGATGCAAATGGGGCTAAGAGCCCTGAAGAATAGCCAATGGCGTCCATAACCCTGCCCAGGCCAAGCCGGAAGGGTAACCCTGCTAACGACGTCGATCTCAAAACCTGCTTAAACAAAAGTGGTGCCGACAAAGGGCAAAGGAAAAAGAGAGAGCGGTCAGTACTGAGGCCAGTACACGGCGAGGCTAGAATTCGGCGGTCCTCGCCTACATAGGTATGGTGGACTGAAGCGGCAGCACGGCATGCACTAAATAACCTATAGAGACTCGATACAACTAGCGGCTATCAGAGAGGGGTAAGAAAGACCTATTCGGAACCAACCTGATACTACCACCAAACATACCCATCCTGGTATTTCCCCCTCGAGACCAAACGAGGAAGTCAACCGAGGAACTCACACCGTTGGCAGTTTTATTTATTCAGTTATCGTTGCAGCAATTACTAGTCAGGTATAGATAGTCATCCTGATATAATAAGCAGTGGGCACTTTTAGTTAACCATCCCGTTGTAGTTGCAACACTTACTAGTCAGATACAATTAGCATGAGATATCCCAAAACCCAGCAGTTGTTGGCACTTCTATTTAGCCATTCCGTTGTAGTGGAGATGATTACTAGTCATATCGGATACAAGTCAAATTATAACAATAAACTTTAGTTATAGTTGTCTATGATCGAGAATTGTGCTCCAAGTCGTCCATAACCGCGGACACGGCTTCTCGAAAAGATTTAACCCTCCAGGGGTGCACCAAAGTTTCCACACGCATCTACACCCTTGTTGTCAGATCAGGTAGGTACAAGATCACAAAACATACACCCAACGGTATGTCGACGGGGTTTCGGACACGACGTTTCCCAGACCCAAAGCAAGCACGGGGGGCCACCCCACTAAGCTACCCGTATCGAAGTCGGCCGGTCTCCGAGACGGACTCAGGGTTTGTGTAGACGGTTGTAAACGACTGGGAACCCAAAAGTGTGACTAGGCTTGTCGATACAGCGAAAACGTGTCACGGTCCTAAACAGTACAGGTGCTCCACGCACAATCTTAAATAAAGCAGTAAAGCATGGCATAAGTACAGGATAGTAATAAAGCCCCAAACTACTTGTGGCCCCCAGAACAGTACTTGGAATCAGGTACTAAATCGATGGGGGTGCCCACACACCCCACCTATGGTTAGCGCGCTCGATCTCGGAACAGGTGTCAAGTACTCGGGGTCCTACGGGACACCAGTGAGCGGTTAAAACCCAAATATTGTCTATTCCCCACCGGTGCCTCTGCATTTACCTACTTCAATTTTTGTTATTAAACAGTAATTAAAGCCATGATCATCTCCAACATAAAGCATATGGCAGCCTTCCAACCGCTGTGGTACTGGACGACACGCAACAGCACTTGAGCAAGCGACTACGACGCGCAAGTCCAACTATCTACCAAACAACCGGTAATAGGATGTGTCCAAGGCAATATAAGGCTGCAAGGGATATCACGGGTACGAAAACTAGAGCATCGCAACAAAGATAGCAATAGATCAACAGGAGGAAATAAAGACTTTAAATGCAAAATAGGTAGAAGGGGAAGGGATGCTCGCCTGAAAACATTGCCGAAGGTTCATCCGAAGATCGGGTCGACACTCACATCAACTCATCGGCCTAATCCGTGAAGAAGCAAAGCACTAGAAGAAACACCGGATGGACTATTTAATACTACGGTAGAAAATCGGGCATGATGCATGTATGATGTATGACATGGCAAAGGTGCGATGCAATTAGATCATATTAAGCGGAACCGAGGCCCCGACAATTAATTAATAGGTTCATGTTGTTTAGATACCCTGCAATTTAAATGTTGTCTTAACATGGCAAAATATATCATCGGTTCGCTACACAAATTTATATGGGACCAATATAAGACTAGATTTGCCCGCATATGGATCCCATATTTAATTATAAGGTGAATCGGCATAATGCCCCAACCCACATGATATGCATGCGAGATGAACAATTTAATATGCAACAATTTGATATTACATTTATAAAATAGGGCTCGAGAAAGGGGTCACACATTAGTGTCGAAGGTCTTGGGGTCTGAGGGTTTGACAAGATCGGTCTTCGAATCCGGGAAGGAGGCCTTCGGATCCTCGGGTCCGTGAAGGAGTGCTTGGCGTCCGGCGGTAGATCTTGTTTATTCCACTCCGAAGGCCTTGTTGTTCTGCAGTGGAGATCATGGGGTCATCGGGGTCCGGGTTCGCCGGAATCGGTCTTCGGTTTTCCATGTTGGCGCACCCGAGGTTCTCGGCGATCTTTGTAGATGACCAACGGGTTTAGGGTCTCGGCGTCGATAGATCTTGGTGTCAAAGGCACGACATCAAATCGGCGGGGTCTTGTCGAAGAGACTATCTTGGCACCTTAATTTCGCACGGGATATGGTCCTTGGACAACACCATCTGCAGACGCCCACCGAAGCTTGTGGTCAAACTCATAACACCAAACAAACAGAGGCAAGGCGAGCCTTGCAACGCTGGCGGCGGGCTCCTGGCTTCGGTTGCAGACGGAGGAGGGAAGCCCTGGGAGGAAGGAGCACGCCTGCGTGGCCGGCCGAGCGGGAACCAGAGGAGGCAGGGCAGGTAGAGGGCAGCGGCGGACGAGGTGGGCGCGGTCGCGGTGGGGGAGGACGCGCGGCGGTCGTGGCCAGCAAGGAGGGACCGACGGCGGCAGCGCCTGAGACGGATGCTCGCGGCCGGAAGCAGAGGCCGAGGGAGGACCTGGTGGTGGCTCCTAGGCGAGACCGGGCTGCAGAGCGGCGCCCGCAGAGGCGTTGCCGAGGTCGGCAGGGATGGGAGGCGGAAGTGGCGGTCGCGATCGAGGCCAGCCGAGCGAGGGTCGAGGAAGGCGACGCCGGTGGAGACCTGGCGGCGGGGTGGCTCGGAGGGAAGGAGGACATGCTCCAGGAGGGGCGAGAGAGAGGAAGCAGCAGCAGAGGCCTGGAGGCGGCGGGCTTGATCTCACGAGAGGAAGAATAGGAGCGAGAGGGAAGGGGTCGCGAGGATGCGCAGAGAGGGTGAGGGGCCACCGGCGCTGGGCAAGGCGAGGCGAGGGCCGCGGAAGCTGGCAACACAAGCGAGGCCACGAGGATCTTGGGGACGGGGAGGCGGCGACCTGGAAGGAGGCCCACTGGCGGCGGCGCTGGCCAGGAGGAGGGAGGCGCCAGGGAGACAAGAGGTGGGTGAGGGATCGGTGCCTGGGGGTGGCGCTCGCGGAGAGGCCCGCCGGCGGCGGCGACGCTCGGGATCGAGGCAGCGGGTAGGTGAGGAAGGCGACGGGGGTCATGCAGAGTGCGATGCGAGAGAGGAGCGGGGATCGAGCAAGTGACGCGCTGCAGGTGGGCCAGGGCTGGTTTCGGTGTGTAGCGTGTTGGTGCGTTGCAGTGTATGTGTGTAGGCGTGTGATGCTGCTGCCAGGGAGCAAGGGGTGCGGCGGATGGTGGAGGGGTGGGGTGAGAGAGGTGGGCCAGGAGGCTGATGTGGCGGCATGGGAGTGGAGGGAGTTGGGGAAGTGGTCAGGTGGTGGGACGGGGTTGGCCGGGGTGATGTGGAGGGGCTGGGTAGGATTAGGTGTAGGTAGGATTAGGACTAGATATTTTTAGACTAGGGTTTGGAGGTGGCCGGCCGGGCTTTCGGGCCTGGCGGGCTGCCTCCTAAAAACAATTTAATTTTTTTATTTATTTAAAACGGGGCTTTTGCAAACCGTGGGTAGACAAAACAGAATATTCCGGAGACCCAGGTTTTATGTTTGAATAAAGACGGGGCGTTTAGAAAACAAAAACAGATTTTTCGAAAATAGTTTTATGCAAACAAATGCAAGATGACATGACGATGCCCAAATGCAATGTGGCATGATGACATGAGCATGCGGTCATGATGATGCAATGCACAGAAACAACGCGATTTTCTGGTAGTGGTTTTTGCGGGGCACCACAATTCGACACCCCTAACAATGGATCTCGCCCTCGAGATCCGCCTCATGGTACCGGGAAGAAGGGCGGCGATCTGAATCTTCTCGCATCGTGTAGATTCTCGCGACACCACTAACAAGAGGTCGTTGTCCGTGATCGTCGAGAGAACACTCCGGGAAACAAAGGCGAAGGTAGAGGTATCTACCAATCAATCCACCTCTAACTTCGATAGAAAGAGAGAACCGATGCATTCTCATCCACTTCAATGTACACAAGCGAATAGAGTGAGTAGTCGTCATGGGGGCCAATCCATCACGCACCCAAACTATTACTCCGCACAATCAGTAGAAAAGCGTGCAACCATTCTCGGAATCAGACAGAAGATCTTGACAATCGAGGTTCAGAAACAAAGGAGTGATGCAGACTCTGCATCGGATCTGGCATAGATGATGTCGTCGCGTCGGAAAACACCGGAAGGCACGAGAGGGAACAAAGAGAAGTCCACCAGACGAAGGATTCCTCGGATAGCATGAAGACCAGATGTAGCAACACCGTTACCAAAGGAGGAAGCGAAACCCTGAAGGTACGATGGAACCCAACCACGAGAAATCCTGGACTCGAAGAGAGAGAAGAGAGCGGATTCAAAACACGCAGAGGTGAGAGGAGAGCAGCAGAGGGGTAAGGAGTAAAATCAGACCTAATCAGAACTATCCAACCGATTTTGCAAAAATAGTTTTGACACTCTACTTCGGCCGTTAGCTAGGTTATCCTACAGGCTGGACTTGTGGGGTATCGCAACTGCTGAGCTCTGATACCACTCTGTAACACCCTCAGAATCGGCCCTATGCAAGTTTCAGCGCTTCCGGCCAAACCCGCATAGAAACGATTCAAAGGTGCCCACCAAGCACTTGCGTGCGGGTGGAAAACGAAGTAATATCATTACCCAATAGTCCTCGATGGAACTCACAAAACATATATATACAACAGCGACTCAAAGAGTCAAGAATGTAGATATACGGTACAAAGATCCAAATCACCTTGAAAATGATACAGCGTCCGACTACGGACAAGATGCAAATGGGGCTAAGAGCCCTGAAGAATAGCCAATGGCGTCCATAACCCTGCCCAGGCCAAGCCGGAAGGGTAACCCTGCTAACGACGTCGATCTCAAAACCTTCTTAAACAAAAGGGGTGCCGACAAAGGGCAAAGGAAAAAGAGAGAGCGGTCAGTACTGAGGCCAGTACATGGCGAGGCTAGAATTCGGCGGTCCTCGCCTACATAGGTATGGTGGACTGAAGCGGCAGCGCGGCATGCACTAAACAACCTATAGAGACTCGATACAACTAGCGGCTATCAGAGAGGGGTAAGAACGACCTATTCGGAACCAACCTGATACTACCACCAAACATACCCATCCTGGTATTTCCCCCTCGAGACCAAACGAGGAAGTCAACCGAGAAACTCACACCGTTGGCAGTTTTATTTATTCAGTTATCGTTGCAGCAATTACTAGTCAGGTATAGATAGTCATCCTGATATAATAAGCAGTGGACACTTTTAGTTAACCATCCCGTTGTAGTTGCAACACTTACTAGTCAGATACAATTAGCATGAGATATCCCAAAACCCAGCAGTTGTTGGCACTTTTATTTAGCCATTCCGTTGTAGTGGAGCTGATTACTAGTCATATCGGATACAAGTCAAATTATAACAATAAACTTTAGTTATAGTTGTCTATGATCGAGAACTGTGCTCCAAGTCGTCCATAACCGCGGACACGGCTTCTCGAAAAGATTTAACCCTGCAGGGGTGCACCAAAGTTTCCACACGCACCTACACCCTTGTTGTCAGATCAGGTAGGTACAAGATCACAAAACATACACCCAACGGTATGTCGACGGGGTTTCGGACACGACGTTTCCCAGACCCAAAGCAAGCACGGGGGGCCACCCCACTAAGCTACCCGTATCGAAGTCGGCCGGTCTCCGAGACGGACACAGGGTTTGTGTAGACGGATGTAAACGACTGGGAACCCGAAAGTGTGACTGGGCTTGTCGATACAGCGAAAACGTGTCACGGTCCTAAACAGTACAGGTGCTCCACGCACAATCTTAAATAAAGCAGTAAAGCATGGCATAAGTACAGGATAGTAATAAAGCCCCAAACTACTTGTGGCCCCCAGTACAGTACTTGGAATCAGGTACTAAATCGATGGGGGTGCCCACACACCCCACCTATGGTTAGCGCGCTCGATCTCGGAACAGGTGTCAAGTACTCGGGGTCCTACGGGACACCAGTGAGCGGTTAAAACCCAAATATTGTCTATTCCCCACCGGTGCCTCTGCATTTACCTACTTCAATTTTCGTTATTAAACAGTAATTAAAGCCATGATCATCTCCAACATAAAGCATATGGCAGCCTTCCAACCGATGTGGTACTGGACGACACGCAACAGCACTTGAGCAAGCGACTACGACGCGCAAGTCCAACTATCTACCAAACAACCGGTAATAGGATGTGTCCAAGGCAATATAAGGCTGCAAGGGATATCACGGGTACGAAAACTAGAGCATCGCAACAAAGATAGCAATAGATCAACAGGAGGAAATAAAGACTTTAAATGCAAAATAGGTAGAAGGGGAAGGGATGCTCGCCTGAAAACATTGCCGAAGGTTCATCCGAAGATCGGGTCGACACTCACATCAACTCATCGGCCTAATCCGTGAAGAAGCAAAGCACTAGAAGAAACACCGGATGGACTATTTAATACTACGGTAGAAAATCGGGCATGATGCATGTATGATGTATGACATGGCAAAGGTGCGATGCAATTAGATCATATTAAGCGGAACCGAGGTCCCGACAATTAATTAATAGGTTCATGTTGTTTAGATACCCTGCAATTTAAATGTTGTCTTAACATGGCAAAATATATCACCGGTTCGCTACACAAATTTATATGGGACCAATATAAGACTAGATTTGCCCGCATATGGATCCCATATTTAATTATAAGGTGAATCGGCATAATGCCCCAACCCACATGATATGCATGCGAGATGAACAATTTAATATGCAACAATTTGATATTACATTTATAAAATAGGGCTCGAGAAAGGGGTCACACATTAGTGTCGAAGGTCTTGGGGTCTGAGGGTTTGACAAGATCGGTCTTCGAATCCGGGAAGGAGGCCTTCGGATCCTCGGGTCCGTGAAGGAGTGCTTGGCGTCCGGCGGTAGATCTTGTTTATTCCACTCCGAAGGCCTTGTTGTTCTGCAGTGGAGATCATGGGGTCATCGGGGTCCGGGTTCGCCGGAATCGGTCTTCGGTTTTCCATGTTGGCGCACCCGAGGTTCTCGGCGATCTTTGTAGATGACCAACGGGTTTAGGGTCTCGGCGTCGGTAGATCTTGGTGTCAAAGGCACGACATCAAATCGGCGGGGTCTTGTCGAAGAGACTATCTTGGCACCTTAATCTCGCACGGGATATGGTCCTTGGACAACACCATCTGCAGACGCCCACCGAAGCTTGTGGTCAAACTCATAACACCAAACAAACAGAGGCAAGGCGAGCCTTGCAACGCTGGCGGCGGGATCCTGGCTTCGGTTGCAGACGGAGGAGGGAAGCCCTGGGAGGAAGGAGCACGCCTGCGTGGCCGGCCGAGCGGGAACCAGAGGAGGCAGGGCAGGTAGAGGGCAGCGGCAGACGAGGTGGGCGCGGTCGCGGTGGGGGAGGACGCGCAGCGGTCGTGGCCAGCAAGGAGGGACCGACGGCGGCAGCGCCTGAGACGGATGCTCGCGGCCGGAAGCGGAGGCCGAGGGAGGACCTGGTGGTGGCGCCTAGGCGAGACCGGGCTGCAGAGCGGCGCCCGCAGAGGCGTTGCCGAGGTCGGCAGGGATGGGAGGCGGAAGTGGCGGTCGCGGTCGAGGCCAGCCGAGCGAGGGTCGAGGAAGGCGACGCCGGTGGAGACCTGGCGGCGGGGTGGCTCGGAGGGAAGGAGGACATGCTCGAGGAGGGGCGAGAGAGAGGAAGCAGCAGCAGAGGCCTGGCGGCGGCGGGCTTGATCTCACGAGAGGAAGAACAGGAGCGAGAGGGAAGGGGTCGCGAGGATGCGCAGAGAGGGTGAGGGGCCACCGGCGCTGGGCAAGGCGAGGCGAGGGCCGCGGAGGCTTGCAACTCAAGCGAGGCCACGAGGATCTTGGGGACGGGGAGGCGGCGACCTGGAAGGAGGCCCACTGGCGGCGGCGCTGGCCAGGAGGAGGGAGGCGCCAGGGAGACAAGAGGTGGGTGAGGGATCGGTGCCTGGGGGTGGCGCTCGCGGAGAGGCCTGCAGGCGGCGGCGACGCTCGGGATCGAGGCAGAGGGTAGGTGAGGAAGGCGACGGGGGTCACGCAGAGTGCGATGCGAGAGAGGAGCGGGGATCGAGCAAGCGACGCGCTGCAGGTGGGCCAGGGGTGGTTTCGGTGTGTAGCGTGTTGGTGCGTTGCAGTGTATGTGTGTAGGCGTGTGATGCTGTTGCCAGGGTGCAAGGGGTGCGGCGGATGGTGGAGGGGTGGGGTGAGAGAGGTGGGCCAGGAGGCTGATGTGGCGGCATGGGAGTGGAGGGAGTTGGGGAAGTGGTCAGGTGGCGGGACGGGGTTGGCCGGGGTGATGTGGAGGGGCTGGGTAGGATTAGGTGTAGGTAGGATTAGGACTAGATATTTTTAGAGTAGGGTTTGGAGGTGGCCGGCCGGGCTTTCGGGCCTGGCGGGCTGCCTCCTAAAAACAATTTAAATTTTTTATTTATTTAAAATGGGGCTTTTGTAAACCGCGGGTAGACAAAACAGAATATTCCGGAGACCCAGGTTTTGTGTTTGAATAAAGACGGGGCGTTTAGAAAACAAAAAACAGATTTTTCGAAAATAGTTTTATGCAAACAAATGCAAGATGACATGACGATGCCCAAATGCAATGTGGCATGATGACATGAGCATGCGGTCATGATGATGCAATGCACAGAAACAACGCGATTTTCTGGTAGTGGTTTTTGCGGGGCGCCACACTAGTCTAGGATCAACAAGACTTCTTCTGAAAGACAAGTTAGGAGGATTGGATTCCATTACTGTGGATAATTTATTTCCTTTGTGGCTAACAATCAAATATAGTGCTCTATATTATTCACGAAGAGAAGTTTGGTCAAGCCATTTATCCTTTTAGAATCTATTAATCTGCGATCCATCCTTAATATTAAAAGCACCAAAGCTTAAGAAATGTTTTTTGGATGCAATTAGTCTAGCTAAAAGTGTGAATCACTGGATTTCCAAACCACTTGAGACACAACTTTGAAGCCAACATACTTCCTTCATAGAATGGTTCGCCAAACACTATCTTCTGTAAGCAGTTTGAAAAGCCATTTATCCAGAAGCGTGGTGTTTTTGACTTGCAAATCATGTATGCCTAGTCCAACGTAATTTTCCGGTCAGCAAACCACATTTCATCTGGTTTCTCCTTATCCCCTTGTCAAAAGAATCTTAATCAGAAATAATCCACTTTTCTCAAGACATCTTTTGGTAGCTGGAAAAACAAGATCATACGAGTACCATGTTGGTGAGTACTGAATTTATGAGTACAAATCTTCCGTCATTGCTTGCCGTGCTGTGAACCTGCTGTTGGGCACCAGTTCGGATCACCACGCAGCTCTGCATCGACGCTGGTTGTTACGGTACACCGCCTCCAACCTGCGCTGCCGTTAGCTACAGAATTGAGTGCATGGAGGCACGTGAGGTATTGTCCCCCACTGTAGTTGATCGAACTATTAGTGTACAGGATAAGTACAAAATCAATTGCGAGTTAACTGCAACTCTAAACTCTCAATCCACTTCAGTTCAGTAAACCTACTGCTCAGATGGGTCACTCGATGAACTGAACAAAATTTGCAAAGAAAAAATTTACGCACAAACGAACTGAACCACCTATATATATGTGTTTCAACCAGAGGGGACTCAGACGCGCGGGAGTCCATAACCATTAAATCAGCATACTACAATTTAAATAATCAGTTCCAGGGAGCATGCTACATGCAAGCACACTGACTGTTCTATAAGAAACGAGCTGTGCATAGTAATAATTGTGCAGAGACAACATTCTTGGTGCCGTACGTACTCTTCAGCTATGAATTACTATCTGAAATGTGGTTTAGGCATATGCATGACTGATGAAGGTATTATAAGTTAATAACTAATATGAGGCAACACTTAGCATTCGTTCATCCTAGATGCTGCTCTCCGCCCACACAATGGATTCGGTTCGGACTCTGATCTTGATTTCCAAGAACTCCGACGGAGTTGGGAGAAGAACACGAGCATTGGAACAAGATAGAGAGTTTGCACTGCACACAAATACTAATCGAGGCCATGATCCACAATGTCCGTGCTAGTGCCATCCCACAAACAGATCGTGCACAGCCGATAAACCCTAAGGGGAAACCATCAACATATAATTGGACAAAAGTTTTGAAAACAGGTAACTGAAACTATAGAACCTAAACAACTGCTATAGAGCTTGCGACTCAAGTAACTGTTTACAACATTGAGTCGCTGCAGATTTACGAATAGCTATGTGAGCCTCCATGTGGCTTCCTAACGACAAGCCGTCATAGCGGCAATAATGTACTCTGATTTGCAGCGAAGATATTAGGGAGACCACCTTCTACTTCTAACACAACCAACCAAGACAATGGATTGCTGCCGAAAATACAAAGTCGCATAGGTGGTTTTCATATGCCAATAAGGACGCTGGTCATGTCTGTATCAACGAAGCCAACAAGGCGCAGTGGTGTAGGTGCAGCCAAGGTTGATCGTCCATGTGATGTACCGCAGCAAGCAGTGGCGGAGGACGGAAAAAAATCAAGGTAGGGCGAACTCCAAAAAAAAATAAAATATCAAGTCGGTCTTGATGATCTTTGTCATCGAGAAAGCCCTTTCAACTATTGTTGTTTCTACCAGTAAAAGCAATACCAGCTTAACAAGACGATAAACGATATGAAACATAATGTATCATTCAAATATTAAGATAATCTCTGAAGTCTTTAATTCTCTGTATATGAATAAAGAATATCTCAAGGTTATCTTATATAAGTTCATGCTCATGATAATATAAATCCCCGTGATAAATCTCTGTAAGCCGAGAAATCTTATTCACGTTGAACCTATAAAATGGTTCATTTCAGGCAAGGCAAAACAAAAAAACTCTAACGAAAACTCATCAAATCGATGGTCAAAATCAGTTGTAATAGATTTTATTGAAAAATAGAAGGTGGCCACACGCCGAAAAAATCAATAGTGACCTAGTATATTCTCGTTTTTAATGACTTTTCACTCATTTTTGTTATCACTTCGTTCAGACTTAGGATTGTGATCTTATTTTTTGCGCGAATTAACATCTTTAGGAGGGTTCTAAACCATCATTTCCCTAATTGAGAAAGCATGCATTAGAAATTTTTACCAATAGTAAGCCAAAGTTCAAACATAAAACATAAACCGTCATATAATAAGAGTTGGTTTTGGCCACATGCCATAAGGCGGCCAAAATACTCTCATGACCTCCTTAGATACCTCATCTAGGACATTGTTTAGAGTTGATTTTGATTAGATTGAGAATTAGCAATTGTAGAGAGAAAAGTTTAGTTTAAAACTAGACTACATATAGTCCTTATTTCACTTCAGAATCAATTTTACGCAATATTTACTAAAATAAGCATAACTTTCTTATACGAAGTCCGTTTTCAGCATATAACCACTCAAAATGTTCAGAAAAAACATACGCATCTAAAGGTTTTCTCCAAAAATCAAGGTAGGGCGGCTGCCCTACCTTGCCCTACTGGGAGCTCCGCCCCTGGCAGCAAGTGTTTCACTCCACTCAGGCGGTTTAGTGGTGGGCGCCTCCATAAACCGGCTCACCATTCCCAAGTTAAAAGGGGCTACCAACAATGCTTCAGTACAGCGTGAAATCAGTCCGCCTTCTCCAGAAGCTTGGCAATGAACATGCCATGCGTTCATTATTAATATTTATTCTTTATGCTATAATAACTGTTATGTGTCTCCAATATGAGATTCAAAGAAAAACTCATGAGCACGTCTAGAGAAGTCAACATCAAGTTGTTCCTAGTCCATCCTCTAGAACTAGCTCATGTGCTGTAACATGATCTTGTTTCATCTCGCTCGAAATTAAGTTTCATCTGAGGTGAGACTAGTCTAACTCGCTTGAACTCGACTAGGTTGCAGGCAATTCACGCCATGAAATCAGCGACGAGGCAAGCAGCATGGATATATGTCGATTTAAGCATATGCGGGATATCAAGGGAAAAAATAATATACATGTATCAATTCATGAACTCCAGCCTAAAATTAGGATGGTATTTAATTAGAGCATCTCTACCAGACAATGTAAAATGCCACTACTGGAAAAACCATCTTCGGTCGATCACTAGAAGCCCAGCAGTCCCGGCCCGTCACGAACCGCGACTAGTGCTAGCACTAGTCCCAGTCCGTGAGGCCTCCAACGGCTAGAAATGGCCATAAGCATTAGTCCCGGGCCGGACCAGAGCATTAGTCCCGGTCCGTAATATGGCCCGGGACTAATAAGCTGGAGCGGGGCAACAGCTCTTTTCGGGGACTATTAGTCCCGGGTCGTATCACGGCCCGGGACTAATTGTCCATCACTATATATATAGCTCCCTTGCCAGCTGCCCTAAAGCATATGGTGACCATTTTTCTCAAAGAAAGCAAGAGAGTTCATGCCATTTTTTTTCTCAAGATTTGTCAAGATTTAGTTTGCAACACCTAAATCCAAAACTTTAAAAGGTTAGAACTTCATTCTTTCATCCCTTATTGCTACTTTAGCTCTATATAATGCTCTAGAAGTATAGAGATATGGATCAAATGCATGCATGCTCTAGAAGTAGCTAGAAGGATTTTGATATATATGTGTAACAAATTTTGATTAGGCACATAGTTACTGAAAATTGAAATGTGTAATTTTAGAGTTTCAGAGCTTAGAATGGAATGAGGTTTTCACTAATGGAACAATAATAAAAAACTCCACATTTATCATGTTGATTGTTTTCTCCAATTCACAAATTGATGCATGTAAATTTTTCAAAATTCAAAATTAATGCTCTAGAAGCTCTCAATATAACTTGTAATAATTTTATCATGTTGTGTAATGGTTTTTGATATACTTTTACTATAATGCAGATGGTCCGGGAATGGATGTACGGTACTGACCGACGCTCTGGCGAGTTCATTAATGGCGTGCATGAATTCATCCGTGTTGCTGATGCAAACAAGCACAGTGGTTTTGTATTTTCTCCATGTAATGGATGTAGGAATCAGAAGGATTATTCTGACTCAAAAACCCTTCACAGCCACCTGTTGAAGTCCGGCTTCATGCCCAGTTATAATTGTTGGACCAAGCACGGAGAGAGAGGGGTTATAATGGAAGACAATGAAGACGAGGAGGAGGATGACAGCTATCATGGTTTCCCTGAGTACGGAGATACTTCCATGGGGGATGCTGAAGGGGAGGATGAAGAAGAGACACATGATGAACCCACTGATGATCTTGGTCGGACCATTGCCGATGCACGAAGAGATTGTGAAACTGAAAAGGATAGGGAGAAGTTCAATCACATGCTAGAGGATCACAAAAATTTGTTGTACCCACGAAAATGGTCTGAAAAAGCTGGGCAGCACACTGGAATTGCTGCGATGGAAGGCTGAGTGTGCTATAACTGACTCCTCATTTGGAAAGTTGCTGAAAATGATGAAGAATATGCTTCCAAAAGATAATGTATTGCCCGCCAGTACATACGAAGCAAAAAAAGGTTGTCTGCCCTCTAGGTTTAGAGGTTCAGAAGATACATGCATGCCCTAATGACTGCATCCTCTACCGCGGTGAGGAGTATGAGAATTTAGATGCATGCCCGGTATGCACTTCACTTCGGTATAAGATTAGACGAGATGACCCTGGTGACATTGAGGCGACCCCCCGGAAGAGGGTTCCTGCGAAGGTGATGTGGTATGCTCCTATAATACCACGGTTGAAATGCTTATTCAGAAACAAAGAGCACGCCAAGTTGTTGCGATGGCATAAAGAGGAACTTAAGTCAGACGGGATGTTGAGACACCCCGCTGATGGGTCGCAATGGAGAAAAATCGATAGAAAGTACCCGGACTTTGAAGATGACGCAAGTAGTTTAAGGTTTGGTCTAAGTACAGATGGCATGAATCCCTTTGGGGAGCAGAGATCCAGTCACAACACCTGGCCCGTGACTCTATGCATCTATAACCTTCCTCCTTGGTTGTGCATGAAGCGGAAGTTCATTATGATGCCAGTGTTGATCCAAGGTCCGAAGCAACCCGGCAACGACATTGATGTGTACCTAAGGCCATTAGTGAAAGAACTTTTACAGTTGTGGCACGAACCCGGGATACGGGTGTGGGATGAGAACAAGCAGGAAGAATTTAACCTCCGAGCATTGATTTTCGTAACAATCAATGATTGGCCTGCTCTTAGTAACCTTTCAGGACAGTCAAACAAGGGATACAATGCATGCACACACTGTTTAGATGAGACTGCAAGTATATATTTGGAACATTGTAAGAAGAATGTATACAATGAGCATCATCGATTTCTTTTGGCCAAGCATCCCTTAAGAAAGAAAGGCAAGCATTTCAACGGTCTGGCATGTCACCAGACGAAGCCTAAGGAGCGTACTGGTGCTGATATATTTGATATGGTCAAAGATTTGGATCAACTGGTAACCTTTGGAAAGGGTCCTGGAGGAAAATCTGTTCCGAAAGACGCTGAAGGACACGCACCCATGTGGAAGAAGAAATCTATATTTTGGGAGCTACCATATTGGAAATTCTTAGAGGTCCGCTCTGCAATCGATGTGATGCATGTAACGAAGAATCTTTGCATGAACGTGCTAGGCTTTTTGGGCGTGTATGGGCAGACAAAAGATACACCGGAAGCACGAAGGACCATCAACATATGGAAGACCCAGATGGCCTACATCCAGAATGGTTTCAAGGTCATACCAACTACGCTCTTACCAAACAAGAGAAGGAAATATTTTTTTGAATGCCTAAGCAGTATTAAGGTCCCGTCTGGCTTCTCGTCGAATATAAAGGGGATAATAAATATGGCAAAAAAAAGTTCCAAAACCTAAAGTCTCATGACTGCCACGTGATTATGACGCAAATGCTTCCGATTGCATTGAGGGGGCTTCTACCAGATAATGTTCGAGTACCCATTGTGAAGCTATGTGCATTTCTCAATGCAATCTCTCAGAAGATAATCAATCCTGAAGATTTACCACGGTTACAGAATGATGTGGTCCAATGTCTTGTCAGTTTTGAGTTGGTGTTCCCACCATCCTTCTTCAATATTATGACGCACCTGCTGGTTCACCTAGTCGAAGAGATTTCCATTCTCGGTCCTGTATTTCTACACAATATGTTTCCCTTTGAGAGGTTCATGGGAATCTTAAAGAAATATGTTCGTAACCGTGCTAGGATAGAAGGAAGCATCTCCAAGGGCTATGGAATAGAGGAGGTCATTGAATTTTGTGTTGACTTTGTTCCTGACCTTAAGCCGATTGGTCTTCCTCAATCACGGTATGAGGGGAGACTGAGTGGAAAGGGTACTCTAGGAAAGAAATCAATAATATGTAGAGACAGACATTCTTACACCGAAGCACATTACACCTTTTTACATAATTCTATCTTGGCAGCCCCATATATCGAGGAACACAAGAAAATCTTACGCTCCAACAACCCTGGAAAGCATGACTCTTGGATTAGAGATGAACACATGAAGAGTTTCGGCGGTTGGTTGCAACATCTCATCAAAAACAACACTCTTGGAGATCAGCTATACTTGTTGTCTAGGTCACCATCTTCGACTATATCGACTTTCCAAGGGTACGAGATAAATGGGTATACATTTTACACGATAGCCCAAGATAAAAAGAGCACCAACCAAAACAGTGGTGTTCTCTTTGATGCAACAGACAACAATGGGTCAAAGACCACATATTATGGTTACATAGAGGAGATATGGGAACTTGACTATGGACCTACTTTTAAGGTCCCCTTGTTTCAGTGCAAATGGGTCAAGCTGACGGGAGGAGGGGTTGGGGTAGACAAGAAATACGGAATGACATCGTTGGATCTCAACAATCTTGGGTACTTAGACGAACCATTTGTCCTAGCCAATGATGTGGCCCAGGTTTTCTATATGAAGGACATGTCTACCAAACCTAGAAAATGAAAAAATAAGAAAAAGAATACATCAGACGATGAGCCAAAGCGCCACATAGTTCTTTCAGGAAAAAGAAACATCGTGGGAGTGGAGGACAAGACAGACATGTCAGAAGATTGTGATAAGTTCCATGAAATTCCGCCCTTCGCGGTGAATGATGACCCAACCATCATGTTAATGAATGAAGATGCTCCATGGATACGACGGGATCAGAAAGGAACACAAGCGAAGAAATGATATGTAATAATTGTAACATTTTATGAGTTAAGATGTTCCATGCATGTGTCCATTTTTATAGTGTTGTCTGCAAACAATCTTGAGTGTGTTAGTCCCGTTTTGTGGCTGGACCGGGACTAAAGGAGGGCCTTTAGTACCGATTCATACTTACCATTAAGATCTGATCTCCAAACGCGTGATGTCACATATTAGGGAGTGCCTCTATGACCAGTTTCTCGGAGATGCCGGAGGACTGGGCTCCGTCAGCATCTCCTTGAAACTGGCCGTAGTGGTGTCCCTGCTCTCGAAAACCATCTTGCAGCTTGTAACTTCTCTAACTAGATCAATACGCCTGGGAGCTAACTAGTTTCACATATTAGGGAGTGCCTCTATGACCAGTTTCTCGGAGATGCCGGAGGACTGGGATCCGTCGGCATCTCCCTAAAACTGGCCGTAGTGGTGTCTCTGCTCTCTAAAACCATCTTGGAGATGCCTCAAACTGGCTGGAGGACTGGACTCACAAGGATGCCTATTTATAGTACAAGCAGCTCGGCATAATGTCGACACTCACGACATAATGTCGACACTCACCCCTATTATTAGTGCTGAATCATCTTTAGTCCCGGTTGGTGACACCATCCGGGACAAGGTACAAGCCGCACGACATAATATCGACACTCACCCCTATTATTAGTGTTGCCTGTCCCAGTCTGCCGCAATCCCTTCAGTCGCGGTTGGTTTCTCCAACCGGGACTAAAGATGAACCCTCTCTTTATATAGGCATTTCCCTCTATTTATTAGGTAACACTCAAGACATTTATTAATATTAAAAATCGGGACAAAGCGGGACTAGCTAACACTCAGGACTAAAGTCGCCCCCTTTAGTCATAATCATGCCTAGTCCTATAGTACGCAGCTTCAGGGTCTTCATCATCATCGTCACCTGCCACTCCGGGGATCCTCAGCCCATCCATGGCATATACCAGGGGCCATTCCAGCCTCGGATTCACGGCGGGCGGGAGAGGGGTCTCCTGGAAGACGATGTCGCTACCGCCGGGACGGTGTGGGGCCTATGGCGAGTGGACTCGTGGGCACCGTAGGCGAGGATGGTCTCCCCCGGCGATGTAGTGCATCACTCCGATGACAGTACGGTTCGCCCACCACAGACGACAGCCGGCTTCGTTGTGGTTCACCGGTGGCGGGCCATCACCCTCGTACCTGGCGAGCTCCCTTTCCCGCCTATTAGCGAAGAAGGCATTCTAGGTGTCGTAGTTGTCGGGATCCCACTAGGGATCCATCCGCTGCTCCGGCGTGAGCTCGTGGTAGAAGTGGTTCGTGATGGCCGCCTGGCGTGCGGAACCTTGAGGGACAGGAGGGCAGGAACCCCTCCAGTGCTCATCATCCAGCCGGCGGGCGGCCAGTAGCCCGGAGGACAAGGGTAGTTGGAGGCGCACAGCGCCTCGGTCTCCTCGAGGGTCAGAATGGCCCAGTAGGCGTTGTCCATTGTTCTAAGAGAGGAAGGTGTGGATGTGTGGATAGCCATGTCACGATCACCCTAAATATAGAGGGAAATGGCGGGAAAACTTGGCGTGAAGCTTTGGGAAATGGCGGGAAATATCTTTAGTCCCGGTTAGTGACTACATCCCGGACTAAAAGCTCTCGTAGAAAGGAAAGGGCGGGAAAACTTGGCGGGAAGAGGTGGGAAATGGCGGAAAATATCTTTAGTCCCGGTTTGTGACTACATCCGGGACTAAATGGATATTATATTAAGATTCATTATATTTTTCTGATAATAATAGACATATTATTTATTTTATTTGGATTATTACAATAAAAGATATGATTTTTATATTAGTTTTGACTTAAAAAAGAAAATTTACAAATGAAATAATTTATAAATGATGCAAATAGATAAATGGATATTATATTAAGATTCTTTATATTTTTCTGATAATAATAGACATATTATTTGTTTTATTTGGATTATTACAATAAAAGATATGATTTTTCAAACTTTTTATATTATTTTTGAATTAAAAAAGAAAATTTACAAATGAAATAATTTATAAATGATGCAAACAGATAAATGGATATTATATTAAGATTCATTATATTTTTCTGATAATAATAGACATATTATTTGTTTTATTTGGATTATTACAATAAAAAATATTATTTTCCAAAGTTTTTTATATTAGTTTTGAATTAAAAAAGAAAATTTACAAATGAAATAATTTATAAATGATGCAAACAGATAAATGGATATTATATTAAGATTCTTTATATTTTTTTGATAATAATAGACATATTATTTGTTTTATTTGGATTATTACAATAAAATATATGATTTTTCAAAGTTTTTATATTTGATTTGAATTAAAAAAAGAAAATTTACAAATGAAATAATTTATAAATTATGCAAACAGATAAAGGGATATTATATTAAAATTCTTAATATTTTCTGATAATAATAGACATATTATTTGTTTTATTTGGATTATTACAATAAAATATATGATTTTTCAAAGTTTTTATATTAGTTTTGAATTAAAAAAGGAAATTTAAAAAAACAAACATTCGCGGGTCGTGGCTGGACCCGGGACTAAAGGGTCAGTGCACGCGCGAAAACGAAGCGACCGAAAAAGGATCTTTAGTCGCGGGCCGAGGCTTAGGCCGCGACTAAAGGGGGGGTCTTTAGTCGCGGGTTAAGCCACGGCCCGCGACTAAAGACCCTTTAGTCGCGGGCGGTGGCTCAGCCCGGGACTAAAGGGGGGGGTCCCTTTATATACTTTTGCCCGCCTCTGGTTGTGCCCACCAGCACTTGGCAAATGTCGAAGACGAAGACGAGGCACCGACGCAGAGAACAGGGGAAGTGCTGCCCGATTCCCGCGCCGCCGACGCCCTTGTCTCCGGCCGACCCGCCGTACCGCAGAGCCGCCTTGCCGTGTCGTCCCTCATCGCCGAGCCGCGCCGCCCCGCCCCGTCGTGCGCCGTGCCGCGCCGCCCCGCCGCGTGTCGCCGCCCCGTCGTGCCGCACCGCCTCGCCGAGCCTCCGCGCGCCGTGTCGCGCCGCCCCGCCGTGTCGCCGCCCCGTCGTGCTGCACCGCCTCGCCACGCCGCCGCTGTTCCTCCGGCCGCCCACCTCGCCGGAGGTGGTTATTTAGTCTAGTATTAATTAGTTAGTAGTTAGTGTAGTTAGTATAGTTAGTGTAGTATTAATTATATTTTTTAATTAGTAGTATATTTAGGTTTTTGTAGTATATTTAGGTTTTTTAATTAGTAGTATATTTAGGTTTTTATATTTAGTGTAGTATATATATTTTTTTAATTAGTAGTATATTTTTTTAATTGTTAGCTAGGATTATTTTTTAATTATTGTTTTTATTATAATTAGCTAGGGTTATTGTTTTAATTATAAATAGCTAAGGTTTTTTTAATTATTGTTTTAATTATAATTAGCTAGGATTAGGATTATACTGTTAGCTAGGGTTATTTTAATTATAATTAGCTAGGGTTTTTTTTGTTTTATTTATTAAGATTAGAATTAGGATTAGGATTAGGGTTATTTTTTAATTATTGTTTTAATTATAATTAGCTAGGGTTTTTGTTTTAATTATAAATAGCTAGGGTTATTTTTTTAATTATTGTCTTAATTATAATTAGCTAGGATTAGGATTATATTGTTAGCTAGGGTTATTTTAATTATAATTAGCTAGGGTTATTTTTTTGTTTTATTTATTAAGATTAGAATTAGGATTAGGATTAGGGTTATTTTTTTGTTTAAGTTATTATAATTAGGATTATATTGTTTTAGTTATTAGGATTATTGTTTTTTCTAACCTGTTTAACTCTCTTTTTGTTATAGATAATTAAGTCATGGATCCATCCGAAGATCCTGGTCGCATCGGTGAAAGTTTTCTTCAGGGAATGATAAGAGGTGAAATTCCTCTTATTACTACCGGCGCCGAAGATATTTTGCTCGAGGAAGAGATATCCTCATATCTGAATCCATCCGGTGATGGACTAGAGGAAAACCAAGGGGAAGACCAGATGGACGAAGGGCAAACAAATGACAACAATAATGATGGCCCCTCGACAGGATCCGGCGAGGTACATATATATATATAAAGTCTCATGTTACCTATATTCATTAACTGATCTAGATATATATTAATCACTCTCTCTTCTTCTTTTATCCCACCGGATCAAAGCAATCGACAGCTCGAACGAAACGAGGGCCGAACAAAAAGTTGGATGGTAATCAGAGGTTCACCATCGAAGAAATAGCTGATGATGGTGAACCGATTGCTCCAGAGAAGCACCGGAGGATGTTTATAAATCAATGCGGGGTGCTGGTTAGGGACAACCTGCCGATCACCATCCAAGAATGGAATAAGTCAAAGAAACCCGGTGAAGAATCCAACAGCTATGTCACCGATGATGCCAAAGATGACCTTTGGCAGAAGCTCATAGAGCATTTCATACTACCTCCAGAGTATGAGGAATTTGAGGTAGATGGTATTACCCCAAGGCCGGTTGGGCTTGAAATAGAGCGAAAGTCAAGGAGTGGGCACTAAGCAAGATGGCTGAACTGTACCGGAACCACAAGAAAAATTTATACGCGAAATATGTCGCGAAAAAGAAAACTCCAGACTTCACAGGAGTAAACGAGAAGTTGAGAGAACAGTGGCCCGATTTTGTAAAGTACAAGCAATCTGATAAAGCAAAGGCAAAGTCTGCAAAGAAGGCGTTAAATGCTGCCAACAAGAAATACCATCATAAAATGGGGACATGTGGCTACAAGAGTGCCATCCCTAAGTGGGAAACTATGGAGAAGGATATGAGGGCTAGAGGCATCACTCCTTGTACAGATGGATGGCCCGAGAGGTCAAAGCACTGGTGGTACGGGCACGGGGGATCCTTCGACCCAGAAACAGGGAAGACATTATTTCATGATAAAATTCTAAAACCCTCCCAAGACCTTATTCAAGCAATGAACGATGCTCAATTGGGATTGTTCCGTCCCGAGAGAGAGAACGACGAGCTGACACGCGCCCTAGGGAATCCTGAAAAGGGAGGACGAACACGAGGCAAAGGTGCCGGTATCTCGTGGAAGAAAGGGTTTCCTTTGTACGATGCCAGTTACAGAAGCCGTCAGAGAAATAAGGACCGGGAGGCAGACCGGATCTCCAGGGTAGAGCAGGACCTAGCTGATCTGAAGAACCTCATGCATGAAATTAGCCAAAGGCCGCCGTCGTCAACTCACCCGCGGTCTGATGATCCTGCATTGGATCTGTAACACCCTCAGAATCGGCCCTATGCAAGTTTTAGCGAAACTCGCCAAACCCGCATAGAAACGATTCGAAGGTGCCCACCAGGCACTTTCGTGCGGGTGGAAAACAAAGTAATAACATTACACAACAGTCCTCGATGGGACCCACAGAACAGATATATACAACAGCGACTCAAAGAGCCAAGAATACAAATATACGGTACAAAGATCCAAATCACCTTGAAAACGATGGGGCGTCCGACTACGGACAAGATGCAAATGGGGCTAAGAGCCCTGAAGAATAACCAATGGCGTCCATAACCCTGCCCAGGCCAAGCCGGAAGGGTAACCCTGCTAACGGCGTCGATCTCAAAACCTGCTTAAACAAAAGGGGTGCCGACAAAGGGCAAAGGAAAAAGAGGAGCGTCAGTACTGAGGCCAGTACACGGCGAGGCTAGAATTCGGCGGTCCTCGCCTACATAGGTATGGTGGACTGAGCGGCAGCGGCAGCATGCACTAAACAACCTATAGAGACTCGATACAACTGGCGGCTATCAAAGAGGGGTGAGAAAGACCTATTCGGATCCAACCTGAGACTATCATCAAACAAACCCATCCTGGCGTTTCCCCCTCGAGACCAAACGAGGAAGTCAACCGAGGAACGCACACAGTTGGCAGTTTTACTTATTCAGTTATCGTTGCAGCAATTACTAGTCAGGTTTAGATAATCGTCCTGATAAAGTAAGCAGTGGGCACTTTTAGTTAGTCATTCCGTTATAGTGGCATCACTTACTAGTCAGATTCAATTAGCATGAGATAACCCAAAACCCAGCAGTCGTTGATACTTTTACTTAGCCATGTCGTTGTAGTGAAGCTGATTACTAATCATATCGGATACAAGTCAATTTAAAACAGTAAACTTTAGTTATAGTGGTCTATGATCAGACACTGTGCTCCAAGTCGTCCATAACCGCGGACACGGCTTCTCGAAAAGATTTAACCCTGCAGGGGTGCACCAAAGTATCCACAGGCACTTCGACCCTTTTTGCCAGATCAGTTAACATACACCCGTCGGTATGTCGGCGGGGCCTAAGTCACGACGTTCCCAGACCCAAAGCAAGCACGGGGGGCCACCCCACTAAGTACACCCGCAACGAAGTCGGCCGGTCTCCGAGACGGACTTAGGGTTTGCGACAATGGCTGTAAACGACAGCAGGTCCCCAATCGGGGACTGTCGATACAGCGAAAACATTCCGCTTCCTAAACAGTACAGCGTGCTCCTCACACAATGTAAATACAGAAAGTAGCATGGCATAAGTACAGGATCGTAAATAAAACCTCGAACTAGTTGTGGCCCCCAGTACAATACTTTGAAATCAGGTAATTATCAATGGGGGGCCCATATCTCCCCACCTGTGGTTAGCGCGCTCGATCTCGGAACAGGTGTCAAGAACTCGGGTCCTACGGGACACAAGTGGGCGGTCGGAAACCAAATCTTACCTATCACCCACCGATGCCTCTGCTTAATTCAATTTTAGTTGTTAAACAGGAATTAAAGTGAACAATAAGTAAAACCATGATCATCTCCAACGTCAACATGCGGCTATTCTCCAACAAAGGTGGTACTTGACGACAAGCAAAACACTTGAGCAAGCGACTACGACACGCGGGTCCAACTATCTACCAAGCAACAGGTAATAGGATGTGTCCAAGGCTATATATGGCTGCAAGGGTTATCACGGGTACGAAATCTAGAGCATCGCAACACAGATAGCAAAGATCAACGGAAGGAAGTAAATACTAGCAAAATAAGATAGGTAGAAAGGGGGAGATGCTCGCCTGAAAACATTGTCGAAGGTTCAACCGAAGATCGGGGCGAAGCTCACATCAACTCAACGGCCTTATCCGCGAAGAACCAAAACACTAGAAGAAACACCGGATGCAATATTTAATACTACGGCAAAAGATCGGCATGATGCATGTATGATGTATGGCATGGCAAAGGTGCAATGCAATTAGGTCAAGATTAAGCGGAACCAGGGGTCCCGACAATTTGTTAGGTGGTTCATGTTATTTATCTACCCCGCAAATTAAATGTTGTTTACATGGCAAAAGATAAGATACCGGTTCGCTACTCAAGTTTAAATGAGGCCAATATAAGGCTAGATTTGCCCGCATATGGGCCCCATATTTAATTATTAGGTGAATCGGCATAAGGCCCCCAAACCACATGATATGCATGCGAGATGACAATTAAATATGCGACAAGTTGTTATTATGTTATCAAATAGGGTTTCGGAAAGGATTCACACATTAGGGGGTCCCGACGAGCTTGGGGGTTCCGGGGTTCGGGGTTGGTCTCGGGGTCCAGGGTTCGACGAGTTCGATCTCGGACTCAGGGGCAGGCCTTGGCGTCGGGCAGATCTTGCCGGTCACACGGGGTCGATCTTGCCGTTGCGAGAGTCTTGTCGGGTCCACGCCATTGTGTCGGTCTTGTCGTCCGGGGAATTCCGATGTTCCGTGGGGAAGATCTTGGCGTTCCGGATCGGGGTTCTTGTCGCCTTTGAACCCGGGGACTTGGCGTCCACGGTCTTCGGTTCCGAGAAGAAGGACTGGTCGCATCCGACATCATCGCCTCCGGTTTCCATGTTGGAGCACCCCGAGTGGCATCGCCTTGGAGATCTTGAGGTTTCCTTCACTTGACGAGCTTGGCGTACCGATGGAGCAGTCTTGTATTTCAGGGCGCCGGTGGTTCATCGGGCCTATCGGGTTGGTGACGGTCTCGGTGGATCATCTTCGCCAAACGGATGGCGGCTTCCTGGAGGTCTTGACGGTGGGCAGTTCTTGTGGGATCCCCGTTTCTTCGGACAGCGTCATCTGACTCGGGTACCTGGTGACCATCTGCCAGCGCATCATCACCTGAGGCCAACTCATGTACTGAGACGAGGTCAACCCGCCACTGTGCACGCACGCAAGGAGCAACAGGGCCGGAGCGTTTGGAGGGCGCGCCAGATGCAGGTCGATGAGGACCCCAGGGCGGTCGGCGACGACGGCGGGGATAGGCGGCCGCAGAGGGGAAGAGGGCCGGCGGTGAGGCGGGCTGCTGTGGCGACACGCGCGGAAGGGGCGGAGCGGGGCCGCCGGTGGAACACAGACGCGGAGGCGGCTCGGGGTCGGCGGGCGGCGAGCAGACGGGGAGGCGAGGTGCGCGGCGCCAGAGGCGGCCGCGTGCGGGGGGCGCGAGCTGCGGGGACGGCGGGCGGCGAGCAGACGGGAGCTGCGGGGACGGCGGAGGCCGGCCTAGGCGGCGAGCGGCGCCAGGGACGAGGCGCTCCGGCGGGCTGCGGGGCTGGGCGTTTGGGCGAGGAGGTGGGGTCCTGGGCGCGCGGCGGCGGGGTGGAGCAGGCGGGGCCGGCGGCCGGGAAGCGCGGCGGACGCGGGGTCGGTTGGTGGCGGGGTGAGCGGGCTCGGGCCGACGCGGGGAGGCGCGGGGCGACGCCGGCCGCGGGCGGCGGATGGGCGCGACCTGCGGGGCGCGGAGGGGCGAGGGAAGGCGCGCGGCGGCGGTGGTAGCTCGAGGCGGGCGAGGCGGCGCACGGCAGGCAGGAGGGGCGGTGCGGTCGCCGGCGCGGAACGGCGGAGGGAGCGAGCGCGGAGCGAGCGAGGGCGGCGAAGGAGGGAGGGTGGAGGCGCGGACGCATGGGGGAGAGGAGTGGGGCGTGCTGCGCGGGATGGGAGCGGGGCAGGGGCGTGCCAGGGAGAGGAGGACGCGGCGGGAGGTAGGAGACGGGGGAGGGCAGCGCGGTTGGTGGGGCGGTGCGTGGGGCCGGGGTGGGACGCGGTCCAGGGAGGTGGGGACAGGTGGCAGGGCCCGCGGGCAGGGGGAGTGGGGGGCGCGCGCGGGGCCAGGTTGGTGGTGGGGCCCGTGCGGCAGCGGGAGTGGGTCGGTGGGGGGCTGGGTGTGAGAGAGAGTGGGGCGGTTTAGCACAGGTGGAGGGTTGGGGCTGATGTGGCAGGCAGGGAGTGGGTAAGGGAGAGAGGAGAGGTGAGGTGGAGAGATCTGATTGGGTGGAGTGAGGTGGCCAGGGGTGTGGGTAGGTTAGTGGGTAGCTTTAGGAATTAGCGGGGCAGACTAGTTGGACCGATTTAAAAACAGGGGTGGTCGTTCGGGTCTACTCGGCCCGTTCGACTGCCCCACCAAAACAATTAATTAAATATTTATTTTCAAACAGCGCTTTTGCAATCCGACACCGGTCAAAACAAAATATTCCGGGGACCCGGTTTTGGTTTTGAATTAAAGACGGGGCGTTTAGAAAACAACACGGGCTTTGCGACATAGTTTTATGCAAACAACGCATGATGATGACGATGCAATGCACAAATTCAACGCGATTTTCTAGTAGTGGTTTTGCGGGATGCCACAATTCGACACCACTAACAATGGATCTCGCCCTCGAGATCCGCCTCATGGTACCGGAAGGAAGGTCGGCGATCTGCGTCTTCTCGCTTTGTGTATATCCTCGCGTCACCACTAACAAGAGGTCGTTGTCCGTGATCGTCGCGAGAACTCTCCGGTAACAAAAAGGTCGAAGGCAGAGGTATCACAAATAAAGCCACCCCTAACTTCGATGGAAAAGGGAACCGATGCATTCTCATCCACTTCAATGTACAAAAGCGAATAGAAGGGGTAGTCGGCATGGGGGCCAATCCATCACGCACCCAAACTATTACTCCGCACAATCAGTGGAAAAGCGTGCAACCATTCTCGGAAACAGACTGAAGATCTCGACAAGCGAAGTTCGGATCAAAGGAGTGACGCAGACTCTGCATCGGATCTGGCGTAGAGGATGTCGTCGCGTCGGGAAAAACTCCGGAAGGCACAAACAAGGAACAAAGAACGGTACCACAGACGGAGGATTGCTCAGGCAGCTTGAACACCGGATGATAGAACTCCGTTATCAGAGGAGGAAGCGAAACCCTGAAGGTACGACAGAACCCAACCACGAGAATTCCTGGACTCGAAGAAAGGGACGAGAGCGGATTCAAAACACGTAGGGGTAAGAGGAGAATAGCAGAGGGGTAAGGAGTAAAATCAGACCTAATCAGAACTATCCAACCGATTTTGCAAAATAGTTTTGACACTCTACTTCGGCCGTTAGCTAGGTTATCCTACAGGCTGGACTTGTGGGGTATCGTAACTACTGAGCTCTGATACCACTCTGTAACACCCTCAGAATCGGCCCTATGCAAGTTTTAGAGAAACTCGCCAAACCCGCATAGAAACGATTCGAAGGTGCCCACCAGGCACTTTTGTGCGGGTGGAAAACAAAGTAATAACATTACACAACAGTCCTCGATGGGACCCACAGAACAGATATATACAACAGCGACTCAAAGAGCCAAGAATACAAATATACGGTACAAAGATCCAAATCACCTTGAAAACGATGGGGCGTCCGACTATGGACAAGATGCAAATGGGGCTAAGAGCCCTGAAGAATAACCAATGGCGTCCATAACCCTGCCCAGGCCAAGCCGGAAGGGTAACCCTGCTAACGGCGTCGATCTCAAAACCTGCTTAAACAAAAGGGGTGCCGACAAAGGGCAAAGGAAAAAGAGGAGCGTCAGTACTGAGGCCAGTACACGGCGAGGCTAGAATTCGGCGGTCCTCGCCTACATAGGTATGGTGGACTGAGCGGCAGCGGCAGCATGCACTAAACAACCTATAGAGACTCGATACAACTGGCGGCTATCAGAGAGGGGTGAGAAAGACCTATTCGGATCCAACCTGAGGCTATCATCAAACAAACCCATCCTGGCGTTTCCCCCCCCCCCCGAGACCAAACGAGGAAGTCAACCGAGGAACGCACACAGTTGGCAGTTTTACTTATTCAGTTATCGTTGCAGCAATTACTAGTCAGGTTTAGATAATCGTCCTGATAAAGTAAGCAGTGGGCACTTTTAGTTAGTCATTCCGTTATAGTGGCATCACATACTAGTCAGATTCAATTAGCATGAGATAACCCAAAACCCAGCAGTCGTTGATACTTTTACTTAGCCATGTCGTTGTAGTGAAGCTGATTACTAATCATATCGGATACAAGTCAATTTAAAACAGTAAACTTTAGTTATAGTGGTCTATGATCAGACACTGTGCTCCAAGTCGTCCATAACCGCGGACACGGCTTTTCGAAAAGATTTAACCCTGCAGGGGTGCACCAAAGTATCCACAGGCACTTCGACCCTTTTTGCCAGATCAGTTAACATACACCCATCGGTATGTCGGCGGGGCCTAAGTCACGACGTTCCCAGACCCAAAGCAAGCACGGGGGGCCACCCCACTAAGTACACCCGCAACGAAGTCGGCCGGTCTCCGAGACGGACTTAGGGTTTGCGACAATGGCTGTAAACGACAGCAGGTCCCCAATCGGGGACTGTCGATACAGCGAAAACATTCCGCTTCCTAAACAGTACAGCGTGCTCCTCACACAATTTAAATACAGAAAGTAGCATGGCATAAGTACAGGATCGTAAATAAAACCTCGAACTAGTTGTGGCCCCCAGTACAATACTTTGAAATCAGGTAATTATCAATGGGGGGCCCATATCTCCCCACCTGTGGTTAGCGCGCTCGATCTCGGAACAGGTGTCAAGAACTCGGGTCCTACGGGACACAAGTGGGCGGTCGGAAACCAAATCTTACCTATCACCCACCGATGCCTCTGCTTAATTCAATTTTAGTTGTTAAACAGGAATTAAAGTGAACAATAAGTAAAACCATGATCATCTCCAACGTCAACATGCGGCTATTCTCCAACAAAGGTGGTACTTGACGACAAGCAAAACACTTGAGCAAGCGACTACGACACGTGGGTCCAACTATCTACCAAGCAACAGGTAATAGGATGTGTCCAAGGCTATATATGGCTGCAAGGGTTATCACGGGTACGAAATCTAGAGCATCGCAACACAGATAGCAAAGATCAACGGAAGGAAGTAAATACTAGCAAAATAAGATAGGTAGAAAGGGGGAGATGCTCGCCTGAAAACACTGTCGAAGGTTCAACCGAAGATCGGGGCGAAGCTCACATCAACTCAACGGCCTTATCCGCGAAGAACCAAAACACTAGAAGAAACACCGGATGCAATATTTAATACTACGGCAAAAGATCGGCATGATGCATGTATGATGTATGGCATGGCAAAGGTGCAATGCAATTAGGTCAAGATTAAGCGGAACCAGGGGTCCCGACAATTTGTTAGGTGGTTCATGTTATTTATCTACCCCGCAAATTAAATGTTGTTTACATGGCAAAAGATAAGATACCGGTTCGCTACTCAAGTTTAAATGAGGCCAATATAAGGCTAGATTTGCCCGCATATGGGCCCCATATTTAATTATTAGGTGAATCGGCATAAGGCCCCCAAACCACATGATATGCATGCGAGATGACAATTAAATATGCGACAAGTTGTTATTATGTTATCAAATAGGGTTTCGGAAAGGATTCACACATTAGGGGGTCCCGACGAGCTTGGGGGTTCCGGGGTTCGGGGTTGGTCTCGGGGTCCAGGGTTCGACGAGTTCGGTCTCGGACTCAGGGGCAGGCCTTGGCGTCGGGCAGATCTTGCCGGTCACACGGGGTCGATCTTGCCGTTGCGAGAGTCTTGTCGGGTCCACGCCATTGTGTCGGTCTTGTCGTCCGGGGAATTCCGATGTTCCGTGGGGAAGATCTTGGCGTTCCGGATCGGGGTTCTTGTCGCCTTTGAACCCGGGGACTTGGCGTCCACGGTCTTCGGTTCCGAGAAGAAGGACTGGTCGCATCCGACATCATCGCCTCCGGTTTCCATGTTGGAGCACCCCGAGTGGCATCGCCTTGGAGATCTTGAGGTTTCCTTCACTTGACGAGCTTGGCGTACCGATGGAGCAGTCTTGTATTTCAGGGCGCCGGTGGTTCATCGGGCCTATCGGGTTGGTGACGGTCTCGGTGGATCATCTTCGCCAAACGGATGGCGGCTTCCTGGAGGTCTTGACGGTGGGCAGTTCTTGTGGGATCCCCGTTTCTTCGGACAGCGTCATCTGACTCGGGTACCTGGTGACCATATGCCAGCGCATCATCACCTGAGGCCAACTCATGTACTGAGACGAGGTCAACCCGCCACTGTGCACGCACGCAAGGAGCAACAGGGCCGGAGCGTTTGGAGGGCGCGCCAGATGCAGGTCGACGAGGCGCCCAGGGCGGTCGGCGACGACGGCGGGGATAGGCGGCCGCAGAGGGGAAGAGGGCCGGCGGTGAGGCGGGCTGCTGTGGCGACACGCGCGGAAGGGGCGGAGCGGGGCCGCCGGTGGAACGCAGACGCGGAGGCGGCTCGGGGTCGGCGGGCGGCGAGCAGACGGGGAGGCGAGGTGCGCGGCGCCGGAGGCGGCCGCGTGCGGGGGGCGCGAGCTGCGGGGACGGCGGGCGGCGAGCAGACGGGAGCTGCGGGGACGGCGGAGGCCGGCCTAGGCGGCGAGCGGCGCCAGGGACGAGGCGCTCCGGCGGGCTGCGGGGCTGGGCGTTTGGGCGAGGAGGTGGGGTCCTGGGCGCGCGGCGGCGGGGTGGAGCAGGCGGGGCCGGCGGCCGGGAAGCGCGGCGGACGCGGGGTCGGTTGGTGGCGGGGTGAGCGGGCTCGGGCCGACGCGGGGAGGCGCGGGGCGACGCCGGCCGCGGGCGGCGAATGGGCGCGACCTGCGGGGCGTGGAGGGGCGAGGGAAGGCGCGCGGCGGCGGTGGTAGCTCGAGGCGGGCGAGGCGGCGCGCGGCAGGCAGGAGGGGCGGTGCGGTCGCCGGCGCGGAACGGCGGAGGGAGCGAGCGCGGAGCGAGCGAGGGCGGCGAAGGAGGGAGGGTGGAGGCGCGGACGCATGGGGGAGAGGAGCGGGGCGTGCTGCGCGGGATGGGAGCGGGGCAGGGGCGTGCCAGGGAGAGGAGGACGCGGCGGGAGGTAGGAGACGGGGGAGGGCAGCGCGGTTGGTGGGGCGGTGCGTGGGGCCGGGGTGGGACGCGGTCCAGGGAGGTGGGGACAGGTGGCGGGGCCCGCGGGCAGGGGGAGTGGGGGGCGCGCGCGGGGCCAGGTTGGTGGTGGGGCCCGTGCGGCAGCGGGAGTGGGTCGGTGGGGGGCTGGGTGTGAGAGAGAGTTAGGCGGTTTAGCACAGGTGGAGGGTTGGGGCTGATGTGGCAGGCAGGGAGTGGGTAAGGGAGAGAGGAGAGGTGAGGTGGAGAGATCTGATTGGGTGGAGTGAGGTGGCCAGGGGTGTGGGTAGGTTAGTGGGTAGCTTTAGGAATTAGCGGGGCAGACTAGTTGGACCGATTTAAAAACAGGGGTGGTCGTTCGGGTCTACTCGGCCCGTTCGACTGCCCCACCAAAACAATTAATTAAATATTTATTTTCAAACAGCGCTTTTGCAATCCGACAGCGGTCAAAACAAAATATTCCGGGGACCCGGTTTTGGTTTTGAATTAAAGACGGGGCGTTTAGAAAACAACACGGGCTTTGCGACATAGTTTTATGCAAACAACGCATGATGATGACGATGCAATGCACAAATTCAACGCGATTTTCTAGTAGTGGTTTTGCGGGATGCCACAGGATCTTAGCCAACGGAGAAGCAGCATGGCTTCTCACTACCCCTTGGATGATGTCAGAGAGATGGCACAATGTGAGCTACATCAGCCAATGAACAACCTGTCCTTCAAGGTGGCGATCGGCACTGCTTTACCTTGTCTACCTGGAGCACTCCACCATTCACTTCCGATTCCACCAGGCTATGCTCGTGTCACGGTGGATGACATAGTGGAGGATTTTGCGGACCTAGAGATTGAAATCGCTACGCCTGAAGGCCTTACGAAACTAGGAGATGTCAAGCGCAACATCATTCTATGGAATAAGAAGAAGTTTCCAGGCTCGACGCCAAGGCCACCGATTCCAAGGAATCCAAATCCACCCCGCATCGAATATCGTCAACCTCCAAGTCCACCCCAACCCGATTATCGCCAACCTCCAAGTCCACCCCAACCCGATTATCGCCAACCTCCAAGTCCACCCCGCCCCGCTGACGATCGCCGCAGCAGGAGTACATCAACTCGATCGCCGCCTCCGCCTCCGTGCAATACTACTACCTCGTCGAAGAAACGGAAGTTCGATGGTCCCCCGCGCCCCACATCGAAGAAAGGTCAAACGCCGAAGATAGTCGATATCCCGCCGGCTCTTCCAAAGAGACCTTATGACAAGACCGAGGAGGAAACTAACGTGGATGTGGCTGCCCAAGTTAAGGCGTATTTTGCACCCAAAAATCCCGAGCCAAAGCCAGTATATAACGAAAAAACAAAAAGTGGGCTAAGTCCTTTCTTGAGCAACCATCCCAGATATCGATGAATCTGGAATCAGACTATGACCGAGAGATTATTAAGCAAGCACAGAAGAAAAAAATCACAAGTGCAAAAAGCGGGAAGCAAGTTGCCCAGCTCGGAGCACAGAAGAATCAATCGGTCGCCCCGCTCAAAGTCATTTCAGACCTCGACAAGGCCTTCAGAGCTGAAATGGATATGGACATGCAAATAATGGACCCTAGAGCCCGTAATAATGCTGCACTTATGGGAATCACTGTATCGGAGGCCAAAGCACTTGCTAACGAAGCAAATATGTCTCTTGATCAATATTTAGGCTATGAAGATACGCCAGTGGGTCAGATAGTACGACAGTATGTCTAAGGGCAGCCTCTAGTCAGTAATGAGGAGCTCGCGCATCTATCCACACATATGCGAAATCTGCATGAATGGTACATGTCGCAAGCAGAAAAAAATCATCATAAAGATTGGTTTCCGGTGGACGTTAGAAAGGAGCATCACTTCAAACCATACTCGATACAGGTTCAAATGACTGAACTGTTTCAGTTATACAACCAGCGCGCCCTCGACAAATCTATCATTGGTTGCTACTGTCTGTAAGTAATTTATTTCTATAATTAAGTTTGTAGCTTTAGCTCGTCCATTGCATTTAATATATTATCCTAACTATATATCCTTTTGTATGATGATATTATATTCCGCAGAATGAAGATGCTTGAATGCAAAAGAGCTAGAAGATACGGTGTTGGGTTCATTGACCCATATATCATTAATGAATATACGTTAAAGAATCACCCCAAAGACGTGGAGGAAGACCTGTCCAGGTTCTTAACCGAGCATAATTTTGTTAAGGAAATACTATTTCCTTACAACTTCAAGTGAGTGTTTATATCTTGTACACATTTTATTTTTGCTTACTGGATGAGCTATGCATGTATGCTTATGTAAATGTCCGCAGATTCCACTGGATCTTGCTAAACATTCAAGTTGATAAGTCCCTAGTCGAAGTCCACGACTCATTAAGTTGGGACCAAGAGAAGTGGAGCGACATGAAAGCAATGCTCCATAAGTAATTTTAATCATTATTGCATTATATCGTCCTCTTTCATTCATTTCCTGATATCAAGTAACTAATAACTCCTTTGTTCATTTTCTTTGCCGAGCAGGTGTTGGACACGGTTCAGACAGAAAATACCAGGTTCATTCAAAGAGGAGCTAACTTATAAAATGGCGAAGAGTTTACAGCAGCCACCGGGAACTCATTTATGTGGATACTACGTCTGCGAGTACATCTGCGAGTTGACCAGTGAGCAGAAAGTTGACTCACATTATATTTATGATTTACGGGAGACACTAGAGCCAGACCAGCGCATAAGAGCAATTCAAGAGGAGCTGGCGGGATTTAGGATGAAGGAAGTCCTTGATGTACATGGAGAGCATTATGCGGATGACGTGGAACTCGATTTGCCTTAGTCAACTCCATGTAGCTCATTTGATATATATATATTCATCAATGACAATGTAATTTTCAAAACATTTCTTCCTTTTGATATGATTGATTATATGTATGCTTGCAAGGGATCGATCTTATATAAATGCATCGGCGTGTAGTGTGTATGTAGTAGCGTATAATATGTCTACTGAAATATATGTTTGTTATAGTGAAACACAAAACGAAAAAGGAACAAAATGGCAAAAAAAAAGGAAATACACAATCTCTGCCGCGACAGAGAAATGTGGTGTTTCTCTGCCGCGGCAGGAAACCTTTTAGTCCCGGGTGGTGTTACAACCCGGGACTAGAGGGTTCCGCCCCCCGCGGCGCTGAAACAGCCACGTGGTTGTTATCAGTCGCGGGCCTTTGCGAGCCGGGACTAGAGGGGGGGCCTCTAGTCCCGTTTTCGCAGTCTCGGGCCCAAAACCGGGACAAGAGCCCATTGCGGCCCGGGACTAGAGCCCCTTTTTCCACCATTGTGCGGCACCAGCACGAATAACTGCCATATGCGGCACCACGAGGCAAATAACCTGCTCCAGCAGCCGTCGCATCCGGCTTTCGTGCCGCAAAAAAATGCGGCATAGGCGCCTCGTGATGCATATTTGCGGCAGCCATGTCGTTGCCACATTATTTTCCAACACATCACACGCAACCCAATTGTCTTCTTCTCCCCCACCGCTGCAGCCGTCGACCGTCGCCGACACCGAATACGCCCCCATAGATCCCCCACTCATCCAGATCCGCCCGCCGCTGGCCGCCGGAAAGCCCCAATCGACCTCGTCGCCGGCCAATTGGAGCTCCCGTGGCCAGAATCCACGATGCCGCCGCGCTGGAGGTCAAAGGGCATCACTTGCTTCTTCGGCGTGAGGATGCGGCCCTCCGGCCGCTTCGCTGCCGATATCAGCCAGGCACATTCAACAACGCCGACGAGGAGGCTC
This sequence comes from Avena sativa, assembly GCA_916181665.1. Classification (NCBI taxonomy): domain Eukaryota; kingdom Viridiplantae; phylum Streptophyta; class Magnoliopsida; order Poales; family Poaceae; genus Avena; species Avena sativa. The sequence continues at coordinate 479,134,209 of OV702283.1, forward strand.
CGGCCTACGACGCGGTGGTGTGGTGCTTCGGCCGCCCTCGCCGCAGCTACAACTTCCCCGACGTTGAGTCGCTGCAGGAGGCCGAGTTCCTAGCGCCGCCACTGATGCAGTTTGTCGACGTCGAGGCGCAGAGGGAGCAGCGCTGCGCCACTAGGCGGCAGCAGTTCGCTTGATGACATGCGCATGGAGCGGCTCACCCACGACCATCCGGAGCTTGTGCAGGCACAACTGGCCTTCGACAACGCGAGGAAGAAGACAGCCGACGGCGCCAGGCCATCCAACGCTAGGCCGTCCAACGCCAGGCCGCAACCGCCTCAGCTAGTAATCCCCGTCCCCAGCGACTCGGAGTTCGACTCCGACTTTTGGAATGAGTCGGGTGACTCCGATTTCACATGGCATTAGGTTTAGATCCGCTTGAACTTTGTTTAATTTTGCTATGTATTGTCGAATCCGCTCGCACTTTCTATGTATTGTGTGTCTATGTTGCCATTGTGTGTGTGTGTTTGAATCGAAATGGTTGTTTTGCGGCGGCTGCCGGAGATGAAGGTGCTGCAAAATGCGACATCCGTAAAGCGGCGACCGGCCTTTTCGTGTCGCAAAAACGCAAAACAGCTGCCGCATTTTGCATCATCTGTTAGAGATGCTCTTATCAGCACAAAACACAGTATCAATTTCGGTGCTCCTCTCTATTATATAACCACGGGCAAAACCAGCTGCTGCCAACGCAAGATCCAAACGGCAAAAGAAAAGAAGAGAGATCATTATAGGTAGCTAGCAAGTTTCTTGCCATGGAGCTTAGCACGAAAAATAAAAATAGCAAAGCGCATGTGTCATGCGCGCGCGGGGCGGGTGATATTGATTGGTGTCCGAATTTAAACCTAAACCATGGTATTTTAAATTGCTTTTTGTGCAGTGCCGCACAATTCCAGTCACCAAATCATTAAACCATCCTTGCTGGTGTGCTCTGTAAACAGAGCACGTACAGTGTGGTATCTTCCTGCTTATAAGCAGGTCCTGATATCTCTAACTTTCTGATGTGGGACTAAAAGAACCGCCTCTCACGCGCCAGTAAAAAAAAGGATATATTTCAAGCAGGCCCTGACTTCAGAAAATTAGGGGCCCAATATTTTGCCTTCACGTACGGGTGTACAAGGCCCTATAGGCACCACATCAGGGTAGGAGAGGTTGAAATCGACTTGCGTGGGCTCGTGCCTGTTCTGGCCGAAGGGCGGCCGAGTGTTCTAACCTTCATTGGAGGCCCTTTCTTGAAGCTGGGAGCCAGAGCTCGACATCTCTTCATGGGCAAGTGGTTCGTCCCCGGCGGTGGCGAGATGGCTGGTTCCTATGCTTCTTCTCCGGTGTGAAAGGCGTCACGAGCAAGAGATCTCGAGGATCTCGGTGAACTTCTCGACTGGAGGTCGCCTGAGAATGGTGGTGGAGGCGCTCAGGGTCCTGATTGTAATCTTAATTTCAGTTTTGAGGTGCTTTTTGTAAATTGGAGGTCCCCTTTCTTTTTTTCTAGCTTTGCTAGGGTGTTCTCTGCAAGGGGCCTCCTGAAAACCTTGTACCCGCCACGTGTGTTATGCCGCAGCTTCTAGGGTCTTCATGACCCTTTTTATTATTCAAAAAAAAAAGAATTCAACATGCGTCACTCTCCTTCGCGTGTATTTCTCCATGAGGGGCAGCCCTTATAGCACATAATATTTCTCCACGTGAGGTGCAACCCCCTATCTCGATCTCTCTCTCCCTCGCGTGTATTTCTTTTAATAGACGCCAAAACGCTGCGATCTTCTCACCATTAGTTTGACGTTCTGGACAGCGAAGCTGTATCGGATTGGATTATTGTATGCCTGGATACGGGCGAATGAATTACGCTTGTGATCTTCGCACGAGATATGATCGAGGGATTCGTCAAATTCTCCATTGACGATCGTCACTAAGTTATTCTGCTTCAACGTTGGTATTACGTCTCTTGGTTCCCGCAATCATCCACTCTCTGTATGTGTTCGTACTGTATTTGGGCCATATCCCATATCTGCAGTGACGGTCCTAAGATTTTAGGCACCCGGGGCAAAAGTAAAATTTTGGTCCACTTATTATAATTTTTTGAATGCATATATAAGACGATGAATAATAAATATTTAAATATACTCCCAACTATAATATTTATATAAAAATAACAATGTTTACATGATACCTTAAAATTTCCTCCAAAAATTCCTAGAAGCAAAGTCGCTAAATTTTTTTAAATAATACATTTTTTTATTGAATTTCACAAATAATACATAAAACGGGCAAATTGCAAATCTGTTGCTCGGTCGGCCGTTCAACAGACGAAACACTGCCTTCGTCCGTTCAACGGACGAAACACTGCCTTCATCCGTTCAACGGATGACACACAGACCTTCGTCCGTCAAACGGAAGAAGGCTGTGTGTCGTCCGTTGAACGGACGAAGGCAGTGTTTCGTCGAAACGAGTCTGTCGTCTGTCGAACGGCCGACCGACCAACAGATTTGCAATTTGTCCGTTTTATGTATTATTTGTGCAATTTAATAAAAAAAATGTATTATTTAAAAAAAATTAGCAGCAAAGTCCATGACGATGAAATCAATATCAATCTCGTCCACTAACATCTTCTCGATGCATTGAGTTATCAAACCATTTAACCTCTCCTGAGATATTACAGATCTCAAATAGTTCTTCAATAATGTCAACTTGGAAAGCTTCTTTCAACTGATGCAACAGTCACCGGCATAGTAAATAAGATCCGACTAGAACTAGCGCCAACTCATATGGATTTCTCGAAGTGCTCGTGTTGCTCTTCAAAAATTTATGAAAAGATCTTCTATGTGATTCTACTAATTTCTTCTCTTATTCTCTTTTTTTCTTTTTTAGCACCGGATTCGGAAGCCATAATCACTTAACTTCGCTAGCTACAAACAAGAAATCAAGAACAACAATTAGTCAATTACTAACTAGAATTAAGAACAAAGAATTAGGGCTGGGCGGGGGCAGACCAGCAGGCAGATTTGAAGATCGTCGATGGCCTTCCTGCGTGCGACATGCCTGGTGGTTGATCGTTGAGGGCGATCCGCGATCCAGGGAGGCGATCAGGCGACGACCGATGGGACGACTCGGGAAGCAGGGCCGAACGACCGGTACCTGGGAAGCCAAAGAGAATAAGCAATGTCTGACTGGAGTCGTCGAGTCGAGGCGATGTGCCGATGTCTGGGAGTCGTCGCGCGAGTCACAGTCGAGCCATCCTTCAATCCCTGTCCTGGGCGTCGTCGAGGAGTCGACCGTCGAGGGTGGCTGGCGCAAGGCGAGCGATTGATGCGATGCCCGGGAGCGATGCGCCTATCCTTCAGTTGGTCACCAGCCCATAAAAAAATTGTTTTTTTACCATATAAACACTGAGATCCTACGCTCCCTTGTGCAAAGGTGTCCGAATGGGGGTTCAGGTTTATGTCACTCCGACAACCCCACAATTAGTAGCCAAATACACAATGCATTCCCCTAGACCCATAAATGGTGAAGTATCATGTAGTCGACGTTCACATGACACCACTAGAAAAATAGCACCACAACTTAAATACTAAACCATTGAATAATAACTCAACAAAAATCCACTACTAACAACATGACTTCTCTCATGTCCTCAAGAACTAGACAAACTACTCACAAGACATCATATGGATCAAGATCAAAGATGATATGGTAATGGATAACAATCTGAACATAAACAATAATCCAATGGTTCCACTCACAAGCATCAACTACAATAGTAATTAACACCGGGAAAGTTTCCCCTAAGAACTAAAAAAATATCCAACACACTTGTTACAGCGGGACGGAGTGGTGATGATGGTGCTGGTGGAGATGATGGTGTGGATGATGATGATGATCCCAATGAAGCCTAGCTTAATGACGGTGTTGATGGCGACGATCTCCCCTCTCCGAGAAGGAATTGCCCCGGCAGAAATCTGTCCGCCGGAGAGCTCTTTCTCTCTCGGTGTTTTTCGCCCCGCAGAGGCGGCGGAAATCTATCTGTGGTTGCCCCCTGGTGTTAGGGTTCCGTAAGGAATATATAGGCGAGAGGGCGGAGTCGGGAGCCGAGCAGGTGGGCCACACCTGCCCTAGGCGCGGCCCTGGGGGACCCGCGTCTAGGGGGTGTGGGCCCCCTGTGGCCCTTCTACGCCTCCCCTTCTGGCTTCCTTTGTCTTCCGGGAAAATATAATTTTCCCATATTTTTATGGTATTTTTATGATCTTCGCGAAATTGCATCAAAACACCTCTTTTTCCATCAGAATCTTGACTCGGGCAATCCATCCTCCAAGAATCATTCAACATGCAAAATCAGTGGAAAATACATAAGTAATACCTTATAATAAGACATATATCAATGAATAGAGGCAAATTATGATATAGAATGGTGATGCAAATTGGACATAACAACTCCTCCCAAGCTTAGACCTTCGCTTGTCCCCAAGTGAAAATTGAGCTCAGTAACATGTCCACAGGTTATGGAGTGAGGTGTCGATAAAAGAATACGGAGAATAAGCATCACACATACCATTACACAACTCATAAGAGAAAGTAACTCACCATTATATAACTTAGCTTGCAACAAGTACATGAGTCACAATAGAGATGCGTAAAGATAAATCATAATTGGAATTGGCAAACTCTTGTTCCTGGTGAGAGAACAGCTGGCAAACAGTTTCACAAAAAAGCTTTTTGAAGAAGTTTTACAACATGAGCACTCTTTTCTCAAAAAGGTTTTTCAATGAAGGCTTTCAAAGTAATACTCAATAGATAAGAGTCTTGTGCAAACAAGGAAGATAAAGACATGATTGAATAAATCACCATATGAATGCTTGCAACACAACAACTCAAATGCTTGCTGGAGATAGAGAGGAAGTAGGTTTACTGACTCAACTTAGAAAATAGGGGAAAGGTCCCTTCATAAAGGGAAGCAGGCATTTCAAGTCATAAAGAGCTTCCAAAAGATTATGGTACTTACTAGCTTTGAGCCCTCATTGCCCCTAATAGGCATATTGAGATGATTAAGGTTAAAGTGCACAAAGATGAAGTATATGCTTGACTAAATATAAGTTGGAAATCTCATGTCCCTTGAGTATGAGGGCCGCTCCTCATGCTACTCAACTTTGGTTACCGATAAGTTCTTGTCATTGTAAGTACATATGTATCATAAAGAACCGCTAACGGGGTACCCCTTGCACATGGTACGGGAGCTATCCCATAACCAAAATGACAAGGCAAGCAGACAATGAGCATATTAGCGACCTTTTTATTTACTATGTGCATAGCTTTTTATTGAGGATGCTTCACAGAATGCTCATTATGGTGATGCTGCAAGTTTCCACCATGATTAGGCATGGTTTAGGCTAGCGGCCCAGGCGTTTTTCTAACACATATACATCACTCCATGGACTTACAAGTTCCCTCTTTATTTCACACCGTCGACATCCGCAAACAAAAGAGCATGATATCAATTGTGTACAACGTACATGTGCAATGTTGAAAGTGTTACCCATGAAAACACGGTTCTGCTAATTCCAACGTATAGATGCAAGCATATACAACTTCGATGACACAATGGTTCAAGTCTATTAGGGGAAAGAAAATAAGGTGTGCCATCAAGTTCGTGAGAGCTTTACTAACTAGTTTTCACATAATAAAATACTTTTTAATTCGAAAGATAGATGAAGCTTGATAATTTTCTAGGAATAGAAATAATGCTAATAGGTAGATATGGTGGACACAAATGGCAAAGGCTTTGGTTTAAAGGGATTGGATGCATGAGAAGTATGCCTTCTCAAAACAGGTTTTTGGCTAGAAAGGCTGAGTAGCAAGCAAAAGAGTTGAAAGAAAGAAGCAAACCTACAAGTGATAAATCCAAACATGCAATCTTCCTTGAAGACACAAAATATCTTAAATAAAGAATAGAAAGCTTATGAGCCAACAACAAAGAAAGTAGATGATACAAAATACCTGTAAGCTTTTTCTGTTTTTCTTTCAAACTTCAAAAAGTGTTGCTACTGACCAGGACTTGGTTTGCCAAAACCAATTTAGATGTACTTGATGCTCCCCAAGTGATGCCAATACTGATCAACAAGATCCATCATATAATAGAGATTGCAAACTAAAATAAGAAGTGCAAAAAGTAAAAGATGAGACTTCTCATTAATATTCCATAAAGGCACTCACACCAAGGGATACATAGATAACCAACTAAAGGAGAGATACTTCCACATGCAAACCAACCTATAAGATAACTTCTCTACCAAAGATATGAATCCACGAAAAAGGTAAAAGACAAAAGATAATGATGGTGATACCGCGGCACTCCCCCCAAGATTGGAACAAGCCAAGGGGATGCCAAACCTGATGATGAATTACCCATTCGATGGTGGTGGTGTTCTCTTGATAAGCTCTTCAATAAGTTTCTTCAAATCCTCAATCTCAAAGGTTAGAGTACGAATCAACTCCGAATTATGCTCAATACGGTTCATGATCATATCGGGCCGAGAATTCTAGTCCTTGCTATTCTTTCCCCACTCTTCCTTCTTAGTATGCTCCTCCCCTGCATGGTTAGAACGAGGCATATCCCACATCGAGGGCAAGTTCCCTTTGGGTACATGTTGATATTGATGCTCATGTATAAGAGTGTGGAAGGGTTTCTTGGTACTTGGAGGAGGTGACCGTGGAAAGAGGGTATGACGTGGACGTTTCCCTCCTGTAGACATCCGTGCTATCCTCCTAAGCTTGATAGGTTTTGCCACCACTCCAATGCTTGCGGCGGTAGCGCGGGTGTCCTGTTGCTTGTCCTCCTCCATGTCTTCTTCATCACCTACCAAAATCTCCTCGTCCTTGGGTTTGTGAGGATCATCTTCCTCGGGCTTCTTGCCTATGTCATTGGCGAAGACCATGGTGCTCTAAACTTGAGAAGATCTCCTGACAGAAACAGATCAAAAGGAAAACACGACGAGAACACGATGCATGAACCTCGGGGGATCCGGGGGTTATATATTATGAAGTTTCAATGCATAAGGAAGGTTTTGATACGAAAACGAGGCGGAGACGGAGCTCGGGGTAGTCTCACCCCCTCCAGGCGCGGCCAGCTGGGGACCATGCCTGGGGTGGGTTTGGCCACCCCGGCCTCCGGTTCCTCATCTATTCCGTCTCGTAACTTCCCTTATGTATTAAAAACATCAAAAATATAAAAAGATTGGGGATTCACGAACCTTCCGTTTTCACCACTTTTACCTATTCAAAGACGAACTCTGCAGACTCCTTTTCTCCTTCTCCTGGAATTTCCTTTCCTACAAGGTATCACACAAACCTCAATGGCAACATTAGTGTAAGCAAATACAATTAACCTTTAGGTGCACACTTCAACTGAAATCCATCAAAACAAAATCTTTTGTAAGAGGCAAATGCAAATGACAAAGAAATCTGTCAAAACAGACCAGCAGGTAAAGATTGACTTTTTCGAAAACCTTATGTTGCTCAAATAAAAAAGTGTAGAACTAATGAAATTTGGTTAACAACCTAGAGAACAATGTCAGAAAAATACAGCTCCATCTGACGTACTGATCTCCCTCACGAATTTTTACAATGCAGCTAAAAAATCTGTCCTAGGACAGGCACTTTTCTCAACTCCTCCACTACTCAAAAGTAGTTGAACTTGACACAAAAACCAAAACAAAAAAGGATAAGGAGCGGTTATTACTGAGGTAATAACTTCCAAGACTCAACCAAAACTCTTGGGTTATCTCCCAACAAGTACTTTTCTTTAATTCCTTTAAGTTAGGCTTGAAACTTTCAAAGATGCTCATATAGATATAAATCTAGAGTGAAAAAGAGCATCAAGAAGGAAATAACCAACACATTTGAGTATAACCCACTTCCTATGCATGGGGGTATCATGAGAAAATGAATTGTTGAAACAAAAATCCACCAGCATGGGAAGACAAAACAAATGCAACTTCAAAGCTTTCAACAAAAAAGGGGAACCTTAACATTATTGAGAAGCATAATACCATGTTTTCCTCCCTCATAATAACTTTCAGTAGCACTTTGAATAAAGTTGACAATATAACTATCACTGGAAACAACTTTATCATCAGAATGAGCATACTTACAATCACCAAAACGAGGTCCAAGGTCATAAACTAGATCAATAGAAGCAAGTTGTTCCATCCTGAAATCTTTATTAGGCAAGCTATTTTCACAAGGAGCTTAAGAAAATTTGGAAAAGTTAAACTCATAATAATCTCCATCAAACTTAGTTAAAACTTTATCCTTCTTACAATCTATGATAGGTCCACAAGTGTTCAAGAAAGGTCTACCAAAAATGATAGGATAAGTTTTGCTAGCTGCTGATTTAAGCACTAGAAAATCAGCAGGATACTTAATCTTGCCACTAAGAACCTCCACATCTCTTACAATGCCAATAGGGAAAATGGTTTCCTTATTATCAAGGTGAATAACCACATCAATGTCCTCAAGCTCACAAGGACCAATCTCATGCATAATTTCCCTATAAATCTCATAAGGAATAGCACTAGAACTAGCACCAATATCACATAAACCATAGTGGCAATGATCACCAATTTTAACAGAAAGCACACGAAAACTAGATTTTCTACCCTTACTAGGATGAGAGATAATATTAGAAGCGTCTTCACAGAAGACAATGTGCTCATCCTCTATATTTCTAGTGACAAGATCTTTCACAATAGCTACCACAAGTTCAATATTCAATTGCTCATCCGGCTCCACAGTTTTCTTTGTACTTTTGATATTTTCACTAATCATCATAGAATACTCCTTTACCTTAGATGGGAAAGGAATTTTCTCAACATAAGGTTCAGGCACAATATTATTAGTAGTATAAACTTCAATGCTTCTAACAGGAACATGACTAACAACATCTTTATAAGGAGCATGGTACTTATCCCACTTCTTGGGAATTTCTATGTAAGAGGCAAAGGCCTTAAAACAGTTGGTAATACTTTGGGAATCAAGACCAAACTCATTGCTAATATCACGGAAGTCGTCAGTTCCTATAAAATATTTTATGCATTCATAATTATATTTTATACCTAACTTTCTTCCTTTATCATTCTCCCAAGCTTCAGTGTTCTCTTGAATACGGTCTAGTAGATCCCATTTAGATTCTTCCTTCATACGTGTGAATGATCCAGCACAAGAAGCATCTAGTAATCTTTATCATGAAGAGAAAGCCTAGCATAAAAGTTATTGATAATAATATTGTTATATTAGGGAGTTCATGAATAGGACATTTAAGCATTAGTAACTTCAATCGCCCCCAAGCTTGAGCTGTACTCTCTCCATCACGAGGCCAAAAGTTATATATCAGATTTCTATCCTTATGGATCTCACTTGGGAGGATAGAATTTAGAATAAAAGAGAGATGTCATTTCCTCCCATTCCATGGATTGTCCATTCTTCAGCAGCTTATACCATTCTTTAGCTCTCCCTTTCAAGGATATAGAGAGTAACTTATTCTTCACTTGTTCAGTTGTGATACCTGCACACTTAAATAACCCGCATAATTCATGGATAAAGAGCAAATGATCACCAGGATGGACAGTTCCATCCCCAAAATAATAATTATCCATAACTCGATCAACAATACTTGTAGGTATCTTAAAAGGATCTATCTCAACAGGTGGTGATTCATCTACTACCCTAACAATGTTAGTAGTTCTCCCAAACAGAAAACCAAGTGGGTTATCCATATTGGAAACAAAGTAACAAACAGAAACAAAAAGAAATACTCACAGTAGAAGTTTCCTTTACCAGTTCCACTCTTCAATAGTGCTTCACCCCCCGGCAATGGCGCCAGAAAATAGTCTTGATGACCCACAAGTATAGGGGGTGTATCGCAGTACTTTAGATAAATAGGAGTGTCGATCCCAATAAGGATCAGAAGGTGTTGACTAGTGGTATGGAGCAGGAAATCTCTGTAATACTTAGCAAACGGATTTTTAGGGGTTTTCTGATAAAGCAACAAAACAAAGTGCAAGTAATAAGGACAAAGAACAAACGCAGCAAGTGTCCCAATCCTTTCTTAGCTAAGGACAAGACGGTGGAAATACTTATAAGGACCAAGCGTTCTCAAGGACACATGGGAATTCTATCAAGTGCTTTCGCTTCAAATAGTTGAGTACTCTTCTTTGGTGTTGTAAGTGTTGTGTGGGTGAACCTGTGCTAATGTACTGACCTTACTTGGACTAATACATACTTGTGATTAAACCCCCTGCAAGCATCCGCAACTACAGGAAAGTAATTAAGATATAAACCTAACCACACCCTTAAACTCTGAGATTCTACGCTCCCTTGTGCAAAGGTGTCCTAACAGGGGTTCAGGTTTCTGTCACTCTGGCAACCCCATAATTAGTAGCCAAATACACAATGCATTCCCCTAGGCCCATAAATGGTGAAGTATCATGTATTCGACGTTCACATGACACCACTAGAAGAATAGCACCACAACTTAAATACTAAACCATTGAATAATAACTCAACACAAATCCACTACTAACAACATGACGTCTCCCATGTCCTCAAGAACTAGACGAACTACTCACAAGACATCATATGGATCAAGATCAAAGATGATATGGTAATGGATAACAATATGAACATAAACAATAATCCAATGTTTCAACTCACAAGCATCAACTATAATAGTAATTAACACCGGGAAAGTTTGCCCTAAAAACTAAAGCAATATCCAACACAATTGTTACAGCGGGACGGAGTGGTGATGATGGTGCTGGTGGAGATGATGGGGTGGATGATGATGATCCCGATGAAGCCTAGCTTGATGATGGTGTTGATGGCGATGATCTCCCCTCTCCAGAAAGGAATTTCCCTAGCAGAAATCTCTCTGCCGGAGAGCTCTTTCTTTCTCGGTGTTTTCCACCCCGCAGAGGTAGCGGAAATCTATCTATGGTCGCCCCCTGGTGTTAGGGTTCCGTAAGGAAGATATAGGCGAGAGGGCAGAGTCGGGATCCAAGCAGGTGGGCCACACCTGCCCTAGGCGCGGCCCAGGGGGACCCACGCCTAGGGGGTGTGGGCCCCCTGTGGCCCTTCTACGCCTCTCCTTCTCGCTTCCTTCGTCGCCCGGGAAAATATAGTTTCCCATATTTTTTGATCTTCGCGAAATTGCATCAAAACACCTCTTTTTCCATCAGAATCCTAACTCTGGCAGTCCATCCTTGTGGCATCCCGCAAAACCACTACTAGAAAATCGCGTTGTTTTTGTGCATTGCATCATCATGACCGCATGCTCATGTCATCATGCCACATTGCATTTGAGCATCGTCATCATCTTGCATTTGCTTGCATAAAACTATTTGCAGAAAAACCTGTCTCTATTTTCTAAACGCCCCGTCTTGTTTTCAAAATGCAAACCCCGGGTCTCCGGATTAGTTTGTTTGTCTGCTATCGGTTTGCAAACGGTGCTTTTAAAATAAATAAAATATTAAATTATTTTAGTGGGGGCAGTCGAACGGGCCGAACCGACCCGAACGACCACCCCCGGTTCAAAATCGGTCCGCCTAAATCCCTAGTCTACCCGGTCCTATTCTACCCACCCCTCCTCCACCTCACCCCAACCAGTAGTCTCTCGACACCTCACCTCTCTCCCTCCCTCCACCACTCCCTAGCTGACACATCACCACCCAACTCCCCACTCAAACCGCACCCTCTCTCCTCCCTGTCCCTGGCTGGCCCCACACCTGCCCTCACACCCTGGCCACACACACCGACGCGCAGCACACCCGCGGGGCCCCACCTGGCCCACCCCGTCGTCCCCATCCTCCCTTCCCCCTCCGCTCGCCCCGCGATTTCCTCTCCCTCTCCTTCCCGCACCCCGCCTCTGCACCCCGCCTCTGCACCTCGCCCGCCCGCCTCCGGCCACCCCGCCTCGCCGGCGCCCCGCCGACGGTATCCATCCGCCGCCCCGTCGCCCCGCTCCTCTTCTCCCACCGCGAGCCCCGCCGCCAGGCACGCCCCCGTCGAACCCGGCCCAGCGCGCCCCGACCCCCCCGCATCCTCCCTCCGGCGACCTTCTCCGTGTCCGCCGCCGATCGGACCCCGCGCGGGCCCGCCTTCCCGCGCCGCCCAAGGCCTCCTCCTTCCGCCGCCGGTCCCGAGCGCCTCCGGCCGCGCCTGACCGCCTCCGCCCCTCCGAGCACCGGCCCAAGCCACCGCATCTCCTCTCGGAGGCGCCCCTCCGCTGAGCTCCGCCGCGCGCCTCTCCGTCGAGCCGGCCCCGCCTCTGCACCGGCCGAGCCGCGTCGCCCTCCGCCGCCAGTGCTCCCGCGGGCAGCCGCCACCGCCTCCCGAGCTCGACGCCCCTCGGCCTCATCCCGTCCCCCTCAGCACGCCTGTGACCTCCGGCCTCCGATCGACGCCCGCCGAGCCGCCCTCTTCTCCCGCGCCTCACCTCCCCGGCCTCTGCAAGCCGCCGTGCTTCCCCTTCTCCTCCAGGACCCTCTGCGGATGCCACGACGCCGCCCCTGATCCTCGTCTGCAAGCCCAGCATGCCTCGCGTCCTGCAGCACTAGAAGTCTATGGTAATCTGATGTGTGGTTGAGGTGTGGCGCGATGCTAACAAGATGGTGGTGTTGTACACTTCGCGTCCTCGGCTACAGTCCACAACATACTAGGATGAGGAGTGTGACAAGGTCATCCTTGGTGTTCTCGACAAGTTCTGCCTGCGACTATCGTTACCGGAACCAATTACACCGGTAATTGAAGCCGGAACGCCAAGGCCTACGTCACGGATCCGAAGGCCCCGATCTCGAGGATCCGCAGCCCGAGTCATGATCGCCTTCCCGGAACGCCAAGACCATCTACACGGGTCCGAAGAACTATCACGGCGCGCCCGAACCCCGTCAAACACAAGACCTCGAAACCGCCAAGATCTCCTCAGGGATCCCGAAGCCGAACCCCGTGGACCGACACGATCTCCTTCACGGACGCGACAAGTACTCCCTCGAGGACGACAAGTACTCTGCAAGGGAATGCCAAAAACGTCCACATGGAATCCGAAGGCCACGTCAAGACCGCCACATGGAAAACCCAAAGAACCTGAAGACGGCGATGTCCACCCCCAAGATATCCATCGTATGTGTCAAGTCCAACACCAAAGCGATGACAAGATCTACCGATGACCGAGAACCCGGACGACAAGATCGACAGCGACCAGGGCAGACCCGATGTGCCCCCGGCGCCAACCAGGTCCTTCTTCCCGGGTGCGCCAAGATCTACCCCGCTATCCGAGAACGTTCCCGTCGAACCCTGGACCCTGAGACCGGACCCCGAACCCCGGAACCCCAAGATCGTCGAGACCCCCTAATGTGTGACCCTTATCCGAGAACCCTATTTTTATAAATGCCATATTTATAAATTGTTGCATATTGAATTGTCCCTGCATGCATCCTTGTCTGTGGTTTGGGGGCCTTTTGCCGATTCACCTCTAATTAAATATGGGGCCCATATGCGGGCAAATCTAGTCTCATATTGGCCTCAATTAAACTTGTGTAGCGAACCGGTGATATATTTTGCCTTGTTAAACAACATTTAATTGCGGGGGTTAGCTAAACAACATGAACCACCTAATTAATTGTCGGGACCCCGGTTCCGCTTAATATGACCTAATTGCATCGCATCTTGCCATGTCATACATCATACATGCATCATGCCGATCCTCTGCCGTGTATTAAATATTGCATTCGGTGTTTCTTCTAGTGTTTTGCTTCTTCGCGGATAAGGCCGTTGAGTTGATGTGAGCTTCGCCCCGATCTTCGGCTGACCCTTCGGCAATGCTTTTCAGGCGAGCATCTCCCCTCCTTTCTTCCTATCTTACTATTCTAGTATTTATTCCCTCCTGTTGATCTTTGCTATCTGTGTTGCGATGCTCTAGTTTCCGTACCCGTGATATCCCTTGCAGCCTTATATTGCCTTGGACACATCCTATTACCTGTTGATTGGTAGATAGTTGGACTTGCGCGTCGTAGTCGCTTGCTCAATTGTTGTTGCGTGTCGTCAAGTGCCACAGTTGTTGGAGTAATGCCGCATGTCTGATGTTGGAGATGATCATGATTTTACTTATCGTTCACTTTAATTCCTGTTTAACAACTAAAATTGAAGTAAGCAGAGGCATCGGTGGGTGATAGATAATATTTGGTTTCCGACCGCCCACTTGTGTCCCGTAGGACCCCGAGTACTTGATACCTGTTCCTTGATTTATCGCGCTATCCACATCCGGGAGGTATATGGGACCCCCCTGAGCCAGAGCTTGATTCAGTCTTATTTCTTGGGGCCACAAACTAGTTTGAGGTTTTATTTATTATCCTGTACTTATGCCATGCTTTACTGCTTTATTTAAATTGTGCGACAGATAGCACCTGTACTGTTTAGGATCGGGACACGATTCCGCGGTGTCGACAAGCCCAGTTTTGGGTTCCCAGTCGTTCACAGCCGTATACCCAAACCTTGAGTCCGTTTCGGAGTCAGCTAACTTCGTGGAGGGTAGCTTAATGGGGTGGCCCCCTGAAATAATTCTGAATCCTGTGATTGCTTTGTCGTGAAAGCCTCGTTGGGTTTTGATTTGGTTTTTCCGAGGTTGATCGAGCGTGTGTTGCTATTGGTGCACCCCGGCCGGGTAAAACTTTCTGAAAGCCGTGTCCGCGGTTATGGACGACTTGGAGCACAGTATCTCGATCATAGACAAGCATAACTAAAGTAGTGCTATAAATTTGACTTTATAATGACTAGTAATCAGCTTCATTATAATGGAATGGCTAATAATACTGCCCACAACTGCTTGTTTGGAGTGTCGCTTGCGACCATTGTATCTGACTAGTAAGTATTGCAACTACAACGGAATGGCTAAATAAAAGTACCAACAACTGCTGGGTTTTGGGTTTATCTCATGCTATCTGTATCTGCTTAGTAATTGTTGCAACTATAACGGAATGATTAACTAAAAGGGCCCACTGCTTCTTTTATCAGGACGATTATCTATACCTGACTAGTAATTGCCGCAACGATAACTGAATAAATAAAACTGCCAACTGTGTGAGTTCCTCGGTTGACTTCCTCGTTTGGTCTCGAGGGGGAAATACCAGGATGGGTTTGTTTGATGGTAGCATCAGGTTGGTTCCGAATAGGTCTTTCTTATCCCTCTCTGATAGCCGACAGTTGTATCGAGTCTCTATAGGTTGTTTAGTGCATGCTGCCGCTGCCGCTTCAGACCACCATACCTATGTAGGCGAGGACCGCCGAATTCTAGTCTCGCCGTGTACTGGCCTCAGTACTGACGCTCCTTCTTTTTTCCTTTGCCCTTTGTCGGCACCCCTTTTGTTTAAGCAGGTTTTGAGAGCGACGTCGTTAGCAGGGTTACCCTTCCGGCTTGGCCTGGGCAGGGTTATGGACGCCATTGGTTATTCTTCAGGGCTCTTAGCCCCATTTGCATCTTGTCCGTAGCTGGACGCACTATCGTTTTCAAGGTGATTTGGATCTTTGTATATTATATCTGTATTCTTGACTCATGGAGTCGTGTTGTATATATATCTGTTCTGTGGGTCCCATCGAGGACTGTTGTGTAATGTTATTACTTCGTTTTCCACCCGCACGAAAGTGCCTGGTGGGCACCTTTGAATCGTTTCTATGCGGGTTTGGCGGGAATCGCTGAAACCTGCATAGGTCCGATTCTGAGGGTGTTACAGAGTGGTATCAGAGCTCAGCAGTTGCGATACCCCACAAGTCCAGCCTGTAGGATAACCTAGCTAACTGCCGAAGTAGAGTGTCAAAACTGTTTTTGCAAAATCGGTTGGATAGTTCTGATTAGGTCTGATTTTACTCCTTACCCCTCTGCTGCTCTCCTCTCACCCCTGCGTGTTTTGAATCCGCTCTCGTCTCTTTCTTCGAGTCCAGGAATTCCCGTGGTTGGGTTTCCGTCGTACCTTCAGGGTTTCGCTTCCTTCTTTGATAACGGTGTTCTACCATCCGGTGTTCAAGTTGCCTGAGGAATCCGTCTACTACGGTACCATTCTTTGTTTCTTGTTTGTGCCTTCCGGTGTTTTCCGACACGACGATATCCTCTACGCCAGATCCGGTGCAGAGTCTGCATCACTCCTTTGTTTCCGAACCTCGCTTGTCGAGATCTTCAGTCTGATTCCGAGGATGGTTGCACGCTTTTCCACTGATTGTGCGGAGTAATAGTTTGGGTGCGTGATGGATTGGCCCCCATGCCGACTACCCCTTCTATTCGCTTTTGTACATTGAAGTGGACGAGAATGCATCGGTTCCCTCTTTCCATCGAAGCTAGAGGTGGCTTTATTTGTTGATACCTCTACCTTCGACCTTTTGTTCCCGGAGTGTTCCCTCGACGATCACGGACAACGACCTCTTGTTAGTGGTGTCGCGAGGATCTACACGATGCGAGAAGATTCAGATCGCCGCCCTTCTTCCCGGTACCATGAGGCGGATCTCGAGGGCGAGATCCATTGTTAGTGGTGTCGAATTGTGGCATCCCGCAAAACCACTACTAGAAAATCGCATTGTTTTTGTGCATTGCATCATCATGACCGCATGCTCATGTCATCATGCCACATTGCATTTGAGCATCGTCATCATCTTGCATTTGCTTGCATAAAACTATTTGCAGAAAAACCTGTCTCTATTTTCTAAACGCCCCGTCTTGTTTTCAAAATGCAAACCCCGGGTCTCCGGATTAGTTTGTTTGTCTGCTATCGGTTTGCAAACGGTGCTTTTAAAATAAATAAAATATTAAATTATTTTAGTGGGGGCAGTCGAACGGGCCGAACCGACCCGAACGACCACCCCCGGTTCAAAATCGGTCCGCCTAAATCCCTAGTCTACCCGGTCCTATTCTACCCACCCCTCCTCCACCTCACCCCAACCAGTAGCCTCTCGACACCTCACCTCTCTCCCTCCCTCCACCACTCCCTAGCTGACACATCACCACCCAACTCCCCACTCAAACCGCACCCTCTCTCCTCCCTGTCCCTGGCTGGCCCCACACCTGCCCTCACACCCTGGCCACACACACCGACGCGCAGCACACCCGCGGGGCCCCACCTGGCCCACCCCGTCGTCCCCATCCTCCCTTCCCCCTCCGCTCGCCCCGCGATTTCCTCTCCCTCTCCTTCCCGCACCCCGCCTCTGCACCTCGCCCGCCCGCCTCCGGCCACCCCGCCTCGCCGGCGCCCCGCCGACGGTCTCCATCCGCCGCCCCGTCGCCCCGCTCCTCTTCTCCCACCGCGAGCCCCGCCGCCAGGCACGTCCCCGTCGAGCCCGGCCCAGCGCGCCCCGACCCCCCCCCCCCGCATCCTCCCTCCGGCGACCTTCTCCGTGTCCGCCGCCGACCGGACCCCGCGCGGGCCCGCCTTCCCGCGCAGCCCAAGGCCTCCTCCTTCCGCCGCCGGTCCCGAGCGCCTCCGGCCGCGCCTAACCGCCTCCGCCCCTCCGAGCGTCGGCCCGAGCCACCGCCTCTCCTCTCGGCGGCGCCCCTCCGCTGAGCTCCGCCGCGCGCCTCTCCGTCGAACCGGCCCCGCCTCTGCACCGGCCGAGCCGCGTCGCCCTCCGCCGCCAGTGCTCCCGCGGGCAGCCGCCGCCGCCTCCCGAGCTCGACGCCCCTCGGCCTCATCCCGTCCCCCTCAGCACGCCTGCAACCTCCGGCCTCCGACGACGCCCGCCGAGCCGCCCTCTTCTCCCGCGCCTCACCTCCCCGGCCTCTGCAAGCCGCCGTGCTTCCCCTTCTCCTCCAGGACCCTCTGCGGACGCCACGACGCCGCCCCTGATCCTCGTCTACAAGCCCAGCATGCCTCGCGTCCTGCAGCACTCGAAGTCTACGGTAATCTGATGTGTGGTTGAGGTGTGGCGCGATGCTAACAAGATGGTGGTGTTGTACACTTCGCGTCCTCAGCTACAGTCCACAACATACTAGGATGAGGAGTGTGACAAGGTCATCCTTGGTGTTCTCGACAAGTTCTGCCTGCGACCACTGTTACCGGAACCAATTACACCGGTAATTGAAGCCGGAACGCCAAGGCCTACGTCACGGATCCGAAGGCCCCGATCTCGAGGATCCGCAGCCCGAGTCATGATCGCCTTCCCGGAACGCCAAGACCATCTACACGGGTCCGAAGACCGATCACGGCGCGCCCGAACCCCGTCAAACACAAGACCTCGAAACCGCCAAGATCGCCTCAGGGATCCCGAAGCCGAACCCCGTGGACCGACACGATCTCCTTCACGGACGCGACAAGTTCTCCCTCGAGGACGACGAGTACTCTGCAAGGGAACGCCAAAAACGTCCACATGGAATCCGAAGGCCACATCAAGACCGCCACATGGAAAACCCAAAGAACCTAAAGACGGCGATGTCCACCCCCAAGATCTCCATCGTATGTGTCAAGTCCAACACTAAAGCGATGACAAGATCTACCGATGACCGAGAACCCGGACGACAAGATCGACAGCGACCAGGGCGGACCCGATGTGCCCCCGACGCCAACCAGGTCCTTCTTCCCGGATGCGCCAAGATCTACCCCGCTATCCGAGAACGTTCCCGTCGAACCCTGGACCCTGAGACCGGACCCCGAACCCCGGAACCCCAAGATCGTCGAGACCCCCTAATGTGTGACCCTTATCCGAGAACCCTATTTTTATAAATGCCATATTTATAAATTGTTTCATATTGAATTGTCCCTGCATGCATCCTTGTCTGTGGTTTGGGTGCCTTTTGCCGATTCACTTCTAATTAAATATGGGGCCCATATGCGGGCAAATCTAGTCTCATATTGGCCTCAATTAAACTTGTGTAGCGAACCGGTGATATATTTTGCCTTGTTAAACAACATTTAATTGCGGGGGTTAGCTAAACAACATGAACCACCTAATTAATTTTCGGGACCCCGGTTCCGCTTAATATGACCTAATTGCATCGCATCTTGCCATGTCATACATCATACATGCATCATGACGATCCTCTGCCGTGTATTAAATATTGCATTCGGTGTTTATTCTAGTGTTTTGCTTCTTCACGGATAAGACCGTTGAGTTGATGTGAGCTTCGCCCCGATCTTCGGCTGACCCTTCGGCAATGCTTTTCAGGCGAGCATCTCCCCCCCCTTTCTTCCTATCTTACTATTCTAGTATTTATTCCCTCCTATTGATCTTTGCTATCTGTGTTGCGATGCTCTAGTTTCCGTACCCGTGATATCCCTTGCAGCCTTATATTGCCTTGGACACATCCTATTACCTGTTGATTGGTAGATAGTTGGACTTGCGCGTCGTAGTCGCTTGCTCAATTGTTGTTGCGTGTCGTCAAGTGCCACAGTTGTTGGAGTAATGCCGCATGTCTGATGTTGGAGATTATCATGGTTTTACTTATCGTTCACTTTAATTCCTGTTTAACAACTAAAATTGAAGTAAGCAGAGGCATCGGTGGGTGATAGATAATATTTGGTTTCCGACCGCCCACTTGTGTCCCGTAGGACCCCGAGTACTTGATACCTGTTCCTTGATTTATCGCGCTATCCACATCCGGGAGGTATATGGGACCCCCCTGAGCCAGAGCTTGATTCAGTCTTATTTCTTGGGGCCACAAACTAGTTTGAGGTTTTATTTATTATCCTGTACTTATGCCATGCTTTACTGCTTTATTTAAATTGTGCGACAGATAGCACCTGTACTGTTTAGGATCGGGACACGATTCCGCGGTGTCGACAAGCCCAGTTTTGGGTTCCCAGTCGTTCACAGCCGTATACCCAAACCTTGAGTCCGTTTCGGAGTCAGCTAACTTCGTGGCGGGTAGCTTAATGGGGTGGCCCCCTAAAATAATTCTGAATCCTGTGATTGCTTTGTCGTGAAAGCCTCGTTGGGTTTTGATTTGGTTTTTCCGAGGTTGATCGAGCGTGTGTTGCTATTGGTGCACCCCGGCCGGGTAAAACTTTCTGAAAGCCGTGTCCGCGGTTATGGACGACTTGGAGCACAGTATCTCGATCATAGACAAGCATAACTAAAGTAGTGCTATAAATTTGACTTTATAATGACTAGTAATCAGCTTCACTATAATGGAATGGCTAATAATACTGCCCACAACTGCTTGTTTGGAGTGTCGCTTGCGACCATTGTATCTGACTAGTAAGTATTGCAACTACAACGGAATGGCTAAATAAAAGTACCAACAACTGCTGGGTTTTGGGTTTATCTCATGATATCTGTATCTGCTTAGTAATTGTTGCAACTATAACGGAATGATTAACTAAAAGGGCCCACTGCTTCTTTTATCAGGACGATTATCTATACCTGACTAGTAATTGCCGCAACGATAACTGAATAAATAAAACTGCTAACTGTGTGAGTTCCTGGGTTGACTTCCTCGTTTGGTCTCGAGGGGGAAATACCAGGATGTGTTTGTTTGATGGTAGCATCAGGTTGGTTCCGAATAGGTCTTTCTTATCCCTCTCTGATAGCCGACAGTTGTATCGAGTCTCTATAGGTTGTTTAGTGCATGCTGCCGCTGCCGCTTCAGACCACCATACCTATGTAGGCGAGGACCGCCGAATTCTAGTCTCGCCGTGTACTGGCCTCAGTACTGACGCTCCTTCTTTTTCCTTTGCCCTTTGTCGGCACCCCTTTTGTTTAAGCAGGTTTTGAGAGCGACGTCGTTAGCAGGGTTACCCTTCCAGCTTGGCCTGGGCAGGGTTATGGACGCCATTGGTTATTCTTCAGGGCTCTTAGCCCCATTTGCATCTTGTCCGTAGCTGGACGCACTATCGTTTTCAAGGTGATTTGGATCTTTGTATATTATATCTGTATTCTTGACTCATGGAGTCGTGTTGTATATATATCTGTTCTGTGGGTCCCATCGAGGACTGTTGTGTAATGTTATTACTTCGTTTTCCACCCGCACGAAAGTGCCTGGTGGGCACCTTTGAATCGTTTCTATGCGGGTTTGGCGGGAATCGCTGAAACCTGCATAGGTCCGATTCTGAGGGTGTTACAATCCTCCAAGAATCATCCAACATGAAAAACAGTGGAAAAGACATAAGTAATACCTCATAATAAGACATATATCAATGAATAGAGGCAAATTATGATATAGAATGGTGATGCAAATTGGACGTATCAGGGTTCATCTTTGCGATTTCAGAAATTGAAGCAATGCGAGCATTTCGAGTGGCTAGATGAGTACGTAGAGTGGATTCAACTGGAGGGCGCATCCGGGGAGATAGATTTACTATCGAAGGCGGAGAATTTTGGATCAGGTAACCCCATTGGTGCTACGGTGGGGGACGCCCACGCGAAAGTGATGGCAGAGCAGAAGAAGCTGAACAAGAAGATCACTAGTGGAAACGTGGCCTCTAGTCCATGGCCATAAGGGCCTCTAGTCCTGGTTTTAAAACCGGGACTAACCAAGCGGGACTAGAGGCCCAGGCATTAGTCCCGGCCCAGTCACCAGCCGGGACAAATGGTTGTCCACATGGCCGCCGTGGCGCGCTCCGGGTGCACCCCCACTAGTCTCGGTTGGTGTTAGGGACCGGGACTAGTGGTTCTCTGCCGCATCAGCATTTTGTGTCCTTTCTTTGTCGCGACGGAGCATTCATTTTGTATTGTTTTATTTATTTATTTTTCATTTAATTTTTTTTTAAAATATTTCTACGCCACCATATATCGTACACGTTCATGCATATATAAGATAAGTTGTATTACGATATCGAGAATACAAATATATACAATTTTGATAGTTACATGGAGATCACAATTACCGGGACTAGAGCCCGTCTGTTCGATTACATGGAGATCAATAGCGCCTATTCACACTAAATTCTCCGACATCGTCTATGATATCTTTGAAAATAAATCCCGCCAGCTCCTCCACAATTCCTAGTACGCGTTGCTCTGGTAGGAGTTGATCCCGTATTCTCTCGAACTATATAAGAAAAAGGATATCATTATGAATATCAATCATGATAACAAAAAGTGACGGTAATAAAATGACGGTGTGAATGTATTTCTTACGTCAACTCTATAATCTTTGTGCTCGGTGGTAAACGTGCGAATGAACTCGCAAACGTGGAATCCACATAGATTCGACCCCATGGCCGTCTCGCGCACTTTACGAGAATAGAATTCAATTAAAAAAATAATCTAGCATCATTATTGTATTGAAACTAGAAGTAAAAAGATGCGTGGACATATCACGTGTTACTTACCGAGACCGGATTAAACGGAATCTTCTGACTAAATACGCTCGTAACCTCGCGCTTGAACAGGATCCAAACCCTGCCCGACGAAGAAAATGAATAAATAAGTTATCCATTACCAGATATCTCAGGAAATCAATGAAAGACACTGATATAGCGCGAAAATTACTTTTGGAGCATGTCCTGTGAAACTCTTCCAGGTTTCTCTTCGATGGATCCATAACTTCAACTCTTCCATTATCAACTTGAATGTCTATCAGTAACTCATTAGTTACACTTAACATCGAGTAATCAAAAGTGAATATGTACAACAGAGTAAGACCCTCACTTGAAATTGTAAGGAAACAATATGTGATCATAGAAATTAAGCTCCATTAAAAACCTTAAAATGTTTTCCTCTGTATCCTTACACTAGATTTCTTGCCCTTCTTACCACAAGATTACTTCTCCTTCTCAACTTTTACATCACACAGCATGTTAAAGTTCCTCTTTTTCTTACCATAACCAGTAGGCTTCCCCATAGCATGTCCAAGAGAAGTCTTCACCTATTGCACCTCCTCAACAACTACAACTAGTTCAATTTGTACAAAAATGTCAAGAATTGTTTGAGTATGCAACTCAACAGCTAATACCGATTCAGTTAGTAGTAAAACATCATCCAAAACAGCTTTTGTCTAGAGCACAGCCTCCAATGCAGGTTCTGTTTGCACCACAACCTCCAAGACATGTTCCGTTAGCTCATGTGTAGCCAGAACAGGTTTAGTTAGCTCCAATGCAGGTTATGTTATCTTATTTCTATTGCCATTGATTCTTGCTTGTTTCATTGGCCAGCATTTTTCAACAACAAGAGGTTCAACTGTTTTTCCATGCTTCCTCCTGAAAAATAAAGGATATCATCACTTGGTTGGAAAATGAAACAAGCAGTAAAAACAAGCAAACACATAAACATAAACACACTTTGGCATTTGAGGAGTGTAACGGCATTTGGGGGAACCTATTCTTTGCCCTTCACATAACTTGCATCCATTTTTGTTACCTTTTTACCCCTTTTTCGCTTTACATTTTTCTTTTCTTTTTTCCCCTTCTTTCTACTACACCTTTCTCAAACCAATCTTTTAATCTACTCTGTTTGGCCTCCTAGCCTTTCTTCAAGTGATGGGGGACACATGGAAAATTCTATTTCCACCTCAGGCCACTGAGATTGGTTTGTCAGTTCTAGAATTGGAGTTGCATATGCAGCCTTGAATCTTTGTACCGAGTAATAGTCATGCAAATATGGGTGCATATTTAACTTGGGTTTAGATGACAAAAAAGTATGGCATGATCACATGATTTACCAGTGTGTTGCCACTCTAGGCAAGTGCAGTCATGCAGCTCAGTGTTTACAACATGATTCTTACCATTCTTTGTATCTCTAACTTCAGCACCCCATAAGGAATATTTTTTAATAGATAGATGTGAAAGATTTCTACTCCAGTTAACCACCTATTATACCATAGCTGGAAGCTTGTCCCCTTCCAAAACATCACCAATTATTCTTCTCAATTCCCACAAGCGCATGATCATGAACCTTATTTGGTCCACCATGTCATGCACATGCAATTCTTTCAACTCCTTCACCTTGTTGTTGAAACTTTCTGCCAAGTTGTTATTGATATTATCACACTTAATGGAAGTATTAAAACCTGTTCTTTACCAGAAAATAGAATGACAGGTGTTCGGCCATGTACTAAAATCATTTTTAATACATGCTGCCATTATCTTACCAAGGTGATAGGTATGTGTCTATGTGGTGTAAGATCTTGCTGCTGGCCAGATTCTACCAAATTCTTCTCCTCTGAAATTTTATCAGATTCATCCACATATGGACAAAGCACTCCCTCTGCTCAGCATGGGGGAAACATTTTTACTGCATTTTCTAGCCCTTTACATGCATCAGTGTGGATGGCCAAACATGATACTACCCCTATGCATCTTTTTAGTTGCATCATGAACAGAGTCTATGCCCAAATATGGACGACACCCTGCTTTCAATCCATCGATGCAAGGCTTTAAAAACATAAAAAACTTGCTGAAATAAACCTTGCCATCCTGTGTTACCTTAGTGTCTATCTCCACCACACTATCAGGTGACCTCTTCTCGATCTCTGCTTTAAAACTATACAACATCCTAAAAGTATTTGCGTAGTGTCCTTATAATGATTTCATTGCCCTTTGTTTTGTCTTCCACACTGTAGTATATTTCAGCACAATGGGGTACCGCTTTTTCAAGTCAAATTTAAGTCTCTTGGCTGTCATGTTTAGTGTCTTTCCTAAAATAGGAATTATCTTCTCTGTAACCCAAAGTTGTGATGTCATCTTTAAAACTCTCTGTGAACTAGTCATACAAGTATGCTGATAGGGGATTTGATTTACTCTTACTGTACTTCCATCAAGTTGTCTTCTAGCAGATACGTACCATTTGCAAGGATTGGCACTCCCATCATAACCTTAGCACCGAGCATAAAATTTCTTTTGATCTGTCCACATAGTCTTTGCATCAAACTCTTTTTTCACTGCATAGGTCTCTTTATCATACAAACTTACCAGCTCATTATCATTTGCATTATCCACATCATCTGCAGCCTCTCTCATTAGCTCTTCATCCACATCTTCAGGTACTGAACTTCTGTTAGCATCATCGGGCAAAGTACTGTCATCTTTCTCCTTATCTCTATCATCAACTGGAATGCCAAACATTTTTGCCATCTTATTGTCAGATATTGGAATAATTACCAAATCTATATGTTCTTGTAATTCAACTATATTCGAATCAATAGTAACAACATTTCTTGCACCATGGCATCCCTCTTATGTATTTGCATCAAACCCTGTCTGTTCAGTAATTATTGGCAACATCTTCTTTTGTGCAACCCACTCATTATCTGCCATCTGTGCAGCCATCTTTGATGGCACATAACCAACTCTGGAATGACTTTGCAGATCAATTAGCTCTGCATAAAAAGTTACTTGTTTGCTTGCCCAACCTTCTTGTTGATCAATTTCAGCTACAACTTGTTCTCCATCTTCAATTCTCACATATTCACCTTTCTAGTGGTGGAACCATTGCAATGATACCTCTTGAGCTGGTCCCCAAACAATACTCTCCCCAATTCTATCCACCAAATTATTCATGGCCTTCTCCTCCTTTCTCTGCAGTTCCCGAGGATCAATATCTGAAAATCCGATATCCAACCTCACATTTGTATCTCTTTCAATGTCTTGCACGCTACCATCTGCTAGCTTGGCCTTACAAGGAAAAAAGACGACTATAATTGCAAATGTAGGCGTAGAATCTCCCCTATTTTGTCAATGTCGGGCAGCGGCAGTGTAAGCATGTTGTGCAGGACTTAATCAAGTTCATAAACATCAATTGCAGGGTGAATTACCGATTTGAAGCACTGTCTCCTCCCTCCATCTCATTCAGCGCATGGGATCCTCTCCACCCACCCACAATCAATATTCCAAATGGGTGGGGAAAAACAGAGAATGAGGCCAGGCAGCTACAGATCTATTCAAAATTGCGAAATTACTCACTGGCATTAGCTCCGCCGCCGTCGAGAAAGCCTCTCCACCCCCTGCGAGAAGAAACCAATGCCTATTACGGAGAGGATGCTCAGGGCGTTGCCGCTCGAGGTGGAGCACGGTCGAGTCGTGGGGGCGCCTGAGTCGTGGACGATAGACTTCGATGACGTGGCCCTTTAGTGGGTCACACCAGTTAGAGCAGATAACCCCCACTCTTAACCTGATCCCACTGTGTTAACGGTTTGTCGCACAGGAGCGATTTTAGGCAGAAGAGATGTCGCATGCTAGCTATTGCGTCCAACGATGTTGCTGTTTGGACGATTCCACTCAACGATGTCGCATTATGGGGGCTATTTGCCCCTAGATGAGCCTAGTCTAACTCGCTCGAACTCAACTAGGTTGCAACCCTAACTAGATAGAGACAGGACGTCCCAAAAAAAGGAAATGAATCAATTTACATCATGAAATCAGCGACGAGGCAAGCAGCATGGATATATGTCGACGCATTTGGGAGAAGATCGAAACAGCAAAAGAAAAGAAGAAAGGTCAACATAGATAGCTAGCAAGTTTCTCCCCTCACGCAAATAAAAATAGCAAAGCGCATGTGTCATGCGCTTGGAGGGTGATATTGATGTGGTGTCCGGATTTAAACCTAAATCATGGTATTGTAAGTTGCTATTTGCGCCATGCCGCGCAATTCCGGTCACAAATTTATTATACAATACCACCCTAGCTAATTTATTAAACCACCCTAGCTGGTGTGATCTGTAAACAGAGCACGTATCGTTTGGCATTTTCCTGGTTATAAGCAGGTCCTGGTATCTCTAACTTTCCGATGTGGGATTAAAAGAACCGTCTCTCTCACGCGCCAGGAAAGAAAAAAGGATATACTTCAAGCAGGCCCGGCCCAGGACGAGAGGGGCGGCCGCCCTGACTTGAGAAAATTAGTGTACCAACATTTTGCCTTGCCGTACAGGCCCTATAGGCACCACATCAGCGTAGGAGGGCCAAACTTTTGCAGCTTTTACTTGAAGTGAACCTAGTCCGAGCTTGCTCAAATTTTGTGTCAGCTGAGCTGAGCCTAGGGATGTAAACGGCATCACGTTTGGCGCCACTTATTTGTTGTTATAGTTATTATAGGTTTGTGATTGTTGAAACTAACCCAAAAAAAGATAAGCCTGTAACAAATTTATGTGGGGATATGTTTGGCGCCAGCAGCCTGCCATTTGACATCCCTAGCTGAGCCTAATCTAACTCGCTCGAACTCAACTAGGTTGCAACCCTAACTAGATAGAGACCGGACGTCCAAAAAAAAGGAAACGAATCAATTCACATCATTAAATCAGCGACGAGGCAAGCAGCATGGATATATGTCGATCTAAGCATATGCAGATTTCAAGGAATGCAGGTATCAATCCATGAACTCCAGCCTAAAATTAGGATGGTATTTAATTGTCACCATAAAACACAGGATGGAAAGAGGAAATAAAAAGAACAGAGATCAATATAGATAGCTAGCAAGTTTCTTGCCATGGAGCTTAGTGGTGAAAATAAAAATAGCTAAGCGCACGTGTCATGCGCGTAGGGGGCGGGTGATATTGATTGGTGTCCGGATTTAAACCTAAACCATGGTATTTTAAATTGCTTTTTGTGCAGTGCCGCGCAATTCCAGTCACCAAATCATTAAACCATCCTTGCTGGTGTGATCTATAAATAGAGCACGTACCGTTTGGCATCTTCCTGGTTATAAGCAGGTCCTGGTTTCTCTAACTTTCCGATGTGGGACTAAAAGAACCGTCTCTCTCACGCGCCACGGTCTATTTCAAGGGCTGACCTGATTGCAACCAGGGTAGCACACTAACGATCGAGGACAGGGTAGCACACTGACCAGGGTGCAGATATTACTACCAGAACACGACTATGATTTGGCTCGCAAAATGCTTCTAGTTCTTCGACAGGGTACACATCAGGTCACCCTTTGCCCTTTGGCTGATTTTATGGTTGCTCGATAAGATGGCTCACATGGCATACACAATCTCTGCGCTGCTACCCATATCAAGATCAGAGTCAGATTCAAGGCCATCCAAGTAGTCTTAGTCCATGTCCAATCCATCAGTTAGGATGTAGTTCAGGCGGAAACCCTAGCCGCCGCCCCCAGCGCCTTCCCTCTAGTCTCATCCGCTGCCGCCGGAGGACGCCGGTGGTCAAAGGCCTTTGGTCGACGGCAGCGGCGTGCCGATCTCCTCTCATGGCGGCGTCTCCTCCACTATAGAAGCCCTTCGGTCGCTTCGGTGCATCGTCCCGGACGACGCACTCATGACGGCGAAGGTTGGGAATCGGGACGGCAGCCCCGGGAGGCGGTGTTGGTCCTCCCTGGCGGTTTGCGGCGGAGTCACGTTTTCTGACTGGGATGCGACGGAAAGGTTATCAGTTGGGCCAAGATCTTCATGTCAACATTTCTTGGCCATTTGCAAATGTATATGAATAACTACTTCTATCTTTCAAATATATCAAATGCGCATATCCTAACAAATGTTTATCTATTGACTTCGTAGCTTACGAAGGCAGAAGGATCTTCTGCGTCCAAAAGTAGACCTCTTTCTATTATTGGACTGAACAAAAGTATCTCTGCTCTTATAGTTCTAGCTATTATATATGCTACTATACATGTTTCCTTATTTGCAGTAAAGTGTTTTATAATTTATTTTATTCATTGTTCATCAGGAGTTTGCCGCAGACTCAATCAAAGACCAAGCAATCGGTATTTTATCCTAGCACTTGTTACCCTGGAGCATATGGCTTGTCAAAACTAATTATGATGACTTTTATACTGCTACAATGTGTGTGTTGGATACTCTGTGATGCTATATATTCGAGTTTTTGCTGTGATATTTGAAAGCATCATATGTGATTTATATTATGATTTTTTTATTTAGGGAATATTAGGAGAATCCTAATATAGAAACTGCAGGCTTAATTGCTACGCCAAGAAATATCATTGGGGGTTGTAAAAGTTATGCCGTGCACTGGTACATAGGTGGTACCAGATTATAATGTCGTCTCGCAGCTGCCACGGTGTGCATGGAGTGCCAGCCTATAGTGGGCCACTGCGTTAACCCCTTGCTGCCGTGGAAGTGGTAGGTCGGCGGATGACGTTGCGATGAGCAAAAAAAAAGCGCCACCGATGCAGTTTGCCCGACGCAGTTATCTCTGGCGGGTTTTTTGTCACCCCTATGCAAGCGTGGAAATTAGGCGTGTGCTTCGACGTCTATAAACTCTAGGTCCCGATGTACGTGTTATAGTTACTATGAATTGATTTTAGAGTGACTTTTGAAACATTAAAGATGATGCTCTCGTCTTTGCAATGGTCAGCTTAGTAGTTTATTACACATAGTAAAAACTTCACTCCATGAATACGTGGTCTCAAGAAAAGAAATTATGTTAGTATTTTACTTTATTATTTATTAAAAAAGGGTAACGGCACAAAGAAAAAATACATGTATATATGCCATAACTATGAGCCCATAGGTAAGATAGATAATGTCTACATTACAATATCTGAGTGAGCTAGGCGTCACGGCGACTCCGGTTAGTTTGCAATATTTGTGCAACTTTTCTCTAAATTAATAGTATGTGTGTGTTTAGCTCAGATATTGATGAATAAATGATAAAATGTGGAGTGACCTCCTAAATCTCGTGCTAACGTGTACCCACAAATAATAAGTGTTTGAACTCCTATTAATGGATAAAATGTTGTATATTTAGTCATACACTCGAGCACATGACCATCGACACACACATAATTAGACCATGTCATCACGACACACTCGTAGAGATTTGAGATGACTGGCAAAGAGACCAATTTCCTAGCTACAGACAAGAACGCCAACTCCTATATGGACGAGTTCAACGCAAAAATATTTTGTATTATGTTCACGAGAAAAAAATTGCACTAGATTAGTACATTCGTCTAGTTGTACAAGGACACAGCATGTAAAATTGTATTGGCCTATAGAAAACTAATATACTACAAAAATATTTGTGTTCAGTTCACATGGAATTTTGTTGTGGTCGATTAGGTCGTCCCTTCGGCTATATATATAAGGACATCGCATGGAAAAGTTATGTTGACCGACATATAATAACTAATTACATACACATGAATGGGTGTCGGGACAACAATGCTACTACTTAGAGTGTAACACATAAAATAGAGACAAATAATTCCAAGATGGTCTATGTTTTATACTCAAAAATATATTTTTGTGCTTTCTACAATGTTATGTGTTTTATATGTTTTTAGCACTTATACATAGGATCAAGAAAACATAAATTCAAGGATGCACACAACCAATTAATTATAAAAATAAAAGAATGATAATCAACTATCAATTCCTGGAAAGCATCAACATGAATCACCATCTATATTCAACTTAAATACCTCTTTCGCCAACATCCGAACAACACAAATTTCATTCAGAGCGACATTTCCAAACAAAAATATCATGCACGCCGTCTGTTATTTCATCCAACCATTGAAGGGTATATCAAAAACTTCATGTCGTATAATATGGCTATATTGAAGGGAATATGCCCGAGAGGCAATAATAAAGTGGTTATTATCGTATTCCTTGTTTATGATAAATGTTTATTTTACATGCTATAATTGTATTAATACGGAAACGTTAATACATGTGTGTTTAATAAACAAAAAGGAAGTTCCTAGTTATGCCTCTCTTATAAACTAGCTCGTTGATTAACAAGATGATCATAGGTTTCCTGATCATGGACATTGGATGTTGTTAATAACGAGGTCACAACATTAGTGTAATGGTGTGATGAACATTCATCCTAAGTATAGCATTACGATCAAAGTCATTGAGTTTATATTTCTATAACAACTTACGAAGTGATCCTAATCCTTAGACCATGAGATCATGTCAATCACTAACACCGGAAGAGTTTCTTGATAACATCAAACGTCACACCGTAACAGGGTGATTATAAAGATGGATTCAGAACTAATAAAGTGTTATGTTGAGGCCCATGGATCGAGAGTGGAATTTTTTCATCTCGATGACGGATAGATATACTCTGGGCCCTCTCGGTGATATCACATTGGTTAGCTTGCAAGCAAGTGATTTGATCACTAGAATGTTACATCACGGGAACGAGAAAAGAGTGCATGTCAGTAACGAGATCAAACTAGGTATGGATATTCCGATGATCAAATCTCGGACATGTAATATATCACGAAACAAAAGGATTAAGATACTAGCGTAAAAGGTTCCGACGATCACAAGAAAGTCATCGTTGAATGTGTGGGAGTCAGTATGGGTCTCCAGATCCCGCTTCTGATTATTGATCCGAGAGGGGTCTCGATCATGTCCGCATTATTCACGAACCATAGGGTGACACACTTAAGAGACACCGACATCCAATTGGAGCGAAAGTTTCATGCCGAAAGAATGAACAAGCGCAGGAATTTATTTCACTAGATACCGAAACAGGTTTTCGGGTGAAATTGCATAAAGTGGTTATGCATGTGAAATAGAATTCTAGCAAGGAGTTATTTGTGAATGTTTGTCATTAAAGTAATTGACAAAATTCTGAATAAAATAAAAGAGTTTTATTTAATGAGAGTTTGAATTAAATTTGGTGGAAATTTAATGGGAATTTGAGTGGGTTTTTGAGTGGAGAAAATTGAAGGGCCATTTTGTGAGTGGAGTGTCCACCCACATGAATGAGGGAGAGGTGGGGGCACCCTCCATGGCCGGCGGCCATGCCCCCTTGGGCTGCCCCCCCTCCCCTATATAAGGAGCCCCTCCTCTCACTTCTCACTCACACCTCCTCGTGAAGGATCTCTCTCCCCCTCTAGAATTTATCCCCATGGTCTCGGACTAGCGAGATACATGTTCCCGGTGGCTATTCGACAAGAAAGAGTTGTGCTTCCGCTGCATCGCTGGAGCGAGGAGGCGGAGGTTGCTCGGTGCCTCGAACGTGTGTGCGAGCACGGATGCGCTGCTGTTTTGCGGCGCTAGGACTTCCTCTCGATCTTGAGATCGGCAAGAGATCGTCTATATCAACCACGAGTTTGGACTCGTTAAGCTTTGTCGGTCTTCAAGGGTATGTTCTCTACGGATATACATCCGCCCGTTGTTTGTATCTAGTAGATAGATCTTGGTACATAGTTGTTCCCATCGTAGGAATTTTTTTGTTTTCTATGCTGCGAACCCTACAGTGGTATCAGAGCCGGATCTATGCGTAGATATTTTGCACGGGTAGTACACATATGAGTATGTGGGCGATGATGATCATTTTATTGCTTCTTAGTTGTACTTTGGATATTGGTGGCATAGTGGGATGAAGAGGCCCGGACAAACTTTACATGTCCTCGCACATGAGACCTATTCCACGCTTGACATGCAACTAGTTTTGCATAAGTGGCTAGCGGGTGTCTGTCTCTCCTACTATAGTCAATATCTAATTTGCAACGAGTTGTCAACAATTTGGTTATTCTCGTTGTGGTTCATGTTTGTAGGTAAGAACAGTTCTATCTTCGAAAGCCCTAAGCCACGTAAAACTTGCAATGGATAAATTAGAGGCGTCTAGTTTAGATTGTTGCTGGGCTAGTGTTATGATATGGTGATGTTGTAAGTAGAAGTATGAGATGATACTCTTACAACACACATAGCGTGTAAGTTCCATAGACCTTGGACTTACACATAAAGGTATGATAGTGATCATACCACGGTGCACATGATGGAGATCATATGCGGGAACCATATCATTTCACTTATAAACATGTGATGTTTTGATTGCATCTTATATTGCTTGTTTGGCGTTTTATTAGTATAATAAGATGATCCCTCATTTAGATATCAAGATAAGAATGTGTTCTTCCTTAAGTATGCACCGACAATGTTTCGTCGCTTCAAGACATCACGTGATGATTGGGTGTACTTGAATCCACGAGCATATCTCGGGTGTAAGACAGTTACACACGTGAAAACTAAGGTTCTTACTTGGCGAGCCTAGCATGTACAGAAATGGCCTCGGAACACGGACCGAAAGGTTAAGCATGAGTCATATGTTTTGATATGATGACCATATGGATGCTCGCCTTTGAAGCTACACCGACTCACGTGATGATCGGACTTGGTGTAGTGGATTTGGTTCATGTAATCACCAAAAGGACACGAGGGATGTCGTTTTTGAGTGGGAGTTCATTTCTAATTTGGATTAGTAGAACTCAATTTATCATAAATTAAATCAAAGTGAATTTGCATAATTTGTTGTAGTCATTGGCATTCGTTCACCACCTTATGCATAGTTTTAATTGAGATAATAGAACTATAGAATTCTGGATATATACTTTACGAACTGGTATCGTATTGTGTTGAGTGTCAATCTAAAGTTTAAAGTCCTATTGCAAACTTTCAGCAAACTCTATTTACTCCGTGAAATTTAATAGTTGGTATTAAATCGAGAGTAACAATTCCAGTGTTAGTATCTTAAGTATCATGTTCGCCTCAATGATTCTTGATTGTTTTAATATCAAGTTTATCTAGGAGCTGAAATAATTATTTCAGAAACCATCATGTGTGGCAGATATAACGATATCTAAAACAATGTTTTGGTTGCAATATGATAGAGTATATTATATGTTCTCATATTGGATGAGAATTTACGAAGGTTGGAGATGCTAGACATCCTAATCATCCAAAGGGGTTTTGGAAATTAATGTTATACTCACGATTCGCCTTTATAAGCTAAAGTAGCTTGATCATGAAAGTCGTCATGATAAGGGTGAATAGAATATGTATGTAAAATGTTTACTACACTAAAAGATTACTAAAGAATGGATTTTGAAAGAATACCGATCATTTTGATGATGGTGATCTACTTCAAAGTGCAAGTCCAAAAGTATTATTATTTGAATATACACGCTTTGGACTTTGTGTCATGTATATGGCGCCACTGTTGATGTTGATAAATTCTTTTAAAAGGAAAAGGAAATGCTAAAAGAGAATCTATACGATATATTTGGCAGAAAATACAAGATTGGAAATATCCAATTTAGGTATATAAATGATATACATGTTATGGTTGTATTCTTTGCTCGTTAAACAATGTGGTTCTTGGGTATTGGATACCGAATTGGTTGGTATGAAATTTCATACAAAACAACGCAATTCATGAACCACAATGGCCTAAGTAACTAGCAAGAGAATATGTGATGATGTTCATCGAAAACAAACAAACCGTTGTTTGTATTTCTCGTTGACATCAAAGCTTGACTTCAAGATTTGTTTTAATAATTGTTATTTGAATCAGGTATTATGAGAACAAAGGTTGTTCAAATAATTACCGTATTCCATATAAGATGGATGATTTACAAATCTAGTTGGAGAAATCACATCCATAAAACCTAATGCTAAAATGTCGCAAGACAAATGATTGGAAGATCACTTACGAAGTGACATCGCCGTTTAAATTATATTGGAAAGAAAATATGAAGAATCTCCATATTCATGGATTTTTGGAGTCTTTGATTTGATCAACTGACGCTTGTGAGACTTTCCACGTGATAATTGAAACTTTGTTCAAAGGCCAAAGAAGAACGAACGACTAAATTATTGGAATTTATACATATCGACGTATGTAGTCCATTATGTATAGTCGTAAGCGATGGATTTCAACTTTATATGCTTTCTCCAGAAATTTGAGTGAATGTTCACTTAATGAGAAAGAAGTATGAAATATTTTGAAAACGTTTCAAAGACTTTCAAGATGAAGTGCAAAATCATTGTAACAAGAAAATAAATGGTTTATGATTTTATCATAAGGCATTTGTTTGAGTTACAAGTGTAACAAGAAAATAAATGAATTATGATTTTATCATAAAGGGATTTATTTGAGTTACAAGTTTAGCAAAACACCTAGATTTACATCTCCCGAAACACCATAGGAGTATGGAGTGTTTGAGATTTGTAATAAAACCTTGTTTGACATGGTTGGATCAAAGGTGTTATTTATAAAACTGCCATTATGTTTTAAAAGATTAAAGCTTTAGAGACTACCGCTTTTACACTGAAAAGAGCTCCATCTTGATCCGTTGAAATGACACCATGAAAGTTATGGTTTGGGGTAAAACCCAAGTTGTCATTTATTAAATTTTGGTATGCTAAACATAAGTAAGATGTTTACAACCGAAGTCGGATGAGCATGTCTTTGTAGGTTATTTCGAATAACAATTGGTTATTCCTTCATAACACCAAGGACAAAAGTGTTTGTCGCTTGAAACGTGAAGTTTCTTGAAAAAGGAATTTTTCGCAAAAGTTAAGTGGGAGGAAAATAGAACGTTGATAAGGTTAACGAACCTTAGCTAAATGCGCTGAGTTGCGCAGCACCGGAAATCGTTCTGAAGGCTGCCATAATGCTCATAGCTTATGTGCCTCAAAGGTTATTGTCACGGAGATCTAAGTTCCTATTGAACCAAGTAGGTCGGTTAAACAATCAAATGCTAAGATTTGAGAGTAAATAATTATTGTTTGACAATGATGAACCGAATACATACAAAGAAGTGATGATGGGCCCTGACTCCGTCAAATGGCTTGAAGCCATAAAATCCGTGATAGTTCCATATACGAGAAAT
Organism: Avena sativa; assembly: GCA_916181665.1. Classification (NCBI taxonomy): domain Eukaryota; kingdom Viridiplantae; phylum Streptophyta; class Magnoliopsida; order Poales; family Poaceae; genus Avena; species Avena sativa. Next base: position 479,169,738 of record OV702283.1, read on the forward strand.
CAAGTTTTGAACTTGGAAGACCCTCCGAAAAGGTGTAAAAACCTATCGGTCGTATTTGGATCTATAAAGAAATAGACATGGATGTCTCACATCTATGAAATATTCGACATGTCGTAAAGTATTTTATGAAAATGTTCAAAGAGTTGACTATGACAATATTTGATCTTTCATAGCGATATTTAGTCTGAACGGATTAAAGTAGCAACCACTACATATAATTTGGTATATGGTAGATGAATAAACAAAACAAAGTTCTTCTAATAGAATGGTTACCTAGGACGTGTACATGACACGGTCCAAAGGGTTTTGTTAATTGAAAGGATGCTAAAAAAGGGCATGCAAACTTCAATGGTTGAAGTAAGCATCGCGGAGTTGGAATCTTCACCATGATGAAAAAGGAGTTTTTCATCAGGAGACGATGAAGATGCTTGCATTTGGAAGAAATTAAGTGGGAGCGCTAAGACATATTTCTAATACATTATGTGGAGGACATCTTGTTGATTATAAATGATGTATCTTTTACAAAGGTTAAGAATTTCATTTCGATGAAATAATTAGGCAAAACCCGAATATTTAGCATGAATGTCTGTAGTGGATAGACTGTGATGCTAATATGGTTGTGCCAAACGTACATATATGAGATATTGAAGGAGTTTAATATAGAAACGACAAGAAATGGTTCTTGTCGTATGGAAAAGGAATTGAATGAAGATTCAAGTGTATCGACACTTGATAAGTGAAACAAGATTCAAGTGCTTTGACACTTGATGAGTGAAATCACGAGAATGTTTTGATCAATCATACCATGATATGTACACATCCAGATATGTCCTATGCTCTAAGTGTTATGAGCAAATACCAGTATGAATCATAAAATGATCATTGGACGATAGTAAGGATATTCTTATGATCTTTTGGAAAGAACTAAGAATATATTTGTGTAGAGGTGACAAATAATTACAAATTGTTCATTGTAAAGCGCTACATTGATACTAGTTTTGTCACAAGATACAAATTAAGTTTATCTCAATTTAAACTATGAGTGGCACAATGAAATGGAAAGGAGTTTTCATGATGGATTTGGATGTATTCCAAAGTTAAGACATTGTGACGAATACTACAACAAAAAGCTAAGTATATGACTGCTATAGTAGCAGCAAAGGAGGGAATTTGTGTCAAGTAGTTTGTTATCAAACTAAGGTGTGGTTCGCAACGGGCTAACACTAAAGATATATTGTATGACAATAATATCGACATGTTTTAACCCCAAGGAACTAAAGGTCTCACCGAAAGACCAAATTTATACAATGCCATCTCATTAGAGAATGAGTGATGCGTGAAGATGCAAAGACATGCAAATACACATGGACCTGAAAGTGTCAGATCCGTAGATTATGTTAACCACTTGCAATTGCATATATGGAACACCAGAAAGCCATAGATGTTCAATACGCAAAGTTTTCAAACTAGATTATTGTCTCTAGTGCAAGTGGGAGACTGAAGGGAATATGCCCGAGAGGCAATAATAAAGTGGTTATTATCGTATTCCTTGTTTATGATAAATGTTTATTTTACATGCTATAATTGTATTAATACAGAAACGTTAATGCATGTGTGTTTAATAAACAAAAAGGAAGTTCCTAGTTATGCCTCTCTTATAAACTAGCAGGTTGATTAACAAGATGATCATGGGTTTCCTGATCATGGACATTGGATGTTGTTAATAACAAGGTCACAACATTAGTGTAATGGTGTGATGAACATTCATCCGAAGTATAGCATTATGATCAAAGTCATTGAGTTTATATTGCTATAACAACTTACGAAGTGATCCTAATCCTTAGACCATGAGATCATGTCAATCACTAACACCGGAAGAGTTTCTTGATAACATCAAACGTCACGCCGTAACAGGGTGATTATAAAGATGGATTCAAAACTAATAAAGTGTTATGTTGAGGCCCATGGATCGAGAGTGGAATTTGTTCATCCCGATGACGGATATATATACTCTGGGCCCTCTCGGTGATATCACATTGGTTAGCTTTCAAGCAAGTGATTTGATCACTAGAATGTTATATCACGGGAACGAGAAAAGAGTGCATGTCAGTAACGAGATCAAACTAGGTATGGAGATGCCGATGATCGAATCTCGGACATGTAATATATCGCGAAACAAAAGGATTAATATACTAGCGTAAAAGGTTTCGACGATCACAAGAAAGTCATCGTTGAATGTGTGGGTCTCCAGATCCCGCTTCTGATTATTGATCCGAGAGGGGTCTCGATCATGTCCGCATTATTCACGAACCGTAGGGTGACACACTTAAGAGACACCGACATCCAATTGGAGCAAAAGTTTTATGCCGAAAGAATGAACAAGCGCAGGAATTTATTTCACTAGATACCGAAACAGGTTTTCGGGTGAAATTGCATAAAGTGGTTATGCATGTGAAATAGAATTCTAGCAAGGGGTTATTTGTGAATGTTTGTCATTAAAGTAATTGACAAAATTCTGAATAAAATAAAAGAGTTTTATTTAATGAGAGTTTGCATTAAATTTGGTGGGAATTTAATGGGAATTTGAGTGGGTTTTTGAGTGGAGAAAATTGAAGGGCCATTTTGTGAGTGGAGTGTCCACCCACATGAATGAGGGAGAGGTGGGGGCACCCTCCATGGCCGGCGGCCATGCCCCCTTGGGCTGCCCCCCTCCCCTATATAAGGAGCCCCTCCTCTCACTTCTCACTCACACCTCCTCGTGAAGGATCTCTCTCCCCCTCTAGAATTTATCCCCCATGGTCTCGGACTAGCGAGATACATGTTCGCGGTGGCTATTCGGTAAGAAAGAGTTGTGCTTCCGCTGCATCGCTGGAGCGAGGAGGCGGAGGTTGCTCGGTGCCTCGAACGTGTGTGCGAGCACGGATGCGCTGCTGTTTTGCGGCGCTAGGACTTCCTCTCGATCTTGAGATCGGCAAGAGATCGTCTACATCAACCACGAGTTTGGACTCGTTAAGCTTTGTCGGTCTTCAAGGGTATGTTCTCTACGGATATACATCCGCCCGTTGTTTGTATCTAGTAGATAGATCTTGGTACATAGTTGTTCCCATCGTAGGAAAAATTTTGTTTTCTATGCTGCGAACCCTACATATATAACCCTATTTCTATCGTGATATACGAAGAAGTGGGTCTAGATAACTTGGTTAAAAGGTGGATGTAAAACCTAGCTACTCATGTTCAAATCCTTATGAATGTGGATTTGGATTCTTATTATTTAAGAAATAAATAACTACAGGGGCTTCCTCAACTATATTCCCTTTAAAACGATGTATGAAAAATATGTGAATTCTTATTATGTGAAATTATTTTCCAAGCACATAAAGACGACACCATTTCATATGAAAGGGCTATTGTGCTAGTTCGTATAAATGCAAGTTAACCAATAACCACCCTAGAGAAATTACTAGGTGATCATATATCATATCCCATTGTATTAATTTTAAATTTAGATAAGATTTACAAAAGAAAGAAACTACAAAATTGATGGGTTTACTTAGTAAAAATATAGTGAGAGTCATATTGTGTTTTATCCTTGGCCTCTGTAATTTTTTAATAGGACTTTGTCAATTAAAAAAACAGCGAACAATAAAAAACACCTCAACAAAAATGAAAAATACATTGAAATCAATGAGATGCCCTTCATCTTCAATATCCAGACCGTGTCGACGGCGCGCCGCTCCTCCCAGAGCCGGCCTAACGTTGTTAGTTGTAGACTGGAAGTCGCTGAATGGCCCAGAAGGCCACATCCGTCCTGAGACGAAGAAGGATGAACCACCGATAAAACTTCTTGACGATACGAAGATCCCTACAGCCCGAAGAATTCATTAAAACCCACACCACTCGTCCACTCCCACAAGCTTCTCGACGTAGGAACATAACGGAAGGAACAAGATCTTCCAATCCTCTTTGGTTTACATGATTATTACGAACCAACTCTTGCTTGCTATGGCCACATCTTCCTCTCTTATTCGATTCATGGCAGCGCAGGAGACGAAGTTTGGCAGGATGTCCGCCTTGGCAAGAGAGCGGCCGTGGGCCTCTCTTACGCCGGACCAGCTCCTCGATGTCTCCGACCGCCTGCACGATGCCGCCGACTTCATCCGCTTCCACGGTGTTTGCACGACTTGGCGGGACATGCTTCACTCTCCGGCCTCGCACCCTAAGTTCTTTCCATGGCTCTTCACGCAGGTCGAAGGTCAGACCATGGCCTCCCCTATGACATACTCTCGACGACGCGCCGACTTCTTTTCTAAAGGGACGTTCAGTTACCACGTGAGCACTTCCAACGATGTCGTTCCCATGGCAACGACACCATCCGATGATGGCGATGGCGACAGAAACTGGGTGGCGAGCGAAGATGGTACAACCGCGTGGTTCTTCACCGAGAGTCCAGAGCCAAGACTGGTCCACATTGTCACTGGAAGCTTCATGCCCCGCCCCTGCCTCGCTTTCCCAATCATGATAATGACGAGTGGCGGATGAGGAATCCCCATGGCATAGTCTACAATGATTTTTTTTGTTGGAAAAGAGTATATATTAATATCACAGGGATACCAATTACACCCAGTCTCTGCAACAACGCATGCCCTGGTGGTCCTACGGATGCACACAACTCAGAAAAAATAAAGAAGAACTATAAAAAAGAAAAGTCCCACTACAGAAAACTAATCTTCAAAGCAACAACACTGACACCATCAGAACAACACCAGTAGTCTCCTGCTCCAATAATAACGCCTTCAAGAAGGAAACAATGCCCAAGCGTCGTCGTTGTCCGACCAAAGATCATAGGTTGTCCTTGCTAACAAAATAATTTCTTCAACAAGGTCATTGCCAGACACAACCAACTAAGGCCAGACCTTGGATTTTTACCCTGCAAGATAAGACTGGAAACTTCACTGAGTTGTCTTTCCACACCAACAATAGCTGCAACGAGTCCCAGATCACGCAGCCAGATCTCCATCGCCACAAGAAAAAAAATCACCATCGCTATCCTAATATTTTCGCTTTCTTGATATTCTCCGTGTCTGACTTTACCATGGCTCTAAGAATGGCATTTGGTGGGAACAAACAACAAAGCTTCGCAAAGCTCCCGCTGAAACCAAACGTAACTAAATTTTACAATGATGGTACGATCTTTCTCTACAGCTTCAACAACGTACCTAAATTTTACATGGCGGCCATCATGCATCCCCGCAACATGGCGTAGACAGTTATGCATAAGAGGCTGCTGAATGTCTGGGTGGGCAACGAAGCATGATGCGCCGTCTACTATCACATAGACAAGTGTCTACTGTGGGTGGGCTTGTTCTGGTGGTGCATACTGACGCCAGACTTATTACCAAGCTAAGGGCAACCATGTCCCTGCCGCTAGTGAGCTTAAGACGACGTGGGATACTATCGAAGACAACCGGTATGTGTGCTATGGCTCCTATGATCTGGTGTCCTGTAGAGACTGAGATGTTGCGGGCGTCCGTCCTCATGAAGAGAGATTCACTACAGGAAATGTTGCAAGCGTCGACGGCCGGTACGCTACGCCGACGGCCAAAGGTTGGGGCCGTCGGCGTAGCTGGCTCCCCAGGCCAGCCCCCCCGCCAGGCCGTCGGCGTAGAAACGGCCGTCGGCACAGCAACATGTGCCGACGGTGGCCCTCGGCACAGACACGCCATCGGCGTAGGGGAGAACAGTGTGCCGACGGTGACCCTCGGCGGAACTTTGGCCCTCGGCGTAGCCACGGCTCAGACACGGCGCCGCAAACGCCGTTTGGTGGCGAAGCTGTGCCGACGGCTAAATTTGGTGGGGTGTGCCGACGGCTTAGCCGTCGGCGTAGCCCTTCAGATTTTTTTAAATTATTTTTTCCATTTAATTTTAGCCATATATTTTATACTCCCAATAATTTATTAATTACTCCCAATAATTTAATGTTGATATATATTGTTTGTATCGCCCGGATAGCAGTCTCCATCTCTTTCCCCGGATACATCTATCCTCCTTCATACGGACTTATATAAGGGGGGAAACTCCCCGTTCGGGTGAAACCGGTTAGAGTGCTACTCCGGGCTACCCATTCTCATGTGTGCGCTAGGTGTAACCTAAATCTAAGGTTCTGGACTTATATAAGGGGGGAAACTCCCCGTTCGGGTGAAACCGGGTAGGATAGTGCCCTCCACTTGTGAAGCACCATGGTTTTACATCATCATATGACCTAAACAAACACAAAACAAGAGAGTGCTACTCCGGGCTACCCCTGTCAGAGGGACGTCTAGGGGGGGTAGACGATCCGATGCCCATAGATCAGGGTTCCGCGGGAGACCACGCTCCGGGCGTCGGAATACCTCAAGGACTTGCATGTGGCCCTAGCACATGCATGAAAGTGTGGTGCTATGTTGCAACATGCAAAACCTAGTCACCGGGTGCATGTGTCCCCCTTCTCATGCGTGCGCTAGGTGTAACCTAAATCTAAGGTTCTGGACTTATATAAGGGGGGAAACTCCCCGTTCGGGTGAAACCGGGTAGGATAGTGCCATCCACTTGTGAAGCACCATGGTTTTACATCATCATATGACCTAAACAAACACAAAACAAGAGAGTGCTACTCCGGTCTACCCCTGTCAGTGGGACGTCTAGGGGGGTAGACGATCCGATGCCCACAGATCAGGGTTCCGCGGGAGACCATGCTCCGGGGCGTCGAAATACCTCAAGGACTTGCATGTGGCCCTAGCACATGCATGGAAGTGTGGTGCTATGTTGAAACATGCAAAACCTAGTCCCCGGGTGCATGTGTCCCCCTTCTCATGCGTGCGCTAGGTGTAACCTAAAGCTAAGGTTCTGGACTTATATAAGGGGGAAACTCCCCGTTCGGGTGAAACCGGGTAGGATAGTGCCCTCCCCTTGTGAAGAACCATGGTTTTACATCATCATATGACCTAAACAAACACAAAACAAGAGAGTGTTACTCCGGTCTACCACTGTCAGAGGGACGTCTAGGGGGGTAGACGATCTGATGCCCACAGATCAGGGTTCCGCGGGAGACCACGCTCTGGGGCGTCGGAATACCTCAAGGACTTGCATGTGGCCCTAGCACATGCATGGAAGTGTGGTGCTATGTTGAAACATGCAAAACCTAGTCACCGGGTGCATGTGTCCCCCTTCTCATGCGTGCGCTAGGTGTAACCTAAATCTAAGGTTCTGGACTTATATATAAGGGGGGAAACTCCCCGTTTGGGTGAAACCGGGTAGGATAGTGCCCTCCACTTAGCACCATGGTTTTACATCATCATATGACCTAAACAAACACAAAACAAGAGAGTGCTACTCCGGGCTACCCCTGTCAGAGGGACGTCTAGAGGGGCAGACGATCCGATGCCCACAGATCAGGGTTCCGCGGGAGACCACGCTCCGGGGCGTCGGAATACCTCAAGGACTTGCATGTGGCCCTAGCACTGTAGGGGTTCGTAGCATGGAAAACAAAAATTTTCTATCGCATACAAACAAACAAGCCAAGATCTATCTACTAGATTGTAGCAACGAGTCGATGGAATAACTCACCCTCGAAGATTCCAAAGTGTTTAACGAGAGCAGATTCTCGTGGGTGATGTAGTCGTACTCTTTCCGATCTCAAGATCGCGTAGACGATCCTTCCGGCGCCGCGTTCCCGCAGCGCTCCCGCAGTCGGTCACACGTTCGGTACTCGACGAAGACCTTCCTCTCCCTTGTTCCAGCAGGCAGCGGAGGTTGTAGCACTCTCCTCGCGATTCCGGCAGCACAACGGCGTGGTACCGGAGGTAGAGGGGAGATCCCGCAGGGCTTCGCCTTAAGCCGGTGCGAGTATGGTGGAGCTTATGAGAGAGGCTATTAGTGGTCTAGTAATTAGACACACCAATTAGAGGGCTCTAAACCAATTAGAAGGCTCTAAACCGAAACAGCTCTAAACCGGGGTCTAGGTCTAGTTTCTAGTTTAGAGGATAGGAACTTGTGTGTGCTAGGAGGGGAGCCCTGCCCCTCCTTATATAGGTGGGAGGGCTGGCTGCGCCATGGGGAGGAGAGTCCCTCCCCAAGTCGGCTTGGTGGGGCGCCGGCCAAGGGAGGAGTCCTCCCCCAATTCGGCCTCCACCAATCCTCCTCTTTTCCCACTTCCCAAAATTGGCAGTTTGACTTTCAAATTAGCCGTTTGACTTTTCCAATTTAGGAATTAAATAAACCCTTTATTTTGGACAGCGAGAACACCTAGTACATGATGCAATCATTCCAACTTGCAATGACACATTCATGTACCCCTTCCCCCCCGGAGTGCCGGACATTCCGGGACCTTCTAGAATGTTCCCGATGAAAACACCGGAACCATTCCCCAACTCCGAAATGGGACTTTCCTTATATGAATCTTATTCTCCGGACCATTCCGGATCACCTCGTGATATCCCGGATCCCATCCGAGACTCCGAACAACATTCGGTCTCTTTCTCATAATACCATAACTACTCAAACAACGTCGAATCCTTAAGTGTGTCTCCCTACGGTTCGTGAATTATGCGGACATGATCGAGACACTTCTCCGAACAATAACCAATAGAGGAATCTGGAAATTCATATGGCTCCCACATATTTCTACGATTACTTTGCGATCGAATGAACCACTTACATACGATACCAATTTCCCTTTGTCTCACGATATGTTACTTATCCGAGGTCATGATCGTCGGTATCTCTGCATACCTAGTTCAACCTCGTTACTGATAAGTACTCTTTTCTCGTTCCCGTGATATGTGATCCCTTGTGACCAAGTCACATGCTTGCAAGCTAATTGGATGACATTTCACCGAGAGGGCCCAGAGAATATCTATCCGTCATGTGGATGGACAAATCCCACTCTTGATCCATGTGTTTCAACCAATACTTTCCGAACACCCAATGCCACTTTTATAGCCACCCTGTTACGGTGTGGTGTTTGATGACATCAAAGCATCCATCCAGTAAAGGCAATATGCATGATCTCATGGTCGAAGGAATTAGGTTACTATGTATCAGAAAGCATATAGCAATTGAACTATTGAAATGACTTGATCTTTATGCTACGCTTGTCTATAGGAGTATGTCCACCATATCATTCTCCTAATGATATGATCTTGTTGTTGATAACATCTCAATGTTCATGACAAAGAAACCACATCATCAATCAACCAACAAGCTAGTGAAGTATAGAGGCCATACTAGGGACTTCAAATTAAGTTTACAAATCACACAAGTATTAATGGTTTCCTTGTTAATACTATTATAGCATGAATGTAAACATTTATCATAAACACAAAGATATATAATAATAACTACATTTATTATTACCTCTAGGGCATATCTCCAACAGTCTCCCACTTGCACTAGAGTCATCTAATCTAGATTACATGGTAATATACCGAACACCCATGGCAGTTTGGTGTTGGTCATGTTTTGCCCTCGGGAGAGGTTTAGTCAACGGATCCGCCACATTCAGATCTGTGTGTACTTTGCAAATCTTTATATCCCCATCCTGGATATGTTCTCGAATAGCGTGGAAACGCAGCTTGATATGCTTCAGCTTCTTGTGTGACCTTGGTTCTTGCGCATTGGCTATGGCGCCCATGTTATCACAGTAGATAGACATTGGGTCCAGCGCACTTGGAACCACACCCAGCTCTGTAATGAACTCTTTCATCCATATCGCTTCTTGTGAAGCCTCCGAAGCAGCCATGTATTCCGATTCAGTTGAAGATCTCGCCACAACGCTTTGCTTTGCACTCCTCCAGCTAACTGCTGCACCATTCAAAATAAATACGTATCCAGATTGTGATTTAGAATCATCCGGATCGGTGTTCCAACTAGCATCGGTGTAACCATTAACAACGAGCTGTTCATCACCTCCATAAGAAAGAACCATATCCTTAGTTCTTCTCAAGTACTTAAGGATGTTTTTGACCGCTGTCCAATGATCCACTCCTGGATCACTTTGATATCTGCTAGTTAGACTAACAGCATATGCGATGTCGGGTCTAGTACATAGCATGGCATACATTAGAGATCCTATGGCTGAGGCATAGGGAGTCTTACTCATCTTTTCTCTATCTTCTGCCGATGTCGGACTTTGAGTTTTACTCAAGGTCATATTGGGCAACATGGGCAAGAACCCTTTCTTGCTATCTTCCATTCCAAACCTCTTTAGAACTTTGTCCAAATATGTACTTTGTGACAATGATATTTGGCGTTTCGATCTATCTCTATAAATCTTTATGCCTAATATGTAAGCTGCTTCGCCAAGATCCTTCATTGAAAAACTATTATTCAAATATTCTTTGACACTATTAAGAAGGTCTACATCATTCCCAATCAACAATATGTCATCCACATATAGTATTAAGAATGCTATAGAGCTCCCACTCACTTTCTTGTAAATACAAGCTTCTCCATAAGTTTGTATAAAACCAAAACTTTTGATTACCTTATCAAAACGTTGATTCCAACTTCGGGATGCTTGCTTCAATCCATAGATGGACCGTTGAAGCTTGCATACCTTGTTAGCATCTTTAGGATCGACAAAACCTTTGGGTTGTATCATATACAACTCTTCATCAATGTCTCCATTGAGGAATGCTGTTTTGACATCCATCTGCCATATCTCATAATCATAATATGCAGCGATTGCTAACATAATCCTCACAGACTTTAGCTTCGCTACCGGTGAGAAAGTCTCATCGTAGTCAACTCCTTGAATTTGTCGAAACCCTTTTGCGACAAGTCGAGCTTTATAGACAGTAACATTACCATCAGCATCTGTTTTCTTCTTGAAAATCCATTTGTTCTCGACAGCCTTACGGCCATCCGGTAAGTCCACCAAAGTCCATACTTGGTTTTCGTACATGGATCCAATCTCGGATTTCATGGCTTCTTGCCATTTATTGGAATCTGGGCTCATCATCGCTTCCTCATATGTCTCGGGGTTATCGGTGTTGTCCACCAACATGACATTCATAACGGAATCATACCAATCTGGAGTGGTACGAGTTCTTGTTGACCTCCGAGGCTCTGTAGTAACTTCAACCGAAGTTTCATGATCACCATCATTAGCTTCCTCTCTTATTGGTGCAGGCACCACAGGAACTTCTTCCGGTGCTGCGCTACTCGCAATTTCGAGAGAAGGTTCGACAACCTCGTCGAGTTCTACTTTCCTTCCAGTCACTTCTTTCGAGAGAAATTCCTTCTCTAGAAAGGATCCATTCTTAGCAACGAAGATTTTGCCTTCGGATCTATGATAGAAGGTATACCCAACAGTTTCCTTCGGGTATCCTATGAAGACGCATTTTTCCGCTTTGGGTTCAAGCTTGTCCGGCTGTAACTTCTTTACATAGGCTTCGCATCCCCAAACTTTAAGGAACGACAATTTAGGTTTCTTCCCAAACCATAATTCATACGGTGTCGTTTCAACGGATTTAGACGGTGCCCTATTTAAAGTGAATGCGGCTGTTTCTAATGCATAACCCCAAAATGATAGTGGCAAATCTGTAAGTGACATCATAGAACGAACCATATCTAAGAGAGTTCGATTACGACGTTCAGACACACCATTACGCTGTGGTGTTCCCGGCGGTGTCAACTGCGAAAGTATTCCACATTTCTTCAAATGCTCGCCAAACTCGTAACTTAGATATTCACCTCCACGATCAGAACGTAGAAATTTAATCTTCTTGTTACGTTGATTCTCTACCTCACTTTGAAACTCCTTAAACTTCTCGAAAGTTTCGGACTTATGTTTCATGAAATAGATATACCCATATCTACTCAAGTCATCCGTGAAGGTAAGAACATAACGATAACCACTGCGCGATGCTACACTCATTGGACCACACACATCGGTATGTATGATTTCCAATAAGTCTGTAGCTCGCTCCATCATACCAGAAAATGGAGTCTTAGTCATTTTACCCATCAGACATGCTTCGCATCTTTCAAGTGATTCAAAATCAAGTGATTCAAGAAGTCCATCGGAATGGAGTTTCTTCATACGCTTCACTCCAATGTGACCAAGACGACAGTGCCACATATAGGTCAAATTATCGCTTGATTTCAAACGTTTAGCCTCAATGTTATTAATATGTGTATTTCTACTATCGAGATTCAATATGAATAGACCATCTATCAAAGGTGCATGTGCATAAAACATATTACTCATATAAATCGAACAACCATTATTCTCGGATTTAAACAAGTAACCGTCTCGCAATAAACAAGATCCCGATATAATGTTCATGCTCAACGCAGGCACCAAATAACAATTATTTAAGTATAAAACTAATCCCGATGGTAGATGAAGAGGTAGTGTGCCGACCGCGATCACATCAACCTTTGATCCGTTTCCCACGCGCATCGTCACCTCGTTCTTCACTAGCTTCCGTTTATTCTGCAGCTCCTGTTTCGAGTTACAAATATGAGCAACCGAACCAGTATCAAATACCCAGGCACTACTACGAGTACTAGTGAGATACACATCAATAACATGTATATCAGATATACCTTTCTTCTTGATGTTGCCGTTCTTCAAATCCGCCAAGTACCTTGGGCAATTCCGCTTCCAGTGACCTTCTCCCTTGCAGTAAAAGCACTCAGTATCAGGCTTGGGTCCAGCCTTGGTCCTCTTCGTCGGCGTGGTAACTTTCTTACCACCCTTCTTGAAGTGTCCCTTCTGCTTAGACTTGCCTTTCTTGAATTTGGTGGTCTTATTGACCATCAACACTTGGTGCTCTTTCTTGATCTCCACTTCTGCAGATTTTAACATAGCAAATAGTTCTGGCAACTCTTTGTTCATGTTCTGCATGTTGTAGTTCATCACAAAGTTCTTGTAACTTGGTGGTAGTGATTGGAGGATGCGGTAAACTCCCAAAGTATTAGGAATCACTATACCCAAACTTTGAAGTTTATTTGCGTGCCCAGACATTTTAAGCACATGCTCACCGACGGAGCTACCCTCTTCCATCTTGCAGTTAAAGAACTTTTCAGAAGCTTCATAACTTTCAATTGCCGCATGAGTCTCAAAGATTAATTTGAGATCCTCGACAATATCATATGGATCTGACTCTTCAAACCTTTTCTGAAGCTCCGATTCTAAACCATACAAGATAGCACACTGAACTATGGAGTACTGATTCTTCCGAGCGAGGTAAACATTCTTTACTTCATCGGTAGCATCAGCTGCAGGTGGGTCACCTAGCGGTGCATCCAGCACATAGGTCAAATTACCAGCTGTGAGGACAATCCTCAAATTGCGGAACCAATCCGCGAAGTTGCTTCCATTGTTTTTCAACTTTTCTTTCTCTAGGAACGCATTAAAATTGATGGTAGGGGCTGCCATTGATCTACAACATATTTGCAATAGTTTAGACTAAGTTTATGACAAATTGAGTTCAAATTAATTAATGAAATTAAACTAGGTGAACTCCCACTCAAAACAACATCCCTCACATTGTTTTAGTGATCACACGAACCAAATCCACTACATCAACACCGATCATCACGAGAGCTGATATAGTTTTAATGGCGAACAATCATCATGTTCATCATATCTACTATATGATTCATGCTTTGCCTTTCGGCGATCCGTGTTCCTGAGGCCATGTCTGTACATGCTAGGCTCGTCAAGATCAAACCTTAGCTTCCGCATAAGCAAATCTGGCTTGCTTACGTTGTAGTCACCCGCGGAATCAAAGACACCCGATCATCACGTGGTGCTTCGAAGCAGCAAGCTTTGGCAACGGTGCATACTAAGGGTGAACACTTTTAGAACTTGAAATTTATGTGCATGAGGGATCATCTTATAATGCTACCGTCGTCTACTAAGCAATACAAGATGCATAAAGGATTAACATCACATGCAATTCATAATATGTGATATGATATGGCCTTTCTTCTTTGTGCTTCCGATCTCCATCTTCAAGCACGAACATGATCTCCATCATCACCGGCATAGCATCAAGGTCAATGACGCTTCTTCATGGTTGTCGTCCGCCAACTTCAACTATTACAACTATTTTGAATAGACACGCAGGCCTTAACAGAAATTAAAGACAACCATATGGCTCCTGCCGGTTGCCAACTTACAATAAAGAACATTGCATACATCAAATATAATCACAATCATGGCCATATCACATCACTGCACACCCCTGCAAAACAAAGTTAGACGCTTCTACTTTCTTTGCATATTTTACGTGGTTTGGGGCTTTCCATAAGTGTCGTTCTAACCTACGAACAAGAACCACAACATTGATACTAGCATTGTTGATTACCCGTTGTAAATTGGATCTTTACTATGCTAGGAGAAACAGGCACCCGCAAAGCCACTTATGCAATACAAGTTGCATGTTAAGCGTGGAGCAAGTCTCATGAACGATGTCATGTAAGGTTAGCCCGGGCCGCTTCATCCCAACATACCGCAAGATGCAAAGTACACAAAAAGCAATCTACAATAAAAGCATCAACGCCCACAATGACCATTGTGTTCTACTCGTGCAACAGATCTACATATAGACACGGCTCTGATACCACTGTAGGGGTTCGTAGCATGGAAAACAAAAATTTTCTATCGCATACAAACAAACAAGCCAAGATCTATCTACTAGATTGTAGCAACGAGTCGATGGAATAACTCACCCTCGAAGATTCCAAAGTGTTTAACGAGAGCAGATTCTCGTGGGTGATGTAGTCGTACTCTTTCCGATCTCAAGATCGCGTAGACGATCCTTCCGGCGCCGCGTTCCCGCAGCGCTCCCGCAGTCGGTCACACGTTCGGTACTCGACGAAGACCTTCCTCTCCCTTGTTCCAGCAGGCAGCGGAGGTTGTAGCACTCTCCTCGCGATTCCGGCAGCACAACGGCGTGGTACCGGAGGTAGAGGGGAGATCCCGCAGGGCTTCGCCTTAAGCCGGTGCGAGTATGGTGGAGCTTATGAGAGAGGCTATTAGTGGTCTAGTAATTAGACACACCAATTAGAGGGCTCTAAACCAATTAGAAGGCTCTAAACCGAAACAGCTCTAAACCGGGGTCTAGGTCTAGTTTCTAGTTTAGAGGATAGGAACTTGTGTGTGCTAGGAGGGGAGCCCTGCCCCTCCTTATATAGGTGGGAGGGCTGGCTGCGCCATGGGGAGGAGAGTCCCTCCCCAAGTCGGCTTGGTGGGGCGCCGGCCAAGGGAGGAGTCCTCCCCCAATTCGGCCTCCACCAATCCTCCTCTTTTCCCACTTCCCAAAATTGGCAGTTTGACTTTCAAATTAGCCGTTTGACTTTTCCAATTTAGGAATTAAATAAACCCTTTATTTTGGACAGCGAGAACACCTAGTACATGATGCAATCATTCCAACTTGCAATGACACATTCATGTACCCCTTCCCCCCCGGAGTGCCGGACATTCCGGGACCTTCTAGAATGTTCCCGATGAAAACACCGGAACCATTCCCCAACTCCGAAATGGGACTTTCCTTATATGAATCTTATTCTCCGGACCATTCCGGATCACCTCGTGATATCCCGGATCCCATCCGAGACTCCGAACAACATTCGGTCTCTTTCTCATAATACCATAACTACTCAAACAACGTCGAATCCTTAAGTGTGTCTCCCTACGGTTCGTGAATTATGCGGACATGATCGAGACACTTCTCCGAACAATAACCAATAGAGGAATCTGGAAATTCATATGGCTCCCACATATTTCTACGATTACTTTGCGATCGAATGAACCACTTACATACGATACCAATTTCCCTTTGTCTCACGATATGTTACTTATCCGAGGTCATGATCGTCGGTATCTCTGCATACCTAGTTCAACCTCGTTACTGATAAGTACTCTTTTCTCGTTCCCGTGATATGTGATCCCTTGTGACCAAGTCACATGCTTGCAAGCTAATTGGATGACATTTCACCGAGAGGGCCCAGAGAATATCTATCCGTCATGTGGATGGACAAATCCCACTCTTGATCCATGTGTTTCAACCAATACTTTCCGAACACCCAATGCCACTTTTATAGCCACCCTGTTACGGTGTGGTGTTTGATGACATCAAAGCATCCATCCAGTAAAGGCAATATGCATGATCTCATGGTCGAAGGAATTAGGTTACTATGTATCAGAAAGCATATAGCAATTGAACTATTGAAATGACTTGATCTTTATGCTACGCTTGTCTATAGGAGTATGTCCACCATATCATTCTCCTAATGATATGATCTTGTTGTTGATAACATCTCAATGTTCATGACAAAGAAACCACATCATCAATCAACCAACAAGCTAGTGAAGTATAGAGGCCATACTAGGGACTTCAAATTAAGTTTACAAATCACACAAGTATTAATGGTTTCCTTGTTAATACTATTATAGCATGAATGTAAACATTTATCATAAACACAAAGATATATAATAATAACTACATTTATTATTACCTCTAGGGCATATCTCCAACAAGCACATGCATGGAAGTGTGGTGCTATGTTGAAACATGCAAAACCTAGTCACCGGGTGCATGTGTCCC
The DNA here is from genome assembly GCA_916181665.1 of Avena sativa. Lineage (NCBI taxonomy): Eukaryota > Viridiplantae > Streptophyta > Magnoliopsida > Poales > Poaceae > Avena > Avena sativa. Next base: position 479,186,336 of record OV702283.1, read on the forward strand.
CCTTCTCATGCGTGCGCTAGGTGTAACCTAAATCTAAGGTTCTGGACTTATATATAAGGGGGGAAACTCCCCGTTCGGGTGAAACCGAGTAGGATAGTGCCCTCAACTTGTGAAGCACCATGGTTTTACATCATCATATGACCTAAACAAACACAAAACAAGAGAGTGCTACTCCGGGCTACCCCTGTCAGAGGGACGTCTAGGGGGGCAGACGATCCGATGCCCACAGATCAGGGTTCCGTGGGAGACCATGCTCCGGGGCGTCGGAATACCTGAAGGACTTGCATGTGGCCCTAGCACATGCATGGAAGTGTGGTGCTATGTTGAAACATGCAAAACCTAGTCACCGGGTGCATGTGTCCCCCTTCTCATGCGTGCGCTAGGTGTAACCTGAATCTAAGGTTCTGGACTTATATATAAGGGGGGAAGCTCCCCGTTCGGGTGAAACCGGGTAGGATAGTGCCCTCCACTTGTGAAGCACCATGGTTTTACATCATCATATGACCTAAACAAACACAAAACAAGAGAGTGCTACTCCGGGCTACCCCTGTCAGAGGGACGTCTAGGGGGGTAGACGATCTGATGCCCACAGATCAGGGTTCCGCGGGAGACCACGCTCCGGGGCGTCGGAATACCTCAAGGACTTGCATGTGGCCCTAGCACATGCATGGAAGTGTGGTGCTATGTTGAAACATGCAAAACCTAGTCACCGGGTGCATGTGTCCCCCTTCTCATGCGTGCACTAGGTGTAACCTAAATCTAAGGTTCTAAAGACATCCGGTAAGTGGCCTTGCCCAGTTTGCAGGCTCCAACTTGAGTTATTTTGGCTAAGCGCGGGTGGCAAGTATGTCGCCTTTGACAAAAATCGACCTTTCCTCAAAAGAGGGCACCGGTTTAGACGAGACAAAAAGAACTTCATGAAGGGCGTAGTTGTGAATGAAGAGAAAGCGATACCAATGTTTGATGGTGTAGCTGTTAAAGCCGAGCTACTTGCTCTGAAGCGTACTGAGATTCCTGGCCCACAATTTGAGGGATATGGTAAAACGCACAACTGGACTCACGAGGCAGCCATAACGAAGCTCGAGTATTACAAGGACCTCGAACTTCCCCATAACATCGATGTGATGCACACTGAAAAGAATGTAGGAGAGTCCCTCTTTCACACAATTTGCAACATCCCTGGAAAGTCAAAGGATAATGTCAAGGCTAGGGTCGATGTTGAGAAGCTATGTGATAGGAAGAAACAACACATGCAGCCTCCTAACCGCAATCGAAGAAATTGGTTCAAGCCGCATGCCATCTTCTGCCTTGATAGTGACCAAAAGAAGGAGTCATTCAGGTGGCTCAAGTACGTCGTGATGTTCCCTGATGGTTATTGTTCAAATATGAGTAAGGGAGTCAATCTTGCGACGGGAAAAGTCACCGGCCTAAAGAGTCATGACTATCATATATGGATTGAGCGGCTGATGCCGGTGATGGTTCGAGGGTATCTCCCCGATCATGTATGGCGAGTGCTCGCGGAGTTGAGCCATTTCTTTCGCACTCTGTGTGCTAAGCAGGTATCTCCCGAGCTGATTGAGAGGCTGCAGGAACTAGTGCCAGAGTTGCTATGCAAGTTGGAGACGATCTTTCCGCCAGGATTTTTTACTTCGATGGCACATCTCATCGTGCACCTCGCGAACGAGGTACTTTTGGGTGGACCAGTGCAGTTTCGTTGGCAGTTCTGTATTGAGAGAGAGTTTAAGTATATTCAAATGAAATGTGGAAACAAAAGTAAGATTGAAGCATGCATAGCTGAGGCAACTCTGATCGGGGAGATAGCAGACGTCACAAAAAAGTACTATGCAGATGATGTTCCCACTCTGCATAACCCGATCACTCGGTACAATGTCGACGAGCTGGAGGAAGACCCCAAGATCGCACTCTTTCAATCTCCCGGTGGCAAGTCCGGTGCTGGAAAAGAGTACATATTGAAGCCGGAAGAAAAGGAGGGCATAATGTTCTATGTGCTCATGAACATGAAGCATGAACTTATCAGTTTCATCAGGTAAACTGATGAACAAATTACCTATTGCAACTAGTAACTCGATTTTGGTCTAATCCGTGTTTACTCCTTTTAGCCAATTCAAGGATGAACAGTGGTCGGAAACGAGGGATCCCAGTGTCACGGAGCTGGACACTCTTCTAAAAGATGGTGCCCCCGGAAAGAAAAAATTTGTGGCTTGGTTCAGGGCCAAAGTAATTTCCCTCTTACCTTGCAATCCGTGACTTGTCCCTATTATTACACATATCCCTCTTACCTTGCAATCCATGACTTGCAGGGAGCTGATCGCAACGTTGAGATGACGAATGAGATTCGATGTGTTTCACAGGGTTGTATCCGTAGAGTCATGAGGTATCAGAAGTGAGGTGTTAATGGGTACCGCTTCCATACAGAGTTTCACGAGAACAATCGGCCTAATGCAAAAACTATAAATACTGGGGTCTTCACCGGAGGAACCGATGGAGTTGATTACTACGGGATATTAGAGGACGTATACGAGCTAACGTTTGAGACGAACATAAAACTCAAGCTCGTTGTGTTCAAATGCCGCTGGTTCGACCCCATCGATGGACAGAGAAGTACCCCTTCCATTGGGTTAGTTGAAGTTAGGCCTTCAACCACCTATTGCGGAGCCGATGTCTATATAGTGGCTCACCAAGCCAAGCAAGTTTATTACTTGCCCTACCCATGCAAGAAAGAGGAACTTTTGGGTTGGGAAGTCGTCTTCCAGGTATCTCCACATGGTAAGCTACCTAGGCCCAACGCCAACGATTACCTCAACATTGACCCTGTGACATACGAGGGAATTTTCTATCAAGAGGAAGAGAACTTCGGGGGTTTTGACATACAAGTGGGTCATGAGTGTTGGAATTATGCCCTAGAGGCAATAATAAAGATGTTATTATTATAATTCTTGTTCATGATAATGTTTATATTCCATGCTAGAATTGTATTAAGCGGAAACTTTAATACTTGTGTGGTTTGTGAACAACACCGTGTCCCTAGTACGCCTCTATGGACTAGCTCATTGATCAATGATGGTTAAGGTTTCCTAACCATAGACATGAGTTGTCAATTGATAATGAGATCATATCATTGGGAGAATGATATGGTGGACAGACCCAAACTAAGCGAAGCAATTAGATCGTGTCATCGTGTTCGTCTTTGCGAAGCTTTTCTTATGTCAAATATTGTATTCCTTACACCATGAGATAATACAACTCCCTGGTATCGGAAGAAAGCTTTGAGGTCATCAAACGTCATCCTATGAGAGGGTGATCATAAAGGTGTCTCTCAGGTGATCGGAAAGTATCTGTTGGGTTGTATGTATCGAGATGGGATTTGTCCCTCCCAAGTCGGAGAGATATACTTCGGGCCCACTCGGTAATCGATATCAACACCGCTTGCAAGCATGTGGTTAAGGAGTTAATCACAAAGTGATATCGGATTACGGAACGAGTAAAGTACTTGTTGTGAACGAGATTGAACTAGGTATGACGGTACCGACGATCAAATCTCGGGCAAGTAAAAATATCGCGAGACGAAGGGAATATATATATATATGGGATTGATTGAATCCTGGCATCGTGGTTCATCCGATATGATCATCGATGAATGTGTGGGAGTCAATATGGGTTTCCAGACCCCGCTGTTGATTATTGATAGAAGATCATGTCTGCATATTCTCGAACCCGCAGGGTCACACACTTAACGTGTCTCGACGCTAGGATAGATTGGATAATTGGTTTATGAGTTTTTGTTCGGAGTCTCGGATGAGATCCGGGACATCACGAGAGGTTCCGGAGTGGTCCGGAGAATAAGATTCATATAAGGCAGTGCAGTTTTTGGAGTTCGGAATTGTTCCGGATTAATCGGTATTGTACCGGAAGCTTCTAGAACCTTCCGGAAGGGGACCAACGTGGCCCCACCTTATGGGAGGGGGCATGGGCCTATGAGGGAGTGCCCTGGCTGCATTGGGCCAGGGGCACAAGGCCCCATAGGGCCCAGCCGGCCTAGAGAGGTTTAAACTCGAGATAGAGTTTCTAGAAGGGAGGGTTTCCTTGCCCCCCACTCCTTATCCTTTGGGGCCGCCGGTTTGGGCTTGGCGAGGGGCTAGGGCTGCGCCCCCCCCTCTATATATAGAGGGCTGGGGGAGCACCAACCCCCTACACCTTCCCCTCCAACCCTAGCCGCCCTGCTGCCCTCCTCTCTCCCTTCCGACTGCTTGTAGGCGAAGACCTGCTGCAAAAATTCTCCACCAATTGCACCGCACCGTCGCGTTGTAGATCCAACCCATATCTCCACCATACTTGCTGGACCAAGGAAGGAGGATACGTCGAGGTGCCGCACGTGTGCATCTCACGGAGGCATCGCCACTTGTGGTGCTAGATCGGATCGGATCGCGAGGAGGAGAAGTGAGTACGACTACATCACCCACGTTCCGACGAACGTTCCGCTGTGCGAATCTTCAAGGGTATGAAGATCTAATCCAATCTCTCTCGTTGTTTGCATCTCCTAGATTAGATCTTGGCTTCCCTCTGTTCGCATCCGTAGAAAATTTTGATTTACTATGCCGCGAAACCCTTCAGTGGTATCAGAGCTAGATCTATGCGTAGATGTGTTTCACGAGTAAAACGCAACATGGTTGTTGCGGGCGTTGATGTTTTCTGTTGCAAGCCTCCTTTTTGTGTTCCTCTTATGATGCGGGATAGTGAGATTGAAGCGGTCCAGGCCAACCTTACGCGACGTCTTTCGCGAGACCGGCTCCGCACTTGACGTGTGGCTTGTTCCACACATGCGGCTGGTGGATGTCAGTTTCTCTCACTATAGTTGTCATGGGATTAACTCCGGAGTTTGGCAACCATAATATCACTGTTGTGGCTTTCCGTAGGTAAGAATCGTTCTTAGCATCTACTCCCATAAGCCACGTAAAACATGCAACAACAAAGTAGAGGCGTCTAACTTGTTTTTGCAGGGAGTGTTTTCTGTGATATGGTATGGCCCAAGATGTGATGTGTATAATGTATGCGATGATCATGTTTTGTAATGTTTCACGACTTGCATGTCGATGAGTACACAACTGGCAGGAGCCATATGGTTGTCTTTATAATTGTGTATGACCTGCGAGTCAACTTCTTATACGCCATGTAATAGCTTTACTTTATCGCTAATTAGTTAGCAATAGTTCTAGTTGTTATTCGTGGTGGAGGCAATCATGGTGGAGTGATGGAGATCATGCCGGCACGCACAAGATGGAGATCATTGCGCGAAGATTGGCTATACCATGTCACATAAAGTTATATGCATGTGATGTTTATCCTTTTATGTATCTTATTATGCTTAGATCGCGACGGTAGCATTATAAGATGATTCCTCACTTAAAGATCAAGATAAAACTGTGTTCTCCCCAAGTATGCACCGTTGCGAAAGTTCGTCGTGTCCAAGCATCACGTGATGATCGGGTGTTATAGACTCTACGCTCACATACAACGGGTGCAAGCCAGTTTTGCACACGCGGAAATACTTGGGTTTTACTTGACAAGCCTAGAATGTACAGACATGGCCTCGGAACACATGAACCGAAAGGTTAAGCATGAGTCATATGAATGATATGATCGACACTTCGTTGTCCACCATTGAAACCACATCTCTTCTCGTGATGATCGGATTAGGTGTGGTGAATTTGGATCGTGTTCACTAAACAACTTGAGGGATGTTGAATTTAGTGGGAGTTCATCTATTAATTTGATTAAGTTGAACTAGTTATCATGAACATAGTCTAATTTGTACTTGCAAATACTGTAGATCAAATGGCTAAGTCCAACTTCAACTTCAACGTTTTTGCTGAGAAGGAAAAGCTTAGAAACAATGGGTCTAACTTCACCAATTGGTTCCGCAATCTAAGAATCATTCTCTCTGGTGGTCAAAAGGACTATGTCCTTGGGAAAGCGTTAGGTGACCCCCCTGCTGCAACTGCGCCGGCTGATGAGAAAACTGTCTATCAGACGCGCAAAGATGATTATGGTGTGATTAAGAGCACCATGTTGTTTGCTATGGAATCGGAACTTCAAAATCGTTTTGAAGACTATCCCGGGCCCTTTGAGATTCTCGAAGAGCTGAAAACCATGTTTCAGACTCAGGCCCGTTCTGAGAGATATGAGATCTCTGAGAAGTTCTTTAACTGCAAGATGGAGGAAGGGAGTTCCGTTAGTGAGCACGCCATTAAGATGACGGGATACACTCAACGCCTTGAGAAACTGGAATGCACGATTCCAGAGGAGCTCAAGATTGACAGGGTTCTGCAATCACTCCCTCCCAGCTACAAAAGTTTTGTAGTGACTCATAATCAGATTGGTTCCACTGATACGATCACCGAGCTCTTCGCAAAGCTGAAGGCCGCGGAAGTGTACATCAAAAAGGATAATCATGTGTTGATGGTCAACAAGCCCACCTTTAAGAAAGGTAAGGGAGCAAAGAAGCCCTTCAAGAAGGGCGGCGGCAAGCGCACTGCCCCTGCTGAGAAGAAGCTCAAGTCTGGTCCTAAGCCGGACACTGAGTGCTTCTATTGCAAGGACAAGGGTCACTGGAAGCGCAACTGTCCGAAGTACTTAGCGGACAAGAAGGCTGGCACCATCAAAGGTATATTTGATATACATGTTATTGATGTTTTCCTTACTAGCCCTCGTTGTAGTGCCTAGGTATTTGATACCGGTTCAGTTGCTAATATTTGTAACTCGAAACAGGAGCTACGGAATAGACGGCGGCTTGTGAGGGATGAGGTGACGATGCGCGTTGGCAACGGATCAAGAGTTGATGTGATGGCCGTCGGCACGCTCTCCTTAGTTTTACCTTCGGGATTAGTTTTAAACCTCAATAAATGTTATTATGTGCCTGCGTTGAGCATGAACATTATTTCTGGATCGTGTTTTTTGCAAGACGGTTATTCATTTAAATCGGAGAATAATGGTTGTTCTATTTATATGAGTAACATCTTTTATGGTCATGCACCTATTGTGAATGGTTTATTTCTTCTAAATCTCGAAAAGGATGAAACACACATCCATAACATTGAGGCTAAGAGATGCAAAGTAGATAGTGATAATACTACTTATTTGTGGCACTGTCGTCTAGGTCATATTCGTGTAAAGCGCATGAAGAAACTCCATTCTGATGGACTTTTGGAGTCTCTTGATTTTGAATCATTTGACACATGCGAACCATGCCTCATGGGCAAGATGATCAAAACCCCGTTCTCCGGTATGATGGAGCGAGCAACGGACTTGTTGGAAATCATACATACCGATGTATGCGGACCGATGAGTGTTTCGACGCGCGGTGGATATCGCTATTTTCTCACTTTTACCGATGACTTAAGTAGATATGGGTATATCTATTTAATGAAACATAAATCTGAAACGTTTGAAAAATTCAAAGAATTTCAGAATGAAGTGAGGAACCATCGTAACAGAAAGATTAAGTTTCTACGATCCGATCGTGGAGGTGAATATTTGAGTTATGATTTTCTCACGCATCTTAAAGCAAGTGGAATCGTTTCACAACTCACGCCACCCGGAACACCACAGCGCAATGGTGTGTCTGAACGCCGGAATCGAACCTTATTAGATATGGTCCGATCGATGATGTCTCTTACTGATTTGCCGTTATCATTTTGGGGTTATGCATTAGAAACCGCTGCATTCACTTTAAATAGGGCTCCATCTAAATCCGTTGAGATGACACCATATGAACTGTGGTTTGGTGCTAAACCTAAGTTGTCATTTCTCAAAGTTTGGGGATGCGAAGCTTACGTCAAGAAGTTGATGCCGGACAAGCTCGAACCCAAAGCGGAGAAATGCGTCTTCATAGGATACCCTAAGGAAACTATTGGGTATACCTTCTATCACAGAACCGAAGGCAAAGTGTTTGTCGCAAAGAACGGTTCCTTTCTTGAGAAGGAGTTTCTCTCGAAAGAAGTGAGTGGGAGGAAAGTAGAGCTAGACGAGGTTATTGAACCTTCTCTTGAGTTGGAGAGTGGCGCAGCACCTGAAATTGTTCCAGTGCCGCCTGCACCAACAATAGAGGAAGCTAATGACAAGGATCATGAAGCTTCGGACGATGCTGCTACTAAACGTCGTAGGTCGACAAGGTCGCGTGCCCCTCCTGAGTGGTACGGCAACCCTGTCTTGACTGTCTTGCTAGTAGAAGACAGTGAACCTACGAACTATGAGGAAACGATGATGAGCCCAGACTCTGGGAAATGGCTAGAAGCCATGAAATCCGAATTGGGATCCATGAGTGAAAACCAAGTATGGACTTTGGTGGACCCTCCTAGCGACCGAAAGGCCGTTGAGTGCAAATGTATTTTCAAGAAGAAAACGGACGCGGATGGTAATGTTACCGTCTATAAAGCACGGCTTGTTGCGAAAGGTTTTCGACAAGTTCAAGGTGTTGACTACGATGAGACTTTCTCACCCGTAGCGATGTTTAAGTCCATTCGGATTTTATTAGCAATTGCTGCATTTCATGATTATGAAATATGGCAGATGGATGTCAAGACTGCTTTCCTCAATGGCAACATTGATGAAGAGTTGTATATGATGCAACCCGAAGGTTTTGTCGATCCTAAGGATGCTGATAAAGTATGCAAACTTCAGCGTTCCATTTATGGACTGAAGCAAGCATCTCGGAGTTGGAACCTTCGTTTTGATCAAGTGATCAAGAGCTTTGGATTTGTTCCAAATTGCTACGAAGCTTGCATCTACAAGAAAGTGAGTGGGAGCTCGGTGACGTTTCTGGTACTATATGTGGATGACATATTGATTATTGGAAATGACATCAACATGCTTAACGATGTGAAGAGTTATTTGAACAAGCGTTTTTCAATGAAAGACCTAGGTGAAGCTGCTTATATATTGGGCATCAAGATCTATAGAGATAGACAAAGACGCCTGATAGCTTTAAGCCAGAGTACATACCTAGACAGAGTTCTGAAAAGGATCAGAATGGATAAGGCAAAGAAAGGTTCAGTGCCTATGTTGTCAGGTAAGATATTGAGCAAGGCTCAGTGTCCGGCTACGGTAAATGATAGGGAAGCTATGAGCAAAGTGCCTTATGCCTCGGCCATAGGTTCTATCATATATGCCATGCTGTGTACTAGACCGGATGTGTCCAATGCTCTTAGTTTGACGAGCAGATATCAAAGTGATCCAGGAGTGGAACACTGGACAGCCGTGAAGAACATCCTAAAGTACCTAAATAGGACTAAATAAATGTTCTTAGTCTATGGGGGTGATGAACAGCTTGTCGTAAAAGGTTACGTCGACGCTAGTTTTGACACCGACAAGGATGATTCTAAATCTCAGACAGGATACATTTATATTTTGAATAGAGGAGCTGTGAGCTGGAGAAGCTGCAAGCAAAGCGTGATCGCGGGATCTACAGTGGAAGAGGAATACATGGCTGCTGCAGAAGCGTAAAGTGAAGGAGTTTGGATCAGAAACTTCATCACTGAGCTTGGCGTGGTTCCAAGTGCATTGGACCCACTGTAGATATTGTGTGACAACACTGGCGTCATAGCACTCGCTAAGGAACCAAGATATCATCCAAAGACCAAGCATATCAACCGCAAGTTTCATATAATCCAAGATTATATAGCAGATGGAGATCTGAAGATTAGCAAAGTACATACAGATCTGAATGTCGCAGATCCATTGACTAAACCTCTTCCACGTGTAAAACATGATCAGCACCTCAGTGCCATGGGTGTGAGATTGTTGCCAAATGTAAACTAGATTATTGACTCTAGTGCAAGTGGGAGACTGTTGGAATTATGCCCTAGAGGCAATAATAAAGATGTTATTATTATAATTCTTGTTCATGATAATGTTTATATTCCATGCTAGAATTGTATTAAGCGGAAACTTTAATACTTGTGTGGTTTGTGAACAACACCATGTCCCTAGTACGCCTCTATGGACTAGCTCATTGATCAATGATGGTTAAGGTTTCCTAACCATAGACATGAGTTGTCAATTGATAATGAGATCATATCATTGGGAGAATGATATGGTGGACAGACCCAAACTAAGAGAAGCAATTAGATCGTGTCATCGTGTTCGTCTTTGCGAAGCTTTTCTTATGTCAAATATTGTATTCCTTAGACCATGAGATAATACAACTCCCTGGTATCGGAAGAAAGCTTTGAGGTCATCAAATGTCATCCTATGAGAGGGTGATCATAAAGGTGTCTCTCAGGTGATCGGAAAGTATCTGTTGGGTTGTATGTATCGAGATGGGATTTGTCCCTCCCAAGTCGGAGAGATATACTTCGGGCCCACTCGGTAATCGATATCAACACCGCTTGCAAGCATGTGGTTAAGGAGTTAATCACAAAGTGATATCGGATTACGGAACGAGTAAAGTACTTGCTGTGAATGAGATTGAACTAGGTATGACGGTACCGACGATCAAATCTCGGGCAAGTAAAAATATCGCGAGACGAAGGGAATATATATATATGGGATTGATTGAATCCTGGCATCGTGGTTCATCCGATATGATCATCGATGAATGTGTGGGATTCAATATGGGTTTCCAGACCCCGCTGTTGATTATTGATAGAAGATCATGTCTGCATATTCTCGAATCCGCAGGGTCACACACTTAACGTGTCTCGACGCTAGGATAGATTGGATAATTGGTTTATGAGTTTTTGTTCGGAGTCTCGGATGGGATCTGGGACATCACGAGAGGTTCCGGAGTGGTCCGGAGAATAAGATTCATATAAGGCAGTGCAGTTTTTGGAGTTCGGAATTGTTCCGGATTAATCGGTATTGTACCGGAAGCTTCTAGAACCTTCCGTAAGGGGACCAACGTGGCCCCACCTTACGGGAGGGGGCATGGTCCTATGAGGGAGTGCCCTGGCCGCATTGGGCCAGGGGCACAAGGCCCCATAGGGCCCAGCCGGCCTAGAGAGGTTTAAACTCGAGATAGAGTTTCTAGAAGGGGGGGTTTCCTTGCCCCCCACTCCTTATCCTTTGGGGCCGCCGGTTTGGGCTTGGGGGAGAGGCTAGGGCTGCGCCCCCCCTCTATATATAGAGGGCTGGGGGCGCACCAACCCCCTACACCTTCCCCTCCAACCCTAGCCGCCCTGCTGCCCTCCTCTCTCCCTTCCGACTGCTTGTAGGCGAAGCCCTGCTGCAGAAATTCTCCACCAATTGCACCGCGCCGTCGCGTTGTAGATCCAACCCATCTCTCCACCATACTTGCTGGACCAAGGAAGGAGGATACGTCGAGGTGCCGCACGTGTGCATCTCACGGAGGCATCGCCACTTGTGGTGCTAGATCGGATCGGATCGCGAGGAGGAGAAATGAGTACGACTACATCACCCACGTTCCGACGAACGTTCCGCTGTGCGAATCTTCAAGGGTATGAAGATCTAATCCAATCTCTCTCGTTGTTTGCATCTCCTAGATTAGATCTTGGCTTCCCTCTGTTCGCATCCGTAGAAAAATTTGATTTACTATGCCGCGAAACCCTTCAATGAGGACCTCGAGAACGATGCACAAACTCGTGGTGAGACAGTGGTGGATTTAAAGGACGTTGATATGCTCAACAAGTTTCATGAGGCGAATTTCAACAATGATGAGCCTCCACCGTGCGACGAGCCTTACTACTCACGTGATAGTGTTAGTGATAGTGAAAATGAGAACACGATGCACCACAACCAAGTACTTTATGATAGTGATGCCTAGAGGTGAGGGTATTTTATGTCTTTATGCTTAGTATTTATTTCTTAACATGCTTCTTAATTGCATTATGTCTTTATGCTTATTAATTTCAACATGTCTATAATGCAGGTGATTGACCAATGCCTCGGGGGAGCAAGGAATCACCGGCCTCCCTTCTCAATATGATGACCCAAGAGAAGATTACCCAAAGGAGAAGAGTACCTCGTCCCAACCCGCGCTATGGTGGAGCTCGAGGAAGAGGATTGGAGGACCCACCTCCCTCGCAGGGAGAACTTCCCGCTGCAGGAGGACGAGGACGAGGACGAGGAGGTGCACCACGAGGACAACCAGGTGCAGCACGAGGACGAGGAGGTGCAGCCTCGGGTACATACTCATCTTCCCCGTTGTTTATGAATTACGTTTATATTTTTTCTGTCTTCATGCTAAATTGGCTACTCTTTATCAATGCAGGTGCAGGACTTGATTCAGAGGATCTAGACTCGTCTCGCCCGCGGCGTGTTGCCCGTTTGTCTGACTTACCCTCTACTTCTGGCACCGTGGCTTCACAGTCAGAGTCAGACGAGGAGTTGGGGGGATGTCGGATGGGGAGGCGGATGGTGAGGCGCCGCCGGAGGGTGAGGCGCCGCCGAAGAAGTTGTTGATTCGTGGGGAGGCTCGTGTCCCTAAGAAGGAGCCTCGCCCGGAAGAGAGACCTACGATTGAGCCCTACGGCAAATAGTAAGTGACTAACTCATGTTTTTGGTCATAACATTTTGGCATGTACTAATGTTTGTTTATTGTGCAGCAACTGGTTAAAACCGGCGGGGGTTCGCCACCCTAATAGCGTTCTTGGATCTTTGATCAGGAAGTATTGGTCGGGCTTGTACACTACAGTCCCCAACGGCCGAAGGAAGCTAGCCTGGTTTTGGTCGGACTATGATGCCTCCACCGATTGCCCGGGCTTCGAGAGTGCTGCTGATGCTGTGATTAGCAGCTTTTGGGTAAGGCATACTTTGGCTTGTGACTCCCATAATTTTTTTTGCTCATCATCGTGCTATCTCATGACTCACATAATTTTTGGCATGATTGAAGGTCTTCTATCAGGTGACACCGGAGCATCAGGAGGCGGCGAATGCGACTTTGCTTGAGGCTTGTCGGAAGTTGACAACACAGCAATGGTACAACACCAAGAATACGTTGATCAATCACTTTCATGTTGAGCATGGCCTTAAGATACTGAAGGATGAGATTGCCCAGGGTCACAAGCCAAAGATGTCGGTGGCTGATTTCATGACGGTAAGTAAATTGTCAATGAGAAGGTCCATAGATGCTAAGTTGGTATTGCATTATCTGTTAGTGAAATGAGTATTGTGGTTTCAGGTTATGCCAATGTGGTGTGAACACAAAGAAGACGCTTTTGAGGTGTTGGCTAGTAGGTGGATCGGGGAAGATCCTGACTTTGAGGCCGTGAGCAAGCGGAACAAGAAAAACCGCGGCAGCATGGGAACACACAGCGCGGGAAGCCGCAACCATGGCATCTTCAAGAAGCACTTGGTATATATATACATGGAACAACCTTCATTTTATTTCCCATAATGTTATTAGTTGACACACATAATTAACATTTCTTTGCCGATGCAGGAGGAGATGGAGGGGGAGGTTAATAGCCCTATTACCGACCTGGTCGTGTGGGAGAAGATGAAGACGAAGAAGCCCGACCTAGAGCAGCCTCAGCCTCAGCTTCCCCAGTACTTCGGTAACGCCAAGGAGAAGCTCAACACCTACTGCGAGAAGCTCAAGGGTTTGCATCCGGAGGTGGATGAGCCCATGCACCATGAGGTCGATGAGACTACCTTGATCATGGCGAGCCACGGCAAGCCACATGGCCGTTTCAACATTCTTGATGGGGTGGTCTAGCCTACCATGACCCTCACACGAGTCAAGGCTACCCTCACCCCCGATCACCCCTCTATCGCGCTTCGTCCTCGGCCTGCTGCCTCCACCGCCGATGTGAGTGTTTCTCATTTCCATCTTATTTCCGCAATTTGATCCTAAATGGCTAAGCTGACGAGATTCGTTATTTTTGCAATTGTAGCGTCATTTTGATGATGCCTACAAGGTCCTTCAGGCAGATTATAACAAGGAGTATGATGCATGGATTGCGCTGAGGGCAGAGTGCGATGCGTACACTAGGAAAGTGACGGCTGTAAGTTTCAAACTTTACTTTTGCAAATGATGATAAGTCCCACTTCCTCTAATTTGAACCTTTGTTCCTGCAACGACTGACATATAACTATCTTGTAGGCGATGAATCACTACTTTATCACTAGACAGCGGGTTCCGGTGGAAGGTGACCAGCCACCTGATCCTGGGATGCCACCTCGCTGCATATCGAGGGAGGATTTCGCTGCCACATACTACGGAGGGACCCCGGTAAATTCTTTGCCAAACCACATGTTACCGCTTTCATATGCCTCGCAAGTTGCTAAGTTTTTGCTCAAACATGTAGGGCTCAGGATGCTCCAGGAATATTGGACCCTTTGGTCGTGCCTCGGCCTCGCCTAGTCCGTCACGTGCTGATGCACAACTTCGTATCATGGCGCCCGATGGCGGTTCTGCTAGTGGTTCTACTTCCACGATGGCCCGACAACTGCAAGCGTCTCCTGAGCTCGGAACGGGAAGCCTCGGGCTCCTTGACACACCGACACATACAGCGAGTTTCGGACCATGAGCATGGACATGGTTAGAGCTAGAGCTAGAGCTTGTGTATGCACTTATCATATCTTCTGTGTGTATGCACTTGTCATATCTTCTATGTGTATCCACTTGTGATGAGTTTGTATGGATAACGAATATGTTTTGTGGATGATCATGTTGTTGTTTGGATGGCGATGGATATTGCAATGTCATGTTGATTGGTTTGATACTTTATTTGCAATTATTTTGGTGCTATTTTGGATGCTAAAACTGAATTAGAAATGAAAATAGGAAAAAAGGCAGCAGCTACTGTTGCCTGCCAAAACTCACCGGCGAACAGCGACGAGCAACACGAAGAGCCGGGAGGCTCCCAGAGCTGCTGGTGGGCCCTGGTCCCTCGGGCAACGGCCCGCAAAGCTCCGGCACGCGCCCTGGCTTGGTTCGAGGGCGTGCCACCTGACCTATACCTGATCAGGAAGGTGAAAGATTGCTTCGATTGGTTTCCTGCATGGCAAACAAACATGTGTAAAATTCGAGCCGTAACCGGCTCCCAGGTTTCCCTGTGAATCGGCTCTTAGAGCCGATCATCACATGGTTCTGCATTAAATCTTATGATAACATGGGGTTTTTGCTTCATCAATACAAGCTAAATCGATCTACGACAGTTTAACGTTTTCACCTCATGACTGGAACATCCTACACGTAATTGAGCCTGGTAGATACAAAAGATAGTAGAAAACTAATCTTAGAGAAGGCCTAAAAACCAACATAACGTTAATTCCCGGAACGTCCCCTCTAGGATCGATGAACCATATCTTACATATTACTGGATCGTTCAACCCGTTTGCAAGGCCTGATCATGGGGATATCAAACTAAACCTTGGAGAACAAGGTACAACTATAACAGATCAAATCGACTTAAATAAAGATCAAGCAAGATGCCACCTTTACCCCCGGGAGAAGGTGCAAAGGCGGCGATATAGCTATAGGCAGCATAACTAAACAATCATAGCGAAAAGTACTGATGCTAACCCAAACAAATCTATGATAATGGTGTTACTCGCCATCAACAAGGCTTAGTACGAGTAACACCAGGTAACGCATAAGCAGACACTGCCTAGATCGCAAGATGCGATCTAGGCAGCATGGCACTTACCCGAGAAAAACCCTAGAAACAAGGGGTGGCGATGCGCCGAGATTGTGTTTGTTGTGAACGTGATTGTCCTCCTTTTCTCGATAACCTTAGGTACATATTTATAGTCCGGAGACTCTCTACTTTTGGAATAACTCTACAACTCTATCTTTACCTAAACTGAAACGAAACCTACTATGATACAAGATACACGGGCAATTTAGCCCAAATCTACGTACAAGGCCGCTTAACAACACGTTAAATATACGTATCTTCTAAGCCCATATTGATTACGGCCCAACTCCTCCTTTTGCCAAAATATGGCGATAACACATGCCCTCCTGGTTTTGGCGATAATAATTCCAAAACCACTCCGCTGACGTTTTTTTCCCTCGCCACCTCTTTTTTTTTGTATCGGGTTGCGCGTTGACAGAACGCGTGGCAGAACAGGATCGTCACGCCACCCCTTCATCATGATGCCCTGTCTTCTCAACTCCTTCGTACTGCATGATTTGACGATTTTGGCAGTGCAATCTGGGAAACTGCTATGGCATTGAACCGTCTCTCCAATATTCCCCTTATTTAAATCCGTCTGAGCAGTTCGCAGTCCCCATCTTCCTCCAGTAGCCAGAAAACCCTTCTTCCTTCGCCGAAAAACCCTCTTTCTCGCCATGGCCTCCTCTGCTTCCTCTGGCTTGTCTTCCTACGCCTCCAACTCGATGAGCGACCGCGAGCCGACGCCAGAGCGCCCGCCCACGGCGGCGTACAGCACTTTCGCCCCACGGTGGTGGGACGAAAGGGACTGGGATTTCACCGTCTGGTCGGAGGACGATGCGTCCCTGACGGACGGTGAAGAGAGTCTACAGTTCCTCGTTGACGGGGAACTGGAGGCGAGGAGCAGCGACGACGCCTGGTCGTGGGACGGCGTCGAGTCCTCCGACGAGAAGGAGGAGTCGGAGGAGGACACCTCCTCCGATGAGTACCCGTCGACGAAGCGCTTCCGCGCCGGGTCCGAAGACGACGACGACGACGAGGACGAGGACGAGGAGGCCCCTACTGGCTTCCTCAGCAGCAGCGAAGACGACGCCGGCAGCAGCGCTGATGACAGCGAACAAGACGGCGGCGGCAGCAGCGACGACGACCTCGGCTTAGATTAGGAATTAGTAGTAGTAGTAGTATGCCCCCTTGTGTAATCCATCAGCTGCTTGTAAGCAATCCGCTTTTGAATGAATGAATGAAGAAATCTGTCTCTCGAAGATTGCCTTTCCGCCCCAATTTCGTCGATAACAAGAATAAGTCGATGTTCCAGGAGCCGATAGCAACGTATCGGCTTTCACCTTGTCACGTCCTCACAGTCAACCAAACCATGACTCAAAGAGCCGATGCACATCGGCTTTTCCAAAATCGTTGACAAGGTCCAACTCAGTCGCATACTTAGGCAACCTAAACGGCCACCTCTTAGTTTCAAACGGTAACCTGCGACTACCTTCAAAAAGGGCGACCCAGATCCCCCACTGCCCACCAAACAGATCGAGCTCCCAGCAACAAGAATCCTCAATCCTCAATCTGCATCCATCCGCCGGCAAACCAGATGGCAGAATCATCCAGCACCAATCCAGAGGTCTCCGGTCTGAAGGTACGCTTACCCCTCGTAGTCTGATCACAACGTCAGAACTTAATGGTGAACACCTGAATTAATGCCTTTACTCCACCATTAATCTTTCTAGGTTTCAGACATTCTACTGCCGCATCCTTCTCTCCCAAATTCTCTCTGTCTCGGCCCTCGTTCAGATTCTAGTCCTGCCCATCTGATTTCTTGCGAAGCAAATAGGATCCCCTTTGTCAGCCAAGACCTAGATCTGAACTCTTGGGCCGACTGCTTGCGAGCCTGGCCTAATCCCCCTGAACATTGGGTTTCTTGGTTCAGCAGGGTAGCTAGAGCTTACCAATCCCAATGGGAAACTTTGGGAATAGCCGATGCCTTGCATCTATCGTTGTCTCCTCTTGAGAAACACGAGAATCTTCTCAAAACCATCGGCTATTTCTGGTCTGACGCTTTGAACTGCTTTATGTTTGGCCATGGCCCTATGTCACCAACATTGCTAGACGTGGTGATGATCACTGGCCTGGATGTTACATCACCCAGCCCCTCTGCTTTCAAACTGACCAAAGTCCCCTACAAACTGTCTTCCAAAACAGATTGTACAAGTTGGGGTGCTTATCTCCAACGCCATATGAAAACGAAGGGCCCTGTTTCAGAGAAAGAACATACAGCCTTTCTCAACTTCTGGTTAGAGCATTTCATCTTCTGTGGTCCTTCCCTTGCTCCAACCAAAAACTATCTCTCCTTAGCCCATGAACTGGCCCAAGGTACTCAACTTGGTATCGGCAAACTGTTCCTTGGAGAGGTCTATCGATATCTCCAATTGATGTCTGTTAAGCTGTTCTCAGGCATAGCCATCAAAACGGGTGGTCCTTGGTGGTTCATTCAGTTATGGGCTCAGCTGTACTTTCAAAACCACATCCCAGACTTCCCCCTCCTAGCGAGTTGCACCTTTCCTGACGTTAAAGGGAAGCAGATCCGATGCACTAGTTATGACCAAGCTTTGTACAGGTTGCCAGGTAGCAAATTATCTCCTCAGGAAGCATCCAAGTGGTTCAGCACTTTCTTCCAGGGTCTGGACAACCCCACCTTTTTCCCTTATATGGAGGAATCGGAACATTTTGAAAATCCACTCTCCTTTAGGCTGGACAGTTTTGCCGATGACACTAGCACTCGGCAGCTTTTTTCCACCGTGATTCGTCCCTGTTTCCTTCCAGTTGGCATGAGTACGTCCAACAGAATAATCAAACCTGGGTATGAATTTTACCAGCCAGTCTCAGTGGCCCGCCAATTCGGCCTTGGACAAGTAGCTCCCCACTTCTTTCTCCATCATCTTACGGAGTGCAGAGCCGACCTGCCTGATCCTCTCACCAGTCAGAGGTGTTACTCCTTCTTTGATGCTCTGACCATCCCTATTCCGAATGACCTCACCTTCGCTTCGTCAACTGACGGCTTCGAGGACTGGTGGACGATGTGGAAAACCCACGTTTTCAGGAAAGCTCTGGGACCGCTACTGAAACAACTTGATGCCGATTACGACGCTCCCGTGGAACAGGTACTACTACTTGCAAATTTTCTTGATGCAGCTTGCAATTGATCCTTTTACTAATCCATTTCTCCCTTTGCAGTAACAAAATGGCCCTGAGCCTACACACAGTGATGGCTCCCCCTTCGAGTTCTTTCCACCAGCTCCTGTGGTTCTTTTCTGCAAAAACTCGCCACCTCTAAAAAAGGTCATAATGCAGAAACAGCCGATAACACCTCAATCGGCCTCTAAAAAGCAAGGAACTTCAACACCAGCTGCCCCGCGGGTTCCAACTAGGACAAGGACGACTACGAGGAATGTGGCTGCCAGGAAAACCTTGAGGCGCCGGAGCCCTTCTCTAGAAAGCTCGCATGTAGGCTAACCCATCTTTTTAGTTAATCCTCCTTACTCTTCACTATGGCAGACGCGTTCCTGTCTAACATCCTTCCTTTCTTTTGCAGGCTTCCATTGAAGATTCTTCTCATGAGGACGAACATCCCGATGAAGGAGAATCGAGCCCAACGGATTCTGAGAGGACCATCACCCCGAGCCAGCCAGATGTGCCACCATCGGCTTCTAAGAAACGGTCTGTTCCTGAGCCTGCTGCCCCCCGAGCACCAGTCGAGGCTGGGCCAGTATCGGGTCCCAAAAGAGCTCGTCAAGGACCACCGATCTCTCCATCGAGCCAAGAGGTTCAGGCCACTGATGCTTCTAGTGGGAAGGCCGGGGCCGTGCTGACGCCGGATCTGGGGATCCCCGAAGGTATAGATGAAACGGCTACCAATCTGGCCAAGCCTCCAGCGACCACACACAAACCGATGGTCTCTTCATCGGCTATCCCTTCGATAGGAGAGGTATGCTTTAAGTTTCTTCTTGGTCCGGTCTTGTATGTTTAGACGCAAACTGACGCTCCTGGCTGCCAGAGTTGTGATCTTTCAGGCTTGCTGTCGTTCGACCCTGAATCCATCGAACCAACTCCATCTGCTGCCCACGCTGATCCGCAAACCAGGGTTGCTCCACCTCAATTCTAGCGTCTTAGAACCTTGCTGTCCTCCTCAATCGAGGAGTTGGTCGAGGGTTCTGAGGAAGTGAAGAGCGTTCTTGCCGAGATTCAAGATCATCTTCCAGGAACACTGCAAGTGAAGCTTTTGTCAGTTGCCAATCTATCCCTTTTCGGGCCACGGGTGCAGCTAGCCCGTGAACGGATCCATCTGCGCCACGCCCAACTTCCGCTGAAAGCCGATATTGCAGAAAGATGTCAGCAGCTTAATGAGAAAAAGGCGTCTCTGGATGCTAAAACTGACACCTCCGTCAGCACCGCCGAGCTCGTCCTTGAAACAGGAGCTGGAAGATCTTGAGGAGAAGGTCCGGGTGACTAAACAGCTCATCCGTGACAAGGAAGAATCCATAGCCCGCTCCCAACACGAGGCGGAAGGCCTCAAAGCTCAACTGAAGACCGATCTGGCAGGCATACGTGCCCTGAGCAAGCAGCTAGTGACGGGCAGGGATGAAGATGACGAAGCCGAGATCGCCGAGGTGGATCGTATCCGTGTTGACGCCTTCCACGCCTTCGAGGCATTCGAGGCATTCTTCAGTAGTTCGTATGTGTAAACTGGCATCTGTTTGTAATGTGTGTGGACCACTAAAGTCGATGACCGTGCATCGGCTATATATTTTTGTTCTTATTCGGCCGATTTTTTGATATCGGCCCCCACATTTTTACTGTTCAATATCTCACGTGCTTTTGTACCTGGCCGATTTCATGTATCGGCCCCCATGTTCTACTGTCCATTATCCCACATGCTTGGGAAATATTTCTTGAGATGTTGACCGTTGACCGCCACTGGGAATTTTACGCCGTCCAGCTCTTCCAGCATGTACGCGTTCCCTCTTAAGACTTGATCGACCCTGTATGGCCCGTGCCAATTTGGGGACCATTTACCATATGCTGCATCCTTAGTTCCCAATGGCAACACCGCTTCCCATACCAGATCGCCAACGTGGAACTCCTTAGGCCTCACCTTCTTGTTGTATGCACGAGCTACTTTGGCCTTGTTCTCTTTGATTTTTTCCAGCGACCACAGCCTAAGCTCAGTCACATCTTCAACACTGTCACTCATCAAAGTTGCATATTCTTCAGCTGTTAGATCGTTCTGAAAAGTGACGCGTCTCGATCCAGCCGTAATTTCCCAAGGCAACACGGCTTCTTGTCCATAGACCAGATGGTATGGCGAGGTTTTTATCGCTCCATGACATGACATACGATAAGCCCATAAAGCCTCTGATAAAACCTCATGCCAACGTCTAGGGTGCTCATCGATTTTCCTCTTGATCAGCTTGATAAGGCTCTGGTTGGATGCTTCAGCTTGCCCATTTGCTTGAGCATAGTACGGAGATGACCGAATCAGCTTAATCCCTGTGTCCTCACAGAATTCCCTGAACTCGTGAGAAGTGAAAACCGAACCTCCATCGGTTGTGATAGTCTGAGGAATCCCAAACCTATGAATGACGTGCTCTTTCACGAAATCGACAACATCCTTTGAACTTACTGACTTCATAGGGACAGCTTCCACCCATTTGGTGAAATAATCCGTGATGGCCAAGATCCACATGTGGCCTTTGCTTGACGGCGGATTGATCTTGCCGATCATATCCATGCCCCAACCTCGGAATGGCCAAGGCTTGATGATGGGATTCATTGCAGACGCGGGCACCATCTGGATTTTTCCAAATTTCTGACATGCTTGACACCCTTTGTAGTACTTAAAACAGTCCTCGAGCATGGTAGGCCAATAAAACCCTGATCGTCTGATCAACCACTTCATCTTATGAGCCGATTGGTGAGTTCCACAGGCGCCTTCATGTACCTCGTGTAGGAGCCGATTGGCCTCGGCTGTTCCCAGACATTTGAGTAATAACCCCTCAAGAGTCCTGTAAAACATGTCGTCTCCGATGAGCACATACTTTATGGCATTGTATCTTATCCGTTTAGGTGCCCCCCGAGCCGAGTCCTTCAAGTAATTGAGGATATCGGCTCTCCAGTCGTCTGCGTCCAGGAACTGCACCTGAATATCAGCTCCCTCT
This sequence comes from Avena sativa, assembly GCA_916181665.1. Lineage (NCBI taxonomy): Eukaryota > Viridiplantae > Streptophyta > Magnoliopsida > Poales > Poaceae > Avena > Avena sativa. Next base: position 479,208,150 of record OV702283.1, read on the forward strand.
GCTACGTTCTTGTAGCCTGAAGCCATTTGTGCAAGATCGTTCGCTTCGGTATTCTGCGTTCGCGGGATCCAGGTGAAGTTTAAGTATCGGAACTGTGCCATCAGCTCACGGCATTGCATCCATAATGGGAAGAGCGATTCACTCTCGCACTTATATTCCTCTGTGAGCTGAGAAATTACCAGTTTGGAGTCTCCGAATATTTCCACTGCTTCCGCTCCAGCTTCGATGAGCAACTCCATCCCCTTGCGTATCGCCTCATACTCGGCTACATTGTTGGTGCGAGAGGTAGACAATCTAATGGAGAAGGAAAATGTTGCCCCCCGAGGCGACACGAGTAAAACGCCGATGCCGCAGCCATCGTCACAAACTGATCCGTCAAAAAACATAGCCCACGCTCTTATGGACAGTGCTGCTATGTTGGTGTTGATCCTTTCAGCAATAAGATCGGCCAACGCCTGTCCCTTAACTGCTTTCGCGGGTTGGTACCGGATGTCAAACTCTGATAATGCAAACATCCATTTGCCCAGTCGGCCTTTTAACATAGGAGCCGACAACATGTGCTTTACGACGTCTGATTTGCATATGATGATGATCTCTGCTGATAGCAAAATGTGGCGCAGCTTGGTGCAGGTGAAAAACAGGCAGAGGCATAATTTCTCAATATCAGGATACCTTGTTTCCGCGTCCAGCATCCTCCTGCTTATGTAAAATACGACTCGCTCCACCCCATCATAAACTTGTACTACTACCGAGGCGATGGATGTGTCAGCTACTGACAGGTAAATGTAGAACGGTTTGTCCGGCTGGGGTGGAACCAACACTGGCGGCTTCGTCAGATATTCCTTGATCTCGTCAAAGGCTTGCTGCTGTTCTGCGCTCCAGCGGAATTCCTCGTCAGATTTTATTTTTACTAGTCCCATGAACGGCTCTATCCTTCCTGACAGATTAGAGATGAATCTTCTGACGAAGTTGATCTTGCCGATGAGAGACTGCAGCTCTTTCTTGGTGGTGGGTGGCTTCATTGCTCGCACTGCTTCCTGACTTTTTAGGCCGATCTCAATCCCGCGTTCATGGACCAAGAAACCCAAGAACTGACCGGCCGTTACCCCGAAGGCGCACTTCTTTGGGTTCATTCGTAGTCCGAACTTTCTCGTTCGGTCCAGGACGCGTTGCAGATCGCCCAAGTGTCCTTCTACTGAGGCAGACTTGACCACCACGTCATCTATATAAATCTCCACCAGCTTGCCGATCAGGTCATGGAAAATGTAGTTCATGGCTCTTTGGTACGTGGCACCAGCATTTTTCAGCCCAAACGTCATGACAACGTATTCAAATAACCCCACCGAGCCTGGTACTCTGAACGCAGTCTTGTGTATGTCTTCGGGAGCCATAAAAATTTGGTTGTAACCGGCATTCCCATCCATAAAGCTCAAGATCTTATGGCCAGCCGCTGCGTTGATTAACGTTTCTGCCACCGGCATTGGATACTCGTCCTTTGGGGTAGCTCTGTTGAGGTCCCGAAAATCTATGGCGACGCGCCACCGGCCATCCTTCTTCTCCACAGGTACGATATTAGAAATCCATTCAGCATACCTGCAAGGCCTGACCAAATCGGCTGCCAACATTTTCTCGACCTCCTTCTTGACTTGTTCTAGAATTTCGGCCTTCATCTGTCGTGCTCGTTGCTGGAACGGCCGAAATCCTTTTTTAAGCGGGAGTCTATGCTCAATGATGCTCCTGTCTAACCCGGGCATCTCTGTGTAGTCCCAAGCGAAACAGTCTGGATATTGCTTCAACAAGGCTATCATCGGATCCCGCAGACTTGGATCCAACCTTTTGCTGATAAAAGTTGGTCGTGGCTTATCCCCAGGACCAATGTCGATTTCTTCTAGTTCATCAGCAGATGTAAATCCATACCCTAGCTTGCCGTCACCTGTCAAATCTATGCTAAGCACAGGGCACACAGTAGGTGAAGTCAACAAAAATAATTTGGGCCGATTGCCTGAATCGGCCCCCTTTTTTATTGCATTGGTCGAGGATGGTTTACACCTTACGGCTTTAACATGGCTGGGAATCTCCCTGCTACGACTGCACGATCTGTTTGTCGTATGACTGCTGCTTTTTGTTTTTTGTGGCCGATCACAGGGATCGGCCGTACCACGCGCCGTCGTGGGCTTTGCTACTCTGTCAGGCCGGTGGATAAGACCAGCCTCACCCCGTTTTTTGTAACCTCGATGCGTTCACAGCCGTCTAGATTGATTCCAGAGATTGGCTCTTGGTCTTCTGCTTCCCAGACGTTCATGCCAGCAATGGAGACCTCGATAGACTCATCTGCGTGGATGACCTCCACTTCATCTCCATCCCACTGGATGAGGCACTGGTGCATCGTGGACGGAATGCAGCAATTAGCGTGAATCCAATCCCTTCCTAGCAGGACAGTGTAAGTGCTCTTGCTATCCACGACGAAAAATGACGTGGGGATGGTTTTTCTACCCACGGTCAGATCCACGTTCAATACGCCCTGCGTTTCCGAAGTTTGACCGTTGAAATCGCTTAACGTGACGTTGGTTTTGATCAAATCTGCGGTGGAGCGTCCCAAACGCCGTAGCATGGAGTATCGCATGATATTGACTGCCGCTCCGGTGTCCACCAGCATCTTGGTGACAGGTTGCCCATTGATGTAACCCCGTAGATATAGGGCTTTCAGATGCTTGTAACCCTTCTCACGCGGTTTCTCAAAAATGAACGACCGCGGGCCGCAGTCAAACTGTGCCACGGGTAGCTCGTCGGTTCTTGGTGCGCGGAATTCTGACGGAAGTATGAACACCATGTTTGTGCCAGCCGATGTCTTTGCATCGGCTTTTACAGGCTTGGGGCGCCACTCCCTTCTGCTCGGGTGATATTCCGCTTCCAAAGTTTGCCTCACTTTGACGGCCAGATCAGGCCGTGCTTTCTTCAAAGCGTGGAGATACTGTGCTTCAGCTTCTTCCAAATTACGTAGCCGCTGCACTCTACGCTTTTGGGTGTGCCTGAGTCCGTCAGGACACCACCTTGGACGGTGATACCTGTCTTCTTCTGTGTCACCCATTGGCTCCTTGAGACCTTGTGATCGGGATGCTCCCCTGCGTTTGCTCTGCGATGGGAGAGGTCCTAGGCGCTTGAACACTGACACTGGCCCCGTGCCCTCTTGCTGTTGTGCGCATTCCGGGCAGTTGTCGATCGTAGGCAATCGGCTCATTCCCGCGTCCCAGCAGTACTTGAAGAACGGGCAATCCCAATGCTTGCCTGCGCCTTTCTTTTCTTTCGACGGTTCCCTGGCAAGGTGCTCATATCCTTCGTCGTCTCTATTGCGCCGGCGGCGTTGGTCGTACTGGCGTTCATACTTGTTGAGGAGGTGCGTGGAATGTGGCTTCTGATATCGCACTCTCCTTATTTGTTCCTCTGTTAAGTACCGCCTGTCATTGTGGCTGGGCCGGTCGCGTGGACCGGCCTTCTCTCTTTCTGTACCCTGAGAGCGACTACCCTCCTCCTCGTAGTCATGGTGGTACCCAGATCCTGCCATATTAACGCCGAACGAGAAATCTAGCTGACGCCTCGCGGAGCGACTGAGTTCTACCATGTTGACGCCGGGAAATGGGTTTGTGTCCACTTTCATGGCGACCTGCTCAAGGATCAGACGGCCTTGCTCTATCGCCATTTGGATTTGGCGACGCAGCTCTTTGCAATCATTGGTGGCGTGGGTGAATGAATGATGCCACTTGCAGTATGGTCTCCCGTGCATTTCCTGAGTCGTAGGGATTTTGTGGCCTTCGGGTAACCTCAGCTGTTTCTCCTTCAGCAGTAAGTCGAATATCTGCTCGGCTTTGCTCACATCGAAGTCAAACCCTTTTGCAGGCCCTTGCTGTTTCACCCATTTGCAGGACACAGGATCTACACCTCGAGCCCATTCGGCTACGGCCACTTCCTGGTCTTGTGTAGGATCGTCTTCTTCTGCATCAACCAGGCTTATCGGGCGTTTGAATTTATCTTGGTACAACTCAGGGTGGCGCTGTTCATACATCGTCAGTTTCTGGGCCATATGCGCCAATGAGTTGTACTCCACTTGGAACGCCAGATCCTTGACGGGTGCTAAGAGACCCAACACCGCCAGTTCGACTGCTTCTTTCTCAGTTAAACGAGCGGAGTAACATCGGTTCTTGACGGTCCTGAAGCGCTGGATGTATTCGGCTATAGTTTCTCCGCGCTTCTGCCGCACTTGCGCCAGGTCCGCAATGCCAGCCTCAGTAGCCTCTGAATGGTACTGGATGTGGAACTGCTCTTCCAGTTGCTTCCAGGTGCGAATTGAATCAGGTGGCAGCGAGGTGTACCATCCAAAGGCTGGTCCTGTCAGAGATTGTGCAAAAAATCTTACGCGCATCTGATCCGATGCCGAAATCATGCCTAGTTGTGCCAGGTATCGGCTTACGTGCTCGATTGAGCTTGACCCTTCTGACCCGCTGAACCTTGAGAACTCAGGGAGCTTATATTTGGGCGGCAGCGGAATCAGATCAAACTCGTTGGGGTACGGCTTGGAATAGCCGATTGTCCTTCTCTTCGGCACGAAGCCGAACTGGTCCCTCAGAATGGTACCGATTTGCTCCACTGTTTGAGCTGTAGGGGCTAGATTCTCATGACTTGTTCCAGTGGCATACTTGGCTAGCCACGCCTGTTTATCGGCGTCCATCCCAGAGATTCCTGCTCCGGAAACACCTACTCCAGAAGCCCCTGTCCCAGCAATCCCTGCTGTTGCAATTTGGTTTGTGCGTGTTAAACTGTTGGAGTCTGGTACGTAGGTGCACACGTATCCATGTGGGATTTCTTTAGGTGGTTCGCACAGGAATTCGCAATCGCCAGGGTCGCCTCCAACCTTGTAAACGATGTACGCTGGTGCCCCTGGTGGCTCTGGAGCTGCAAGTGTGAATGGCAGCGGTGGCCTGGCCTGGAGCGGTCTTTCTCCCTGGTGAGTTCCTAGAGTGGGCCCCGACGGAGAATATTGATGTGTCATGATCTCCTGAACCACGCGAACTGCTACCCGCTCGAACGCGTTTACCAAGCTCTCAGAATGGCGGTGAAGAGAATGAGCCACCATGTAGTTGACTTCCTGGCGCAGAGCTCTGGTGCGGTCCTCTGAAGGCACAGATAGATCTACTTCATCAAGAGCACCCTCAGGTGAGAACCCTTTCCACCTGATCCCATGCTTACGAGTCCTCTCAAAAGAGCCGATGAGATCGGCTTCGAAGAGAGCCTTGACGTCATCATACTTTGCCTTGAACTCATCAGACAGCTCCTCATACGTGACTGGTCTGTCGTCCATCGCAGCGTCGGATGTTGATGTAGACGTTGTTTTTAGTCCCACCGGGCGTGCCAGAATGTGTTGCCTGCCAAAACTCACCGGCGAACAGCGACGAGCAACACGAAGAGCCGGGAGGCTCCCAGAGCTGCTGGTGGGCCCTGGTCCCTCGGGCAACGGCCCGCAAAGCTCCGGCACGCGCCCTGGCTTGGTTCGAGGGCGTGCCACCTGACCTATACCTGATCAGGAAGGTGAAAGATTGCTTCGATTGGTTTCCTGCATGGCAAACAAACATGTGTAAAATTCGAGCCGTAACCGGCTCCCAGGTTTCCCTGTGAATCGGCTCTTAGAGCCGATCATCCCATGGTTCTGCATTAAATCTTATGATAACATGGGGTTTTTGCTTCATCAATACAAGCTAAATCGATCTACGACAGTTTAACGTTTTCACCTCATGACTGGAACATCCTACACGTAATTGAGCCTGGTAGATACAAAAGATAGTAGAAAACTAATCTTAGAGAAGGCCTAAAAACCAACATAACGTTAATTCCCGGAACGTCCCCTCTAGGATCGATGAACCATATCTTACATATTACTGGATCGTTCAACCCGTTTGCAAGGCCTGATCATGGGGATATCAAACTAAACCTTGGAGAACAAGGTACAACTATAACAGATCAAATCGACTTAAATAAAGATCAAGCAAGATGCCACCTTTACCCCCGGGAGAAGGTGCAAAGGCGGCGATATAGCTATAGGCAGCATAACTAAACAATCATAGCGAAAAGTATTGATGCTAACCCAAACAAATCTATGATAATGGTGTTACTCGCCATCAACAAGGCTTAGTACGAGTAACACCAGGTAACGCATAAGCAGACACTGCCTAGATCGCAAGATGCGATCTAGGCAGCATGGCACTTACCCGAGAAAAACCCTAGAAACAAGGGGTGGCGATGCGCCGAGATTGTGTTTGTTGTGAACGTGATTGTCCTCCTTTTCTCGATAACCTTAGGTACATATTTATAGTCCGGAGACTCTCTACTTTTGGAATAACTCTACAACTCTATCTTTACCTAAACTGAAACGAAACCTACTATGATACAAGATACACGGGCAATTTAGCCCAAATCTACGTACAAGGCCGCTTAACAACACGTTAAATATACGTATCTTCTAAGCCCATCTTGATTACGGCCCAACTCCTCCTTTTGCCAAAATATGGCGATAACAGCTACGCCGACGGCAATGCCGTCGGCACAGCCCTGATGCTGCACAGCGGGCGTGCCATATGTCAAGGCTGTGCCGACGGCAATGCCGTCGGCGTAGCTGGCGACGTGCCGCCTCCGGGGGCTGCCTGTGCCGACGGTGTGGGCCCTCGGTGTAGCTGGCGACGTGGCCCTCGGTGTAGATGGCTACTGTGCCGACGGCTAGGCCGTCGGCGTAGACGCACACGTGGCGGACCAGGGTGATGCCTGGGCTGGGTTGTGCCGACGGCCAGGCCGTCGGCGTATCGGCCCACGCGGCCGTTACCGTCGACGTCGTCGTCTGACACGCGGGTCCCGCTAGGAGGATGATACACCGAGGGGGAGGACCTGTGCCGACGGCCGTGGTCCTGTGCCGACCAGGATCTGCGCCGAGGGCGATACGCCGACGGTTACCGTCGGCACAGCCTGTGCCGACGGCTTTGTCTGGCTGTGCCGACGGCTTTGTCTGGCTGTGCCGACGGCTTCCAGACCTCGGCGTAGTCACCGTTTCCTGTAGTGATTGGTACAATGCTCACAACTTCTACCCCCAGAATTAATGGTGACCGTCCATGCGCTGGAACGAGATTGGACCGTGCAACGAGATGCGATGGGTGGTGACTGAGGGATCGCTCAAGTTTGACCGAGATCTCGTCTTCTACCTCGGTTCCAAGGCCAGCTTTTCTGTTGACGCCACACAGCTAGCTAGGAATCGATGGTGGTTCTGCCTACTTTCTGTTCATGCACCACGTGATCAGGTGTCCCCTTTTCGTCGATTTCTGTTCATGAAGCTACTACGTCCGAGATTGGGCACCAACCAGCAGCCACATCTGTGGCTCCGTCCCAAACCTTCCGTGTGGCTCTGATCCAGAAATTTTGAGAAAGGCTCCACAATTGATCCAGACAAAAAGTTCGAAAATATTAATGTAGTTGATGATGGAATGCATTGGAGAATTTCGATGCAACTTTTTAATAGATTTGTTATATGAATCTTGGAGTCCAGATCCTGGATCTTAAGTGTTAATTACTTCATAAAAAGATACAAGGAAGTTATATTCTTGAGGAAAAGCACGGGCGGGTCTTCTCCAGCGAGAACTCGAGAATAAAGGTCTTTGCCTTGTGGGGAAAGTCGGTATTTGTCGTGTTTCGTGCCACACATGGCACACAGAAAAGTATCAAATGCACAACAACGTCCTGTTTTCCCCGTAGTGAAGGGAGCTGAAGCCGATGACTGAAATGTGCCTGCTGGTTTATCCAAAATTATTTAACTTTTAAACCATGCTTTTGTGCCTCTGCTAGTTCATGAATCTCCTTAAGAAATTAAAAGTGGGACTAAGTCCAATTTATCCCCCCTAAACTTGGGTCAAAGTTCATTTTTCAACCACTAACTCTAATTTGGTTCAAGTGTCACCCCTAAACTCTAAAGCCTGTTTGGGATTACACCTTCGACCCGTTTGATAGGTTCTGAATCGATTTTTCTGGCAAGTCAACGGTTTTTTTTATGTAAGACAACTCATCGTCTTAGTAAAAATACCTGGAACATGTATCCCTATACGTCTATCGTGATCATAGTTTGTAGTACTATGTTACGGGTGTAAGAAAAAACGTTGACATGGATAAACTGAAGAAGGGGGTAATTTCGATCGATCGGTATTTAGAGTTTGTGGATGTATAAGTTGAATCAAATTAGAGTTAAGGGTTGTAAAGTGAACTCTAGGACAAGTTTGGGAGGATATAAAATGGACTTCTCTTGAATACATGAGCAGCAACAACAAAAGGTATATTGAAACTTATATCAAGACGATCGATCGAGATGACATCTCAATTGGTAGCTTCTCCCTTCTTTATTTAGCACTGGTAGTGGTACATACGTACGTATAGAACACTCTTGTTCCGTCGTACTGGTAGTGCATATAGAGAAATTGAGTCACAGCTTGTTGCAGCGAGCGGGCACGAAGGACAGCTTGTTGCTCCCCAGGTCGTAGGCGATGTGCATGTTCTGCTGCTGGAAGTTGCCTATGATCGTCGTCATGCCGCTGTCGCGCGCTGAATTTATCACCACACACAGCCGGTCGTCGTCGTTGACATGCAGCATGTAGCTCTCCCATGGAAGGTCCCAGTCTGCGCCCTCCAGGTGGAGGATCAGCCTGGGTACTGCGGTCGCATTCTGATACTCTGAGATGGAGAAGCACAACATGCTATCAGCATCATCGGCAGAAATGTCGGCCACAGGTAGCGAAACCTGCGACACGAACTCCTCCCGGAGTACATGTCCGGAACACGGCCCGTGGGAAGGTTGTGATGGCCGTGCCAGTGTCGATGATCGTCCCGCCAGAGCCGTCACCCCTGAGCGCGAACGTCGACGCGTCGAATTAATGGCAGCCGCCTGCTGCCGACCGTGACGCCTTTGAGCGAAAGGTAGTATAGCGAGCTGTTGGGACCCTCGGTTGGACTTCGGGCGAACGGGGTGGATTATTGTATAGGCCCCGTGGCTTGAGATTCAAGGTTGCCAAACGAGCCCAGGAACACGGGGCTATTATTCCCGGACGGACTCTAGGATAGTGGTGAAGCAGCTGGTCATATATTGATCTTTTGGAACAACATATATATTGTTTAACATTTAGCATGTGATCTTTCAAACAGCTGATATATCGATCGCCTTGATTTATTTAGCGCTGGTACGTAGAGAGCATTTGTGCTCATATATCATAGCCGTCGCCCCTGAGCGCGAACGTCGACGCCTCGAACGGCAGCCGCGTCCTGCCGACGGTGACGCCTTTCAGCGAGAGGTAGTACAGCGAGCTGTTGGGGCCATCGGGGCTTGGGACGAAGGGGGTGGACTGGAAGGGCCCCGTGGCCTGCGCTCCGAGGTTGGCCGCCGTACCCAGGAACACAGGGCTGCTCCTGCTGGATTCTCCGACGATGGTCGTGAAGCAGTGGGAGAACCTGCTGGCCTTGAGCTGCGACGGCAGCGACATCATCGGATTAGCGCTGCCAAGTACGTACGCCCCGGGGTGGGCATCATCGGATTCCCTATGCTGAGGTGAGGTCGCATGTATTCGTGATGAACACTTTCATGTCATGCTCACACTTGTAGACCGCGGGCTGCTTGGTGCTCATCCTAGTGCTGCTAGGTGTGCCGCGCTGAGCACCATCTAAGTGCATGTGGCAATGAGGCATGCTTTCGCGATGTGCACCCATGGAACAATTTATGCGACTTCCAGTGTCATTTACTCATTTTGAAACTTCATAGCCCATTTTCACCTATATCCCAAAAACTCACATAATGTATTTTTTGTTATTTGGTTCGAATGGTCTTGTAAAGCTTTTTGTGCCTTGGTCACTTTTCAATATTTCACAAGCATACTAATGATATTACTATGGACAAGTTTTAATAATAGTGGGCATAGTTTCACTCTTCGCATTGTCCTTTTGGAAGAAAAGTATAAATAGTTGCATATGTACTCCATCTGTATTCAGTAGGCAGTAGTCAATTGTACAATGGACTAAATGGGGAGAAAGCAGAATAGTTACTTACAGGATGGTCTTGAGGTTTCGGAGGCCCGCTGCGAAACTAAAATTCGAGGCCCTAGAGTGTCGCCACTAGCCTAAATTTAAACATACCAACCATTGATGAACCAGTCAGTCAATTCTTTAATTTGTCAAAAACACAAGACAGAAATCACATATATATGAGCATAAGCAATAAACTACTATATAACTATTGCGCTATTGGCATCGTAATTTTGAGTTCTACAAATAAACTCTATTTAGGGTTTAATTGTATAGGACAAGAGAATAACACAAAATATTTATTTACTTATTGCACGCAAGCTTGCAAATGGATATACTCACTAGTAGAAAAGGGGGCTTCGGTTCGGTCCCAAATCCAACACTAATCCTGGTTTGTTACGGGCCGGGACTAGTGCTCACACTAGTCCCGGTTCATACCGTTTTCAGCGGCTAGGAGTCCGAGGAAGCTCTAGTCCCGGGTCGTTCGTGACATTTAGTCCTGGTTCATGATATGGCTCGGGACTAATGGGGTGCGGACATGGGTAACACCCTTTAGTCCCTTCTGGTGTCTCTAGTCGGGACTAAAGCAACACCCTCTAGTCCCGGTCCGAGACATAAACCGGGACTAAAAAATCTGGCAATTTTTGTTTGGCGGATTCTGCCACGGCAGGAAAACGGGCAAAATCCTGCCGCAGCAGGACATTTTTGTCCACCACAACCCCCGAAGATCGCCTTTTCTAGTTTCAAAAGCATGCCACAAAATTATAAAAAATTCTAAAAATAAAATATTTCAAACTGTAGTTATATTAGGTGATTTAGTTGTTACGAAAATTAACAAACATGAATTTTGATAAATTTTACCAAAAACTGTCATGAATACTTCAAATGGCTATAACTTTTGCGTACGATGTCGGAAAAAACGTACGACCTATTAAATGTGCGGAAAAAAATTGAATTCGATTTCGACTGCCTATGGCCGTTTGGGATTCTTTTAGATTTTGAAATTTTGAAAAGGAAAAAAAGTTATTTAAAAAATTTATTTATTAGCAAAAAACATGTTATGCCATATTTGGATTCCTCAAATTTTTCTGATAATAATGGATATATTATTTGTCGAATTTCAATTTATAGATTTAAAGATATTATTTATGTCATATTAAATGAATAAATGGAAAAAAATGAATAAACTATTACTTTAATTAGTTTTTTACTTGCATTGGATTAAAATATTATTATTACTTATTTATTGTTGTTTACTTAAATAGTTTTTTGTAATTTTGAAACATAAAAATGTATAATATATTGATATGGGCTAATAGGATTGATATGTTAGTGCTAACAACAAGATACAAATGAGCTTGGTGCAGGAACATCCTGATAGAACAGAAAAGTTAATCGTGCTTGGGGTGGAATAGTGCTAGGATGGTTGATCGATCGGAAAGTTTGTTCACAAGTATAATTTGACTTAAGATTAAGTATAGTTAGTGTTAAAAATGTTCCAAATGAGAGGATTAACGAGTTAAACAATTCAAAAGTTCAAGAAAAAATTAGAAAAAAATTAAAAAAAATCAACCAAAAAATTAGAAAAACAAATCTCTAGTCTCAGGTCGACCTGTAACTAAAGGCCCCCCCCCCTGCACCCACCATCGCCATGTGGTGGCTTCTAGTCCCGGGTTGTAGCAATCCGGGACTAGAGGTAGGGGCATTTAGTCCCGATTTCGCAGCCCCGGATACAAAACCGGAACTAAAAGCCCTTACGACCTGAGAGTATAGGCTCTTTTTCTACTAGTGACTACTCACGCAGTCCAAAAATAAATATGGCATATATTGTCTAGATTCTCATATATCTAGACACATTTTAGTACGTCGATATATACGAGTCTAAACAAATATGCAACATTTTGGATGGAGGGAGCAGTTTTTTTCTAGTTGTTTAAAATGCAATATACACAATTTGAGCCCTTTTTTTTCCTTTTGTTTTGCCATAGAAAGAACTATAGTAGTAGCACATTCTGGACTGCCACGTGCTGCATGAATGCTGTCATGGTATCCTTTTTAGCTGATGCCAACAGAGTTAATTTCTCTCCCGCTTCATTTGTTTTAGGGAAGCTTCATGTTTTGTTAGGGGCCTACTTCTTGTTATCTTGATATTGAGTACAAAGCACAATTTAGCTGCACGTCATGTTCTAGTTGCTGACTTATTTCCATTTAGTCGGGCCTGGAATCATACAGAAAAGCGCGGCACTAGGTGGAGGCCCTATCGCCTGGGGGGCCCTGTGCGGTTACACATGTTGCAGCCGCTCAGGGCCGGGCCTGGTTACTTACTAGGGTATGTGTTTAAGACCCGCCTATAGAGGTAATGTAGGAATCTTCAACTCAAAAAACATGAACAATGATTATTATATAGGTTTTTTTAAGTTAATTACGATGTGGCTATGTTTTCATTAACCACCAGAGGGTTGTTCAGCAATCCCATTTTCAAGCATTTGATTATATCGCATACTTTAACATGATGTTGCTAATGAAGTACAAACTGTGGGAGAAGTAGAGATTATTTTCTAAAATTTGTTCAATTAATAAATCCCCTTTGAACAAAATACAAGTATATGTAATTGTATCACTACTAGTAAAACGGCTATAGGTAATCCACACTTCTGTGATGCACTTGCTAGTGGTGTCCCACGAGTAAAATAGGCGTGACGCATTGGTCACAGGTGTCCTACGGCTAACTGCCATAAGCGTGACGCACATGGGGGTGGTGCGCCACTGCTATGTGTGGTCCAGGGCACAGGTGGCAGCAACACACATACCCGTAGCTTACTAGGTCAAGGTGCGCCACGGATGTGTCACTTAGCCGTAGCGCACCTTGACCTAGTGCCCTACGGTCATGTGTGTTGTAGCAGCTGGGTCAACTTAGCCGTAGGGCACTAGCCTGCACCAACTCCACCCCTCCCCCCCTCCCCCTCCCCGGGCGTGGATCGCCTTTTTAGGTTTTGCAAAAAATAAAATAAAATGGTAAACACTTTCAAAAATATAATCCTTTCATATTTAGGTAGGTAATGTGGTATAGTTTGTAGGGAAAATAACAAACAATAATTTCGACTTTATCTGCAAAAAAAAGTCATGCCACGGTAAAATAGCCGTAACTTTTGCATACGATGTCGAAAAAAATCGTATAATATACCAAAATGACGAGAACGAGAATTCGCATCCGCTCGCAATTACCTCCGGTCATTTAGCAATTATTTAGAATTCCAAAATTCGAAAAGAGTAAAAAATTACGGCCAAAAGACCATTTTTTCCTGCAGAAAAATAAAATAAAGGACAACTTACCCATAGCGCACCACCACCTCGTGCGTTACGAGTAAGTTGGGCAGGATTCAAAATTTGAATCCCCACCCCGCCCACCTACCCCTTTTCTTTCCCCTCCCCTTCTCTCCTTTTCCTTTTCCTCCCTTCTCCTTTCCTTCTTCTTCTTCTTCTTCTTCTTCTTCTTCTTCTTCTTCTTCTTCTTCTTCTCCTCTTCCTCCTTCTCCTTCTCATTTTACTCCTCCTTCTCTTTCTCCTTCTCCTTCTCCTCCTCTTCCTCCTCCTTGCAGTGAAGATGGTTATGGCGGCCTCCTCCTTGCAGTGACGACGACGATGGCAGGCTCATTCTTCTTCTCCTCCTCCTCCTCCTCCTCTTCTTCTCCTCCTCCTCCTCCTCCTCCTCCTCCTCTTCTTCTTCTCCTCCTCCTCCTCCTCCTTGTAGCTCCAACGACGACGAGGCCTCTCCGACGAGGTGACGACGACAAGGCGACAACGACGAGGCAACGATGACGACGAGGCAACGACGACGAGGCGATGATGACGAGGCGACGACGACGACCTGCACCGACGACCGACGGTACTGACAGCGAGATCCAGATCTGCCGCTTTTTTTAAATTTTGAAAATTGTATCCGTGGCGCACAACATGTAGTGCGCCACGGTTAATCGTTTCATACGCGTGGCGCACCTGGACTACTTTCCGTGGCGCACTGGCATGTGCGCCACGCCTATCTCGACACAACCGTGGCGCACCAGGCAGTGCGCCACGGCTAGGAGATACTCGTAGCACGAGGCCCGTGGCGCACTCCTTGTGCGCCACAGATGTTGTTTACAGATGCGCCACAAACGACCTATTTCCTAGTAGTGTACTCACATCGATAAATTAGTGCATAGGTCCTCCGGCTGCGCATTCGGTTAATCTGGTTAATTCGGTTTGGTTAATACGGTTTGTACGGTAAATACGGTTTCAATACTTCGGTAAATACGGTTTTGTACGAAAATACGGTTCGGTTTTGGTAATAACCATTCAATATCGGTTCGGTTTCGGTAATAACCAAACTAACCATAGTTGACGCGATTTTTTAACAACGTCTAACTTGTATGGTCGTATGTATCAGTTTAGCATTTTATATGACCATACTAGATTTGTTGTAAGGGATAAATAAGAAAAACAATAAATTTTGACAAAAATAAAATAGTTTAGTATTTTATATAACCAAATTGGATATATTGCAAGAGAGAAATAAATAAAACAAGCAAAATTAAAAATGGTATAAATAAGAAAAACAATAAATTTTAACAAAAATAAAATAGTTTAGTATTTTACATAACCAAATTGGATATATTGCAAGAGAGAAATAAATAAAACAAGCAAAATTAAAAATGGTGCTTACATAAGGAGTTGAACTCACAACCTTGGTCAAAAGACACGCAGAAACCAGTCGGGCACAAGATACTTTCTTTACTTATATCACTTTGGATGCTATATGAGCAGGATGGGCGAAGTTGGAATGACCATATTACAAGATTTTTTACTGCAACAAGATTGTTCGGTTATTTTCGAAAAAAACCGCGGTTTTCCGGTTTCAAACCGAATTAACCGGGGGTCAAACGGTTAGCATTTTTACTAACTGTAACCTTAACCACAAACTGAAAAAACCATAATTTCGGTTGAAGTTAGGCTTTTTTCGGTTCGGTTATGTGCAGGACGTCACCTTTGACAGTGCTTAGGACCACAACTTCATTCTAAACAGTCACGGGTTGTTAGTGCATATGTACGTCACCTTTGACACAAGCAATCCATAGTCCAAAGCAGAGTGACAAAACGCTGACGCACGAGTTAATCATGGAAACAAATAGCATGCATTATCATTGAGAAAAAACCTAATCAACGGAGAGGCACGAAAAGGACCAAGTTGAACCAAAACAGCTATCACTACTAAACAACATAGTTAACAATGGTTAAAAATGACGAAACTCACTAAAGCAAAAGACCTTGCTGAAATGAAAATAAAGATCCGTCAATTAACATTTATAATGGTGCCACCATCCCACCAAAATTCATTTGTTTATTTCCTATGTATATCCACCATCCAATGCCATCACCTAAAGATTAAGTTTCTATGTTTTTGCTACAATTAGCACATTTTGAGGATTGTTGTAGCGCACAATCCTTCGAACGTTGCACGATGGTGCAGTAGCAAGGCATTCAGGACGTTCACGCCATGGTGCGCCTGGTCCGACGACAGCTCCTCGCTTGCCCTCGTTTGAAGAGCACGTTCAGAGGTTCATCTCTGCTGGTAACGGAGGCGCGACGGTTCGGTGTGGTGGCAGATCTTTCAGATTTTTGGTATCTTATTACATCATGATGCTATGTTTGATGATATGAGATAATGTGGCATAATTAGTTACTCGATCGACTCACTTGGCACTAGGTGGCCGTGACTATACAGTGTACAGTCTAGGATTCTCTAGGTGTTCAAGGTCAGCTTTGTAT
The DNA here is from genome assembly GCA_916181665.1 of Avena sativa. Lineage (NCBI taxonomy): Eukaryota > Viridiplantae > Streptophyta > Magnoliopsida > Poales > Poaceae > Avena > Avena sativa. The sequence continues at coordinate 479,224,044 of OV702283.1, forward strand.
ATCCAGTAGATAGATGAGCAAGATTTTTCTTTTCGAGACTGGGAGATATGAGTAATTCATCACATCTCCTAGACCCCCACTTTGTGTGGCCTATACCCAAAGTAATCAGCTGGATGGGCACCTCCAAGTTCAATGGAGGAGCCGCCGCCATTCCATTATTCACGAATGCATCACAAACACATATTGCCATATGGTATCATGATGGTGCATACAGCATACTGCTCACTAGTTGGAGTACAAAAAAAGGTGCGTGCACACTCAAATATGCACCAGTGCTGCGATTCTGTAGGGTGATGAATTGTGAGGGACAGTGCTCTACCAGTTGACCAATTTACAGTGCATATTTAGAAAATGCTCTCTGAAGCCCAGACCTTCTTTTTCGGTGTCAATCGCAACAATGCTATAGGACAAGAATGGCAAAATAATGGCCTTAACAAATAGACACGTGTCCCAGAGCCATATCTTTTGCACCTTGTATTGAAACCAACATAATTGGAATTAAGAGACGACCGACAGATTGTCCCCATTGGAGAAATCAAAGAAAGGCTCGAAGCTCCAATTGAAACTAGCAGAAAGTACTCCCTCCCTCCGTTTCAGAGCTTGATGCTTATATTTTCTTTGAAAAGTCAAGCTATGAAAAGTTTGACCAAACTTTTAGAAAAAATTATCCAGAACTATGATATTATATAGATACCATATGAAAATATGTTTCATGATGTATTGAAGGGTATGAATTTCGTATTATAAATATTAATATTTTTCTATAAAAACTTGGTTAAACTTTACTTACTTTGACTTTTGAAGAAAAAAATATAAGCCTTAAGCTTTGGAACGGAGATAATATGCAAATTGATATACACTTGAATCAAAATAAGTCTTTCTTTTTGTTTCATTTTTTCTACAGCATCGCTTTTCTCGAATTTTAGTCTTTCACTGGCAATAACAGCTAGTATTTGCTTATTACAAAGCCGGTGGCAGAGGCAGCCTGTGACGTCGCTCGCGCGGCAATAAGTCGCACAGGTAATGGCACAAAAATATGTCCAACCATGATTTGAGCTGCTGCTGCTGCTGATGGATACACAAACACAACTCGCATATAGGTACAACCATGATCACAAGAAGATTCTGAAATCCTTTTCATGTCTCGGAGGTCGGAGCAAGACACATGGGGCTTAAATATATATATGTCAGACAAAACTTTTGAATTGCATCGACGAATTGAGATCATGGAACCAACAGACAGATAGCAAGAAGAAGAAAAAGCAGTGAATAGACGAACAAGTATGGATGGGAGGATAATGAAGACTCTAGACCAGTTTCGGGCGTTGCTACTCTGACTCTTCCGCAGAAAGCCTGATGTCATCCGCTGCCAAATACGTCTTCATCTAGAACCTCCGCGGAGGCCGCTCCTCGGCGACGTTCACTCGTAGGGCACGCCCCTCCAAACTCTGCAGAATCCAACAGTAATTAGAGACTCGTCCGGGCATTGGTTAACTTAGTAGTAAATAAGAGGTTTGCTTCATTCAGTTATCACGGTAGGGAAATGACAGGTCAATTCACTACACACTAACCTGTCCGTCGAGGGCGGCGATTGCGTCATCCAGTTCCGTTTGTGATGCCATCGTCACGAAACCGAATCCCCGTGAGCGCCCGGTGTCCCTGTCGTAGACGACCCTCGCGTCGACCACTTTGCCGTGCTCGCTGAACAGCTGCACCAACTGAGAGTCGTCCACTTGCCACGGCAGGTTGCCCACGTAGATCCTGAACGAAGATCCGGAATCACGGGGAGGCCTTTCCACACGGGCGCCTCTAGGAGCCGCCTTGTTCACAGTCAACAGCCTCCCACCCACATCCTGTCCAGATTAATGATCAATCAGGAAAGCATATATGTTTGTACATTACTAGCATATGATTTGGACCTCGACAAGTAAATATAACTAAAAGAAGATATTCAATTAAGCTGGGACCTATTACAAGGAACACACATTATTGCAGGCACCGTTGACTACATTTAGAATACGTAAGGAAATAAGCCCCGGGAATTTATCGAGTAACAACTCACGTAGCGATGGAACATCTCCACAGCCTTCTCAGCCTCCTCAATGGTGCTCATGGTGACAAACCCAAATCCACGGCTCTGGTCTGTTTCTCTGTTATAAATGACCTGCACATCCTCAAAATAGAAGCCGTGTTTTAGAACACTTAAAAACAACAGTAAGCAACATGGTACTACCTGACTGAATCTCCCACAATAGTGGTGAAGCAGATAGAGCGTTACACGTTAGTAAACCATAGAGGTCATGAAAACCATACAGTGTTTGTTCAAAAGGGCATTTAAATTCTATGTTCTGTTCAAAAAAAAACTTCTTGTTGAAGGCCACAATCACAGCTAAAAGCAAGGGATCTCTTCATGTTTCACAGTTTCTGAAAAAAGCTAGCCCGATACATAATTCTGACATAGCATACTTAGCAACCTAGTGCAACCTGAACATACAACACAAGAGACAAGAGAGTAGCAAGCTAAGATCCTCACAGCTCCACCACCGTGTGAGTAAGGTTTAGCACCGCAAGCCATGACATTTTTTTCAGTTAAACGTTCACACGCCTATGAGTCCGGAACTGAATTCAATTGATACAGAGTGCTAGGCTTTTAGCAGTGCCAGCTTCAGTCGTATGTACACTAATGTATTGCACCGCCAAGGAATTTCAACGATTTCACACATTCTCTACACGAAGGAAGACCAACTAGGCGACAAGCGGGCGGGCAGAGGAACCCTGAAGGACGACGACGACAAAGAGCTAAAAGGGACAGCTCACCTCGGAGACCTCGACGACGCCGGCCTGCTCGAAGAGCTGCGCGAGGCGCTCGCTGTCCACGTCGTAGGGCAGGTTCCCGACGTACACCTTGGCCTCCTCCGGCGGCTCCACGTACTCCCCGACCTCCTCCTCTACCACCTCCTCCTCCGCTACCACCTCCTCGTCCAGAACCGCCGCCGGCTCCTCCTCCGCGACGGCCTCGAGGGCCTCGTCCTCGGCGACGTCCGGCTCGGCGACCTCTACGGAGGATTCGAAGAAGGATTCGGAGGCGGCGAGCGGGGCGAGCGGGAGGCGTGGGCGGGCCGAGCGGAGGCCGAGGTGCCGCCCCGGGAGGGCCGGCGAGAGTAGCACGAGGAACGGTGCCGGCGAGGCGGAGGGTTTGGCGAGCGAGGAGGGGACGCCGGCGGCGAGGGCGCGGAGGGAGGCGGCGACGGAGGAGGCCATCGCCACGGACGGTGGAGACGGAGGCGAGCAGGGAGGGATTGGGAAGGGGATAAGGGATTCTCTGGGTTTGGGGAGGACAAGGAAGGAAACAGTGAGGATTTTCCGGGATTTGATTTTCTCATCTTTTTCCACATCTTCCGCCATCTGCTGGGCCGGACTGGGCCGATATGGCCAGCGATCCATCCTTCCAGATGCTGGATAAATTCTGGAGTGCCCTCAAAAAAACAATTAAGTCTTTTTAGTGGATATAAAGTTCAATTTTTTCAAACATATTGGCTAGGGATCGACATATATTTTGTTGTATTTTGGTTCGGCACACTGCTCACTCTAGGTTAGAAAAGAAACATGTTTCTTATCGGTGCTACTCTCGGGTACACACAGGGGCGGATCCAGGCCCAAGACAACCTGGGCCATGGCCCGGGGCGCAAAGGAATTTTCTACTTACCTTTTAATAAAAAATAAATTTGGCCCTGGACACAGCCCAAGACTGGCCCATCTGTTCTTCCTGCTTCCTGGCTCGCTAGAGGCTCGACCGAAACCCTCGTCGCTAGGCGTGCTCGTTCGCATATCCTCCCTCGTTTGCTGTAGGAATCCAAAGCTAGCCAGGGCCACGCCAACGCCGGCGATGCGCCACGCACGCACGCAGGGCCAGGCTGCGCTGCCGCTAGTCCCCTTCTGCCCTAGCAGATGCCCTCCTCCTGTCGCTGAGCGGTTGAGTCACTCTTCCTTCTCCGTTTGACCGCATCTGATTGTAATTCATCATTCAGTGTATCATGTATCGTCTGTTTGAACTCAGCTAGGTAAATTTCAGTAGTTATTAAATTGGATACATTAATAAGGAATAACTAGTTGGAATTTGTATAGTTGGATTTATTTGTTTGTGATGGACTTAATGTTATAGGAACATAAGATGAAGAGATTTAGTGGACCTTCCTCAATCTCAACCGAAGGAAGTGACAATATTTCATATCTTGCTACCGAGATGTATGCTGATGATTGACTATTTTAATTCATATTTATGTGTTTTCTTATGAAATATTCTTGCCTTTTGAAGGTATTGGTCCTTCTTCTTTACTGATGAGGTCATGGGAGATTTGGATGAACTAAACAAGTGATTTGGTAATATCTTTTGTATCATGTACTACTATTTCTAGTTTTAATCCTCTTTTATGTATGTTCTAGGACCGCTAGCGATGCATTATATGTTCATGTTGCCATCGTACAAAATTGTTTGTGCTATTACTAGAGTTTTTTTTCGTTTAGTTCCATTCCTGGCTCCACCACTGGGTACACATGCAGATAGAAAAGCCAGGATAAAACGGTTATATGAAAAAAATGATTTTGTCAGATCACACCATCTTGGGCAAAGTGTAGATTCAGTTAATTTAGAATATGGACTGAGCATATCCTCTTACAAAAACAAGTAATTGGACATCATACATGGAAATTACCGAACCAGAGTCGGTCGTCATGGATTTGCATGAGATCATCGTCCCATGGTGTTCGGTCGCCTACAACGACAAGCGAACAAGAATTTTGCTTCACATAACCGCAAATCAAACACGGACACGTGATCAAACTCACTTAAGATAATCAAATGCATAGGATTAGTCTAATCAAATTCACGGGTTCACTTAGCAATTTGTAGCGTCGGGACGAAAACTCATCCCCTGCAGCACTGACCCGTGAAACGCTTTCTGAACCTCATTGTTGGTTCTAGGAAAAATACATATTGCTGAACAAGGAAACTAATGACCTATCAATTTCACCATCGCCTCTCGTCATCACCACGATACTTGACGAGTGCCATCACCAGGACCGGTACGACACCCAAACCAAATTCATGGATGACGCCCTCACCGTGAACTAGAAGACACGTTTGTGTCTAACAGCGTCATAACCTTTTAGGGCTTGTTTGATTCATAGGATAGGAAACGTATAGGAATAGAAAAAACATAGGATTAAGATGTCATGTCAACTTGAATCCTATGGGAAGAGGAATTTTGTTTGATGTAGCAAAGGAATTTTTCCATGAGGTATGATCTAATGTTTCTTTCCTATAGGAATTGCACTACAAGATTTCTATAGTATTAGTGTTTCTATGAATCAAACAATAACATAGGAAAAAATTTCATAGGATTTAAATCCTACACAATTTCTATGCAATTCCTATGAATCAAACAAGCCCTTACATTATTTTTAGTAGTATATAATAGATAGATAATTATGTGAGAGTTCATGTTAGATAAGGGTTGAACATTATGAAAGCCACCAAAAGCTCGATGACTAGCATAGCTATGTCGTCAGCCCGCAAATCACATGTCGTGCCACGCAAGACTTGTCGAGGAAAATTGCTAGCAGCCATTGTGCACATCAGGTGTTCGACATAATTCACACGACGGGGAGAGATAAACAATGGGGGTCTAGATACTGACAGGTGGGACCTATGTCTATTATAATGCTCCAGCAAACTGGTGCTACGTCAGCCTTTCAATAGACCATGTCGATCGGTTAGTTCAGCCACAGTATTCTAAACAAAGATTGGGGTAATAGTAAAAATTTCTCAAATTCGGTGCGGGACAGGGCCCACCCAACCTACCCACTGCACGTATGCCCTGGGTATATACTTAGGACAGCAATATGGATCTCCGAGGAGAATAGTGTTAGACCGCGAGAGACAGCATTGTATGACAAGCTTGTAAAACTAGTGCGCACAGTAACATGCTGATCTTCTTTGGTGATCTAAAAGGGGATATTTTCACCTTCCTGTCGGTGTGCAATTTGAGGTGACCACCGGGTCAGGCAGAATTTGACTGAGGCAGAAGATACTACTACGAACTCCTGTGAGCCAAGAACAAGGACACAGTATGATTTTCAATATTCAATTCAGTAGTAAACACGGCAATAATCAAAACAAAAGATTTATTTGACGACACTCCTTTAAATCGAACTCAAAGTCACAACCACTACATGTCCATTTCGGGAAAAAACAACCACATGACATATGTGGTGACCAACATAAACAAAACTCAAAGTCATTTGAGAACGTGAACACTCAACTAAGTAGGTAAAATCACTTTAAATTGCTTGTTGCTCGTATCTCTAACGACGTTAGCGAGGCTACACCCACATGTGACGCATCATTCATCTTTATCATCGGCAACCGATCGACGATGTATCTGCGTCGGTCTTGTCCTCCTCCTCCTCCTTCTGACGTACCGGAGCTTCCACCACCTCCTCATTCTTACATGGGAGACGAAGAATCTGTTCCGCCACAAGACCGAGCTCACTCACTAATTGGCCGCTACCCGTGGCCATGGTCGGAACGACCGAATCTCCACCAGCCGCATTCGCCAGGAACATGTCCGGGTCAAAAGAAGCTTGTCCCAACGTGTGTGGCGACGAGGGCGCGAAGCAGTAGCTGGCCCCTGTGTAGTATTGTTCCTGTGTGGCGAACGGGGCCGCGACGAGAAGGGCCCGGTTGCCATAACCGCCTCTCGCCATCGTCATCGCCTGCGCCTGCGCGTTTCTTCTTGCGCGGAGCTCAGCCTGCAGCATCTTAAATTTCACGTACTCTTCATCTCTTTCCTTCTTGACCCTCTGTGCCTCCGCAATGAGCTTGGAGATTGTCTCGTCGGCGTCAGCCGACAAGGCGAGCATTCTCTGCAGCTCCAGCCTGGTGCGGTGGAGCTTCTCCTCTAAAACTCTGCGTTCCTGCGAACAAAATCAAAGGTTTGTAAAGTTAATTCGCAACAATCTTCATGGATATATATATAGTTCAAAACTTGTATTCTACCACGTCTTGGTCGACTAAGAACTAGTAATTAAGTCTTGGTGTACAAATTTTTTCGCATATGGATGAAAAACGTACATGTTAATGTAATAATTTGGTTGCGCGGTTATACAACCCTATATGAAAAAAAAAGAATGTAAATTCATCGACGGCGTCTCACAGTGATTAGTAGCTGCTAGCCTAGTGTACAGTACTAGTACACTACTAGAGTTGGCCACGTCTACTAATTAAGACGTACTATATCGCAATTAGCAGCCCTGCAAGCCCAGCGGCGGACTAGCGCAAGTTACGGCCTCAAATCTTCAACCTGTCCTCGTCCCCAACGGCGGACCAGCGGCCGCGAGCTCTGATCATGGCGATGACTACCTAGGTGAGACTTTTTTGGTAGCAACGGAGCGAGGGTAGGCTAGATCCTATTGAAGCCAACATGGTAGACTCGCCGCTGAGCATAACCGGATCTAATCTGCATGATACTGTGCGCGGCGCATATCCTGTGATACTCGTGTAGATGCATGACACTACCTGATCTCTGATCACCTAGCTAGAGGTCGGACATGAAGAACTTGCTAGCTACAAGTAGAAATCGAAGGTGGAGATTTCACGGGACGAAGGGAAGGAAGGAAGAAAACGCCGGCGGCCGGAGATAAACGGAGAAGACCCGTGCATGAACTGTAGTACATACCTCTTCCTTGTCGCCGGCGGGCGGCCGCGGCGCCGGGGCTTTGCCTTTTTCCAACGTGCGTCTGTTCCCCATGATCTCCCTGCTTTGTTTCCTTAGAGGGGAGGGAGAGACGATCAGAGGATCTGTATATAATACTATGAGAGAGGGAGAAACGCCGTATCTCTTTCTTTCCCCGATTGCATGCTTCTTGTAATAAATGCTCCCGCGTAATATCCGCCCCTTAGAAACTGCTAATTAAGTGGGATACACAACCAAATCTTGGTGACTGATGTTTGCAAAATTTGAGGCGTGTAGATTTGCTTCCGTGCTCCCGGTGTGTTTTAATTTGTGCTACCTTCGCAACTGAATTTTGTTTCATTCTAAATAATACTAGTATTTTAAACTAGTTTGTTTTCAGTGTGTATCAAACTGCTTCTCTGCATCGTAGATATTGCTTCCATGTACAAAACCGTGTCATGGGCAATGGGATGTTTTTCACAAAATATTGGGATGTACCTGTCTGAAATTTGAGCGGTTCAAACAAGATGCCCTAACGCTTGGTAGCAAAAAACGGTTACAAAAAGTGGAAGAATGAGGCGGCGGAGGCGCCTGACTCTAGCGCCCGGAGATCTCGCCCCGATGCACCTCTCGTCACCGCCGGCGGGGACCTCCAGTTCACGCTTCCCGTGTCTAGGATCTGAGTCCGGGTCGGATGGAGATGAGGCCAAGGAGGCTAGAGAGGGGCTCGGAAGCCCTTGAGGATGGGGACTACAGAGAGGCGCTCGAAGCCCTTGAGGATGGCAACGTCGTTGACAATGATGAATCCGGCGGAGTCTGTCGGGTCGGTGGCATTGGTGAAGCCGACGAAGAGGTTGATGGAGCCGATTGGCAGCATCGCGGCGTGGGTGACCGGATGCGACGCTGGCACGTAGCTACTCGGCAGGATCTGGAGGAATCCGCCAGTAGCAATCATGCGGCCGGTGGCGAAGGGCCGGCGAATATGAGTGTATGGTCTCGCCGCATATCTGAGGATTGACTGGCCAAGCGCCACGGTGGGCGCCACTGTCATGGGAATAGCCATGGCAGTCGCTATCAGGAATAGCGATTGAGTCGGGTTTTGGACAAGATCGAGTTGCCATCTGCGGATCGAGATTGAGAGCAGACACATGGATTTACCTAGGTTCAGGCCTCCATAGGGTAAAAACCGACTTCCTACTTGTTTGTATTGATTACAAGTAGATTACAAGGTGGGCGAGCTCGGCAAGTAGGCAACGAGTCGCAAGGATGGGATAGCTAATAGCTCGTGAATACAATGGCATTCCTAGGAAGGTTTATATGGGGTCACCTCAGTAGGGTTTACTGGATTACAACCGAATCAGTAAGGGTTTTGGAGGTTTGACCTAATCCGACTCGGCCTAACTAAGCTCTGGGCCTTCTGCTTCAGTCGCCTGGGCTTCGAGCCGGGACCTCGCCGAGGCAGCACCCTTCTAATGAGGAGGATGTGCGTGCCGACCATCGGAGAGGCGACACGAGGTCGGGACACGGATGGGCCACCGCGGGGCGAGGCGTGCTACGTGAGGAGGGATGTGCTGTCCCGCACGAACAGCCACCAGCTATTAGGCGGTGCCTCTGTTGGCCTTGGCTTGGGAGGGGAATTCAAACATCACCTACCTGTTGCTGGTCGTCGGATACGGACACACGATTATCCCGGCCACAAGAGTTATTCAAACACAACCTTAATCTTCGACCATTGTGATTGAGGGGCCCTGTTAATGTACATGTACCTGTAGCATTCATGAATTTGCGTATTGCTGTATATGGAAAACGATCATTGTGATTCCTGGTTAGTAAGATCAGATGAGTACACCCGATTGTAATCTGTAACCACCATGTAATTGGCAATATATTGAGAGAAGATGTGTACAGTGTTGAGTGCACAAGCCAAAAACCCTATTACATATAGTTTATAAAGGTAGAAGCTCATTTTGAGCTAAAAACAAAGGCATAGTATTATCTTGGGTACTTAGTGATAAACACACAGCGATCTTGAAAACATGAGGTTCATTTGGCGAGCAGAAAACTCGAAGTCACCTAAGATGGTGAACGCTCGGCTAAGCTAAACCAACGCCCGCTACATCAATCCTCATCTACCAGGAACAGGTTGGGATCCAAGGACAACAATCCTCATCTTGGCCTGGCTTGGATGACAACAAGGACGCCAAACAGCAGTTGATCCCTCCCTTCTGGGCGCAATACAGCTCCTGTCTCACGGCTGGCACCATGTCAGCCTGCTGGTTGCCGTGTTGTCCGGCCAGGAGTGCCGCCGTCACCATCACCTGCGCCGTCGCATTTCTTTTCAGCACCACGTAGGCTGCCTCGTCGTCTCTCTCGTGCGTGATCCCAGTGGCGGGGCTGCAGATTATGTCGTCGGCCGACAAGGCGAGCGTGTTGTGCAGCTCGAACCTGCTGCTTCTGTAGAGCTTTGCCTGTAAAAGATACATCGTGCAGCAGTCAAAAGGTTTGTTGAATAATTTGTGATCATCTAGCCAGCTATAGGTCGGATTCCGATCATCGACCCCTGCGGTATCTACAGGGGACAAGAAAATTGCTAGCGAACACGGCAGGACCCCTTACATATGTATGTAGGTCGACGGCTGACGGACGGGGAGATTTCACCAGAACAAAACGGAGAACAGTCATTATGAATATGAACTTAAGTACTACGTACCTCTACCTTGTCGCCGGCGGGCAGCGGCGGCGCTGGTTTGCCTTTCTCCACCCTGCTGCCGATGTTCCCCATGTCGTCTCTGCCCTCTCTCTCTGTCTCGCGTCTGTACTGTTTTGTTTTCCTCGATCTGAGGGAGACGATGAGACGAGAGGGACGACGCGCGTCTTCCTTCTTCTTCCTTTTATGGCCGGCCGGCCCGGCTATGTCCTTCCGTGGAATTCGGGATCTCATCGATCGGGCGAGCGAGAATGCATATATACATGGAAGCAAACCGCGATTTGCACAGCAGGGAATTAATGGGTAATTATGATTTAAGGCACATTCCATACTACTTGCGATTTGATTTGATCGCGCTAGCTGTCGACGTACGTACGTGGCGGCGAGCTGAGTCATTCTGCACGTCTCGCCGTTATCTTTAACTTGGCCCCACCTCCAGCGTCGCTGAAATCTAGCACTACCACAAATAAACCCCAACCAGTCAATAATCATATCATATCACAAGAATAATATTGAACAATCAATAAACAAGGCAGAAACCGGAATAACCAGGAACAGTGCAATGCTAGTCGACATACCACAAAGTGCGCATTTCAACAAACTATAAGTATACTTGAGTTACCACACAGCATGAACAATTCAATGTGCAACATGGTACATTACATCAAAACACCACACTCACATAAGCCATAGTTTAGAAAAGATGGAAAATACAGAGGTTGATGGGCTCAGACAAGCCATAACTTTAATTTGCTTCTTGCTCGTATCGCTAACGGCGTTAGCAAGGCTACACCCACATGTGGCGCATCATTCATCTTTAGCGCCGACAACCGATGTACCTGCGTCGGTCTTGTCCTCCTCCTCCTGACGAACCAGAGCTTCCACCACCTCCTCATTCTTCCATGGGAGACGAAGAATCTCCACCAGCCACATTCGCCAGGAACATGTCCGGGTCGAAAGAAGCTTGTCCCGACGTGTCGTCCGACGACGGCGCGAAGCAGTAGTATTGTTCCTGTGTGCCGAACGGGGCGTGACGAGAAGGGCCCGGTTGCCATAACCGCCGCTGGCCATCATCATCGCATGCGCCTGCGCCTGGCCTGAGCCTACGTGTTTCTTCTTGCCCGGAGCTTAGCCTGCAACATCTTAAACTTCACGTACTCTTCATCTCTTTCCTTCTTGGCCCTCTGCGCCTCAGCAATGAGTTTGGAGATTGTCTCATCGGCGTCAGCAAACAAGGCGAGCATTCTCTGCAACACCAACCTGGTGCGGTAGAGCTTTTCACCTCTATAACTCTGTGTTTCTGCAAACAAAATCAAAGGTTTGTAAAGTTAATACGCCGTCCACCGGGGGAGCCAGCCAAGCGTCGGCTCGCCGGCAGGATTCCCGCCGATCTTGCCACCGGCTTCCAGGAGAGTCAGGCAAATCCTCAGCAGAGGTACTCCCCGTCCCCCAAGTTTGACGGCGGGTTCAACCTGAACGTGGTCTTCCCCTGCCCCGCGCCTCGTCCTCCTTCGGCCTTCAACGTCAACATCAACATCCCCTACTTCACCTCTCCAGTGTACGCAGGTCATTTGCCGGTAATACGCCGCGGCCCATTCCCATTCAGCGGCAACTCGCCGCACGCAACCTTTGGCGAATCCGACGCGCACACCATTTTCGGCAGAATGTCGGCCGAGAAATACATACAGGACATGATCGCCCAAGGTTTGGCGCCTGCCGTCAACCCCTCCTTCTTCACTCAAGAGTAGTCCCGAGTCGATGCCGAACACGGCATCGAGTCTCAGGATTTCGCCGAGGGCCAGGACGAGCAGACGCAGGCTGAACCGACGCGGGCCGAGGACGCCGAGGGGGATGCCTTGATTCTGGCGAAAGGAGGGAAAGAAGAAGCTGGGCAAGGGCACGTCGGTGCCGGAGGCATGGATCAAGTGGACGGTGCCTGAGGACCTTTGCCCCGCCGACGCCTGGATATCGGTGAGCATGGATCCTATCACCGGTGCCAACTAGAACTCCGACAACTACTGAAAGCGCGTGAAGCAAGCGTTCGACGAGTGTAGCCTTTGTGACTCAAAGTATAGCAAAATTTATACGGAGCGAGGGGAAAAGGCCATGACCAACCATTGGGGCCTCATCCAACAGGCGTGTGGCAAGTGGCACAGTTGTATGGAGGAGGTCGAACGCACACATGTCAGCGGTGAAAACAAGGACAACAAGGTACTTCGCCGAACACTAGCCGAAGGTATGACAAGCTCAAGCCTATTATGACACACTTTGTCTTGCATTTGCAGCTCCTTCGTGCACTCTGTTTGTAACAGGACGACATGAAGTCAGAGTTTAAGTTTCACCATGTGTTCACCGAGATCAAGCACTGCGAGAAATGGGCGGATACGCGCAAGACCCTCGCCAATACCAAGGACGGCGTGTACAACCCGGAGGCGCCTCCCCTGCAGCCGGCGAAGGAAGGCCGGAGATGGGCCAGAAGAAGGCGAAGATGCTCAAAGCCGCTGGACCTCCCGCCGAGTGCCTCCAGGATTTAATCGAGAAGTGCATCGCCGACATGAAGGCACATGCCGAGAAGAGGGCGGAGAAGACTGACGAGAGGTGGGCGCAGCTGCTCCAAAACCAAGGCCGAAAGATCGACCTCCTCAAGGACAACTACGCCGCCAAGAAAAGGAACACGGATCTCCAGTTCCTCATGTGCGGCGAGGACACGTCGGCGATGAGTTCGGCGGTCAAGACCTGATACATGGCGCACCGCAATGCCATCCTCCAGGAGGACAACGCCAAGATCACGCCAACCCCTGCGCCGAATGCCACTCTACTTCCACCTCCTCCAACCAGTCGGCGTCCGCCGGCGAGAGGCCCAACCCCGCCGCATCGTCCACGCCGGAGGAGCCCTTCCTGTCGACGACTGATCGCCGAGCTATTTATCTAGTTATGTAATAATTTTGTGCCGAGCTTGTTGGACGAACTTCTGTCAAACACGTTTGGCCGAGTTCCCGTCGACGGAAACGATAAACTTTGAATATTTTGCCCTTTTTTGCGTTGTCCGGGAACACGGCCTGAGAACACGAGTGAGAAACTCGGCGTTTCTAGACCGAAAACTTGTTTTGTTCGGTCATAGTTAGGTGGGATGAGAACGCCCAGCAAACGGGGATGCTCTAAGCATCGCACGATCAAGTCTGTCATGTTCCTGCGTACGGAATGATAATAAAAAGGAAAAAGGAGTTGATGACATTTGAGGAGACGTTAGTGAGAACGTCAGAGTCACCAACGACTAAAACTGGAAAGAGAAACATGATGGCTTAGCCTTGTCTGCAGCAGGGTTGGGCGAGCAACGCGAGGGCGGCATGCTCGTCGCTCGTGCGTGCGTTAGCACGTCACTCTCTTTGTCTCCAGGCTGCAGCACGAGCCTACATAAACTCCTGACCAACGGCCATGGAAACCCCCCCCCTCCCACCCACACACACACGCGCGCGACAAGAGTAAGCCTAATCACCTGCAATGGCTAACTCCACCAAGGTTGCCCTACTTTTCGGCGTTCTTGTCTTTCTGCTGGTGTCGTGCACCGTCTCCCACCCCCACGCTCAGTCTCTCGCGGCGAATGTCCCGGGGGTGATGACGGTGAACAGCTTCCAGCAAGGCGAGGGGGGCAGCGGCCCGGCGGCGTGCGACGGCCAGTTCCACAGCGACCAAGAGCTCATCGTGTCGCTCTCTTCCGAGTGGTTCGAGGGCGGGGCCCGGTGCGGCAAGTCTATCCGCATAGAGGGCTCTGCCAACCTTAAGATCACTGCCAAGGTGGTCGACGAATGCCAAGACTGCGAGCACCAAGTGGGCGCGTCCACCCATATCTGGCAAAATTTGAACCTTGACCCCAACATCGGCGTGGCGAACATCCGCTGGTCGGACATCACTACCGAGTGAAAACTAAATCATGTGTGGGGCATCCAGCGCCGCTACTACTACTTAATTTCCGGTACCTACCACTCAGCACAATGGAGCTAGTGCACACCCCCCCCTCCCTCCCCCGCGTTCCGAATAATAAGATGGTCGTCACTTGTTTGGATAATCTAAATTCGCACATGTATAATAATGTATGCCGATAATCTACTTATTTAAAAGTGTTGGCAAGCCCGATCGAGTCACTGTAATCTAGCAAGCCCCCTGTGAGCAACATGGCAATGCAAGATTGGTCTTTATTTGAAAGTGTTGTCAAGCCCGATCGAGTCACGATGATTTTCTGTTTGTCTACTATAACAAGTTCTACCACGAAAAGCTTTGTCCCGCACCGGTGATGGAGGGGAGAGGACGATGATGTGTCTATCAAAACTAGGAGAACAATGAGCATACTCGTAAGAAGTAAAAAAGAAGAGTGCAAAGCGCTCATCGGCTGGACAAGATGGAGATCCGGCGAGCTGGCTCCAGAAGGCGTCGAAGAAGATTTTTCAGCTTCTCCCTGTCCCACGGTCTACATACGGGTGCCACAACTTCAAAAATGACATGAATTTGAAAACCCAGTCAAACACACATCAACAAAAGACCTTTTCAATCACCATATTATTATGTATAGTCCATAGGGTCAAGGACATCGCCGCAAACACCAACTAAAAGAGACGAGGCACCCCTTAGGGGTTAGGCTCGAGGACATCACCCAGTCCTCCAAGAACTCATCGAGATGTTGGGCCTGCCAATCAAGATCCAAGGCTTTGGGGATAAAATTCCATAGAAACCGAGCCACACGGCAGGTGAACTGTATGTGGGTTCCCGATTCGGGGACACCATAGTGGACATAAGCCATCCACTGGCCCATGTGGCTTCACAACCTCCACCTCGGAAGGGGGCAATCCCGTAGCAGTTGCCAAAGAGAGAGAGAGAGAGATCTTCGTCTTTGGAGGTACAAGTGCTTTTCACAGCAGTTTGGTGCAAGTGAAGATCGGCCTCTAAATAGGGACAAGTACGAAGAGCTAACTCTGAAAGCACCCTAGGGGAAAAGCTCCCAAGATGCACTATCTGCTAAGTGTGAAAGAGTGGTAGGGAGGCGTACTGTCGAGACAGTTCAGTGGGCGTTCTAGAGGTTTTTTGAACAATAGTTTTCCTTTCTGTCGTGTATGTGAGTAGTGTAAACTCGTGTGATTTTATTAATAGAAATGGAGCTAGGAAGGTATCCCTTTTCTAAAACAAACATCCAAAACATCCGTTGTACTGGAAGTCCAGGTGAATTTATATGAGAACTTTGTTTTGTTCCGTTAACTTGTTTTGTTCTGTTAAAACAATCTGATTTTGAGTATTGAAATTCTCTAGGGTCTAAAAACTATTGAATTAAAATACTCACCTTCGGAGGTGTAGATTTTACCCCTCGCGGTGCAACGCACGAGCATTTCTCCTACAGCATCGCGAGTCAAGTCGTCATGTTCCCTCTCACAGCGCATAGACCGCTCTGGACTTGTCCGCTGCATGCAGAATGATAAAGGGCTCTGATCCAGTACTATCCCTCCCCCCTAAACTCGTACAAACTCTATAATGTAAAACATAAGGACTGCTTAGATCTCCTTATACCTCTTTGTGATTAATATATACTCCCTCCGTCTTAAAATATAAGATATTTTAGTTTTGTGAAGAAAATGAATCTAGACTTATTTTAGTATGTAGGTTTATTCAACTTTTGGATGAATCTATACACTAAAAGAAGACTAGATTCATTTTCTTCACAAACTTAAAACATCTTATATTTTAAAACGAAGGGAGTACACGTATATGTAACATGTACAAAATTCCATATAACTCAACTAAATAATACATAGACGTACATGTACTACTATGACTCTACGCACAAAAGAAATAAAGTATGATTGTACGTCGGATCATTATCGGCGACGACCATGTCCACGCACGCGGTGGTACTAGTGGCGGTCGGAGCGGGCGAGCCGGTGACTCAGCCTGGTTAGCGCACGCCTCGGCTTGGCCTCGTAGTTGTGTGTCGGCAGGGCTGGCGTGACAGCAGCGGTGGCGGCGCGGCACAACTTGGCGGCATCGGCTAGATAATCCGACAGAATGTCTGGCAGCTCATTAGACTGTCCGGTGACTTGTCCGGCATCATGTCCGGGGACTTGTCCAGCGGGACGGCGCGGGAGAGCTTGCCGTCGGCGGTCAGGATGCGGGACGGTGGTGGGCAGACCAGATCATGTCCGTGCGAAGTGTTGTATATCTATAGATCCCGATCCGGATGTCTCTACAAAGGCAATACTCAGTTTGGATACGGATGTTAATATATTACGTGGATGTATTTATACGAGTTTAGGGGAAAGGTGTAGTACTGGATCAGAACCCATAATAAAAGGAAGAGTTTTTTTTAGATAAAAAAGGAAAAAAAGTTGATTACATTAGGACTTGCACACGAGAGTCACCAACAACTAAAACTGCGAAGCATTTTCCGCCTTTAGCCGAGCCGACGCTCAGCAAAAGTGGCATTTAATTTCGTGTATTGTCTGGAAGGACGAGTTCTCGTCATCCTGTCGGTATATAATTCATGTCAGTTGATCTGATTTAGATCGTTGTAACTATAGATGAAAATTACATGCATTCTGAATATGAGGACTCGAAAAGTCTGGGAATTAATAAAGATGAATTGAAGTTGAGCATCATCGCAAGTGAAGTCGTCATGTTCCCTATGACAGCGCACAGTGAGCAGTGCGTGCAGAATGAGCGTGAAAAAGGACTAAAACTGCGAGGAAAAACAAACACGAGGGCTTTGGGTTGTCTGCAGCTTAGCAGGGTTGGGCAAGCAACGCGAGGGCTGCATGGTCGTGCCTCATTCACTGGTAGAAAACGCCCCATGCGTCCCGGTTGGTAAGGGCCATTAGTTCCGGTTGCCCAACCGGGACGGGGACATCGGGACTAAAGCTCCAACCATTAGTCCCGGTTGCCCCACCAACCGGGATAAATGGGGGCACACGTGGCGGCATCAGAGCGCGAGGGGGGTGGAGCCGCGGCAGAGATTTGGCCCATTTCTCTGCCGCGGCAGAGAATTTATTTTGGCACATTTTGTTGCCGCGGCAGCATTTTCGCCACTTTTTGTGCCGCGGCAGAGAATTCATTTAGGTTGTTTTATTGTTTATTTAGTGTTTTGCACTTATCAATGAAGGAACCTTATATTACACAAGATCATCATGACAACATTTTACATTTAATACACGGATCGAGTTCATGCACTACATACAAAAGTTGCTATTCGATGCTACCGGCCAATTTCTTGAAAGTTGCTATTTTTACAATTCCTATTGTCTATACACAGCCGAGTAGTATTCCCCTTGTGTGTTTAGGACTTCTGCATCCAAGAATCCCGCCAATTCCTCCTGTATTGCTCGTATGCGATCCTTTGGCAGAAGACCGTCCCGTAGACGTTCGATCTGATTTAAAAAAGGAGTCAGCCTATATGAATATGAAACTAAACACAATTTGATTGTAATTAAAAACTATAGAAATTGTTTACGTACGTGGAGTTGCTCTAAATTCCTGCCCTTCTCATCGCACGTCTGCCGGATGAACTCGCATACATAGTATCCACATAGATTGTTACCTGGTCCCTGCGTCAGGCACTTTACGACAACAGAGTTCAATCAAAATAATAATCAAGCATGATAATAACTGTATCAAAACTAGAATCAAAGAGATGCGCGGATATAGCTAGTGGTGCTTACATCTAGTGGTTGAAATGTAAGCTCCTCTTTCCAAACACCCCTAGCCTTCTTGGTGAACCGTTTCCAAGCGCTGCCCGGCGTAGAAAACGAATAAAATAAGTTATTAAGTACTTGATATCATAAAATTCACGAACGTTGCCGATATAGTGTCGTAATGATTAGAATTACCGCTGGAGAAGTATCTGCATGTCCTTCCACGTCTCAAGGGGTTTATGTTTCGAGTCCATGACTAGTACACGCCCTTTGTCAAGTTGAATGATTAACAGAATATAGTGGTACCTGCGAATGCAAAACTAATCAATTATATACTTAACATCGAGTAAGCGAAATAGAAAGTGTATACAACACAATAACACTCACTGGAAGTTGTAAGGAAATAGTATTTCCCTTTTGGTTTCTTGAAACCTTAACGCGTGTACTATATTATCCTCCGTATCCTGGGGGCTTATTTTGAGATTAGCTTCATGAACCCAATATGGGTCAATGAAGCCAATGTCATAGATTTGTCCTCTGCTGCATTCGAGAATCTTCATTCTGCATATTAAAGTATGATTATATACATGCAATAAACAAAATATTATAGATGGAGACTAAATTAATTACAGAATTAGTACTTACAGACAATAGGCACTCATGAGAGATTTGTCCAAGGCGTATTGATTGAATAATTGAAATAGTTCATCAAATTCAATGGATATCATGTCATCGTTTTCTTTTCCATGATGCTTTTTTGTAACCCTCAGCACTATCCAGTTAGCCCCGGCACTTGTGGCGTGCATGTACCAGTTATGCAATCTTCGCATTTTTGTTGAAAGATTATTTACCTCCTCAGGTTTGACGAGAGGTTTGCCGTACTGGTATTTGTATGCTACTTCACTCACGGGGAAGAAATCTAACTGGGATAAGTACTGGGCAATACTCATACCTTGAGCAGCGGCAGCTTCTCCGTATTGTGCAACTACCTCTGGATCATACTGCTCTTCGGCCCCATATTTGCTCGACCCCACATTGGTTTGAGAAATCACCTTGAGAGGGGCGCAAGACTGTTTTGCTTGTTCTCCGAGCTGGGCAACAGATTTCCCGCTTGCATCAGTACTGCTCTTCGAGGCTTGTTGTGCCGCATGTGACTTGAGAATAGAACGCTCATAGTCTGATGACAGCTTTGGCTCGGGTTGATGAAGAGTCTTTAGCATTTTCAACACTTTGGCTTTTTCTTCTTTGGTGCTGGGGAACTCTGGCTCTTTCGGCCGCCTCAGCTTAGCGAAAAACGCTGTCGTTTCCGCATCAACGATCGCCGCAGTCTCCTCTTCAGTACAGTCATAAGCACTCTTGGGAGGAACCGTTGGTACTTTTGGAAGAGGCTCTTGTTTACGTTTCGGCGATCGCTTACGACGCACAGTAGCGGTACGCTTACGCTTTTTATCCTGAGGCGCCGGCGATGGCTCCCGCGGCGATGGCTGCACCGGAGATTGGTGAGGCGACGGAGCCGGGTGAGGCGACGAAGACGGCTGCCGCGGCGGCGACGACCTCGCTGGAGACGGGTGAGGCGGCGGCGAAGATGGCCTTGGCGTGTGATTTCGAAGCACGATACAATCCTTCGGCCATAGAATGGTGACGTTTTTTGCGTCACCCAGCACAGTCACATCCCCTTCACCAGCAGGGTAGTGAAGATCCAAAACCTCAAAGGTGGGCATGATTTCATCCACGCCGACAACAGCGTAGCCCTCTGGAACCGGACGACTGTGGTAAGTTGGTGTGGGTCCAATTGGTAAGGCATAGCCGACCGCCACCTTCATTGATATGTTCACAACTTTGACATGTAGCTCGCAGTGTGTCATCTCTGTGATATCATCCACTGGGTAGCCAACAGGAGCCATCGTCGGTGCATCATCGGCATCGCCATTGTCATCACCCGGGACCTCGGTGGAAGCCACACTGCTTTTTCGATTATTCGATAGGCCGATAGCATCGAATGCAGTGTGCTGCTGAGATGGGGCGCCGGTAGTACTTTGCTCTTTAAGTGAGTTAATTTCATCTTGTTGTTGCTTTAATCGTTCTTCAATTAAACGCATTCGCTCTTTCTGACTTTCTGCTTCAACTGCCGCCCTGTCCTTACTCCTCTGACGGCTTCTATCAGGATATTTCTTCCTCTCTTCGGGAAACCCACTCCTCCATGATTGGGAGCCTATTGTGCCTCGTGTTCGTCCATCATGTTCCTTATTTCCAAGGGCGAGTGTGAGCTCATCATTCTCTCTATCGGGAATGAAGTCCCCATCTTTAACAGCCTTTACTGCTTTTCTCATCCTCTCGATTGGCAAGGGGTCTTCTTTATGTCGTATGGTATATATACACCTCCCTTCCGAGTCCAACGTGCCCCCATGCCCGTAAAACCAATTCCTTGCACGTTCTACCCAATCGTCTGTCTCTGGGGTGATATTTTTATCACGCAGTTCCTGCTCAAGTTTCTCCCACTTAGGAATGCCAGCCCTATAGCCACCTTGCCCCATAGTATGGTGATACTTCTTGTTAGCAGCATTCAGCTTATTCGTTTCAGACATTTTCTTAGCTTTTTCTGATTTCTTGTATTCCACAAACTCATCCCAGAATGGTTTTATCTTCTCAAACTGAATATTCTTGAAATCGGGAGTCTTCTCTTTCACGACATAGTCAAGGTGCAATCTTTTCTTCCAGTTGGTGAAACACTGGGCCATCTTCTTCAAAGCCCACTCCCTGACCTTAGCCTCCATGGCTCTCCCATGTTGTAAGGCGTCCTCAACTGGATCCTCCGCATTTGGATCCAGCTCTATCTTCGGTAGTTTGAAATTAACCATGAGCCTCTTCCACAGTAAATCTTTGGCGTGGTTAGGGACAAATAAACATGTTCCCTCTTCATCCGCATTAGCAGGCCTATTCCAATTTCTAATGGTGATCGGGATTAAGTCCCTAACGATTACTCCGCATTGTGCCACAAATTTGGTTGCGACAACTTCGGGAGCTGTCGGTCTGTCGTCTACAGCGACATCTTCGATCCTGAACCTCTCATGGTCTTGCAACTTTTTGGTTGGGCCTCGTCTGCTCTTTTCAGTAGATTCCTTCGATCCGGAGGGCTAAAAGAAGAAAGATCGCCGTTACTATTTCTATATAGATAGCAGATGATTAATTAATGAATTGATTTATATTACATGCTCCTTGCCGGAGCGGTCGTCTTCTCGATTACACAAGGCATCGCCTTCTCCCTCGCGGAAGGCAACACCTTCAACCTCAAAAAAGTTGTCTACTCCGGTAAAAAGAGGATCACCCTCACCGGAGTTGTTCAGAAACGTTGATACGTCTAAATTATCTTCCCCACGGATCACACCTTGGATCAACTCTTCCTTTTCTTCGTCTCTGACATGTGGGTCCATATTTTCTGCATAGGTGGAAAAACGAATAAGTCAAAGCGGCTAAAGGAGAAAGTTAAAGAGAAACCCTAATATATACATACACAATAATAAAAATGAAGAGAAACCCTAAACCTAGCTACAAAAAGGAAACCGTGTAGTAGATAGGTAACTCTAGCTAAAATCAACTAAAATCAATATTCCGGAGTTCCGAGGGGTGTAAAACCTAGTTCAGAGAAACCTCGGATGCATATGAGAGGGGAACATGAGTATAAGGCTACAAAAGGGAAACTATCCAGCAGATAGGTAACACTAGATACTAACAAAATACCATATTGGAATCGATCTCGATCTCGATATCGTATTCTACCGAGAAGAACCAAATCACCGGAAAGAAAGGGAAACAATCAACACATGGCATCGATGCAATGGTCAAGCAATGATGATGATACGACAAGTTAATGTGCATTGGAATGTAACCCTAAAGCATGCTCGACAAGTTAATCGGGGTTCCGAGGGGCGCAAACCCTAACTCAAGGAACTCCGGAATCACCTGTTAGGGTTACTAGGGTGTTCTAATTAAACTTGTTATTTAAGTTGTTGAACAATGCATGATTATGGAATAGATAGATAGTTCTCATTTTTCTGAACATTTTGGTATATTATTTGTATTTTTCTGAATTACAGATTAAAAGTTATTGAATTTACAAGTTTTATTCAAATTCTGAAATTATTAAATCAAATGTTTAAACCTTTTGCACCATAGTATGACAAGGATAATGATATGACAAGTTAATTTGTATTAAAAAGTAACCCTAAGACATGCTCGGCAATTTAAACGGGGTTCCGAGGGGTGAAAACCCTAACTCGGCGAAACTCCGGAGTATATGAGAGGGGTTGATTTTGTTTTCTAATTAAACTTGTCTTGAAAGTTGTTGAACAATGCATGATTATAGGTTAAATAGTTAGATCTCATTTTTCTGAACATTTTGATATATTATTTGTATTTTTCTTTGTTATAAATAATTAATTATTGAATTTACAATATTATATCAATTTATGGATTTAATTAAACCATTTCTGAATTTAAACAAAATAGAAAACAGAAAACATTTTTGCTTAGACACATGGCTCTCAAATTTCTGAACATTTTGATACATTATACATATTTTTATGATTAAATATGAATTAGTTATTGATTTTACAAAATTATATTAATTTCTGCTATTTTTAAACATTTCTGAAAAGGATTAAGCCATTACTGCATCACCCTGACGTCATCAACCCTATCCCTAACTTTCTACACCGGGGCTGCTCCTACCCACAACCACTGACTAGGGGGCCCTAGGCCGATCTGGGTCCACCCCGTGGCCACGTAGGCGCCACGTCAGACGCGGCGGCGCGGGAGGCGTCAGGCGGTGGTCGCCGGCGACGTTCTGGGCCACCCCACCGCACCGCACCGCTGACGCCGCCGCAGCACCGCTGACGCCGCCGCCGCACCGCTGACGCCACCGCCACACATCTCGCGCCGCTGTCGTCGTCGCCGCACATCTGGAGGAGGGGGAGGACAGAGGCATGATGGAGAGGGGGAGGACGGAGGCAGGCCGTACCTTCTGGCGGCCGGTGACGACGCGCGGCGACGGTCGTTGGAGGTGGTGGCGACGGACGTCGTTGGGCAGCCTGACGGCGGGGCGGCGGCGCGGGAAGCTTGACGAAGCGGCGGCACTGACGACCACGGGCAGCTGACGGTGAGGCGGCGGCGCAGGCAGCCTGACGGCGTCGGGGGCGGCGAGCTCGGGCAGCCTGCCGGCGTCGGGGGCGGTTGTGCGCGCGTCGGTGAAGCAGAGAAGTGATGGGGAAGGGAAGAAGAAGAAGAAGAGGCGCCCAGTTATAACCAAAGGACCTTTAGTCCCGGTTGGTGGCTCCAACCGGGACTAAAGGGTCATACGTCCCGGTTGGAGCCACCAACCGGGACCTATACTCCAATATTTTCAGCTTGGCGCGCAGGGGCTCTTTAGTCCCGGTTGGTGGCTCCAACCGGAACATATTCCCCTGTTTTCAAAAAAATTCAGGTATTTTGTCTCTGTTCCCGCCTTATTTTTTATTTTGGGGTTTAAATTTGTATTGTTTTTTAAATGATAATTAATTTGGAATTTAGAAAAACTTTAAACATAAAAAGTGTTTGGATTTGAATAAATAATTCAAAACCATTTTCTGTTTTAAAAAATAATTAATGTAACCATTTAAAATATGAACCATTTACAATTAAAAATGAATTAACTTATATTTTTTTAATATCAATTTGGAATTTAGAAAAAATTTAAACATAAAAAGTGTTTGGATTTAAATAAATAATTCAAAAACATTTTCTGTTTTAAAAAATAATTAATGTAACCATTTAAAATATGAACCATTTACAATTAAAAATGAATTAACTTATATTTTTTTAATATCAATTTGGAATTTAGAAAAACTTTAAACATAAGAAGTGTATGGATTTGAATAAATAATTCAAAAACATATTCTATTTTTAAAAAATAATTAATGTAACCTTTTAAAATGAATTAACTTATATTCTATTTTTGAATATTAATTTTTAAAACGACCCGTTTTTTGCGCTCGGAAAATGGAAAAGGGCTTTTCCGTGCGACAAAAAGGAAAACTTTCTCCTGCAACATTGTTCTCCATACCAATGTCCACACACATGCATAATATGGGCACAACATCACAAACTATGCCGTGATTCACCACATAACATCGGTCATTTGGACCGAAAGCCATGAAACCTCGAACATGATAGGTCATTTTGTGAAGGTTTTTTCGAAAAATGATCAATATACCAAGTATGGTATTTTTCCTTTCAACTATGTAACATAATATGACACCACCGCGAAGGATTTTCATTGTTCGGATTTTTTTTGAATTTATTATGCCCGTTTTGAATTATCTGAATTTCTAACTATGGTTGAACCGGTGTGCATGAAGATAGGGGACGGGCATCGTTAGAACTTGCATTGGATCTCTGAAGAAACCACATATTGCGAGTCTAAAAATGATTTTTTCAAAAAATCACGGGTGATAGATCATGTACCTGTAGCACAAACCGGACCCACTTCCTGCCGATTCGGCAGACATTTGTCCTTTTTACCCGGGATGGACGAAAAGGTTTGAGATGTACCGGTTGGGAGATAGTCCATGTAAGGTGGTCTAGTATTTTAGGAAAATGGGATGGTAGCATTGTGAAACGGCATTTTGGTGGTTACTTCACAAAACGACCCGTTTTTTGCGCTCGAAAAATGGAAAAGGGCTTTTCCGTGCGACAAAAAGGAAAACTTCCTCCTTCAATATTGTTCTCCATACCAATGTCCACACACATGCATAATATGGGCACAACATCACAAACTATGTCGTGATTCAGCACATAACATCGGTCATTTGGACCGAAAGCCATGAAACCTCAAACATGATAGGTCATTTTGTGAAGGTTTTTTCGAAACATGATCAATATACCAAGTATGGTATTTTTCCTTTCAACTATGTAACATAATATGACACCACGCGAAGGATTTTCATTGTTCGGATTTTTTTTGAATTTATTATGCCCGTTTTGAATTATCTGAATTTCTAACTATGGTCGAACCGGTGTGCATGAAGATAGGGGACGGGCATCGTTAGAACTTGCATTGGATCTCTGAAGAAACCACATATTGCGAGTCTAAAAATGATTTTTTCAAAAAATCACGGGCGATAAATCATGTACCTGTAGTACAA
The DNA here is from genome assembly GCA_916181665.1 of Avena sativa. Taxonomy (NCBI): domain Eukaryota; kingdom Viridiplantae; phylum Streptophyta; class Magnoliopsida; order Poales; family Poaceae; genus Avena; species Avena sativa. The sequence goes on from OV702283.1 coordinate 479,249,329, forward strand.
ACCGGACCCACTTCCTGCCGATTCGGCAGACATTTGTCCTTTTTACCCGGGATGGACGAAAAGGTTTGAGATGTACCGGTTGGGAGATAGTCCATGTAAGGTGGTCTAGTATTTTAGGAAAATGGGACGGTAGCATTGTGAAACGGCATTTTGGTGGTTACTTCACAAAACGACCCGTTTTTTGCGCTCGAAAAATGGAAAAGGGCTTTTCCGTGCGACAAAAAGGAAAACTTCCTCCTTCAATATTGTTCTCCATACCAATGTCCACACACATGCATAATATGGGCACAACATCACAAACTATGTCGTGATTCAGCACATAACATCGGTCATTTGGACCGAAAGCCATGAAACCTCAAACATGATAGGTCATTTTGTGAAGGTTTTTTCGAAACATGATCAATATACCAAGTATGGTATTTTTCCTTTCAACTATGTAACATAATATGACACCACGCGAAGGATTTTCATTGTTCGGATTTTTTTTGAATTTATTATGCCCGTTTTGAATTATCTGAATTTCTAACTATGGTCGAACCGGTGTGCATGAAGATAGGGGACGGGCATCGTTAGAACTTGCATTGGATCTCTGAAGAAACCACATATTGCGAGTCTAAAAATGATTTTTTCAAAAAATCACGGGCGATAAATCATGTACCTGTAGTACAAACCGGACCCACTTCCTGCCGATTCGGCAGACATTTGTCCTTTTTACCCGGGATGGACGAAAAGGTTTGAGATGTACCGGTTGGGAGATAGTCCATGTAAGGTGGTCTAGTATTTTAGGAAAATGGGACGGTAGCATTGTGAAACGGCATTTTGGTGGTTACTTCACAAAACGACCCGTTTTTTGCGCTCGGAAAATGGAAAAGGGCTTTTCCGTGCGACAAGAAGGAAAACTTCCTCCTGCAACATTGTTCTCCATACCAATGTCCACACACATGCATAATATGGGCACAACATCACAAACTATGCCGTGATTCAGCACATAACATCGGTCATTTGGACCGAAAGCCATGAAACCTCGAACATGATAGGTCATTTTGTGAAGGTTTTTTCGAAACATGATCAATATACCAAGTCTGGTATTTTTCCTTTCAACTATGTAACATAATATGACACCACGCGAAGGATTTTCATTGTTCGGATTTTTTTTGAATTTATTATGCCCGTTTTGAATTATCTGAATTTCTAACTATGGTTGAACCGGTGTGCATGAAGATAGGGGACGGGCATCGTTAGAACTTGCATTGGATCTCTGAAGAAACCACATATTGCGAGTCTAAAAATGATTTTTTCAAAAAATCACGGGCGATAGATCATGTACCTGTAGTACAAACCGGACCCACTTCCTGCCGATTCGGCAGACATTTGTCCTTTTTACCCGGGATGGACGAAAAGGTTTGAGATGTACCGGTTGGGAGATAGTCCATGTAAGGTGGTCTAGTATTTTAGGAAAATGGGACGGTAGCATTGTGAAACGGCATTTTGGTGGTTACTTCACAAAACGACCCGTTTTTTGCGCTCGAAAAATGGAAAAGGGCTTTTCCGTGCGACAAAAAGGAAAACTTCCTCCTGCAACATTGTTCTCCATACCAATGTCCACACACATGCATAATATGGGCACAACATCACAAACTATGTCGTGATTCAGCACATAACATCGGTCATTTGGACCGAAAGCCATGAAACATCGAACATGATAGGTCATTTTGTGAAGGTTTTTTCGAAACATGATCAATATACCAAGTCTGGTATTTTTCCTTTCAACTATGTAACATAATATGACACCACGCGAAGGATTTTCATTGTTCGGATTTTTTTTGAATTTATTATGCCCGTTTTGAATTATCTGAATTTCTAACTATGGTCGAACCGGTGTGCATGAAGATAGGGGACGGGCATCGTTAGAACTTGCATTGGATCTCTGAAGAAACCACATATTGCGAGTCTAAAAATGATTTTTTCAAAAAATCACGGGCGATAGATCATGTACCTGTAGTACAAACCGGACCCACTTCCTGCCGATTCGGCAGACATTTGTCCTTTTTACCCGGGATGGACGAAAAGGTTTGAGATGTACCGGTTGGGAGATAGTCCATGTAAGGTGGTCTAGTATTTTAGGAAAATGGGACGGTAGCATTGTGAAACGGCATTTTGGTGGTTACTTCACAAAACGACCCGTTTTTTGCGCTCGGAAAATGGAAAAGGGTTTTTTCGAAACACGAACCGGGACTAATAACCTGCTGCCGCGGCAGAGATTTGGCTCATTTCTCTGCCGCGGCACAGAATTCATTTTGGCACATTTTGTTGCCGCGACAGCATTTTCGCCACTTTTTGTGCCGCGGCAGAGAATTCATTTAGGTTGTTTTATTGTTTATTTAGTGTTTTTCACTTATCAATGAAGGAACCTTATATTACACAAGATCATCATGACAACATTTTATATTCAATACACGGATCGAGTTCATGCACTACATACAAAAGTTGCTATTCTATGCTACCGGCCAATTTCTTGAAAGTTGCTATTTTTACAATTCCTATTGTCTATACACAGCCGAGTAGTATTCCCCTTGTGAGTTTAGGACTTCTGCATCCAAGAATCCCGCCAATTCCTCCTGTATTGCTCGTATGCGATCCTTTGGCAGAAGACCGTCCCGTAGACGTTCGATCTGATTTAAAAAAGGAGTCAGCCTATATGAATATGAAACTAAACACAATTTGATTGTAATTAAAAACTATAGAAATTGTTTACGTACGTGGAGTTGCTCTAAATTCCTGCCCTTCTCATCGCACGTCTGCCGGATGAACTCGCATACATAGTATCCACATAGATTGTTACCTGGTCCCTGCGTCAGGCACTTTACGACAACAGAGTTCAATCAAAATAATAATCAAGCATGATAATAACTGTATCAAAACTAGAATCAAAGAGATGCGCGGATATAGCTAGTGGTGCTTACATCTAGTGGTTGAAATGTAAGCTCCTCTTTCCAAACACCCCTAGCCTTCTTGGTGAACCGTTTCCAAGCGCTGCCCGGCGTAGAAAACGAATAAAATAAGTTATTAAGTACTTGATATCATAAAATTCACGAACGTTGCCGATATAGTGTCGTAATGATTAGAATTACCGCTGGAGAAGTATCTGCATGTCCTTCCACGTCTCAAGGGGTTTATGTTTCGAGTACATGACTAGTACACGCCCTTTGTCAAGTTGAATGATTAACAGAATATAGTGGTACCTGCGAATGCAGAACTAATCAATTATATACTTAACATCGAGTAAGCGAAATAGAAAGTGTATACAAGACAATAACACTCACTGGAAGTTGTAAGGAAATAGTATTTCCCTTTTGGTTTCTTGAAACCTTAACGCGTGTACTATATTATCCTCCGTATCCTGGGGGCTTATTTTGAGATTAGCTTCATGAACCCAATATGGGTCAATGAAGCCAATGTCATAGATTTGTCCTCTGCTGCATTCGAGAATCTTCATTCTGCATATTAAAGTATGATTATATACATGCAATAAACAAAATAATATAGATGGAGACTAAATTAATTACAGAATTAGTACTTACAGACAATAGGCACTCATGATCGATTTGTCCAAGGCGTCTTGATTGAATAATTGAAATAGTTCATCAAATTCAATGGATATCATGTCATCCTTATCTTTCCCATGATGCTTTTTTGTAACCCTCAGCACTATCCAGTTAGCCCCGGCCCTTGTGGCATGCATGTACCAGTTATGCAATCTTCGCATTTTTGTTGGAAGATTGTTTACCTCCTCAGGTTTGACGAGAGGTTTTCCGTACTGGTATTGGTATGCTACTTCACTCACGGGGAAGAACTCTAACTGGGATAAGTACTGGGCAATACTCATACCTTGAGCAGCGGCAGCTTCTCCGTATTGTGCAACTACCTCTGGATCATACTGCTCTTCGGCCCCATATTTGCTCGACCCCACATTGGTTTGAGAAATCACCTTGAGAGGGGCGCAAGTCTGTTTTGCTTGTTCTCCGAGCTGGGCAACAGATTTCCCGCTTGCATCAGTACTGCTCTTCGAGGCTTTTTGTGCTGCATGTGACTTGAGAATAGAACGCTCATAGTCTGATGACAGCTTTGGCTCGGGTTGATGAAGAGTCTTTAGCATTTTCAACACTTTGGCTTTTTCTTCTTTGGTGCTGGGGAACTCTGGCTCTTTCGGCCGCCTCAGCTTAGCGAAAAACGCTGTCATTTCCGCATCAACGATCGCCGCAGTCTCCTCTTCAGTACAGTCATAAGCTCTCTTGGGAGGAACCGTTGGTACTTTTGGAAGAGGCTCTTGTTTACGTTTCGGCGATCGCTTACGACGCACAGTAGCGGTACGCTTACGCTTTTTATCCTGAGGCGCCGGCGATGGCTCCCGCGGAGATGGCTGCACCGGAGATTGGTGAGGCGACGGAGCCGGGTGAGGCGACGAAGACGGCTGCCGCGGCGGCGACGACCTCGCTGGAGACGGGTGAGGCGGCGGCGAAGATGGCCTTGGCGTGTGATTTCGAAGCACGATACAATCCTTCGGCCATAGAATGGTGACGTTTTTTGCGTCACCCAGCACAGTCACATCCCCTTCACCAGCAGGGTAGTGAAGATCCAAAACCTCAAAGGTGGGCATGATTTCATCCACGCCGACAACAGCGTATCCCTGTGGAACCGGACGACTGTGGTAAGTTGGTGTGGGTCCAATTGGTAAGGCATAGCCGACCGCCACCTTCATTGATATGTTCACAACTTTGACATGTAGCTCGCAGTGTGTCATCTCTGTGATATCATCCACTGGGTAGCCAACAGGAGCCATCGTTGGTGCATCATCGGCATCGCCATTGTCATCACCCGGGACCTCGGTGGAAGCCACACTGCTTTTTCGATTATTCGATAGGCCGGTAGCATCGAATGCAGTGTGCTGCTGAGATGGGCCGGTAGTACTTTGCTCTTTAAGTGAGTTAATTTCATCTTGTTGTTGCTTTAATCGTTCTTCAATTAAACGCATTCGCTCTTTCTGACTTTCTGCTTCAACTGCCGCCCTGTCCTTACTCCTCTGACGGCTTCTATCAGGATATTTCTTCCTCTCTTCGGGAAACCTAGTCCTCCATGATTGGGAGCCTATTGTGCCTCGTGTTCGTCCATCATGTTCCTTATTTCCAAGGGCGAGTGTGAGCTCATCATTCTCTCTATCGGGAATGAAGTCCCCATCTTTAACAGCCTTTACTGCTTTTCTCATCCTCTCGATTGGCAAGGGGTCTTCTTTATGTCGTATGTTATATATACACCTCCCTTCCGAGTCCAACGTGCCCCCATGCCCGTAAAACCAATTCCTTGCACGTTCTACCCAATCGTCTGTCTCTGGGGTGATATTTTTATCACGCAGTTCCTGCTCAAGTTTCTCCCACTTAGGAATGCCAACCTTGTAGCCACCTTGCCCCATAGTATGGTGATACTTCTTCTTAGCAGCATTCAGCTTATTCGTTTCAGACATTTTCTTAGCTTTTTCTGATTTCTTGTATTCCACAAACTCATCCCAGAATGGTTTTATCTTCTCAAACTGAAAATTCTTGAAATCGGGAGTCTTCTCTTTCACGACATAGTCAATGTGCAATCTTTTCTTCCAGTTGGTGAAACACTGGGCCATCTTCTTCAAAGCCCACTCCCTGACCTTAGCCTCCATGGCTCTCCCATGTTGTAAGGCGTCCTCAACTGGATCCTCCGCATTTGGATCCAGCTCTATCTTCGGTAGTTTGAAATTAACTATGAGCCTCTTCCACAGTAAATCTTTGGCGTGGTTAGGGACAAATAAACATGTTCCCTCTTCATCCGCTTTAGCAGGCCTATTCCAATTTCTAATGGTGATCGGGATTAAGTCCCTAACGATTACTCCGCATTGTGCCACAAATTTGGTTGCGACAACTTCGGGAGCTGTCGGTCTGCCGTCTTCAGCGACATCTTCGATCCTAAACCTCTCATGGTCTTGCAACTTTTTGGTTGGGCCTCGTCTGCTCTTTTCAGTAGATTCCTTCGATCCGGAGGTCTAAAAGAAGAAAGATCGTCGTTACTATTTCTATATAGATAGCAGATGATTAATTAATGAATTGATTTATATTACATGCACCTGGCCGGAGCGGTCGTCTTCTCGATTACACAAGGCATCGCCTTCTCCCTCGCGGAAGGCAACACCTTCAACCTCAAACAAGTTGTCTACTCCGTAAAAAGAGGATCACCCTCACCGGAGTTGTTCAGAAACGTTGATACGTCTAAATTCTCTTCCCCACGGATGACACCTTGGATCAACTCTTCCTTTTCTTCGTCTCTGACGTGTGGGTCCATATTTTCTGCATAGGTGGAAAAACGAATAAGTCAAAGCAGCTAAAGGAGAAAGTTAAGTACGGTGTTGAGAGATATAAACCCTAATTCATAGAAACCCTAATATATACATACACAATAATAAAAATGAAGAGAAAGGGAAACCGTGTAGTAGATAGGCACATCATCGAACCCATGGCATCGATGCAATGCTCAAGCAAGTATGATGATATGACAAGTTAATTTGCATTGGAATGTAACCCTAAGAAATGCTCGACGATTTAATCGGGGTTCCGAGGGGTGAAAACCCTAACTCGGAGAAACTCCGGAACACATGAGAGGGGTGGATTTGTTCTTCTAATTAAACTTGTAATTTAAGTTGTTGAACAATGCATGATTATAGCTTAGATAGCTAGGTTTCATTTTTCTGAACATTTTGATATATTATTCATATTTTTCTGACTTATAAACAATAAGTTATTGAATTTACAAGTTTAAATCATTTTCTGGAATTAAAAAAAAGGCAAATAGTTTTTACACCGGGGCGCCAGAAAGAGAGGGGAACAATCAACACATGGCATCGATGCAATGATCAAACAAGGATGATGATATAACAAGTTAATTTGTATTAAAAAGTAACCCAAAGACATGCTCGGCAATTTAAACGGGGTTCCGAGGGGTGAAAACCCTAACTCGGTGAAACTCCGGAGTATATGAGAGGGGTTGATTTTGTTTTCTAATTAAACTTGTCTTGAAAGTTGTTGAACAATGCATGATTATAGCTTAGATAGCTAGGTTTCATTTTTCTGAACATTTTGATATATTATTTGTATTTTTCTGAATTTTCTGAAAATAAATAAGTCTGGAATTATTTTTTACACCTAGGCAAACTATACACACAGCAACTGACAGATGGGCCCTGTGCCACATAAGCAGCCACGTGAGCAAAGTGGGACAGAGGGGGCCGTTGGGTGTTTTTCACTAGGGCAGGGGTTACACACTGCCACTGACGGGTGGGCCTGGTCCACGCCACGCCAACACCTGCCGCCTCGCCACGTCAGACAGCACCCTTCGCACCCTCCTTCAACACCTGCCGCCATGCCAGCACCCTCCGCCGCCACGCCACACCACCCGCCGGCCGAGTCCGGCCAGCAGCACCTTGCCCCGCCGCCGCACCCGCGCCGCACCACGCCACGCGCAAGAAATCCCGTCGGTGCCTGCCGGCGGCGGCAGGGGAAGAGGGAGGAGGGGGACGGAGGCAGGCTAGAGAGGGGGACGCACCTTCTGGCGGCGACGACGCGCGGCGGCGGTGACGCTGCTGGCCGGGGACGACGACGCACGGCGGCGGTTGGAGGTGGTGGCGGACGCGCTACTGGCCGGGGACGACGACGACGGCGAGCGCTCAAGGACGGAGGCGACGACGAGCGCTCAAGGACGGAGGCGACGGCGAGCAGCCTGACGGCGGGGCGGCGGCGTCTCCCTGTGTTGTGTGCGGGCGCAGAGAATGGTGAAGGGAAGAAGAGGAACGGGCGCGTCATGTATAAAGGGGAGGGAGAATACGTCCCGGTTGGTGGCTCCAACCGGGACTAAAGGGTCATACGTCCCGGTTGGAGCCACCAACCGGGACCTATACTCCAATATTTTCAGCTTGGCGCGCAGGGGCTCTTTAGTCCCGGTTGGTGGCTCCAACCGGGACATATTCCCCTGTTTTCAAAAAAATTCAGGTATTTTCTCTCTGTTCCCGCCTTATTTTTTATTTTGGGGTTTAAATTTGTATTGTTTTTTAAATGATAATTAATTTGGAATTTAGAAAAACTTTAAACATAAAAAGTGTTTGGATTTGAATAAATAATTCAAAACCATTTTCTGTTTTAAAAAATAATTAATGTAACCATTTAAAATATGAACCATTTACAATTAAAAATGAATTAACTTATATTTTTTTAATATTAATTTGGAATTTAGAAAAAATTTAAACATAAAAAGTGTTTGGATTTAAATAAATAATTCAAAAACATTTTCTGTTTTAAAAAATAATTAATGTAACCATTTAAAATATGAACCATTTACAATTAAAAATGAATTAACTTATATTTTTTTAATATCAATTTGGAATTTAGAAAAACTTTAAACATAAGAAGTGTATGGATTTGAATAAATAATTCAAAAACATATTCTATTTTTAAAAAATAATTAATGTAACCTTTTAAAATGAATTAACTTATATTCTATTTTTGAATATTAATTTTTAAAACGACCCGTTTTTTGCGCTCGGAAAATGGAAGGGCTTTTCCGTGCGACAAAAAGGAAAACTTCCTCCTGCAACATTGTTCTCCATACCAATGTCCACACACATGCATAATATGGGCACAACATCACAAACTATGCCGTGATTCAACACATAACATCGGTCATTTGGACCGAAAGCCATGAAACCTCGAACATGATAGGTCATTTTGTGAAGGTTTTTTCGAAACATGATCAATATACCAAGTCTGGTATTTTACCTTTCAACTATGTAACATAATATGACACCACGCGAAGGATTTTCATTGTTCGGATTTTTTTTGAATTTATTATGCCCGTTTTGAATTATCTGAATTTCTAACTATGGTCGAACCGGTGTGCATGAAGATAGGGGAAGGGCATCGTTAGAACTTGCATTGGATCTCTGAAGAAACCACATATTGCGAGTCTAAAAATGATTTTTTCAAAAAATCACGGGCGATAGATCATGTACCTGTAGTACAAACCGGACCCAGTTCCTACCGATTCGGCAGACATTTGTCCTTTTTACCCGGGATGGACGAAAAGGTTTGAGATGTACCAGTTGGGAGATAGTCCATGTAAGGTGGTCTAGTATTTTAGGAAAATGGGACGGTAGCATTGTGAAACGGCATTTTGGTGGTTACTTCACAAAACGACCCGTTTTTTGCGCTCGGAAAATGGAAAAGGGCTTTTCCGTACGACAAAAAGGAAAACTTCCTCCTGCAACATTGTTCTCCATACCAATGTCCACACACATGCATAATATGGGCACAACATCACAAACTATGCCGTGATTCAGCACATAACATCGGTCATTTGGACCGAAAGCCATGAAACCTCGAACATGATAGGTCATTTTGTGAAGGTTTTTTCGAAACATGATCAATATACCAAGTCTGGTATTTTTCCTTTCAACTATGTAACATAATATGACACCACGCGAAGGATTTTCATTGTTCGGATTTTTTTTGAATTTATTATGCCTGTTTTGAATTATCTGAATTTCTAACTATGGTCGAACCGGTGTGCATGAAGATAGGGGACGGGCATCGTTAGAACTTGCATTGGATCTCTGAAGAAACCACATATTGCGAGTCTAAAAATGATTTTTTCAAAAAATCACGGGCGATAGATCATGTACCTGTAGTACAAACCGGACCCACTTCCTGCCGATTCGGCAGACATTTGTCCTTTTTACCCGGGATGGACGAAAAGGTTTGAGATGTACCGGTTGGGAGATAGTCCCTGTAAGGTGGTCTAGTATTTTAGGAAAATGAGACGGTAGCATTGTGAAACGGCATTTTGGTGGTTACTTCACAAAACGACCCGTTTTTTGCGCTCGGAAAATGGAAAAGGGCTTTTCCGTGCGACAAAAAGGAAAACTTCCTCCTGCAACATTGTTCTCCATACCAATGTCCACACACATGCATAATATGGACACAACATCACAAACTATGCCGTGATTCAGCACATAACATCGGTCATTTGGACCGAAAGCCATGAAACCTCGAACATGATAGGTCATTTTGTGAAGGTTTTTTTGAAACATGATCAATATACCAAGTCTGGTATTTTTCCTTTCAACTATGTAACATAATATGACACCACGCGAAGGATTTTCATTGTTCGGATTTTTTTTGAATTTATTATGCCCGTTTTGAATTATCTGAATTTCTAACTATGGTCGAACCGGTGTGCATGAAGATAGGGGACGGGCATCGTTAGAACTTGCATTGGATCTCTGAAGAAACCACATATTGCGAGTCTAAAAATGATTTTTTCAAAAAATCACGGGCGATAGATCATGTACCTGTAGTACAAACCGGACCCACTTCCTGCCGATTCGGCAGACATTTGTCCTTTTTACCCGGGATGGACGAAAAGGTTTGAGATGTACCGGTTGGGAGATAGTCCATGTAAGGTGGTCTAGTATTTTAGGAAAATGGGACGGTAGCATTGTGAAACGGCATTTTGGTGGTTACTTCACAAAACGACCCGTTTTTTGCGCTCGGAAAATGGAAAAGGGCTTTTCCGTGCGACAAAAAGGAAAACTTCCTCCTGCAACATTGTTCTCCATACCAATGTCCACACACATGCATAATATGGGCACAACATCACAAACTATGCCGTGATTCAGCACATAACATCGGTCATTTGGACCGAAAGCCATGAAACCTCGAACATGATAGGTCATTTTGTGAAGGTTTTTTTTCGAAACATGATCAATATACCAAGTCTGGTATTTTTCCTTTCAACTATGTAACATAATATGACACCACGCGAAGGATTTTCATTGTTCGGATTTTTTTTGAATTTATTATGCCCGTTTTGAATTATCTGAATTTCTAACTATGGTCGAACCGGTGTGCATGAAGATAGGGGACGGGCATCGTTAGAACTTGCATTGGATCTCTGAAGAAACCACATATTGCGAGTCTAAAAATGATTTTTTCAAAAAATCACGGGCGATAGATCATGTACCTGTAGTACAAACCGGACCCACTTCCTGCCGATTCGGCAGACATTTGTCCTTTTTACCCGGGATGGACGAAAAGGTTTGAGATGTACCGGTTGGGAGATAGTCCATGTAAGGTGGTCTAGTATTTTAGGAAAATGGGATGGTAGCATTGTGAAACGGCATTTTGGTGGTTACTTCACAAAACGACCCGTTTTTTGCGCTCGGAAAATGGAAAAGGGTTTTTTCGAAACATGATCATTGTTCGGCACAAATTTAGTCCCGGATGTATTCTGAAACCGGGACTAAAAATATTTTCCGCCATTTCCCACCTCTTCTCGCCAAGTTTTCCCGCCCTTTCCTTTCTACTAGAGCTTTTAGTCCCGGATGTAGTCACTAACCGGGACTAAAGATATTTCCCGCCATTTCCCAAAGCTTCACGCCAAGTTTTCCCGCCCTTTCCCTCTATATTTAGGGTGATCGTGTCATGGCTATCCACACATCCACACCTTCCTCTCTTAGAACAATGGACAACGCCTACTGGGCCATTCTGACCCTCGAGGAGACCGGGGCGCTGTGCGCCTCCAACTACCCTTGTCCACCGGGGTACCGCCCGCCCGCCGGCTGGATGCTGAGCGCTGGAGGGGTTCCTGAACCTCCTGTCCCTCAAGGTTCCGCACGTCAGGCGGCCATCACAAACCACTTCTACCACGAGCTCACGTCGGAGCAGCGGATGGATCCCCAGTGGGATCCCGACAACTATGACACCTGGAATGCCTTCTTTGCTAATAGGCGTGAAAGGGAGCTCGCCAGGTACGAGGGTGATGGCCCGCCACCGGTGAAGCACAACGAAGTGGGCCGTAGTCTGTGGTGGGAGAACCGTACTATCATCAAAGTGATGCGCTACATCGCCGGGGGAGACCATCCTCGCCTACGGTGCCCACGAGTCCACCCGCCACAGGCCCCACACTGTCCCGGCGGTAGCGGCATCGTCTTCCAGGAGACCCCTCTCCCACCCGCCGTGAATCCAAGGCTGGAATGGCCCCTGGTATATGCCATGGATGGGCTGAGGATCCCCGGAGTGGCAGGTGACGATGACGATGATGATGACGACGACGATGAAGACCCTGAAGCTGCGTACTATAGGACTAGGCATGATTATGACTAAAGGGGGCGGCTTTAGGCCTGAGTGTTAGCTAGTCCCGATTTGTCCCGGTTTTTAATATTAATAAATGTCTTAAGTGTTACCTAATAAATAGAGGGAAATGCCTATATAAAGAGAGGGTTCATATTTAGTCTCGGTTGGAGAAACCAACCGCGACTGAAGGGATTGCGGCAGAGTGGGCCAGACAACACTAATAATAGGGGTGAGTGTCGACATTATGTCGTGCGGCTTGTACCTTGTCCCGGATGGTGTCACCAACCGGGACTAAAGATGAACCTTTAGTCCCGGTTGGAGATACCAACCGGGACTAAAGATGAGTCAGCACTAATAATAGGGGTGAGTGTCGACATTATGCCGAGCTGCTTGTACTATAAATATGCATCCTTGTGAGTCCAGTCCTCCAGCCAGTTTGAGGCATCTCCAAGATGGTTTTAGAGAGCAGGGACACCACTACGGCCAGTTTCAGGGAGATGCCGACGGAGCCCAGTCCTCCGGCATCTCCGAGAAACTGGTCATAGAGGCACTCCCTAATATGTGAAATTAGTTAGCTCCGAGGCGTATTGATCTAGTTAGTGAAGTTACAAGCTGCAAGATGGTTTTCGAGAGCAGGGACACCACTGCGGCCAGTTTCAGGGAGATGCTGACGGAGCCCAGTCCTCCGGCATCTCCGAGAAACTGGTCATAGAGGCACTCCCTAATATGTGAAATTAGTTAGCTCCGAGGCGTATTGATCTAGTTAGTGAAGTTACAAGCTGCAAGATGGTTTTCGAGAGCAGGGACACCACTGCGGCCAGTTTCAGGGAGATGCCGACGGAGCCCAGTCCTCCGGCATCTCCGAGAAACTGGTCATAGAGGCACTCCCTAATATGTGAAATTAGTTAGCTCCGAGGCGTATTGATCTAGTTAGTGAAGTTACAAGCTGCAAGATGGTTTTCGAGAGCAGGGACACCACTGCGGCCAGTTTCAGGGAGATGCCGACGGAGACCAGTCCTCCGGCATCTCCGAGAAACTGGTCATAGAGGCACTCCCGGTCCAGCCACAAAATGGGACTAACACTCAAGACATTTATTAATATTAAAAACTGAGACTACAAAACCGGGACTAAAGGCCACAAACCGCGAAAGATATCCTTCGGTCAAGCCACAAACCGCGAAAGACATGAACTAGAGTTACATAATATGAGCATGAACTTCTTGGCATATGTCATTCCTTATGACCGCTTCAGACGTAACCATGGAGCATCTTCTTTACTTAACGGAATGCTTGGGTCAGTTTTCACTGTCAAGGGCGGAATTTCATCAAACTTATTATAATCTTCTGACATGTCTGTCTTGTCCTCGATTCCCACGACGTTTCTTTTCCCTGAAAGAACTATGTGACGCTTTGGCTCATCATATGATGTATTCGTTTGCATATTTTTTCTTTTTTTCGGTCTGGAGGACATGTCCTTCATATAGAAAACCTGAGACACATCATTGGCTAGGACGAATGGTTCATCTCTATAACCAAGATTGTTGAGATCCACTGTTGTCATTCTGTACAACTGGTCTATCTTTACCCCTTCCCCATTCAGGTTGACCCATTTGCAGCGAAACAAAGGGACCTTAAAAGAGATTCCATAGTCTAGTTCCCATATCTCCTCTATGTAACCATAATATGTGTCCTTTTGTCCATTCTCGTCTATTGCATCAAAGCGGACACCACTATTTTGGTTGGTTCTCTTTTTATCTTGGGCGATCGTGTAGAATGTATTCCCATTTATTTCGTACCCTTGGAAATTCAATACAGTAGAAGATGGTGACGCGGCCAACAAGTATAGCTGATCTCCAACAGTGGTGTCATTCAAGAGATGTGTCCGCATCCAACCACCGACAGACTTCATGTGTTCATCTGTAATCCATGATTCAGGCTTCCCCGGGTTTTTGGAGCGTACAATATTCTTGTGTTCCTCCATATACGGAGCTGCCAAGGTGGAATTATGTAGAACTGTGTAGTGTGCTTTAGTGAAAGAATCCCCGTCCCTACATATCATTGCTTTCTTTCCCAGCGTGCCTTTTCCACTTAGTCTTCCCTCATGCCGCGAGTCAGAAACACCAATCGGCTTAAGGTCAGGAATAAAGTCAACACAAAACTCAATGACCTTCTTGCATTTATGCAAATATGTACCTTCGGTCTTATCTAAACAGTGGGTGCATGCCTTATATCCTTTGTTTGTCCGTCCTGAAAGGTTACTAAGAGCAGGCCAATCATTGATGGTTACGAATAACAACCCTCGTAGATTAAATGGCTCCTGTTTGTTCTCATCCCACGCACGTACACCTGGTTTGCCCCACAACTATAAGAGTTCTTCAACTAATGGCCTAAGGTACACATCAATGTCGTTGCCCGGTTGCTTCGGGCCTTGGATGAGCACTGGCATCATAATGAACTTACGCTTCATGCACAACCAAGGAGGCAGGTTGTAGATACATAGAGTCACGGGCCAGGTGCTGTGACTGCAGCTCTGCTCCCCAAAAGGATTCATGCCATCCGTACTTAGACCAAACCATAAGTTCCTTGCGTCACCTGCAAAGTCTGGGAAGTCTCTCTCGATTTTTCTCCACTGTGACCCATCAGCAGGGTGTCTCAACTCCCCGTCTTTCTTACGGTCTTCTTTGTGCCATCGCAACAACCTGGCATGCTCTTTGTTTCTGGACATGCGTTTCAACCTTGGTATTATAGGAGCATACCACATAACCTTAGCAGGAACCCTCTTCCGGAGGGGCTCTCCCTCAACATCACCAGGGTCATCTCGTCTGATCTTATACCGCAACGCGTTGCATACCGGGCATTTATCTAAATTCTCATACTCCTTACCGCGGTAGAGGATGCAGTCATTAATGCATGCATGTATCTTTTGCACATCTAATCCCAGAGGACAGAGAGTCTTCTTTGCTTCGTAGGTACTCTCGGGAAGTTCGTTATGTTTTGGAAACTTCGGCTTCATTATTTTCAGCATCTTTTCAAATGAGGAGTCAGTTAGACCACACTCTGCCTTCCATCGCAACAATTCCAGTGTCGTACCGAGCTTTGTGCTGCCATCTTCACAATTTGGGTACAACAATTTCTTGTGATCTTCTAACATGCCCTCTAACTTCAACTTCTCATTTTCTGTTTCACAGTCTCGCTTTGCATCAGAAATGACCCTACCAAGTTCATCAGCCGGCTCATCTGATGCCCGTTCTTCACCTTTTTCCTCTCCATTATCTTCCATTGCAGTATCACTGTATTCAGGAAACATATGATGATAGTTGTTATCATCATCTTCTTCTTCACCATCTTCCATCATAACCCCTCTTTCCCCGTGCTTGGTCCAGCAATTATAGTTGGGCATGAAACCTTTCATAATCAGGTGGCCGCGAATGATTTTCGAGGAAGAGTACTCCTTGTTGTTCCGACATTGAACACATGGACAACGTATAAATCCATTCTCTTTGTTTGCCGTAGCCACATCGATAAATTTATCCACGCCTTTGATATACCCGGCTACCCGCCGGTCACCGTACATCCATTCCCGACCGTTCATCTGCATCATATAAGTAAGTTTATCAAAAAACAGGACATCATAAATAGTGAAATAACCAATTCACACCGACACATGAATTGTATCAATGACCTAGAAAAGATAAGATTGCTAACCTCGATCGAGGGAAATAAAGAGGAGAAAGCTCAAGTGCGTCTCGAACACCTTCTATATTTTTGTTCTATGAGAAATTCAACGGGATTTTTCACTCAAACATTTCAACAAACACCTTCAATGCATGCATGAAAAAAAACTAGCACACACACTCACACCTTACACCATTTGAAAAAACAGAGTGGAGGCAGAGGGGGATGGGGCGTTGCATTTATAGAGGGCAAGGGGCCTTTAGTCCCGGTTGAAGCCAGCAACCGGGACTAAAGGTGCGTGCCAGGCCACGTGGCTGTGGCCAAACCTTTAGTCCCGGTTGGTGGCTCCAACCGGGACGCATGCCCCCTTACCAACCGGGACCCATGCCCCCTGGCCCCGTGCCCGCTCCAACCGGGACGCGTGCCAGCATTAGTCCCGGTTGGTGGCGCAACCGGGACTAATGCTCCGAGGGGTCGCGAACGGATGGCCCTTTTTCCTCTAGTGTTTACTTCCATGTATGCATGCATTCTCGCTCGCCCGATCGATGAAATAATCCCGAATCCCACGGAAGGACATCGCCGGGCCGGCCGGCCATAAAAGGAAGAAGGAAGACGCGTCGTCCATCTCGTCTCATCGTCTCCCTCGGATCGACGAAAACAAAACAGTACAGACGCGAGACAGAGAGAGAGGGCAGAGACGACATGGGGAACATCGGCAGCAGGGTGGAGAAAGGCAAACCAGCGGCGCCGCCGCCCGCCGGCGACAAGGAAGAAGTACGTACACGCATTCATCATGACTGTTCTCCGTTTTGCTCCGGTGAGATATCCCTGTCCGTCAGCCGTCGACCTACATACATATGTAGGGTCCTGCCGTGTTCGCTAGCAATTTTCTTGTCCCCTGTAGATACTGTAGGGGTCGATGGTCGGAATCCGACCTATAGCTGGCTAGATGATCGCAAATTATTTAACAAACCTTTTGACTGCTCCACGATCTTTTACAGGCGAAGCTCTACAAAAGCACGTTCCAGCTGCATAACACGCTGGCCTTGTCGGCCGGCGATGCTGACGACACAATCGTGGTGCTGAAAAGAAATGCGACGGCGCAGGTAATGGTGACGGCGGCGCTCCTGGCCGGACAACACGGCAACCTGCAGGCCGACATGGTGCCAGCTGCTGTGAGACAGGAGATGTACTGCGCCAGAAGGGAGGGGTCAACTGCTGCTTGGCGTCCTTGTTGTCACCCAGGTCAGCCCAAGAGATTCCTTGGATCCCAACCTGTTCCTGGTTTGATGAGGATTGATGTAGCGGGCGTGGGTTTAGCTTAGCCGAGCGTTCACCATCTTAGGTGACTTCGAGTTTGCTAGTCGATCTCCAAATGAACCTCATGTTTTGAAGAGATATTGTTGCGTGTTTATCACTAAGTACCGAAGATAATACTATGCCTTTGTTTTTAGCTCAAAGGAGCTTCTACCTCTATAAACTGTAATGTAATAGGGTTTTTGGCTTGTGCACTCAACACTGTACACGGCTTCTCTCAATATATTGCCAATGACATGGTACGTGGTTACAGATTACAATCGGGTGTACTCATCTGATCTTACTAATATAACCAGGAATCATAATGATCGTTTTCCATATACAGCAATACACAATTTCTTGTACACTATAGGTAACATTAACATTAACAGGGCCCCTCAATCGAAATGGTCGAAGATTAAGGTTGTGTTTGAATAACTCTTGTGGCCGTATAGTCGCGTGTTGGTAGCCGACGACCAGCAACACGTCGGTGATGTTTGAATTCCCCTCCCGAGCCGAGGCCAACAGCAGCACCGCCTGATAGCCGGCGGCCGTTCGTGCTGGGCAGCGCCTCCCTCCTCACGCAGCATGCCTCGCCCCGCGGTGACCCGCCCGTGCCCCGACCTCGTGCCACCTCTCCGGTGGTCGGCACGCGCGTCCTCCTCGTTAGAAGGATGCCTCCCCGGTGAGGTCCCGGCGATCCTCCACCTCTGTCCCTTAGCTTGCCGCTTGTTCCTCCTCGACCACCGGGAGGTGGTGATCGACGCCCGCCCCCTCCGACGTGGAGAGGTTGTTCAGGAGGGCGGCATCGTGCGTTTTTTGGCGCGCCGCATGCGGGTGGGCGCGTGCTCTGGCCTAACGTCGCGACAGCAGGTTCCTCCCTGCCGCCAGACCCACGCCCTCAGGTACCCTCCCTTCCTCTCTCGACCGCTGAGGTGGCCGAGCTATCTGAACTACTGGGAAGGAGATGGGGAGATGTCGAGGACGATGTGGTCATCGCTCCGGTGGAATTGTTGGCCATTCTTGGGGACAACACAACTTGTGGGGAGCCCGTAGTTGAGATCGAGTCTGGAAGAGAGGGGCGGCGACAGCGCGGGAAGTTTCTGTCCTCCAGCATCGCACGCTAGGGGACTTCCTCTGTGTTGCTCTCCCCAACCGGTGCCAGACTCCATCCGGCCATTCCGGCTCCCCCACCTCGGCACCTCCTCAGATGAAGGGTGGCGGCGGATATAGACCCTCGTGGCCCGGAACTGCTCGCGCGTCCCCTGTCTGAGTTTGTCCCCTCCCTCATGGAGGCTTCTCAGCGAGCGCCTCCGCTGGCTCGTCAGGCAAAGGAGGCGATGATGTAGGGGTGCGGTCAGGTGGGAGATCGCTGAAGCCCTGACGGGCCGGTCCCTACCTGAGCCCGCCATCCTAGCGAGGCTCGCGTTCCTGACAGGCCATCCCATATGCACTTTCTCGGCTACCGTGAGGCCAGGCCAACCTGGGAATGACGCAGGCAAGAGGGCCCCTTTCCCCACAGTCCCCCGTCTCCCTCCCTAACCCTGACCCCAGCTCCGGTGAGCCCCCACGCACGCCTCGGCCGCCGCCCGCACCTACCTCGATGTCCTGATGTCGAAGCCAGGCCACAACCCTGCTGCCCGCTGATGGGGATATACCAATCGGGGTATACCTAGAAGTTGGATTCGATTGGACCAAGACTGTCTCTAGTGGTCCTAGATGAACGGCGACTGAAAGGAGACTTCAATGAAGCCCAGGCGACTGAAGCAGAAGGCCCATAAGCTTAGTTAGGCCCAGGATTAGGTCAAACCTCTGAAACCCTTACTGATTTGGTTGTAATCCCTGCCGAGGTGACCATATATAAACCTTCCTAGGGTAGTCATTGTACCCACGAGCTATTAGATACCCTATCCTTGTGACTCGCTGCCTACTCGCTGAGCTCGCCCACCTTGTAATCCACTCGCAATCAATACAAACAAGCAGGAAATAGGTCTTTACCCTATGGGGGCCCGAACCTGGGTAAATCCATGTGTCTGCTCTCAATCTTGATCCGTAGATGGCAACTTGATCTTGCCCCAAACCGACTCAATCGCTATCCCCGGTAGCGATTGCCATGGCCATTCCCACGATAGTGGCGTCCACCGTGGAGCTTGGCCAGTCAAGCCTCAGATAAGCGGCGAGACTCTACACTCTCATTCGCCGGCCCTTCGCCACCGGCAGCATGGTTGCTACTGGCGAATTCCTCCTGATCCTGCTGAGTAGCTACGTATCGGCTCCATCAACCTTTTCGTCGGCTTCACCGACGCCACCGACCTGGCATACTCCGCCGGATTAATCATTGTCAACGACGTAGCCATCCTCAAGGGCTTCGAGCGCCTCCCTCAAGGGCTTTGAGCACTCCTGGTTCTCCCATTGCCGGGGATACCCCTGGTTCGCTGCCCAGCCTCCTGCGCACTCGAGAGATGCGAACACCTTCACGCAACCTTGCTCCAGCGAGAGATTCCTATTATTTTTTACTTAATGAAATACATATAACCAAATTTATATCAATCAACACGTGCATTGCACACAACATTACTAGTAACCGCTGCAAGGAGAAAAATAAAGACCAATCTTACATTGCCATGTTGCTCACAGGGGGCTTGCTAGATTATAGTGACTCGATCGGGCTTGACAACACTTTTAAATAAGTAGATTATCGGCATACATTATTATACATGTACGAATTTATATTATCAAACGAGTGACAACCATCTTATTATTCGGAAAGGGGGTGTGCACTAGCTCCATTATGCCGAGTGGTAGGTCCCGGAAATTAAATAGTAGTAGTGATGCCCCCCACATGATTTAGTTTCACTCGGTAGTGATGTCCGACCAGCGGATGTTTGCGAGGCCGACGCTGGGGTCAAGGTTTAAACTTTGCCAGATATGGGTGGACGCGCCCACCTGGTGCTCGCAGTCCTGGCACTCGTCGACCACCTTGGCAGTGACTGTAAGGTTGGCAGAGTCCTCTATGCGGATAGACTTGCCGCACCGGGCCCCACCCTCGAACCACTCGGAAGACAGCGACACGATGAGCTCCTGGTCGCTGTGGAACTTGCCGTCGCACGCCGCCGGCCCGCTGCCCCCCTCGCCTTGCTGGAAGCTGTTCACCGTCATCACCCCCGGGACATTCGCCGCGAGAGACTGAGCGTGGGGGCGGGAGACGGTGCATGACACCTGTAGAAGAACAACAATGCCGAAAAGTAGGGCGACCTTGGTAGAGTTTGCCATTGTAGGTGATTAAGCTTACTCTTGTCGTGTGTGTGTGTGTGTGTGTGTGGTTTTGCCAAGGCCGTTGGTGGAGGAGCTTATGTAGGCGCGTGCTGCAGCCTGGAGACAAAGAGAGTGACGTGCTAACGCACGCACGAGTGACGAGCATGTCGCCCTCGCGTTGATCGCCCAACCCCTGCTGCAGACAAGGCAAAGCCCTCGAGTTTTTCTTCCCAGTTTTGGTCGTTGGATAGTCTGGCATTCTCACTAACGTCTCTCCAAATGTCATCAACTCTTTTTTCCTTTTTTTTATCATTCCATACGCAGTGTACAAGTCCAGAGAAGGAACATGACGATGCTGAGCTTCGCTCTTTATTGATGGGTTATTGATTGCAAGACTTTTCAAGTACTCATAAATGCATATATTTTTGGTGACTGTTAACAAACTAACACTTAGATGAATTGAATTAAGCTAATCTTCTAACCAATATAGACTCCATGTCATATTCCTCGAGAGTAAGATCAACCATGTTTTCCTTCGTCCTCGCCGCACGCCACCACCTGCATTCCAGATAGAGGATGCCCGTCGCCACCACCTGACATTGCTACGCCACTAGCTCGAGACCGCCGCAACGGGAATAGTGCAGCCTCAAAGGAAACAATCAGAATGAGTGAGGCTCTGCACGTTAGCAGGAACTCTCGCACCAACTAATATCAAAAGATACCAATTAAACCCAGCCTCTGCAAGAACGCATTGACCTAGCGGCTATACGGATATATACAGCAAAAAAAAGAAGAATTATAAAAAGAAAAGTCCTGCTACAGATACCCATTCATTAGAACGGTAGTACTACCACCACCAAGATAGTACCAGAAGTCCATCTTCTCGAAAAACAACGCCTCCAAGAATTAAATGGTGCACAAACACCATCATCGCTCGATCAAAGATCTTAGGTTTTCATCCTGAAGAAAATCCACACTCTCAAAACAATGATTTTAACAAGGTCATTGCCAGACACAACCAATTAAGGCCAGACCCTGGATTTTCCCCTTAAAGATAGAACCGTGAACCTCTCCTATGCAGCCGCCCCCACTTGCATGCCACTCCAAGTCACGAACCACCAAGCCAATTCCTTATCACCACATATACTCAAACCACCATTGTCAGTCCATAGATCTTGGTCTCCATGACATTGTTCGTCAGCACATGGAACGAGAACATGCCCCATGATCTTAACAGCCAACAAAGCTTCGAAGCACACCCTCTAAAACCAAACGGTTAGAGTAAAATGATACGTCCAAAACGTATCTACTTTCTCGAACACTTTGCTATTGTTTCTCCTCTAAACTTGTGTGATTTGGATACAACTAACACGGACTCACGCTGTTTTCAGCAGAATTACCTTGGTGTCTTGTTTTTGTGCAGAAAATCAACTATCAGAAAAAATTCCGGAAAATATGCCCAAAAACTATTTTTCACCAGAATATCCACGGAGCCAGAAGGGGAGACAGAGGGGAGGCCTGGGGGGCCAGACCCACCCCAGGCGCGGGCCCACCTGACCCCGTGCCTGGAGGGGGTGCGGCCATCCTAGGCAGCTCCTCGGCCTCCCTTTGCGCCTATAAGTTGTCTTTCGACCTAAAAAACGAGGGGGGTTCGACAGTTTTCGAGAAAGAGTTCTGCTCCGCCATCGCCACCAGAAACCAATATTCGGATCCAGAAACTCTGTTCTGGCACCTAGCCGGGATGGAGAATTTGGAGAGGATCATCGCCATCGTCATCACCAACGCATCTCCATCAACCACCGATGTTTCCCTCATCCATGAGTGAGTAATTCCCCACTGTAGGCTTGGGATGATAGGGATTGGGTGAGTTATATCATGTAATCGAATAAAGATCTGTTAGGGCATAGTGCTTAGTATCTCTATTAGTGTTATTTGACTTTGTTGCAACTTGTTGTTCTTAATGCTTGTCACTAGGGACCGAGTGCCATGATCTCAGATCTGAACTTATTATCGAATCATTATGATAGTATTGTTTGTGATCTTATCTGCAAGTTGTGTACACATATCATTGTCTAGATCCAAATGCCCTAAAGTGACAATAATTGGGACAACCGGAGGGGATGGCTATGATGTGAGGATCACATATGTTCATGGAGTGTTAATGCTTTGCTCCGATGCTTTATTAAAAGGAGCACCTTAATTGCCAGTAGTTCCCTAGAGGCCTCGTTGCCACGGGCTGGCTGGACAGAAGATGTTGTGTAAGTTCTCATTGCGAGCACGTATGACTATATTTAGAGCACATGCCTAGGATTATTTAGTACTTGAATGCTTGTTATTATTTATCCGCAATGCCCCAGATCTTGAAGTTACATGTTTAGACTCGTCCATGTAACGCCCGTCCATCCATCTCTATGCCTACCGCACTCGAATCCCACTATTATCGTTACTATTACTATTGCTCATGTTCCACTGTTGCTGTTACTGCTGTTGTTGCTACTACAAAGTGTTACTACTGATAAACTTCTGTGAGCAAGAAATATAACTAGGTGCAGCTGAACTGACAACTCAGTTGTTAAGGCTTGCAAGTATTCTTTGGCACCCTTGTGTCGAATCAATAAATTGGGTAATGCTACCCGCGAATACTGTTGTGATCCCCTACACTTGTGGGTCATCAAGACTATTTTCTAGCACCATTGCGATCCCTTACACTTGTAAGTTCACTTGGATCTATTATTGTTCACTGCTACTCCTTTCATCATGGGGAAGTCTCGTGATGGAAAGTTCCCTATTTTACCATCCACTACAAGAAGAGGTATAGTCATAAACACCTTTGTTGCTCTTGATTCACCGTCTGTTATAAGTAAGCTTGTCACACCACCACCACATACACATGATACACACACTGCTACTACTGCTGAATCTGAAACTAATTTTGATGCTCATGATGTTACTTCTATAGTGCTTGATACGAGTGGTTCATTAGGTCCTTTTCTAGATGCTACTATGGCTAGTCTAGGACATACTAAAACTTCTAGTGAAGACACTGTTACACCTATTAGCTCACCTCAGTCTGGAGAAAGTTATGATATTAATGATGGTTATATTGAGTTCACTGATGAATTTGTTGAAGAGTGCCGAAACACACATGGTACTAGTGCTATGAAGAGTATCCTTGCTAGACGTACTATTATGCCTAAGTTGTCCTCTGATCCTAAGGTTGCCACTTCTCCCATAGATATTAAAGATGAAGACTATGGTTTCTCTCTTGATTTGTCTTATTTAGATATTGTTGAGAAAGAACCTTTTTGTGGGACTGAAAATGAGAGTGTTGTAGCTCATATGAATGAGCTTTCTACTATGAGTGATTTATTCTCTGATGATTTTAAGATGCGCAAGTACTTTGTTACTAAGATCTTCTCTTTTTCACTAAAAGGAGAAGCTGAGGCTTGATTTAATAGATTACCTCCTGGTTCCATTGATAGCTCTGATTGCTTGATTGCTTCCTTCTTCCATAAATATTTTCCTCCCAGTGCTAGACATCCTGCTTTGCAGAGACTTTTTGATTTTAAACAGAGAGAAGAAGAGAAATTACCTGAGTCATGGACAAGGTTATGTTCCTTGATTCATGCACATCCTGGATGTCCATTACCTAAGAATGAGCTTCTTGATATTTATTATAGTGGACTAACTGATGATTCTAAGACATACCTAGATAGCTTTGCTGATTGTGTTTTTAGGAAAAGGACTCCTACACATGTTGAAGAATTAATGGCTAAGATAAGCAAGAATTATGATGATTGGACTTCAACTGAGCTGAATATACCTGAGCCTATTACTCCTGAACCAGTTGTTCCTGAACCAATTCCAACACCAACAACAAAGAAGAGGGGAGTTATTGCATTAAATGATGACGTGATGAAGGAAGCTAAGAAGTGTCTAAAGGAGAAAGGTATTAGAGCTGAAGATGTGAAGAATTTACCTCCTATAGAAGAATTATGTAAGCCAATTCCCCACTTATCTACTATTGAGGTACACTCTCTCCAATTTAATGAAGGTGATATTCCTTATGGTAAGCCTCCTGATCAATGCTTAGAGGAACTTGAGACATTTATTGTTAAACAAGTTAATTTTAATAAACAAGTTCAGAATCATTTATTGGAAAACTTTAGAGCTATCCATGAGTTGAAAGATATTGTGGAAAGAACTACTAATGATATTAAAATGCTTTGTAAACACTTTCAAATGGTTCAAACCCAACTTGATCAACTTGCTAAGGTACAAAAGGATATGCTAGTTAATGCTTCAGGAAATAAACATTCTTATGGAATTAGAACTAGGAGTGGTGCATCTACTCAAGATCCTTTATATCTTGAAGGACACCCTAAAATAATAGAGCAGGATTCCCAACAAGGTGAAGATAGTGGTAGTCCTCGTAAGAGAAAGAAAAAGAAACATAAAGTAGTCGAGGAACCACTTGAACCTGTTGTAGATCCTAATAGTATATCTGTCTCTGATGCTGAAACTGAGAGTGGTAATAATAATGAGTCTCCTGATAAGGAGAAAGGTGAGAAAGAACCTGAAAAGCACACTAAGAACACTAGGTACACAAAGGAAGATTTTATTGCTAATAAACATGGTAAAGAGAGAACCATGGGTGCAGAAACCTATTCCTTTTCTAGGTAAGAAACACAAGTTAAAGGAGGAAGAACACTACAAAAAGCTTTGTGAGTAGATGAAACCCTTATTCTTGCAAATTCCTTTGACTGATGCTATTAAATTGCCTCCTTATTCAAATTATATGAACGATATTTTCTCTTATAAAAGGAAGATTCCTAATGAGGAAATTTCTAATTTGCTTGCTAATTACTCCTTCAATGGTAAGGTTCCAAAGAAACTTGGTGATCCAGGTATACCAATTATTCCTTGCTCCATTAAGAACAATTATGTTAGAACTGCTTTATGTGATTTGGAAGCTGATGTTAGTGTTATGCCTTTTTCTCTCTACAAGAGACTCCAGCTAGAAAGTTGATACCAACTGATATATCTTTGCAAATGGCTGATAAGTCAAGTACTATTCCTGTTGGTATATGTGAGGATGTTCCTATTCAAGTTGCTCATAATTGCATGGTTTTAACTGATTTTGTTGTGCTTGAAATAACTGAAGATGATAATATGTCTATTATTTTTGGGAGACCTTTTCTTAATACTGCAAGTGCTTTCAGCAATTGCAATCAAGGAAAAGTAACATTCAATATTAATTACAAAGAGCACACTGTCTATTTCCCCAAGAAGGTTGTTAAGAGCTATTGCCTGAATTCCAATGAAAATATTGAGAGTATCAAGGTTGGAGAAATATATTGTCCCGTTCCACAAGAAAATTTTGAAACTATTATGATTGGGACCATTGTTATCAAGTATGAGGTAACATAATCACCTTGTGGAATGCAAAGTTTTGTTTCATATAAGATTATTTTGGTAACAAGACTTGATCAACCTTGTTAACAAATTTTAATGAACAAAACAATGTTTTCACAGTGGTTATACTTGCTCACTTTTATTTTTCTCCTTTCCAATCTTTGCTCTTCGCCGTGCCTAACTTAAAGACGTTAAAAAAAAGTACTTGTTGGGAGATAACTCAAAAGTTTCCTTAAGTCTTGGAAGTAAGATTTGAGGAGTTGTTGTCCCGAAACAGATTTATGTCCTTCACCATAAAAATTCGTGAGGAGTCTCTGTAACTCGGATTGAGCTGATAATTTACGAATAAATCCCCTAGTATGTTATATAACTTTCGTTAGTTCAACACTTTTTGGTTTAAGCAACAGAAGGTCTTCGGAAAAATTGGTTTCTACCTGCTGGTCTGTTTACACAGATTTCTGTCATTATTTGTATTTGCTTCTTATTGATTCCTTTTCGTGTTTTTTTTGGAAAATTGAGATTTTTTAAGGAGTTGCTACAGTAGCTTATGTTTTTAATGAAAAGTCTTGCTGTTCCAAAGCTTTGCCAGAGGTCTAATATCTTTTGAATAAACTAATGTTGCTAATGAAGATTGTGTGAAGTTTTGGATAAAAGAAAAATTTCAAGTGTAGAGAGAGGATGATGTAATGAGATAAACAATGGACAAAAGCTCAAGCTTGGGGGAGCCACTCCGTGTCACCCCAATAATTACTCAAGAGGTACAAGCGTGTAACACCCTCAGAATCGAACCTATGCAAGTTTTAGCGAAACCCGCCAAACCCGCATAGAAACGATTCAAAGATGCCCACCAGGCACTTCCGTGCGGGTGGAAAACGAAGTAATAACATTACACAACAGTCCTCGATGGGACCCAGAGAACAGATATATATAACAGCGACTCAAAGAGTCAAGAATATAGATATAATATACAAAGATCCAAATCACCTTGAAAATGATAGAGCGTCCGACTACGGACAAGATGCAAATGGGGCTAAGAGCCCTGAAGAATAACCAATGGCGTCCATAAACCTGCCCAGGCCAAGCCGGAAGGGTAACCCTGCTAACGACGTCGATCTCAAAACCTGCTTAAACAAAAGGGGTGCCGACAAAGGGCAAAGGAAAAAGAAGGAGCGTCAGTACTGAGGCCAGTACACGGCGAGGCTAGAATTCGGCGGTCCCCGCCTACATAGGTATGGTGGACCGAAGCGGCAGCGGCAGCATGCACTAAACAACCTATAGAGACTCGATACAACTGGCGGATATCAGAGAGGGATAAGAATGACCTAACCGGATCCAACCTGAAGCTATCACCAACCAAACCCATCCTGGTGTTTCCCCCTCGAGACCCAACGAGGAAGTCAACCGAGGAACTCACACAGTTGGCAGATTTACTTATTCAGTTATAGTTGCGGCACTTTACTAGTCAGGTTTAGATAATCATCCTGATAAAGTAAGCAGTGGGCACTTTTAGTTATTCATTCCGTTGTAGTTGCAGCAATTACTAATCAGATACAGATAGCATGATGTAAACCCAAAAACCCAGCAGTTGTTGGTACTTTTAATCAGCCAATTCCGTTGTAGTTGCCATACTTACTAGTCAGGTACAATGGTCGCAAGCGACAATCCAAACAAGCAATTGTGGGCAGTATTATTAGCCATTCCATTATAGTGAAGCTGTTTACTAGTCATTATAAAGTCATATTTATAGCAAGAAACTTTAGTTATGCTTGTCTATGATCGAGATACTGTGTTCCAAGTCGTCCATATCCGCGGACACGGCTTTCAGAAAGTTTTAACCCGGCCGGGGTGCACAAATAGCAACACACACACGATCAACCTCGGAAAAACCAAATCAAAACCCAACGAGGTCTTCACGACAGAGCAATCACAAGATTCAGAAATATTTCAGGGGGCCACCCCATTGAGTAGACCCGCAACGAAGTAAGCAAGCTTCGAGACGGACTCAAGGTTAGCGCCAATGGCTGTAAGCGACTGGGAACCCGAAAGTGTGGCTGGGCTTGTCGATACCGCGTAATCACTCCGCTTACCTAAACAGTACAGTGTGCTCCTCGCACAATCGTAAATAAAGCAGTAAAGCATGGCATAGGTACAGGATAGTAAATAAAACCTCAAACTAGTTGTGGCCCCAAGAAATAAGACGGAATCAAGCTCTGGCTAAGGGGGGCCCATACTCCCCATATGTGGATAGCGCGATAAATCAAGGAACAGGTATCAAGTACTCGGGGTCCTACGGGACACAAGTGGGCGTTCGGAAACCAAATGTTATCTATCACCCACCGATGCCTCTGCTTACTTCAATTTTAGTTGTTAAACAGGAATTAAAGTGAACAATAAGTAAAACTATGATCATCTCCAACATCAACATGCGGCAATACATCAACAACTGTGGCACTTGACGACACGCAACAGCACTTGAGCAAGCGACTACGACGCGCAAGTCCAACTATCTACCAAACAATAGGTAATAGGATGTGTCCGAGGCAATATAGGGCTGCAAGGGATATCACGGGTACGAAACACTAGAGCATCGCAACACAGATAGCAATAGATCAACAGGAGGGAATAAATGCTATAAAAGTAAGATAGGTAGAAAGGGGAAGATGCTCGCCTGAAAACATTGCCGAAGGTTCAACCGAAGATCGGGGCGAAGCTCACATCAACTCAACGACCTTATCCGCGAAGAACCAAAGCACTAGAATAAACACCGGATGCAATATTTTAATACTACGGCAAAAGATCGGCATGATGCATGTATGATGTATGACATGGCAAAGATGCGATGCAATTAGGTCATATTAAGCGGAACCGGGGTCCCGGCATTTAATTCATAGGTTCAAGTTATTTAGCTACCCCGCAATTTAAGTGTCGCGTTAGCAAGACAAAAGATGGCACCGGTTCGCTACACAAGTTTAAATGAGGCCAATATAAGGCTAGATTTGCCCGCATATGGGCCCCATATTAGTTATTAGGTGAATCTGCATAAGGCCCCCAAACCACATGATATGCATGCAAGTATGGCAATTAATATGCAACAGGTTGTATTATGTTATAAAATAGGGTTTCGGGAAGGGGTTCACACATTAGGGGTCTCGACGGTCTTGGGGATCCGGGGTTCGGGGTCGGTCTCAGGATCCAGGGTTCGACGGGTTCGGGCTTGGCGGGATCGTTCTCGGGTATCGGGGGTAGTTCCTGTCGCGTCCGTGTCTTCGGTTCATGTTGTCGGTCTTGGCGTCCTGGATGGAGAACTCAGTGTTCCGTGGAGGAGATATCATCGGCTCCTCCTCAAGGCCTTGGGGTTCCGTGACGGAGATCTCTAGTTCCGGTTCGCGGTTTCTTGTCGGCGGTCTTGTGGTGCCATCTTAGTTGCCGGTATCGAGCTTGGGTGTCGTTGATGATCTTGGGGTTTCAGCGGAACGGCCTTCGGGTACTTGGCGTTCTATGAAGAAGAGCTCCGGATCTTCGGCTCCGGTGGAAGTTCTCAGCGTTCTCGATGAAGACCTTGGCGAGGTGAACTTGGGGGTTCCGGGGTTCGACTGCCGGTGTCGAACTTGTCGTTCCACACCAAACACTTGGCACCAACTTGGTACTACACCGGGATCCTGCACGGTGGAGGCGGATGGCAGAGCTCGGGCGGGGCGGCACTGCATGGCCATCTGCGAGGCGGTTACGTGGGCCCAGCGACGGCGCGCGCTCGGTGGAGACAGGGGACGGCTTGCAGGCGGGCAGGGAGCCACGGCGCGTGCTTGGCCAGCGGCGACGCGGGCCCGGCGGCGGCGAGCAGCAGGGGTCGAGGTGGGGGTCGGCCGGACGTAGAGGAGGGCGAGCGCGGAGGGGGCACGGGGCGGCGACGGACCGGCGGGGCCGCGCGGGGCCGCAGGCGAGGAGGCGGTTGGGGGCGCCGGAGAGGGAGGGCTCGGGGTCGCCGGCGTCGGGGCTTGGCTAGCGCGGGTGGAGGCGGGCTGGCTCGGGGGCGTGGTGCTCGCGGTGGAGGAGATGGCCGCGGGCGCGGCGGGCGGCGCAGCGAGCGGCGGGGCGGCGGGCTCGCGCGGAGCGGCGCCCGAGGGAGAAGGGGAGGAGCGGTGGCAGGGGTGCAGGGGAGAGGCGGCCTGGCGGCGGGGCGGAGGCAGCGACCGGCGGCGAGGTTGGAGAGAGAGGGACGCTCGCGGGGACGAAGGTGCGGGGAGACGGGGTGCGGCTCGGCGCTCTGGGGAGGAAGAGGACACGCGGGCAGGTGGGCCAAGGCGTGTGGGGCCCAGGCGCGGGGCAGGCGTGAGTTGTGTACTGTGTGGTGGGGTGTGGGGCTGGGTTGAGAGGAGAGAGAGGGGGAAGAGGGGGAGTGGCTGACGTGGCAGTTTTTGGTTGGTGGGGGGAAGAGGAGAGGGTGAGGTGGCAGCGTGTGAGTGGCCAGGGTGATGTGGAGGCTGGGTTGGGGTAGATAGTTTGGTAGGTTTAGGATTATGGGTGGGACTGGTTGGACCGATTTAAAATCCTGGGGGTGGTCGTTCGGGTCGATCTGGCCCGTTCGACTGCCCCCACTAAAAATAATATAATTTTTATTTGTTTTATTAACGTCGTTTGCAAACCGATGGCATTCAAACAAAAATAATCCGGAGGCCGGGCTTTGCATTTGAATTAAGATGGGGCGTTTGGAAAACAAAACGGGCTTGCGAAAATAGTTTTTGACAAACAACATATGATGATGACGATGTAATGCACAAATTCAACGCGATTTTCTAGTAGTGGTTTTGCGGGATGCCACAATTCGACACCACTAACAATGGATCTCGCCCTCGAGATCCGCCTCATGGTACCGGAGGATGGTCGGCGATCTGCGTCTTCTCGCATCGTGTAGATCCTCGCGACACCACTAACGAGGGTTCATCCTCCATCTTGAAATCGGCGACACCACCAACAAAGGTTCGTTGTTCCTGATCATCGAGAGAGCACTCCGGAGAAACAAAGGACGAAGGTAGAGGTATCAACAAATAAAGCCACCTCTAGCTTCCATGGACAGAGTAAAATTGCTGTATCCACTGATTCGATGTACAAGAGCGAATGATAAGAGTAGTGGTATGGTAGCTACTCCATCCCGCACTCAAACCATTACTCTACACACGAATAGGCGGATTATGCAACCAACTCTCGGAATCAGACTGAAGATCTCGACAAGCGAGGTTCGGAACAAAGGAGTGATGCAGACTCTGCATCGGATCTGGCGTAGATGATGTCGTCGCGTCGGAAAACACCGGATAGCACAAACAAGGAACAAAGAATGGTACCACAGCAGGCGGATTCCTCAGGCAGCTTGATCATCGGATGGTAGAACACCGTTATCTTAGGAGGAAGCGAAACCCTGAAGGTACGACGGAAACCCAACCACGAGAATTCCTGGACTCGAAGAAAGAGAAGAGAGCGAATTCAAAACGCGTAGAGATAAGAGGAGAATAGCAGAGGGGTAAGGAGTAAAATCAGACCTAATCAGAACTATCCAACCGATTTTTGCAAAATAGTTTTGACACTCTACTTCGGCCGTTAGCTAGGTTATCCTACAGGCTGGACTTGTGGGGTATCGCAACTGCTGAGCTCTGATACCACTCTGTAACACCCTCAGAATCGAACTTATGCAAGTTTTAGCGAAACCCGCCAAACCCGCATAGAAACGATTCAAAGGTGCCCACCAGGCACTTCCGTGCGGGTGGAAAACGAAGTAATAACATTACACAACAGTCCTCGATGGGACCCAGAGAACAGATATATATAACAGCGACTCAAAGAGTCAAGAATACAGATATAATATACAAAGATCCAAATCACCTTGAAAATGATAGAGCGTCCGACTACGGACAAGATGCAAATGGGGCTAAGAGCCCTAAAGAATAACCAATGGCGTCCATAACCCTGCCCAGGCCAAGCCGGAAGGGTAACCCTGCTAACGACGTCGATCTCAAAACCTGCTTAAACAAAAGGGGTGCCGACAAAGGGCAAAGGAAAAAGAAGGAGCGTCAGTACTGAGGCCAGTACACGGCGAGGCTAGAATTCGGCGGTCCTCGCCTACATAGGTATGGTGGACTGAAGCGGCAGCGGCAGCATGCACTAAACAACCTATAGAGACTCGATACAACTGGCGGATATCAGAGAGGGATAAGAATGACCTAACCAGATCCAACCTGAAGCTATCACCAACCAAACCCATCCTGGTGTTTCCCCCTCGAGACCCAACGAGGAAGTCAACCGAGGAACTCACACAGTTGGCAGATTTACTTATTCAGTTATAGTTGCGGCACTTTACTAGTCAGGTTTAGATAATCATCCTGATAAAGTAAGCAGTGGGCACTTTTAGTTATTCATTCCGTTGTAGTTGCAGCAATTACTAATCAGATACAGATAGCATGATGTAAACCCAAAAACCCAGCAGTTGTTGGTACTTTTAATCAGCCAATTCCGTTGTAGTTGCCATACTTACTAGTCAGGTACAATGGTCGCAAGCGACAATCCAAACAAGCAATTGTGGGCAGTATTATTAGCCATTCCATTATAGTGAAGCTGTTTACTAGTCATTATAAAGTCATATTTATAGCAAGAAACTTTAGTTATGCTTGTCTATGATCGAGATACTGTGCTCCAAGTCGTCCATATCCGCGGACACGGCTTTCAGAAAGTTTTAACCCGGCCGGGGTGCACAAATAGCAACACACACACGATCAACCTCGGAAAAACCAAATCAAAACCCAACGAGGTCTTCACGACAGAGCAATCACAAGATTCAGAAATATTTCAGGGGGCCACCCCATTGAGTAGACCCGCAACGAAGTAAGCAAGCTTCGATACAGACTCAAGGTTAGCGCCAATGGCTGTAAGCGACTGGGAACCCGAAAGTGTGGCTGGGCTTGTCGATACCGCGTAATCACTCCGCTTACCTAAACAGTACAGTGTGCTCCTCGCACAATCGTAAATAAAGCAGTAAAGCATGGCATAGGTACAGGATAGTAAATAAAACCTCAAACTAGTTGTGGCCCCAAGAAATAAGACGGAATCAAGCTCTGGCTAAGGCGGGCCCATACTCCCCATATGTGGATAGCGCGATAAATCAAGGAACAGGTATCAAGTACTCGGGGTCCTACGGGACACAAGTGGGCGTTCGGAAACCAAATTTTATCTATCACCCACCGATGCCTCTGCTTACTTCAATTTTAGTTGTTAAACAGGAATTAAAGTGAACAATAAGTAAAACTATGATCATCTCCGACATCAACATGCGGCAATACATCAACAACTGTGGCACTTGACGACACGCAACAACACTTGAGCAAGCGACTACGACGCGCAAGTCCAACTATCTACCAAACAATAGGTAATAGGATGTGTCCGAGGCAATATAGGGCTGCAAGGGATATCACGGGTACGAAACACTAGAGCATCGCAACACAGATAGCAATAGATCAACAGGAGGGAATAAATGCTATAAAAGTAAGATAGGTAGAAAGGGGAAGATGCTCGCCTGAAAACATTGCCGAAGGTTCAACCGAAGATCGGGGCGAAGCTCACATCAACTCAACGGCCTTATCCGCGAAGAACCAAAGCACTAGAATAAACACCGGATGCAATATTTTAATACTACGGCAAAAGATCGGCATGATGCATGTATGATGTATGACATGGCAAAGATGCGATGCAATTAGGTCATATTAAGCGGAACCGGGGTCCCGGCATTTAATTCATAGGTTCAAGTTATTTAGCTACCCCGCAATTTAAGTGTCGCGTTAGCAAGACAAAAGATGGCACCGGTTCGCTACACAAGTTTAAATGAGGCCAATATAAGGCTAGATTTGCCCGCATATGGGCCCCATATTAGTTATTAGGTGAATCTGCATAAGGCCCCCAAACCACATGATATGCATGCAAGTATGGCAATTAATATGCAACAGGTTGTATTATGTTATAAAATAGGGTTTCGGGAAGGGGTTCACACATTAGGGGTCTCGACGGTCTTGGGGATCCGGGGTTCGGGGTCGGTCTCAGGATCCAGGGTTCGACGGGTTCGGGCTTGGCGGGATCGTTCTCGGGTATCGGGGGTAGTTCCTGTCGCGTCCGTGTCTTCGGTTCATGTTGTCGGTCTTGGCGTCCTGGATGGAGAACTCAGTGTTCCGTGGAGGCGATATCATCGGCTCCTCCTCAAGGCCTTGGGGTTCCGTGACGGAGATCTCCGGTTCCGGTTCGCGGTTTCTTGTCGGCGGTCTTGTGGTGCCATCTTAGTTGCCGGTATCGAGCTTGGGTGCCGTTGATGATCTTGGGGTTTCAGCGGAACGGCCTTCGGGTACTTGGCGTTCTATGAAGAAGAGCTCCGGATCTTCGGCTCCGGTGGAAGTTCTCAGCGTTCTCGATGAAGACCTTGGCGAGGTGAACTTGGGGGTTCCGGGGTTCGACTGCCGGTGTCGATCTTGTCGTTCCACACCAAACACTTGGCACCAACTTGGTACTACCCCGGGATCCTGCACGGTGGAGGCGGATGGCAGATCTCGGGCGGGGCGGCACTGCAGGGCCATCTGCGAGGCGGTTACGTGGGCCCAGCGACGGCGCGCGCTCGGTGGAGACAGGGGACGGCTTGCAGGCGGGCAGGGAGCCACGGCGCGTGCTTGGCCAGCGGCGACGCGGGCCCGGCGGCGGCGAGCAGCAGGGGTCGAGGTGGGAGTCGGTCGAACGCAGAGGAGGGCGAGCGCGGAGGGGGCACGGGGCGGCGACGGACCGGCGGGGCCGCGCGGGGCCGCAGGCGAGGAGGCGGTTGGGGGCGCCGGAGAGGGAGGGCTCGGGGTTGCCGGCGTCGGGGCTTGGCTAGCGCGGGTGGAGGCGGGCTGGCTCGGGGGCGTGGTGCTCGCGGTGGAGGAGATGGCCGCGGGCGCGGCGGGCGGCGCAGCGAGCGGCGGGGCGGCGGGCTCGCGCGGAGCGGCGCCCGAGGGAGAAGGGGAGGAGCGGTGGCGGGGGTGCAGGGGAGAGGCGGCCTGGCGGCGGGGCGGAGGCAGCGACCGGCGGCGAGGTTGGAGAGAGAGGGACGCTCGCGGGGACGAAGGTGCGGGGAGACGGGGTGCGGCTCGGCGCTCTGGGGAGGAAGAGGACACGCGGGCAGGTGGGCCAAGGCGTGTGGGGCCCAGGCGCGGGGCAGGCGTGTTGGGGAGGTAACCCCGGATAGGGTAAGGACGGGGAAAGCCGAAGAGATTATCCCCTGTCTAGTTTCCGAGTTATATTTCAGGCCGGCCGAGTCTTATGAAGGTCGGCCAAGATAGGAAGAGGCACAACCGCAACAATAACGACAAAACACTACCGGGCCGAGGTAAGTAGTAACTCGGCAGGGTCGGCTCTTATGATTCTGATGCAGGTGAAGGACAGGCCGAGTTATACGAGGAAGGGCCGAATTATACGAAGCTTGCAGGAGAAGGAGAAGCCCAAAGTCAAACCCCAGTCTTGGAATCTGGGCAGAGCCAAAGACTAAAGACAAATGTGCAGAGCGTCAGAGGGGCAGAAGGAGGTCACGGAGGTGACGGTCCAGAAGCCCGAGGCGCGCAGGAGGGGCCCTCTGGAAACTTACCGCAGTAAGAAGGGGGACAGGGAAAGCGGCGCGCCGAACTACTATTTAGGGACAAGCATATTCCACGAATATGCTTGCCTCGTCAGCCCTAAGGGCACCCAAGGTATCCCTTTATAAGGGGAGGTTTGGACCCTGAGGGCGGGAGGAAAAGAGGAGCACCGTTAGGCTGGGGAGATTCACAGTGTCCCCCCGTAAACAGCTCAAGGAGCACTGGTAACCCATCAAGAGAGAAATAAAGTTCATCACTTTGGCAGCTTGAGTGTAAAGATAGTTGCATCTTCCCTCCCCAGATCCCACTAGCATCCATCGGCCCCATACTTTAGCCTACCCATGGCATCTGTCGTGCCACCACCACGACAGTTGGCGCCCACCGTGGGGCCAGCAGCGGTGCTAGCTGGAGTTGTGATCCGGACGGGAAACTTCATCAACACCGGCGAGCGCGTTGTTTCTGGCTTGGTCCAGAGATTTGGTCTCTGCGACTATGTCAGAGACAATGCTGGGAGCTTCAGAGGGAAAACCCCCCCTCGCAACGGGATCTTCATCGGCCTGGGCGAGCACAGGGTCTACATCGGCGTCGACATCACCGACATTTATCCTCACCAAGTTATTGTTGCAGGGGAACCACCTCGAAGCGCGGCGAGCTGCCCGCCAGGAGAGCATCTGGCAGGCAGCGTCGAGGTGATGGTCGCGGCAGGGACTCAAGCGGGAGCAGCTTTAGCCGGGTCAAGCAGAGAACCCGCCGCAGGCGCACAGGGTCCGCCCAAGCAGATCACACTGCAAACCGCCGAGGTAATTCCGCCAGAGACAAACCCAGCCGAGCTGCATGACACAACCCCAAAGGCACCAAGAGTGAGAGGACCACCTCTGGAGAGACCAGAGAACATTCTTCAGGCAACTATAGAGAACTTAACCACGCCTGTAGCGCCGATACTTGATCCGGCAAATGCTCAGGCAGAGTTAGAGGAAACCAGGCAAAAGGTGCTGGTAGAGGCCAAAAAAGTATCAGCCCTGCGGGAATCCTTGAACAGGACCCTTAGAGAATATGCAAAAGCTAATAAGCTTGATATCGCACCCGAGCGGGTGGACGAACTGAGATTAAGAGGAAAGAACCTCATGGATGATATTAACAAAGAGCATGAAGCTCACAGAGCCGAATCAGGCGATTTGGGTTTGCCGAGGTACAGTACCCCGGCGAAAAACCTGAGAGCGGCAAATGCCGCAGCATTAGAATTAGAGGGGTTAACAGGGGAAGCTCGGCAGAAACAACAAGAAAGAGTGAATGAGCTGGTGCGCATCGCGAACCAGCAAAATGAGGAAATGCTCAGAGCCAACCCGGCAGGACCAGGGGCTTCACGGATGGTTCATTCGGCAGGGGCGGCACCAGCTTTATCTGCGGCAGCGGCATCCTCACCCGGAAACAACGCTAGAAAAGAAAAAGTAGTAACCTCAGAGAAGAGGAACAAACAAATTGTTCCGTATGACCCGGCAATAGCAGGAAAGGCAAATGAGAACAGAGGCAATGCAAGCCGAGGTAACAGTGGGGAGAGAAACCACGGCCGCATGGAAAAGTACGGCGGCGGCCGAGGTAATGGGGAACACGGCAGGAAAGAACCTGCAAGAGACAATCATGAAAACCAAACCCCGGCCGAAGTAAGAAGAGAAGTGCCGCTCAACCAGCAACCAAGACATGAGCCTCGGCAGGAAAGAGAAGCGAGGCCAGCTCGCTACAATCAGATGAATGAAAGGTATAATGATGGATATTCCGAGGTAGAATACGCAAACCAAGGTGGAAACAATCATTATGGGATGCAGGATAGAATCCTGTACAGGGATTTGCCGGCAAATGATGCAAGAGTGAAGTTGGATCGGCTATACCGATCCGAGCTATTGGAAGAGCAAGGTCCACCAGGTCCGGCATGTTTCGGACCAAGGATCATGGGCGAACCACCAGTGCCGAATTTCCAGTTGGCAAGAGGCACAAAAACGTACAACGGAAGTACAAAACCGCAAGACTGGTTGATTGATTATGCCACCGCAGTCAAGATAGCAGGGGGAAATCTGAGATGGGCTGTGCGGTACGTCCCGCAGATGTTGGAAGGACCAGCCAGGGTATGGCTGAATAATCAACCAGCTGGCAGTATCAACTGCTGGTTGGATTTCGAAGAGATGTTTGTTAGCAACTTTACCAGCACATACAAGAGACCGAATAGACCACAGCAACTGGCCATGTGCAAGCAGAGGCCGAATGAAACAGATAGAGAGTTTTTAACTCGATGGTGTAACCTGAGAAACTCATGTGAAGGAGTTATCGAATCACAAGCGATCGCTTGGTTCGCGCAAGGCTGCCGTTATGGCAGCGTGCTGTGGCAACGCCTGCAGAGAGATATGCCGACCACACTGGCAGAAACTATCAGAATAGCGGACTCCTATGCATTGGGTGACCCAACCCAACCGGAGTTAATGTCGGCAGATCATCGTGAGCAACAAGATCAGTACACGAGAGAGTTGGCCGGGTCATCTAGGCGTGTTTCAGAGGAAGAAGAAGAGAAGAGAGGCCGGATTATAGGTATAATTCGGCCCAGGTGGCGGCTGTAGCGCAAGATCAGCCGAGTCACGGAGCAACTCAACGACAGAAAAATGGACCTCAACAGTGGACATCAAGAAATGATGGAAAGAGGCAATGGACCCCAGAGCAAAAGAAGCAATGGCAAGAGAGGCCGAAGTATACGTTCGAATCCATGTTGGATCAGCCATGTAAATTTCACACATCAAACCCATCTAGACCGGCTAATCATACAACCCGGCAATGCGCCTGGATGAAAAATGCGATGGGGAGCCCGGCAGGAGTTCAGGCTCCCCACCAGGTGCAACAGCAGCATCAGCCGCAGTTAACTGGAGCAAATACACAGCAACTGATGTTACCGCCTCCTCCTCCGAGGTACGATAACTCGGATCGGAGGGATGCAGTGCATCAAGTAATGAACCAGGGGCAGGACGGAAGGACAAATCCGGCAAATGCTGGACGTAATGATTACAGGGAACATCACCAGTCTTATTGTGTGTTCACAACAGAACAGCAAGACAAGCAGAGTGTGCAGCGCCGGAATATGGAAGTAAATGCGGTTGTACCGGCAGTACCAAGATACCAGCCATGGTCTGATCAGGAGGTGACCTGGAGCATGAAAGACCACCCCAGAATAATGCCGAGTCCAGGATCATACGCACTTGTGTTGGATCCGACATTTGTGGGACCAAGCATCAATGTGAAATTCTCAAAAGTACTCATTGACAATGGAAGCAGTATCAACATCATGTACAAGGATACGATGCATAAGCTCGGAATATCACAGAATATGCTGCAGTCCACAAAGACAACTTTCCATGGGATAGTGCCAGGGCTTTCATGTGAGCCCATCGGTAAAGTCCGAGTGGACGTATTATTCGGTACAAGAGATAACTGCAGAGCAGAAAATTTAGAATTTGAAGTGGTTGATCTGGAAAGTTGTTATCATGCTCTACTCGTACGGCCCGCACTGGCCAAATTCATGAGCAGCTGTCATATAGGTTATCTAAAGATGAAGTTACCCGGACCACAAGGGGTGATAACAGTCGCAGGGGATTACAAGAAGTCGATGGAGTGCGCCTCGGCCGGGTCAAATTTGGCTGAGTCATTAGTTATAGCAAGAGAAAAGAAAAGAATTCAGGAGGTAGCAGCCCTCGCTCAGTCAGCACAATTAAGCATGCCAGCACTGGCCAACCCTCATGGCAGTGTTTCTTTTCAGCCGACAAAAGAGACGAAGAAATTTCAGATTGATGAGCAATTCCCAGAGCGCACTGTTACTATTGGTGCAGGCCTTGACGCCAAATAGGAAGGCGAGCTCACCAACTTCCTCCGTGAGAATCGGGACATATTTGCATGGTCAACTCAAGATCTGCAAGGTGTGCCGAGGGAGTTGGCTGAGCACTCTTTAAACGTCAGGCCAGGAGCAAGGCCAGTGAAGCAACCTCTCCGCCGCTTCGCCGAAGACAGGAGAAAAGTAATAGGGGATGAAATAGCTCGGCTTCTCGCAGCCGGGTTCATCATGGAGGTGCTGTATCCGGATTGGTTATCAAATCCAGTACTAGTAGAAAAGAAAAAAGATGACCCCAATGTAGCCATTGTGTGGCGAATGTGTATCGACTACACTAACCTGAACAAGGCATGTCCGAAAGATCCTTTTCCTTTACCTAGAATAGACCAAGTCATCGATTCGACCGCGGGCTGTGAGCTGTTATCCTTTGTAGACGCGTATTCTGGTTTCCACCAGATACCGTTAAATCCGGCCGATCAAATAAAAACTGCATTTATTACCCCGTACGGGGCTTATTGCTATCGCACAATGCCATTCGGCCTGCGAAATGCAGGAGCAATGTATCAGAGGTGCATGCAAAAGTGCCTGCATGATCAGATAGGAAAAAATGTACAAGTATATGTGGATGACGTAGTCATCAAAACTAAGGAGAGCAAAACTTTGCTAGAAGATATACGGCAAACTTTCGCGAACCTGAGAAGGTTCCGAATGAAGCTTAATCCAGAGAAGTGCACATTTGGTGTGCCGGCAGGAAAGCTACTCGGGTTCCTCGTGTCCAGCCGAGGTATCGAGGCTAATCCAACGAAGATAAGAGCAATAGAAAGAATGGAATTGCCGAGATGTTTGAACGATGTACAAAAATTTACGGGCTGCCTGGCCTCGCTTAGTCGATTTGTATGTCGGCTAGGAGAAAAGGCACTGCCACTTTATCAACTGATGAGAAAGTCGGACAAATTCGGCTGGACTCCCCAGGCCGACCTTGCGTTTCAGGAACTGAAAAAGATGCTAGCTACGGCACCCATCTTAGCTGCTCCATTATCGAAAGAACCTATGCTACTTTATATAGCGGCTACCAGCCGAGTAGTTAGTACTGTGGTTGTAGTGGAACGACTTGAAGAGGGTAAGTCAGTTCAGAGGCCAGTATATTATCTAAGTGAAGTATTATCCACTTCAAAGCAGAATTATCCGCACTATCAGAAGATGGCCTATGGAGTATATATGTCGGCAAAAAAGCTTAAGCATTACTTTGAAGAGCACCCTATCAAAGTAATATGTGAGGCACCCATAGCCGACATATTAAACAACAAAGATGCAAGTGGCCGAATAGCAAAATGGGCGATCGAGTTATCACCGTATGCTCCACAATTTGATAGAAGAGATGCAATCAAATCTCAGGCTGTCGCCGACTTTCTCGTAGACTGGGCTGAGGTGCAATATGAGCCACCACTGCCAGATCCAAATTACTGGACAATGCATTTTGATGGTTCCAAACTAAGGAACGGTTTGGGAGCAGGAATAGTGCTAACCTCGCCTAAAAAAGATCAGTTGAAATATGTACTGCAAATACATTTTGCCGCATCCAACAATGTAGCTGAATATGAGGCACTAGTTCACGGATTGAAAGTGGCAAAAGAAATTGGTATACGCCGAATCTTATGCTACGGCGACTCAGATCTAGTAGTGCAGCAAGTATCAGGTAATTGGGACGCGTTAGATGCTAATATGGCTTTATACAGATTCCATGTGCAAAAAATCAGTGGATATTTTGAAGGATGTGAATTCCATCACATACCACGAGCAGAAAATGACGCTGCTGACACATTGTCAAAATTAGGATCAACCCGGCAATCAATTCCGCCAGGTATTGCCCTGGAGCACCTCAGGAAACCATCAATAAACCCATCACTAGAGTCCGAATCAATCTTTATCCCAGCAAGTTCTGCAGAGAATCATACACCAATGGAGGTAGATCCGCAGAAAGATTCGGAATCCCTAAAGAGAGGGACAGTCGAGGTAATAGCAATCATGGAGAAAGCCGAGGTATATATGTCGGCAGAAAACATGGAGATAGACAGGGGGATCACTGCGGAAAGGGTAACGCCGATATGGGCGCAACCCATATTTTCGTATCTAAAGGACGCGATATTGCCGAGTAATGAAGTCTTGGCCAGACAAACCATCAGAAGAGCAAAAGCTTATACAATCATAAACAATGAGTTGTATAAGAGAAGCGTAACAAACATATTGCAGAAGTGCGTGAGTTCCACAGAAGGTCAAGAAATCCTTCTAGACATACACCAAGGAGAATGTGGGCACCATGCCTCATCTCGCGCTTTAGTAGCCAAGGCTTTCAGGCATGGATTTTACTGGCCAACGGCGTTAAAAGAGGCAGAAGAATTAGTTAAGAAGTGCAATGGGTGTCAGAGATACGCAGCCAGAGTACATATGCCGGCGGCCGAGTTAAAAACAATACCCATCACGTGGCCATTTTCCGTTTGGGGTTTGGACATGGTGGGACCTTTCAAGCCGGCGAGAGGAGGAATGACCCACATTTTGGTTATGGTAGACAAATTCACAAAGTGGATTGAGGTAAAACCAATCAAAAAGTGTGATGGGCACACAGCAGTGAAATTTCTCAAGGATATCATCTTAAGATACGGATACCCACACAGCATTATTACGGACAATGGCACAAACTTTGCAGAAGGAGCTTTCGCTAGGTTTTTCCGAGAGAAGCACATAAGACTAGATATTGCCTCGGTCGCTCACCCAGCATCCAATGGTCAGGTGGAAAGGTCTAATGGACTGGTGCTATCAGGAATAAAACCACGACTTGTTGAACCTTTGCAAAGGTCGGTAGGATGTTGGATCGAAGAGATCCCAGCCGTGTTATGGAGCCTTCGCACTACTCCGAATAGGTCAACAGGGTACACTCCATTTTTTCTGGTCTACGGGGCAGAGGCCGTGCTCCCAACCGACATAATGTATGACTCGCCAAGAGTTGCCCAGTACACAACCTCGGAGACAAATGAGATAGCTCGGCAAGATGCCGTAGACCTGTTGGAAGAAGCCAGAGAGTTGACATTGTCACGATCAGCTATTTATCAACAGAACTTACGGCGGTATCACAGCAAGAAAGTGAATCCAAGAGTATTCAAAGAAGGAGATTTGGTCCTCCGACTAGTGCAGCGCACGGCCGGCATGCACAAGTTATCACCCCCATGGGAAGGACCATTTATTGTGAGCAAAGCATTGCACAACGATGCATATTATCTGATCGACGCCCAGTCCCCTGGAGAGAACAAGGCAGACAAAGCTGGAGAAGAAACGAAGCGCCCCTGGAATGTGGCTTTACTTCGACCGTTCTACTCGTAGCACGGTATCTCAAGGTCAAAATCCAATAAAGTATTTGAACCTCGGCACCCAGAGTAGTTACTCGGGGACTGCCATATG
The DNA here is from genome assembly GCA_916181665.1 of Avena sativa. Classification (NCBI taxonomy): domain Eukaryota; kingdom Viridiplantae; phylum Streptophyta; class Magnoliopsida; order Poales; family Poaceae; genus Avena; species Avena sativa. The sequence goes on from OV702283.1 coordinate 479,292,114, forward strand.
TTATGTGATTTCGCATTATATGTATTTGAACCTCGGCACCCAGAGTAGTTACTCGGGGACTGCCATATATTATGTGATTTCGCATTATATGTTTAAACCTCGGCACCCAGAGTAGTCACTCGGGGACTGCCATATGTTATGTGATTTCGTATTTTATGTTTGAACCTCGGCACCCAGAGCAATGACTCGGGGACTGCCGTGTGTTATCCGAATTTAGCGTGAAATTGGTACTTCGGCACCCAGAGCGGTAGCCCGGGGACGTCTATATATTATTTCCACTTTATCCTATGCACTGCACGTCGACATCCAGAGCAGTAGCTCGGAGACCGGTATATGATATTTCCATTTTAGTCCTATATGCTATATGTGATGCTTTGACGTTTAGAACAATGCTAAGGCAATGGTTAGCTTTTTAATAGATAGAAGCGTCAAAACTTGGTGCTCAAAATAAAAATAGCAAAAATTTCGTGTAAGATTGGAAATCCATACCTAGAGCAAAGGGCTAAAACTAAGAAACACGAAGCCAGACGCACATCTCAAAAGGGAAAAATATCAAACAATCAAAGCCAGAATTCGGATAGGCGAGATCATGTAAAGAACATGATAGCATCTACGAGCGTACATATCCCGGAAGCATACAGCAAAAGAAAAATGTCATTACACAAAACGAACAGAGGTTTTACGCACATCGTACGCCTGGCATACTAAGGAGAAAAACAAGTTTAAAGGTCCGTCGCGGGGGAGGCAGTGACTGGGTCAGGAACTGGGCAGTCCGAGGTAGGCGCTGCTTCGGCAGAGGTCGCCTCACCTTCCACTGAACCAGGCACGACTTCGGCAGAAACCCGAGGCTGTTGAGGAGCATCAGTCTGTGCAGTGGAATGCCCAGTACCCTTGGAAGAAGATCGTGCATCACCGTTGCCATCCGAGCTCGAACTGGAGTCGCCAGAGGCAGAATCATCGTCCGAGGCGTCCTCTACTGCAACCTCGTCCTCCGGGTTCGGCAGGAAGCTCGGACCTTCAATCCAGGTATGCACGTCGGCATACTCAACAAGCTGGAAGGCACGAGCTTTCCGAAGAGCAACAAAGGCGGGGTCTTCAACCCAGCGGGACCCTGTGCGCAAGTTCCTCAGGATATCAAGGGAGATGTCTTCATACCAGGACATAATAACAGTAAGGGCCATATCCGCGCCTGCCCGCCCAGCTGATTCCCTCCAAAGACTTAGCTGTTTTTCAGATCCGTTCAATCTGGTCACCAGCAACTCAATATCGCGGATATTAGGTGTCCCAGAAGTATTCGGCCAGAGAGCATGATAAGCTCGGATAGCGGCTAGCACCAAGTCCCTGCCCATAACTTTCATCGGACCAAGGGTAGCTCCCACAGCGACCAAGAAATCTTCTAATTCATACTCAAAGTCCGTATCAGTAGGGAGACCTCGGCGCGCACGAGCAGCAAGGACGGCCTTAGAGCTCACAGGCTTAGCTTCTGGGAAATGACCTGCATGAAACTCGAACGCATCAGGAAATAGCAAAGACGGAGAAAAACATAAGCCAGCCATGATAAGAAACTTACAATGAATATAACTCAACATCATCTGGAGGTCTTTAGCCCAAATACTCTTGCTCTTCTCAAAAGAAGCAATTTCCTCGCCCATTCCCCGAGTTTTTAACTCGGCAGCCTCCAGGAGCTCCTTATTCTTCTGTAGCTCCAGAGCCAGCCGATTCTTCTCTTCAGAAAATTCCTGGTCGATTTTTTCTAGCTCGGATTTCTGAGAAAGCTTAAGGGCTTCCACCTCGGCGCTCAGGCGAGCTATCTCATCATTTTTCTCTTTTAGCAGCGCCGAATGAGAGACACCTTCATCTAAAAAATGCAACGTCACGTCAGACATTGGCGTGCAATACAAAAGGTTTGTATCTCGACCTTGCCAAGGCCAAGCAAAGTAAAAGAAACTAGATGCATATTTCAGAAAGGGATAAGTACAAAGGTAGAGAAAAAACTGACCTTCCAATTTCTTGACCTTTTTCTCAAGATGGATGTTCAAGTTATTGACATCACCTATTAACGCATAAAGTAAGTCGGCATTACAAATAAGAAATAATGACAATATCAGAAGTAGCAAGGAGAACGGTCGAATTACCTGTCTTCTTCACAACAGGGAGAACTTTTTCATATTTCTCTTGCAACTTCCTGTGCGAGAAAAGCAGTCGCTGGAATTCGGCAGTTCGCCGATCATGAGCAATCTGAGCAATAGAGCAAACAATAAGTGGATATTCAAAGCTACAGAAGATCCGAGTTAAGCAAGAGCTTGACCCGGATCTAGGTGGCTGGATATTCGAAGTTACTGCAGATCCGAGTTAAGCAAGAGTTTAACCCGGATCTAGGTGGCTGGATATTCGAAGCTACTGCAGATCCGAGTTAAGCAAGAGTTTAACCCGGATCTAGGTGGTTGGATATTCGAAGTTACAGCAGATCCGAGTAAAGCAAGAGCTTGACTCAGATCTAGGCGGCTGGATATTCAAAGCTACAGCAAGTCCGAGTTAAACAAGGACTTAACCCGAACCTAGGAGGCTGGATACCCCAAGGAGCAGCTAAACGCATAACAAAGTATAAGATAAGTCTACTCGGAGACAAATCCGAGCACTAAACTAAGCTGGGTTGGATACAGCGTGATAAAAACTTCCAAGCGATTAACAAATTACTCACTTTCAAGTTTCGGGGACTAGTGCATATATGTGGAATAGTCAAAACACCAAGACAGGATATTTACCTCGTTCATCTTATTGCTGTCCAAAATAATCTTGGCAGCTTGATCCAAACGGCTGCTGATGTCGGAAAGCTGAAAGGGCCGATTCATGGGATTACCCTCAAATTGGTCAGCCGCATTCCAATTATTGGCATACTCCACCAGCGAGCCGAGGCTTTTCCCACTAAGCGTCCGGGTTAAAACTTTACCCCGGACAGGCTCTGTAACCACGGCGACCGCAGGACTCTTATGAAGAGCAAGTTGGGAGCTTGCGGCCGAGGTAACAGGAGCCTTGGTGGAAGCAGTCCTTTTGTGCAGCACGTCGGCAATATTAGGCTGGGAAGAGCCAGCAAGGTCTTTTTGAGAGATGGAGACTTTGGTGGAAACGATCTCCTTTTCCTTAGAGGTACCAACAGGAGCAGATACCTCGGTAATAGGAGCAGCAGGGGTCACGGTCGGAGGAGGCGCCGAAGTAACGACCTTCTCGGCCGGAGCAGGAGCTGCTGTGGAGAGTACTGGAGCAGATTGAGGCTCAGAAAAAGCGCTGGGGCGTGCAAGAGGGGCAACGGGGTCAACGGAGACCTCGTAAGGCCGAGTAGAATCGATGTCGGCAAGAAGAGGTTCAGGAAAATCACTATGAGGGGGCGGCGGACTCAGAGCAGGAGAAGCCGAACGGGCAGGACTAGGAAGCCTAGTATCATCAACAGGCGGAGGAGGCGGCCGACTAACAGGGTTGGTCATACTGGGACCGCCAGGTTTAACGGAAAGAGGAGCGCTGCAAAAAGCAAAAAGAAAAAAAAAAGAGAACGTAAGCTTGGAAAGCAAAAAAGAGAGGAACAAGAAATGCGGGGAGATAGAGATTACACAGCGACTCCTGGCATGACCTTGCGCCGAGGAGGATTCGGTGCGGATTTCTTTACTCGTTTCCTGGGGGCCGCGTCCGGCGCACCAGCAGGAGCCCCACGTTTCCCCAAGGTAGCCGGGGGCCGCGAATCAAGAGGCTCGGCGTCATGAACCTGACCGGCCGGATTAGCTGGGAAAGCAGAAGCCGGAAATGCATAAGAAATAGGCATTGCGGCAACTACCTCAAGGACTTGAACCTCGTCCGAATCACCTTCCTCCTCGTGGGCCGAACCCTTGGCACGAGCGCGGATCGGAGCGGAATCCGACTTAGGGACGAATTCCTCGGAGTCCGGCTCCCCAACATCCGGAGTACTCCGATCAGCAGTCCACGGGAGCGACAAGACCTCGGCATCCTCGTCCTTCTGCTTCGCGAACCGCTGTGAGGCGAGAAAGGAAATGTTAATCCAGAAAGTTAAGAAAATAAGAATAGATCAAAGCGTGAACAGTTAAACTTACTGCAGGAGGAGGATGCTCGCGAGTATACGGCTTTAATCCCCAGGTCCAGTCTTCAGGCATTTCCGTCTTAAAAATAGCTCGGACGCGCTTACAGACGAGGTAGTGGTCCAGCTCGACGGTCGAGACTCGGTTGGGATCGAGTGGACCACTCATATAGCAAAGTTTATGAGTCCTTTTCTGGAGCGGGCAGATTCGGCTACTGATGAAAGTAGCCATCAAGTCCTCACCGCTTAACCCGGCCCGTATCAGCTCCTTGAGCCGAGTCTCGAAGAGCTCGGCCACCACGAGACCCCTCCTTGGATTGTAGGTCCAATTCACCTTGGAGGGCGGGCCAATGGAGAAAGCAGGGAGCCGAATCCTATCTTCAGTTCCTCTATTCTTGACATAGAAAAAAGATCTGTGCCATTTCTTGCACGACTCTAACCCAGTGACGCGGGGAAACACAGATTTCCTCCGAGGTGTGATAGAGGCCGCCCCGCACTGAGTGAGCAATTTCTCGGAGGGATGCAGAGATTTATCAGGGACAACATTAGACCGAATCTGGAAAAACTTCGCCCAGATGTGCACCGATGGCCAAAGGCCGAAGTAACCCTCTGAAGCGGAAACGAATGCAGAGAGAGAAGCGATAGCATTCGCAGGGAGATGATGCGGCTGGAGGCCGAAGTAATCAAGAAAATCTCTCGCGAAATCGCTGAGAGGGAGACCAAAACCACGGGAGAAGTGCGACATGAAGACGACGAACTCACCTTCCCTGACTTCAGGAGATAGCTCGTCGCCGGGTAAACGACAAGAGACCTCGGCAGGGATCCTACGAGTTCGAATAAGCCACTCGATTTCCCGCCGAGTAACTGAGGAACCCTGCCACGAGCCTCGCTCGGGCCCAGAGACAGCGTCGTCTTCCTCTACCATGGCGCCGCTAACAGAACTAGACATGGCCTCGCCGGAAAGATCGCCGGAGGAGAAACTGACGGCGGAAGAAAACTTAGAACTACGAGGCCCCGTCGCGGTTCTATGCAACGGCGGCGGCGGAGAAGTTACGGAACAGCGGCGCAGAAAGGAAATGGAAACAAGGAGATCTAGGGGGAGACCAAGACGGTGAAACCGAGGGAAACTCACCAGCAGTGACACCGGGGCTAATGAGCACGGTTGACGCTGGCCAAGCGCGCGGCGGAACCTTCGCAGTCAGAAGCTGTGAGGGATGCGCGGCGGCGGAGCTGCAGACGAGCGCGAGGGAGCGAGGAAGAAGAAGGTACGGGCAAGAGATTGGGGGAAAGTGAGACCCCCAAGAGCCGCGCCCCCCTTTTTGTAACCAACGCTCCTGCACGGAGGTAGGATCGTGCGTGCGGTTGCAGGTCGTGTAGACGGTGGGTGATGCGCCAACGCACGATGCTGAGTGGAGCCACACCAAGGGCCGCACAACAGCGTAGAGGGCCACGATCCCCAAGGAAACGGTTCACGAGGCGTCGCGGCGCCAGCGCGTCAGGCGCAGTGTTAACTGTAGCCTGACAATAAACAGAGAGGAAGAACAAAAAACTAGAAAATCAATGATGGGAATGACACGTAGGACGAGGCGTACGAGAGAAGGAACGGGAATACCCCGAACGGAGAAGGAATGACTCGGAAACAGAACAGAAGAAGGGTGATGAAACTGATATGACCCGGCCGAAATTATCAGTAGGGCCATATCAGCTTCGGGGACTAATGTTGGGGAGGTAACCCCGGATAGGGTAAGGACGGGGAAAGCCGAAGAGATTATCCCCTGTCTAGTTTCCGAGTTATATTTCAGGCCGGCCGAGTCTTATGAAGGTCGGCCAAGATAGGAAGAGGCACAACCGCAACAATAACGACAAAACACTACCGGGCCGAGGTAAGTAGTAACTCGGCAGGGTCGGCTCTTATGATTCTGATGCAGGTGAAGGACAGGCCGAGTTATACGAGGAAGGGCCGAATTATACGAAGCTTGCAGGAGAAGGAGAAGCCCAAAGTCAAACCCCAGTCTTGGAATCTGGGCAGAGCCAAAGACTAAAGACAAATGTGCAGAGCGTCAGAGGGGAAGAAGGAGGTCACGGAGGTGACGGTCCAGAAGCCCGAGGCGCGCAGGAGGGGCCCTCTGGAAACTTACCGCAGTAAGAAGGGGGACAGGGAAAGCGGCGCGCCGAACTACTATTTAGGGACAAGCATATTCCACGAATATGCTTGCCTCGTCAGCCCTAAGGGCACCCAAGGTATCCCTTTATAAGGGGAGGTTTGGACCCTGAGGGCGGGAGGAAAAGAGGAGCATCGTTAGGCTGGGGAGATTCACAGTGTCCCCCCGTAAACAGCTCAAGGAGCACTGGTAACCCATCAAGAGAGAAATAAAGTTCATCACTTTGGCAGCTTGAGTGTAAAGATAGTTGCATCTTCCCTCCCCAGATCCCACTAGCATCCATCGGCCCCATACTTTAGCCTACCCATGGCATCTGCCGTGCCACCACCACGACAAGGCGTGAGTTGTGTACTGTGTGGTGGGGTGTGGGGCTGGGTTGAGAGGAGAGAGAGGGGGAAGAGGGGGAGTGGCTGACGTGGCAGTTTTTGGTTGGTGGGGGGAAGAGGAGAGGGTGAGGTGGCAGCGTGTGAGTGGCCAGGGTGATGTGGAGGCTGGGTTGGGGTAGATAGTTTGGTAGGTTTAGGATTATGGGTGGGACTGGTTGGACCGATTTAAAATCCTGGGGGTGGTCGTTCGGGTCGATCTGGCCCGTTCGACTGCCCCCACTAAAAATAATATAATTTTTATTTGTTTTATTAACGCCGTTTGCAAACCGATGGCATTCAAACAAAAATAATCCGGAGGCCGGGCTTTGCATTTGAATTAAGATGGGGCGTTTGGAAAACAAAACGGGCTTGCGAAAATAGTTTTTGACAAACAACATATGATGATGACGATGTAATGCACAAATTCAACGCGATTTTCTAGTAGTGGTTTTGCGGGATGCCACAAAGCGTCAAAGCTTGGGGGTGCCCAACGCATCCCTTCTTTATCAATAAAAATCTCAGGTCTTTCTAGGCACTTCGTTTTTATTGTTTCATGCACAGTTGTGTTGTTCTTGGAGCGTCTTAATTTTTGTTTTTGGCTTTCTTTTGCTTCATTTGGTTTTATGTTGGTTGCCTTCTAAAAAAATCGAAAACACCAAAAATATTTGTTGTTCTTTTTTGGTTTTGTGAGTTCTTTGCAGGGTTCAGCCGTCCTCAGTGGATTCTGGTTTCATGTTAAAATTCAAGTCACACAAGTGAAGGGTAATAATGAAGATTAAGACAACTCGAGGTGTGGTAAGAGGCTGATAACGAACTCTATTTGTTTTTTATTTCTGTACATATACGCATCACTGTGAGCATGTTTATCCTGTTTGTGTAAGGTGTATGTCATTATGGATGCTTAGTAGTTCTTACTTGTCTATGATTAGCTTCAGCTTGTTAATAGTTTGTAGCATGTCATATAAATGTTTGCTTGCATTGTTTTATTCATACTTTGGTATAATATTGTGGTATCCTCCTCTGACTGTTCATGTGAATCGACTTGGCACATGCTCACGCATGCATATGACTAATTAATGGTCAGTAAGCATCGATGATTTATTTTGCCTCATATTTCCTGTATCACTTTCATGCCATAATTAGTCATGTTTTGTTGCAAGCATGATTATGACAGCTATTGCTCTCTCGTTTGTCGCTCCCTCTCTATTGCTAGCCTTCACTTCGACTGAGTATGTGCCCTACCTGTGCTTCCAACTCCTCAAAACTAATATTGCCAGCTATGTCCATCATACCTATCCATTAACATCATTTGCTACTTCAATGCATATTCTATATGCCGTGTTTTCTTTCAAAATAAAATGTTAGTCTGTTTTGAAGAAGTTAGTTAGTAAAGCTCTCACAAACTTGATGGCATACTTTATTCCTTGCGCTTAATAATCTTGAACCATTGTGACTAGATGATATGCATTGTCATTTTGGTTATGGGAAAGCTCCTGTACCATGTGCAAGGGGTACCCCGTTGGCGGTTCTCGGTGATATACATGTATTTACAATGACAAGAACTTTTAGGTGACCAAAGTTGAGTAGCATGCGGAACGACCCTCGTACTCAAGGGACTTGGGATTTTCAGCCTATGGTCTGTCAAGCATATGATTCAGAGTGGACCTCACTTTCACCTTAACCACATGAAGATGCCTATGATAGGGGCAATGAGAGCTCAAAGCTAATGAGTACCTTCCTTTCAGCATTAGGAAGCCTTTCAAACCTTTACAAAAAAACGTTTTCACAATTTTGTTGAGTCACCACTTATTCTATGAGCACCTTCTTGAGAGCATAGTTGTCATTCTTGTGTTTGTTCCAAAACTTGGTTAATTATGTCATGACTTTGATGCTTGTGTCTCTGATATCTTTACTTCTATTCTTCACTTGAACTTCAGAGGTGCCTTGGCATTCATATTGCGCTCTTCAAACAAAGGCAAGCGAGATACCACTCTATCATACCTTATTATGAGCATTGCAATGTTGCTTATGTTTATGTTTCGTGCTACTTATTATTATTGAGTTGGTTTCTCTTCATAGCTTACAATGACTATTGAGTAGACTTAGTTGCATACTTCTTATTATGAATTATCTAAGCATCTACTCCTATGCTAAGAATATATACATCATATGAAGCAAAGTGTTCGTGAAAGTTCTTTTATCGCACTCAGTTTTCAACTGAATTTCTTGAGGAAAAGCAATAAGCTAAGCTTGAGGGGAGTTGATACGTCCAAAACGTATCTACTTTCTCGAACACTTTGCTATTGTTTCTTCTCTAAACTTGTGTGATTTGGATGCAATTAACACGGACTGACGCTGTTTTTAGCAGAATTATCTTGGTGTCTTGTTTTTGTGCAGAAAATCAACTATCGGGAAAAATCCCGGAAAATATGCCAAAAACTATTTTTCACCAGAAGATCCACGGAGCCAGAAGGGGAGACAGAGAGGAGGCCTGGAGGCCAGAACCACCCTAGGAGCGGGCCCACCTGACCCCGCGCCTGGAGGGGGTTTGGCCACCCCAGGCAGCTCCTCGGCCTCCCTCCGCGCCTATAAGTTGCCTTCTGACCTAAAAACTCAGAGGGGTTCGATAGTTTTCTAGAAAGAGTTCCGCTCCGCCGCCGCCACCAGAAACTCTGTTCTGGCACCCTGCTGGGACGGAGAATTTGGAGAGGATCATCGCCATCATCATCACCAATGCATCTCCATCAACCACCGATGTTTCCCTCATCCATGAGTGAGTAATCCCCCGCTGTAGGCTTGGGGATGGTAGGGACTGGATGAGTTCTATCATGTAATCGAATAAGATCTATTAGGGCATAGTGCCTAGTATCTCTATTAGTGCTATTTGACTTTTTTGCAACTTGTTGTGCTTAATGCTTGTCACTAGGGCCCGAGTGCCATGATCTCAGATCTGAACTTATTATTGAATCATTATGATAGTATTGTTTGTGATCTTATCTGCAAGTTGTGTACACATATCATTGTCCGGATGCAAAGGCCCCAAAGTGACAATAATTGGGACAATCGGAGGGGATGGCTGTGGTGTGAGGATCACATGTGTTCATGAAGTGTTAATGCTTTGCTCCGGTGCTCTATTAAAAGGAGCACCTTAATTGACAGTAGTTCCCTAGAGGCCCTGCTGCCACGGGATGGCTGGACAGAAGATGTTGTGCAAGTTTTCATTGCGAGCACGTATGACTATATATGGAGCACATGCCTAGGATTATTTAGTACTTGGATGCTTGTTATTATTTATCGGCAATGCCCTAGTTCTTGAGTTTACATGTTTAGACTCGTCCATGCAACACCCGTCCATCCATCCCTATGCCTACCGCACTCGAATCCCACTGTTACCGTTACTATTACTATTGCTCCTGATCCATTGTTGTTGTTACTGCTGCTGTTGCTACTACAAACTGTTTTACTACTGATAAACTTATGTGAGCAAGAACTATAAAACATGGATGCACATGACTAAATCCCATCCGATCCAACAATATCTCGGCATTATCGCACTTATGGAGTATGCCGGCGGAGCCTTTCAAAACACGACACACTAACCGGATCAATGTAGAGAAACATCGAGCGGATCTTCATCTTGGCTTGAGAGGGATCAATGACTGCCACCTTTATTAGGCAGATAGTCGGCCCCCGCGCCGCCATCCGCCGGCTCCCCATGGAACCGTCCGCCCAATTCCCCACCAGCTAGGCCGGCAGAGGAGTAGGCAGCCCGGGCGGCCAAGACCGCAACCTGGCTCCAAGAGACCTGCAGAGATCCTCCAAAATCCGAAGATCGGATGCGGGGGCAGGGACGGGCGTATCTTGGCCAAGGGCCAGGCGACCACACCCACAGAGCTCCACCGGTCATCCCATCATCATCGCCCACCATGGCGCCCACCACCAGCCTCCACCTACGCCTGCTACACCGGCAACAGCCCGCACTCCTGGCGACAACGGCCCGTGCCACACCACCAGCCAGGGGAGAGGGATCCCCACCGCCACCCTCCTTGTGGCGCCTAGGCTTTGCCCACCGGCCCCTCCGGGATCGGCCAGAAAGGGAAAGAGACGGCGGCGGCTCCTAGGGTTAGGTCGGGGAGAGGGATCAAGTACCTCAAAGCTCTTGTATCATACAATGAGCAATTTAGGACACATTTTTCTATGGTACGGTGATTAAAGCTACTCCCTTCGTCGCGGTTTGGAGGGCGTCTTACAAAAATCATGCGTTTTCAAAACTTCTCTCCCCCCAAACACGTTAGACTTAATCACAGAATTAATGTCCCTCTTTTTCCTCACTTCCTACTCCATGCAGTCAAGAAATTAATTCTTGCATGCAACTCCTTCAATACATGCGTCTAAACTCCTCGTTTTTATTGAGTAATTACGTTTAATAGGGATCCGAATAATTAATGGCCTATTTTCTCTCAACGAATTTCCTTGTTTTTGGCACAAATCTAACGCCAATTAGCATCCACCAAGGTCCCACCAATCTCTCTAAAATGCCCTCTCAACAATCTATTTTATGGGATCATAAAATAAGAACTCTTAACTATCCATATGACTCTACCTCCATTATTGTTGCTCCCGGCCGTGGCGACTCTACCTGATCAAACTCGCAGTCCATCAATGCCAAATTGTTGGACCAAAACTCCATCTCCTCTGGGGAGAATAATTAGTGCTGAATTGGCGGTGCTGCTTTTTAACCAAGCAAGGATTTATGGTGCTTTCACGGAAAAGCGAGTTTGAAACAAACATATAGACCAATCTTTACATTGGCAGGTAGGTTGCTCACATGGGACTAGATTACACTGAATTAACAAGCGTGCATGCATTTATTGACACTTCCATATAAAGTAGATTATCCACATACATCATGCATTTAGTTTATTAATTACTTTATTATTCAGCTATTCCCTGGTGGTGCCGTGGGAAATTAAGTAGTAGGGACCCTTGGCTGCCACCACACGGAGCTTGTTTCAGTTGACGACAACGTCGGACCAGTTGATGTTGGCCTCGCCGACGCTGGGGTCAAGGTTCAAGTTACGCCAGACGTGTGCGGAGGCGCCCACCTCGTCGTTGCAGTCGGTGCACTCGTCCACCACGGTGGCGAAGACGAAGAGGCTGCTGTAGTCCATGATGAGGATTTGCTTGCCGCAGCGGGCCCCGCCGTCGAACCACTCGGTGGAGAGCGACACGACGAGCTCGTCGTCGCTGTGGTACTGGCCGTCGCACGCCGCGGGCCCGCCGCCCCCCTCGCCTTCCTGGAAGCCGTTCAGCGTCATCGTCGCCGGGACTTCCGCTGCAAGGAACTTCCCTGAACCTGGAGTGTGGTGGGGCCGGGAGACGGCGGATGAGACCTGCAGAAAAACCAGGATGCCGAAAAACAGCGCGACTTCCGTGGAGTTGGCCATGGCAATTAGGCTTCTGCTTTGCCCTGCGTGAACCCAAGGCTGACTTTGGTGTGGTCTGTCAAAGGATGTTGGTGAAGGGGAGTTTATGTAGCCGTCCGCTGCAGTTTGGCGACAAAGCGAGGACGTACTTACGCATGACCATGTCGGACTAGTGTTAGTCGCCCAGGATCAACTGCATTTGGACAAGGCAACGTCGACCCGCCACAATGTTCCTTTCTCTACAGACGAACAAATTCTTTTGCTTTCCTAATTTGGAGTAAGTGCGTACGTACTTACGTACTGTCAACTTTGATTCCTCATCACAAACCCAGCCACACGTACGCACGATACTATGTTTTCAATATAAACCCTGGCATATCGCACTAGCGTAAACGAGGCCTCTAACACCGGTTCGTAGAGGCCTTTAACAGCGGTTCCAGAACCGCTGTTGGGGCTTCGGTGTTAGAGGTGCCCCCTTTAACAGCGGTTCTTCTCTGCCGCGGCAGGAAAACGACATAAATATCTGTCGCGGCAGAGTTCTACCGCCGCCCCGTTCTGGGCGTATTTCTGCGGCGCGGCGCGACGGGGACGGGGAGCGGGGAGGGGGAATCGATCAGGAGAGGTATACACATACATCTTCGGTATATACGAGTACATGCATAATTAAACAACTATTATTATACACAAACATAGTCATTGTGGTATTCTCCGTTCAAGCATGCATATATACAATATAACATCTCCGTCCATGTTCATTTTGGTGGATATCTAAAGAGTTCTCCGCCAGGCGAGACGACCTCATCAAATATGAACCCCGCCAATTCCTCTTGAATGACTCGTATGCGGTCAAATGGTAGGAGTTGGTCCCGCATCCGTTCGATCTGAATATATATGAAGAATGGGGTCAATATATATATATAAGAATAAAACTCAATACAATTGATGGTAATAAAATAATGTTGTATACTTTGTTTACTTACTCTAAGTTGTTCTAGTGCGGCTTGGCCCGTCGCACATATCGTGTTGCGAATGAACTCGCAAACATAGTACCCACATAAGTTATTGTCGTGTCCCTAATGCGCGCACTTTACGAGAATAGAGAGTTCAATCAAAATAATAATCAATAAAGCATGATATAATGGAATTGGAAGCAGAATCAAATAGATACGCAGACCTAGCTAGCTAGTATTACTTACATTTTGGTCTACAAATTTTAGTTCTTCTGACCATTCACCCATGGCCCTGCCCGTGAACCTTTTCCAAACCCTGTCCGACAAAGAAAATGGATAAAGGAGTAATTAATTACTTGTTGTCACGAAAGTTGCCGATCTAGTGCGATAATATGATTGAAATTACCTCCGGAGCATCTCTCTAAAGTCTGCCCATAGCTCTTTTTATTTTCATAACGAGTCCATGACAAGGACTTTTCCTGAGTCAGGTTGAATGACTAGCAGAATAAAGTGGAACCTACGCATGCATAACTCATCATCAGTTACACTTAACATCGAGTAAGCCGAAACAGAATGTGTACAAGAGAGGGTAACAGTACTCACGAGAAGTTGTAAGGCAATAGTATATCCCTTTTGGTTTGTTGTCTTAGTAAAGACCTTAGCAAGTAATCTTCTGTTTGTCCGGTTTGGTTCTTACCACTTCTTCATGAACTCTATTTGGGTCAACGAACCCAATGTCAAAACGGCCTCCTTTCATGCATTCCATAATCTTTTTCTTGCATAATAGTATATACATATATGGTGAGCATATATATACATGCAATTAATGAAGTGAATGAGATGAGATAGAAATTACAGAAATAGTACTTACACACAATAAAGGCTGATGGCAGCTTTGTCGAGTTCCTTCTGATTGAATAGAAAATGCAAGTCTTGAATGTTGAAGTCGATCTCGTCGTCTCCGCACAAGAAAATCTGATCTCTTATATGCGTCGTGATCCATTCTTCCTTTCTCGTCTTGCAGAAATCAAGGTACCACTTGTGCAATCTTCGCATCTTTGTTGGTAGATTCTTGAGCTCCTCTTTCTTGACGAGATTCTTCCCATACTTCCATGGCTGTATGGGGTTGGCATCGCCTTTGGGAAAGTTGTCTCCCATGATGTTCAAGTATGCAATGTAAGTCATCCCCATCTCATTGGCCTTTCTTTGTAGCTCTGCCTCGTAATCATTTACGGGAGGAGCGTCCCGTGTGTCGAACACTTGGAGCGGGGCGCATGATTGGTTTTCCTGCTCTCCGAGCATGGGAACTATTTTCTGGGGTGCCGCACGGCTGCTACTTTCAGTTTCCCTACGGCGCCTTGCACCCCCCTTCAAAATCTGGCGCTTGTAGTCCGGCTCAAGTGGGGTTTCAGGTTTCAAAAGATTTTTGTAAAACTTCTCCACCATCGCCGGATCTATTTTCTCCTTTGGCTCGGCCCGTCTAGGTGCAAAGAATTTCTTGACCTCTTCTTCTGAGATCCTATTGGTCTCCTCGTCGCTGCAATTCTACGGTAAAACCGGCAATGGCTTGGCGGAAGGCTGCGGGACGTAGTTTTTTGAACTCTTTGGCATACGGTTTCCTGCAGATTTCTTTGTGGCAGTGCTCTTCCCCTTACGCTGAGGAGATGGCTGAAGCGCCGGAGATGGCTGGCGCGCCGGAGATGGCTGCCGCACAGGAGATGGCTGAAGCGCCGGAGATGTCTGCCGCGCAGGAGATGGCTGAAGCGGCTCAGACTGCTGACGCTGCGGAGACGGCGGGGATGCCAGTGGCCTCCAATTTGGAAGCACGATGTGTTCCTTCTTCCAAATAATGGTTGTTTTCACTTAAAATTTGAGTTGAGTTTCCCCTTCACCTGTAGCATGGTCAAGTTGTGATTCCTCATATTCCTTCACAACCTCATCCACCCCGACAATAGCATAGCCATCTGAAATCGGTCGGCAGTGGTAAGTTCCACCAGCTACAGGAGGTAAGGCATAGCCGACGGCCACCTTAATGGATAAGCCCATTAATCTCACATGCAGCTCAGCGTGTTCGCTCTCCATGATCTCATCCACGGGGTATCGAGTACCCGCCATTTCAAGCGTGGGCTGCACGTTCTCTGTGGAAGCCACGCTGCTTTTCCGCGCAGAGTCTAGGCCGCCAGCATCTTCCAATGCAGGCTCTTCGTGCCGCTGAGATGGGCCGGTAGCTTGATGGCTCTGTTGTGCATTCACTTGCGCCTGCAGCGCCACAAGTGCATGTTCTATCTATGTCATCCGCTCTGTACGCTCTTTTTCTTTTCTGCCGCGCCATCTGTAAGAGTCGCCCCAGTCGGCAAACCCATCCTTCCACGTCATACCCCCTGTGCCTCGTGCATGTCCAGGGTGTTCTTTTTTACCGATGGCGCGTGTGAGCTGGTCATTCTCTCTGTCGGGATGGAAGGTCCTGGCGGCTGTTTCCTCGTATGCCGTGATGAGTTCAGTGACGGGTTAGGCAAGGAGGGTTGGGAAGATACACAATCATGTTTCTGGGTCCAACCTTGCCCCGATTCCATAGAACCAGGTCTTTGCACGTAGGTCCCACCCATGTGTCTGGGGTGTGATCCCTCTAGCGCGCAGGGCCTTCTCAGCTTCCTCCCACTTAGGCCTCTGAGATATGTAGCCACCTGACCCCGTCCTCTGGTGATATTCCTTCTTCTAGGCATTTAGCGTATTGGTTTCTGACCTCTTTTTAGCTATAGCACCTTCCTTATATGCCACAAATTCGGGCCAGTCGGGTCTTATCTTCGCATAATATGCGTCTTCGAAATCTGGAGTCTCGCGAGCTTTGACAAATTTGTTCAATTTTGTCTTCCAGTTGCGGAAAGCGTCAGCCATCTTATTTAGAGTCCACTCTTTGACCTTTTCCTTTATAACCGGTTTGTTTTCATCCTCCTCTGGCGGAAGGGTGAAATTTACCAACAGCGAATTCCAAAGCGTTTCTTTGGATCTTTCATCGACAAAGGTACCGTCGCCCTTCTTTGGCTTATTCCAATATTCAATTATGATTGGGATTTGGTCCCTAACAAGAACTCCAGCCTGACGTACAAATTTGTCTGCGGCCTTCTTGGGCTCCATCGGCCTGCCATCAACACGGACTGCTTCGATCGTGAACTTTGCACGATCTTTTAACCGATGGCTCGCGCCTCACTTGCTCTTTTTCGTAGAAAAAGATTGTTGTTGGCTGGTCGATCCAGAGGGCTAAAAGAAGAAAGAAGCGTTAATTAATACATTTACATATATACAAATCAATCGGTGCAAGTCAGCAGAGGCTTAATCCATGCATATACCTCGACAGACTTTGTAATCACTAAAGTGCGTAAACCGGAGTCGTCATCTTCTCCATGACTACTTGAGCTGTCATCATGTCCCTCCAAGTTCAGATATTGTGAGGTGTCCTCGTGGATCATGTTCTCCATTATTTCTTCATCTACAAGGTTTCTACTGAGTGGATCCATAGTTTCTAAAACAATAATATGATCACACAAATATCAGTAATACATGTATTGAAATGCTCAAGCAAATATGATGATATGACAGGTTAAAAGTATTGAAATGTAACCCTAATACATGCTTGGTCATTCCAAACCCTAATTCGGAGAAACCCCCGATTCATATGAGAGGATACATTTACTTCTTCTAATTAACTTGTCATGAAAGTTGATTAACATAGCATGGTTATTATAATGCTATATTGACAACGAGAGGTGGCGGCTCTAGGGCGAGAGCGGGGCCGGGATGCGTGGGGGTGTGCGTTCGAACCAGCACGACGTGGGCTCGGCGAGGACAGAGGAGGTCAGGGTCGACGGCATAATGGTGGCGGTGGTCGTCGGCGTGGCACAAAATATACACATGCATATACAATACACATACAATACAATATACATATATACATACACACATACAAATATACATACACATATGCCACTTGTTCTACTGAATTCAATGGTATTTTATTTGCAAATTTTGGCCCAGTGGTATTTTATTTGGCGGCGCTAGGGAGAGAGCGGGGCCGGGATGCGTGGGGGTGTGCGTTCGAACCATCGCGACGTGGGCTCCTAAAATGGGCGACTCGGCAAGGGTAGAGGAGGTCAAGGTCCACGGCATTGGAAAAGTAAGGTCAAGTGATGCATATATACACATACATACATATATACACATACAAAAAATATATACATATATACACGTACATATACAAATATATATATATATATCATACAAAAAATATACATACACATATACATATACACATACATATACAAATACACATACACACTAACCAATCGGTAACAAATAAACATACACATACATATACATATAACACTATACTAATTTAACACTAACTAACACTATAACTAACTACTAATTAACCAAATAACACTAACCACTAACCAAATAACCAAAAATCGGTGGCGGCATGCTCACCTGCGGGCGGCGGCGCGGCGTGGGTGGCGGGGTCGGCGGGGAGTGGCGGCACCGGGCGAGGACGGCGGGGTCGGCGGCGCGGTGGCGGCGGAGGCGCCGCTCCCGAGAGTTCCGACAGCGGGGTGGTTTCCTACGGCGGGGCGGCGAGTCGGCGGGACGGCGGGGCGGCGGTGACGGCGGCGGACGGCGAAGGCGTGGTCGACGTCGCGGGCAGCCTGGCGGCGTCTCTGTTTCCGCCGCGGCTCCTGTGCTTAGCTTCATACGGCTTCTCTATGATCAGAAAAAAGAGAGGACTGTTTCGTTATTAGCCCCCGGGGCGCAGATAGAATTAGGTAAAATAAAATAGATGGCAAAGTCCTAAATTAGACCAAAGTAATTTTGTCTGCTAGAATAAGAAAAAGAGCTTCTGAATTGATCTCATCCTTTATAATATAATAAAGTTATTTCTTTCTTCAGTAATAACTTAATCTTGGAATAAAATACTTGTTATAGAAATTAAATTAATAGCTCATTTGCGCTCGATCAATCTGGCTGGGGGGAAGAGGAAGAGCAACGCGTGCATTTATACCCCCCCCCCTTTAACACCGGTTCCAGCCAGGAACCGGTGTTAAGGGGGGGAATTCGTTTCGCACGCCCGCACCCCCCCCCCCTTTAACACCGATTGGGGTATGCGCGCGCGAAACAAAATAAATGCGCCCCCCTTTAACACCGGTTCCAGGAACCGGTGTTAAAGGGGGGCATTTATTTCGTGCATTAAAGGGGTGGGGTCATTTTTAATTCAAAAAATAGGATAGAATTTAGAAAATTCATAACTTTTTCATTTCAACTCAGAAAAATATGAATAATATATCATAATTTTCAGAAAAATAATATATAAAAACATTTTATATTTACTTTAGATGGAAATTTTCAAAATGATTAAAACACTTACATATAAATTTTGATTATTCAATTCAAACAAAAATAAAATAGTCAAACCCTAAAACTTTGAACATAAGAAATATTAAGCATCTATAAAGGAATCTAACCCTATTTTATTAGAGCAAATCATATTTTATTTTGTATTAACATTTTTGAATTGTTTGGATATTTAAATGCCGCATCTTTTGTATACTTTGGAATCTGACAAAACCTCGCTCAACTTGCATTGGATTTTTGATAAAATAGCATATTGTGAACCTAAAAATGATTTTTGTAAAAAAATCATGAGCATCGTATCATGTACCTGTAGTTCATATCTGACCCACTTCCTGCCGATTCGGCGGGAATTTGTCTTTTTCATCAGAGGTGGACGGAAAGGTTTCAGATCCCCCTGTTAGTACATTGTCCATATAAGGTGGTCTAGTATTTTTGTAAAATGTGGTGGTGGTTTTTTGAATTAGCCATTTGGTGGTTGCTTCACAAAACCGTCAGTTTTTTATGCTCGGAAAATAGAAAATGCTTTTTTGGTGCGATAAAAAGGAAAACTTCCTCTTGCAACATTTTTTTCCATGCCATGATGCACATGTATGCACAATATGGCCATATTATCACAAATTATGCCTTGATTCTAGCCATAACATTGGTCATTTGACCCGAAAGCCAAGAAACCTCGAATGAGATAGGTCATTTTGTGAAGGTTTTTTGAGACATAATCAATATACCAAGTTTGAGATTTTTCCTTCTAACTATGTCACATTATATAACACCACGCGAAGGTTTCGCACTGTTTCGATCTTTTTTTATTTTTTATCCCCGTTTTAAACTATCGTCAAACTTTGTCGAACAACGGGCATGAAGATTCTTAGCTCGGGGCCAAGCCTCGCTCAACTTGCATTGAATTTTTGATAAAATAGCATATTGTGAACCTAAAAATGATTTTTGTAAAAAATCATGAGCATCGTATCATGTACCTGTAGTTCATATCTGACCCACTTCCTACCGATTCGGCAGGAATTTGTATTTTTCACCAGAGGTGGACGGAAAGGTTTCAGATCCCCCTGTTGGTACATTGTCCATATAAGGTGGTCTAGTAATTTTGTAAAATGTGGTGGTGGTTTTTTGAATTAGACATTTGGTGGTTGCTTCACAAAACCGTCAGTTTTTTATGCTCGGAAAATGGAAAAAAAAATTTGGTGCAATAAAAAGGAAAACTTCATCTTGCAACATTGTTTGCCATGCCATGATGCACATGTATGAACAATATGGCCATATTATCACAAACTATGCCTTGATTCTAGCCATAACATTGGTCATTTGACCCGAAAGCCAAGAAACCTCGAATGAGATAGGTCATTTTGTGAAGGAGATAGAACTGGAATTAAAATACAGAATGCAACTAATAGTAAGTTACATAAAGCATGACTGAAAATTAAGATACATAAAAGAACTGAAAATTAAGATACATGGCCAAATTAAGTAACAATCGGCCGAACTTGTTTCGGAATGTTGGAGTGATTCAGTCATGCTCCTACCTACACCTGTAATACTCGCCACTATAGTCATCGTACTCGCCGACGCCGTTATCGCTGTCGTTATCGGGGTCGCTGTAATAGAACCTTGAAGGCTGAGTACGCGTGGGCTGGACTTGAGGGTAGCGCAGACGGGGGTTAGAGTCGGCGGCAGTGTCATATGCCATGACGCTCTGGAGAGTCCGACCGCGCCACCATAGCCGACGGCTGGCCTCGTTAAAGTTCGGAGGAGATGGGCCGTCCTCCTCGTGCCTGGCGAGCGCCCTCTCACGCCGATCCACGAAGAAGGCTTTCCAAGTAGGGAAATAGTCAGGATGCCATCTGGGATTCCTCCGCTGCTCCGGGGTGAGCTCGAAGTAGTAGTGGTTCGTGATGGCCATCCGGCACGCCACACCTAGAGGGATAGGAGGAACCGGCACGCCTCCGGCGCTCAGCATCCAGCCGACGGGGACACAGTAGCCCGATAGGCAGGGGTAGTTCGAGGCGCAAAGCGCCTCCGCCTCCCTAGGGGTTAGTGCTATGGTGGAAGCCATGGGAAAGAGTGATGAGGTTGCGGACCTCTAAGACTTTCCAATAGGGTAGGTCCCAAAATATAGATTGCTTCTTCCACATGGGCGCATGTCCATAGACTGCCAGGACCTTTTCCAAAGATTACTTCTAGGTCCTTGACCATACCAAATACCTCCTCACCGGTACGGAGGACAGGCTTCCTCCGGGGTTCTGCCAGACGTTTGAAATGCTTGCCTTTCTTTCTTACTGGATGCAGGTTCGGAAGAAATCGACGATACCCTAGGTACACAACCTTCTTACATTTATCCAAATATACACTATCAGTCTCATCTAAACAGTGTGTGCATGCATTGCATCCCTTGTTTGTCTGCCCTGAAATGTTACTAAGAGCAGGCCAATCATTGATGGTTACGAAAAGCAATGCTCGTAGGTCAAATGGCTCCCCTTTGTGTTCATCCCACATACGTACACCTGGTTTGTCCCACAGCTGTAAAAGTTCTTCAACTAATGGCCTTAGGTACACATCAATGTTGTTGTCGGGTTGCCGTGGGCCTTGGATGAGCACTGGCATCATAATGAACTTCCTCTTCATACACAACCAAGGAGGAAGGTTATAGATACATAGAGTCACAGGCCAGGTGCTGTGACTGCAGCTCTGCTCACCAAAAGGATTCATGCCATCTGTACTTAGACCAAACCTTAAGTTCCTTGCGTCACGTGCAAAGTCCGGGTACTCTCGCTCGACTTTTCTCCACTGTGACCCATCAGCGGGGTGTCTCAACATTGCGTCTTTCTTACGGTCTTCCATGTGCCATCGCAACAACTTGGCATGCTCTTTATTTCTAAAAAGACGTTTTAACCGTGGTATTATAGGAGCATACCACATAACCTTGGCAGGAACCTTCTTCCTAGGGGCCTCGCCCTCAACATCGCCAGGATCGTCTCGTCTGATCTTATACCGCAGTGCAGTGCATACCGGGCATACATCCAAATTATCGTACTTCTCACCGCGGTAGAGGATGCAGTCATTAATGTAGGCATGTATCTTCTGCACGTCTAATCCTAGAGGGAAGACAACCTTCTTTGCTTGGTATGTACTGTCAGTCACACCGTTCTCTGCCTTCCATTGCAGCAAATCCAGTGTGGTACCTAGCTTTTTGTGGCCATCTTCGCAAGTTGGGTACAACAATGTTTTGTGATCCTTTAACATCTGCTCCATCTTCTCCTTCTCCTTTTTAGTTTCACATTTTTCCTTTGCATCAGTAATGGCCCGACCAAGATCGTCATCAGCGGGCTCATCTGCTGCCTCTTGATCTTCATTATCTACCCCCGTTGCAGTATCATCATATTCAGGATACATATTATGATAGTTGTCATCATCCTCTTCTTCTTCGTTGTCTTCTATCACAACCCCTTTTTCTCCGTGCTTGGTCCAACAATTATAGCTGGGCATGAAACCGGATCGAAGCAGGTGGGCGTGAATGGTTCTGGTATTTGAGTAGTCTTTCTTGTTCTGACAGTGAACACACGGACATCACATAAAACCATTGTGACCATGGTTTGCATTAGCCACAACGATGAAATTTTGGAGGCCCGTAATGTACTCGGAAGTGCGGCGGTCACCGTACATTCATTGCCGGTTCATCTGCATTAATATATAGTATATATCAAAAATTAATAGGGAGATGACCATTTATATATATAGTACATCAATGACACATGAAAGGATAGTTGCCGACCTCGACCGAGAAGGAAAGAGCAACGAGAAAACTTATTTTGAGCTCTCGGGCATTTCACCGAACACCTCTTGTGCATACGAAAAAAACACAAACTAGCACACTTCACACCCTCTTGCTAGGCTCCAAAATGAGATAGTGAAAAAATGGAAGAGTGGGGCATGGGCTGCGGTGTCTTATATAGCCCCCCCCCCCCCCCCCTAACACCGGTTCAAGCCACAAACTGGTGTTAAAGGGGGCTGCGCGGGCCACTGGTGCAGGGGCCTTTAACACTGGTTCGTGCCACGAACCGGTGTTAAAGGGGGGCTCCTTTTTGCTGCACGGGCCACGCTGGTACGGGCCCCCCTTTAACACCGGTTCGTAGAAGAATAGGTGTTAAAGCCCATTTCGAGGCTCAACCAAAGGCCTCGTTTCCACTAGTGTCGGAATCAAAATGATACATGCAGGATTACTTATTTATTATTCAACATATAGATTTATATATTAAGAAAATATAAAAATCAACCTAAAGCCATGACGCTCCTTGGCACGACCGGTGCGGTTGGGAAATGAGGAAATCGTACCCCAAATCTTTGGTCGGTCCAATAATATAGCACAATTTCCAAACAATATACCGTGCACCGGAAATTTTCTAAGGTCATTTACAATATAGAGAAGGCATGCCTTCCTTAGCTCTCCACGTCATGTAGAGAAGACTTGGTATAAGTTGTATAATGCATTATATTTTATCGTCATCACTGACAATTATTGAGAATTAACTATTTTTAGTAAGAAATTGGCTTGTTAAAAAAGACATATGGTACAATGGAGAAACTAGAAATCTCTTATTTTTAAAAGTTTATCCATTAGCTAAGGGAAGGTAACCTTCTACTTCTTATTTCTCTCTCATTATTCAACTAATCAAAAATCTAACATGCCAACCATAAGAGAATGCTGAAGTCATCCTACTGTATATGCCCTTAGTGCCGGAAACGATATGGGTTGTGTGCTCTGGCAAAAGGATTGCCATGGTTGCAACCATATATGGGCCCGAACTTTTAGGGCTAGGCCGTATTCGAGTATTTAATGTTTTTCATGCAATAATTTGTTACTCTACAGTTTCACTTTTTTTTACCATAAAATTTCACATTTTTTAAGAATGTGCTATATATATATACCTCAGAGTTAGAAGTGTGCAATTGACTTCTTGTACTACTTCCAAATTCTTACTATAGCATATTGTATATATGTTCAAAGTCAAGTTGTTGTAAGTTTGACCAAGTGTCCTAAAAAATGTTTCACTGTTTGGAATGCCAAATGATTCGCACCTAATATATTTTATTTATTTATTTACTTGCTGTTTTAGTGCCAACTGCCAATCCTGATTTAACCAAGAAGGAGTAATTAATTAAATACATTTTTTAACCAAGCAGCAGGAATGCTGCTTTCAACGGAAAAAGCGAGTGAATTGCAAAGAGAAAAATACAAACCAGTCTTACATTGCGAGGTAGCATGTATGCGTTGCTAGATTGCACCGACATTGCAGGCTTGCAAATAAGTAGATTATCCGCATACATCATGCACGTACGGCATATGTATTTAGTTTATTATATATTCGGTCACTCCGTGGTGGAAATTAAGTAATAATCCATCTGTTCTACGATATAAGTTTTTCTTAGCAAGCTAAAATAGTATGCTAAGAAGAAGGCTTATATTATGGAACAGTAGGAGTAGCAGCGACACTGCTGGCCGCCATGCCACACGGGATCGATGGACTTAGTTAGTTTGAGGTGACGATGTCGGACCAGCTGATGCTCCACTCGCCTACGCTGGGGTCAAGGTTGAATTCCTGCCAGATTGCGGCGGAGGCGCCCACCTCGTCGTCGCAGCCCCGGCACTCGTCCACCACCCTGGCGACCAATTTAAGGTTGTTGGCGTTGTTCTGGATGCGGATGGGCATGCCGCAGCGCGCCCCACCGGCGTACCACTCGGAGGAGAGAGACACGATGTTCTCGCGGTCGCTGTGGTACTGGCCGTCGCACGCCGCCGGCCCGCCGCCCCCCTCGCCTTCCTGGAAGCCGTTCAGCGTCATCGTCGCCGGGAAGTTGACCGCCGGAGTGTAGGCCCGGGAGACGGCGCACGCCACCTGCAGAAAAACAAGGAGTACCGCCACGACTTTGGTGGAGGTTGCCATGGCCATGATGATTAATTATTAAGCTTCTGCTCTGGTGGTATATGTGGTTTGTGATCGAAGGGTGTTGGTGGAGAGGGGAGTTTATGTAGGCTTGCGATGCAGCCTGGAGACAAAAGGCAGGGACGTACTTACGCATGTGCCTCGTGTTTTACTTTGCAGTTTTATTACTTAGCGTTACTCGCCCAAGTCTCGTGTTTTACTTGGCAGTTTTAGTCGCTGCTGATTATGATGTTCTTGATGACGTCTTGCACATGTCATAAACGCTAGTGACGTCGTTGGTGTTACTTTCTCATGCCTTCCTTCCATCTACTTGGGATCTCCCGCAAACTGGCGCACAAATTCTTTTTGTGTATACAAGACGAGACAATTTTTTTTGTGTATAATTTTATTATAGCTCGACAAGGTATACCGTAAGCCAAAAGGGACTTAGACGTAAGTCACATTGAAAGTTATATCATCATGACTTTTTGGTAGTTGGTAATCAGCATGTTCTCTTAGAAGTCGTTATGGATTGATCGATTGTGAGTCGGACTCCAATCGTGTATAAGTCATCTTAAGCATGCAGGGTCACACATTAAAAGCAAGAGCAAGCCGTTTGGGTTGGATCCGGACCAGACAAGGACTAAGTTCAGTGAGTTGTACTCGCGTTGACTAGTATAGACTTTAGTGGATGGGCCACAAGTGAGTGGAGCCCATTTCATTCCCTACATATAATGGAGCGCATGATGCCCAAAGGGCACTGTTAGACCACTCTATGCGTTGGAAACCCTAGCCTCATTCAGTCCAGCCGCCGCACCGGACCTAGCACTCTGTCGTCGAAGCTTTTTCTCGTACGTGTGAATACCGACATAGGTGTTGTACGTTCAGCACTTATCATGAAATTGGATCTGATCGTGGGAACTGTACTGCATTAAATGACGTGCTTTATCAATAATCTGCAATCATATTTCTAGTGGTAATCCCCGTGGCCTTCTACCTCGACCGAATCTTAGGATCACCGTGTAGGTAAAATGTTTTTTTTTATCTCTAAACCTCAAGGGAGATGATAACGAAGGTGTGTTTGTGGCCAAAAGTGAGGTTGAGGCGTTGAGGGAGGGATCGAGGTGGATGACACAGTGGTGAGGTTGTTGACATCGCGTAGTATGTACAGGCAGTATTCTTTTGTTGGGGATGGCAACGTAAATCATGTCTATTACACTTGTGACAGGGAATTTCAAAATGTATACCGAATTCTTTGAGTTGTCTTATTATTTGGGTAGTAATAGGATAAATCTCCAGACAGGATTCGCTGGGAGAGGAAACAATAGTCAGCATTCTTGGCTTCTGTACTTCAATACATGCACAGAGATGCAATTGTACAAAATAGGCAGATTGTAGACATTGCCATTAACTACAAACTTATATCAAATTCAGTTGTCTGAATTCGCATTGACAAGAAATTGCCATTAACTACAGATTGTAGTTAATGGCAATGTCTGAATTCAGATTGTAGACATTGCCATTAACTACAAACTTATATCAAATTCAGTTGTTCCAAACACGGGTATTTTTATTGTTCCTGTGAGAAATGAACTCTATCATTCCAAGCAGACCTTGAAATGGTTTATTCGCGCCGCGAGGCTATTATATACACAGATTACAAGGGAGCTGGACAATCAAAATCCACCTAATGCCTACGCTTTCTACTCCAACTGCTGCATATCTAAAGCTCATGTCGGCAGAGCAGAGTTTATCTTCGCTCCAGGTGCCCGGCTTTCCTGTCACCCAGAGTCACAGTGGGGACGGCTGCAAAACCAGTGCCTTCCAAACCTACAGCAGAGGGCGTGAGTACTGGGACTACTTACATCAGCATCGCAGAGCTGCCATTGTCAGATGGTGTTGGCACAAGTGCTAGTATCTGGGCTTTCACGACCGAGATACAAGTCTCTATCTCGTTGTAGATTGTGAGGTTCTCTGGACAGCTTGGGCGCAGCATCGAGAAAGCTTGCTCCAAGACACCTGCTACTTTAGCAGGCGGATGGCGATATGCGCTAAGGTCCTGCACATATCGGGGGAAGATGAAGTGAGATATGAACAATGCTAACAATAGATGGGATCTGCAGAAATTCTACCTTGATTGCGAGGACTGTAGCAACACAGGTCATTATCAGGCTGGACGGAAGTTGGGAATCGCCAAGAGCAGCTTCAGATCCCAGGCAATGTGTTGCTTGATTCCTTCCTTCTTCCTGAGATTCATCACCATTTTCAGAGATTTCCCAACAACACATCAAACAGCATATTGTAGAGTTGCCAGGTGGACTTAAGCATACATACATACCTGCATGACTTCACCAACCATCTGCTTGGCTTGCGAAAGTAAGTTTTGGAAAAATACAGTAACAAACGAATCCGATTCAACATCATGAGCACTCCTGTTGTTTGTGCGACCTCTAGATTGTAAACTGTCAGCACCGAACTGGAGTGGGCGCAATGGTGGTGCCGTAGATCTACAAATGGTACCCTTGTTGGGTAGCACTTCACAACCAACAGCAGATCCAGCCTGTGAATAAATAGAGTAATCAGAATTAGCCCTGAGATACCACAATCACACGCAATTGCATTTCACAGTAGCTTTAACCTGCATAAGCACTGTTACATTCAACCTGACTAATACACACATATATATATGCCCCTTAGAAAATAAATTTGGACAGAATAAAACCTTAAGCTGATCATCTGATGTTACATGTGGACTACAGGACAGCTCAGATACAGAAATACCGTTCATGATGTGACCCCAGCTCTCTTTTGGAGTAAGCTCCGCAATGCACTCAATATCCACCTTGTGGTGTGCATTATTTGAGAGGGAGTTCATATTCTTGAGATCGTCAGGCAGATTATCCAACCAGTTTACAGGCATACAATCAGTGTCCTGAAAAAAAACAACTTCAGTTATGCATTCCTGGACAGTATATAAATCATTAAGTCAGAAGGAAACCAAAATAGCAAATACATACCTTCACTATACTAACACCTAGATCAGTCCTATCAAACTGGACCTTGTAACAATCCCGCTCCATGGTTACGACTTTACCATCACAAAGTTCTCTGGTACTCGGATGACGAACAATGACATGCTGACCAACTGAAAACGTCCGAGCTAGATCTGCTGGTAGAGAATCCCGCAAACCATCACTTAGTTCAGCATAGTATTTCCTAACATCTTCACGATAATCCTCAATTTTTTCCTTTTCTACTGCCAGAAAGTGATCGGAAAAGCGGCGGGGCTTGCCAAGAGAACTGCATGTAAAAGATTCTTTAATATATATGCAAGCAGATAAAGAATGTCCAAAACAGGGACAAAGGACCAACGCAATAACTTAAAGGGTATGTAGGTTAATACCTTCGTATTGTGCTCCACTCAGATCGTGTGAGCCTTGACAAATGGCTCAATTTTGCAAAATTTAAGTAGTTCACAAATTCATTATTCATAAACCATGGATAATCAACTGCACTGTAGAACCACTCGTACGTACACCATCTACGAAGTGATTCAGATGACAAGCAATGCAGCAGTTTTGTTGCCTGAAAGTAGGACAGAGTTACTCTTACGAGACATGTATCACATGGTAATATCTGAATCTGCAGTATTGACTAATTATTATGTACCTGTGAATTATCTGCACCTGCATTGCAAAACACGTTCTTTGTTCTGCATGGTATTTTGGATTTTCTTTTGCTCTTCCTTGACATATTTATTTGACGGTCAATTTTCATCGGTGCATTAGGGGATACTTCGGCAGAAATATTAGCAGTTGATTCAGGTATATCTATTGCTCCTTTGTCAAAGTCAGAATCCAAGGAGGGCCGCTCGGTGGTATCAACCTGCTGTGCTTCTGGTAGAAATGAAGTAATACCAGAATTGCTTTGTTCTTCAGCCAGCATCTGCGGAAGAAACATGACAAAAAGGAACTGCCATCAGACTAACTGGAGTAATACTGGAGAACACATAAATGTTGACAGTTGTTTTAGGTGCGCTTCGAATGAATAAGCATAAGGAAATAATGGTGGCCATAAATTGATAACAATGTATGCCCTTGGAAACAAATAAAAGAATGGCTTCCCATGAATGAGCATTACGTGATACAAAGTGAAATAGAAAAAACAGTAAGCAAGCATGTAACTGAAGGATCAGAACAAGTTTACAAGTGTAAATGCCGAAAGAATGAACACGGGTACAACTACTAGAAGCTGACACCATAGACCACTAACTCTAATTAGAAAAAAAAATCAGCGAACCGTATTAAGTCTGTGTTCTATATGAGAATGAAAAGCAGCTCTAACATTTCAATTCGGACAACATAGTTCACTATTCACAATATCTGACCTCTTCATTTAATAACTTATTTCTCCTTTTCTTCTTTGCTTGGGAAGCACTAGATTCACTAACTTGCTTCCTTTGTTTAGATGGATCAACTGGAGAAAGCTTTTCATCCTGTCTATGAGATAATGCAGAAGTTCTCTTTACAAGTGTACCTGTATCATTAGATGAAAACAAGGGAGCATCAGCCATGCACAATATTCCTGAGATAAGGTATGATGTGAGAAGATGAACTAGGAGAAATATGGCTAACCTGAAGGAGCATTAATCTTGGACTGTGGTGTTTTACTGGGCACAGTCACCAGATTCTCCAATACATCTAAGACCATCATCTCAACTGCAAAAAAGCAGGAACCCGAATTTCACAATGCTGATAATTATTAGTACTAACTACTAAGCATTACTAACAAGGGTTAATCAAATATGACAAGGAAGCTCCACGGAACAGAAATTAGGTAGCAGCACAAATTATGATGAATAGTTAATCAAACATTGTGGACATATTTCTCATTTAGAATGCATTTCCTTGGCCACCTCATGACTGTGTGATGATTTGGATAATAATTTTCTCGTGAACTAGATACATGATTTCTAATTCCAGAAAGAGGCACTCTGTTTGTTGTCAATGACAAGGGAAAGCAACAAATCGTTTCAAAAAATACCTGGAGAAAATAACTGACAGAGTTTCTCATAATCAGCTGATGTGTTCCCTTCTTCAGCCACCGTCGTGGTTCCAAGCTCAACTTCACTTGTCTGGCCTTCGTCCATGCTTTGCTGAATTCTTCTCTTTTTCAAATGTTGTTGGGTCTGAGATATCTCAGTGTCCCCAGTTCCTTTGATTTCCAAGAAAGTCTGACCTTCAACAACCTTATTTGCTTCAGTGATTACGGAGCTTCCATCAGGAGAGCATCCATCCACTGCAAAGACAGTGCCATCATTATTGATGTCTTCATTAGCCTTTTCTGTAGAACTGACAGTGTTTTTAATTGGTGGTGTGGTGTTGTCGGTGGCATCAATGTCTGAAGGAACTATGACTGGTACACGAGGAGTACGTTTCCCAACAGGGTTACTTCTGATGTACCTGACAAGTACTGAAAAAAAGAACAAGAAATTATCAAAAACATGTTTAAGAGGAAATAAAAGGAGACAAGATATTTGCATCGCGATACTTGCCTCCATGGTATCCTTCCTTGAAAGCATATGTAAACCCAGCAACTATCCTGTCCTGATCATGAGGGTATGGTGCTGCATTCTCTTTCTGTTGCGCAGCTTCTCCACGTCTCCGTCTCTTCCCATATGATCTGACCATCTGATCAGTTTCTTGCTGTCCTGGGGATTCCTGCCATTGGGGAGTTTTAAGCTAGTAAAAATTCAAAACTAGATTGAATCACATATAAAGCTTTATCATGACTTACTTTAACATGTATATATATTTCATGTTTGATGGATAATTACCCATCTGTAGAAAATCATATTTCAGAGCTTATTAAGTGCAGACCGCGATTCATTGAATGCAATGTTACTAATAATAGAAATTAGTACTAATCGTTAGTAATAACCATCACCGCTCTGAAACTTGTAGTAATCATATACTCATCACCTTCTGTACCTTGTCAACTGTGAACTCTTTTTAATGAAATAGGAACTGTAGGGGCCTCCTACAGTATCATATGGTACTGATAGGCAACACTAAAAACTGAACTACAAAGTATAAAGGACCGCAAATGGTAAAAACATTCACACTACTGAACTAACCAAGAAAAGAGAGAAATTGCAGGGATTTGACATCGGCAGAATCGTAAGTAAACACCAGCTTAAACATTCAGCACCAGTAAAACATCAAAATCTTACCGAAACATTGTGATGACCAGTAACCAATGCAATGAATCCCATGGCAGTACCTTCGCGCTCCGGAAGAGATAAGAAAGTCTACAACAAGAAATGTCAGTTTACGACTATTTTAAGGCTCCCTTATAAATTAAATCATGCCCTGAACTACAGTAGACCCAACAACATCAAAGCCTTTATCCCAAGCAAGTTGGGGTAGGCAAAAGAATTGTTTACATCTGAACATGAAACTACAGATAAATATTCAGGTCCTGTTCTATGTAAGTGAATTATCATGTTTGGTTTACCAAACAAAGAAAATGGTAGAGAAACAGATACTCACCCGATGTACACTGTAAAGAGCTTCTACCATGTCAGCCGTTTTGCTACCAATTACTGCACTGACCTACAAAGAATCAACAAACAGCATTCTCATCATACATCAAAAGGTAACTAGGAGGGAACAAAACCAGAGTGAAAAGGAAAATTGAGAACCGAACCTTTTTCCAATTTTTCCCATGTTTACGGTAGGCTTCATAAAAGTGCATCAGCTCATCCTTGCTCCATTGGGGACCTAAGTCTGGCATCTTCCTCTTCTAAGAAATCAAAACATTTTAGTGCAAGAGATAAGAGCAGGTGAACAACACATTATTGAAAAGTGGGGTGGCATCTTAAGAAAGGGAAACGTGGTGCACTGATGCTACGTCTACTGGTCACCGTCTAAAATCAATCTACCATCAAGTCTTGCTATATCTTACTTTAAGTTTCACCTTGCTTGAACTAGTTGGATCCTCATGATGCTGTCGATCCTCGTGTTTCTTTATTGTGATCTTGGGGATTGTCCGAGAACCTTTTGCTGGACCCATTAAAAACGCCCTTGACCTGAGACCCAACCTGATATTGCTGCAAGCCAGAAAAAGCAAGCTCAGTATGCAGTAGTCAGCAAAACGCACATAAACTTAATACCTACAAGGTTACGTAGAGAACCAAACGACAAAGCTACCTAGTAGTTCTAGAATTTCCTCCCACCTTCAAATGTTCAAAATTTTACTCTCTCCGAAAGAAAGAAAATTATGCATGTTCCAAACAAAGATAAAAGAAGAAAATTACTGTAATACAACTAGCTCATTCTGCAATCCATTTAGTTATCACTAGTCAGATTTTTGACAAAAAAAGATGTTGACGGCCTGGGGGACGATAAGAAACCATAAGTGTCCAACCACCCAAAACCGATTTAAGAATCAAAGAGGATTTCATTCGAAAATTCAGACCCGGTGAAGCTTTAATGAGGGAATTGTACAAACTTTGAATCTCCTAGTACTTTCCAAATTTACCCAAACGTCCTTATAAATCTACCCAGATGTTTAAATATCTGAAATGACAAAAGACCCAAAACTGAGAGAAGAACAAATCGACAGCCAAATCCAATAGAACTATCTTTCCAGCAAATGTTGGTAAAAATAAGGAAATCCTCTTCTTTGATTCTTAAATCGGTTTGGGGTAGTTTGACACTTATGGTTTCTTATCGTCCCCCAGGCCACCAACTTCTTTTTTTGTCACATCTGACTAGTGATAACTAAATGGATTGCAGAATGAGCTGGTTTTATTACTACAAAATGTATGATCAGTGTTTTCTTCTTTTAAATCATATGGACTATCTGGTGCTTACTATGTTGACTATGCTGATGAGGACTACCATGAGGTGTAGTCAGGATCCTACCAGGAAGTCCTGAGCCGTGTGGGCATGTAGCTCACTCTCTTATTTCTAGGAATCTTATGCCAATTTAGGTTTTATCTGTACTCGGATGGCATATCATGTTTTTCGCTTGATGTATGATATAATGTTGGGATCTCTGTCCTATGTGTGCTACCTATCTATATATATTTGGATTTTGTCTTCGGACTTTGCCTATATTTCCTTTCTTTTTACATTATGTTCTCTGATATGCGATATGTATGTCGTTGGTGTACATACTCTTTTGTGTACGTTTGACTCGCAGCTCACCAGGCATGTATTTCGCACTTGAAGCTATAACTTTGAATGTGGATGGGATTATTAGCCGATACCCTGCCCTGCCTCTTTCTCTGATTCGCCTACTTGTGGGTGGCCTCGCGGCCTCCATGGTAGTACATCATGTCCACATTTGGGTTATACCGGCTTGTGATTTAGATACATGCAGTCCGGGGAATTATAGACCGATGAAGTCAGCAACCCACGAGACTTTTTCACTGCTAAGCCGCCGTTACGATCTGCAATCGTGTCGATGCCCAGTGCAAGAGTACCCCTGTGTCGCCGTCATGCCATTTGTGGGCCGTCGCCATGCTGTTCGTTTGCCGCCGCCACCGCCGCCAACCAGCTTCTACAAAGTCCACACCTCTTCCTGATTCCTGCCGCCTGAGATCGATCCCTGGAGTGCCATGACGTTCGGCTTCAGGATGTCAGGCAGAATTAAGCCGCGAGGTATCATCTCATGGCGATCTAGGCTAAAGCGGTTGGTGGCGAGCATGCACTCGAGCTGCTCACCGCCCTCTCGGAGGTCGTCACAGTAAACGATCACTGCTCGATAGGGTATGAGCGGGCGGGCGGTTTGATTGGGACGGCTCCGGTTTCTCACAAGACGTGGCCACATTTTTCTCCGTGGCATCGAGCGAGGACTCTTACTCCCATTTTTTTCTCCGAGCGCATCTAGTCCTGTTTTTTCAGCTCGCGGACAGACGGACAAACGAAGCCATTTTTACCACCTACCACGTACCAGTCGCCGGTCGTCGCCGCCGATGCACCGTTCCCAGCTCCGCCTACGCGGTCAGCTGCTGTCGAGGTTGAACCCATCAGCGAGAGGAAGGAGGCTTAGTGGTAGGGCACCGAACAGACAAACTGTTTATTGGAGTTAAGAAAAAGAACAACTTTTTTGACTTGGTGGTGGCAATGTTGTAATATCTTCGAACTACCAGGGGAAAACCATCTAAATTTTTTTGCCTACGGATGAACCAAACTCAAGAAAATTAATATTATAGATTCACATAAGTGATTTCGATTTGTCTAGATTCACATGTATCTAATAACTTATTTTGAGACGAAGAGAGCATATTATGTTGATATTTTATAACCACCAAGTTGCCCCATTCTCTTAAACACAGACATTTTATATACAGTACAACACAACAATTCACGTTGGTGTTTTCCATTCTTCATGTTTCTCCTCAGCGTGGATTTTGCAAGGCGGCAAAAGAAACAAAAAAAAGGGAAGTCAAGGCGGAACCCTCCTCTCTCTTAGACCTTGTTTACTTGTCTCGTATTCGCTAGTGTATTGGCGGGGATCGGAGGGATTATCTTAAATCCCGCAAAATCTCCATATTCCGTTTACTATGCCGGGTTTAGCCGGGATAATCATGAGATATCCCCCACAAATGTTCGTTTTTGTCAAGATTAAAAACTCTCCTCTATGGTAGAGTACTTTTTGTGCTCTGTTCGTTACTGTAGGGGCTTTTGGAGCAGTAATAACTTCAGATTCTGTGAACTGGATGCTGTGAACTGGTTGGGGAATAAAATCCCTTTTGATCTAAAAAAAAATTATTCTGTGTGTGTCAACTAGGTGCAGACAGTGACGAGGTCACTAGGCACGCAGCAGCGAGTGAGATCAAAGACTGCCTAGACTAGAGACGAGACGAGCAAGCTTCAAGTGTGCTAGCTAGACAGTCAGATCCACCAGGAGTAGCCACCGCATTAGACCAGGTGCAAATTACTATTACATAGTACATGGCAGGCAGGCAAGATGTAGCATCTCACACACACATTCAGTCACTCATAGACAAAAAAACCGCTAGCAAACATCTCTGGAACTGGAGCACAAACCTGACTTGCGAGTGGTGATCTGCGGGCTGGCGAGGTCGAGGCGGAGGCGGAGACGATGGGATTCCCGCTGCTTGAGGCGGAGGCGCTCGGTGATCGGGAGGAGGTACAGGCGGGAGCGTGCGGGCAGAGATGGGGTTCTGTGGGGGCCGGCGGCGAGGGAAGAGCTAAAGGCGGATCCAGTCGGCGGGAGCCTGCGGGCGAATATGGGGTTCGGTGGGCGCGGGAGGGGAACTGGGGAAGGGGGAGGGGCCGGCGGCGGGGGCTCTCGAGTCTCGAGAGGACAAGAGGGGGGAGCATATACACAACAAGGCCCATAATTATGCTTGCTTAAACGGGCCGAGCCAAATTAGGCTCGCAGCCGCCGCACGCACGGGGATAGTCCTGCCCATGATTCAAATCTTTTCGATTCTTATTATTATTATGAATTTTGCTACTCCTTAAAGTGGTTGAAGTTGATGAAAAAAATCCTACTAAAAAAAGTGCAGGAAAATCCGTTTAAAAAAAATCTTTAGACTACGAATCAAACAAGGGAAATGATACTATTCTCCCAGGGGATTTCGTGTTTCCATCCCCGGGTCAACACGTCGCTCTCCTCCACGCCCACGCCTCCCTCCCGCAGGCCCACACCAAAGAAACCGCCTCCTTATCCTTTCCCCTCCTCTCGTTGTTTCTCGCATCTTCTGTAATCCCAAGGAACGCCATGAGAGATCAGAGGGCTGGCAGCCTCTTCCCCACCCAGCACCGGCGGTGCCCAAACCACGCGCCGCCACCTCCCTATCCACGCGCCGCCGCTCCAAGCCACACTCCATCGACTCAATCCCTAATCCCCAATCCCACTAGCCATGCCCTCTCTCTCCAACCTCCGACAAGGACCGGTGCCTCGAGGTGGTGCCTCTTCGTGCTACTGCTGCCAGAGGGATGTCGGCCTTGCTACCAGGAGGGCACGGCTTCGCTATAAATGGCGATCTGCTTTGCTACTTTGGGTGCTCCCCGCTGCTACGAGAAGCCACCGGCCTTGCTATAGAGCCATGGCGGCGTCTTCTTCTCCGACGACGGTGTTGCTACAAAGGAGCGACGACGTCTTCCCCGACGATGATGTATTTGCTACAAGCGGAGGGAGACACTGCTACAAGCGGCGCGACCCTTTGCTACTGAGGCACGGCGAGCTTGCTACAGAAGAACGACAACAACATCTTCGCCGGAGACGACATCTTGCTGTCTTCTCTGGCGATGACGTCTTTGCTACAAGCGGATGGAGACACTGCTACAAGCAGCGTGAGCCTCTGCTACAGAGGCACGGCGATGTCGTCTTCCTCGGCGACGGTGGACGTCTTCTCTGACTACGGTGTCTTTGCTACAAGTGCAGGGAGACACTGTTACAAACGGAGGGAGACACTGCTACAAACGGAGGGAGGCGTTGCTACAATAGCGCAAATTTATTGCTACATGGTCTCCGTGAGGTCTAACGGCGAAAACCTCCTACGAGTCTCCGGCGAGATCAGATATGCTACATTAGCACAAAATTTTTGCTACATCTGTTTTCTGAGTTTGCTACAATAGCGCAAACTTCTTGCTACGAGGTCTCCGGCGAGATCTCTGGCGATTCTAAGACGGAGTGAGTTTTGCTACATTAGCACAAATATTATGCTACATGGTCTCCGGCGAGGTCTCCGGCGAAGTCTCCGACGAGATCTGTCTTTTTTATTTGTCTCGTGGACGAACTGTTTTTTGCTATAGTGTAGCAAAAGCGGGGCGTATGTAGCAAAAGCGGGTCTGAGTGTAGCAAAGGCGAGATTTTGAATGGACACGTGTCAGCACGAGGACCCGGGGGATCGGAAGTTTTTATCCCGGGGGACGCGTAGCACTGCCCATCGAACAATGCTTGTACGGAGTAGAAAATTTCATATAAGAATAAAAAATAAATAAATTCAGCACTATTCATTCATTCATTTCTTTTTATCTGGCATATTTATGCAATTTCATTTTCAAAGGTTATAAATATGGATAGTTCTAGTATATGTCTTGCAAATATTGTTAATCCACGTTGTTTCGCTAGTCTGACAGAGGTACCAGGTGAAGGACGACCAGCAGCAGCAGCATGTTGTTGCTGTTCACCGATTTCCCCTGATCAGCAAACCTGGAAAGCGCTGAGTAGCACATGCATGCAGAGACACAGAGCCAGGGTAAAACATCAACCACAACATTGCAAAAAAAAAAAAAGGAATAGAACTTCAGGACCAATAGAACCATCGGTGCTTGGTCTCTCTGAATATTACTGCTTGCTAGTACCTGAGCCGCTGGCTGATTATCTGCGCGTACTGCGCCAGGATCTTCTTCGGTGCCTCGAACGTGAACTGCTCCTCCTTCTCCGCCTGTGACATCCTCTGTTGAAATTATCTTGGTGAAATCTACAAACTGCAGCCAGGTGGAGACTGAGTTAAAACAGGATCAACAGGGGGAGGAAACATGCAACTATATATCAAGAAAATAATTTCCTCTATGTAGTTCTCCGATTTTTTTTCTGCCAGGTTGCCTGCACTCTGAGCACATGGACATCTTGGAACCTGGGGTTGGGGTTACATGAGCAACACAACCACCAACATTAGTAGTAGTACAATAATTCTGGGAGATTTCATGTCAGATAAGAGTTGAAAGTTGTTGAAGCCACGCTAAAGTGTCCGTTAAGTACTTACCTGCCCATCATAGATTATCAGCAGGATGTGGAGCCGCTAGCCAGAGTCTTCATTTTGAGAAACCATTTGATGAGATAAGACCAGTTTTTGCAGAAGGTGCAATGCCAAAATGGTGGTGCCGGAGAGCCGAACGGTGGCTGTGATCTCCTGGTATCTCTGCAGAACCTCCAGGACTCCGACGCAGGATCGCCTGTACCCGTAGAAGCTGAACACGTCCTGATCGTGCGTCGACACTGGAGGCAAGTGAGTTCACCCAATGCAAGTCCGGTCGATCATCTCGGACTAGGAATTCAGTCTCTTGTTTCTTCGGAAACACGGTCTAGATGAAGAAGGCGCAGAACAGCAGGCGGTGTCGCTGCCCGTCGCGAAGCGAGAACACACCAAGGATGTGTTTCAGACAGTGTTCGTGAGGAGATGGAGCCTTAGCAAGTCGCTGACGCAGAGCTACTTGCTTCCACAGTGGCGCTCCCTCCTGGCCTTTATGGGTACAAGAGGAGAAGCGTCTGAAGCTAAGTGAGAAGTCCCCGGGGAACAATGCACAAGGCTCTCCCGTGCTGATCGACCAAAGCAGCAAATGTTTCCTGTTTCATCTTTTATTATTCTGCAGAACTGCAAATGTCCTCATATTTTCCAAAAAAAAAAAAGTGTTTTTCTGTCTACTGTAGTTCGCAAATCAGCAGAACGGGTAGATCAATCGAAACAACTTCTTCAAAGAATGGAAAATCTTCGGTTATTCACTATACCCTGGGTGGTAACTTTTACAATTACATGCTGCCGTCTAACACCCTCGTGTGTCTGCAAGGCCAAACACCAACAGATTTGCCAAGCATCTACATGAAAGAACCCAAACCAAAAAATTAAAAAAAAAACTAATGTTCCTTCTTTTGTCTAAACAAAAAAAGGGTATACAACTCATATCTCGATCTGTATAAACATACACGCCATGGCTATATCAGGGGCTCCGAGAGCTCCATCTCGTTGGAGACCTCCTCCGTCTCGGCAGGGGGCAGCCGCACATAGTTCAGCCCCAGCCACTGCCACGGCCAGCACACGTACCGGTGGCGGCCGCTGCCGCCGCTGCTCGGGTTGTCCACCCTGCTGTCCGACTCCTCCGCCTGCCTGTTGAGCTCCTCCAGCCTCTCCCGCAGCCTGGCGGATCTCGTGTCGGCGAGCTTGAGTGATTTCTCAGCAGCGTCACGCGCCGCCATGGCTGCAGCGGCCGTTTCTTCCTTGAACTTGAGCTTGTTTTCCAGCTCTAGCATAGACTCCTTTGCCTCCTCTAGTTCCTTGTGGAGCGATGTTAGCTGCATTCAGAAAAAAAGAGTGGTTAGAATTCAGTTCAGCATATCAAAGAATCAATCAAGAAAGTTGTTGGTGCTTGAACCACCTACAGAAACATGCCATTTTATTGGTAATCTACATATGCTCTTTTGGAGATAAATCTGGAAACATGGGAACATGCCATGTGCAGACATAGATCTTTGTAAAAAAACTGTATATCAAGAGCTATAACATAGTGTTTCAACAGCAAGATATTCCACTTCCTGTTATCCTATCCCGCCTCCACTCATATTGGAAAACGCACACGTCTCAATTTACCCTTCTCAGTACACAACTCTCTGTTTCCCTCTGAAGAAGGCTGAAACCACGCCCAGGCAGGCTGTCTGCGCCCACATGCTCCTCCCTATGGAGCCGGCGGTGTACTCCTATGGAGCCACCACTGGCAAGTATAGCTTGATTTTATCCATTCTCTTTCCTTTTTTCGCAGTTTTTGTTGAAGCTGAACATATTTTCTTGGTTAGGCCTTTTTATTTTGATCCGAATAATGTATTCTGTTTTCTAGATAGTGAGAAATTTGCTCCGGATCAAAACGGTTTGCAGGTTTCAAATTTCTTCCCTGACATTTGTATTTGTTTTACGGCTTGGGTTCACAACGATGTAAAGTAATTTCAAACTACAGATCTTACAGGCTGGTCCATATTCATTGTGTTTGATTTGTTTTTGACATTTGAATTGGTGCACGAAAGTTTTATGGTTCAGGTCCTGCCTTAAATGTTACAGCGGATATGAAGATCTGAAATTTGGTCTCTAAATCAAATGGTACCTTTTTTTGTTCTACATTCTCAGTACTACATAAAAACATTCTCAGTACTACATAAAAAATGTCTCATGCTTCAAGTAAAGGTGGAGTCAGATTGTTAGGAATATGTTTCATGCTACCAGCTAAGGTGGAGTCAAATTGTTAGGAAGTTGACCCAGAGGATGATGGTTCAGGAGAATGGGTGCAAACTGCAAATTACTCTGAGAGTGCAGACATTTTTGTAAATTATATATATATTTCAGGTGTGCAAAGTTAAGCCAGTGAAATCTCAACCATCACTACACGATCTGATGACAGTATAGAAAATTTTCAGATTTGCAGTATTTATCCCATGTTCACCTGATACGCGCCCATTTTGCACATTCATGTATGATGTATCCTTCATACAGCCATAGTACAAGATATAGGACTACGCTACACCTTCTGCCACTACAGTGCAAAGCCCCTTCCAAACACTAATACACACCAATTAGGTAAATTCATCTATAGAAGATGGGCATGGTCGCTCAAGGCATCTAAATTGTTGTTAGCCAACTGAAGCTTTTACTACAAATAAGGTTAAGATGCCAAATCTAACACTGCAATTAGGAATGCTAGACTGTCACACTGTAATTCACTTCCAAGATGTAACCACAAAGGTCACATGGAAACAATTCACTATGAAGAAACTGAATAAAACAAATGAGATATCATACAGCTACATCTTCTGCTATTACCGTGCAAAGCCCATCCTCACACTACTGCACACAAAAAGTAGGTGAAATGTGTCTATACATATGGACATGGCCACATAAGGCATCTAAAATGTTGTTAATCAATTATCAACTGAAGCTTTTTACTATGAATAAGGTGACAAGGCCCTATCTAACACTAGGAATGCTAGAATGTCATAATCACTATAATAAATTTCCAAGATGTAACTACAAAGGTCACACTGAAACAATTGACTGAAAAAACTTAATCAAATGAATGAGATATCATACAGCTGATTTTCAAAACAAAACATGCTTGGAGTATCATGAAACCAACTTAAGCTACTACATCATATGACAAGTTTTATGTTGTCTAATTATGTTGAATGATAACAAACGTTTGATTGCTTCCAAGGTCAAAGTTATCTATCTGTATCAGTAAATCATAACACATATGCTCATTACTTATAATGATGTTTCAGCTCAACTACAATACATACTATTCCCTCCAATCCATATTAATTGTCTCTGAATCGGATGAATCTAACACTAAAACATGTCTAGATACATCCACTTCAGCGACAACTAATATGGATCCTAGGGAGTATATATTAATCTGTTAAATTAAACTAGCAGCGATGATAAGTGATTAATATGGGGAAGCACTGATTTTCTAATGTATCTCATGGAACACAAACAAGATACTGAAAGCATAAAGAACAAGCAGAATTATATAGCACATGTGTTTATATAAAAGCAACCTGAGTCTGGAACTCTTGTTCAATAGATCTACCAGCTTCAGCTTCCTCCTCTGCTGCCATCTTCCACCTTTTGATCTCCTCTTCAGCAGCAGTTACGTCCATCATCAGGCCTTCAACCTTAACAATGCATCATACAAAGTCATGCGCTGCCTCATCGATTCCAACCTTATCATGAGTAGTATACTTGAAACAACAGAATATTAGATTAGGCATGAGGAGAAAATTACACTGTCATTTGCCACCCTTTCCTTCTCTTCGAGATGCTTTATTTGCTTACGTAGCTGTCCAATCTCTTTTTCTTGCCCTTCCATCCTTGTCCTAAGTAGACCAGACTCTGCCCTGAAAGCCAGCAATATACATAGATGAGGACAGACAGGAAGGAAATTCAGATTATTTCAGCACATCAAGAGTAGTAAACGACATTATAGCTTCAGCTGTCCATATTGAGATACCAAGGTGGTAGTACATAAAAATTGTTTACATCATCAATTTGCATAGACTGCAGTAGTTGGTTACAAAGGTGGTCAGAAAGGATTGTCCATTACTTTTACTCGGTTCTATAGTCCGTGCAGCAAAAAAAAAAAGGTAACCAAATGAACACCGGGCAGCCTAGAAGATAGGAAACATATTGGAATGCTGGCTGTAAAGAGAAGCAAAAAAAAAAGAATCAGGAATCAAGGTAGCTACCTTTGTGCTTCAACAAGATGTTGCAGCTCAATGATTTTAATCTGGGACTCCTTCATGCTGTTCTCCAATGCCCCTGCCTGCAATGTTGGTTGATTGCACAGGAAATTACTTAGTGCGCTAGGTGTGAGGTCCTTTGAACTTGCAGCACCATGACATCAGAGTGGCACTTACCAGTGTATAGACCTCATCCTTCTTGGTGCTCCCTGGCCTGTGATCCCTGTGCCCGTTGAGCCCTATCTCGATTCCGGCCTCCCTCAGCCCATCCTCAGCAACCTTGAGCACCTCGCTCGTGTTGGCCTGCAGCGCGCTGCGGAGCAGGACCCCGATGTGCTCCTTCTCGCGGATCAGCTCCTCCACCCTCTCCTCCAACTGCAACACCTTGCTCTGCCCTCTATCCCGCCACGCCCCGACCTTCTGCAACGCCATTGACGCGATGTCAAAGGCCATCCTGGTCCCCTCCAGGGACACCTTGAGGCTCTCCTCCACGTCGTCCTCCTTCCAGACGAAGACGGAGTCGGGCAGCGCGGCGGCAGCGTCCTCGTCGACGAGCACCACTACCTGGCGCACCTCATCGTAGAGCCTGGACGCGCACCCGATCTGCTCCGCTAGGACGGGCCTCTGCGCGTCCATCTTGGCCTCGAGGGCAGCGAGTTTATCGTGGAGGGCGGAGAGCTCCGTCTCGCGGTCGGAGAGGGACTTGGAGAGGGACTCGGACTCGGCGGCGCGGGAGGCGATGGCCGCCTCGAGCTCGGAGACCTCGATGGCGATCTGGTAGTTGCGGCGGTCCATCTGGTCGTCGCGGTCGCGGCGGGCGGCGTCGATCTGGGCCAGGAGGTCGTCGACGATGTCGTTGGCGCGCTTGAGGACCCCGTAGGCGAGGGCGGGGAGCCCCGCGGAGTACTTCTGGGAGGTGGGGAGCGGGGCGGGGGGCGTGGCCGGGGAGGCCTTGGCGGAGATCCGCTCGAGGCCGGAGGAGAGCATGGAGGAGGCGGTGGCGGCCTCGGCCTGGAGCGCCGCGAGCGCGCGGGCGGAGGAGGCGGCCTCGGCCTTGAAGTCATCACGCTTGCGCAGCGCGTCCTGCGCGAAGGCCTTGAGGCGGCCGAGCCGGGTCTCGGAGCTGGCCAGGGATTCCTCCGCCGCGCGGCGGAGGCGGCGCTCCTCCTCCAGCTCGGCGGATAGGTCGAGCAGGCGCTGCTGCTGGGCGGAGTCGGCATGGCTGGGCTGTGGATGTGATGCGGGTGCGGGTTTGGATGAGGATGAGGAGGTGGATGGGGGAGGGGGAGGAGGGAGGGGGTCCTCGTCGACGTCGGAGAGGGCGCCGGCGTCCTCGTCGTCGGCCATGGCGGGGGTTGCGAGAATTGGGGATTTGGGAGGGCGGCGTGGCGTGGCCGGCCGGTTTGGAGGACGGGACGGGGGTGGGCGACGTTGATTAGGAAATCAGGTGCGTTGCCTAGACTGTTCGGTTGGAATTTCCCTTTTGTTTTGCGTTTCAAACTCTTCTCCTCAAGATTTCCATGAAATTCAAAGAGGAATGCCAATTCTTTTTATAAACGTTATCGAAAATGAGTAGAATTATCCATAAATATGAGTAGAAGTTATCGAAAAGCTAAAACTACAGTTATCCATGAATATGATTAGAAGTTATCAGGAACATAAGTACAAGTTATCCATTAGCTAAACATACAGTTATCCAGGCATATGAGTATAAAGTTATCCAGACATAACAACAGACAAAAATATGAATAGTGCGGCAGTAGCTCATAAAAGAATCTATTACATATGATCAAAATGGGATTTCAGGATAGCACCGCTTCTAAAAGGACTGACAGAAAATAGAATATTAATCTTACAATATACTTCTCCGATAATCACTTCATCAAATAGCCGACGAAGAAAAACCTCCTCAATCTCATTTCTTTCCTTCATAAAGACCTCGCTCTCATGATCTTTCATAAACTGCTGCAAGGCATTGTTAGGAGCAAAAGAAATAGCAGAAAGTTGTTCAACCCTGAAATCCTTATTAGGCAGTTCATTTTCATAAGGAGTTTTGGCAAATTTGGAAAAATTAAACTTATAAGACTCTCCATCAAAATTAGTCAAAACTTTTTCCTTCCTACAATCTATGATAGCCCCATAAGTATTCAAGAAGGGTCTACCAAAGATAATAAGATAGGTTTTACTAGCTTCTTTACCAAGTACTAGAAAATCAGCAAGATATTTAATCTCACCACAAAGAACCTCCACATCTCTTACAATGCCAATGAGACAAACTGTCTCTCTATTAGCAAGGTGAATAACCACATCAATGTCCTCAAGCTCATAAGGACCAATCTCATGCATAATTTCCCTGTAAAGCTCATAAGGAATAGCACTAGAACTAGCATCAATATCACATATACCATAATAGCTATGATTACCAATTCTAACAGAAAGCACAGGAACACTAGCTT
Source organism: Avena sativa (assembly GCA_916181665.1). Taxonomy (NCBI): domain Eukaryota; kingdom Viridiplantae; phylum Streptophyta; class Magnoliopsida; order Poales; family Poaceae; genus Avena; species Avena sativa. The sequence continues at coordinate 479,335,876 of OV702283.1, forward strand.
TTTTAGGATGAGAAACAATATTAGTAGCGTCTTCATAGAAGACAATGTGCCCATCCTCTATATTTCTAGTGACAAGATCTTTCACAATAGCTACCACATGCTCAATATTAATTTGCTCATCGGGCTCCATAGTTTTCTTTGCACTTTTGCTAACCACATTAGCTATGATAGAACATTCCTTTACCTTAGCAGGAAAAGGGATTTTCTCAACATAAGGTTCTGGAAAAATAGGATCAACAGTACAAACCTCTATGCTAGCAGGAACATGAGTAACAATGTCTTTATAAGGAGCATGATACTTGTTTCACTCTTTTTAGGAATTTCAATATAAGAGGCAAAGGCCTTAAAACATTTTGCAAGAACTTGAGGATCAAGACCAAAATCATTACTAATATCACGGAAGCCATTAGTTCCCATAAAAGATTTAATACATTCATAATCATAGTTTATACCTGACTTTCTTCCTTTGTCATTCTCCCAAGCTTCAGAGTTCTCTTGAATACGGTCTAGGAGATCCCATTTAGCTTCTTCCTTCATACGTGTGAATGATCCAGCACAAGAAGCATCTAGTAAATCTTTATCATGAAGAGAAAGCCTAGCATAAAAGTTATTGATAATAATATTGTTAGGGAGTTCATGAATAGGACATTTAAGCATTAGTAACTTCAATCTGCCCCAAGCTTGAGCTGTAATCTCTCCATCATGATGCCAAAAGTTATATATCAGATTTCTATCCTTATGAATCTCACTTGGAGGATAAAATTTAGAATAAAAGAGAGATGACATCTCCTCCCATTCCATGGATTGTCCATTCTTTAGCAACTTATACCATTCTTCGGCTCTCCCTTTCAAGGATATGGAGAGTAACTTCTTATGAACCTGTTCAGTTGTGATACCTGCACACTTAAACAACCCGCATAATTCATGGATAAAAAGCAAATGATCACCAGGATGGACAGTTCCATCCCCTAAATAATAATTATCCATAACACGATCAACAATACTTGTAGGTATCTTAAAAGGATCTATCTCAACAGGGGTGGTTCCTCTACTACCCTTTTAGTGGTAGTAGTTTTCCCAAATAGAAAACCAAGTGGGTTATCTATATTGGAAACAAATACTCACAGTAGAAGTTTCCTTTACCAGTTCCACTCTTCAATACCGCTTCACTCCCCGGCAACGGCGCCAGAAAATAGTCTTGATGACCCACAAGTATAGAGGGTGTATCACAGTACTTTCGATAAATAGGAGTGTCGATCCCAACGAGGAGCAGAAGGTGCTGAACAGTAGTTAAGAGTAGTATCATGAAGAGAGGATATTTATATGAGAGTGTTCACTAGTGAAAGTATGATCCCTAGGCCTTGTTTCTAAACATCGAAACACCATTTGCATCTAGATCTGTTGCATGTTTGCTTGCTTCCATCTTTATTTCAGTTTCACACACGTTACCCCACGTCAAAAACAAGTCAGAAGCTATTTTCTAGCACCGTTACCACTTGTATTTCACCATCTCTTCGCCGAACTAGTGCACCTATAAACCTGACAAGTGTATTGGGTGTGTTGGGGACACACGGACTTCTTGTATCTTGATTGCAGGGTTGCTTGAGAGGGATACCTTTGACCACTTTCCCCTGAGTTCGATAAACCTTGGGTAATCCACTTAAGGGAAACTTGCTGTTGTTCTACAAACCTCTGCACTTGGAGGCCCAACAATTGTCTACAAGAATAGAAGTGCGTAGACATCAGGGGGCACCCGAGGCACCCACACCAGGTGGCGGCGCGCCCTAGGGGGGCCCACGCCACCCTAGGGTGTGGCGGCTTCATGGCCCTCCTTCGGTCGCCCTTCGGTCTCTGTGTTCTTCTTGGTGAAATATTAACTTTGGCTTTTGTCCCGTCCAATTCTGAGATTATTTCCTTACTAGCTTTTCTGAAACCAAAAACAACAAAAATAGGCAACTGGCACTGCGACATCTTGTTAATAGGTTAGTCCCAGAAAATGTATAAAAACACCTCAAAGTGTAGACAAAGGAAAGCAAAGTTGATACTAAACAAGCGTGGAACATCAAAAATTATAGATACGTTTACGACGTATCAAGCATCTCCAAGCTTAACTCCTGCTCGTCCTCGAGTAGGTAAGTGATAAAAAGAATAATTTTTGAGGTGACATGCACCATCACAATCTTAATCAAACCATTTGCAAAGCATTGAAATATGGGATCAAAGTACTCTAAACATGACAATGCATTGAAAGACGTTTGTTTGTTTCACATATAGAAAACATAACATAGTGGTATTCAGCTTGTCTCTCATGGAGTAGCAAAACATAAATGCATAGGGCACCTTCAAAGTTCATAAGGGTGGCTAGATACAAATAGTTCAAGAACAAGCAATATCAACATTATGAATCAATCAATAAGTTTTGGGATAATGCACATAGAACTAAGAATGACAACTATGCTCTCTTAATTGGTTCCTAAGGATAGAAGGTGGAGACTCAATGTAAAAGTAGGAAGAAACGACCTTCACAGGGAAGCAGGGATTTGAAGTTTCATAAAGAGCTTCCAAAAATTATGGTACTTGTTAGCTTTCAGCTCTCATTGCCCCTACCATAAGCATATTGAAGTGATTAAGGTTAAAGTGAACAAAGTATGGAGTATATGCTTCACAAATCATAAGTTGGCAATCTCATGTCCCTTGAGTACGAGGGTCGTTCCTCATGCTACTCAACTTTAGTCACAAGAAAGTTCTTGTCATTATAAGTATATGTGTATCATAGAGAACCGCCAACGGGGTACCCCTTGCCCCATGACACAGGAGCTATCCCATATCAAAATGACAAGGCAACAGACATTGAGAATCTCGGCAATCCTTTTATTTACCATGAGCATGGTGCATATTTTCTTCTTATTTTTGTCTCTCTTTATTTTTCTGTATATTTTTTCTGAGGATACTTCATGGATTTCTCAGTATGGTTATGCTGCAAGTTTCCACCATGATTAGGCATGGCTTAGGCTAGCGGCCCAGGCGTTTCTCTAACACACAGACATAACTCCATGAACTTACAGGCTCCCCTTTTATTTCACATCGCCGACATCCATAAACAAAAGAGCATGATATCAACTGGGTAGATATTTACAGGTGTTGAAAGCATTCCCCATGACAGCACGATTCTGTTAATTCCCAACTTATAAGTGCAGGCATATACAACATAGATGACACAATGGTTCAAGTTTATTAGGGGCAAGAAAAATAAAGTGTGCCATCAAGTTTGTGAGAGATTTAATCACTAATTTTCACATAACAAGTTTAATTTGGAAGATAGATAAAACAAGAATATACTTGGAATGGTGTAACACACCATGCATATGAATTTATAGTGGACTCTTTGGAAAAACTTGGTTTATTGGGAGTTGGATGCATGAGTAGATCTTACTCAATAAAAGTGGAGGCTAGCAAAAGACTGGGAGCGACCAACTAAGAGAGCAATAATGACCATAATCATGCAGAGCGACAAAACATTATCAATCAAAGTATAAAGTGGTACCACAAGTCAAAAAATAAATGATCCTAGAGGCTAAGGTGACTGGTTCATAGTCATAACATGGTGTGAGCATGTGCCAAGTCAAACCAAACAAAGCATCAAAGTAGAATACCCCAATATTATGCTTTTGTATGCTAAAACAACGCATGATTCCTTCAAGGCACACTAAGCAATCCCAATTGTTTGGAACAAGTCATGCTACAGCAATAATCACTAAGCATAAGGTCAAAACAACAACTAGCATGACATGATAAAGTCTAAGTCACAGTTAAAGCAAGCTCCTTATGTACTACTTAAGCATGAAACTTTCTACTCTTTTTCAACACCAATCAACTTATTTGAAACAACACAGCGAAAGCGGGGGTCTAACTACTTTATTCAAGCAAACTAAACAAACAAAACCAAAAACAAAAACTAAGACGCTCCAAGAACAACACAATAGTGCTTGAAACAATAAAAACGAAGTGTCTAGAAAGAAACCTGAGATTTTTATTGATAAAGAAGAGGATGCCTTGGGCATCCCCAAGCTTTGACGCTTGTACCTATTGAATATTTCTTGGGATGACACGGGGTGGCATCCCCAAGCTTGAGATTTTGTCCATTCGTCATATTATTATATCATTCTTTCCCTACACCTGAAAATTTCCTTCATACAAAACTTCACACAATCTTCATTAGCAACATTAGTGCATTTAAAATAATAAACCTTTGGGTTTAGTTTCAACAAAGCAAAACTTTCATTAAAAACACAAGATACTGTAGCAATTCATTTAAAAATCTCAATTTATGAAAGAGAACTAAAAAACAAATCGATAAGAGGCAAATGCAGATAATGGCAGAAATCTGACAAAATAGACCAGTAGGTAAAAACCGATTTTGTCGAAGACCTTCTGTTGCTCAAATCAAAAAGTTTTGAACTAACAAAAGTTAGATAACAACCTGGGGCATTTACTCGGAAAATTACAGCTCAATCCTACATACAAAGATTTTTCGCAAATTTTTACTGTGAAGCACAAAAATATGTTTCGGGACAGTAAGTTCCCCAAATCTCACTTCTCTCTCATTAGAGGTTATTGTTGGCACAAAAATAAAAAAAAGAATAAGGAGAGGTTATTACAGAAGTAATAACTTCCAAGACTCAAGAAAACTATTGGGTTATCTCCCAAGGAGTACTTTTTTAACGCCTTTAAGTTAGGCACACGAAGCAAGAATCAGGTATTCTCAAATGAAAAAGCATTAACATCAAATTTTGCTTTCAAAGGAGGAGCAAAAGGTAACTTCTTTCTCCTTATAGGGAAGTGTTCTATAACTTTCTTGAATGGGAATTGATATTTTATGGTGCCTTCTTTCATATCAATGATGACACCAACAGTTCTAAGAAAAGATCTTCCCAAAGTAATAGGACAAGAAGCATTGCATTCAACATCCAAAATATAGAAATCAACAGGGACACAGGCATTGTTTACCATAATAAGAACATCATTAACACTCCCCATGAGTTTATTTTTAGCATTATCATCAAGTGTGATATCTAAATAGCAATCTTCTAAAGGTGGCAAATCAAGCATTTCTTAAACCTTTTTAGGCATAATAGAGACACTATAACCAAGGTCACATGAATCTTTGAGATCAAAGTCATTCACTTGCATATTAATTATTGGTTCCCAACTATATTATACTTTCCTAGGAATAGAAGCTTTGTGTTTCAATTTTTCTTCCTTAATTTTAATGAGAGCATCTGTAATGTGTTTTGTAAAAGCCATATTCATAGCACTAGCATTAGGACTTCTAGCAAGCTTTTGTAGGAACATAATCACTTCAGAAATATTGCAGCCATCAAGATCAAAATCAAACTTAGCATCACAGGTGGTAGACTTATTGGGTTTAGGAATTGTTGTAGGAGGAATGGGGACTTCTTGTGGTTTGGTAGCATCAACATTGCTGGTAGTAATAGTACAAATACTATTGTTTCTAGCAATTTCAGCTTCTCTTTCCCACTTAGCATGCAATTTAGCTAACAGTCTAACATTTTCATCAATAGTAACTTGTATGACATGAGTAGTAGCAAAAAGGTACTTTCCAAGGTTTCAGGTTTAGCAGCCATTTTATTAATCAAAGAGGATTGTGCTTCAGACAAAGATGAAATTTTTTCTCAACATTCAAAACCTTTTCCTCAACAGTCTTATTGAAAGTGTTTTGTTTACTAATAAAGTCTTTAAGCATGACTTCAAGTTTAGAGGGAGAACTTCTATTGTTGTTGTAGGAATTTCCATAAGTATTACCATTATTGGGAGGATAAGGCCTATAATTATTATTACCAAAATTATTCCTATAGGCATTGTTATTGAAATTGTTATTTCTAATGAAGTTCACATCAACTTGCTCTTATTGAGCAACCAAAGAGGCTAAAGTAACATTATTTGGATCAATATGAGCTTTTACATTTACAAGCATAGACATGATAACATCAATTTTATCACTCAAGGAGGAGGTTTCTTCAACAAAATTTACCTTCTTACCATGTGGCGCTCTCTCAGTGTGCCATTCAGAATAATTAACCATCATATTATCAAGGAGCTTTGTTGCATCACCCAAAGTAATGGTCATAAAGGTACCTCCAGCAGCAGAATCCAACAGATTTCTTGAAGAGAAATTTAGTCGTGCATAAAAAGTTTGGATAATCATCCAAGCAGTCAGTCCATGAGTGGGACAATTCTTTACCAGAGATTTAATTCTTTCCCAAGCTTGAGCAACATATTCATTATAAAATTGTTTAAATTTCATTATTTCACTTCTCATAGATATAATATTAGCAGGAGGATATTATTTTCCAATAAAAGCATCTTTGCACTTAGTCCAAAAATCAATACTATTTCTAGGCAAGGATAGCAACCATTCTTTAGTTTTTCCTCTCAAGGAGAAAGGAAACAATTTGAGCTTAATAATATCTCCATCTACATCCTTATATTTTTGCATTTCACAAAGTTCAACAAAGCTATTAAGTTGGGCAGCAGCAGCATCAGAACTAACACCAGAAAATTGCTCTTTCATAACAAGATTCAATAAAGCAGGCTTAATTTCATAAAAGGTAGCATCAGGAGCAGGTGGAGCAATAGGTGTACTCAGTAAATCATTGTTGTTTGTGCTAGTGAAGTCACACAACTTGGTGTTCTCGGCAGAATTCATTTTTGCAAAGGTGGAGCAAGCCAACAGCAGCAACAACTAGAGTAGTCACTAATTTTTGTGTGTTTTTTATTAAAAAAAGCAAACCAAACGAAACTAATTTTTTTTGTAATTTTTGGAAAAAAGGAAGCAAGCAAAACAAAGCAAAAGGAACTAAGCAAGACAAAAACAAAGTAAAGAGAAAAGTTGTGAAGGACTCCCCTTGTAAAGCTATCCTTAAAATCCCCGGCAAGGGCACCAGAAAATATCTTGACGCAACTTAGTTGTAGAGCTTTGTTGGGAGACCCCAAGAGGAAGGTATGATGAGCACACCGACAAATTTTACCTCAGTTATGAAACCAAGGTTATCGAACCAGTAGGAGCAAGGAAAAAACTCCAAGGTGTTGCTAGCAACTTGGAATCCTACACAACACAAACTCAAGACTTTGCCCCAACTTACAGTGAGGTTGTAGATCTCACTAGTTTGCTGAAAAAAGGATTAAACGTATAGTGTGGAAGGTAATGGTTGCTTGCAGAAAGTAAACAGTGACAATAGATGATGTAACAATGGTAAATATTGGACCAGGGTTAACAGTTCACTAGAGGTGTTCTCCTTAAGATAAATAAAATAACATGTTGGGTAAACAAATTACAGAGGGGCAATTAACATGACTGAGCAAGCATGCATAACAATGCAAATACTAGACATGATTCCTATGAGATTTGATTGGGCATTACAACAATATACATAGACCGCCATCCAACTTCATCTATGACTAATAATCCACCTTTAGGTTATCATCTGAATCCCTTCCAGTATTAAGTTGCAAGCAACAGATAATTGCGTTAAGCAATGTGTATAAAGTAAACAATACAATTGTTTCATGAACAAAATATTGTTTTTCCCTAGTAGCAACAACACATATACAACCTTAGAGATTCCTGTCACTTCCCCAGATTCAATAGAGGCATGAACCCACTATCGAACATAAATACTCCCTCTTGGAGTCACTAGCATCTACTTGGCCAAGATAGCTACTAGCAACAGAGAGCATGCAAGATCACAATTAACACATACATGATAGAATCAATAATCAATAAAACATGATAGAGTCAATAATCAATCTGACATAGTATCTCAATATCCATCGGATCCTCGCAAACACAACATGTAAAATTACAAATAGATGATCTTGATCATGAACGGAGATCACAAGATCTAAACATGATAGCACAAAGGAGGAGAAGCAACCATCTAGCTACTATATGGACCCATAGTCCAAGGGTGAATTACTCACGTATCATACCGGAGGCTGGCATGGTGATGAAGAAGGCCTCCAGGATGATCTCTCCCGTCCGACAGGGTGCCGGGAAGAGCTTCAGATCCCCCCGATCTAGGGACGATGGTGGCGGTGGCTACGAACTGTTTCGTGGAGATCTGATCGGGTACTTAAGATTTTGGCATCGGGGGCTTTTATAGGCAAAGAGGCAAGGCATGGGGCACTTGAGACGCCCACACCAGGTGGCGGCACGCCCTAGGGGGGCGCGCCACCCTAGGGTGTGGCGGCCTCGTGGCCCTCCTTTGGTCGCCCTTCGGTCTCCGTGTTCTCCTCGCTAAAATATTGACTTTGGCTTTTGTCCCGTGCAATTCCGAGAATATTTCCTTACTAGCTTTTCCAAAACCAAAAACAGCAGAAAACAGGCAACTGGCACTGCGGCATCTTGTTAATAGGTTAGTCCCAGAAAATGTATAAAAACACCTCAAAATATAGACAAAGCAAATCAAAGTTGATACTAAACAAGCATGGAACATAAAAAATTATAGATACATTTACGACGTATCACACATGCTCATGCATGCATATGACAGTTAAGCCTCGGTGATTTATTTTTCCTTAGAGTTTTTGTATAAATTTTATGCCATAATTAATTTTGTTTTGTTGCAAGCATGATTATGACAGTTACTGCTCTCTCGATCGTCGCTCCCTTTCTATTGCTAGCCTTCACTTGCACTGAGTATGAGCTCTACTCGTGCTTCCAACTCCCTAAAACCAAAATTTTCAAAGAGTTTCCACCATATCTACCTATTAGCATTATTGCTATTCTGTGCATATTTATTATGCCTTGTTTTCTTCCAAATAAATATTTGCTTGTTATGAGAAAATTAGTTAATAAAGCTCTCACGAACATGATGGAACACTTTATTTTCTTGCACTTAATAAACCCGAACCATTGTGATTGTCCATAAAACTTATATGCTTGCAAATTATAGGCTGGGAGTTAGCAAAACCATGCTGTCATGGGGAACGCTTTTAACACCTGTATATATTATCCAGTTAATATAATTCTCTTTTGTTTATGGATGTCGACGGTGTGAAATAAATGGGGAGCTTGTAAGTCCATGGAGTTATGTATATGTGTTAGAAAAACGCCTGGGCAGCTAGCCTTAGCCATGCCTAATCATGGTGGAAACTTGCAGCATAACCATAGTGAGCAATCTATAAAGCATCCTCAGAAAAAAAAATATAGAAAAAAGAGTAGAGAAAAAATATGCACCATGCTCATGGTAAATAAAAGGATCGCTACGATGCTCATTGTCTGTTGCCTTGTCATTTTGATATGGGATAGCTCCTGTGTCATGGGGCAAGGGGTACCCCGTTGGCGGTTCTCTATGATACGCATATACTTACAATGACAAGAACTTACCGGTAACTAAAGTTGAGTAGCATGAGGAACGACCCTCGTACTCAAGGGACATGAGATTTCTAGTTTATGATCTGTCAAGCATATAACTCATATTTGACCTCACTTTAACCTTAACCATTTAAAGATTCTTATGATAGGGACAATGAGAACTCAAAGCTAATGAGTACCATACTTTCAGGCATTCAAAGTTTTCAAAACCTTTCACTCCTTTGTCGAGTCACCATTTATTCTATGAGCACCTTCTTAAGAGCATAGTTGTCATTCTTAGTGTAATGTGCTTGTCCCAGAGCACGGTTAATTGTGGCATAACTTTGATGCTTGTATCTTTGATATTTTTTATTTATAGTCTTCACTTGAACTTTAGAGGTGCCTTGGCATTTATGTTTTGCTCCACAATCAAAGGCAAGCGAGATACCACTCTATAATACCTTCTTATGAGCATTACAATGTTGCTTATGCTTATGTTTCATGTTGCTTATTATTGTTGTGTTGGAATATCTTCATAGCTTGCATGGCTATTGAGTAGACTTAAGTATTTGATCATATGCTGAGAATATATACATCTTATGAAGAAAATGTGTTCGTGAAAGTTTCTTTTATCGCACTCAGTTTTCAACTGAATTGCTCGAGGACAAGCAATAAGCTAAGCTTGGGGGGATTGATACGTCCAAAACATATCTACTTTCCCGAACACTTTTGCTATTGTTTATCCTCTAATTTGTGCGATTTGGATACAACTAACACGGACTGATGCTGTTTTCACCAGAATTGCTTTGGTGTCTAGTTTTTGTGCAGCAAAATCAACTTTCAGGAAAAATCCCAGAAAATATCGCAAAACTCCTATTTTATCAGAAGACTCATGTAGCCATAAGACGAGATGGAGAAGGGCCACGAGGGGCCCACACCACCTGGTGGCGCAGGCCAGACCGCGCCAGGGGGTGGTGTGGCCACCTCAGGCACCCCCTCTACCTCTCCTTCCGCCTACATACGCCCTCTGACCTGAAAACGCTGGGGGTTTGATGTTTTCTAGAGAGAGTTCTGTTGCGCCGCCACCACCAGAAACCGCGATTTGGAACCAGAAACTCCGTTCTGGCACCCTGCCGGGACGGGGAATTGGAGGAGATCATCGCCATCATCATCACCAACGCCTCTCCATCAACCATCCATGTTTCCCCCATCCATGAGTGAGTAATCCCCCGTTGTAGGCTATGGGGATGGTAGGGATTGGATGAGATCTATCATGTAATTGCATCAGATTGTTAGGGCATGGTGCCTAGTATCTTTGTAAGTGCTTTTTGACATTGTTGTAACTTGTTATGCTTAATGCTTGTCACTAGGGCCCGAGTTCCACGATCTCAGATCTGAACATGTTATTGATTCATGATGATATATTGTTTGTGATCTTACCTGTAAGTTGTTTACACATATTATTATCCGAAACCGAGGCCCCGAAGTGACAGAAATCGGGATAACCGGAGGGGATGGCTATGATATGAGGATCACGTGTGTTCATGGAGTGTTAATGCTTTGCTCCGGTACTCTATTAAAAGGAGTATATTAATTGCCAGTAGATTTACTTGAGGCCCCGTTGCAACGGGCTGGGAGGACAAAATATGTTGTGCAGGTGTTGTGCAAATTCTCATTGCGATTATGTATGACTAAATATGGAACACATGCCTATGATTATTTAGTACTTGGATGATTTATCTGCAAATTCCCTAAATCTTGATATTACATGAATAGTCTTGTCCATGCAACACCCGTCCATACATCCCTATGCCTGCCGCACTCAAATCCTATTGTTTACTACTATTGTTACTACTGCCTTTATTTTACTACTGCTGTTACTTTTCTATTGCTACTACAAAACTGTTGCTACTGATAAACTACTGTGAGCAAGACTATTTTCAGGTGCAGGTGAATTAACAACTCAGTTGTTAAGACTTATAAATATTCTTTGGCCCCCTTGTGTCGAATCAATAAATTGGGTTTTACTACCCTCGAAGACTGTTGTGATCCCCGATACTTGTGGCTCATCATGCGCCGACAAGTATTTGGGTTTTTTATTTTGTGAAAATTCCGATGATTTATTGATATTCATCAACAATAGTACAAGAAGTGCAAAAAAGTAATAGAAATTACAATTAGATTCTTGAACCACCTAGCGACGACTATAAACACTAGCACGATCTGAAGGCGCGCCATCGTCATCGCCCCTCCATCACCGGAATCGGGCAAATTTTTTCGTAGTAGAGCTTGTTGTAGTAGACACACGGAAAGTCGTGCTGCTAAGATTCCAAAGGACCAACGCACTAGAGCTGAAACCCTCGTCAACAATGACAATCGTAGATCGGAATAGACTGACTTGGAACCAAACCGACGAACACAAAAAACAACCAGATCCCACGAGATCCGCCGGACACATGACTACACGGTCCACGCGCCCCCGTCAACTCTAGATGCACCAGCGGAGCTGAGATAGGACGGGAGGACCTTATTCTGACTTCGGAATAGATCCACTGGCTCACCATCTCGAAGAAGACACAAAAACAGTCTAAAAGAAGAACGGAAACCGCCCGTTGACGAGGGGCAGTGATCCGCCACGCCTCTAAGGCCCTAACGCCACCGGAGACGGAGAGGACCAACGGCGTCTCCGGCGGGGGGACATAACCCTAGATGGGTTTTCTTATCGCCTCCACGGCCACCTCTCATGTCACGTACTGGTTCTGATCGCTTTTTTTTCTCGTATGACCATGGTTGGAGCACCAATGTATGTTGGCCGGTTAGAATCGAGAAATGTGAACTAGGGAGGGACGTAACGTAAATCGAGCATAAACTACTGGTTGACACCATGTAAATACTAGACTTTCTGCCACTTCTAAATAAGCTAGAAACTCCTACTAAGAATCCTGGATTAGGATATTTGTACATACTCATACATAGGCTAGAGATATTTAAGGTTAACAAAATGGACAAACAAATGCATACAAGTTTTAGTGCACCTCCAAAGCCCCCAAAATATTTGCTTATTGTAAGTTCTTCATCCTTGTATGCTTATACCGGGTGAAATTATGTCCATCAAAAAATTCGTGGGTTAAAAAGTTCAAATTTGTTATCATGAAGTAAAATAGTTAAATATAAAAAGTCCGCGAGCTATTTCCCTCACGTGTCTACACATAGAAATTTAAATACAACTACCAGTAAATAATGCTACGTTGGCTAAAAAGCCCCAATTATTTTTTCCTTATTGTAATTTGGTTAAAAAGTTTAATATGATCCTTATGAAAATAGGGCTCTAATTTAGCATTTATTATTTGTAATGACACCAAGTTCATCGAGATTCCGAAACCTCGTCTGACCATGGTTGGAGCACCAATGTATGTTCGCCAGTCAGAATCGAGCAATGTGAACCAAGGAGGGACGTAACATAATTCGAGCATAATCTAATGGTTGACATCATATGAATAATAGATTTTTGGTCACTTCTAGTAAGAAAAAACTCCTACTTAGGAATCCTTAATTAGGATATTTGTACATAATCATACATACGCTAGAGATATTTAAGGTTAGCAAAACAGAAAACACATGCATACACGTTTTTAGTGCATCTAAAAAGCCAAATTATTAAATTTTTCTTATCGTAAGGTCTTCATCCTTGTACGATTTGCTTATACTAGGTGAAACTTTGTCCATCAAATCTCGAGTTCCGGGTTAAAAAGTTTAATGTGATCATTATGAAAATAGTGTTCTAATTTAGCATGTATTATTTGTAGTGAAGGACATTTCAATTATATAAGTAGTGAATTTTAGGTCTTCTCACATGTGGTTGATGTTATTAAAAATTAGAGAACATCTAGTAGTTAAAACTATATGCTAAAAATTATTCCGTGGATTTCCTATTTATGATTTGTTATCAGGAAGTAAAACTATTTAATATAAAAAGTCCGTGAGCCATTTCCTAATGTGGCAACAACTAGAAAGGTAAATACAACCGCTAGGAAATCTTGTTGTGTTGGTGATGTGGTTAGGTACACGATAAATTTAGAGAAAAAAGATTAGGTACAAGATGAGACTATTCAGTCTAATTTTACAATTTGTAATTGTAATGTTTCAAATCTTGCTCTCCTAAAACCCTCACGAGACCGTTCACAGTTTACTCATTTAATTACGCAAGTTAAGATTTTAGACAATAATGGTTGATTATGTAATTTTGTAAAAGTGGACCGAGAGGGCAGGTTAGGGTTAGCCACTGCCTTGCTAATTGGGCAAGGGCAGAACGTCCTACTTTGGTCTGGTTTGGGTCGGCTCCGGAGGTTGCTCTTCGGGAGCGCGAAATGGAACAACATGTAATACCCCTGCTTAATATGATCTGGTTTTACCCGTAAAAAAACCTTTTTGAAATCCTTGGATTTCTTGAAACTTTTGAATTTGTGTCCTTCCTCAAATTTCGTTTTTGACTTTTCAGTGCTTAATGACTTCTCAAACGTTGGCAAGCTTGGAAGATTTGTTTTTGTCTCTCCACTTGCAAACCTATAATATGAGATAAACCTATAATTTATACACATTTTAGTGCACCTACAAAGCCCTCAAAACATTTGCTTATTGTAATTTCTTCATCCTTGTATGCTTTGCTAATACTAGGTGAAATTATGTCCATCAAACAAAGGTCCGGGTTAAAAAGTTTAACATGATCCTTATGAAAGCAAGGCTCTATTTTATCATGTATTATTTGTACTGGCGGAAATTTCAATCATATAATAGTGAATTATGAGAGGCGAGATGACTATTTTTCCATCCACTAGCGAGCCAAATTATGGCGGAACCATCGCTCGGTCCACTAGTGGAGAAATGGGGCATTAGTCCCGGTCCTAGAGGGCCTCTAGTCCCGGATTGGCAGCCGGGACTACGGAAACAGGACTAGAGGTCCCAGCCTTTAGTCCCGGGCCTGTTACGAGCTGGGACTAAAGGCTCTGCACGTGGCAGCGTAGCAGTGCGAGGGAGGGGGGGTGGTCTTTAGTCCCGGTCCGTATTATGGGCCGGGACTAGTTCCTTTCTACCGCGGCATAATTTTACCAATTCGGCTGCCGCGGTAGCCGATGGGGTTTCTGCCGCGATAGAGTTTTGGGGCCATTTTCTGCCACGACAGCCGATGGGGGTTTCTGCCGCAGCAGAGTTTTGGACCGTTTTCTGCCGCGGCAGAGTTTTGGACCGTTTTCTGCCGCGGCAGCCGATGCGGTTTTTTGCCGCGCAAAATTTTGGGGCCGATTTCTGAGGCGGTAGCCGAATGCGGGGTTCTGCCGTGGCAGGAGGATAGGTAGACGAGGGTTGCCTTTGGCGTAAAGTGACATTGCAACGAAGAAACCCATTACACACAACATCGTCATAATTATATAGATATAATTCTACATTACATATAATTCTACATTACATATATATACATAAATGGAGATCACGGCCGTCTATTCGGTTACAAGTTCATTAAATCACTAGTAGCCGGAGGTTTGGTATTTTCCTTCTGGGTTTATGACATGGTCAACAATAAATCCCGTCAATTCCTCTTGAATTGCTACCAGACGCTTCCTTGGTTCAAGATACTCCCGCAATCTTTCCAACTATATATAAAAGAAGGAGATCAATATGAATATCAATAGTCATAACAAATATTATGAATGTGAAGGGTTTCGCAGCATAGTAAATCAAAAAAATTATACGGGTGCGAACGGGGAAGCCAAGATCTAATCTAGGAGATTCAAACAATGAGGGGGGATAGATGAGATCTTCATACCCTTGAAGATTCGCGCAGCGGAACGTTCGACGGAACATGGTTGATGTAGTCGTACTCGCTTCTCCTCCTTGCGATCCGATCCGATCCGATCCAACACCGCAAGTGGCGATGCCTCCGAGAAATGCACACGTACGACACCTCGACGTCTCATCCTTCCTCGTTCCAGCAAGTGGGGTGGAGAGATAGGTTGGATCTACAACACAACGGCTTGGCGCAAACGGTGGAGAGTTTCTGCGGCAGGGCTTCGCCTACACGCAGTCGGGAGGGAGAGAGAGAGAAGGGCAGCAGGGCGGCTAGGGCTTGAGGAGGTGTGGGGGGAGGGTACGCCCCCGTCCCTCTTTATATAGAGGGGTGGGCGGCTGCCCCTTGCCCCTCCTCCAAGCCTAGGACCGGCGACCAAGGGGGAGGAGTGGGGGCAAGTTTCCCCCTCCTTCTAGAAGCTCTCCCTAGGGTTTCCCCTAGGGCTTGGCCGGATGGTCCTATGGGGCCTTGTGCCCCTGGCCCAATGCGGCCAGGGCACTCCCTCGTAGGCCCACGCCCCCTCCCGACAAGTGGTGCCACGTTGGTCCCACTCCGGAAGGTTCTAGAAGCTTCCGGTACAATACCGAACAATCCGAAACACTTCCGAACTCCAAAAACTGCTTTGCCTTATATGTATCTTATTCTCCGGACCATTCCGGAACCTCTGGTGATGTCTCGGATCCCATCCGAGACTCCGAACAAAAACTCATAAACCAATTATCCATTCTACCTTAGCGTCGAGACACGTTAAGTGTGTGACCCTGCTGCTTTGAGAATATGCAGACATGATCTTCTATTAATAATCAACAGCGGGGTCTGGAAACCCATATTGACTCCCACATACTCATCGATGATCATATCGGATGAACCACGATGCCAGGATTCAATTAATCCCATATACATATTCCCTTCGCCACGCGATATTTTACTTGCCCGAGATTCGATCGTCGACATCGGCATACCTAGTTCAATATCGTTCACAACAAGTACTTTACTCGTCCCGTAATCCGTTATCACTTTGTGATTAACTCCTTAACCACGTGCTTACAAGCGGTGTTGATATCGATTACCGAGTGGGCCCGAAGTATATCTCTCCGACTTGGGAGGGACAAATCCCATCTCGATACATACAACCCAATAAGTACTTTCCGATCACCTGAGAGACACCTTTATGATCATCCTCTCATAGGATGACGTTTGATGACCTCAAAGCTTTCTTCCGATACCAGGGAGTTGCATTATCTCATGGTCTAAGGAATACAATATTTGACATAAGAAAAAGCTTCGGAAAGATGAACACGATGATACGATCTAATTGCTTTGATTGATTTGGGTCTGTCCATCATACCATTCTCCCAATGATGTGATCTCATTATTAATCGACAACTCATGTCTATGGTAAGGAAACCTTAACCATCATTAATCAATGAGCTAGTCCATAGAGGCGTACTAGGGACACGGTGTTGTTCATAAACCACACAAGTATTAAAGTTTCTACTTAATACAATTCTAGCATGGAATATAAACTTTATCATGAACAAGAATTATAATAATAACATATTTATTATTGCCTCTAGGGCATAATTCCAACAGTCTCCCACTTGCACTAGAGTCAATAATCTAGTTTACATCTGGCAACAATCTAACACCCATGGCACTAAGGTGCTGATCATGTTTTGCTCGTGGAAGAGGTTTAGTCAACGGGTCTGCGACATTCAGATCTGTATGTACTTTGCTAATCTTCAGATCTCCATCTGTTATATAATCTCAGATTATATGAAACTTGAAGTTGATATGCTTGGTCTTTGGATGATATCTTGGTTCCTTAGCCAGTGTTATGGCGCCAGTGTTGTCACACAATATCTCCAATGGGTCCAAGGCACTTGGAACCACACCAAGCTCAGTGATGAAGTTCCTGATCCAAACTCCTTCACTTGACGCTTCTGCAGCAGCCATGTATTCCGCTTCTACTGTAGATCCTGCGATCACGCTTTGCTTGCAGCTTCTGCAGCTCACAGCTCCTCCATTCAAAATATAAACATATCCTGTCTGAGATTAGAATCATCCTTGTCGGTTTTAAAACTAGCATCGACGTAACCTTTTACGACGAGCTGTTCATCACCTCCATAGACTAAGAACATTTATTTAGTCCTATTTAAGTACTTTAGGATGTTCTTCACGGTTGTCCAGTGTTACACTCCTGGATCACTTTGGTATCTGCTCGTCAAACTAAGAGCATTGGACACATCCGGTCTAGTACACAGCATGGCATACATGATAGAACCTATGGCCGAGGCATAAGGCACTTTGCTCATAGCTTCTCTATCGTTTACCATAGCTGGACACTGAGCCTTGCTCAATATCTTACCTGGCAACATAGGCACTGAACCCTTCTTTGCCTTATCCATTCTGAACCTTTTCAGAACTTTGTCTAGGTATGTACTTTGGCTTAAAGCTATCAGGCGTCTTTGTCTATCTCTATAGATTTTGTTGCCCAATATATAAGCAGCTTCCCCTAGGTCTTTCATTGAAAAAAATTTGTTCAAATAACTCTTCAGATCGTTAAGCATGTCAATGTCATTTCCAATAATCAATATGTCATCCACATATAGTACCAAAAATGTCACTGAGCTCCCACTCACTTTCTTGTAGATACAAGCTTCGTAGCAATTTGGAACAAATCCAAAGCTCTTGATTACTTGATCAAAACAAAGGTTCCAACTCCGAGATGCTTGCTTCAGTCCATAAATGGAACGCTGAAGTTTGCACACTTTATCAGCATCCTTAGGATCGACAAAACCTTCGGGTTGCATCATATACAACTCTTCATCAATGTTGCCATTGAGGAACTCAGTCTTGACATCCATCTGCCATATTTCATAATCATGAAACGCAGCAATTGCTAATAAAATCCGAATGGACTTAAACATCGCAACAGGAGAGAAAGTCTCATCGTAGTAAACACCTTGAACTTGTCAAAAACCTTTCGCGACAAGCCGTGCTTTATAGACAGTAACATTACCATCCGCATCCATTTTCTTCTTGAAAATCCATTTGCACTCAACGGCCTTTCGGTCGCTAGGAGGGTCCACCAAAGTCCATACTTGGTTTTCGCTCATGGATCCCAATTCGGATTTCATGGCCTCTAGCCATTTCTCAGAGTCTAGGCTCATCAATGCTTCCTCATAGTTCACAGGTTCACTGTTGTCTACTAACAAGACAGTTAAGATAGGGTTACAGTACCACTCAGGAGGGGCACGCGACCTTGTCGACCTGCGACGTTCAGTAGTAGCAGTCCGAAGCTTCACGATCCTTGTCATTAGCTTCCTCTATTGTTGGTGCAGACGACACTAGAACAATTTCAGGCGCTACGCTACTCTCCTACTCAAGAGAAGGTTCAACAACCTCGTCTAGCTCTACTTTCCTCCCACTCACTTCTTTCGAGAGAAACTCCTTCTCAAGAAAGGATCTGTTCTTTGCGACAAACACTTTGCCTTCGGATCTGTGATAGAAGGTATACCCAATAGTTTCCTTAGGGTATCCTATGAAGACGCATTTCTCCGCTTTGGGTTCGAGCTTGTCCGGCATCAACTTCTTGACGTAAGCTTCGTATCCCCAAACTTTAAGAAACGACAACTTAGGTTTAGCACCAAACCACAGTTCATACGGTGTCGTCTCAACGGATTTAGATGGTGCCCTATTTAAAGTGAATGCAGCGGTTTCTAATGCATAACCCCAAAATGATAATGGCAAATCTGTAAGAGACATCATTGATCGCACCATATCTAATAGAGTTCGATTCCGGCGTTCAGACACACCATTGCGCTGTGGTGTTCCGGGTGGCGTGAGTTGCGAAACTATTCCGCTTGCTTTAAGATGCGTGAGAAAATCATAACTCAAATATTCACCTCCACGATCGGATCGTAGAAATTTAATTTTTCTGTTACGATGGTTTTCCACTTCATTCTAAAATTCTTTGAAATTTTCAAACGTTTCAGATTTATGTTTCATTAAATAGATATACCCATATCTACTTAAGTCATTAGTAAAAGTGAGAAAATAGCGATATCCACCGCGCGTCGAAACACTCATTGGTTCGCATACATCGGTATGTATGATTTCCAACAAGTCCGTTGCTCGCTCCATCATTCCGAAGAACGGGGTTTTGATCATCTTGCCCATGAGGCACGGCTCGCACGTGTCAAATGATTCAAAATCAAGAGACTCCAAAAGTCCATCAGAATGGAGTTTCTTCATGCGTTTTATACCAATATTACCTAGACGGCAGTGCCACAAATAAGTAGTATTATCACTATCTACCTTGCATCTCATAGCCTCAATGTTATGGATGTGTGTTTCATTGCTTTCGAGATTCATAAGAAATAAACCATTCACAGCAGGTGCATGACCATAAAATATGTTACTCATATAAATAGAACAACCACTATTCTCCGATTTAAATGAATAACCGTCTTGCAATAAACACGATCCAGATATGATGTTCATGTTCAACGCAGGCACATAAGAACATTTATTAAGGTTTAAAACTAATCCCGAAGGTAAAACTAAGGAGAGCGTGCCGACGGCCATCACATCAACTCTTGATCCGTTGCCAACGCGCATCGTCACCTCATCCCTCGCTAGACGATGTCTATTCCGTAGCTCCTGTTTCGAGTTACAAATATTAGCAACTGAACCAGTATCAAATACCCAGGCACTACAACAAGGGCTAGTAAGGAAAACATCAATAACATGTATATCAAATATACCTTTGATGGTGCCAGCCTTCTTGTCCGCTAAGTACTTCGGACAGTTGCGCTTCCAGTGACCCTTGTCCTTGCAATAGAAGCACTCAGTGTCCGGCTTAGGTCCAGACTTGAGCTTCTTCTCTGCAGGGGCAACGCGCTTGCCGCTGCCCATCTTGAAGGGCTTCTTTGAACCCTTACATTTCTTAAAGCTGGGGGCTTGTTGACCATCAACACATGATTATCTTTCTTGATGTCCACCTCTGCATCTTTCAGCTTAGCGAAGATCTCAGTGATCATATCAGTGGAACCAATCTGATTATGAGTAACTACAAAACCTTTGTAGCTAGGAGGGAGTGATTGCAGAACTCTGTCAATCTTGAGCTCCTCTGGAATCTTGCAGTCCAGTTGCTCAAGGCGTTGAGTGTAGCCCGACATATTAATGGCGTGCTCACTAACGGAACTCCCTTCCTCCATCTTGCAGTTAAAGAATTTCTCAGAGATCTCATATCTCTCAGAACGGGCCTGAGTCTGAAACATAGTTTTCAGTTCCTCAAGGATCTCAAAGGGCCCGGGGAAATCTTCAAAACGATTTTGAAGGTCCGATTCCATTGCAAACAACATGGTGCTCTTAATCACACCATAATCATCTTTGCGCGACTGATAAACAGCTTTCTCATCAGCCGGCGCATCTACAGCAGGGGCGTCACCTAGCGCTTTCTCAAGGACATAGTCCTTTTGTCCAATAGAGAGAATGATTCTCAGATTGCGGAACCAGATGGTGAAGTCAGACCCATTGTTCTTAAGCTTTTCTTTCTCAGCAAAAAAGTTGAAGTTGAAGTTGGACTTAGCCATTTGATCTACAAAATTTGCAAGTACAATTTAGACTATGTTCATGATAACTAGTTCAACTTAATCATATTACTAGATGATCCCACTAAATTCAACATCCCTCAAGTTGTTTAGTGAACACGATCCAAATTCACCACACCTAATCCGATCTTCATGAGAAGAGATGTGGTTTCAATGGTGGACAACAAAGTGTCGATCATATCATTCATAGGACTCATGCTTAACCTTTCAGTTCGTGTGTTCCGAGGCCATGTCTGTACATGCTAGGCTCGTCAAGTCAAACCCAAGTATTTCCGCGTGTGCAAAACTGGCTTGCAACCGTTGTATGTGAACGTAGAGTTTATAGCACCCGATCATCACGTGATGCTTGAACACGACGAACTTTCGCAACGGTGCATACACGGGGAGAACACGGTTTTATCTTGATCTTTAAGTGAGGAATCATCTTATAATGCTACCGTCGCGATCTAAGAATAATAAGATACATAAAAGGATAAACATCACATGCATATAATTTTATGTGACATGGTATAGCCAATCTCCGCGCAATGATCTCCATCTTGTGCATGCCAGCATGATCTCCATCACTCCACCATGATTGCCTCCACCACGAATAGCAACTACAACTATTCTAACTACTTAGCGATAAAGTAAAGCTAT
Organism: Avena sativa; assembly: GCA_916181665.1. NCBI lineage: Eukaryota > Viridiplantae > Streptophyta > Magnoliopsida > Poales > Poaceae > Avena > Avena sativa. The sequence goes on from OV702283.1 coordinate 479,357,348, forward strand.
TACATGGCGTATAATAAGTTGACACACAGGTCATACACGATTATAAAGACAACCATATGGCTCCTGCCGGTTGTGTACTTATCGACATGCAAGTCGTGAATCATTACAAAACATGATCATTGCATACAACATACACATCACATCTTGGGCCATACCATATCACAGAAACACTCCCTGCAAAAACAAGTTAGACGCCTCTACTTTGTTGTTGCATGTTTTACGTGGCTTATGGGAGTAACAAGCTAAGAACGATTCTTACCTACGGAAAGCCATAACGGTGATATTATGGTTGCCAAACTCCGGTGTAAATCCCATGACAAATATAGTGAGAGAAACTGGCATCCACCAGCCGCATGTGTGGAACAAGCCACACATCAAGTGCGGAGCCGCTCTCGCGAACGAGGTCGCGTAAAGTTGGCCTGGACCGCTTTGATCTCACTATCCCGCGTCATAAGAAGTACACAAACAAGAGGCTTGCAATAGAAAACATCAACGCCCGCAACAAGCATGTTGCGTTCTACTCGTGAAACACATCTACGCATAGATCTAGCTCTGGTACCACTGAAGGGTTTCGCAGCATAGTAAATCAAAAAAATTCTACGGATGCGAACGGGGAAGCCAAGATCTAATCTTGGAGATGCAAACAACGAGGGGGGGGGGTAGATGAGATCTTCATACCCTTGAAGATTCGCACAGCGGAACGTTCAACGGAACATGGTTGATGTAGTCGTACTCGCTTCTCCTCCTCGCGATCCGAACCGATCCAACACCGCAAGTGGCGATGCCTCCGAGAGATGCACACGTACGACACCTCGACGTAACCTCCTTCCTCGGTCTAGCATGTGGGTTGGAGAGATAGGTTGGATCTACAACACGACGGCGTGGTGCAAACGGTGGAGAGTTTCTGCGGCAGGGCTTCGCCTACACGTAGTCGGGAGGGAGAGAGAGAGGAGGTAAGTAGGGCGGCTAGGGCTTGAGGAGGTGTGGGGGGAGGGTGCGCCCCCGGCCCTCTTTATATAGAGGGGTGGGCGGCTGCCCCTTGCCCCTCCTCCAATCCTAGGGCCGGCGGCCAAAGGGGAGGAGTGGGGGGCAAGTTCCCCCCTCCTTCTAGAAGCTCTCCCTACGGTTTCCCCTAGGGCTTGGCCGGCTGGGCCTATGAGGCCTTGTGCCCCTGGACCAATGCGGCCAGGGCACTCCCTCGTAGGCCCACGCCCCCTCTCGACAAGTGGGGCCACGTTGGTCCCACTCCGGAAGGTTCTAGAAGCTTCCGGTACAATACCGAACAATCCGAAACACTTCCGAACTCCAAAAACTGCTTTGCATTATATGAATCTTATTCTCCGGACCATTCCGGAACCTCTCGTGATGTCCCAGATCCCATCCGAGACTCCGAACAAAAACTCATAAACCAATTATCCATTCTATCCTAGCGTCGAGACACGTTAAGTGTGTGACCCTGCTGGTTCGAGAATATGCAGACATGATCTTCTATCAATAATCAACAGCGGGGTCTGGAAACCCATATTGACTCCCACATACTCATTGATGATCATATCAGATGAACCACGATGCCAGGATTCAATTATGTAGGGGTTCGTAGCATGGAAAACAAATATTTTCTACCGCATGCACACAAACAATCCAAGATCTATCTACTAGATTGTAGCAACGAGTCGATAGAGGAACTCACCCTCGAAGATTCCAAAGCGGTTAACGAGAGCAGATTCTCGTGGGTGATGTAGTCGTACACTTTCCGATCTCAAGATCGCGTAGACGATCCTTCCGGCGCTGCGTTCCGGCAGCGCTTCCGCAGTCGGTCACACGTTCGGTACTCGATGAATACCTTCCTCTCCCTTGTTCCAGTAGGCAGCGGAGGTTGTAGCACTCTCCTCGTGATTTCGGCAGCACGACGACGTGGTACCGGAAGTAGAGGGGAGATCTCGCATGGCTTCGCCTTAAGCCGAAGCTAGTATGGTGGATTAGGGTTTCTCGGAAAACTAGGGTTTAGAGATCCGGGAGGAGGAGGAGGTGTCGGCGGTGGCTAAGGTGGCGGCGACGGACCGGCGGCGGCGACTCGTGGAGAGGGCTTGGAACTTGTGTTGTTTGGGTCAGCCCTCCCCTCTATTTATGAGAGGGAGGGGCAGCCTTGGGAGGGGTGGGTTTGAATCCAAACCCAAACCTAAGTTGGATTGAGAGAAGGACTTGTTTCTTCTCCTACTAGGAAACTATTGTTCTAGTTTGACTTTTCAAACTTCCCGTTTGACTTTCAATTTAGAGCTTTATTTCTCTCTTGCATATGCCAACACCAAGTGACCTTGGACATGATCCAATCATTCCACTTACCCACGACACATTCATGGACCATTCTCCTTTCGGACCGGTGAACCTTCTAGACCCTTCTAGAACCTCTCCGATGAAATCATCGGAAACTTTCCCGAACTCTGAAATAGGACTTTCCTTATATGAATCTTATTCTCCGGACCATTCCGGATCTCCTCGTGATATCCCAGATCCCATCCGAGATTCCGAACAATATTCGGTCTCTTACTAATCATTCCATAACTACTCAACAACATCGAATCCTTAAGTGTGTCTCCCTACGGTTCGTGAATTATGCGGACATGACCGAGACACTTCTCCGATCAATAACCAATAGAGGAATCTGGAAATTCATATGGCTCCCACATATTTCTACGATTACTTTGCGATCGAATGAACCACTTACATACGATACCAATTTCCTTTTGTCTCACGATAGTTTACTTATCCGAGGTTTTGATCGTCGGTATCTCTGCATACCTAGTTCAACCTCGTTACATAAGTACTCTTTTCTCGTTCCCGTGGTATGTGATCCCTTGTGAACCAGTCACATGCTTGCAAGCTAATTGGATGACATTCCACCGAGAGGGCCCAGAGTATATCTATCCGTCATATGGATGGACAAATGCCACTCTTGATCCATGTGCCTCAACCCATACTTTCCGAACACTCAATGCCACCTTTATAGCCACCCAGTTACGGTGTGGTGTTTGATGTCATCAAAGCATCCTTTCGGTGATGGTGATTAACATGATCTCATGGTCGAAGGAATTTGGTTACTATGTATCAGAAAGCTTATAACAAATGAACTATATTAAATGACTTGATCTTTATGCTACACTTAACTATAGGAGTATGTCCATCACATCATTCTCCTAATGATATGACCATGTTGTTAATAACATCTCTATGTTCATAATCAGGAAACCATGATCATATATTAACCAACAAGCTAGTTTAACAAGAGGCTTTACTAGGGACTCTTTTATGTTTGCAAATCACACAAGTATTAATGTTTCCGGTTAATACAATTATAGCATGGTATGTAAACATTTATCATAAGTATGAAGATATGATAATAACCACTTTATTATTGCCTCTTGGGCATATCTCCAACAGTCTCCCACTTGCACTATAATCAATAATCTAGTTTCAAACCTTTGTGTATTCAACACCTATGGCTTTCTGGTGTCGTATGTACACGATTGCTAGTGGTGAACTGATCTCCGGATCTGACACTTCCAGGTCCGTGTGTAATTGCATGTCTTCGCGTCTCTACGCATCACTCATTCTCTAATGAGATGGCTTTGTATAAATTTGGTCCTTTGGTGAGACCTTTAGTTCTTTGGGGTTAAAACATGTTGATAATATTGTCGTACAATATATCTTCATAGTATTATCCCTGCTTTGAACTACACCTAGTTTGATAACAAACTACTTGACACAAATGCCCTCTTTTGCTGTTATAATAACAGTTATATACTTAACCTTTTGTTGTAGTATCTGTCACAATGTCTTAACTTTGGAACTCATCCAAATTCATTATGGAACTTACTTTCCATTATATTGTGCCACCCTTAGTTTAGATTGAGATAAACTTAATTTTTACTTTGTGACAAAACTAGTATCAATGTAATTCATTTACAATGAACTAACCATCTATTTGTCACTTCTACAAAATAATATATTCTTAGTTCTTTTACAAGATCATAAGAATATCTTTACTATCGTCCAATGATTATCTTATGAATCATTCTGGTATATGCTCATAACATTTAGAGCATAGTACATATCTGGATTTGTACATATCACAGTATGATTGATATAAATACTCTTTGTGATTTCATACATCAAGTATCAATCTATACTTGAATCTTTGTTTCACTTACCAAATTTCAATACACTTGAATATATCATCAATATTGAACTCATTCAATCCTTTATGTGCAACAAGAACCTTTCTTGTAGTTTCTATATTGAACTCATTCAATACATCATCTATGTACTTTCGACACAACCATATTAGCGTCTATTGATGCCAAATATTTGGGTTTTGCCTAAGTCTTTCATCGGGATGAAATTCTTAATATGTGTTAATAAAAGATACATAATTTTTAATCAACAATATGTCTTCCACATAATGTATTAGAAACATTTCTTAGCGCTCCCACTTAATTTCTTGAAAATGCAAGCATCTTCATTGTCTCTGATGAAATTAAACTCTTTTAACAGTTTCATCATAGTGAAGATTCCAACTCCGCGATGCTCACTTCAACCATTGAAGTTTGCATATGCTTTTAGCATCCTTTGAATTAACAAAACCCTATGGACCGTGTTATGCACATGTCCTAGGTAACAATTCTATTAGAAGAACTTGTTTTGTTTATTCAACTACCACATAACAAAATTATATGTAGTGGTTGCTACATTAATCCGTCTATACTAAATATCGCTATGAAAGATCAAATCTTGTCATAGTCAACCTTTGAACATTGTTGTGAACTCTTTCCCAACATGTCGACCATTTCATAGATGTGAAACATCCATGTCTATTTCTTTATAGATCCAAACACAACTGTAAGGTCTTACACCTTTCTCGAGGGTCCTTCAAGTTCAAAACTTGATTTCTCGTGTATGGAACTATCACGGATTTTATGGCTTCAAACCATTTTACGGAGTCAGGGCCCATCATCGCTTCTTTGCATGTAGTCCGTTCATTATTCTCAAATAATGATTCAACCCTCAAATCTTGGTATTTGATTGTTTACTCGACCTACTTGGTTCAATATAAACTTTGACCTCCGTAACCACAACCTTTGAGGCACGTGAGCCATGAGCATTGTTGCTGCCTCCGGAACACTTTTCGGCGCTGCGCAAATTTGCACATATAGCTAAGGTTCTTTTAACCTTATGAAAGTTCTATTGTCCTCCCACTTACCTTTTCACGAAAAATTCCTTCTCAAAGAAACTTGACGTTCTAAGTGACAAACACTTTTGTCTCCGATGTTATGGAGGAATACTTAACAGTTATTCGAAATAACATACAAAGACAGGTTCATCCGACTTTGGTTGCAAACATCTTTCTTATGCATAGCATACCAATGTTTAAGAAAAGACAACTTGGGTTTTATCCCAAACCATAACTTTATATGGTGTCATTTCAGTGGATTATGATGAATCTCTTTTAAGTGGAAAAACGGTAGTCTCTAGAGCTTTTAATCTTTAAAATATAATGACAGTTTTATAAATTACACCTTTGATCTTTACCATGTCAAACAAGGTTTTAATTTCATATCTCGAATGCTCCATACTCTTATAATGTTTCAGGAAATGCAAATCCACGGAACGATTCCTTAAATCTTAGGTATTATGCTAAACTTGTAACTCAAATATCTTCCTTTATGATCTTATCATAAACTATTTATATTCTTGTTACAATGATTTTGCACTTCATCTTGAAAGTCTTTGAACTTTTCAAATGTTTCATACTTCATCTTTATTAAGTAAATATTCATATATTCACTCAAATTTTCGGAGGAAGCATATGAAGTTGAAATCCATCGCTCTTGACTACACATAATGGACTTCATACAACAATATGTACAAGTTCCAAAAAGCTAGTCATTTGTTCCCTTTTGGCCTTTGAACGAAGTTTTAATTATCTCTAGGAAAGTTTCACAAGCGTCATTTGATCAAAATCAAAAGACTCCAAAATTCCATCCACATGGAGTTTCTTCATGTTTTCTTTCCATTATAATTTAAATGGCGATGTCACTTCCTAAGTGATCTTTCAATCAATTTGTATTTCGACATTTTTAGAACTAGTTTTATGGATGTGATTTCTCCAATGAGATTTCTAAATCATCCATCTTTTATGGATTATGACAATTATTTGAACAACCCTTTTGTTCTCATAATGCCTGATAAAACAAATCTTGAAGGCAAGCTTTCATGTTTAACAAGCAGCACAATAACCCTTTATTTGTTCTCGATGAACATCATCACATATTCTTTTGCTAGTTACTTAGGCCATTGTATTTCATGAATTGTGTTGTTTCGTATGACGATTCACACCAACAAATTCAGTATCAAATACTTAAGAACCACATTGTTTAATAAGCAAAGAATATATCCATAACATGTATATCATCTATATACTTAAACTGAACAATTATAGTCTTTTCTTTTCTGCCATACATTTATGATATTCTCTTTCAGTATTTCCTTTTCTCTTTGAAAGAATCTATCAACATCAATAGTGGAGTCATACATATGACACATAGTCCAAAGCGTGTATAATTAAATACCAATGTCTTTGGACTTGCACTTTGAAGTAGATCACCATCATCAAATGTTCGGTGTGCTTTCAAATTCCATTCTTTAGTAATCTCTTGGTGTGGTAAATATTTTACCTACATCAAATATTCACCCTTATCGTGGAATTATTTCATGATCAAGCTACTTTAGCTTATAACGGTGAATCGCAAGTATAATGTTGCTTTTCAAAACCTTTTGGAGGATTAGGACAACTAGTGTCTCCAACCTTTTGCAAATTCTCATCAAATATGAAAACAAGACCTTTGCCATATTATACTCTATCATGTTGCAACCAAAACTTCATTCCAGATATCACAATATCTTCCACATATCATGGTTTCTGAAACAAATCTTTCAGATCCTAGATAACCTTGATATTAAGACAATCCTTTGAATATCAAGAATCATGGAGACAAACATGATACTTATACACTAACACTTGGAATTGTCACTCTTGTTTTAATACCAATTATTAAACTTCATGGAGTAACCGGAACTTTACTGAAAGTTTGCAATAGGACTTTTAAACTTCAGATTAACACTTCAAAACAATACGATACCAGTTCGTAAAGTAACTAACTAGAATTCTATAGTTCTATCATCTCAATTAAAACTAAGCGCAAGGTGGTAAACGGATGCCAATGACTACAACAACTATGCAACTTCACTTTGATTTAATTTATGATAAATAGTGTTCAACTTTTAATCATATTGCCGTTGAACTCCCACTCAAAACAATATCCCTCACATTGTTTTAGTGATCACACGAACCAAATCCACCACATCAAAACCGATCATCACGAGAGTTGATGTAGCTTCAATGGCGAACAATCAACATGTTCATCATATATACTATATGACTCATGCTTTACCTTTCGATGATCCGTGTTCCGAGACCATGTCTGTACATGCTAGGCTCATCAAGATCAAACCTTAGCTTCCGCATGAGCAAATCTGGCTTGCTCACGTTGTATACACTCGCAGAATCTAACACACCCGATCATCACGTGGTGCTTCGAAACAACGAGCTTTAGCAACGGTGCTTACTAAGGATGAACACTTTAAAACTTGAAATTGTGTGCTTGATGGATCATCTTATAATGCTACCGTCGTAAACTAAGCAATACAAGATGCATAAAAGGATTAACATCACATGCAATTCATAATATGTGATATGATATGGTCTTTCTTCTTTGTGCTTCCGATCTCCATCTTCAAGCACGAACATGATCTCCATCATCACCGATATTGCATCAAGGTCAATGATGCCGCTCCATGGTTGTCTTCCACCGGCTTCAACTATTACAACTACTTTGAATAGACACGCGGGTCTTAACAGAATTTAAACACAACCATATGGCTCCTGCCGGTTGCCAACTTACAATAAGGAACATTGCATACATCAAATATAATCACAATCATGGCCATATCACATCACAGCACACCCCTGCAAAACAAAGTTAGACGCCTCTAATTTTCTTTGCATATTTTACGTGGTTTGGGGATTTCAATAAGTGTCGTTCTAACTTACGAACAAGAACCACAACATTGATACTAGTATTGTCAATCACCCGTTGTAAATTGAATCTTAACTATGTTGGGAGAAACAGGCACCCGCAAAGCCACTATGCAATACAAGTGGCATTTCAAGCGTGGAGCAAGTCTCATGAACGATGTCATGTAAGGTTAGCCCGGGCCGCTTCATCCCACCATCCCGCAAGATGCAAAGTACACAAGAAGCAATCGACAACAACAGCATCAACGCCCATAATGACCATTGTGTTCTACTCGTGCAACAGATCTACATATAGACACGGCTCTGATACAACTGTAGGGGTTCGTAGCATGGAAAAAAAATTCTACCGCATGCACACAAACAAGCCAAGATCTATCTACTAGATTGTAGCAACGAGTCGATAGAGGAACTCACCCTCGAAGATTCCAAAGCGGTTAACGAGAGCAGATTCTCGTGGGTGATGTAGTCGTACACTTGCCGATCTCAAGATCGCGTAGACGATCCTTCCGGCGCTGCGTTCCGGCAGAGCTTCCGCAGTCGGTCACACGTTCGGTACTCGATGAAGACCTTCCTCTCCCTTGTTCCAGCAGGCAGCGGAGGTTGTAGCACTCTCCTCGTGATTCCGGCAGCACGACGGCGTGGTACCGGAAGTAGAGGGGAGATCTCGCATGGATTCGCCTTAAGCCGAAGCGAGTATGGTGGATTAGGGTTTCCCAGAAAACTAGGGTTTAGAGATCCGGGAGGAGGAGGAGGTGTCGGTGGCGGCTAAGGCGGCGGCGACAGACCGGCGGCGGCGCGGCGACGGTGGCTCGTGGAGAGGGCTTGGAACTTGTGTTGTTTGGGGCAGCCCTCCCCTCTATTTATGAGAGGGAGGGACAGCCTTGGGAGGGGTGGGTTTGAATCCAAACCCAAACCCAAGTTGGATTGAGAGAAGGGCTTGTTTCTTCTCCCACTAGGAAACTATGGTTCGTTAATTATGCGGACATGACCGAGACACTTCTCCGATCAATAACCAATAGAGGAATCTGGAAATTCATATGGCTCCTACATATTTCTACGATTACTTTGCGATCGAATGAACCACTTACATACGATACCAATTTCCCTTTGTCTCACGATAGTTTACTTATCCGAGGTTTTGATCGTCGGTATCTCTGCATACCTAGTTCAACCTCGTTACCGATAAGTACTCTTTTCTCGTTCCCGTGGTATGTGATCCCTTGTGAACCAGTCACATTCTTGCAAGCTAATTGGATGAAATTCCACCGAGAGGGCCCAGAATATATCTATCCGTCATATGGATGGACAAATACCACTCTTGATCCATGTGCCTCAACCCATACTTTTCGAACACTCAATGCCACCTTTATAGCCACCCAGTTACGGTGTGGTGTTTGATGTCATCAAAGCATCCTTTTGGTGATGGTGATTAACATGATCTCATGGTCGAAGGAATTTGGTTACTATGTATCAGAAAGCTTATAGCAAATGAACTATATTAAATGACTTGATCTTTATGCTACGCTTAACTATAGGAGTATGTCCATCACATCATTCTCCTAATGATATGACCCTGTTGTTAATAACATCTCTATGTTCATGATCAGGAAACCATGATCATATATTAACCAACAAGCTAGTTTAACAAGAGGCTTTACTAGGGACTCTTTTATGTTTACAAATCACACAAGTATTAATGTTTCCGGTTAATACAATTATAGCATGGTATGTAAACATTTATCATAAGTATGAAGATATGATAATAACCACTTTATTATTGCCTCTTGGGCATATCTCCAACAAATTAATCCCATATACATATTCCCTTCGTCACGCGATATTTTACTTGCCCGAGATTCGATCGTCGGCATCGGCATACCTAGTTCAATCTCGTTCACAGCATGTACTTTACTCGTTCCGTAATCCGATATCAGTTTGTGATTAACTCCTTAACCACGTGCTTGCAAGCGGTGTTGATATCGATTACCGAGTGGGCCCGAAGTATATCTCTCCGACTTGGGAGGGACAAATCCCATCTCGATACATACAACCCAACAAGTACTTTCCGATCACCTGAGAGACACCTTTATGATCACCCTCTCATAGGATGACGTTTGATGACCTCAAAGCTTTCTTCCGATACCAGGGAGTTGCATTATCTCATGGTCTAAGGAATACAATATTTGACATAAGAAAAAGCTTCACAAAGATGAACACGATGACACGATCTAATTGCTCTGCTTGATTTGGGTCTATCCATCATACCATTCTCCCAATGATGTGATCTCATTATTAATCGACAACTCATGTCTATGGTTAGGAAACCTTAACCATCATTAATCAATGAGCTAGTCCATAGAGGCGTACTAGGGACACGGTGTTGTTCATAAACAACACAAGTATTAAAGTTTCCGCTTAATACAATTCTAGCATGGAATATAAACTTTATCATGAACAAGAATTATAATAGTAACATCTTTATTATTGCCTCTAGGGCATAATTCCAACAGAATGACACTCAACAAAAATTGTGATTGTTCACGTACTTCTATAAATGTCCCTCCATCCCGCTCACTAACCTCGGAGCGAATGTACTCGCACACGAAGTATCCACATAGATTAGTACCTGGTGGCTGCCTCTCGCACTTTACGAGAATAGAATTCAATCAAATAATAATCAAGCATGACATAATGGTATTAAAACTAGAATTGAAGAGATACGTGGATCTAACTCGTACTACTTACATTGATCCGATGAAAACTAAGCTCATCTTTAAATTCACCAACCGTAGCATTGGTGATATCTTTCCAAACCCTGCCCGGCAAAAAATATAGAATAGATGAGTTATTAGTTACTTGATATCTCAGGATATATATGAACTAAAGAGACCGATATATTGTGGTAATGACAGAAATTACATCTGGAGCACATCTTTAATGAATGCGTTCTCTGATTCTTCTCTCATTAGTGAGTCCTTGATTTCAACTCTTCCATCGTCAACTTCAATGGTTAGCAGAATCCAGTGATAGCTGTGCACGTTTATATATGTCAGTAACTCATCAATTACACTTAGTAGAATCAAGTGATCTGTACACGGCAATAACACTCTTACTTGTAGTTGTAGGGAAACAATATTCGTTGTTTGTAATGTTGCCTCAATAAGACCCTTAGCAAGTTACGCTCCGTGTCCTTGGGGTATTCCTTTAGCAATGCTTGATTAAACAGGTGTGGGTCGATGAACCCAGTGTCAAAGATTTTCTTCCGGTCACATTCATCGCTCTTCATTCTGCATAATAGCATATAGTGAAGATAATTACATGCAATGAAAGAGCTGAGTTAGAGACTTTATCATAGAAATAAATGAACCACTTACAGACAATAGGTAGCGAGGAGACTCAAGTCAAGGGCATCTTGTTTGAATAACATAAGGAATTCCTCAAAATAAATTTGCAACTGGTCTTCACCATTAAAATGCTCACTTGTAATTCTCACAAGCAGCGCTGACAATCGATCTTATTCATCGCATGTAGAGACTTTCTCGTACCACTCATGCATTCTTCGCATTTGAGTTGGTAGAAGTTTGACCTCATCAGGTCTGACCAGAGTCTTCCCGTATTCATATATCCATGCAAATTCCTCTTGTATGGGGATATGCCCGCCTAGCGCTTGATCAACTGTAATACTAGCACCTTTGGAAAATTCTATTGCTATAATATTTTGATGATCAGTATTGGATAACACCTTGAGCAGGGCGATCAATTTGTTTGCCTGTATTCCAAGTTGCGCAACATCTATTTTCCCGCTGCTTGCAGTAGTATTTCCTGGAGTACTACCGCTGCGTGCAGTAGTATTTCCTAGATTCTTCCTACCAATTCTCAACAGACAACGTTTGTAGTCATCCGCCTTATTTATCTCATATTGTGATGGTTGCTCAAGAAACCCCTTAGCCCACTTTTTGGCTTTCGGATAAAATATTTGCTTTGGCTCGGGAGCTTTGGGTGCAAAGAAGGCTTTAACTTGGGCATTGCTGATCGGTTTGGTTTCCTCATCAGTCATCTCGTAAGGTAACTTGGGAGGAGGCGGCGGGATTTTCTTCACCTTTTTACCTTTGGCTTTCTTCTGACTAATATTTTTACTAGTTGACTAAGAGACCGCCTTCTTCGTCTGACACGGCAGCGGCGGAGTGGGCTAACGCGGCGGGGGAGTGGGTTGATGCGGCGGTGGACTCGCGCTATGGTGGTCGTCCCACTCCTCATGTGGACTTGCTGGAGGCGGCAGACTCGGCTGACACGGAGGAGATGGTGGTGGCTTGGGTGCAGAGCCTGGAAACACGATGTATTTCTTGCGCCATAGAATGATAGAGCCCCTGACTCTCCTAGAGTGCTCTCATCTTCAGGTCCAGGGATGTCAAGTTGTAGTGATTCATATTGAGGTAGAACCTCATCCACCCTGACACGAGCATAGCCATCTGGAATCTCTTTGCAATGCCAGCGTGCTTCAGGTTCACAAGACAAAGCATAGCCGAGAGCCGCCTAGAAGGATAAGTTCATCACTCGCACATGCATCTCTCAGCTTGTCTTCTTGGTGATATTGTCTACGAGATAGCGATCTATCGGATCGGCCGCCATGGAAGCGACACTGCTTCTCCGCTGAGATGGGACACCGACACTTTCTTATAGCCGCTGATGAGTTGGCCCTTGCTGGCGCATTTCGTCCAATTGCTTCTGTTGCTCCTTTAGCATGACATATATTTCCTCGTTCTTAATTTCCACGCTACGCAACCGGTCTACCTCCTCTATCTCCTTCCGCTTCTTTGCCCTCGCTCGGCTTCTATAGGATTCAGTGTCCTCAGGAAACCCAGTCTTCCACGGCACAGAAGGTCCAAAGCCTCGTGTTTGTCCTGGTTTTTCAGGATTCCCGAGGGCCTTTGTCAGCTCGTCGTTCTCTCTGTCGGGTTTGAAGTTACCCTTTTAACCTCCTCAATTGTTTTAACAATTTCTCCATGGGGTGTAGCAACATTGGACTTTTCATCGAATATTAACTCCCCTGTTTCCATGTCATACTTTGCCCCAAGGGCAAGTAACCAATTCCTTACTCTGATGGGCTAGTCTTGTGTAGCTGGAGTGAACCGTTGGGCACACAAGGCTTTCTCGGCTTCCTCCCACTTAGGAACGGAAGTCATGTAGCCACCTGTCCCTATCATATGGTGATATTTATTTTTTGCAGACCTTTTTTTTGCTATTGCTGATTTCTTGTAGTCTAGAAATCTTTGCCAGTGAGTCCGCTGCTTCTCTAGCGAGTCAGCGAATTCTGGAACTTTTCCTTCCTCGAGATATTCATTGTACAATCTTTTCTTATAGTTGTTGAACTGTTGGGCCATCTTCTTAAGAGCAAAACGCTTAACTTTGGACCTCATATCATCTGTGGCCTCCTTAGTCTCTAAGACCGGTAGGGTGAAATGGCGAATGAGCTTATCCCATAGTATGTCTTTGTATCTTTCTCGACATAACTCATAGAATTTCCATCTCCCTTTGCTGGCTTATTCCAGTTGATAATGCTGATCGGGAGGTTGTCTCTAACAACAAATCCACATTGATGAATAAATTCAAGGGTTTAACAACATAGTAAATCAAAAAAATCTACCGATGCGAATGGGAAATCCAAGATCTAATCTAGGAGATGAAATCAACGAGAGGGATAGATGAGATCTTCATACCCTTGAAGAAATCGCACAGCAGAAACGTTCAACAGAACGTGGTTGGTGTAGTCGTACTCGCCTTCTCCTCCTCGCGATCCGATCCAACGCCGCAAGTGGCGGCGCCTCCGAGAGATGCACACGTACGGTGCCGCGACGTCTCCTCCTTCCTTGGTCCAGCAAGTGGGGTGGAGAGATAGATTGGATCTACAACACGACGGCGTGGTGCTATGGTGGAGAGTTTCTGCAGCAGGGCTTCGCCTACACGCAGTCGGGAGAGAGAGAGGTAGGGCAGCAGCTGGCGGCTAGGGTTTGGGGTGAGGGGAGGGTGCGCCCTCTTCCCACATTATATAGGGGTCTTCCGGCCCCCTTGCCCCCTCCTCCAAGCCCTAGGGCGGCGGCCCCAAGGGTGGAGTGGGGGGCAAGCCTCCCTCCTTCTAGAAGGTTTCCTAGGGTTTCCCCTAGGGTTTTGGCCGGCTAGGTCTATGGGGCCTTGTGCCCCTGTCCCAATGCGACCAGGGAACTCCCTCGTAGGCCCACGCACCCCTCCGACAAGTGGGGCCACGTTGGTCCCACTCCGGAAGCTTCTAGAACCTTCCGGTACAATACCGAACATTCCAAAACGATTCCGAAATCCAAAAACTGCTTTCCTTTATATGAATCTTGTTCTCCGGACCATTTCGAAACCTCTCGTGATGTCCCGGATCTCATCCGAGACTCCGAACAAAAACTCATAAACCATTTATCCATTCTATCCTAGCGTCGAGACACGTTAAGTGTGTGACCCTACGGGTTCGAGAATATGAAGACATGATCTTATATCAATAATCAATAGCGGGATCTGGAAACCCATATTGACTCCCACATATTCATCGATGATCATATCGGATGAACCACGATGCCAGGATTCAATTAATCCCATATATATATTCCCTTCGTCACGCGATATTTTACTTGCCCGAGATTCGATCGTCGGTATCAGCATACCTAGTTCAATCTCGTTCACGGCAAGTACTTTACTCGTTGCGTAATCCGATATCACTTTGTGATCAACTCCTTAACCACGTGCTTGCAAGTGGTGTTGATATCGATTACCGAGTGGGCCCGAAGTATATCTCTCCGACTTGGGAGGGACAAATCCCATCTCGATACATACAACCCAACAAGTACTTTCCGATTACCTGAGAGACACCTTTATGATCACCCTCACATAGGATGACATTTGATGACCTCAAAGCTTTCTTCCGATACTAGGGAGTTGCATTATCTCATGGTCTAAGGAATACAATATTTGACATAAGAAAAAGCTTCGCAAAGATGAACACGATGACACGATCTAATTGCTCTGCTTAATTTGGGCCTGTCCATCATATCATTCTCCTAATGACATGATCTCATTATTAATCGACAACTCATGTCTATGGTTAGGAAACCTTAACCATCATTAATCAATGAGCTAGTCCATAGAGGCGTACTAGGGACACGGTGTTGTTCATAAACCACACAAGTATCAAAGTTTCCGCTTAATACAATTCTAGCATGGAATATAAACTTTATCATGAATAAGAATTATAACAATAACATCTTTATTATTGCCTCTAGGGCATAATTCCAACAGTCTCCAGCCGGGACTAGAGGTTTTTTCGGCGCACCGTTTCATTCTCGCGCGCAAAAACCTCTAGTCCTGGTTGGAGGCTGGGGCCAGGACTAGAAGTTAATTTTTTTAATTTTATTATTTCTATATCTTTTGTTCTGTGATGATGAAAAATATGTATTATATATCAAATTTTGCAGAAAAAAAGATTTATAATGTAAATCTATTAGCATATTCTGTTATAAAACTAATATTTTGTTGAATTAAAAAATATCTTTTGTATACTAGAGTTTGAATTTATTAATATTATTATTTTAGTATCTTTTATTCTGTAATGATGAAAAATATGTATCATATATCAAAATTTGCAGGAAAAAAGATCTATAATATAAATATATTAGCATACTAAATATGGACCGGGACTAAAGCGTGCGGTAGGCTAGGGCAGGCAGGACTAGGGCAGGCAGGCTACTAGGGCAGACATCACTAATGATAGGGGTGAGTTTCGACATTATGTCGTGCAGATTTTACCTTGTTCCGAATGGTGTCGCCAACCGGGACTAAAGCTGAACCTTTAGTCCCGGTTGGAGACACCAACTGGGACAAAACATGAGTCAGCACTAATAATAGGTGTGAGTGTTGACATTATGTCGTGAGTGTCGACACTATGATGAGCTACTTGTACTATAAATAGGCATCCTTGTGAGTCCAGTCCTCCAGCCAGTTTGAGGCATCTCCAAGATGGTCTTCAAGATCAGGGACACCACTATGGCCAGTTTCAGGGAGATGCCGCCAGAGCCCAGTCCTCCGTCATCTCCAAGAAACTGGTCATAGAGGCACTCCCTAATATGTGAAATTAGGTTAGCTCCCAGACGTATTGATCTAGTTAGAAAAGTTACAAACTGTAAGATGGTATTCGAGAGCAGGGACAGCACTACGGCCAGTTTCAGGGAGATGCCGCCGGAGCCCAGTCCTCCGGCATCTCTAAGAAAGTGGTCATAGAGGCACTCCCTAATATGTGAACACACGTGTTTGGAGATCAGATCTTCATGTTAAGTACGAATCGGGACAACATCTTCATTATTTGGGAAAGTCGTAGTACGAATCGGAACTAAAGGCCCCCCTTTAGTCCCGGTCCAGCCACAAACCGGGACTAACACTCAATACATTTATTAATAATAAAAACCGGGACAAACCGGGACTAGCTAACACTTAGGACTAAAGCCGCCCCTTTAGTCATAATCATGCCTAGTCCTATAGTACACAACTTCAGGGTCTTCTTCGTCATCGTCATCATCATCGTCATC
Organism: Avena sativa; assembly: GCA_916181665.1. Lineage (NCBI taxonomy): Eukaryota > Viridiplantae > Streptophyta > Magnoliopsida > Poales > Poaceae > Avena > Avena sativa. The sequence continues at coordinate 479,374,097 of OV702283.1, forward strand.
GTCACTTGCCACTCCGGGGATCCTCAGCCCATCCATGGCATATACCCGGGGCACCTGGCACTCCGGCACTGGATTCACGGCGGGTAGGGGAGGGGTCTCCGGGAAGACGATGCCACACCACCGGGCGAGGGAGGGGCCTTCTTGTGGCTCTGTGGCGGGTGGCCTTGTGGGCATCGCAAGCGAGGATGGTCTCCCCCGGCGATGTAGTGCATCATGTCGATGATAGTCCGGTTCGCCCACCACAAGCGGCGGCCGGCTTCGTTGTGATTCACCGGGAAGGGCCATCACCCTCGTACCTGGAGAGCTCTCTTCCTTACGGTTAGCAAAAAAGGCATTCTAGGTGTCATAGTTGTCGGGATCCCACTGGGATCCATTCGCTGCTCCGGCGTGAGTTCGTGGTAGAAGTGGTTCGTGATGGCCGCCTGGCGTGCGGAACCTTGAGGTACAGGAACCCCTCCAGCGCTCAGCATCCAGCCGTCGGGCGACCGGTAGCCCGGAGGGCAAGGGTAGTGATACGTCCAAAACGTATCTACTTTCTCGAACACTTTGCTGTTGTTTCTTCTCTAAACTTGTGTGATTTGGATACAACTAACATGGACTGACGCTTTTTTCAGCAGAATTACCTTGTTGTCTTGTTTTTGTGCAGAAAATGAACTATCAGGAAAAATCCCGAAAAATATACCAAAAATTATATTTCACCAGAAGATCCACGGAGCCAGAAGGGGAGACAGAGGGGAGGCCTGGGGGGCCAGACCCACCCCAGGCGCAGGCCCACTGACCCCGCGCCTGGGGGAGGTTTGGCCACCCCAGGAAGCTTCTCGGTCTCCCTCCGTGTCTATAAGTTGCCTTCTGACCTAAAAACAAGAGGGGGTTCGATAGTTTTCCAGAAAGAGTTCCGCTCCGCCTCCGCCACCAGAAACCAAGATTCGGATCCAGAAACTCCGTTCTGGCACCCTGCCGGGACGGGGAATTTGGAGAGGATCATCGCCATCGTCATCACCAACGCATCTCCATCAACCACCGATGTTTCCCTCATCCATGAGTGAGTAATCTCCCGCTATAGGCTTGAGGGTGGTAGGGATTGGATGAGTTCTATCATGTAATCGAATAAGAATTGTTAGGGCATAGTGCCTAGTATCTCTATTAGTGCTATTTGACTTTGTTGCAAATTGTTGTGCTTAATGCTTGTCACTAGGGCCCGAGTCCATGATCTCATATCTGAACTTATTATTGAATCATTATGATAGTATTGTTTATGATCTTATCTGCAAGTTGTGTACACATATCATTGTTTGGATCCAAAGGCCCCAAAGTGACAATAATTGGGACAACCGGAAGGGATGGCTGTGGTGTGAGGATCACATGTGTTCAAGGAGTGTTAATGCTCTGATCCGGTGCTCTATTAAAAGGAACACCTTAATTGCCAGTAGTTCCCTAGAGGCCTCGCTGCCACGGGCTGGCTGGACAGAAGATGTTATGCAAGTTCTCATTGCGAGCACGTATGACTATATTTGGAGCACATGCCTAGGATTGTTTAGTAATTGGGTGCTTATTATTATTTATCTACAATGCCCTAGATCTTGAAGTTACATGTTTAGACTCGTCCATGCAACGCCCGTCCATCCATCCCTATGCCTACCGCACTTGAATCCTACTGTTACCGTTACTATTACTATTGCTTCTATTTGACTGTTGCTGTCGTTGTTGCTGTTGCTGCTACAAACTGTTGCTACTGATAAACTTCTGTGAGCAAGAACTATTTCCAGGTGCAGCTGAACTGACAACACAGTTGTTAAGGCTTGCAAGTATTCTTTGTCTCCCCTTGTGTCGAATCAATAAATTGGGTAATACTACCCGCGAAGACTATTGCGATCCCCTATACTTGTGGGTCATCAAGACTATTTTCTGGTGCCGTTGCCGGGGAGCATAGCTTTATTTATAACTTCACTTGGATCTATTATTGTTCACTGCTACTCCTTTCATCATGGGGAAGTCTCGTGATGGAAAGTTCCCTATTTTACCATCCACTAGAAGAAGAGGTACAGTCCTAAACACCTCTGTTGCTCTTGATTCACCGTCTGTTATAAGTAAGCTTGTCACACCACCACCACATATTCATGCTACACACACTACTACTACTGCTGAATCTGAAACTGCTTTTGATACTCATGATGTTACTTCTACTGTGCTTGATGCGAGTGGTTCATTAGGTCCTTTTCTAGATGCTACTACAGCTAGTCTAGGAAATACCGAAACTCCTAGTGAATACACTGTTACACCTGTTAGCTCACCTGAATCTAGTGAGAGTTTTGATATTAATGATGGTTACATTGAGCTCACTGATGAATTTGTTGAAGAGTGCCGAAATACACATGGTGCTAGTGCTATTAAGAGTCTCCTTGCTAGACATACTATTATACCCAAGAAGTCCTATGTTCCTAAATTTTCCACCTCTCCCATAGATATTAAAGATAAAGATTATGATTTCTCTCTTGATTTAGCTTATTTAGATATTGTTGAGAAAGAACCTTTTTGTGGTACTGAAAATGAGAGTGTTGTGACTCATACGAATGAGCTTTCTACTATGAGTGCTTTGTTCTCTGATGAATTTAAAATGCGCAAGTACTTTGTTTCTAAGACCTTCCCTTTTTCACTAAAAGGAAAAGCTAGGTCTTGGTTTAATAGATTACCTCCTGGTTCCATTGATAGCCCTGATTGCTTCTTTCTTCCAAAAATATTTTCCTCCCAGTGCTAGACATGCTGCTTTGCAGAGACTTTTTGATTTTAAACAGGAAGAAGAGAAATTGCCTGAGTCATGGAAAAGATTTTGTTCCTTGATTCATGCATATCCTGGATGTCCATTACCTAAGAATGAGTTGCTTGATATTTATTATAATGGACTAACTGATGATTCTAGGACCTACCTAGATAGCTTTGCTGATTGTGTTTTCAGGATAAGGACTCCTACAGATGCTGAAGAATTAATGAACAAGATAAGCAAGAATTATGATGATTGGACTTCAACTGAGTTGAATACACCTGAGCCTATTACTCCTGAACCAACTGTTCCTGAACCAATTCCAACACCAACAACAAAGAAGAGGGGAGTTATTACATTAAATGATGAAGTGATGAAGGAAGCTAAAAAGTGTATAAAGGAGAAAGGTATTAGAGCTGAAGATGTGAAGAATCTACCTCCTATAGAAGAATTATGTAAGCCAATTCCCCACTCATCTACTATTGAGGTACACTCTCTCCAATTTAATGAAGGTGATATTCCTTATGGTAAGCCTCCCGATCAATGCTTAGAGGAACTTGACATTTTTATTGTTAAACAAGGTAATTTTAATAAAGAAGTTCAGAATCATTTATTGGAAAACTCTAGAGCTATTCATGAGTTGAAAGATATTGTGGAAAGAACTTCTAATGATATTAAAATGCTTTGTAAACACTTTCAAATGGTTCAAACTCAACTTGATCAACTTGCTAAAGTACAAAAGGATATGCTAGTTAGTGCTTCAGGAAATAAACATGCTTATGGAATTAGAACTAGGAGTGGTGCAGCTACTCAAGATCCTTTATATCCCGAAGGACACCCTAAAAGAATAGAGCAGGATTCCCAACAAGGTGAGGATAGTGGTAGTTCTCGTAAGAGGAAGAAAAAGAAACATAAGAAAGTTGAGGAACCACTTGAACCTGCTGTAGATCCTAATAGTATATCTGTCTCTGATGCTGAAACTGAGAGTGGTAATATTAATGATGCTCTTGATAAGGAGGAAGTTGAGGAAGAACCTGAAAAACACACTATGAACACTAGGTACACAAAGGAAGTTTTTATTGCTAATAAACATGGTAAAGAGAGAGAACCTTGGGTGTATAAACCTATGCCTTTTCTAGGTAAGAAACACAAGTCAAAGGAGGAGGAACACTGCAACAAGTTTTGTGAGTGGATGAAACCTTTATTCTTGGAAATTCCGTTGACTGATGCTATTAAATTGGCTCCTTATTCAAAGTATATGAAGGATATTGTCTCTAATAAAAGGAAGATTCCTAATGAAGAAATTTCTACTCTACTTGCTAATTACTCCTTCAATGGTAAGGTTCTAAAAAAACTTGGTGATCCAGGTATTCCAACTATTCCTTACTCCATTAAGAATAATTATATTAGAAAACTGCTTTATGTGATTTGGGAGCTGGAGTTAGTGTTATGCCTTTTTCTCTCTATAAGAGACTCCAGCTAGAAAAGTTGATACCAACTGATATTTCTTTACAAATGGATGATAAGTCAACTACTGTTCCAGTTGGTATATGTGAGGATGTTCCTGTTCAAGTTGCTCATAATTGCATGGTTCTAACTGATTTTGTTGTGCTTGAAATTCCTGAAGATGATAATATGTCTATTATTCTTAGGAGACCTTTTCTTAATACTGCAGGTGCTGTCATCAATTGTAATCAAGGAAAAGTAACATTCAATATTAATGACAAAGAGCACACTGTCTATTTCCCCAAGAAGGTTATTAGAAGCTATTGCCTGAATTCCATTGAAAATATTGAAGGCATCAAGGTGGGAGAAATATATTGTCCCATTCCACAAGAAAATATTGAAACTATTATGATTGGTACCATTGCTATCGAATATGAGGTAACATAATCACCTTGTGGAATGCAAAGTTTTGTTTCATATAATATTGTTTTGGTAACAAGACTTGATCAACCTTATTAACAAAAGGATTTTAATTAACAAAATAATGATTTCATTGTGGTTATACTTGCTCACTTTTATTTTTCTCCTTTCCAATCTTTGCTCTTCGTTGTGCCTAACTTAAGGGCGTTAAAGAAAAGTACTTGTTGGGAGATATCCCAAGATTTTCATTGACTTTTGGAAGTTATTACTTCAGTAATGACCTCTCCTTATCCTTTTTGTTTACTTTTTGTGCCAAGAATGACCTCTAATGAGAGGGAAGTAGGATATAGGGAGTTGCTGTCCCGAAACAGATTTCTGTCCTCCACCATAAAAATTTGTGAGGAGTCTCTGTAAGTCGTATTGAGCTGAAAATTTACGACTAAATCCCCAAGTATGTTAGATAACTTTCGTTAGTTCAACACTTTTTGATTTGAGCAACCGAAGGTCTTCGAAAAAATCGGTTTCTACCTGCTGGTCTGTTTTGACAGATTTCTGCCATTATTTGCATTTGCTCCTTATTGATTCATTTTCGGGTTCTTTTCGGGAAATTGAGATTTTTGAAGGAGTTGCTACAGTATCTTGTGTTTTTAATGAAAAGTCTTGCTGTTCCAAGCTTTGCCAGAGGTCTAATATCTTTTGAATAACCTAATGTTGCTAATGAAGATTGTGTGAAGTTTTATATGAAGGAAAAAAATTAGGTGTAGAGAGAGGATGATGTAATGAGATAAAGAATGGAAAAAAGCTCAAGCTTGGGGGGAGGGGGGGGGACTCCGTGTCACCCCAAGAATTACTCAAGAGGTACGAGCGTCAAAGCTTGGGGGTTCCCAAGGCATCCCCTTCTTCATCAATAAAAATCTCAGGTCTTTCTAGAAACTTCGTTTTTATTGTTTCATGCACAGTTGTGTTGTTCTTGGAGCATCTTAGTTTTTGTTTTTGGTTTTCTTTTGCTTCGTTTGGTTTTGCGTTGGTTGCCTTCTAAAAAAAATCGAAAACACCAAAAATATTTGGTCTTCTTCTTTGGTTTTGTGAGTTCTTTGCAGGCTTCAGCCGTCCTCAGTGGATATTGGTTTTCATGTTAATTATTCAAGTCACACAAGTGAAGGGCAATAATGAAGATTAAGACAACTCGAGGTGTGGTAAGAGGCTGGTAACGAACTCTATTTATTTCATTTTTGTACATATACTCATCATTGTGAGCATGCTTAGCCTGTTTGTGTAAGGTGTATGTCATTATGGATGCTTAGTAGTTCTTGCTTGTCTATGATTAGCTCCAGCTTGCTAATAGTTTGTAGCATGTCATATGAATGTTTGCTTGCATTGTTTTATTCATACTTTGGTATGATATTGTGGTATCCTCGTTCACGTGAATCGACTTGGCACATGCTCACGCATGCATATGACTAATCAATAGTCAGTAAGCCTCGAAAATTTATTTTGCCTCAGAGTTCTTGTATCACTTTCATGCCATAATTAGTCCTGTTTTATTGCAAGCATGATTATGACAGTTATTGCTCTCTCGTTTATCGCTCCCTCTCTATTGCTAGCCTTCACTTGCAGTGAGTACGTTCTCTACTTGTGCTTCTAACTCCCCAAAACCAATATTGCCAGCTGTGTCCATCATACCTACCTATTAGCATTATTTGCTACTTCAGTGCATATTTTATATATGTCGTGTTTTCTTCTAAAATAAAATGTTTGTCTGTTTTGATAAAGTTAGTTAGTAAAGCTCTCATGAACTTGATGGCACACTTTATTCCTTGCGCTTAATAATTTTAAACCATTGTGACTAGTCCATGAAAGTTATATGCTTGCTTATTATATATTGGGAGTCAGTAGAACCGTGTTGTCACGGGGAACGCTTTCAACACTTTTTGGATAATTCTATCTAGTTGATACTTTTTTTTGTTTACGGATGTCGACGATGTGAAATAAAAGGGGAAGTTGTTAGTTTATGGAATTTATACATTGTGTTAGAGAAACGCCCGGGCCGCTAGCCTAATCCATGCTTAATCATGGTGGAAACTTGCAGCATCACTATAATGAGCATGTATGAAGCTTCCTCAATAAAAAGCTATGCATATGGTAAATAAAAATATTGCCGAGATGCTCATTGTCTGCTTGCCTTGTCATTTTGGTTATGGGAAAGCTCCTGTACCATGTGAAAGGGGTACCCCGTTGGCGGTTCTCGATGATATGCATGTATTTACAATGACAAGAATTTTGAGGTGACCAAAGTTGAGTAGCATGCAGAGCGATCCTCGTACTCAAGGGACTTGGGATTCCCAGTCTATGGTCTATCAAGCATATGATTCAGAGTGGACCTCACTTTCACCTTAACCACATGAATATGCCTATGATAGGGGCAATGAGAGCTCAAAGCTAATGAGTACCTTCCTTTCAGCATTGGGAATCCTTTCAAACCTTCACAAAACCATTTTCACAATTTTGTTGAATCACCACTTATTCTATGAGCACCTTCTTAAGATCATAGTTGTCATTCTTGTGTTTGTCTCAAAGCTTGGTTAATTATGTCATTACTGTGATGCTTGTATCTCTGATATCTTTACTTCTAGTATTCATGTGAACTTCAGAGGTGCCTCAACATTTATATTGTGCTCTTCAAACAAAGGCAAGTGAGATACTACTCTATCATACCTTATTATGAGCATTGCAATGTTGCTTGTGTTTATGTTTCATGCTACTTATTATTATTGAGTTCGTTTCTCTTCATAGCTTGCAATGACTATTGAGTAGACTTAGTTGCATACTCCTTATTATGAATTGTCTAAGCATCTACTCCCGTGCTGAGAATATTTATATCATATGAAGCAAAGTGTTCGTGAAAGTTCTTTTATCGCACCCAGCTTTCAACTGAATCTCCTGAGGACAAGCAATAAGCTAAGCTTGGGGGGGGGGGAGTTGATACGTCTAAATCGTATCTACTTTCTCGAACACTTTGCTGTTGTTTCTTCTCTAAACTTGTGTGATTTGGATACAAATAACACGGACTGACGCTGTTTTCAGCAGAATTACCTTGGTGTCTTGTTTTTGTGCAGAAAATGAACTATCAGGAAAAATCCCGGAAAATATGCCAAAAATTATATTTCACCAGGAGATCCACGGAGCCTGAAGGGGAGACAGAGGGGAGGCCTGGGGTCCCAGACCCACCCCAGGCGCGGGCCCACTGACCCCGTGCCTAGGGGAGGTTTGGCCACCCCAGGCAGCTTCTCGGTCTCCCTCCGCGTCTATAAGTTGCCTTATGACCTAAAACAGAGGGGGATCGATAGTTTTCCAGAAAGATTTCCGCTCCGCCGCCGCCACCAGAAACCAAGATTCAGATCCAGAAACTCCGTTCTGGCACCCAGCCGGGACGGGGAATTTGGAGAGCATCATCGCCATCGCCATCACCAACGCATCTCCATCAACCACCGATGTTTCCCTCATCCATGAGTGAGTAATCCCCCGTTGTAGGCTTGGGGATAGTAGGGATTGGATGAGTTCTATCATATAATCAAAGAATTGTTAGGGCATAGTGCCTAGTATCTCTATTAGTGCTATTTGACTTTGTTGCAACTTGTTGTGCTTAATGCTTGGCACTAGGGCCCGAGTGCCATGATCTCAGATCTGAACTTATTATTGAATCATTACGATAGTATTGTTTATAATCTTATCTGCAAGTTGTGTACACATATCATTGTCCGGATCCAAAGGCCCCAAAGTGACAATGTTTGGGACAACCGGAGGGGATGGCTGTGGTGTGAGGATCACATGTGTTCATGGAGTGTTAATGATTTGCTCCGGTGCTCTATTAAAAGGAGCACCTTAATTGGCAATAGTTCCCTAGAGGCCCCACTGCCACGGGCTGGCTGGACAGAAGATGCTATGCAAGTTCTCATTGCGAGCACGTATGACTATATTTGGTGCACATGCCTAGGATTGTTTAGTACTTGGGTGCTTATTATTATTTATCTGCAATGCCCTAGATCTTGAAGTTACATGTTTAGACTCGTACATGCAACGCTCGTCCATCCATCCCTATGCCTACCGCACTCGAATCATACTGTTACCGTTACTATTACTATTGCTACTATTTCACTGTTGTTGTCGATGTTGCTGTTGCTTTGCTGTTGCTACTACAAACTGTTGCTACTGATAAACTTCTGTGAGCAAGAACTATTTCCAGGTGCAGCTGAACTGACAACTCAGTTGTTAAGGCTTGCAAGTATTCTTTGTTTCCCCTTGTGTCAAATCAATAAATTGGGTAATACTACCCGCGAAGACTGTTGCGATCCCCTATACTTGTGGGTCATATGGTAGCTGGAGGCGCACATCGCCTCGGTCTCCTCGAGGGTCAGAATGGCCTAGTAGGCGCTGTCCATTGTTGTGAGAGAGGAAGGTGTGGATGTGTGGATAGAGATGGCGCGGTCGGCCTAGATATAGAGGAAAGGGCGGGAAAACATTGCGGGAAGCGGTGGGAAATGGCGGGAAATGTCTTTAGTACCGTTTAGTGGCTACAACCGGGACTAAAAGCTTCGGTCAGAGGAAAAGGGCGGGAAAACATGGCGGGAAGCGGTGGAAAATGGCGGAAAATATCTTTAGTCCCGGTTAGTGTCTACAACCGGGACTAAAAGATTCAATCGGAGGGAAAGTTAGTATAACTTTTTCTTATAAAGCAGAAAAAATAACAAACTTGGTAAAAGCTTCACAAAATGATATACATATGTACATATTGATTGCATCTAAAAAACGGCCAAAGGTAAAATTCAGAATACATCATATGACTTTCTTATGATCGTGTGGCCTTAACCATGGAACATCTTCATCAAGTAACATGATGCTTGGGTCATCCTTCACTACAAACAGCAGAATTTCATGAAACTTGTCATAATCTTCGGACATCTCTGTCTTGTCCTCCACTCCTACGATGTTTATTTTCCCTGAAAGAACTATGTGGCGCTTTGGATCATCGTTTGATGATGTATTTCTTTTCTTATATTTTCTTTTTCTTGGTTTGGTAGACATGTCCTTCACATAGAAAACCTGAGACACATCGTTGGCTAGGACGAATGGTTCGTTCATCTATGCAAGATTGTTGATATCCACTGTTGTCATTCCGTATTTTTTGTCTACCTCAACCCTGCCTCCTGTTGGCTTGACCCATTTGGACCGAAACAAAGGGACCTTCAAAGCTGGTCCATAGTCAAGTTCCCATATCTCCTCTATATAACCATAATATGTGTCCTTTGACCCATTGTCGTTTGTTGCATCAAAGCGGACACCACTGTTTTGGTTGGTGCTCTTTTTATGTTGGGCGATCGTGTAAAATGTATTCCCATTTATCTTGTACCCTTGGTAAGTCCATATAGTCGAAGATGGTGTGTTGTCCAACAAGTACAACTCATCACAAACAGTGTTGTTATTCATGAGATGTGTTTGCAACCAACTGCCAAAAGTCTTCATGTGTTCATCTCTAATCAAGGAGTCATGCTTTCCTGGGTTTTTTGAGTGTACAATATTCTTGTGTTCCTTTATATGCGGAGCTGCAAAGGGGGAATTATGCAGAACTGTGTAGTGTGCTCGAGTGAAAGAATGTCCTTCCCTACATATTATTGATTTCCTTCCTAGTGTGCCTTTTCCACTCAGTCTCCCCTCATGCCGTGATTCAGGAACACCAATCGAATTAATGTCAGGAATAAAGTCAACACAAAACCCAATGACCTCCTCTGTTCCATAGCCCTTCTAGATGCTTCCTTCTGGCCTAGCACGGTTATGGACATATTTCTTCAAGACTCCCATGAACCTCTCAAAGGGGAACATATTGTGTAGAAATACAGGACCCAAAATGGTAATCTTGTCAACTAGGTGTACCAGCAGATGCGTCATAATATTGAAGAAGGGTGGTTGGAACACCAACTCAAAACTAACGAGACACTGGACCACATCATTTTGTAACCTTGGTAGAATTTCTGGATCGACTACCTTTTGAGAAATAGCATTGAGGAATGCACATAGCTTCACAATGGGCAGTCGAACATTTTCCGGTAGAATCCCCCTCAATGCAACCGGAAGCAATTGTGTCATAAGCACGTGGAAGTCATGAGACTATAGGTTCTGGAATTTTTTCTCTGCCATATTTATTATTCCCTTTATATTTGACGAGAAGCTAGAGGGGACCTTCATACTTCTTAGGACTTCAAAAAAAATTTCCTTCTCTTCTTTGGTAAGAGCATGGCTGACAGCACTTAGACATCCTTTATCTGTCTTTATTGGATGCATGCCGTCTCGGTCTTTCATACCTTGCTGGTCCTGCCGTGCTTCTGGCGTATCTTTTGTATTTCCATACACACCCATAAAGCCTAGCAGGTTCACTCAAAGATTCTTCGTCACGTGCATCACGTCGATTGCAGAGCGGACCTCTAGAACTTTTCAATAGGGTAGCTCCCAAAATATAGATTTCTTCTTCCACATGGGCACATGTCCGTCAGCGTCATTTGGAACAGATTGACCGCTAGGGCCCTTTCCAAAGATTACTTCTAGATCCTTGACCATACAAAATATATCATCACCAGTACGACGGACAGGCTTCTTCCGGTGATCTGCCTCACCATTGAAATGCTTGCCTTTCTTTCTTGCGGGATGCCTGGCCGAAAGAAATCGACGATTCTCCAGGTACACATTCTTCTTACCTTTATCTAAATATATACTTTCAGTATCATCTAAACAATGCGTGCATGCATTGTATCCCTTGTTTGATTGTCCTGAAAGGTTACTAAGAGAAGGCCAACCATTGATGGTTACGAACAACAACGCCCGTAGGTCAAATGGATCCTGTTTGTGCTCATCCCACATATGAACACCTTCGTCGCGTCACAATTGTAGTAGTTCTTCAACTAATGGCCTTAGATAGACATCAATGTCATTGCCGGGTTGCTTCGGGCCTTGGATGAGCACTGGCATCATAATGAACTTCCGCTTCATGCACAACCAAGGAGGCAGGTTATATATACATAGAGTTACAGGCCAGGTGCTATGACTGCAGCTCTTCTCTCCAAAAGGATTCATGCCATCTGTACTTAAACCAAACCTTAAGTTCCTTGCGTCATCTCCAAAGCTCAGGTACTCTCTATCGATTTTTCTCCATTGCGACCCATCAGCGGGGTGTCTAACATCGAGTCTTTACCGCGCTCTTATTTGTGCCATCGCAACAACTTGGCATGCTCTTTGTTTCTAAACAAACGTTTCAACCGTGGTATTATAGGAGCATACCACATAACCTTTGCAGGAACCCTCTTCTTGGAGCGCTACTCGCCCTCAACATCACCAGGGTCACCTCGTCTAATCTTATAACGCAATGCGCCGCATACCAGGCATGCATCCAAATTCTTGTACTCCTCACCGCGATATAGTATGCAGTCATTAATGCATGCATGCATCTTCAGCACCTCTAGTCCTATAGGGCAGACGACCTTCTTTGCCTCGTATGTACTGACAGGCAATTCATTATTCTTTGGAAGCTTCTTCTTCCAAATTTTCAGTAGCTTCTCAAATCCCTTGTTAGATAAACCATTCTCTGCTTTCCATTGCAGTAATCCCAGTGTGGTACCGAGCTTTGTGTTGCCATCTTCGCAATTTGGGTATAACATTTTTTTGTGATCCTCTAACATGCGCTCCAACTTCTTATCATTTTAATTTGCATTGGCTCCGTGCATCAAGAATGTCCTGACGAAGATCATGAGCAGTCTCATCTAATGTCCGTTTGATGACCCACAAGTATAGGGGATCGCAACAGTCTTCGCGGGTAGTATTACCCAATTTATTGATTCGACACAAGGGGAGCCAAAGAATACTTGCAAGCCTTAACAACTGAGTTGTCAATTCAGCTGCACCTAGAAATAGTTCTTGCTCACATAAGTTTATCAGTAGCAACATTTTGGTAGTAGCAACAGCAAAGCAACAACAACAGTAACAACAACAGTGAAACAATAGCAATAGTAACAGTAACGGTAATAGTATGATTCGAGTGCGGTAGGCATAGGGATGGATGGACGGGCCTTGCATGGACGAGTCTAAACATGTAACTTCAAGATCTAGGGCATTGCAGATAAATAATAACAAGCATCCAAGTACCAAACAATCCTAGGCATGTGCTCTAAATATAGTCATGCGTGCTCGCAATGAGAACTTGCACAACATCTTCTGTCCAGCCAGCCCGTGGCAGCGGGCCTCTAGGGAACTACTGGAAATTAAGGTGCTCCTTTTAATAGAGCACCGGAGCCAAGCATTAACACTCCGTGAACGCATGTGATCCTCACACCACAGCCATCCCCTCCGGTTGTCCCAATTATTGTCACTTTGGGGCCTTTGGATCCGGACAATGATATGTGTACACAACTTGCAGATAAGATCACAAACAATACTATCATAATGATTCAATAATAAGTTCAGATTTGAGATCATGGCACTCGGACCCTAGTGACAAGCATTAAGCACAACAAGTTGCAACAAAGTCAAATAGCACAAGGGATACTAGGCACTATGCCCTAACAATTTTATTCGATTACATGATAGAACTCATCCAATTCCTGCCATTCCCAAGCCTACAGCGGGGGATTACTCACTCATGGATGAGGGAAACATCGGTGGTTGATAGAGATGCGTTGGTGATGATGATGGCGATGATCCTCTCCAAATTCCCCATCCCGGCAGGGTGCCAGAACGAAGTTTCTGGATCCGAATCTTGGTTTCTGGTGGCGGCGGCGGAGCAGAACTCTTTCTGGAAAACTATCGAACTCCCCTCTGCTTTAGGTTAGAAGGCAACTTATAGGCGCGAAGAGAGGCCGAGGAGCTGCCTGGGGTGGCCAAACCTCCCCCAGGCGCGGGGTTAGTGGGCCTGTGCCTAGGGTGGTTCTGGCCCCCTAGGCCTCCTCTCTGTCTCCCCTTCTGGCTCCGTGGATCTTCTGGTGAAATTTAATTTTTGGCATATTTTTCGGGATTTTTCCTGATAGTTCATTTTCTGCACAAAAACAAGACACCAAGGTAATTCTGCTGAAAACATCATCAGTCCATGTTAGTTGTATCCAAATCACACAAGTTTAGAGAAGAAACAATAGCAAAGTGTTCGAGAAAGTAGATACGTTTTGGATGTATCACCGTTCTTCACCTTCTTGTTCATTGTTTTCTAGTGCAGTGCCACCGTATTCAGGAAACATTGGATAGTTGTCATCGTTCTCTTCTTCTTCGCCGTCTTCCATCATAACCCCGCTTTTTCCATGCTTTGTCCAACAAATATAGACGGACATGAAACCTCATTAAATCAGGTGGATGTGAATGGTTTTAGATAAAGAGTAATCCTTCTCATTCCGACAGACACGACACGGACAACACATAAAACCATTCCGCTTGTTTGCCTCAGCTAAATCGAGGAAAGAATGCACGCCTTTAATGAACGCGTCAGACATTCTGGGAGCGTCGTACATCCATGTCGTACATCCATTCTCGGCTCATCTGCAGTATAATTAAAATTTTCTATCATATAAAAAGTTTGGATCATTTATACTACAATTATTTTTACATGCACTAATTTTTAATTAAAATTTTCTATCATATTAAAATTTTACATGCACTAATTTTTGAATTGGACAAAACTGTTAACATAAAAATGTTGATTATTTAATTATTGCTCTAGCAGTGAAAACCTTATTCAATTCTGAGATCCAAAACTTTTAAAATGCACATCTCAACTTTCAGTAACTTTTTGTATAATTAAACTATGCTTAAAATTACACATCTAAAATTCCCTCTACACTTCTAAACATGAAATCCCTCATTCTAGTTCTAGAGCATTGAGCTAAACTATAACAATAAGAGATGAATGATTGAAGTTGCTAACCATTTTAGATGCTTGGATTGATAGATGATGCCACCAAATCTTGGATGAAAGTTGCCACCAAATTGGACAAAAAATGAGGATGAACTTGAGCTATTCCTTGGAGGAAATAGCCATGCTTTTGTGCTGGGTCGAAGAGGGATATATAGTGGTAATAAATTGTCCCGGGTGGTAAAACGAACCCAGACTAGAGGTTGATCTCTAGTCCCGGCTGATAACAAGAACCCAGACTAAATATAGCCATGGGTCCCACAGGTGCTCTAGTCCCGGCTTGTGTTACCATCCGGGACTAGAGGTTGCCCACGAACCGAGACTAGTCATGTAGGGCCATCTAGCCGTTGCAAAATTCACAGGCCGGGACTAGTGCTAACACTAGTCCGGGTTTCAAACAAGGCCGAGACTAGAGGATGGAGCTGCAAAAAATGAAATGTCGTTTTTCTACTAGTGGTCTCTCCCAATTGGCATCAACGTACCTCCACGTAGCATCGATCTATGATTCGTGGTCCCCTTAAGAAGCATGCCCTTAAATCAATGACGGTAGCTGAGCCCAATACCAGTGCGGGTAGAAACAGGCAGAAAATCTGGACGTCTAGGATCGACTTGGCAGCTCGATCCGACGGACGGGGCCACCTATGACTGAATCGGATGGCAGAAGTCATTTGGAAGCCTAATCTGATGGCTCATGGGTCACATGGCCCCCAATTGGCATCAACGTACCTTCACATACCATTGGTGTTAGCCAATTAACCGTGTCAGTCGCGCGTGTCTCCAGGCTCAAGCCGGAGGCCGATGTGTGGCTGCGTCCAGCTGAGCAGGAGTAGCGGGGAGCCATGCAATCTGTTGGAGCTGGCCATGCAGTGCGCGTAGTGGCGCGCCATGCGCGTGGCCGGGTGAGCAGATCATGCATGCGTAGTGGAGCGCGTGGTGGGCGTGCGTGGGCAGGAGTGGAGCATGGCGTGCTCCGCCTATATAACCATCCCATATACTGCTTGTATGCGACAAGCTGAGCGGAAGAGGAAATAGACTAGGGCGTCTGAGCGCCCACGGCGGCGTTCGTGCGCCGGTCGGAAAATTTTTGTTGTCTATATTAGCTCTTCTTTTACCTTCGTTCGTGAGCTGTGAGAGTTCGAGCAAGAGAGAGAGAGAGAGAGAGAGAGAGAGAGAGACCGCCACAAAGGGGTTGTCGTCGGAGGGCAGCCCCATCATTTGGTCTATGACATGTGGTCCTATTAAGAAGTAGGTCCCCCAAATCAGTGACGGTAGCTGAGGCCAATACCAGTGCGGGTAGAAACATACAGGAAATCTGGACGGCTGGGATTGACTTGGCAGCTCGATCCGACAGACGGGACCACCTGTGACTGAATCGGACGGCTAGAAGTCATTTGGAATCCCAATCCGATGGCTCACGGGGCACATGGCCTCTATATTCTCCATTCGGGGTAACAATATACTCTTTATATTGTGCATACAATCTTTTATCCCACAATCTGACCGACATTACTTTTAGACGAACCTTAATAGGAAATAAATGGCTATGGAAGCGCATTGGTAGTTGAGTTTTAGTTTTACTTAATATATGTGGTCTGGAGGATCATTTCGAGCAGGAGTCCACCCTAGAAGAGTATGCTTCCAAGCACCGAGAATCCCATAGTCATTAAATCTGAGCTCTATGAACAAGGACAAAGAATTCAAGATTTGTGCTAATAAACTTAAATTTTTCCGAGAACCAACCAATGGTTGGATGGTTAGGAGCCGACATAGGCAGGTAGCACATTTTTTATGGACTTGTCAATAATCAACACTTAAGACCTCCTAGCTCTGCTACCATATGAAAATTATGGAGCCGCAACATTTTGTTGTCTATTGTTTCGATCCTCGCTGGAGATATATGGAGGTATAAGGAGGGGAGAAACTTGCGGTAAAGGAGAGTGTTGAAATATAAATATATTGTCTACGCTTTTTTCTCAGATCGATTTTTTGATTGCACTGGTTAGAGCATGCAGTTCTAAGTCAGCGTGTGGAGTAGCGACCCCTATACTGTCACCTGTGGCTAGAGGAAGAAGAAGACACACGCACACACGCACGGGAGAGAACTCACAGAGGCTTTTCCTTGGCATCGCACACTTGTGCCTTTTTCCCTTGTTCTCCTTAATCAGGTCAAATGATTACATAGGCTTAAATAGCCAGACCAACGTGCACAAATCGCACGCACTACTACATGCAACACACACGGCCCCTACACACGGCCAAGCCACTAACGGCTTGATCCGCTAAACACTCCACTAACCACACACACTTAAGTTACTTCCAAGTTTTCTACAGATCACTACTCAGAGCTCCTTGACGCATGTCATAACTAACTACGTCCGCTTCTCTCTCCACCTCTATCTGTAACGCAACTTGGCTACTAGGACTCCCCAAAGCATGTCGCATGCAGCTAACTAACATAATCTAACTTGACACCGTACAAGCACAACACCAAGCTAACCTCTAAAACGACTAACAAGCTCGCAAATGTACACCTGAACACATCTCAAGGTGCACACTGCCGCAGCTTCGGACTAAATACAAAAACGCAGAAAATACAACTGAAAAATAAACATGCTGAAATTCTAAACAACAAGGTTAACCCCAACATATACTTTTGGGCGGGTCATTAGACACGAATTTACCACATGACGCCAAATGGCTAATGGACGGGCATTGGTAGTTGAGTTTTAGTTTTACTTGATATTATCTATATATTAGTTAATTGATTAAGCGTGAGAGGCAGGAAGCCTTCTCAGCGCTCCTATGGTGCGTCATGCGTTCTTCTCTCTCTGCTTGTGGGCCTTTCCCTGTGTTCTCGTTGGATGCTTCTCGTTTACCATCATTCGTTCGTCCAGGAACCTCCTTCTAACCAGCCTCGCATCCCACATTCCCACTCGTTGGACCATGCCACATACTCCGCCGCCGGCCAGGGGCTCCGCCGCGCCGCCTCCTTTCCCCGCCGTCGCCCCATCCCACTCCAGCTCTTGCTCCTAATCCTCACGCGTCGCCGCTCACCTGACTTTCACCGCGCCGACCCATCAAGCCGCGTGATGCCTGTGACCTCCGGGCGCCATCTGTGAACTCCGCGCATTAGCAGCCGCCGTGGTTCGCTGCCAACCAGAACAACTTCCTCCTCCCGAGCCGACGCCACCATTCCCCACCTCTTGCGCCTTCTTTTGACCTACCGCGAATCCGCGATCTAGGTTTCCAGACTTCCAGCACCATGGTTGCCAGATCTTCCATGGAGTCGGCGCGACGACGAATCCGAGGACGTCTTCTCATCTCAAGGTAATCCTTGCATTTTCACCACCTCCTCTCTTCACTATAATTCTCTCGTCCCTCTCGATCTCCAGTTGTTTTCCCTTACAGATGAAGAGGAATCAATATGTAAGATGTTACTTGGGCCGCATGGCAAACTTGGTGACGGTTGGATGGAACCGCATCTTGCTACGTGCTCTGAATTTTTGAAGACAAATTTGAAGCCTACTTATTATCCAGAGAAAGCTGTCTATTCCACTTTGTGGTTGCTACAATTATTGTCTTCATATTCTAACTCAGATTTGATAAGGCTCTGTTTCTCTCACACAAATGATCAATAGGACTAGGATCTGCATACACAGGTCTTATATTATCTATTGTGTTTATATGTTCTATTTAGCCAGTGATTTTATCTTATAGTGGTGTACATACTTGTAGAGTTGCCTTGTACAAACTACAATCGTTCACCAGGCCAAGCAGTGTGGTGCTTTGGGTCTTCCAAATAATGGATTTGATGAATGAGTGGGATATAATCAATATAAAGCTTGAGATTTTCTCTCATTTTTTCTAACTGTTGCTAAGTTATGTTTATCTTTTCATGGTCGAATATAACCTACTGACTAGATATTTCAGTTGTTATTTGTACTATTTAAGTGATTTATAGTACATAGTATAGAGCTTGATCATAGGACTATTGTACACTTATATTAAGGAGCATATGAACTTGCTTACTAGAAGCTTAACTTTTTATTAAACAAATCTCTCATGATGATGCCATCCAAAAAAGTTATGTGTAGTGCTGATTGTTATACTGCAAAGAGATATACTGTCAATGTTTACTTGGTAAACACATGGGATGTTCAGTCATATATATACCCATTTAAGTTTCAGAGATCTGCCTGTAGAGATATTAATGTTACAATTTTATTTAATAAGGCGATAAAAATTGAATATTTAGATCTTAAGATCTGATATTAACTTTAATCTACTGTAACTTTTACCTTTTTACCACTATCTATTTTTGTGCGTCTGCCTTTTCAGTCCTAATACAGGTAAGTTTTTTAATGAATTTATTGTTGTTGGCATATGTTCATTCATGGGTCTATGGTCCTTATGCACGACTTTCAAAAAAAATTAATTCAACCATGATGGATTGAGCTATATATACTGCTGACACAGACTTGTTTGATCCAGTTCTAGATTACTGTTGGATTTTACATGGAGAACTTAAGCGTTTCATCTGATTATGATTAAAAAATTAGAGAACTTAAACTGCTAGATGGTAAATCGAAGCCACTGACTACTTTCTGTTTCACTTACATTTGCTCAGCTCCTACACATTTCTATTCATTTTCTCAGTGGAGACTACTCCTATTGACGGCATGAGCTTACGACAGCTAAATACAGTGAGCTCTAAGGTATGTGATATATTGTCATGTTAATGAACTATATAGTTAACAATTGATCAAAGTTTCTTCAGAGTTTTCTACTAATTTAGCATCCCGAGGCTGCTGAATGCACGGTAACATGGATGAACACAATAACAACTAAACAGTACATTACTTTGTAACTCATTCCATGATACCAAATTTCCATATTAATGCACTAAAGTTCTATTTTTATTTATGATTTTAGGTTAAACACCGAAATTCGTGTGTCAACTCAGTTGTTTCGATTTCATAGTCTTATGATATTTTGTCCGTCATAATTTGTATTCATAAATTTTATTGCATTGTAAAGTTTCGATGCTTTTCTAGATTTTCTGTAGAATAAATTGTCTATCTGACTTTTCTTTTGGTAATAAATTTTCAGAAATAAACTTCCCATGAAAATCCGTATTCGTTGTCAAAATTATCTTCTGAAATGCATCTCATTGGAGGTCTTTTTATATTTTGGGTGGATACGAAGTGGTCACTTCAGAGCTTCTATGTTTGTGCAGATTATTAGACGAGAAAATGAAGCTAGTGAGACAGCAAGTAGTTTGAGTAGTCGTTTCATTGATGAGTTTCTGCATGATATGGTTGAACTTCAGTGCCTGCCTCCTACTCGTGAGCTCCGAGTCACGGAGCATAGAAAACAGATAATAGATTTGATAGCCAAGGTACTATTCAACTAACATGTAGGAACATACCATATGTTTACTGTGTTTTTTAACCCATTCCATAAAATCATTCTCTAAACTGACATGTCATGGTTGCTTAGATATTTACATATACAGATGATCTTGCAGATTATGAGATCAAATAACCTGACCGGTTCAAAAATATGCATGCCATTTCTATTTCTTCAATTAATTATTTGTGTAGATCAAGAAGAATGAGGTGTTGATCTACATGAAAGGTTATCCTTTGTGATGCTCTCAGTTGTGGGTTCAATGCACAACTATGTTAGGCTGTATTAAATGTTAGAGAAACAGATTCACAATCAACCCATGAACCGGATGAAACGCTTTTCTCCATACTTTTTAATCATAATCAGCTGGCATCAAAAGTATGGAGAAAGAAACCATTTGTTTTTGACAAATTGGTTCCTTTTTACAATCTCACAATGTTTAACAATATGGTTTTGGATATTGAGTAATCCTGGTAAGTTCATGATTCACTACACTAAGTATATGGTAAACATTCCTTGGTCCCTGGAAAAATAATTTTGTGTTTTGCATGGTAGATGTGTTCCAAATTGCAGTTACATCCAATGTATGGGCCTAATCTATTACTCCAATCCGACAATTTCTGCCAGTATTGAATAGTTGTGGCCACCGTGTGGTGTTCTAAGTCTTTCCAGCAGTTATGTCCGTACAGCTAACAAATGGTTGTGTTTTGATTCATCCCAATGTTACTTTTTGTGCAGGTTGAATTGATCAAATTATGGTAATTGGTTTGAAGACAGATCTAGAATTTGAATTTCCCCCACTACAACCCGTTCGAAACATACACAGGTGTAATTACCTATCTCACGTTTAGGCTGCATGGTGAATGATTCTTTTGGCATATGTGACAATTTAATAATTTGTTTCGCAACTTTTGTTTCTCTTACAGAGAATTGTTAATATGAAGGCAAGGATCTGGTAAAATTAGTTGGCCTGACATGCATTAGATTTATTGAGTTGCTGAGATCTGATAAAGTTTTATTTAGCATTCTAGCACAGATCTCTAGCAAGGGACTTATCTTTAATGTTCTGTTATTTTGTAGTGAAAAAAATTACGTAGGCCTCTGCACAAAATTAGCATACCCATTTTTGCATCTGTTCCGTAAAACTATTGAGGTATTGTGGTCTGTTTTATATATTAGCCGAACTATAAAGTTTTGTTAGTCCATTATCCATGCATCAGCCATCTGATTGGCTGAACTGTACTCTGACTGGTGGTAAATGTGGCACACCAATTGGATTTGTATGTTTCTTTGCCGAAGGCCAAGATGGTTGATGATTCTTGGGATCACCTGATATCACATGAGCTTAGAAGGCCGCCAGGGAAAGAGTAGATTGATGAGAGGTTTAGTGTAGTCGATTTAGTAGCAAGTCTCATTTAGTACGACCTAAGAGGACTACTGTATGGTCTTCATAGTCTATCTATATTAATTGTTTTTTCCTTCATCAAGTAAAGTATCCGTTTGTGAAATTGAACTTCTCGGATTAGTGTGTAACTGAACTTGATATGTTCTCTACTGTGCTTTTTACAGCTTATTTTTGGTTGTAGCTATAGTTGGCCTGAATCTTTGTTATGATCACCCCAATCTGCCATGGCCCGAGAGACCAATCTCAGTCTCTTCTACATGATCTCCTATGTAATTTATACACCATGCCTGATCCTTAACTACAATCCTATTTTATATGCATGACATTTGTCTCATGTGTTTCCATATGTATCAATACTTCATTAATGAGCTTTTGCAAGTGAACATTTTGAAGAGGCGATGATGCAAAAATTCATTTGCCCCATGTTAAGTAATATTTTTTCTCTTTTTTGAACATAGTTTCATCTTTTCGTTTTTACAAGATGTAACCATGGTGGATGATGGAGCTTTACAGGGTGCGCTGCATCAAACGTACACTCACCACCGCTGAGACTCCTGCACATATAACAAAATGTTTTATGACTAGCATTGATGTGGCTGAACACACATGCAAAACTACCGTGCTTATGACAACAAGCATGGATGTAATGTAGGTGGCGCGGCGAAGCGCGCATGTTCCTCTAGTATAGGCTTAAGCCTGGTGGTTTGCGGCTCTTCTGAGACCATCTGCCGTCGCCGGGACGCTGCCATATGGGTCCACCTTCCTCTTCCTTAATTATATGTCCGTTCTCAGTCAAGTCAAGAAGACAAATCCGATGCTCCTCTCCTTCCATCCTCTCGCGCCGCCTTCTCCCTAGCAACGCTGCTCCTTCTCCTTTCCCTCATGGCATCATCTCCGTCGAGTCTGCAGCATCTGGGCCCACGTTCCCGCCCAAATAGAGGCCGTCAGGCGAGCGCCCTGCAGCGAGGCCGCACAAGCGCTCCTTCTGTCCCTATTTTCTAGGTTGCTCCTCTCTTTCAGATGGAGCTACGGTGGCGGGACGGGAGATCCCCGGCCATTCCGAGCTGTCGCGCGATTCCGCCGCACCTCCTGCTCCGCCTCTCCAAGTCTCCGGCCATTCCGAGCTGTCCCGTGACGCCAGCCGGTACACCTTCCTATGCGCTGCTCTGATTCCCCCTCTGTCCTAAGGAAATTGTGCCGCCACACGTTCGAGTGCGCTGCTCTGATTCCCCCTCTATCCTACAGTTCTCTCTTCTAGGTTGTAGAGTAGAAGGGAGTGATAATAATGGAGTTAATTACTCTATGTGGAATTGGAAGTTCAGGTCAACGGAGCAATCCTCAACCTCTTAGAACCTCAGCACCACACATGCTTAGTGTTGTCCCTGTTCTTAGGATTCAGGTTTGGTGTCTGAAAATCGTGAGTGTGTCCGTTGCTCGCTGTGCAGGTAAGTTCTTGGTCACGTTTTGATGTTTAATCACTTGGGAACTTGGATTTCATTTGTGCGTTTAATGAACATAACAAAGATTATATGAGAGATGACTTGGATATTCATCTTTGGCAGCATGATGTATAGTCTAATTGGTGGATCGATTATGTTCTGTTATTATGTTTGCTTTTTTGCTCTGTATACACAGATTGGTTGGATAGGGATCATCGGTTCGGACTTTTGCCGGAGGCAACTTCCATGAGGATAGAGACCGCAAGTTCGTTTTCTTCCTTCTGAGCGTATCTATGAACTTCTGTATGATTTTTTATATATAATTAGCTAGGTGATGACCAGCAATACATATCATTTTCCCTTAAGTAAGGAATTGTATATTGCTCACATAACTTAACCCCATATAACAAGTTCTTTATGTGACTAACATATGCATTACCTTTCCACTGTAATGTTTTGAGTTGACAATCTATATAACAATGTTATGAGAGATTAAAGAATGAATGTCGTCAGTAGATGTAATTGTCACACTGCACCGTCTGTTTTTGAAAATGGTACCTACATTTAATTTTGCTTGCACCACATTCTATTTGTTACATATTTTTATTGCCTCTTTTGGTGTATTTGTGCTCTATGTGATTCTACTATCCTTTCAGTTTAGGAATGACATACGACAACTAGGTCTTTCTTCTTGAGTTAATGTAAGAACTGAACCGAAAAATTATTCTGTTTAACTCCCTTCGCTTAGCGGCGACATTGCTCCCATCTTCTAAGCCGATTATCCCCATCAAGATGTCATGTGTGCCTTCCACAGTACATGGCGTCATGCTGCTACCTCCTTACCAACGAGGGGACACGGATGAGCCGCCTGCACCTAAGTCCACGCTACCACTCCATCTCAACAATGGGTCCTCGGTTGCATAGCTCTTCCATGTTGTACTTCTTCTGAATGGCACAATGTTGCAGGATGGGAGGCCACCAGACATGGTGCCCATGAGGCGACTCAAGGTGGGCATCGACGAGCCACTGGCCAACTGCGTGTGAGGTACCCAAGGTTATGAATAGCTGCTGTTGCCAAGGCCCTGACTCAACATGTGATGCGTCGTGCTCTGACTCAGGGGTTCGTGAGATTTGCTACCATGCAGATGAAGTTAATCACCGAGTGTTCTGCATGCAAGTGGCAGTAAAGGTATGTGTTT
Organism: Avena sativa; assembly: GCA_916181665.1. Taxonomy (NCBI): domain Eukaryota; kingdom Viridiplantae; phylum Streptophyta; class Magnoliopsida; order Poales; family Poaceae; genus Avena; species Avena sativa. The sequence goes on from OV702283.1 coordinate 479,398,110, forward strand.
TTTGTTATTGTTCGAACTATTGTTATGTATATCGATGTTTTTGAGTCGTTGTATTATCGTTGAGTTTTTTCTAAAAATCATGTCGATTTGCGACTAAGCATGGACTTATGGCAACTATACTGCGATTTCCATCAACTATTCACTGAGTCATGGGCTTGGCGACTCAATTTTGAGTCTCGACTCAAAAACCTTGATGAAGATGTCCCTATATAGTATTTTTTTAGGTTTAGCCTATGATTTAGGATGAGTTTTATATAGTAAATAATTAATAATGCATTATCTTTTTTTTTCTATTTTTAGTATAGTTCAGTTGGTGAATCTTAGAAAACTCCAAGATTGCTTCCTTCAGTGCAATGGTATCAATCTGATGGTTTTGAAAAGAAGTGTAGTAGTACAATAAGCTTCTTTTCTTTGATTTGGAATAATCCATGCAAGTGGTTGCTTAGAGATGACCTTTTGGAATTAATTTTTCTAGAGTTATTCATTCTACATACTTACTCAATACTCATGCAACTAGAAGAGGAAGGGGATGGGGTTAGCATGGTCGGGAAAACCACGAGACTGCATAGGAGAAGTGGCGGGGATCTTCATGTTCATCATAGGAAGCTCTTCAAATTAGAATAGGAATGTTCCTCCATATAGGTAAGGTCCCCTTTTGTGTTCTTCATGTTTGCAGTGCACATGCAGAGGAGAACGAAATGGTCCTTTAATTATAAATTTGCATTTCAAACCAAAAATTTCTCTTATGTTCTTCTTCTCCCTTTCATTTTATGTTGTGAAGTATCTAATATTTCTTTTAAGTTTACATAAAAATAGCAAAAACACATATTGTTGTATCTGCCAATTTATGTGAAACAACGATGGTAGTTGGATTTTCTGATTGGTGACAATGATGCACATTATGTTGTACTAAATGATACATTCCTCTTGAGCAATATGTTCGTTGGCATGATTCTCTTCTGTTTGCTAATATTTCACATATGTTATTTTCCAGGACATGAATTTAGTGTACAACAATTATAGTGAAGATGATAATCTCATTTCCTTCAGAGGGTACAATGGACAATAGAGCAAGAGGACACAAAAGTCTTAATCGATCTTGTGCCTAAAAATACATAAAATAGTCAATATTTCCCCTCTGTTGGATAGGTTTATGCTCGACCAACCATCAGATAATGCATCTAGAGTTTTGTAACCTGAACTTGAAATTTCTCATGATGGGAAGATACTAAAATTTCCGTGGATAATGCTGATTAGGTAATGTCTTGCTTTCCTTTCTAGAACAATATTGCGCTGTCTAGAACAAAATTATAATAAAGTTAACTCGGGGTCGCATCATTTTTTGAGTGCTCATATAACATTATTTTATTTGAAGTGCGCGATGGAAATCACGCTATGAATGAATATTCCAGTTATTTGTGAACATACCGTCATAACTTTCTTCCTCTGTTCGGCTTTAGCTGTGTTTTAGGAAATATAAATATTATAACAATTGAGCAACAATGGCAACCCTTAAAGATGAGAATTGGAAAGATAAGAAAATATGGAAGGACTGCAAAAAACAAAGCTTAATGGAGAGATAATAGAAGTTACAGGATACTAATGCTGAGCTGACAAGGCAAGTCTTTCTTTTCTCTCTTCCAGATGTTCATTTTCTGCAGAATTCGGTGTCTAATTCAGTTAGTTGATATGAACATTCCAAAAGAGCTTAGTTGGGTAGGCCGTGGATGGAATCGGGTGTATGGACTTCCAAAGTACCTTATGCCATGTAGATGTCAGGTTTAGGATGAGAATTTTTCAGAAGAGTAATTTTGATTTATTGTATTGTGGCAGCACATCTAACTTGACTACTGGTTTTAGGTTCATGTAAAAACCCAAAGGGTTATTAAGCTTGATAACTTTAAAGAAAATTTTATGAAAATTTTATAAGTTTTATTAGTTCAACATAAGGATATTATCTTTTGAACAAATAGCATGCCCACTGAATGTCTATTGTCATATTGACACAAATATTCATTTATAATTTTAGGTTGATGCCATTTGTTTGGAACGATCCGCTGGACACCACAACAAGGGTTCTTCTATAGTGTAAAGATGCCAATCGAACGTAATCACTACTGGCATCTTTCCCTGGATGATCAAGTAAAGCTAATGTCATTCCGTAGGCAACGTTGATGCTCTGTTTGTAGTCCTGGACCTCCAGGCCGTTTGATGATCTGTTTGTAGTCCTGGACCTCCAGGCCGGTTGCGCGGATGAGCCATCAGTGACTGGCAACTCCATGGAACCACATTCACTTATCTTTTCTCATAATACGACTTGTGTGGACAGTGGATGACCAAAATGTAGGTTTGTTGGAAGGACATGTATTAGCAGCTGATGATTATAGGCACATGTCTACCATGCTGGCCACACAGTGCCAAGATTCCATGCAGGCGACGAGGCGAAGCGCGCCTTTTCATCTAGTATATATGTGGTCTGGAGCAGGAGTCCAAATTAGTCACCCTGGAAGAGTATGTTTCCAAGCATCGAGAAGCCCATAGTCATTAAATCTGAGTTATATGAAGAAGGACAAAGAATTCAGGTTTCAACATTGGATAGTTGTCATCGTTCTCTTCTTCTTCGTTGTCTTCATGATAACCCCACTTTCTCCATGCTTTGTCCAACAAATATAGCTGAAAATGAAACCTGATTGAATCAGGTGGATGTGAATGGTTTTGGATAAAGAGTAATCCTTCTCATTCCGACAGACACGACACGGACAACACATAAAACCATTCCGCTTGTTTGCCTCAGCCAAATCGAGAAAAGAATGCACGCTTTTAATGAACGCGTCGGACATTCAGGGAGCGTCGTACATCCATTCTTGGCTCATCTGCAGTATAATTAAAATTTTCTATCATATAAAAAGTTTGGATCATTTGTACTACAATTACTTTTACATGCACTAATTTTTAATTAAAATTTTCTATCATATTAAAATATTACATGCACTAATTTTTGAATTGGACAAAACTGTTAACATAAAAATGTTGATTATTTAATTATTGCTCTAACAATGAAAACCTTATTCAATTCTGAGATCCGAAACTCTTAAAATGCACATCTCAACTTTCAGTAGCTTTTTATATAATTAAACTTTGCTTAAATTACACATCTAAAACTTCCTCTACACTTCTAAGCATGAAATCTCTCATTCTAGTTCTACAGCACTGAGCTAAACTATAACAATAAGAGATGAATGATTGAAGTTGCTGACCATTTTAGAAGCTTGGATTGATAGATGATGCAACCAAATCTTGGATTGAAAGTTGCCACCAAATTGGACAAAAAATGAGGATGAATTTGCGCTGTTTCTTGGAGGAAATGACAATGCTTTTGTGCTGGGTCGAAGATGGATATATAGTGGTAATAAATTGTCCCGGGTGGTAAAACAAACCCAGACTAGAGGTTGATCTCTAGTCCCAGCTGGTAACAAGAACCCAGACTAAATATAGCCATGGCATCAACGGTAACAAGAACCCAGACTAGAGGTTGATCTCTAGTCCCACAGGTGCTCTAGTCCCGGCTTGTGTTACCAGCCGGGACTAGAGGTTGCCCACGGACCAAGACTAGTCATGTGGGGCCATCTAGCCGTTGCAAGATTCACAGACCGAGACTAGTACTAACACTAGTCCGGGTTTTAGACAAGGCCGAAACTAGAGGCTGGAGCTGCAAAAAAACGAAAGGTCGTTTTTCTACTAGCGGTCTCTCCAAATTGGCATCAACGTACCTCCACGTAGCACCGGTCTATGATCCGTGGTCCCGTTAAGAAGCATGCCCTCAAATCAGTGACGGTAGCTGAGCCCAATACCAGTGCGGGTAGAAACAGGCAGAAAATCTGGACGTCTAGGATCGACTTGGCAGCTCGATCTGACGGACGGGGCCACCTATGACCGAATCGGATGGCAGAAGTCATTTGGAAGCCTAATCTGATGGCTCATGGGGCACATGGCCCCCAATTGGCATCAACGTACCTTCATATACCATTGGTGTTAGCCAATAAACCGTGTCAGTTCGCCCGTGTCTCCAGGCTCAAGCCGGAGGCCGGTGTGTGGCTGCGTCCAGCTGAGCAGGAGTAGCGGGGAGCCATGAAATCTGTTGGAGCTGGCCATGTAGTGCGCGTAGTGGCGTGCCATGCGCGTGGCCGGGTGAGAAGATCAGGCATGCGCAGTGGAGCGCGTGGTGGGCGTGCGTGGGCAGGAGTGGAGCATGGCGTGCTCCGCCTATATAACTATTCCCTATACTGCTTGTATGCGACAAGCTGAGCGGAAGAGGAAATAGACTAGGGCGTCTGAGTGCCCACGGCGGCGTTTGTGCGCCGGTCGGAAAAATTTTGTTGTCTCCATTAGATCTTCTTCTACCTTCGTTCGTGAGCTGTGAGAATTCGAGCAAGAGAGAGAGAGAGAGAGAGAGAGAGAGAGAGACCGCCACAAAGGAGTTGTTGGAGGGCAGCCCCATCATTTGGTCTATGACATGTGGTCCTATTAAGAAGTAGGCCCCCCAAATCAGTGACGGTAGCTGAGCCCAATACCAGTGTGGGTAGAAACAGACAGGAAATCTGGACGGCTGGGATTGACTTGGCAGCTCGATCCGACAGACGGGACCACCTGTGACTGAATTGGACGGCTAGAAGTCATTTGGAATCCCAATCCGATGGCTCACGGGGCACATGGCCTCTATATTCTCCATTGGGGGTAACAATATACTCTTTAGATTGTGCATACAATCTTTTATCCCACAATCAGATCGACATTACTTTTAGACGAACCTTAATAGGAAATAAATGGCCATGGAAGGGCATTGGTAGTTGAGTTTTAGTTTTACTTAATATATGTGGCCTGGAGGATCATTTCGAGCAGGAGTCCACCCTAGAAGAGTATGTTTCCAAGCACCGAGAATCCCATAGTCATTAAATATGAGCTCTATGAATAAGGACAAAGAATTCAAGATTTGTGCTAATAAACTAAAAAAAATTTGAGAACCAACCAATGGTTGGATGTTTAGAAGCCGACATAGGCAGGTAGCACATTTTTAATGGACTTGTCAATAATCAACACTCAAGACCTCCTAGCTCTGCTACCATACGAAAATTATGGAGCCGCAACATTTTGTTGTCTATTGTTTCGATCCTCGCTGGATATATATGGAGGTATAAGGAGGGGAGAAACTTGCGGTAAAGGAGAGTGTTGAAATATAAATATATTCAGGGGCGGAGCCAAGGGGGGGCTAGCAGGGGCTAGACCCCCCTCTAACCATCAGGCCCCCTTAATAGATAGGTGCAGATTTTAGTATTAAACTAATGACCTCATAGGCTTAATTAATATTAAGCCTAAATTTAATTGATTTATCGTGCTTCTCTATACCGAAAGCCAAATGTAGTCCATGAATTCATTTTATTAGTCAACCATAGTAACATGTTCCAACATTCTTTATTTGTGTAACTAGACCTAATAGCTAGCATTATATGCAATTGTTCAGATCAACTGACTGAATGTCTTCCACCATTGGTCGCTCCTACTCAGTAGCCATACGCCACGCGATGCCGCGGCCATGGCGCCATGCTAGCCAGCCATGTTGTTTGCCAGTTTCTACCTTTGTTAATCATGCCGCAATGCCAACAATAAGCATGTTGTGCCATCGAGTGTAAGAATCAATCTTTCTCACTCTGATTGACACTACGGCACACAGGCTCTTTGCCGTGTGGGAAAAAGACACGGCAAAGCCCCCCCGGAACTCGGCAAAGGCTTTGCCGTGTGCATGCACACGGCAAAAGCCACACGGCAACGGCAGCCACGGCAAAGGCTCTTTGCCGTGTGTCTTTGCGCCCGGAACACGGCAAAGCCTTTGCCGTGTGTTTACTGCATCCACACGGCAAAGTAAAGTACTTGACGGTTCCGTCCGTCTAACGGAGCCGACACATCTTTGCCGTGTTCCTCCTTTGCCGTGTGTGATGACTCTTTGCTGTGTGTTCTTTCTTCGCCGTGTGCCTCCTCTTTGCCGTGTCCCAGGTCTTTGCCGTGTGCCTCAACCTTTGCCGTGTGCCTCCTCTTTGCCGTGTGCCTCAACCTTTGCCGTGTGCATTGTTGTTGCCGTGTGTGTGCTCTTTGCCGTGTGCTCATTAGGGGTGACACACGGCAACGTTCATTCCTTTGCCGTGTGCCCGTGGGGGGGACACACGGCAACGTTCTCTCCTTTGCCGTGTGTCTACTGCGCACTACACACGGCAAAGGCCCTGTGACATTGCCCAGGGGCGCACAGGTGGCTCACACGTGGCTTCAAAGTGACCATTGGCAAAGGGGCTGTCATTTTTCAATTTTTTTCCTGTTTCTAGTCATTTCCTGCAATTCAAAACATAATATATATATATATATATATATATGATCTACAGATCATCAACAACAATAATATACTCATCAACAACAATAATATACTCATCAACAACAATATAATCATCACCAACACCAAAATGCATCATCAACACTAGCAAACATCATCACCACGAAAGCAAGAGATTTCACAAATATTACAATTGTCAAATGCTAGTGTTTATTCTTACCACAAGGTCATGCCACAAGTGTCAACTACTACCAAGTGCATAACCAACAAGTTATAAGACCTAAACTAGACAAATATTACAAGATCATCAACTCCGAGTGCTCCACAAGCTCATGCTCCATCGTGAGATCCTACAAGTTCAAGACAAGCACATAAATATGAGAAGTAAAATCATCAATATGTACAAGTTTCTAGGCAAGTTGATGGAAATGGAAATAACATGGGATTTTGACGAGTCTCATGGCAAATTACATCAATATGACAAGTAAAATCACGAATATCTACAAGTCCCATGGCAAGTCTTGAATTTCTATAAGTGTCATGGCAAGGCTAAAATTTCTACAAGTGTCATAGCATGGCTAAAATTTTGACAATGGCATAGAATTATCTACAAGTGTCATGGAATTGCTAAATTTGCTATAAGTATCATGGCAAGGCTAAATTTCCTACAAGTGTCATGGAATTTCTAAATTTTCTATAAGTATCATGACAAGGCTAAAATTTCTACAAGTGTCATATCATGGCTAAAATTTCTACAAATGCGATGGCATGGATAAATTTGACAAGTATAAGAAAACAAACCTGGAGGACTCTGATTCAGCCTCCGGACGACCGACGGATTGTTGACGGTGAAAGACGGCGGCACCTGGTTGTTCGATCCACCGGCGGACCCACCAGGCGGCGGCATCGCATCGTCCATCTGCAGCATTGGAAATTGTGAGCATTAGACAATAAGGCAAGATTGAAAATTGCGAGCATTGGACAATAAGACACTTGATCACTTACCCACGAGAAGGCAAAAGGAGGAGTGGGAAGAGTCCCTGGTTGAGAATTGATGAGCATTTGCTGTGTCATCCACCGCATCATCTGCCCCTGTTGCTCCAGCAACCCCTGCTGATGGGCCATCTGCTGCTCCAGCTGCTGCTGCCGCTGCTCGGCCGCCTCTCTGCGTGCCCCATCAGCGGCCATATCCTCCTGCGTCGTGTCGCCACGATTAGATGAACATTGCAACACAAAACATGTAGTAAAACATAGATGACCGAGGAAGAACATACCCGTAACTGCTCGAGAGCTACAACCGAAGGCCGTGGGCGGGTCTCTATAGCAGGCTGGTCGCTCGTCCTACCACGCCGGACCTGGCGCATAGATGGGATGGTCTTAGGGTCGACGGACCCGTGACCGATCCATAGGCGACCATTATTCTGGCCTTCTCCCGCCAGCACGGCGACCTCGGGGTCGAAGGGGGCGGTCTCAGGGTTAGAATCTTCTCCATGCACCTCCTTGTACTTCTCAGGGTACTTCTCACCCCGGAGCCTGGCTCCCTCGTTCATCCATAGGCTCCCGTTCCTAGGCTCATCTAACGTGCGTGTCTTCTTCCAAACGGCAAACACAGACGGCTCTTGACCTGTCTTTATTTTCTGCACAAAAGAGCACGAAGTTAAGTGAAGGGGGACTCCAAAGGGCGAAGTAAAGAATAAAATTACAAGCAAGAACAAATAAAGCATTTTCTCACCTCTTTTTGCCTAAGAGGGGCGAGGGGGATGCTGCCTTGGCGGTGTGATCCACCCCCCATCTCCTCTCGCCGCTTCTTTGCATCGGCGTGTTTCTGGAGGTAATTGGGGTGTGTCCACCACGCTACCATTGCCGTGAAGCACCGCTCGTCATTACCCACGAACTGAGGAGGGTTCTACTTCCACAAGACACACGTATTAGTACAATAGAAAATAGAATAAGGTCAAGAAATCAATAAAACAAAAATGCAACTACCTGCAGGTACTGCCACGGCTCGAAGAGCATCTCCCAGGCTTGGCTCTTGTTCATCCAAATCTTGCGATCGCCGAACCAGTTGCGAACGCAGTTCACGCGTGCCTCGTAGTGCATGTCTTGCACCTTCCTCTTGGCAAGCTCGTGAACAATCATCAAACACTCCCTTTTGCGCGTCCTGTCCATGTCGAAGAACTTCTACAAGTATGCACATAGGGAAAAAAGGGGGGTCAAAGGCGATTGAATTATGACAAGCCACGAGTTCAAGTGTATTTCATCCTCAAGGCGATTGAATTATTACAAGCAAAACAAACTTACCCAGAACAAAACCTGAACCTTCTCCGCGATGGTGGTGTACTTTTTGTCGGGATCTTCGGCATAGTGGTAATGCTTCCAAGTCCAAGCCACATCCTTTGAACCATTTGGGAGAGTGACAATCCCAGGAAAATACTTTCTAACCAAGGCTCCAAGGATGCTTGAGTAGCCACGATATGGCTTGATCCCATCCTCATATAAAAAGGCACTGCAAAATGAAAAGGACAAGGTCAGTATGTGATAAAAATTACAATGTATGGTTTAGGGTCAAATCATGTACCTCGACCCAGCGGGCACGAGTACCTTGTCCGCATAGGGATAAGGTAGGTCGGGGAGTCTCGAAACCCCACGCCGATATGGAGCCTTCTCCCGTGGCACCAGGCTCGGGTCCATGGCCGCGTACTCCTGAAGGTACTCCTGAAGGTACTCCGTATCATCCTACGTCATGCAGAGAGGTATGGTACCAGACATACATATCGAAGTGCTCGTTGTTTGAAGCGTCAAATGTTCGGATCCCCCGACCTTCCCAGCCACGAAGCAAGTCATCCACCAGCGGTTCTAGATACACATTCATGTTCTTACCCGGGTATTTCGGCCCTGGGATTATCATCGAGACAAACATGTTCTCTGATCTCATGCAGACGCCAGGGGGGAGGTTCAGGGGAATAACAAACACTGGACAACAACTATATGCTGAAGCCGACATGCCATATGGATTGAACCCATCGGTTGATATGGCAACTGCTACGCTCCTCTTGTCACCGGCTTTATCAGGATATTTCTTGACAAAGTTCTTCCATGCACTACCATCCGGCGGATGTATCATCTTGTCGAGGTATCTGTTCCCTTCTACTGCCCACTGCATCTGCTGGGCAGTATCCTCGGTCATGAAGAGTCGCTGGAGCCTCGGTATGATTGGAAGATACCGAAGAATGTTTTGGGCAACCCCGGTCTGCCTCTTCTGACCATCACCATCGGGATCGACCTCAAAGTACCTAGAGGATTTGCAGCGGATACAATAATTTGTCTTAGCATGCTCCTTTGTGAATAGCATGCATCCCTTCGGACAAGCGTGTATCGACTCATATGACATCTTAAGGTCACGGAGGAGTTTGGTCGAATAGTAGAAGTTCTCCGGCAAGAGGTGCCCTTTCGGCAGAATGCAGCCAACGACGGCAAGCATATCATCAAAGTCCTCTCTGGTCAAGTTCCTGTGGCTCTTGAAGGCCAAAAGGCGAGCTATGGCATCCAGTTGGGTAACATCTGTATGTGCATGAAGGGGTCTCTGTGAGGCAAACAAAGTCTCGTAGTACTTTGCCGTGTTTTCCTCCGGCTCCTCACTTGTCTCCGCCTCCTGAGGAGTCTCCGCCTCTACATGAGGGCTTTCAGGCGCATTAGCATTCACAAAGTTTTCTATGCACCTATCAAAACCAACATCAAATTCTCCCCTTGGCCGACTCTGCTGCTGACCCTGCCGTGACTCCCTCCTAGCACGTTTCGCTAACTTTTCACCATGGAATGTCCAAGTCTTATAGGATGGTGTGAACCCGTAATTGAGCAGGTGAGTACTCACATCATCCTTCGAATGTGTATTCAGGTTCTTGCATCTTGCACAGGGGCAGAAAATTCTTCTGGGTCTGCTAGGGACGGCAAATGCCCGGTTCACAAAGTCCTCGGCCTTTTCTTGCCATTCTGAGGTAAAGTCCCACTTACTGACATAGCCATCATACATCCAGTCACGATTCTCCATCCTCTAATCAGTACCAAAAACGACATATATAATGCTTTCAATTAATCATGCCATATAAATAAATCCGGTATTAGTTCGGTTAATTTTAGCAAACATATATTTTACGCCATAAATATATCCACCTATCTCTCTAATAGGTAAAGAGGGTCCTATCAACCGCCGGATCCGTAGATTGAGTATGTTCTCCCTGCTCTACCCCGATCCGACACAGAATTTCGGCAGCACCTCCCCGCTGCTCTCCCGATACACGTCTCGGCAAAAAGCCAAGAGGGATGTGCATCCGGAGAACAACACGGAGGCGCAGCCGAAATCCTATCTCGGACTGGAGTAGAACAAGGAAAACATACCCAACTACGCATCCGCCGGCTGTCCCGATAAATGCCGTAAGAGTTACGCTTCATAATATGCGAGACCACTAATGCATATTTATCCGCGTAACCCTTACGGCCGGGAAGAGACGCCTAGGTAACGCGACAGACTTGGTGATCTACACACGAAAATAACCCTAGGTATTTGCAAGATAGGAGAATAGATTTTTACCCTTGAAGCGTGATCGAGAGGTGAAGAAGATGCTCGACCCTCCCGCAAAATGACCTACGCCGTCGACAACCCCACCCTTAGACTCGACAAATATCCTACACGAAGAAAAAATAGTAATATACATATGTATTTATATATGCCAAAATACAAGCCAAAATTTTACACATATAATTCCTAAATTACTACTATACACATGCATATATGAAACAACATACTAGAAAATACTACCACTAAATCCAACATATTAGTAACTTGTCCATTTTGCTAAATCTACCACTAAAACTACCCTAATGTAATATATGACAATAAAACTATCACTAAATACACTTTACTAATAACTTAGTACAACACTAGAACTAGCACTACATACATCATACATCATACTAGTAACTTGTCCATTTTGCTAAATACATGCTTAATTACTAATATACACATACACATATATCTAACAATGTTACTACTATACTACTACTATACTACACTACACTACACTACACTACACATACATATATATATACTATACTACACTACACTACACTAACAAAAAATACTAGGCACATACCGATGGTGGATGCAGTTGTCGGTGGGGGCGGCAGAGGCGGGCTGGCGGCCCAGCTCCTACCAATGGAGCCGCGGGCGAGCTCCCATGGCCGGGGGCAGGGGCTTGGGCGGCGGAGGCGGCCGGATTGGGCGGGGGCGGATGGGGCCGGGGTCGGTGCAGGCGGGGACGGGGCCGGGTGGAGGCAGAGGTGCCGGCGGCGGCGGCCAGAGAAGGAGGCAGGGGCGGCGGCGACGCAGGAGCGTGGCGGCGCGCAGGAGCGTGTGGTGGGAGGCGAGTCGGGCAGGGGAGGGGATAAGGCAGGGGAGGGCACGGGCCCGCGCGGGCCGATATTATGGTCACCCCTTTGCCGTGTGCCACACCGTGCGGAACACGGCAAAGATCTTTGCCGTGTACCTGGTTGTCAAAACACACGTCAAAGTACCTTTGCCGTGTGCCTGCAGAGACACACGGCAAAGGACCTCTTTGCCGTGTGTTTTCTCCTTTGCCATGTGCCTTTAGGTATTTTCTAATTTTATTTTTATTTTTTCTTTCAGTTGTATTTATTTAAAGTTTTTAGTTAACTTTTTATTGGCTATTTGTCAGTATTCAGACCATGGAAACACTAACTTTGCAATAGACCATAAGGTTCTAGAGGATGCTGAACTTCATTTCCATTAGGTAGACGATCTGAGGCCCGCAGATCATCAGGGTTTCGCCGGTGGAAGTCCGCAAGAACGTCGGAATCATCTGAAAACTTGCATGTGTCCCTAGCATATGTGTGTGAGTGTGGTGCAAGGTTGGTATAGGTGATTGCATGTGTCCCCCCTCGCATCCATGCGCTCTAACCTAGAAGCGAAAGGTTATGGACCTGTATAAGGGGGAATCTCCCCGTTACGGTGAAACCGGGCCGTATAGTGCCCCAACTTGTGAACCAACATGGTTTCACATCATCCTATGACCTAGTGAGACACAACACAAGAGAGAGCTACGCCGGGCTACCCCTGTCAGAAGAATGTCTAGGGGGGTAGACGATCCGAGGCCCGCAGATCATCAGGGTTTCGCCGGTGGAAGTCCGCAAGAACGTCGGAATCATCTGAAAACTTGCATGTGTCCCTAGCATATGTGTGTGAGTGTGGTGCAAGATTGGTATAGGTGATTGCATGTGCCCCCCCTCGCATGCATGCGCTCTAACCTAGAAGCGAAAGGTTATGGACCTGTATAAGGGGGAATCTCCCCGTTACGGTGAAACCGGGCCGTATAGTGCCCCAACTTGTGAACCAACATGGTTTCACATCAACCTATGACCTAGTGAGACACAACACAAGAGAGAGCTACGCCGGGCTACCCCTGTCAGAAGAATGTCTAGGGGGGTAGACGATCCGAGGCCCGCAGATCATCAGGGTTTCGCCGGTGGAAGTCCGCGAGAACGTCGGAATCATCTAAAAACTTGCATGTGTCCCTAGCATATGTGTGTGAGTGTGGTGCAAGGTTGGTATAGGTGATTGCATGTGTCCCCCCTCGCATCCATGCGCTCTAACCTAGAAGCGAAAGGTTATGGACCTGTATAAGGGGGAATCTCCCCGTTACGGTGAAACCGGGCCGTATAGTGCCCCAACTTGTGAACCAACATGGTTTCACATCATCCTATGACCTAGTGAGACACAACACAAGAGAGAGCTACGCCGGGCTACCCCTGTCAGAAGAATGTCTAGGGGGGTAGACGATCCGAGGCCCGCAGATCATCAGGGTTTCGCCGGTGGAAGTCCGGAAGAACGTCGGAATCATCTGAAAACTTGCATGTGTCCCTAGCATATGTGTGTGAGTGTGGTGCAAGATTGGTATAGGTGATTGCATGTGCCCCCCCTCGCATGCATGCGCTCTAACCTAGAAGCGAAAGGTTATGGACCTGTATAAGGGGGAATCTCCCCGTTACGGTGAAACCGGGCCGTATAGTGCCCCAACTTGTGAACCAACATGGTTTCACATCAACCTATGACCTAGTGAGACACAATACAAGAGAGAGCTACGCCGGGCTACCCCTGTCAGAAGAATGTCTAGGGGGGTAGACAATCCGAGGCCCGCAGATCATCAGGGTTTCGCCGGAGTAAGTCCACGAGAACGTCGGAATCATCTGAAAACTTGCATGTGTCCCTAGCATATGTGTGTGAGTGTGGTGCAAGATTGGTATAGGTGATTGCATGTGCCCCCCCTCGCATGCATGCGCTCTAACCTAGAAGCGAAAGGTTATGGACCTGTATAAGGGGGAATCTCCCCGTTACGGTGAAACCGGGCCGTATAGTGCCCCAACTTGTGAACCAACATGGTTTCACATCATCCTATGACCTAGTGAGACACAAGACAAGAGAGAGCTACGCCGGGATACCCCTGTCAGAAGAATGTCTAGGGGGGTAGACGATCCGAGGCCCGCAGATCATTAGGGTTTCGCCGGAGGAAGTCCACGAGAACGTCGGAATCATCTGAAAACTTGCATGTGTCCCTAGCATATGTGTGTGAGTGTGGTGCAAGGTTGGTATAGGTGATTGCATGTGCCCCCCCTCGCATCCATGCGCTCTAACCTAGAAGCGAAAGGTTATGGACCTGTATAAGGGGGAATCTCCCCGTTACGGTGAAACCGGGCCGTATAGTGCCCCAACTTGTGAACCAACATGGTTTCACATCATCCTATGACCTAGTGAGACACAACACAAGAGAGAGCTACGCCGGGCTACCCCTGTCAGAAGAATGTCTAGGGGGGTAGACGATCCGAGGCCCGCAGATCATCAGGGTTTCGCCGGAGTAAGTCCACGAGAACGTCGGAATCATCTGAAAACTTGCATGTGTCCCTAGCATATGTGTGTGAGTGTGGTGCAAGGTTGGTATAGGTGATTGCATGTGCCCCCCTCGCATCCATGCGCTCTAACCTAGAAGCGAAAGGTTATGGACCTGTATAAGGGGGAATCTCCCCGTTACGGTGAAACCGGGCCGTATAGTGCCCCAACTTGTGAACCAACATGGTTTCACATCATCCTATGACCTAGTGAGACACAACACAAGAGAGAGCTACGCCGGGATACCCCTGTCAGAAGAATGTCTAGGGGGGTAGACGATCCGAGGCCCGCAGATCATCAGGGTTTCGCCGGAGGAAGTCCACGAGAACGTCGGAATCATCTGAAAACTTGCATGTGTCCCTAGCATATGTGTGTGAGTGTGGTGCAAGATTGGTATAGGTGATTGCATGTGCCCCCCCTCGCATGCATGCGCTCTAACCTAGAAGCGAAAGGTTATGGACCTGTATAAGGGGGAATCTCCCCGTTACGGTGAAACCGGGCCGTATAGTGCCCCAACTTGTGAACCAACATGGTTTCACATCATCCTATGACCTAGTCAGACACAAGACAAGAGAGAGCTACGCCGGGCTACCCCTGTCAGAAGAATGTCTAGGGGGGTAGACGATCCGAGGCCCGCAGATCATCACGGTTTCGCCGGAGGAAGTCCACGAGAACGTCGGAATCAGGGGGGTGCATGTATATAGTGATCAAGACCACAATAACCTATCATCATATGTGTGATCTCATGATCCTATGAAATAATATCACCTAACATATATGGAATAAAAGCCTTGCTAAAGGTGAAAAAAGTTCTTTGCCGTGTGTCTGTGGGATAGAGACACACGGCAAAGGACCTTTGCCGTGTGTTTGACGGCCAAAGGCACACGGCAAAGGACATCTTTGCCGTGTGCTTTGTCCTTTGCCGTGTGTCTCATGCTATTTTCTAATTTTATTTTTATTTTTTCTTTCAAATGATTTAACTTTTTGTTGCCTATTTGTTAGTATTCAGACCATGGAAACACTAACTTTGCAATAGACCATAAGGTTCTAGAGGATGCTGAACTTCATTTCCATTAGGTAGACGATCCGAGGCCCGCAGATCATCAGGGTTTCGCCGGTGGAAGTCCGCAAGAACGTCGGAATCATCTGAAAACTTGCATGTGTCCCTAGCATATGTGTGTGAGTGTGGTGCAAGGTTGGTATAGGTGATTGCATGTGTCCCCCCTCGCATCCATGCGCTCTAACCTAGAAGCGAAAGGTTATGGACCTGTATAAGGGGGAATCTCCCCGTTACGGTGAAACCGGGCCGTATAGTGCCCCAACTTGTGAACCAACATGGTTTCACATCATCCTATGACCTAGTGAGACACAACACAAGAGAGAGCTACGCCGGGCTACCCCTGTCAGAAGAATGTCTAGGGGGGTAGACGATCCGAGGCCCGCAGATCATCAGGGTTTCGCCGGTGGAAGTCCGCAAGAACGTCGGAATCATCTGAAAACTTGCATGTGTCCCTAGCATATGTGTGTGAGTGTGGTGCAAGATTGGTATAGGTGATTGCATGTGCCCCCCCTCGCATGCATGCGCTCTAACCTAGAAGCGAAAGGTTATGGACCTGTATAAGGGGGAATCTCCCCGTTACGGTGAAACCGGGCCGTATAGTGCCCCAACTTGTGAACCAACATGGTTTCACATCAACCTATGACCTAGTGAGACACAACACAAGAGAGAGCTACGCCGGGCTACCCCTGTCAGAAGAATGTATAGGGGGGTAGACGATCCGAGGCCCGCAGATCATCAGGGTTTCGCCGGTGGAAGTCCGCGAGAACGTCGGAATCATCTGAAAACTTGCATGTGTCCCTAGCATATGTGTGTGAGTGTGGTGCAAGGTTGGTATAGGTGATTGCATGTGTCCCCCTCGCATCCATGCGCTCTAACCTAGAAGCGAAAGGTTATGGACCTGTATAAGGGGGAATCTCCCCGTTACGGTGAAACCGGGCCGTATAGTGCCCCAACTTGTGAACCAACATGGTTTCACATCATCCTATGACCTAGTTGTTGGAGATATGCCCAAGAGGCAATAATAAAGTGGGTTATTATCATATCTTCATACTTATGATAAATGTTTACATACCATGCTATAATTGTATTAACCGGAAACATTAATACTTGTGTGATTTGTAAACTAAAATAAGAGTCCCTAGTGAAGCCTCTTGTTAAACTAGCTTGTTGGTTAATATATGATCATGGTTTCCTGATCATGAACATAGAGATGTTATTAACAACAGGATCATATCATTAGGAGAATGATGTGATGGACATACTCCTATAGATAAGCGTAGCATAAAGATCAAGTCATTTCAATAGTTCAATTGCTATATGCTTTCTGATACATAGTAACCTAATTCCTTCGACCATGAGATCATGCATATCACCTTTACCGGATGGATGCTTTGATGACATCAAACACCACACCGTAACTGGGTGGTTATAAAAGTGGCATTGAGTGTTCGGAAAGTATTGGTTAAGACACATGGATCAAGAGTGGGATTTGTCCATCCACATGACGGATAGATATACTCTGGGCCCTCTCGGTGGAATGTCATCCAATTAGCTTGCAAGCATGTGACTTGGTCATAAGGGATCACATATCACGGGAACGAGAAAAGAGTACTTGTCAGTAACGAGGTTGAACTAGGTATGAAGAGATACCGACGATCATAACCTCGGATAAGTAACATATCGTGAGACAAAGGGAAATTGGTATCGTATGTAAGTGGTTCATTCGATCGCAAAGTAATCGTAGAAATATGTGGGAGCCATATGAATTTCCAGATTCCTCTATTGGTTATTGTTCGGAGAAGTGTCTCGATCATGTCCGCATAATTCACGAACCGTAGGGAGACACACTTAAGGATTCGACGTTGTTTGAGTAGTTATGGTGTTATGAGAAAGAGACCGAATGTTGTTCGGAGTCTCGGATGGGATCCGGGATATCACGAGGTGATCCGGAGAATAAGATTCATATAAGGAAAGTCTCGTTTCGGAGTTGCGAAATGATTCCGGTGATTTCGTCGGGAACATTCTAGAAGGTTCCGGAATGTCCGGCACTCCGGGGGGAAGGGTACATGAATGTTTTATATCAAGTTGGTATGATTGCATCATGTACTAAGTGTCATCGCTGTACCAAATAGAGGATTTATTCAAATCCTAGTTTGAAAAGTCAAACGGCTAGTTTGAAAAGTCAAACGGCTAGTTTTGGTAAAGAGGAGAAGGAGGTTTATGTGAAACCGAGTTGGGGAGGGAGTCCTCCTCCCAAACCGGCGCACCACCTCTAGGCCGAGTTGGGGAGGGACTCCCCTCCCCTTGGCCGCACCTCCCACCTATATAAGGAGGGGCAGGGCTCCCCTCCTAGACACAACTTTCACCTCTAGATCTCCGGTTTAGAGCCGTTTTGGTTTAGAGCTTCTAATTGCTTTAGCCAACGGTTTAGAGCCTTCTAATTGGTTTAGAGCCTTCTAATTGGTGTGTCTAATTACTAGACCACTAATAGCCTCTCTCATAAGCTCCACCATACTCGCACCGGCTTAAGGCGAAGCTCTGCGGGATTTCCCCTCTACCTCCGGTACCACGCCGTTGTGCTGCCGGAATCGCGAGGAGAGTGCTACAACCTCCGCTGCCTGCTGGAACAAGGGAGAGGAAGGTCTTCATCGAGTACCGAACGTGTGACCGACTGCGGGAGCGCTGCTAGAACGTGGCGCCGGAAGGATCGTCTACACGATCTTGAGATCGGAAAGAGTACGACTACATCACCCACGAGAATCTGCTCTCGTTAAACGCTTTGGAATCTTCGAGGGTAAGTTATACCATCGACTCGTTGATACAATCTAGTAGATAGATCTTGGCTTGTTTGTTTGTATGCGATAGAAAATTTTTGTTTTCCATGCTACGAACCCCAACAGTGGTATCAGAGCCGTGTCTATATGTAGATCTGTTGCACGAGTAGAACACAATGGTCATTGTGGGCGTTGATGCTTTTATTGTCGATTGCTTCTTGTGTACTTTGCATCTTGCGGTATGTTGGGATGAAGCGGCCCGGGCTAACCTTACATGACATCGTTCATGAGACTTGCTCCACGCTTGAAATGCAACTTGTATTGCATAAGTGGCTTTGCGGGTGTCTGTTTCTCCTAGCATAGTAAAGATCCAATACACAACGGGTGATTAACAATACTTGTGTCAACGTTGTGGTTCATGTTCGTAAGTTAGAACGACACTTATTGAAAGCCCCAAACCACGTAAAATATGCAAAGAAAGTAGAGGCGTCTAACTTTGTTTTGCAGGGGTGTGCAGTGATGTGATATGGCCATGATTGTGATTATATATGATGTATGCAATGTTCCTTATTGTAAGTCGGCAACCGGCAGGAGCCATATGGTTGTCTTTAATTTCTGTTAAGACCCGCGTGTCTATTCAAAGTAGTTGTAATAGTTGAAGCCGGTGGACGACAACCATGGAGCAGCGTCATTGACCTTGATGCAATGCCAGTGATGATGGAGATCATGTTCGTGCTTGAAGATGGAGATCGGAAGCACAAGAAGAAAGGCCATATCATATCACATATTATGAATTGCATGTGATGTTAATCCTTTATGCATCTTGTATTGCTTAGTAGACGACGGTAGCATTATAAGATGATCCCTCATGCACATGAATTTCAAGTCATAAAGTGTTCACCCTTAGTTGGCACCGTTGCTAAAGCTTGTTGTTTCGAAGCACCACGTGATGATTGGGTGTGTTAGATTCCGCAAGTGTATACAACGTGGGCAAGCCAGATTTGCTCATGCGGAAGCTAAGGTTTGATCTTGACGAGCGTAGCATGTACAGACATGGTCTCGGAACACGGATTACCGAAAGGTAGAGCATGAGTCATATAGTAGATATGATGAACATGTTGATTGTTCGCCATTGAAGCTACATCAACTCTCGTGATGATCGGTTTTTGATGTGGTGGATTTGGTTCATGTGATCACTAAAACAATGTGAGGGATATTGTTTTGAGTGGGAGTTCACCTAGATTAATTTAATTATTAATTAGAACTCAATTTATCATAAATTAAATCAAAGTGAATTTGCATAGTTGTTGTAGTCATTGGCATCCGTTTACCACCTTACGCTTAGTTATAATTGAGATGATAGAACTTAGTATTCTGGTTAGTTACTTTACGAACTGGTATCGTATTGTTTTGAAGTGTTAATCTAAAGTTTAAAAGTCCTATTGCAAACTTTCAGTAAGTTCCGGTTACTCCATGAAGTTTAATAATTGGTATTAAAACAAGAGTGACAATTCCAAAGTGTTAGTATACGAGTATCATGTTTGTCTCCATGATTCTTGATATTCAACAGATTATCTTAATATCAAGGTTATCTAGGATCTGAAAGTGTTGTTTCAGAAACCGTGATGTGTGGAAGATATTGTGATATCTGAAACGAAGTTTTGGTTACAACATGATAGAGTATAATATGGCAAAATTCATATTCTCATATTTGATGAGAATTTGCAAAAGGTTGGAGACACTTGTTGTCCTAATCCTCCAAAAGGTTTTGGATAGCAACATTATACTCATAATTCATCGTTATAAGCTAAAAGTAGCTTGATCATGGACGATTCCATGATAAGGGTGAATATTTGATGTAGGTAAAATGTTTACTACACCAAGAGATTACTAAAGAAAGGAATTTGAAAGAACACCAAACATTTGATGATGGTGATCTACTTCAAAGTGCAAGTCCAAAGACATTGGTATTTAACTATACACGCTTTGGACTATATGTCATATGTATGACTCCACTATTGATATTGATAGATTCTTTCAAACAGAAAAGGAAATACTAAAAGAGAATCTCATAAATATATGGCAGAAAAGAAAAGACTAGAATTGTTCAGTTTAAGTATATAGATGATATACATGTTATGGCTATATTCTTTGCTTATTAAACAATGTGATTCTTAAGTATTTGATACTGAATTTGTTGGTATGAATCGTCATACAAAACAACAGAATTCATGAACTACAGTGGCCTAAGTAATTAGCAAAAGAATATGTGATGATGTTCATCGAGAACAAATAAAGGGTTATTGTGTTGCTCGTTAAACATCAAAGCTTGCCTTCAAGATTTGTTTTATCAGGTGTTATGAGAACAAAAGGGTTGTTCAAATAATTGCCGTAATCCATAAAAGATGGATGATTCACAAATCTCGTTGGAAAAATCACATCCATAAAGCTAATGCTAAAGATGTCGAAAGACAAATTGATTGAAAGATCACTTAGGAAGTGACATCGCCGTTTAAATTATATTGGAAAGAAAACATGAAGAAACTCCATATGTATGGAATTTTGGAGTCTTTTGATTTTGATCAAATGACGCTTGTGAAACTTTCCTAGAGATAATTAAAACTTCGTTCATAGGCCAAAAGGGAACGAAAGACTAGCTTATTGGAATTTGTACATATTGTTGTACGCAGTCCATTATGTGTAGTCAAGAGCGATGGATTTCAACTTCATATGCTTTCTCCGAAAATTTGAGTGAATATATGAATATTTACTTAATAAGGATGAAGTATGAAACATTTGAAAAGTTCAAAGATTTTCAAAATGAAGTGCAAAATCATTGTAACAAGAATATAAACAGTTTATGATAAAGATCATAAAGGAAGATATTTGAGTTACAGAGTTTAGCATAATACCTAAGATTTAAGGAATCGTTCCGTGGATTTGCATTTCCCGAAACACCATAAGAGTATGGAGCATTCGAGATATGTAATTAAACCTTGTTTGACATGGTGAGATCAAAGGTGTAATTCATAAAATTGCCATTGTATTTTAAAGATTAAAAGCTTTAGAGATTACCGTTTTTCCACTGAAAAGAGCTTCATCATAATCCGTTGAAATGACACCATATAAGGTTATGGTTTGGGATAAAACCCAAGTAGTCCTTTCTTAAACATTGGTATGCTATACATAAGAAAGATGTTTGCAACCAAAGTCGGATGAATCTGTCTTTGTTAAAGTATTTCTCCATAACACCGGAGACAAAAGTGTTTGTCGCTTAGAACGTCAAGTTTCTTTAAGAAGGAATTTTTCGTGAAAAGTTAAGTGGGAGGACAATAGAACTTTGATAAGGTTAAAAGAACCTTAGCTATATGTGCAGAGTTGCGCAGCGCCGAAAAGTGTTCCGGAGGCAGCAACAATGCTCATGGCTCATGTGCCTCAAAGGTTGTGATCACGGAGATCTAAGTTCCTATTGAAACAAGTAGGTCGGGTAAACAATCAAATACCAAGATTTGAGGGTTGAATCATTATTTGAGAATAATGAACCGACTACATGCAAAGAAGCGATGATGGGCCCTGACTCCGTCAAATGGCTTGAAGCCTTAAAATCCGTGATAGTTCCATACACGAGAAATCAAGTTTTGAACTTGAAGGACCCTCGAGAAAGGTGTAAGACCTTACAGTTGTGTTTGGATCTATAAATAAATAGACATGGATATTGTACATCTATGAAATAGTCGACATGTTGGGAAAGAGTTCACAAAATGTTCAAAAGTTGACTATGACAAGATTTGATCTTTCATAGTGATATTTAGTCTAGACGGATTAATGTAGCAACCACTACATATAATTTTGTTATATGATAGTTGAATAAACAAAACAAGTTCTTCTAATAGAATTGTTACCTAGGACATGTGCGTAACACGGTCCATAGGGTTTTGTTAATTCAAAGGATGCTAAAAGCATATGCAAACTTCAATGGTTGAAATAAGCATAGCGGAGTTGGAATCTTCACTATGATGAAACTGTTAAAAGAGTTTAATTTCATCAGAGACAATGAAGATGCTTGCGTTTGCAAGAAATTAAGTGGGAGCGCTAAGACATATTTCTAATACATTATGTGGAAGACATATTGTTGATTGGAAATAATGTATCTTTTATTAACACATATTAAGAATTTCATCCTGATGAAAGACTTAGGCAAAACCCAAATATTTGGCATCAATAGACGCTAATATGGTTGTGCCAAAAGTACATAGATGATATATTGAATGAGTTCAATATAGGAACTACAAGAAAGTTTCTTGTCGCACAGAAAGGATTGAATGAGTTCAATGTTGATGATATATTCAAGTGTATTGACATTTGGTAAAGTGAAACAAAATTCAAGTATAGATTGATACTTGATCACAAAGACTATTTATATCAATCATGCTGTGATGTGTACAAATCCAGATATGTCCTGTGCTCTAAATGTTGTGAGCATATACCAGAATGATTCATAAGATGATCATCGGACAATAGTAAGGATATTCTTATGATCTTTTGGAAGAACTAAGAATATATTGTTTGTAGAAGTGACAAATAGATGGTTAGTTCATTGTAAAAGTACTACATTGATACTAGTTTTGTCACAAAGTACAAATTAAGTTTATCTCAGTCTAAACTAAGGGTGGCACAATATAATGAAAAATGAGTTCCATAATGGATTTGGATGAGTTCCAAAGTTAAGACATTGTGACAGATACTACAACAAAAGGCTAAGTATATGACTGCTATTTTAGCAGCAAAAGAGGGCATTTGTGTCAAGTAGTTTGTTATCAAACTAGGTGTAGTTCACAATGGGATAATACTATGAAGATATATTGTACGACAATATTGTCAACATGTTTTAACCCCAAAGAACTAAAGGTCACACCAAAGGACCAAATTTGTACGAAGCCATCTCATTAGAGAATGAGTGATTCGTAGAGACGCAAATACATGCAATTACACACGGACCTGGAAGTGTCAGATCCGGAGATCAGTTGACCACTAGCAATCGTGTACATACAACACCGGAAAGCCATAGGTGTTGAATACACAAAGGTTTGAAACTAGATTATTGACTCTGGTGCAAGTGGGAGACTGTTGGAGATATGCCCAAGAGGCAATAATAAAGTGGGTTATTATCATATCTTCATACTTATGATAAATGTTTACATACCATGCTATAATTGTATTAACCGGAAACATTAATACTTGTGTGATTTGTAAACTAAAATAAGAGTCCCTAGTGAAGCCTCTTGTTAAACTAGCTTGTTGGTTAATATATGATCATGGTTTCCTGATCATGAACATAGAGATGTTATTAACAACAGGATCATATCATTAGGAGAATGATGTGATGGACATACTCCTATAGATAAGCGTAGCATAAAGATCAAGTCATTTCAATAGTTCAATTGCTATATGCTTTCTGATACATAGTAACCTAATTCCTTCGACCATGAGATCATGCATATCACCTTTACCGGATGGATGCTTTGATGACATCAAACACCACACCGTAACTGGGTGGTTATAAAAGTGGCATTGAGTGTTCGGAAAGTATTGGTTAAGACACATGGATCAAGAGTGGGATTTGTCCATCCACATGACGGATAGATATACTCTGGGCCCTCTCGGTGGAATGTCATCCAATTAGCTTGCAAGCATGTGACTTGGTCACAAGGGATCACATATCACGGGAACGAGAAAAGAGTACTTGTCAGTAACGAGGTTGAACTAGGTATGAAGAGATACCGACGATCATAACCTCGGATAAGTAACATATCGTGAGACAAAGGGAAATTGGTATCGTATGTAAGTGGTTCATTCGATCGCAAAGTAATCGTAGAAATATGTGGGAGCCATATGAATTTCCAGATTCCTCTATTGGTTATTGTTCGGAGAAGTGTCTCGATCATGTCCGCATAATTCACGAACCGTAGGGAGACACACTTAAGGATTCGACGTTGTTTGAGTAGTTATGGTGTTATGAGAAAGAGACCGAATGTTGTTCGGAGTCTCGGATGGGATCCGGGATATCACGAGGTGATCCGGAATGGTCCGGAGAATAAGATTCATATAAGGAAAGTCTCGTTTCGGAGTTGCGGAATGATTCCGGTGATTTCGTCGGGAACATTCTAGAAGGTTCCGGAATGTCCGGCACTCCGGGGGGGAAGGGTACATGAATGTGTTATATCAAGTTGGTATGATTGCATCATGTACTAAGTGTCATCGCTGTACCAAATAGAGGATTTATTCAAATCCTAGTTTGAAAAGTCAAACGGCTAGTTTGAAAAGTCAAACGGCTAGTTTTGGTAAAGAGGAGAAGGAGGTTTATGTGAAACCGAGTTGGGGAGGGAGTCCTCCTCCCAAACCGGCGCACCACCTCTAGGCCGAGTTGGGGAGGGACTCCCCTCCCCTTGGCCGCACCTCCCACCTATATAAGGAGGGGCAGGGCTCCCCTCCTAGACACAACTTTCACCTCTAGATCTCCGGTTTAGAGCCGTTTTGGTTTAGAGCTTCTAATTGCTTTAGCCAACGGTTTAGAGCCTTCTAATTGGTTTAGAGCCTTCTAATTGGTGTGTCTAATTACTAGACCACTAATAGCCTCTCTCATAAGCTCCACCATACTCGCACCGGCTTAAGGCGAAGCTCTGCGGGATTTCCCCTCTACCTCCGGTACCACGCCGTTGTGCTGCCGGAATCGCGAGGAGAGTGCTACAACCTCCGCTGCCTGCTGGAACAAGGGAGAGGAAGGTCTTCATCGAGTACCGAACGTGTGACCGACTGCGGGAGCGCTGCCAGAACGTGGCGCCGGAAGGATCGTCTACACGATCTTGAGATCGGAAAGAGTACGACTACATCACCCACGAGAATCTGCTCTCGTTAAACGCTTTGGAATCTTCGAGGGTAAGTTATACCATCGACTCGTTGCTACAATCTAGTAGATAGATCTTGGCTTGTTTGTTTGTATGCGATAGAAAATTTTTGTTTTCCATGCTACGAACCCCAACACTAGTGAGACACAACACAAGAGAGAGCTACGCCGGACTACCCCTGTCAGAAGAATGTCTACGGGGGTAGACGATCCGAGGCCCGCAGATCATCAGGGTTTCGCCGGAGTAAGTCCACGAGAACGTCGGAATCATCTGAAAACTTGCATGTGTCCCTAGCATATGTGTGTGAGTGTGGTGCAAGGTTGGTATAGGTGATTGCATGTGCCCCCCCTCGCATCCATGCGCTCTAACCTAGAAGCGAAAGGTTATGGACCTGTATAAGGGGGAATCTCCCTGTTACGGTGAAACCGGGCCGTATAGTGCCCCAAATTGTGAACCAACATGGTTTCACATCAACCTATGACCTAGTGAGACACAACACAAGAGAGAGCTACGCCGGGCTACCCCTGTCAGAAGAATGTCTAGGGGGGTAGACGATCCGAGGCCCGCAGATCATCAGGGTTTCGCCGGAGTAAGTCCACGAGAACGTCGGAATCATCTGAAAACTTGCATGTGTCCCTAGCATATGTGTGTGAGTGTGGTGCAAGATTGGTATAGGTGATTGCATGTGCCCCCCTCGCATGCATGCGCTCTAACCTAGAAGCGAAAGGTTATGGACCTGTATAAGGGGGAATCTCCCCGTTACGGTGAAACCGGGCCGTATAGTGCCCCAACTTGTGAACCAACATGGTTTCACATCATCCTATGACCTAGTCAGACACAAGACAAGAGAGAGCTACGCCGGGCTACCTCTGTCAGAAGAATGTCTAGGGGGGTAGACGATCCGAGGCCCGCAGATCATCAGGGTTTCGCCGGAGGAAGTCCACGAGAACGTCGGAATCAGGGGGTGCATGTATATAGTGATCAAGACCACAATAACCTATCATCATATGTGTGATCTCATGATCCTATGAAATAATATCACCTAACATATATGGAATAAAAGCCTTGCTAAAGGTGAAAAAAGTTCTTTGCCGTGTGTCTGTGGGATAGAGACACACGGCAAAGGACCTTCGCCGTGTGTTTGACGGCCAAAGGCACACGGCAAAGGACATCTTTGCCGTGTGCTTTGTCCTTTGCCGTGTGTCTCATGCTATTTTCTATTTTTATTTTTATTTTTTCTTTCAAATGATTTAACTTTTTGTTGCCTATTTGTTAGTATTCAGACCATGGAAACACTAACTTTGCAATAGACCATAAGGTTCTAGAGGATGCTGAACTTCATTTCCATTAGGTAGACGATCCGAGGCCCGCAGATCATCAGGGTTTCGCCGGTGGAAGTCCGGAAAAACGTCGGAATCATCTGAAAACTTGCATGTGTCCCTAGCATATGTGTGTGAGTGTGGTGCAAGGTTGGTATAGGTGATTGGATGTGTCCCCCCTCGCATCCATGCGCTCTAACCTAGAAGTGAAAGGTTATGGACCTGTATAAGGGGGAATCTCCCCGTTACGGTGAAACCGGGCCGTATAGTGCCCCAACTTGTGAACCAACATGGTTTCACATCATCCTATGACCTAGTGAGACACAACACAAGAGAGATCTACGCCGGGCTACCCCTGTCAGAAGAATGTCTAGGGGGGTAGACGATCCGAGGCCCGCAGATCATCAGGGTTTCGCCGGTGGAAGTCCGCAAGAACGTCGGAATCATCTGAAAACTTGCATGTGTCCCTAGCATATGTGTGTGAGTGTGGTGCAAGGTTGGTATAGGTGATTGCATGTGCCCCCCCTCGCATCCATGCGCTCTAACCTAGAAGCGAAA
This sequence comes from Avena sativa, assembly GCA_916181665.1. NCBI lineage: Eukaryota > Viridiplantae > Streptophyta > Magnoliopsida > Poales > Poaceae > Avena > Avena sativa. The sequence continues at coordinate 479,425,059 of OV702283.1, forward strand.
GGTTATGGACCTGTATAAGGGGGAATCTCCCCGTTACGGTGAAACCGGGCCGTATAGTGCCCCAACTTGTGAACCAACATGGTTTCACATCATCCTATGACCTAGTGAGACACAACACAAGAGAGAGCTACGCCGGGCTACCCCTGTCAGAAGAATGTCTAGGGGGGTAGACGATCCGAGGCCCGCAGATCATCAGGGTTTCGCCGGAGGAAGTCCACGAGAACGTCGGAATCATCTGAAAACTTGCATGTGTCCCTAGAATATGTGTGTGAGTGTGGTGCAAGGTTGGTATAGGTGATTGCATGTGCCCCCCCTCGCATGCATGCGCTCTAACCTAGAAGCGAAAGGTTATGGACCTGTATAAGGGGGAATCTCCCCGTTACGGTGAAACCGGGCCGTATAGTGCCCCAACTTGTGAACCAACATGGTTTCACATCAACCTATGACCTAGTGAGACACAACACAAGAGAGAGCTACGCCAGGCTACCCCTGTCAGAAGAATGTCTAGGGGGGTAGACGATCCGAGGCCCGCAGATCATCACGGTTTCGCCGGAGGAAGTCCACGAGAACGTCGGAATCATCTGAAAACTTGCATGTGTCCCTAGCATATGTGTGTGAGTGTGGTGCAAGGTTGGTATAGGTGATTGCATGTGCCCCCCCTCGCATCCATGCGTTCTAACCTAGAAGCGAAAGGTTATGGACCTGTATAAGGGGGAATCTCCCCGTTACGGTGAAACCGGGCCGTATAGTGCCCCAAATTGTGAACCAACATGGTTTCACATCAACCTATGACCTAGTGAGACACAACACAAGAGAGAGCTACGCCGGGCTACCCCTGTCAGAAGAATGTCTAGGGGGGTAGACGATCCGAGGCCCGCAGATCATCACGGTTTCGCCGGAGGAAGTCCACGAGAACGTCGGAATCATCTGAAAACTTGCATGTGTCCCTAGCATATGTGTGTGAGTGTGGTGCAAGGTTGGTATAGGTGATTGCATGTGCCCCCCCCTCGCATCCATGCGCTCTAACCTAGAAGCGAAAGGTTATGGACCTGTATAAGGGGGAATCTCCCCGTTACGGTGAAACCGGGCCGTATAGTGCCCCAACTTGTGAACCAACATGGTTTCACATCATCCTATGACCTAGTGAGACACAACACAAGAGAGAGCTACGCCGGGCTACCCCTGTCAGAAGAATGTCTAGGGGGGTAGACGATCCGAGGCCCGCAGATCATCAGGGTTTCGCCGGAGTAAGTCCACGAGAACGTCGGAATCATCTGAAAACTTGCATGTGTCCCTAGCATATGTGTGTGAGTGTGGTGCAAGGTTGGTATAGGTGATTGCATGTGCCCCCCCTCGCATCCATGCACTCTAACCTAGAAGCGAAAGGTTATGGACCTGTATAAGGGGGAATCTCCCCGTTACGGTGAAACCGGGCCGTATAGTGCCCCAAATTGTGAACCAACATGGTTTCACATCGACCTATGACCTAGTGAGACACAACACAAGAGAGAGCTACGCCGGGCTACCCCTGTCAGAAGAATGTCTAGGGGGGTAGACGATCCGAGGCCCGCAGATCATCAGGGTTTCGCCGGAGGAAGTCCACGAGAACGTCGGAATCATCTGAAAACTTGCATGTGTCCCTAGCATATGTGTGTGAGTGTGGTGCAAGATTGGTATAGGTGATTGCATGTGCCCCCCCTCGCATGCATGCGCTCTAACCTAGAAGCGAAAGGTTATGGACCTGTATAAGGGGGAATCTCCCCGTTACGGTGAAACCGGGCCGTATAGTGCCCCAACTTGTGAACCAACATGGTTTCACATCATCCTATGACCTAGTCAGACACAAGACAAGAGAGAGCTACGCCGGGCTACCCCTGTCAGAAGAATGTCTAGGGGGGTAGACGATCCGAGGCCCGCAGATCATCACGGTTTCGCCGGAGGAAGTCCACGAGAACGTCGGAATCAGGGGGGTGCATGTATATAGTGATCAAGACCACAATAACCTATCATCATATGTGTGATCTCATGATCCTATGAAATAATATCACCTAACATATATGGAATAAAAGCCTTGCTAAAGGTGAAAAAAGTTCTTTGCCGTGTGTCTGTGGGATAGAGACACACGGCAAAGGACCTTTGCCGTGTGTTTGACGGCCAAAGGCACACGGCAAAGGACATCTTTGCCGTGTGCTTTGTCCTTTGCCGTGTGTCTCATGCTATTTTCTAATTTTATTTTTATTTTTTCTTTCAAATGATTTAACTTTTTGTTGCCTATTTGTTAGTATTCAGACCATGGAAACACTAACTTTGCAATAGACCATAAGGTTCTAGAGGATGCTGAACTTCATTTCCATTAGGTAGACGATCCGAGGCCCGCAGATCATCAGGGTTTCGCCGGTGGAAGTCCGCAAGAACGTCGGAATCATCTGAAAACTTGCATGTGTCCCTAGCATATGTGTGTGAGTGTGGTGCAAGGTTGGTATAGGTGATTGCATGTGTCCCCCCTCGCATCCATGCGCTCTAACCTAGAAGAGAAAGGTTATGGACCTGTATAAGGGGGAATCTCCCCGTTACGGTGAAACCGGGCCGTATAGTGCCCCAACTTGTGAACCAACATGGTTTCACATCATCCTATGACCTAGTGAGACACAACACAAGAGAGAGCTACGCCGGGCTACCCCTGTCAGAAGAATGTCTAGGGGGGTAGACGATCCGAGGCCCGCAGATCATCAGGGTTTCGCCGGTGGAAGTCCGCAAGAACGTCGGAATCATCTGAAAACTTGCATGTGTCCCTAGCATATGTGTGTGAGTGTGGTGCAAGATTGGTATAGGTGATTGCATGTGCCCCCCCTCGCATGCATGCGCTCTAACCTAGAAGCGAAAGGTTATGGACCTGTATAAGGGGGAATCTCCCCGTTACGGTGAAACCGGGCCGTATAGTGCCCCAACTTGTGAACCAACATGGTTTCACATCAACCTATGACCTAGTGAGACACAACACAAGAGAGAGCTACGCCGGGCTACCCCTGTCAGAAGAATGTCTAGGGGGGTAGACGATCCGAGGCCCGCAGATCATGAGGGTTTCGCCGGAGGAAGTCCACGAGAACGTCGGAATCAGGGGGGTGCATGTATATAGTGATCAAGACCACAATAACCTATCATCATATGTGTGATCTCATGATCTTATGAAATAATATCACCTAACATATATGGAATAAAAGCCTTGCTAATTAAAGAAAAGAAAAAGGTGAAAAAAATTCTTTGCCGTGTGTACAGATGGAAGTACACGGCAAAGATGATCTTTGCCGTGTGATTGACGGCGAGGGCACACGACAAAGATTCTGCCGTCAGCCCCTGTCGGCGGGTGGCACTGCGAGGCCACGGGGCCCACATCTTTGCCGTGAGGAAAACTTTGCCGTATTTCTTTATTGACTTTGCCGTGGTTCCCTTCTTTGCCGTGTGCTCTAGTCGGTCCATTGCCGTGTTACTTTCTTTGCCGTGTTCTGTTTCTGCTGTTTGCCGTGCACCTGTCCTTTGCCGTGTTCTTGTTGGTTTACACACGGCAAAGATTCTCTTTGCCGTGTTCCGGGACTTTTGGCACACGGCAAAGGAGAGAGGCGACGGCAGCGTCCTTTTTTCCCGTAGTGTGAAGGTATCAAATCGTTAGTATTTTATCGATAGATTGCATAATCTATAGTCTAATTGATTAATTTACAAAAAAATATGCGTCTTTTGTTTGATGTTTGCTCGGTGATGACGACAACTTATTGCAAAATAATTGGAAAATAATAATAGGAAGGTCACCTGCAATAGAATTATCAGGGTTTATACCCGTAGAGATAAAGTTGATCCAATGTAAACTAATCTTTTCTTTTCTATTGTCTAAGATTTAGTGATACATATTAATATCAGTTATATGCTGATACTTTGATATATCGTTATGTTTTTTATCCAAACAGTTTTTCCAACACAAAATGATAGCTAGTTGTTGTCTTCATGAGAAAAAAATCTTATATATGATTATCAGTATCTTCGCCCCCCTTAATGTCAAATCCTGGCTCCGCCCCTGAATATATTGTCTAAGCTTTTTTATCAGATCGATTTTGTGATTGCACTAGTTAGAGCATGCAGTTCTAAGTTAGCGTGTGGAGTAGCAACCCCTATACTTTTGGGCGGGTCATTAGACACGAATTTACCACATGGGGTGGACCGTCCTAGGACGCCAAATGGCTAATGGAAGGGCATTGGTAGTTGAGTTTTAGTTTTACTTGATATATATATGTGGTCTGGAGCAGGAGTCCAAATTATTAGTCACCCTGAAAGAGTATGTTTCCAAGCACCGAGAAGCCCATAGTCATTAAATCTGAGTTCTATGAAGAAGGACAAAGAATTCAAGATTTGTGCTAATAAACTTGAATTTTTTCGAGAACCAACCTATGGCTGGATGCATGGTTAGAAGGGCAGTTGGTACCTGCAGCCCAATAGAGATCAAACCCTAGTTTTGCGCTTTGGTATCTCACTAGACTCGATGTTTTCTTTTCTGAATCCGACATAGGCATGTGGCACATTTTTAAGGGACCTCTCAATAATCAATACTTTGCATAACGGAAAGAACCTAGTTTCTAGAACACAGTAAATGAAAAAGACCCAGGAAAACCCGCTGTCTATGACTGATTTCAACCATAGACTACGGGGCAAAAAACCTGGCGAGTTGTACACATATTACAATCCAAATATACAAACAAACATTGAAACAATCGTCCAACAAAAAACACATCTCTCCAGAACCAGAAGCAACAACAGCGTTGATCGCTTCATTCGGGGCTCTGGGCAGTCTCGTTCCCACACTCTGCCTCCAATAGCACTGTCCAGAAGCACCGCACTAGTTTGAAGTGGGAGGTGAAGCAGCAGAACTTGAGCCGCAGCCAAGGCAAGCGAAGCATGTCCAATCTCTCCACGTCCGTCGTCGCACGGGCAGCGTACCAGCATCGACTGCTTCTTCTTCCTCCGACGCCCCGAAGTCCGAAGTTGTAGCTTCTTCTACCTCGCCGTTTTCATGCAGGTACTATGTAAAAGAAACAAATGAGGAGCATCATTAAACAAAAGAAGATAACCGGATAGAACAGTCTATCAATATATAATTAGATTAGATGGAGGGGTAGTAGTAGTAGTAGTAGGGTACTTGGTAATACTCCTCCTGCCTGTCCAGAGAAAGGGTGGGACAGTTGGGATGAGCGTCGATTGCTTGCCTCACAGCTGCATCCACCTCCTCCACATCCTTAGCACTTGCACCAGAGCAGTGGATATAAGCTCTGACATTCCGAAGCGAAGGGAGGTTCCCCAGGCTACTAATAAAGTCAAATCCAGTGTATGCATCCTTCGAGTACCGAACAACCACGATGAACGTAATGGATTCAAGGCCCAACATACTTCCCTGCAGAAACCTGAAAGGTGCATTGATCAAACATTTCCTCAACTTGGGGAATGAACCATCAGGGAATTCCATGCCCGCCGGTATCCTCATGGTGGCAAGAGCACGCAGCTCCGTCAACCTCCCTAGGGCCGCCATATCCTGCTCCTCCAGATCATGCACTTTCATGTGTAGGGTGGACAGGTTCAGAGGGGGCGAGGAACGAATCCACACCGGGAACCTAATGAAGCCGGACAATATGAACAGCTCACGGAGATGCCGAGGGGGCTCATAACTATTCCAGGTATCTGCATCCAAGTCCGACCACCACAGGCCAGGAAATCGTAGGACTTGGATTTTGCGCAGCTTGCATATAGACTCCACAAAAGTTTTCTTCGACTGCTGAGGCAGGTCTCCAGTGAAACTGCAGATGAGAACCCTCAGCTCTGTCAGCTTACCGAGCTGAAAGATAGATGACTCGTCATCCTGAGCAGTAGCAGTAGCAGTAGTAGTAGTAATACGCAAACATAGCTCTTCCAAGGATGTCAGGTTTCCTATCCAATCCGGCAAACTTATACCGACATTGTTCCCATCGGCGCGCAGGCACTTGAGTTTTCTTAGCAAACCAATACTCTGCGGCAATTCTTTTATCCTGGTGCCCCTCAAATCCAGTGTCTGCAAAAACTTCAGATATCCTATTTCTCCTGGGATCTCACTAATAGGTGTGTTCTCAAAACTCAGATATCTCAACTGAGGTAACCTCCGAAGATGCTCAAGATGGTAAGGACGGTCTTCCTTAAAACTGCAATTCTCCATGGCGACAACACGTAGCACTTGAAACCTTGAAAGTGTTGGCATCACTCCGAGATCACACATGGTGGCATAACATGACCTCACTTTCAGCATGCTAGTGTTAGCCAAAGGGTCCCACTCCTCTTTAACTCTTGTTTGGACAACCAACCTACGTGTATCGCCTTTTGAAGATGAGTATTTCCCATTACTATCCACTATGTTAACAAAATTCAGTTCCTTTGACAGTAAGCAAATCATGTCAAGCACCATGTCGTGAACACGACAGCCACATATCACGAAATTTTTATTATCCTCTACAGGCTGAACCATGTTTCTATTTACTAGCTCACTGAAGTATCCCTCTCCGGTTTCAAATAATGATACCCCTTGTTCCTCACGAACAAAGCCTTCCGCGATCCACTTCCATATCAATGAGTCCTTCCTGATAAAAGTGTCTTCAGGATATATGCTCAGGTGCAACAAGCAAGACCGTAGATACCAGGGTAGATCATAATAGCTAAATGATAATATCTTTCTCATGTTCTCGACATCTGTGTTAACTCCATCCCCAAAACCAATAGAAGTATACACCTTAGGCCAAACCTCCAAGGGTTTACCAACCAACAAACTAGCTATTGTAATGATAGCTAATGGCACACCGCCACATTTACGCAGAAGTTTATTGGTCATCTCAGTCGGTTGATCATAAGGGCATTTCTCTTTACCACCAAATAATCTTAAATAGAATAATTCTTTAGAGGAATCATGAGAAAGTGGTTTTAGCTTGTAAACATGACCGGTCTTCACGGCAACTTCAGTAATACGTGTGGTTATGATTATTCGACTTCCACGATTATTCTTCACCATGGCACATTCAATTAGTTCCCATGCTTTTAGATCCCATACATCATCTATAACAATGAAGTACCTATCCCATGACAATGCAACATAAATGAGTTAGCTAGTAAGACTATCTTGAATTTATGTAAGAAAACAAAATCCATATCAACCACCTCAATAAGGAATTTAAATGTGCATTGTTCAATCTGAGAGAGAGAGAGAGAACAATGCCACTTGAGAAATACATGCATAAACTATATTGATCCCATTTTAGTTTTATGACAACTATATTTTTACTATTTGTGAGATGCAACATATATTTAACTGAAGAAAGTAGGTTTGTATGTCTGTATTTAATTTGTCAAGTTCATTAAGATGCAATCTATCTTGATAAGTAATGAGACAATACAAGTCTTGCGCATGGGGACACACATGCACACCATATAGGAAGTCGCCCCTACCCTGGCGGTCTGATGTCGCGCCCGTCTGCCCCCTAGACACACGTCTCAATTACCGGTGCCCAATGAGGCCTGACTTCGGATTGTTCCTACCACCAATGTACACGGACTCTTGACATACCGGGGGACTCGAACCTGCATGAACCGGATCTTCGTCGCCAAGCCATGTGGACGTGAGGCACTGCCTACAATGCTCTCATTGTTGGAGTAGGCAGATCCATGATCAAACTTATATTTTGACCATGATTCATCTGAATAGTGATTGAACCTGGTGAACCAGGCCTACTAATTAACATTGATTTGACCGCATGACTTTTTGCACACAGCTTCATTGCTTCATATCTCTACAAGCATCACTTTCTTACTATCTTGAAGCATTTAAATACCTCATTGTTTCCGTGTCTGTTATCCTGCTCCCTCTCTACCTCCCCCCTTTCTGCTTAATGTAGCCTCTCTCGTTGCTTTCAAATATTCTTTGTCGTCACCGTTAGGTGACCTCCTCTACATCCTCCTTCAATTACCCGCCCTGCTACCGTTGACACCACCTTTACGACTAGGAAAAAGATATCCCCCAAGAAAGAAGGGTAATAAGTAAGGGATAGCTCACATGACTTTTGGAAAAAACTACTATAACTCTTGAAACCTTGTTGGATGCCAAGGTATTTCATGGATATGGAAGCCCCCGATGTAGACTCAAGGATTTGGGAACCGGTAAGAAAAAAATTAGGAGGGGGCCGGGATTTCCTGTAACCGTGGTTACCAGTGATTAACTGCCAAAAACCAGACGAAATTCTAAAACAAAAATTGAAACTCAAACTCAATAATGTCCAAATATTTTGAATATAATGTTTAAATGAGGAGAAAATGAAAGTTTGGACAAATAAGTTGGGGCATGGGGTTATAGTGGAGGGGGGCACATATGGTTTAGGTTAGACTCACGAAACAATGCAAATGCAAACAAAACTCAAACTAACTAGGAATATTTGGAGGACAAACTCATTTCTCGGAGGGGGCTACTGTTGGGTGGCTCTTGGTACTACCCCTATTTTCAGCATTGCATACCACCCATGCGACGACTCTCAGATTGGTAGTCCCTTGGTAGAGAATGAAGAATGTTGATGGTGTCGCATCTAAGCCTAATTCCTACTCCGTTCACAGTCGATTGATTGCATCTATTGTCTTGCAATCTTAGTGAAATGCACCACAATTTGATTGGTCTGCCTTAGAGGCACGCGGGCATCAAAAGACTACTTCCGCATTATTATGTCACTTTATCTAACGCCTTAGCTTATGCCCATCATATATATCATCACACTGGATGCTATTTTCAACTTCAACCTCCATATTTTGAAATGATTGCTAATATATATTTACCATTACTTTTAGTATTTATATTCAGTATATGTCAAATTACCTTGTGTTTTAGTTTGGTCAAAGTCTATAATGTTTTACAAAATTGTACTCCCTCTATCTCAAACTAGTTGTCTCTAGATACACATGTATTTTGACGTGCTTAAGTGTGTAGATACATGCGAATCGAGATAAAGTTAAGACAACTATTTTGATACGAAGGGACTATACAAAATCATTATCTACAATATCAAATAGGCACTACTTTCTTATTGTATGCATTTCGTGATGTTGACACTTGAGTCAAACTATACAAAGTCTACCTGTGAAAAAATCTAGAACATATTGTAATTTCAGATAGAGGGAATACAAGAGTAAGATGAATGGTGCATACCTTCTATTCTCAAGTAGTCGTCGGAGTTTTTTGATGAGTTGCGCTTCATCCAATATGGCTAGATCAACCCTACCCTCATTCTCGTCCAGCTCCAAGAGAATATCCTTGAAAACTTTCTTCACATCAGGGTTTCGACCCACTGAAACAAATGCGCAGGAATCAAAATTTTCTTGAAGCCTATCATACATGGCCTTTGCAAGAGTTGTCTTGCCAAGTCCTCCAACTCCACAAATTGAGACTATCTTGAGCTGCTTCTTGGAAACGCCACCGTCGCCGCCTATCATCAGCCTCTTTATATCTTGCCTAGGGCCTTCAATGTCAATGAGATCCTTCTGGTTCTTGAACAGAGCTAATAGACGAGGGTCAACGGCTTTGTTAGCCACAACATCATCGACCTTGTATCTTTCACGAAGATGAAGTACCTCATCGGCACGATCCTTGATCTCCTTGATGGCATTGGCGATCTCATAACGAGCCTTGCCTTTGGCGAACAAGTTTGACATTTTCTCCATTAGCCCTTTGAGCTTGTGCGAGTCAGCAGCAGCATCAGAGCCCTCGACGCACACCAAGAAATTGTCAACGACATCCTCCATGTCATATGACAGGTCCCTGACATCGTCGGCCCAGATCTTCACCTGCTTGTCAAGCTGGTCCCATGGCACCTCGGCCACCTTGATAAGGGCAGCGTGCATGCTCCTCATCTCTTTCTGGAGAAATCCGATGTTTTTCTTCACACCTTTCTGCAGCTTATACTCCTTGATGAGCAGCTCGCCCAGCTTTGGGAGCAAGCTTCCCATGGCACCCGTCACCACCTCCATGGCCTTGATCTATTTGGGGTAGCTCTCAGTGTCTGGATTAATTGGTAGCTACCTCTGTTAACATTCTGCTAGACTACTTTGTTGGCACTGGCAGTGGGGAACCAACTAGAGATGCAGATCTGTCTAATTATAGCGGTAGCTACCTCTCTGTTAACATATCTAATTATGGACTATCCCTTGGTCTTGTGCAATGCCGTGTTGGGGTGCAATGACCTGTGACGACTTCAGATATGGACAATTAATGATTCTCTATATGCAAGCTGGCTTTTCCTTGTTAGTTTTAGGCTTGTCCATGTGAAATTTCCTCGATGTCTGAAAGGCACAAGTCCAGGTCCCTGTCTGAATGCATGATATACACGGTTGTTCTCACATGCGGCATGTGCTTCTTTCATTCGACCGAGACTGTGTGTGTGTGTGTGTGTGACAAGTTTTAGTCATTGTCTGATTTTCCTATTAAACGGCTCTACAAAGGACAATACTCACATCAGAGCTAGTCTTTAATCCACATGAGTCATTACTAATGTCAAATTCATTCAGAAACATATATTAAATTTAGCCATAGACACACCATCTACTCATAAAGAATCTAAATGATTCAAAAAACTTGTTTGGGTGCTTCCAAGTAAGTTTCACACACGAAGTCCAACCTTCCTAGGACATAGTCCACTTTTTGAAGCAGACGTCATTTCATTTTTGTATTGACTTGTCATGTTTATTTCGAGATTATATACCAAAAATTTGAGTCAATGCAAAAATTATAACCTTTGACAAGTATTAGGTATTTTTGAAAATTCTCCTATTAAATGGCACAAGAAAAGGGTAAATAATTATTTTTACCTTTAAATATTATTTTAGTTCATATTACTCATTATTAAAGTTAAAGGAAGCCATATGCACCATATTAACTAGGGAAAATATTAGAAAGTGTTCTTTAGATGCTTCGACGTAGAAGGTTTGGCACTAAATGTGAAGAAGCGTCTAGGGAGTACCATTTTTGAATTGTGTATTGACATGTCCTATTTATGCAAAGATGTTAAAACCAATATAAAATTAATATACTTAAGTTTTTTACTAGTTTTAGATATTGTTTGAATATTCCTTTAGATGGCTATAGAGAATATTAAATAACTATTCTTTCATCAAATGCATTATTTTAATTCACATTGCTCATTTTAAATGTTAAAGGAAGGCATAAGAATAATGGGGCCAAATTATTCGAAAACTTAGTTCAAGTGCTTCGAAGTTGAACTGTTGGGAATCAATCCTACTCCTAATAAACCGCGAGACCACGAACGTTTCAAACCTACTCCTAATAAACCGCGAGGGCACCAGAAGACAGACAAGACAAGGACACAGACGTTTAACAACTGTTGGGAATCAATCCTCCAACTTGCATCTACGTGTTGGAAGCTACCGGGGTCTTCACCTACCGCTAGTTGAGTCCTCCAATATGAAAAACACTTGCATATCCTTCGTGTCGGTACCTACTGGGAATGATTGTCAATATTTATCATCCAACCATTGTTTACACTATCCACTAATTTGTCGGAATAGACTTGTGAGTGGAATCTCCAGCTACTTGCAGCTTAGTTCTCCAACCTCCAACCTGTATCTGTCATCATAATGTAAAAAACACTTGCATACTTCCTGCCAGTACCTACTGGGAATCATTGTCAATATTTATCATCTAACCATTATTTACACTAACCACTAATTAATCGGAATAGACTTGTTTTCTTTTGAAAGAAGCATATATTAATACCAGAGGATACCAATTACACCCAGTCTCTGCAACAATGTATTTCCCTAAACGCTGTACGGATGCACACAACAAAAAAAAGAATAAAAAAAAGAAAAATCCCGCTACAGTTCCTTATTCATTAAAATAGCAGTACTATCACCACCAAGACAACACCAGAAATCTATCTTCTTCAAAAAACGATGCTTCCAAGAAGGAAACAGGACATAAACACCGTCATCGCCCGATAAAAAATCTAGGTTTTCACCCTAAAGAAAGTTCACGCTATCAAAACAATATGTTCAACAAGGTCATTATCAGACACAACTAATTAAGGACAAACTTTGGATTTTTACCCTGAAATCGGAATAGACTTGTGAGAAGGATCTCCGGCTACTTGTAGCTAAGTTCTCTGACCTCCAATCTCTACCCACGGCAAGCTGGGCCTGGTCGGGTCATGGTAGTAGCTGGCCATGGCCTGCAGACGACGTGGAAGCGGACAAATTCGGCAATATCGCACAGTCCGTCATTTTTTTGAAAAAGAGTATGTATTTAATATCACAGAGATACCAATTACACCCAGCCTCTGCAACAACGCATGCCCTAGCGGCTCTGCGAATGCACATAGCTCAGAAAAAATAAAGAAGAATTACAGAAAAAGAAAAGTCCCGCTACAGAGAACTAATCCTCAAAGTAGCGATAGCGACACCATCAGAACAACACCAGTAGTCCTCAACTCCAATAAATACACCTTCAAGAAGGAAACGGTGCCCAAGCGCCATCGTTGCCCGACCAAAGATCATAGGTTTTCTATTGGAGATATGCCCTAGAGGCAATAATAAATGTAGTTATTATTATATCTTTGTGTTTATGATAAATGTTTACATTCATGCTATAATAGTATTAACAAGGAAACATTGATACTTGTGTGATTTGTAAACTTAATTTGAAGTCCCTAGTATAGCCTCTATACATCACTAGCTTGTTGGTTGATAAATGATTGTGGTTTCCCTATCATGAACATTGAGATGTTATCAACAACAAGATCATATCGTTATGAGAATGATATGGTGGACATACTCCTATAGATAAGCGTAGCATAAAGATCAAGTCATTTTAATAGTTCAATTGCTATATGCTTTCTGATACATAGTAACCTAATTCCTTCGACCATGAGATCATGCATATCACCTTTACCAGATGGATACTTTGATGACATCAAACACCACACCGTAACTGGGTGGCTATAAAGGTGGCATTGAGTGTTCGAAAAGTATTGGTTGAAATACATGGATCAAGAGTGGGATTTGTCCATCCATATGACGGATAGATATACTCTGGGGCCCTCTCGGTGGAATGTCATCCAATTAGCTTGCAAGCATGTGACTGGCTCACAAGGGATCACATATCACGGGAACGAGAAAAGAGTACTTATCGGTAACGAGGTTGAACTAGGTATGCAGAGATACCGACGATCATAACCTCGGATAAGTAAAGTATCGTGAGACAAAGGGAAATTGGTATCGTATGTAAGTGGTTCATTCGATCTCAAAGTAATCGTAGAAATATGTGGGATCCATATGAATTTCCAGATTCCTCTATTGGTTATTGTTCGGAGAAGTGTCTCGATCATGTCCGCATAATTCACGAACCGTAGGGAGACACACTTAAGGATTCGACGTTGTTTGAGTAGTTATGGAATGAATGAGAAAGAGACCGAATGTTGTTCGGAGTCTCGGATGGGATCCGGGATATCACGAGGAGATCCGGAATGGTCCGGAGAATAAGATTCATATAAGGAAAGTCCCGTTTCGGAGTTCGGGAATGATTCCGGTGTTTTCATCGGGAATGTTCTAGAAAGTTCCGGAATGTCCGGCACTCCGGAGGGGAAGGGGTACATGAATGTGTCATTGCAAGTTGGAATGATTGCATCATGTACTAAGTGTCATCGCTGTTCCAAATAAAGGATTAATTCAAATCCTAGTTTGAAAAGTCAAATAGCTAGTTTGAAAAGTCAAACGGCTAAAATTGGAAAGAGGAAAAGAGGAGGAAGGTGAAACCGAGTTGGGGAGGGAGTCCTCCTCCCCAAGCCGGCGCACCACCCAAGCCGAGTTGGGGAGGGACTCCCCTCCCTCCCCTTGGCCGGCCGGCCCCTCCACCTATATAAGGAGGGGCAGGGCTCCCTCCTAGCACACACAAGTCCCTCTCCTCAAACCCTAGCTTGGCGCCACCACCTAGCCGCCGCCGCCCCCTAGGGTTTTGCCCTAGCCGCCGATTTGGGGTCCCCGGAACCCTAGCCACCGGCTCTATCATCCCCTCCTTGGTGTGTCTAAACCCTAGAACACCGAGGACTCTCTCATACTCCACCATACTCGCTCCGGCTTAAGGCGAAGCCCTGCGAGATCTCCCCTCTACTTCCGGTACCACGCAGTTGTGCTGCCGGAATCGCGAGGAGAGTGCTACAACCTCCGCTGCCTGCTGGAACAAGGGAGAGGAAGGTCTTCGTCGAGTACCGAACATGTGACCGACTGCGGAAGCACTGCCGGAACGCAGCGCCGGAAGGATCGTCTACGCGATCTTGAGATCGGGAAGAGTACGACTACATCACCCACGAGAATCCGCTCTCGTTAAACACTTTGGAATCTTCGAGGGTAAGTTATTCCATCGACTCGTTGCTACAATCTAGTATATAGATCTTGGATTGTTTGTTTGTATGCGATAGAATTTTTTTGTTTTCCATGCTATGAAACCCCTACAGTGGTATCAGAGCCGTGTCTATATGTAGATCTGTTGTACGAGTAGAACACAATGGTCATTGTGGGCGTTGATGCTTTTATTGTCGATTGCTTCTTGTGTACTTTGCATCTTGCGGTATGTTGGGATGAAGCGGCCCGGGCTAATCTTACATGACATCGTTCATGAGACTTGCTCCACGCTTGACATGCAACTTGTATTGCATAAGTGGCTTTGCGGGTGCCTGTTTCTCCTAGCATAGTTAAGATCCAATTTACAACGGGTGATTAACAATACTAGTATCAATGTTGTGGTTCTTGTTCGTAAGTTAGAACGACACTTATTGAAAGCCCCAAGCCACGTAAAACATGCAAAGAAAGTAGAGGCGTCTAACTTTGTTTTGCAGGGGTGTGCAGTGATGTGATATGGCCATGATTGTGATTATATTTGATGTATGCAATGTTCCTTATTGTAAGTAGGCAACCGGCAGGAGCCATATGGTTGTCTTTAATTTATGTTAAGACCCGCGTGTCTATTCAAAGTAGTTGTAATAGTTGAAGCCGGTGGACGACAACCGTGGAGAAGCGTCATTGACCTTGATGCAACGCCGGTGATGATGGAGATCATGTTCGTGCTTGAAGATGGAGATCGGAAGCACAAAGAAGAAAGGCCATATCATATCACATATTATGAATTGCATGTGATGTTAATCCTTTATGCATCTTGTATTGCTTAGTAGACGATGGTAGAATTATAAGATGATCCCTCATGCACATGAATTTCAAGTCATAAAGTGTTCACCCTTAGTTAGCACTGTTGCTAAAGCTTGTTGTTTCGAAGCACCACGTGATGATCGGGTGTGTTAGATTCTGCAAGTGTATACAACGTGAGCAAGCCAGATTTGCTCATGCGGAAACTAAGGTTTGATCTTGACGAGCCTAGCATGTACAGACATGGTCTCGGAACACGGATCACCGAAAGGTAAAGCATGAATCATATAGTAGATATGATGAACATGTCGATTGTTCGCCATTGAAACTATGTCAACTCTCGTGATGATCGGTGTTGATGTAGTGGATTTGGTTCGTGTGATCACTAAAACAATGTGAGGGATGTTGTTTTGAGTGGGAGTTCACCTAGTTTAATTTTATTATTAATTTGAACTCAATTTGTCATAAACTTAGTCTAAACTATTGCAAATATGTTGTAGATCAATGGCAGCCCCTACCATCAATTTTAATGCGTTCATAGAGAAAGAAAAGTTGAAAAACAATGGAAGCAACTTCGCGGATTGGTTCCGCAATTTGAGGATTGTCCTCACAGCTGGTAATTTGACCTATGTGCTGGATGCACCGCTGGGTGACCCACCTGCAGCTGATGCTTCCGATGAAGTAAAGAATGTTTACCTCGCTCGGAAGAATCAGTACTCCATAGTTCAGTGTGCTATCTTGTATGGTTTGGAATTGGAGCTACAGAAAAGGTTTGAGAATTCAGACCCATATGATATTGTCGAGGATCTCAAAATGATCTTTGAGACCCATGCGGAAATTGAAAGCTATGAGGCTTCTGAAAAGTTTTTTAACTGCAAGATGGAAGAGGGCAGCTCCGTCAGTGAGCATGTGCTTAAGATGTCTAGGCACGCAAACAAACTTCAAAGCTTGGGTATAGTGATTCCTAATGCTTTGGGGATTTACCGTGTCCTCCAATCACTACCACCAAGTTACAAGAACTTTGTGATGAACTACAACATGCAGAACATGAACAAGCAGTTGCCAGAACTGTTTTCTATGTTAAAGTCTGCAGAAGTGGAGATCAAGAAAGAGCACCAAGTGTTGTTGGTCAATAAGACCACCAAATTCAAGAAAGGCAAGTCTAAGAAGAAGTGACACTTCAAGAAGGGTGGTAAGAAAGTTACCACGCCGGCGAAGAAGACCAAGGCTGGACCTAAGCCTGATACTGAGTGCTTTTACTGCAAGGGAGAAGGTCACTGGAAGCGGAATTGCCCAAAGTACTTGGCGGATTTGAAGAACGGCAACATCAAGAAGAAAGGTATATCTGATATACATGTTATTGATGTGTATCTCACTAGTACTCGTAGTAGTGCCTGGGTATTTGATACTGGTTCGGTTGCTCATATTTGTAACTCGAAACAGGTGCTGCAGAATAAACGGAAGCTATCGAAGAACGAGGTGACGATGCACGTGGGAAACGGACCAAAGGTTGATGTGATCGCGGTCGGCACGCTACCCCTTCATCTACCATCGGGATTAGTTTTATACTTAAATAATTGTTATTTGGTGCCTGCGTTGAGCATGAACATTATATCGGGATCTTGTTTATGGCGAGACGGTTACTTGTTTAAGTCCGAGAATAATGGTTATTCGATTTATATGAGTAATATGTTTTATGCACATGCACCTTTGATAGATGGTCTATTCTTATTGAATCTCGATAGTGGAAATACACATATCAACAACATTGAGGCTAAACGTTTGAAATCAAGCGATAATTCGACATATATGTGGCACTGTCGTCTTGGTCACATTGGAGTGAAACGTATGAAGAAACTCCATTCCGATGGACTTCTTGAATCACTTGATTTTGAATCACTTGAAAGATGCGAAGCATGTCTGATGGGTAAAATGACTAAGACTCCATTTTCTGGTATGATGGAGCGAGCTACAGACTTATTGGAAATCATACATACCGATGTGTGTGGTCCAATGAGTGTAGCATCGCGCGGTGGTTATCGTTATGTTCTTACCTTCACGGATGACTTGAGTAGATATGGGTATATCTATTTCATGAAACATAAGTCCGAAACTTTCGGGAAGTTTAAGGAGTTTCAAAGTGAGGTAGAGAATCAACGTAACAAGAAGATTAAATTTCTACGTTCTGATCGTGGAGGTGAATATCTAAGTTACGAGTTTGGCGAGCATTTGAAGAAATGCGGAATACTTTCGCAGTTGACACCGCCGGGAACACCACAGCGTAATGGTGTGTCCGAACGTCGTAATCGAACTCTCCTAGATATGGTTCGTTCTATGATGTCACTTACAGATTTACCGCTATCATTTTGGGGTTATGCATTAGAAACAGCCGCATTCACTTTAAATAGGGCATCGTCTAAATCTGTTGAAACGACACTGTGGCATCCCGCAAAACCACTACTAGAAAATCGCGTGTTAAAATAATACTTCGTGCATAATCATGACATCATCATGCATAATAATTGTGGAAACTGTTTCGCCAAAAGCCTACTTTGTTTTCTAAATATCCTTTCCTCAATTCCAAAATTAAAAAGGCTAGTCTCACTAGATATATTATTTGTCAAAAGCTGGTTACAAAAATTGTTTGTATAAAAATAAATAAACCCATCAAAATAAAATAGTTTTGTAAAAACCGGGGAGGCAGCCACCGGCCCGGCCCAAAAGGCCCAACCGGCAGCCACCTGCCCACCAACCACCCAGCACACCTCGCACGCGCTCACCCTGCCCATCCCCCTGCCCCGCTGGTCCCACGACCCCACCCCGGCCCCGTGCGCAGCAGCCACACGCCTGGCACGCGCCAGCACACGCGCGGAACGCGCCTAGCACGCGCCAGCACACGCGCGGCACGCGCCTGGCACGCGCCCTCCACGCACGCACGCTGCCGCCGGGCCCCACACCGACAGCGGCCGTGCCCACGCCTCCCAACCCCCCCACGCGTCTTCCTCCTCTCCTCCCACCCCGCGTGTCCCTCTCCGCCCTCTCTCTCTGGTTCCCTCCCGTCGCCGGTGGACACCGCCGCCCGTCCGCCGCCCTGGCCTTCCCGCGCCGCCGCCGCCTCTCCCCTCCCCAGCTCCGCCCTCCTCGCACCGTCGCGCCCCATCCCCGCCTCTACCCCCTCTCCTCCCTCGCCTCCGGCGCCGGCGCGCGCCCGAGCCGCCGCCCCGGAGCCCGCCCCGCCTCGCGCCTGCCGCAGCGCCTTCCCTCCCCGAGCCGCAGCAGCCGCGGCACCTCCCTCAGCCCGCGCCGGCCCCCTCCTCCCGCTGCTCCGCGCCCCACCTCGCCAGCTTCCCTGCAGCACGCGCCCCGCGCTCCCCAGGCCGTCGCCGCCGACGCTCTCCCCCTCACGTCCCCCCCTCTCTCTCCTGCGCGCAGCCGCCCTGCCCCGAGCCCCCTCGCGCGCAGCCGGAGCGCCGGCCGCCGCCGCCCTGCGGGCTCCCGTCTCCGCGTGCTCCCAGCACCGCCCCGCCGCCACCGGACCCGCCCCCTCCGGCCACCTTCCCCGCAGCATCCCCCCGTCCGCTCGCCAGGCCCTCCCCGGCGCCCCGCTGCGTCCCTGCGCCCGTCGGCCCTCCTCTCGCCGGCCGTCCCTCCGCAGCCGCCGCGCGAGCCGCCGCCGGCGTCGACCCCGCCAGGACCCCGTGCGCCGCCTCAACCTCCGCCGCCGTTCCCCTGCCGCTCGCCTTCCCCCGGAGCTCCGCCGTCGCTTGCGTCTCCCTCGCCCCGGAAGTTCCCCCGGCCTCGCGCTCGTGTACGTCCCTGCTAGTGTGTGGCATGTGGTGAAGGAGTGACATATCGATGGGAGTATCGCGTCTTCGACGGCCGACTACCTGGAATTCAAACAAGATCCTGAGGCTCATGCTCGAAGATGGACACTAGTACCCTTGGAGACACCAAGACCTTCGTACTTGGACGCTCCCCGACAAGACCGGCTTGATGCCGATGATTCCGAAGGAGGTACATGGAACCACCCGAGAAAGCAACGCCGTGGACTCACGGTATCCGGAGATCGACAATACACCGAAGTATCAAGATCTTCCCCTGGAGCAACGAGTTCTCCTTCCCGGAACGCCAAGACTAGCTGCCCGAAGACCACCGACAAGATCTCCGCCCTGGACTCTGAGGACTGCCTCACGGACATCGAGCGCCAAGATCGACCCCAGCAGTCCAAGAACGCTTCCGTCGAGACCGTTCCGTCGCACCCCGGACCCCGAGACCCGGCCCCTAACCCCGGAACCCAAGATCGTCGAGCCCCTCTGATGTGTGACCCCTTTTCCTCGGACCCTATTTTATAACATAATAACAACTTGATTACATATTGAATTGTCATTCCCGCATGCATAGCATTGGTTTGGGGGCCTTATGCCGATTCACTTAATAATTAAACATGGGGCCCATATGCGGGCAAACCTAGCCTTATATTGGCCTCATTTAAACATGTGTAGCGAACCGGCTCCATCTGTTACATTGCTAAACAACATTTAAATTGCGGGGTAGTTAAACAACTTGAACTATCTAATTAAATGTCGGGACCCCGGTTCCACTTAATATGACCTGATTGCATCGCACCTTGCCATGCCATACATCATGCATGCATCATGCCGATCTTCTGCCGTGTATTAAATATTGCACCCGGTGTTCTTCTAGTGTTTTGCTTCTTCGCGGATAAGGCCGTTGAGTTGATGTGAGCTTCGCCCGATCTTCGGTTGAACCCTTCGACAATGTTTTCAGGCGAGCATCTCCCCCTTTCTACCTATCTTACTTTGCTAGTATTTACTTCCCTCCTGTTGATCTTTGCTATCTGTGTTGCGATGCTCTAGATTTCGTACCCGTGATATCCCTTGCAGCCATATATAGCCTTGGAAACATCCTATTACCTGTTGTTTGGTAGATAGTTGGACCCGCGTGTCGTAGTCGCTTGCTCAAGTGCTTTGCTTGTTGTCAAGTACCACCTTGGTTGGAGAATTGCCGCATGTTGACGATGAAGATGATCTTGGTTTAATTATTGTTTCACTTTAAATTCTGTTTAACAACTAAAATTGAATTAAGCAGAGGCATCGGTGGGTGATAGGTAAGATTTGGTTTCCGACCGCCCACTTGTGTCCCGTAGGACCCGAGTTCTTGACACCTGTTCCGAGATCGAGCGCGCTAACCACAGGTGGGGAGATATGGGCCCCCCATTGATAATTACCTGATTTCAAAGTATTGTACTGGGGGCCACAACTAGTTTGAGGTGTTTTTACTATCCTGTACTTATGCCATGCTACTTTCTGTATTTAAATTGTGCGAGGTACTGCACACTGTACTGTTTAGGAAGCGGAATGTTTTCACTGTATCGACAGTCCCCGATTGGGGACCTGCTGTCGTTTACAGCCATTGTCGCAAACCCTAAGTCCGTCTCGGAGACCGGCCGACTTCGTTGCGGGTGTACTTAGTGGGGTGGCCCCCCGTGCTTGCTTTGGGTCTGGGAACGTCGTGACTTAGGCCCCGCCGACATACCGATGGGTGTATGTTAACTGATCTGGCAAAAAGGGTCGAAGTGCCTGTGGATACTTTGGTGCACCCCTGCAGGGTTAAATCTTTTCGAGAAGCCGTGTCCGCGGTTATGGACGACTTGGAGCACAGTGTCTGATCATAGACAACTATAACTAAAGTTTACTGTTTTAAATTGACTTGTATCCGATATGATTAGTAATCAGCTTCACTACAACGGAATGGCTGAATAAAAGTACCAACAACTGCTGGGTTTTGGGTTATCTCATGCTAATTGAATCTGACTAGTAAGTGATGCCACTATAACGGAATGACTAGCTAAAAGTGCCCACTGCTTACTTTATCAGGACGATTATCTAAACCTGACTAGTAATTGCTGCAACGATAACTGAATAAGTAAAACTGCCAACTGTGTGCGTTCCTCGGTTGACTTCCTCGTTTGGTCTCGAGGGGGAAACGCCAGGATGGGTTTGTTTGATGATAGTCTCAGGTTGGATCCGAATAGGTCTTTCTCACCCCTCTCTGATAGCCGCCAGTTGTATCGAGTCTCTATAGGTTGTTTAGTACATGCTGCCGCTGCCGCTCAGTCCACCATACCTATGTAGGCGAGGACCGCCGAATTCTAGCCTCGCCGTGTACTGGCCTCAGTACTGACGCTCCTTCTTTTTCCTTTGCCCTTTGTCGGCACCCCTTTTGTTTAAGCAGGTTTTTAGATCGACGCCGTTAGCAGGGTTACCCTTCCGGCTTGGCCTGGGCAGGGTATGGACGCCATTGGTTATTCTTCAGGGCTCTTAGCCCCATTTGCATCTTGTCCGTAGTCGGACGCCCCATCGTTTTCAAGGTGATTTGGACCTTTGTACCGTATAATTGTATTCTTGACTCTTTGAGTCGCTGTTGTATATATATCTGTTCTGTGGGTCCCATCGAGGACTGTTGTGTAATGTTATTACTTTGTTTTCCACCCGCACGAAAGTGCCTGGTGGGCACCTTTTGAATCGCTTCTATGCGGGTTTGGCGAGTTTCGCTAAAACTTGCATAGGGACGATTCTGAGGGTGTTACAGACACCGTATGAATTATGGTTTGGGAAGAATCCTAGATTGTCGTTCCTTAAAGTTTGGGGATGCGAAGCCTATGTAAAGAAGTTACAGCCGGACAAGCTTGAACCCAAAGCAGAAAAATGCATCTTCATAGGATACCCGAAGGAAACTATTGGGTATACCTTCTATCACAGATCCGAAGGCAAAGTCTTCGTTGCTAAGAATGGATCCTTTCTAGAGAAGGAATTTCTCTCGAAAGAAGTGACTGGAAGGAAAGTAGAACTCGACGAGGTTGTCGAACCTTCTCTCGAAATTGCGAGTAGCGCAGCACCGAAAGAGGTTCCTGTGGTGCCTGCACCAATTAGAGAGGAAGCTAATGATGATGATCATGAAACTTCGGTTGAAGTTGCTACAGAGCCTCGGAGGTCAACGAGAACTCGTACCACTCCAGATTGGTATGATCCCGTTATGAGTGTCATGTTGGTGGACAACACCGATGACCCTGAGACATATGAGGAAGCAATGATGAGCCCAGATTCCAATAAATGGCAAGAAGCCATGAAATCCGAGATTGGATCCATGTACGAAAACCAAGTATGGACCTTTGTGGACTTACCAGATGGCCGGAAGGCTGTCGAGAACAAATGTATCTTCAAGAAGAAAACAGATGTTGATGGTAATGTTACTGTCTATAAAGCTCGACTTGTCGCAAAAGGGTTTCGACAAATTCAAGGAGTTGACTACGATGAGACTTTCTCACCAGTAGCGAAGCTAAAGTCTGTGAGGATTATGTTAGCAATCGCTGCATATTATGATTATGAGATATGGCAGATGGATGTCAAAACAACGTTCATCAATGGAGACATTGATGAAGAGTTTTATATGATGCAACCCAAAGGTTTTGTCGATCCTAAAGATGCTAACAAGGTATGCAAACTTCAACGGTCCATTTATGGATTGAATCAAGCATCCCAAAGTTGGAATCAACGTTTTGATAAGGTGATCAAAAGTTTTGGTTTTATACAAACTTATGGAGAAGCTTGTATTTACAAGAAAGTGAGGGAGCTCTGTAGCATTCTTAATACTATATGTGGATGACATATTGTTGATTGGGAATGATGTAGACCTTCTTAATAGTGTTAAGGAATATTTGAATAATAGTTTTTCAATGAAGGATCTTGGCGAAGCAGCTTACATATTAGGCATAAAGATTTATAGAGATAGATCGAAACGCCAAATATCATTGTCACAGAGTACATATTTGGACAAAGTTCTAAAGAGGTTTGGAATGGAAGATAGCAAGAAAGGGTTCTTGCCCATGTTGCCCAATACGACCTTGAGTAAAACTCAAAGTCCGACATCGGCAGAAGATAGAGAAAGGATGAGTAAGACTCCCTATGCCTCAGCCATAGGATCTCTAATGTATGCCATGCTATGTACTAGACCCGACATTGCATATGCTGTTAGTTTTACTAGCAGATATCAAAGTGATCCAGGAGTGGATCATTGGACAGCGGTCAAAAACATCCTTAAGAACTTGAGAAGAACTAAGGATATGGTTCTTTCTTATGGAGGTGATGAACAACTCGTTGTTAATGGTTACACCGATGCTAGTTGGAACACCGATCCAGATGATTCTAAATCACTATCTGGATACGTATTTATTTTGAATGGTGCAGCAGTTAGTTAGAGGAGTGCAAAGCAAAGCGTTGTGGCAAGATCTTCAACTGAATCGGAATACATGGCTGCTTCGGAGGCTTCAAGAAGCGATATAGATGAAAGAGTTCATTACAGAGCTGGGTGTGGTTCCTAGTGCGCTGGACCCAATGTCTATCTACTATGATAACATGGGCGCCATAGCCAATGCGCAAGAACCAAGGTCACACAAGAAGCTGAAGCATATCTAGCTACGTTTTCAAGCTATTCGAGAACATATCCAGGATGGGGATATAAAGATTTGCAAAGTACACACAGATCTGAATGTGGCGGATCCGTTGACTAAACCTCTCCCAAGGGCAAAACATGACCAGCACCAAACTGCCATGGGTGTTCGGTATATTACCATGTAATCTAGATTAGATGACTCTAGTGCAAGTGGGAGACTGTTGGAGATATGCCCTAGAGGCAATAATAAATGTAGTTATTATTATATCTTTGTGTTTATGGTAAATGTTTACATTCATGCTATAATAGTATTAACAAGGAAACATTGATACTTGTGTGATTTGTAAACTTAATTTGAAGTCCCTAGTATAGCCTCTATACATCACTAGCTTGTTGGTTGATAAATGATTGTGGTTTCCCTATCATGAACATTGAGATGTTATCAAAAACAAGATCATATCGTTAGGAGAATGATATGGTGGACATACTCCTATAGATAAGCGTAGCATAAAGATCAAGTCATTTTAATAGTTCAATTGCTATATGCTTTCTGATACATAGTAACCTAATTCCTTCGACCATGAGATCATGCATATCACCTTTACCAGATGGATGCTTTGATGACATCAAACACCACACCGTAACTGGGTGGCTATAAAGGTGTCATTGAGTGTTCGGAAAGTATTGGTTGAAACACATGGATCAAGAGTGGGATTTGTCCATCCATATGACGGATAGATATACTCTGGGGCCCTCTCGGTGGAATGTCATCCAATTAGCTTGCAAGCATGTGATTGGCTCACAAGGGATCACATATCACGGGAACAAGAAAAGAGTACTTATCGGTAACGAGGTTGAACTAGGTATGCAGAGATACCGACGATCATAACCTCGGATAAGTAAAGTATCGTGAGACAAAGGGAAATTGGTATCGTATGTAAGTGGTTCATTCGATCGCAAAGTAATCATAGAAATATGTGGGAGCCATATGAATTTCCAGATTCCTCTATTGGTTATTGTTCGGAGAAGTATCTCGATCATGTCCGCATAATTCACGAACCGTAGGGAGACACACTTAAGGATTCGACGTTGTTTGAGTAGTTATGGAATGAATGAGAAAGAGACCGAATGTTGTTCGGAGTCTCGGAAGGGATCTGGTATATCACGAGGAAATCCGGAATGGTCCGAAGAATAAGATTCATATAAGGAAAGTCCTGTTTCGGAGTTCGGGAATGATTCCAGTGTTTTCATCGGGAATGTTCTAGAAAGTTCCGGAATGTCCGGCACTCCGGAGGGGAAGGGGTACATGAATGTGTCATTGCAAGTTGGAATGATTGCATCATGTACTAAGTGTCATCGCTGTTCCAAATAAAGGATTAATTCAAATCCTAGTTTGAAAAGTCAAATAGCTAGTTTGAAAAGTCAAACGGCTAAAATTGGAAAGAGGAAAAGAGGAGGAAGGTGAAACCGAGTTGGGGAGGGAGTCCTCCTCCCCAAGCCGGCGCACCACCCAAGCCGAGTTGGGGAGGGGGCCGGCCGGCCCCTCCACCTATATAAGGAGGGGCAGGGCTCCCTCCTAGCACACACAAGTCCCTCTCCTCAAACCCTAGCTTGGCGCCACCACCATAGCCGCCGCCCCCTAAGGTTTTGCCCTAGCCACCGATTTGGGGTCCCCGTAACCCTAGCCGCCGGCTCTAGCATCCCCTCCTTGGTGTGTCTAAATCCTAGAACACCGAGGACTCTCTCATACTCCACCATACTCGCTCCGGCTTAAGGCGAAGCCCTGCGAGATCTCCCCTCTACTTCCGGTACCACGCCGTTGTGCTGCCGGAATCGCGAGGAGAGTGCTACAACCTCCGCTGCCTGCTGGAACAAGGGAGAGGAAGGTCTTCGTCGAGTATCGAACGTGTGACCGACTGCGGGAGCACTGCCGGAACGCAGCGCCGGAAGGATCGTCTACGCGATCTTGAGATCGGGAAGAGTACGACTACATCACCCACGAGAATCCGCTCTTGTTAAACACTTTGGAATCTTCGAGGGTAAGTTATTCCATCGACTCGTTGCTACAATCTAGTAGATAGATCTTGGCTTGTTTGTTTGTATGCGATAGAAATTTTTTGTTTTTCATGCTACGAAACCCCTACATTTTCACCCTGGAGAAAGTCCTTACTCACAAAACAATGTCTTCAACAAGGTCATTGCCAGACACAACCAGTTAAGGCCAGACCTTGGATTTTCACCCTACAAGATAAGACTGGGAACTCCCCCTGTGTTGTGTTCCCGCACCAACAGTCGCTGCAACGAGTCCCAGATCACGCAGCCAGATCTTCGTCGACACAAGAACAAAAATTATCATCGCTACCCTCAAATTTCCGCTTTCCTGACATTTTCCGCATCTGACATCACCATGGCTCTAAGCATGGCACTTGATGGGAACAAACAACAGAGTTTCGCAACGCTCCCGCTGAAACCAAACGGCCAGAAAAACAAGGTGCGCGCGATCGAATACCTTTCGATCCAACAATCTCCAGACATGATACGTCTATAGGAGATCGCCGGCGAAGCCTTCCATGATACGCACAAGCCTTCATGCCAGTGTGAGCTGAGCTGGCCGGACGTACTGATCCGTCGAATCGATTCAAGAGAGAAAGATCCACTAATGCACGTGCAACAACTCTACCGTGACCTGGCAGATCAATCTGCATGGTTTTAATCCTCGGGTTAATTAGATAAATCTCACTATAATTCTGCCAATTCCGAAGAATGACACTCCAACTTTCCTCTTCCGAAAAATGACTCTCTCCATTGTCGCTTATCTAGTACAAAGTTTGTACCGAATTAATACAAAATGAGTGACACTTATTATGAAACGAAGGAAGTACTTACAACTTTGCATCACATCTCTTGAGGCATGATGGTACCCGAAGATCGATCGATGCCAGACACCATGTAGGCGAGCTCTTCTTCGTGTCTTAAGCGCCGCCGGCACATCTTCTTTCCGGCTTCGTTTATGACCCAAATGGAAACATGAAGAAAAACAATGCGTCTCTTGCTAGATGGTTTACTCAGCTCGTCAATCGAGCAACTTTTAAAAATGGAGGAGAGAGCATATGTGCAACATCTAAACGAGATTTAAATTGACCATGCCTACGAGAATACACGTTTACTTTTCATTCTAGCGTTTATCACAAGATTGAAACAACCATTGACATCTCGTACCCTCTACTAGAATGTTCTAATAGTTACAACTAAACTAGGAGACACCTCCTTTTTGAGGAAAAAACCTAGACTAGGCAATTGGTAATCCCACTGTATATTCGTTAGAATATTTGTTAGACTGTTCATGTATAAATAATCGTTATATTTAAGATTATAATGAATATATACACATACAGAGACACTAGAAAATCTCAATGGTACAAACTATACTACAAATGATTGTGATTTTGTCAACTCTTTCATGCTTTTGCATAGATTTCAATGGACTAAGGCTGCGTGCACCGGTTGATGCCCAGGTCTTGAGCCTTATCCTACTTTATTTTTGGTGTATGCGTGTGTGTGTGTATGGGGGGGGAGATATAGAAGGATTTCAGTTCATGAAATGTCCGTACTAAAATATAGAATAATAAAGTACTATTCATGAAAAATGAATTACATTGTCCCACTTATGTTTTGTCGATAGACGTTTGGATTGTATAAATTAAGCTACAGATTTTAACACTATATTTTGTTAAGGTCGTTGGATACAATTGATGGTGCTCGAGGAAGAGGTTGAAGTAGAGTCCCTAGCAATGGCGCTAGCAACACTTGATGCTAGCTGATGCCTCGTTGGTAACCCCAAACGCATGGTGTGAAGAGCAAGCAGCAAGTTTTCCCTCAGTTGAGACCGAGGTTATCGAACCATAAGGAGGAAGGAAACGTCACACAGGTGTTGCAAACAACGTGGAGAACTGCACAACACAAACTCAAGACTTTGCCCCAACGAATCAGTGAGGTTGTCAAGCTCACCGGTTTGCTGTAACAAAGGATTAAACGTATGGTGTGGAAGCTAATGGTTTGCAACAAGTAAACAAGTAACAGTGGAAGATGTATCAATGGTAAAGATTGGACCGGGGTCCATACTTCACTAGAGGTGCTCTCCTTAGATAAACAACATGGCATGAAGGGTAAACAAATCAGCGGGGCAATTGACAGAAACTGAGCAAGGCATAACAATGCAATTACTAGCCAGAAAGATCCTATGAGGTTGATTGGGCAATACAATAATATACATAGACCGTCATACAACTGTATCTATGACTACAAGTCCACCTTCAGGTTATCATCCGAACCCCCTCCAGTATTAAGTTGCAAGCAACATACAACTTCTTTAAGCAAAGTGTGCAAGGTAAACAGTCCACATGTTCCATGAACAAGAGACCGTTGTTTTCACCCTAGTAGCAACAACACATCTACAACCGAAGATATTATTGTCACTTCCCTTGAAAACTAGAGGCATGAACCCACTATCAAGCATAAATACTCCCTCTTGGAGTCACTAGCAACTATTTGGCCAAGATAACCACTAGCAACGGAGAGCATGCAAGATCACAAACAACACAGACATGATAGAATCATAAAGATAGAACCATTAATCAAACCAACATAATAATCTCAATATCCATCGGATCCTCGCAAACACAACATGCATGATTACAAATAGATTAGATCTTGATCATGAACGGAGCTTACAAGATCTATACATGAAAGCATAAAGGAGGAGATACAACCATCTAGCTACTACATGGACTCATAGTCCAAGGTGGAACTATTCACGAATCATACCAGAGAGAAGTCCTCCGGGATGATCTCCCCTCCGGAAGGGTGCCGGGAAGAGCTTCAGCCCCCCCTCCCGATCTAGGGACGATGGTGGCAGCGGCTACAGACGGTTTCGTGGAATATTGATCGGGTACTGAGAGTTTTTGCATCGGGGGCTTCTTATAGGCGAAGGGGGAGACCGAGGCGGCCGCCAGGGCGGCCAAACCCTAGCCAGGCGCGGGCTAGGGCCCACCTGCGCCTGGGGGCGCCTGGCCCCTCGGGCTCTCCTCTGGACTTCTTGTTCCCCATGGAAAGTTATTGACTTTGTCCTTCGTCCCGTACAATTCCGAGAATATTTCTTTACTAACTTTTCTGAAACCAAAAACAGCAGAAAACAGGCATGTGGCACTGTTGCAACTTGTTAATAGGTTAGTACCAGAAAACATGTAAAAAGCACCTCAAAGTGTAGACAAGTAAAGCAAAGTAGATACAAAACAAGCATAGAGCATCAAAAATTATAGATACGTTTCCAACGTATCAGCATCCCCAAGCTTAACTCTTGCTCATCCTCGAGTAGGTAAGTGATAAAAATAATAATTTTTGAGGTGAACATGCACCCTCACAATAAAGATCCAACCATTTGCAAACATTGAAAGCTGAGATCAAAGAACTCTAAACATGTGGATGAAATAATAGAGTTCTAACAGTAGGACAGAGTAACTATGCATGCAACATGGCAAGCTACAAACAAATATCATGAATAATATGCATTTGAAAAACGTTTGTTTGTTTCACATACAGAAAACATAGCATAGTGGCAATCAGCTTGTCCCTCATAGAGTAGCAACATAGATGCATAGGACACCTTCAAAGTTCACAAGGGTGACTAGAAACAAGTAGCACAAGAACATGGAATATCACAATATGCATCAATTAATAAGCTTTGGAACACTGCATACAGAATGACAACTATACTCTCTTAATGGTGCCTAAAGGTAGAAGGTGGAGACTCAATAATGGTGGAAGAAAGACCTTTTTGTAAAGGAAGCATGGATTACAAGTTTCAAAAAAGAGCTTCCAAAAATTATGGTACTTGTTAGATTTCAGCCCTCATTGCCCCTATCATAAGCATCTTGAAGTGGTTAAGGTTAAAGTGGCAAAGCTGGAGTATATGCTTGACGAAGTATAAGTTGGCAATCTCAAGTCCCTTGAATATGAGGGCTACACCTCATGGATACTCAACTTAGGGCCCAGGCAAGTTCTTGTCACTGTAAGTATTTGCATATCATTGAGAACCGCCAACGGGGTACCCTTTGCACATGGTACAAGAGCTTTCCCATAACCAAAATGACAAGGCAAGGAGACAATGAACATCTCAGCAATCTTCTTATATACCATGGGAATATGGTGCTTTTTCTCTCTTTCCTCTTTTCTCAATGTGTCTCTTTTTTTATAAGAAGAATGCTTCATAGATGTCACTATGGTGATGCTGCAAGTTTCCACCATGATTAGGCATGACTTAGGCTAGCGGCACAGGCATTTCTCTAACACAGAATACAAACTCCATGGTCTTACAAGTTCCCCACTTTATTTCACACCGGTAACATCCATAGACAAAAGAGCATGATATCAACGGAGTACAAAAGTACAAGTGCAATGTTGAAAACGTTCCCCATGACAGCACGGTTCTGCTAATCCCAACTTATAAGTGCAAGCATATACAACAAAGTTGCCTCAATGGTTCAAGTTTATTAGGGGCAAAGAATAAAGTGTGCCATCAAGTTTGTGAGGGCTTTAATCACTAAGTTTTCACATAACAAAATAGTTTTTAATTGGAAGATAGTTGAAAACAAGAATATACTTGGAATGGTGTAACACACAATGCATAGGAATTTATAGTGGAAACTTTGTAATAACTTGGTTTCTTGGGAGTTGGAAGTATGAGTAGAACTTACTCATACAAGTGGAGGCTAGCAAAATACTGGGAGCAACCAACTAAGAGAGCAATAATGGCCATAATTATGCAATGCAACAAAGCAAACTAATCAAAGCAAAGAGTGGTACTACAAGTCAAAGACTAAATGATCATAGAGGCTAATGGTGACTTGTCATAGTCATAACATGGTGTAAGCATGTGCCAAGTCAATCCAAGAAAAACATCAAAGGAGAATACCACAATACTATGCTTTTGCATGCTAAAACAACGCATAATTTATTCAAGGCACACTAAGCAATCCCAATTGTTTGGAACAAAACATGCTACAGCAATAATCACTAAGCATAATGCTAAAACAACACCTATCATGTCATGCTAAAGTCTAAGTCACAGTCAATGCAAGCTCCTCTTGCACTTCAAGCAAGAACTTACTACTCCTTTCCAAACACCAAGCAAACTTATTTACGAAACAACACAGCGAGAATGGGGGTCCAAACTACTAAAGCAAACTAAACAAACTAAGCAAAGAAAACGAAAACTAAGACGCTCCAAGAACAACAAAACTGTGCATGAAACAATAAAAGAGAAGTCTCTAGACAAACCTGGGGTTTTTATTGATGAAGAAGGGGATGCCTTGGGCATCCCCAAGCTTTGACGCTTGTACCTCTTGGATATTTCTTGGGGTGACACCATGGTGGCATCCCCAAGCTTGAGATTTTGTCCATTCTTCATCTCATTGCATCATTCTCTCTTTACACCTGAAATTTTTCCTTCATACAAAACTTCACACAATCGTTATTAGCAACATTAGTTTATTCAAAAGATATTAGACCCCTGGTAAAGCTTTAGAACAGCAAGGATTTTCAATAAAAGCACAATCTACTGAAGTAATTCCTTCAAAGAAACTCAATTTACTTGAAGAGAGCTCAAAAAGGAATCAATAAGAAGCAAATGCAAATAAAGGCAGAAATCTGTCAAAACAGACCAGCAGGTAGAAACGAATTTTTTCAAACATCTTATGTTACTCAATTCAAAAAGTGTTGAACTAACGAAAGTTATATAACATACTGGAGGATTTATTCATAAATTTTCAGCTCAATCCGAGTTACACAGACTCCTCACGTATTTTTTTGGTGGAGGACAGAAATCTGTTTTGGGACAGCAACTCCCCAAATCTTACTTCCCTCTCATTAGAGGTCATTCTTGCAGAAAAAGCAAATAAAAATGATAAGGAGAGATCATTACTGAAGTAATAACTTTCAAGACTCAAGGAAACTCTTGGGTTATCTCCCAACAAGTAATTTTCTTTAACGCCTTTAAGTTAGGCTTGATAGCTTGAGAAGATGCTCTCATAAGAACTATGAGTTGAAGTAAAAGAGAGCATCAAGAAGCAAATTAAAAACACCTTTAAGTCTAACCCACTTCCTATGCATAGGAACTTGTACACAAATAAGTTTACAAAGAACAAAGTGACATGCATAGGAAGAGAAAACAAGAGTAACTTCAAAACTTTCAGCACAAAGAGAGGTGTTTCAGTACCATGAAAACTTCTACAACCATATTTTACTCTCTCATAATAATTTTTAGTAGCATCATGAATAAACTCAACAGTATAGCTATCACATAAAGCATGCTTTTCATGATCTACAAACACATAATTTCTATCAAGCTCAAAAATAGTGGAATTAAAACCTTCACAGGTTTTACCCAAAGTAGATATTTCAGAAGGATCCACAGGAACATAACATTCATCCTCCTTTGGTAAGGATGGGGGACAATCAAATGAAGTAAGGGATAAAGAGTTACTCTCATTAGAAGTTAGACATGGGTAGATCCATTCTTCCTCCTCTTGATCATCACTCTCCTTTTTTTCATCTAATGAGCTTTCAGTTTCAGCAATTTCTTCTTCCATAGGATCCTGCAAGGCATTAGTCTCTTCCATTTGTGGAAAACACCTATTAAAATATTCAAGAATATAGCCATTTTCTTCCTTGTAATTATCAAAGCAAAATTTAAGTATCTCATAAACCTCAGATTCATAAGGTGTATCATCAGTATTTTCAAGCAAACTGGCAAGTTCAAAAGCACTCTTGAAAGCAATAAATTCTTCAATTTGCTCCACATCATAAAAATCAAAATTTCCTTTAACATAAGAAGATATGATAACATTATCATTATACTCACACTAAAAAGGAAGGTGTTTATACCTCGTACAGCAACAAGATTTATCAAAGCAATAAGTAACATTATAAGTAGAGCACACGTCTCTAGCAATAGTATTAAACTTATCAATTTGTTCCCATAAGTGTTTCCCTTTTTGTGACAAACGGTGTTCCTTATAATAATACTTTTCTTCTTCCGTGAACCCACCTTGCCAATAAGAACTAGTTTCAAAGAAACCATCCATTGATAGAAATCATGACCAAGCAAGGCAACAACAGACCAACAACTAGAGTAGGAACTAATTTTTGTGTGTTTTTGAATAAGGCAAGCAAACCAAACTAGACTAATTTTTTTGGGTTTTTTGGAAAGAGGTAAACAAAACCAAGCAAAAGAAACAAAGCAAACTAAAAACAAAGTAAAGAGAAAGGAAGTGAAGGAGTCCCCTAGTGAAGACGTCCTTAGCCTCCCCGGCAACGGCGCCAGAAATACTTGATGGTGCTCGAGGAAGAGGTTGAAGTAGAGTCCCCAGCAATGGCGACAGCAATACTTGATGCTAGCTGGTGCCTCGTTGGTAACCCCAAGCGCAGGATGTGAAGAGCAAGCAGCAAGTTTTTCCTCAGTTGAGACCGAGGCTATCGAACCAGAAGGAGAAAGGAAACGTCACACAGGTGTTGCAAACAACATGGAGACCTGCACAACACAAACTCAAGACTTTGCCCCAACGAATCAGTGAGGTTGTCAAGCACACCGGTTTGCTGTAACAAAGGATTAAACGTATGGTGTGGGAGGTAATGGTTTGCAGCAAGTAAACAAGTAACAGTGGAAGATGTATCAATGATAAAGATTGGACCGGGGGTCCATAGTTCACTAGAGGTGCTCTCCTTAGATAAACAACATGGCATGAAGGGTAAACAAATTACAGCGGGGCAATTGACAGGAACTGAGCAAGGCATTACAATGCAATTACTAGCCAGAAAGACCCTATGAGGTTGTTTGGGCAATACAACTATATACATAGACCGTCATCCAACTGCATCTATGACTAGAAGTCCACCTTCAGGTTATCATTCGAACCCCCTCCAGTATTAAGTTGCAAGCAACAGACAACTGCTTTAAGCAAAGTGTGTAAGGTAAACAGTCCACATGTTCCATGAACAAGAGATCGTTGTTTTCTCCCTAGTAGCAACAACACATCTACAACCGAAGAGATTATTGTCACTTCCCTTGGAAACTAGAGGCATGAACCCACTATCGAGCATAAATACTCCCTCTTGGAGTCACTAGCAACTACTTGGCCAAGATAACCACTAGCAACGGAGAGCATGCAAGATCACAAACAACACATACAGAATCATAAAGATAGAACCATTAATCAAACCAACATAATAATCTCAATATCTATCGGATCCCCGCAAACACAACATGCATGATTACAAATAGATTAGATCTTGATCATGAACGGAGCTCACAAGATCTATACATGAAAGAACAAAGGAGGAGATACAATCATCTAGCTACTATATGGACCCATAGTCCAAGGTGGAACTACTCACGAATCATACAGGAGAGAAGGCCTCTGGGATGATCTCCCCTCCGGCAGGGTGCCAGGAAGAGCTTCAGATCCCCCCCCCCCCGATCTAGGGACGATGGTGGCGGCGGATATAGACGGTTTTGTGGATTTCTGATCGGGTCTCCACGGTTTCTGCATCGGGGGCTTTTTATAGGCAAAGGGGGAGACCGAGGCGGCCGCCCTAGCCAGGCGCGGGCTAGGGCCCACCCGCGCGTGGGGGGAGTCTGGCCCCTCTGGCCGGCCCCTCGGGCTCTCCTCTGGACTTCTTGTTCCCCACGGAAAGTTATTGACTTTCTCCTTCGTCCCGTCTAATTCCGAGAATGTTTCTTTACTAAATTTTCTGAAACCAAAAACGGCAGAAAACAGGCATCTCACACTGTTGCAACTTGTTAATAGGTTAGTACCAGAAAACTTGTAAAAAGCACCTCAAAGTGTAGACAAATAAAGCAAAGTAGATACAAAACAAGCATGGAGCATCAAAAATTATAGATGCGTTTCAAACGTATCAACAATGGTAACAAAAAGTAAAGATCATAATACAAACATAATAGTTAACATTTGGTGATAGAATAATCTTAAATTAAGTAAATTTGTTTAATATAAATAGCTGATGACTAAGGTTGTCTGAGTTGTGGTGTTAGACAAAAATATTTAGGAATGGTTGAATAGTCAAGATTTACTGTGAAAAATATTTGCAATGTTGTTACACTTGTAGCTCTCGTTGACGTCGCTTCATTGAACTTTCGAAAATGTTTATAAATTTAGATCGCAAGTGAACTTCATAAATTTGTAAATTCAAAACTTAGTGATTCATTAATACAAAAAACATATATTAAATACTTGAGCAATATATAATCCTTGTTTAGATTTGAGTCAACATTTAAATTCAAAGCAAATTGGGTGAATCTCATTTTTTGCAGAAGTGGGTTTCTATCAATACAATCCATTTAGTAAACATGGCACACAAGAAACAACATTAAAAACCACCCGATTTAAGGGCATCACTAGTAGATCCCGGATAATTTGGACCCAAAAAACTCAGATCGGGAAAGTTGGATATTCTTATCCGGTATGAGAATGGTCTCTAGCAAAACAGAAACTGTAAATAAGAACTAGAAATTTTAATAAAACGTTGGCACTGTGAGATTTCTTAAACTAGTTCATTGCAGACATAGATTCATCATACATCTGAGCATATATTTTACATTACTTTGAACAAAAAAAAACCTAGAAAGAACACTAACCCTAGCTCTACCACCGGAGACTCATCGCCACAACGCTTCGTCGCTGGAGAACTATTTACAGGTAGAAGGAGCGGAGCACCGACTTGTGCTGGTTCGCCGTACCCCGACAAACCAACCCCCACTCCTCCTGGATCGAGGGAGTGGAGTATCTAGTCGCTAGGTTGAACTCCTCTTGTGCCTCACGTCATCAAGGTTCGCCGCCTCCTTAGCTCGGTGGTCCCGAGAGACTTATCGACATCAGATGGTGGAGAACAGTTGTGGCTCCGATAGAGGGCACCGTTGGCGCTTGGACGGAGTTGCATTAGCGAATGTGGACGCTGGGAGGCCAGTTTTCACCGAGTTGTGAATTTACTTAATTTAAGATTATTCTATCACCAAATGTCAACGCTGGGAGAGAAGCGTTGACTTGTCACCGCTCCACCACGGTGACAAGTCAACTAAATTAAGAAAAAGGGACGTAAAATTGAAGCAAAACAATTCACCCTACAAAACATCAGAATACAACTTAGGCTAATCTCGCTAATCAACATAGTTCTATGCTGAAATCAACTTAACTACGGTGACAGAACAACTTAATTGGGAAAAAGGGACGACGAATCAAAGCAAACCAACTTTCCCTGTACAGCCGTGTAAGTAATCTATCTAATCTACTCAACTGAAATGTTACAAAAAGTAACTTAAGTATACCGTAAAATCAAACTAAAAAGGGGAAAAAGTAAGGCATAGAAGCAAACCAACTCTCCATACAATTACAATGCAACTTAGACTAATATACCTATTCAACTTAATTAAATGCTGCAACTAACTTAGCTATTTTGCCAAAAACTAGCTCAATTATGTTGCAAAGCAAACTTAATCTAAGTAATGCACTCGGGTAAATGTTGTAAGCAAAGTTAATTGAATGGAATAATAAATTAACTATGTCTTCCAAAGATCTTCGAAGACCATCCCGAGCCCTTTTAAATGCTTAGACCTGTGTACCGTGGACCCAGTATCGGTGCGAAGCAGGAAGCCGTTCCATCTACCGAGGTAAATCATCGTCTTAATCGACCACTACCCCATGCACGTCTTCCCTTGAACCTAAAGCGATGTTTTACTGTCAGTGTTTGTTGATTGACTCAAAGTGTAAATACAGAGCATCACAAAATATTTGACTGATACTTCAGTACTGTAAAAGTAACTAGGTAGTATTGCAATTTTTCTGAACTGAGTAAAATACTACTAGTATGCAAATAATGCTTGTCTATCAGATGGCAACTGAAACTGAGACGTACTCCCTCCGTTTTAAAATATAAGATGTTTTAGGTTTGTAAAGAAAATGAATCTAGACTTTTTTTAGTGTGTAGATTCATCCTAAAGTTGAATGAACCTATATACTAAACCAAGTCTAGATTCATTTTCTTCATAAACCTAAAACGTCTTATATTTTAAAACAGAGGGAGTAGAATTCAATCTGGTAGCTTGGGTTGAAGCCGTGGTGTTTGCTTAAATCGGCAACCTATCCCATGTATGAAGAGATTAGTATAGGATACATTAGGTCGTACCCAAGCAAGCAGAGGAATTCCTCAAAAAAAGCAAGCAGAAGCATTAGCCGAGAACTCCACAACATATGACTTTCTAGCACCACGGAATGGTTTGTTGCACACGCCAGCGCCACCACCGGAGAAACGCTGCATCACCACTAAAATCAGTCGATGTGGTCGTCGTTGACTCGGCTGGATGCTGCTCGGTACCTACCGACATCAAAAGGTACTGGCTGATGACCCTGCTCCGCCTCCGCCCACCCAGGGTTCTCTTGCCGACACCGCCACGATTCACCGCCACGTGTTGAATCCAGATGTCGAGGAATTCAGAGGTTATCTTGGTGTCTCATCAGCATGTTAACACGCTATGAAGCAACATTAATTACGAAGCAACATAAGTGCTCTAGTGCTACCCAAAGTCTGGTGGCAAGTAGACTTTCGGACTTTGCTACTGCCTAAAACAAGTCTAGATACACAGAATCTAGAAAAATTTAAGTCAATTAATTTGAACCGGAGAAAGTATAGCAAATGGAAAATCAAACCCACACACCAACTTAACATGGGAAAATTGCTTGAGGGGTAACCAAAAAAGTCAGATTGTCCACATTTCTCGTAAATTCCACTAGTGGGAAAGCAAACCCAAAAGGCTGGCTCCACTGCTAGCTTTTTTTTTTGGAAAAGAGCATATATTAATATCACAAGGACACCAATTACACCCAGCCTCTGCAACAACGCATGCCCTAACGGCTCTATGGATGCACACAGCTCAGAAAAAAGAAAGAGAAATTACAAAAAAGAAAAGTCCGGCTACAGAGAACTAATCCTCAAAGAAACGACAGTGACACCATCAGAACAACACCAGTAGTCCTCCACTCCAATAACAACGCCTTCAAGAAGGAAACAGTGCTCAAGCGCCGTCGTTGCCCGACCAAAGGCCATAGGTTTTCACCCTGGAGAAAGTCCTTACTCACAAAACAATGCCTTCAACAAGATCATTGCCAGGCACAACCAGCTAAGGCCAGACCTTGGATTTTCACCCTGCAAGAGAAGACTGGAAACTCCCCTGTGTTGTCTTCCCACACCAACAGTCGCTGCAACGAGTCTCAGATCACGCAGCCAGATCTCCATCACCACAAGAACAAAAATCACCATCGCTGCCCTCAAATTTCCACTTTCCTGACATTCTCCGCATCTGACATCACCCTGGCTCAAAGCATGGCACTTGGTGGGAACAAACAACATAGCTTCGCACCGCTCCCGCTGAAACCAATCGGCCAGAAAAACAAGGTGCGCGCGACCGAATACCTTCCGATCCAGCAATCTCCAGGCATGATACGCCCATGGGAGTTCGCCGACGGAGCCTTCCGGAACCCGCCTCTCCAGACCAGATCAAGGAGGACAGGCATCAAGTAGATCTTCGTCTACGTGCGAAAGAAATCAAAGGACCACCACCTTTATTAGATCCGACACGGCGATCCCCACACCGCCGGCCGGTTCCCGGAGGATGGATCGAGCAGGCAAAAGGAAGCAAACCAGGAACCACCGCAGCAGCGCCGGAGCCACCACCCAGCAAGATCCCCGTGCCACGGCTTGACCGCTGCCTACCACGGCGCCCCCGCCGAGGGCTGACCTGGCCTAGATGGCCCTAGATCTAGCCCACGCGGCGCACCCGCAGACAGTCGTCGTCGCAGTACCGCCTTCGCCGAGCCAAAGCGTCGCCCACGACCTCCAGAGCAGGCTGCCCAGCGCCGCCGAACCCAGCCCAGTATGGGCCCAGGTCAAGCCCGCAGAGCCGCCGGCGGCGCCTCCCATGCCTGCGCGCCAGGTCACGTGCCCGCGAATCGCCGACGTCCGCCTCGCCCATCCTCCACCGCCCCACCACGACGCAGATCTGCAGCGCCGCCGCCCGCGACCCCCCAGACCACCGCCTCCCCGCGCGAAGAAGCTTGTCGTCGGGGCCGCCTCCACTCCCCCCGTCTTCGACGGCCGGGTGCCGCCACCGCCGGCGGAGCCGCCGGCGGCGACGGCCAGGAGAGCACAGGTGGCAGCTGCTTTGCTAGGGTTTGGGGAGCCCCTAGGGTCGCCCGCGCGAGCGACCCGGGAGGGAGATATGTGGTGAGCCTTAAAAATAGAGGGAGGATTTCACTTCCCCGGCCTCTGCACCAAATAGGGATGCACACAGCCATTAAGCATGAGTACCAGGATTTTTAAACTTGGTTAAGCACCAGGCCTGGTCCTCAAGATAAATTGCATGAGTACCAGGAGAGCCTGGTCCTCAAGTATAAATAGGAACCTTAATTCGTTTCCATGAGGATTTGAACTTAGGTGTTGGGTTTGTACATCCACTCCCCCAACTAGTTGAGCTAGGCTCACTTCGCTGCTAGCTAGCTTTCTACTTAAACAAACCGCAACACCCAAGTGAAGTTGCACTATAGTCAAAACTATAGAGTGAAGCTGGTAAACTAGGGTACCTGTTTACTACCTTAAGAAGATCTAGATGGAAGAGAGGATGGGAGAGCCCAAGAAGTACATCGCGGCATTATTCCAGCTCCTGGTACTACCATGGCGGCAACCTCAACCACGTCACGGAGGTCCCTAGCTCCACGAGTTGGCACCACATCAAAGAAAATGAAAGGAGGCTCGCTGGACTGCTCCAACACTGAATCGAGCGTCAGAAACCTTCAGATCTGTAGTAGTTGCGGCCACGACGAGGTACCGCTCCACCTTATCCCAACCCGCCGGTGTGGTCGTCGAAGCCGTGGCTAGATGCCGCGGATCCACCCCGCCAACATCGGGCGCTCCTGACCGATGGCCTCTCTCCGCGTCATCTACACAAAGCGCTGACGGAGACGCGCCCCCGCGCGTGAACGACTCGATCCGTCCAGATCAAACGGACAGGAACCGACGGCTCGATTGAGCAAATCGGCCACCCGTGCATTTTTTAGCACTTGATCTTTTTTAAAACTGGGCTTTATCGGAATGCTTTAGATACCAAGCATGCCACATACGTGATGTTGTTTTGTTTTTGGAGAGCGCTGAGCGTCCCCCGGGGGACCGGACCCCTGATCCCCCGCCTCGCGCGCCGTTCGATTGGCTGGCTCAACGTGGACCATCTGATCAAAATCCGGTTGACTTTTCCCAGCATAATGGACTCTCCGTCGCCTTGATCCCTCACCGCTACCTCACCCCTGCACCTCCCTCATGATATGGCACAAGTTGTAAGGCTGGCGCCGCTCCTAGCTACGGCCGTCCTCGGAAAAGAGCACCTCTAAACGCACAGAGAGAAATATAATCTATGTATTCCCCAGCGGCTATGCACCTCTCCGGCAAAAAGAAAACCCCGACCCTCCTCTGCCCACCCCTATCGCTCCTTCGTGAGGCCCACCTACCGCCGCAGCTTCGATGATGCATCTCCAGCACCAGTCGCTCGTAGCATCCATGGCGGCCTCATGTATCCGCGACGACGACGGCCGCATGTAGCAAGGACGGCTCCCGCATGTAGCATAGGCGGCGGCCGCATGTAGCAAGGACCGCGGCAGCATGTAGCAAGGACGACGGCCGCCGCATGTAGCAAGGACCGCGTCAGCATGTAGCATCGGCGACGTCCGCATGTAGCAAGGACGGCGGCTGCCGCATGTAGCAAGGACCGCGGCAGCATGTAGCATCGGCGGCGTCCGCATGTAGCAAGGATGGCGCCCGCAAGTAGTATCGGGCGCGCCCACATGTAGCAAGACAGCGGCGGCATATAGCAAGGACGGCGACGGCGGCGACCACATGTAGCATTGACGGCGGCAGCTTATAGCAAGGACGGCCGCCGCTTGTAGCATAGGCGACGGACGAGTCTAGCAAGGACGTAGGCCGATTGTAGCATAGGTGTGAGTCCTTGAAGCTCTTGCCCTGGCTCTGGCGCCTTCACCTCTGCCTGTTGCAGATGCCGCACGTACTCGCGCCGGCAGTGCGACGCCGGGACGGCCTGCGGCAGCAGGCGCCGCTCCTTTTGCAGCAGAATCGCCGACACCAAGCGACAGTGAGGTGCGGTGGTGGTAGGCCACAACGCCGCGTGCCGAAAGATGGGATTTGGGGCAAAAGGGCAAGCCGGCGGTTTGAGGCGGCGAGCAAGGGAGGCGGCATGGTGTTATGGAGGAGACGGGCAGAAATCGCCGTTGTGCGCTTTACCTCGGGAGGAACAGGAAAGTAGATGGAGAGGAACGAAAGGAAAGAGATAGGACCGTGAGACAGTGGTGGGACCCAAAGCGTGGACGCGTGGCGAACGCTCATGCAGGAGGATGCATGGGGGATTACAATGGTTTTCCTTTGTTTTTCCTTTTTAAACTGGACTCCTGTGTGCTTCACGTATCGACCAATTTGTTGATTCACGGTCAGCTAGATCTCCGGCAGTTTTAGTATATAATAGATAGATAGATGAATCAGCCTGATGTTTGGGTCTGGAACTATGATCCAAAAGGTGTTTTCACCGTTAGGTCATCTTACCCATATGATGATGACTACATAACTTAGTCGGGAGGACTATTTTGATGTTAATGTTGAAATCATCTAATGTAGAAGCTGAGAAGAAGGGCTGGGTGTCGCTGTGGGGAGCTTCGGTCTCATAAAA
The DNA here is from genome assembly GCA_916181665.1 of Avena sativa. Taxonomy (NCBI): domain Eukaryota; kingdom Viridiplantae; phylum Streptophyta; class Magnoliopsida; order Poales; family Poaceae; genus Avena; species Avena sativa. Next base: position 479,466,622 of record OV702283.1, read on the forward strand.
AATTGTTGAACTGTAAGCCTGCTGGTCTGTGTTAACTGAAGATAGTAAGGTTCCTGCTCTGCAGCGCCAGACGAAGTTCAGTTAATAGCTAGGATAGTTTCAGTTATCTGTTTCTTAGCTGAATAAAAATATAAACGGTCGAGAGTTTATTCTCGAGCTAGACTAGGCTGTAGTCGTTGTGCACGATGTACCGTGGGATGGCACGGATCCAATGCTCGCTGCACGACACCGCGGAAGTGGTCAGGTGATCGTGGGATGGCATGATCGGCACACCTGGTCTGACCTAAAAATAAGAGAGAGAAGAAAACGAAAAGCAGCAGGTCGTTGAGCGCTGCGAAAAAAATCCTCTTGTCCACTCTGTGTTCTCCATAGCTAAATCACAGGTTTAGCGCCGACAAAAATAAGGGTGTTCTTGTGGAGACTAGCTCAACATTCTATGCCCTCGGTGGATGTTTTGGAGCATCAGAATATGGCGACAACTAGTACTTGTTCGCTATGCGGTATGACAGACTCGTGGAGGCATTCTTTGTTTGATTGCAACATGGCTCGAGCGGTGTGGGCGCTTTCTGATGAATCAATGGTTGAGCTCCTGATTGCTAATGGCGAATCAGATGCTAAAAGACGGTTGTTTGAGATGATGGAGGTATTGCCGCATGAGCTGTTTTACTCTATCTATGGGAAATCTGGACAACACGTCGCAAGCCTATCCACAAGGAAATATTTCAGAACCCAATGTCAACACATGGTTTTATTAACGCGTTCATCAACGATCTGAACACTGTTGCAAATCCGACAATATAGGCTGTAGCTAATCCGACAAGACAAGCTGAATTTCCTTGGGTGAGGTCCGGTCCATCTTCGGGCTAAGATAAATGTTGATGCCGCTGTTTCTAGGGCCGGTTCTCAAGGATGCATTGTTGCTGTTTGTCGAGATGATTCTGGTAATTATCTTCGATCATCGGTTCTGGTCATCAGTGGCTCCTCATATCCGACTATGTTGGAGTGTTCAGCTTGCAGGGAGGATCTGGCGGCAAACCTCAACCAAGCTATGATTCATGTATCGTCCGTCTGCAAGATAGTGGTGGCTGATATCAATAAGGCCTTGTTTTGCAAGGGTGGGTCATAGAGTTTTTTAGAGTATTTTATCAAGGGGTTCGGGTGAAAACCCTCTTGTCACCCAAAACACCACAATCCCTAGAAATACTTTACACGCTGATCTTTCTGTTTTGAGGATAGGATATATAACGTCGCCGGACGTGCGACTCGCGAGCAACCAGAAACACGAGGGGGAACTCGTGTAAAAACGCTTCAACCCGACGTGGTTTCAGGGGGATCCTGGGGTTGAATCCAGTTAAAACCGGCTTACAAAACAGCCACGCGTGTTTTCTGGTGTATACCGATTGGGCCGGGATAAAACTCGTGAGAACTCTAGAAACTGCTCGCGCAAAACAAGCCCTGAGGGAGCGATGGGGAAGAATTGTTCTATTGTCAGGGAAATCACAGCCAGGAGAGCAACTTTTCAGGTCTTTAACTTTGTTCATGAATTTCGAATTTTGAGGCTCACAACCTTGCTAAGCGTTCAATCACTTTAAAGAAAACTATGCCAAACAGCTTACATAGAGCGGTTCGTTAAATGACAACCAAGTAAAATCCCGTTAAAGAAAAAAAAACTAGCAAAAGTAAGCTTAGAGCAGTAGGCATCTGAATACATCCACATCGGTAACATGGCACCTTTTTTTCGTCCACACGGTGAGAGCAGTCGTGCTCTCTAATGCCACACTATTCGAATGTTCGATACAGCTTCCGGGAAGATGAATCACATCCATGGCCACCATCATCACAGGCACCGACTGTTGTCAGAAGTTTTCACCCATAACACCACACACCATCAACTCTCCCATGGAAAAGGTTCTAATCATTCTTACAACAGCCACCTGCGACCTGAACACATAGGACAAGGCAAAACATGGCAATAAAATCTCAGAACCGTCATGCACAACACAAGGCGTGTATCTTACAATACTGTCAATCCATGACTACACATGTTCAGCCAAATGCCGGTGCAAGCTTGGGAAGCCTATGGTCAGCCTGTTTGGGACAACATAATTGTGTTACCAGTTTCATAGAAACAAAATTTGGAGCACCCACTCCTTCAGTTGAAAAGAAAGTTACACAGCTTTGTCGTCTGAATTAAATTCTCCCCACTTTAATTTTAAGGGAACATACAAGAGCTGAATAGAAGGGGGAAATGAGTTCTGTATTTTCAGCAATACATACACAAAGGCACAACACACCAAGCCTACTAAACTTAACTACGGTTACAGGTCACTGTTTTACCAGTGAGATATCAGAACTCTCGATCTTGTATTTCCTCACTGAAACTCCTTGTGGCTTCAACAGAATGCTCCACAACTTTCGTTAGTATTTGGGTCAGCTGCATATGTCAGAACATCATTGGTCATAGCGACCGCCTTTCACGGTACCTCGTGAAAAAGCGGTGGTTCAAGGCTTCCTGAGCGGTTAACCTAGCCGAAGGCTCGTATGCTAGGAGGCCCTGCAGCAGCCCGATCAAGTCCCCAGCAGAGTGATCCACATGCTGCATCACCAGGTTCTGCGTGGCAAGAATGGATGACGGTGTTATATAACCACCCACAGAGTAAGCGATACTGTGTTGCTGCATGGAAACACAAGTAAAAACTAGTATGTTCAGGAGTCTCGTCTCTTTTACCTGGAGGCGAGGCAGTTTGAGGACAGCTCTGATGCTCTCCCTTGTTGTTGCCCCTTCTGGCCAGTTCAACCTTCCTCTTCTGATGTACTTCTCCGCATGCTGGCTGAATTCACACAAGCCAAAAAAAAAAGGTCAAAACATTAACCTCAGAGCTGGGAGCAAGTCCTAACAATGACAATAGCATGGGTTGTGGAAAATGTGACAAGCATACTCGGCTCTTTCCAGCATGTGCCGTGGGAGAGGACCTAGAACCCTCTCCATCATCGCCAAGTGTTCCAAGTTCTCATGAGTCTGGAATAATGTCTCGCCCTTTAAAAAAAAACAGAAGCCAGTAATTTAGTCATACATGCACCTTTCCCAACGGCAGAGACAAAAAAAATGAAGGCAAGCACATACCGAGCAAAGTTCAATGAGTATACAACCAATGCTCCATATATCACATGGGTAGCTCCAACGATGCCCTAACATAGAACATGGAACTTAGTTCTGGTAATAGATAAATAATGAATATAATGTGTGCAACTAGCTGCCAGTTATGTCCAAATTCTTACCCAAAATAACCTCAGGAGCACGGTAGTGCCTAGTGGAGACAATGTAGCTACAGTCTTGGTGGTCATATGCTGTGCTACCGAAGTCGATTAACTTGATGGCACTTGATTTTGGCAGCGTCCTTGAAAAGGATCCATCCTGAATTTAAAGCACGAACACATTAAGGAAAACAATGCAGCAGAAAGTATTTAAAATCATGCTATGTGAACATCATGAAATTTATAAGCAATTTCTAACAGCAAATAAATTTCATCAGTGCTACATAAACCGTAATATATATACCTTGTTTTCAGGTAACTGAGCATGATGTGAAGAAACAAGGAGGATGTTCTCTGGTTTTAGATCTGTATGAATTAACTGCAGGCCATGCATAACTGCAATGAAGAAAAGACAAGTTCAGCATAAATGACACAGAATTATATGAGAAAACAAATATGAGTATGCAAAGCAAAAGCAGATAAGCGATAAATCCGAAAAAAAAGAAAACAGAAAGAGATAGAAATTTCCCCTTATTTTTTCAACGTAACAAATTTTTTTTGTTTAAGATATGGATAGTTGGGCAATGAGAAAGCAAGATATAGAAGAATAAGTGAATGGAGACGAAAACCAGCAAAGAAAACAAAATGATAATCTTAATGGAAAACAAAGCATATAGCATATTTGAAGAATGTTGTCACTACACACATGCAGTTGATTTCAAAAGTTGCTCTCCAAGATCGCGGACTAGGTCGATTGGGAATGGGCGGTAGCCAGTTTTCCGCAGAAAGTCATATAAGCTTGGGCCAAGCTTCTCGCAGACCTGTTGAGTCATCAAAATTTATTGATTGACTAGACCCCCAAGTCAATGGGACAAGTTGGGGAAATTCTATGAATCAATCATGTACTTACAATACAAATATGGTTACGATAGACAAACCAGTTCCGTATTTGCACACAGCTGCAAAAACACTCACGTTATGTGACTTTCATTGATTGAAGTAGAAACATGACTTCAAAACAAATTCACAATTTAGTCCATCCCATACTTATTTATTAGCTTTGTTAAGGAGGAGACAAGCTAGATGTATAACTTACTGTTTTCCTGCAGCATCATTTCTTGCGAGCTTCTGCAGCACATCAATCTCTATCATTGCTGCGTCACTGTATTTGTTTACAGCACGGACAATTTTAATAGCTACCATTTCTTTCCGTTCTCTGTCCCAACATTCCAGTACCTGGCCAAAAGTACCTAAACAAAGATATGCCCATCAGTAGAGTAAACATGAAACCAAAGTTTTCTAGAGTTGTGTCTTCAAGACAATATCAGGTGGATATGAGCAACATTGGTGTCACAAGTTAATCAATTGAAGACTTTAAGCATGATCAGAAGAAAATTCTAACCTTCGCCCATCTTTCTGTATATTTTATCTGCAAAAATAGTGAGGAGGTGTATAAGAACAGAGCCTTCTAATGAGTACAGCAATTGCAGACAAAGTTGTGCAAAAAAAAAACTATATAACTAGCATGCAATTTGCAACAAACATATTTCCGCTAACACTAAAACATGATAACAATCATTTGGTTCAGCTACAAAATAAGCCAACATGGAAAACCTTGTAAACTTGAAACCACTCAAGAACAAGGAAATAAAATCAAATTTAAAAATCATGCACCATAGAAAGGGAAATCCAAAGAAAAAATCAAATCAAGGAAGAAAAAACAGATTGACGTTAATATGAAACTAACAGTGTCAACCGTTAAAAGAAATCATACCATGGATTTAAAAGCGCATCTGAAAGAAGAGCATAAGTTCAAACGAGTAACCAAGGACCATTTTCTATTTGAAAATAAATAAGAAATAATAAAATGGGAAAATAAAGCTTCCAGAAGGGTAAGGATGACAAATGCAGTGATTATACTCGAACAATGATGGTCAAGTGTAATTACAGCGAGAGGTCAAATTCTCTCCAACAGCAAATACATAATGGCCATCTTTATCGTCTTGTCTCCAAGGAGGGGAGGCATTTCGAGCAACACCCTTTGAGAGCAGAGACAAGCAAGCATAGTCCGGAGGATGTGACGGCAATACCCAGCTGGTGATATCGCCAACTTCTTGCCCACAAAATGTAATCTGAGCCTACACACATCGACCACTCATGTTTTTTCATGCAGAAAATAATATAATAAATGCATCCCCATCTGTTATTAATGTTCTGAAGTGGTACAAAGATAAACAAAGCACATAGTTGAACATGACATAATAGCCATAAATAGTAAATCCGTAGCAGCATACAAGATTACTACTAGCTTGAAAGCATGCACGTATAAACATTACAATATGTATAAACAGAGAAGATATGATCCACTCGCTCACCAACTCCACCCTCATATAAGGACACGAGAAAACGAGCGGTACATGCCATTTGCACCAACAATTTTGGACAGCTAAATACACTGACAAATATTATTCTCTTATTAAGGCTTCTCATTTGATGAATTGCGTTAGGTAAGGCCGTAGAAAATGAAGATCCACCAAAGTAATTTGCACATATTTCAGGCAGGAAAGCAATTTGTGTACCCTAGATTCCATAGTAGTATCATGCTAAGCCGTAGGAAACCACAGCAAACTCAAACTCTAGCATCACAGGCATGAGAGAACCACAGCAACAAAATTCTAAAGGGCAGGTGGGACCGCATGTCCTAATTCCACAAAACAAAAGGTAGAGAAACTTCCAGACGCCGGCCACATGTTAGCTGTAACAAAAGCTAAACAATCCTAGTTGCAGAGGTGATGAGGGATCTGCAGTTCAAGGAATTGCAGCCCAAGCAGTACGTACAGCGACACCCTAAACATGGAAGTCTGCGCCAGAAGCTGCAGAATTCGAGCTAAAGCACGGCACGCACGAGCTAGATCTGCACGGAGCCACGAATTGTAGCCCAAGCAGTACGTACAACAACATCCTAAACAATACCTCCTGATCACGCTACAGATAACGAATCCGTCGACGATTTGCAGCGAATCGCGCGCCTAGGACGACGACAGCCATGCCACGGCAGAAGAAGAACATTTCGCCAGATCGGGCGGATCGGGTAAGGGGAAGTGGTGTGGCGTTTACCTTGGTCGGTGGCGCGACGTCCCAGGCGTGCCGGGCACGCTTGCGGGGGCGGGCGGCGGGCAGATCGGCCGCGGCGGCGCACCTGGTCGCCATCGGTGGGGGGCTGATTCGACGTGCGAGCTGCTGAAATTGGGAAATTTGGAGCACGGGACGGGAGGAGAGGGTTGGGCGGGGAAAGCGGAGGCCTGCTGGTGTGGTGTGGTATAGGAGAGGGGTGGTTGGGTGGGTCGGTAAGAATCGGGTGCGGGTCGCGTGCCGGGTTGGACTTTGACCACCGGACCGAGGCCCCAAGATTCGTGCCGAGTTTGATCCGCGGGCATATACCCCGTGGTCCGTATAGTATACTTGCTATGCCAAAATACCAGAGAAGGATGCTGGTACGGGTTTTAAGGATTTACATTTGTTTTAACCTGACCATGTTAGTAAAATAGGCTTGGAGACGAATCGATGAACCAAACTCGTTATGCCTCCGAGTTCTTTGTGCAAAATATTATCCTTTTGTAGATATATTGAAGGCTAGAGTTAAATCAGGTTCTTTTACATGGCAAAGCATAGTGGTGGGGATTGATGACTCAAGAACACAAATCCATTATAGCTAGTTTTAAAATAAAAGTATCGAATCCATAAAAAACTATTTGGTTAAGATCTTTATGCCCCTCGTCACTATCTACCAACGGATACTTGTAAGCTGTATTTGGTCTTAAATAACGGGTGGTTGAAAGGTTTTGTGTTTGTGTGCAAGAAAGTAACAAAACAAGTAGCAAGAGCGTTGGGAAACGGTGTTAAAACTCAATAAGGCTAAAATGTTCTTGGGATGTAGGATACACCACTAGCATATGACAATTATTAATGATTAGGATAATCTATTTCTTTCGTCATGACATGTATGAAAAGAGCCCTATAATAACATATTCACTACAAGTCTCGTGAGCAGCCGCTTATGTGAGTCAAGTATTGTTGTCATTTCTAAATAATCACTGCGATGTCTGCGAGCAAACCACTTCTACATACCACCATAATTAAGGGTTTCTCCATGTATATCATAATAAACTTAGTGAATCTCCCTTAATTCCCCTTTGACTGTGTAGGTTATAAGCCAATGCTTATAGTCACAAAGTAACACTAGACATACTCCCATACATGTTCCAAGGGTAGCTCTCTCTCTTTAGTCGCGAAGGCAAATGCTATGTGGTCAACTTCACATACCATCTAAAGAGAGAGATCTAATATAATATCATAGATCAATGGATCATGGACCAAAGTTATAAATCATCTTTATTTTATTTCATAATAATGCTAGGGTTTCTCCATATCCCCAAAAACAAAGGAAACTACTCACATATAAAAGCAATCAACAAGATTATCGTATTCATATGGATGGATTAAAAGTGCAAAGATAAATCTAGTGTAAACCACAATTGTATTGGAATTACAACAGGATCTAATGGATGATAGTACTCGGTCAGCAAAAGGTTATCAAATCCATGAGGAATATAAGACAAGCCTACAATCGGTCAAGAAATAGCCCAAATCGGGCCGCTATCCTAATCCTCAATAGTAGAAACCCTAGGAAGAAAGATAATCTAAGAAGAACTGCATTGCATGTTATGCATAACCCAGGTACTCGTCATCTACTCGCAGATCCAACAATGGCAGAACAACCTTAAGTGTCAGATGACCGCTTATCGCCATGGATGACCTGTCGAGGATGGAGTCGAGGTGGTAGTGCATGGGACATCGAAAAGGCCGTCAGATCGAGGTCGCGGTCGCGGTGGATGTACAAGTCATGGTCACGGTCGTCGCCCTCGTCTTCCTTCTTGCGTCATCGCGGACGATGGGTCAACGGTAGAGGAACCACAAACTAGATGTGATAGGAAGAATGAGAGTGTGAGTGAGACGATAGGAGTGAGAGGGTGAGGGGCGGTGAGGGGATTTATGGAGCGTGTTTCCGAAGGGACACGCCCCCCTCCCCTCCCCCCCCCCCCCCGCGCGCCTTCTCCACGTGTACATCGGAGGCTGTACCTTGTGCTACAATGGGCCTGGCTTCACGGAAACTGCCGATTCGGCAGTTCCCAGCGGGCCTGCCCCAGAGTGCTTTAAGGTCTGTGCGAGCCAACAACACGAAGTCCAGAAGTCATCCAATCAGCCCACTTTCTTCCCCACGAGGCCGGCCTGCTCCTGGTCCATCCTACCAAACGACAACAAGTAAATAAATTTTAGCATGGATTTTCTTGTAAACATTCTATAGTTAATACATGGCGACCGGTTCCGGTTCTTGTTGCAGTTCAAATTTAGTTTGTACACATACGAAACATATAAATAATCCATGGAGTTATAGAAAAAAACATGAAATCGTGAAGTCGTAATATGCAAAACAAATAAACATGAAAAAAGAGGATGCACAGACGGCGGCTGGTCTTTCCCTGAAAAAGACGGAGACTGGTCTAGGATCCATCGACCTAAGGCAATCGATCTAGTATCGATGTATCACCTGAACCCTCCCGCTCATGGCCACCCCGACGACGATGTCGAAGAGGAGCGGCCGCCATTCGTCCTCATCGAGCCGTTCGCCTACTTCGCCGACCGCGACAACGCCACCACCGCCACCCACGAGATCAGCAGCTTCAGGGGGACCTTCAAGCTCACCTTCTGCACCGCCCATCAACCGCTCGTCTCCTACATGTGCTTCCATGCCACGGCGTACAACTACACCCAGTTCGCCGATGTCGCGCCCCACATCCTTTATTTTAGGATTATGGATACTGATACGTCGAAAATGTATATATAATTTTTTATATTTCATGCTTGTTTAGTATCTACTTTGATTTGCTTTATCTACACTTTGAGGTATTTTTATATGTTTTCTGGGACTAACCTATTAACAAGATGCCATAGTGCCAGTTACCTGTTTTCTTCTGTTTTTGGTTTCAGAAAAAGCAGAAAATCAATATTCTCGGAATTAGACGGAACAAAAGCCAAAGTCAACATTTTACCGTGGAGAACACGGAGCCAGAAGACGAGACGGAGAAGAGCCACCAGGGGGCCACACCCCTAGCCGCGCGGCCAAGCCTGGCCCGCGCCTAGGGGGTGGGTGCGGCCGTCCTGGGTGCCCCTGCCTCGCATCTTCGTCTATAAGAAGGCCCCGATACCAAAACCCTAAGTACCCGATCAATCTTCCACGAAACAGTCTATAGCCTCTGCCACCATCGTCCCTAGATCGGGGGGTCTGAAGCTCTTCTCGGCACCCTGCTGGAGGGGAGATCATCCCGGAGGCCTTCTTCATCATCATGCTAGCCTCCGGTATGATGCGTGAGTAGTTCCACCTTGGACTGCGGGTCCATGTAGTAGCTAGATGGTTTTCTCTCCTCCTTTGTGCTACCATGTTTAGATCTTGTGAGCTCTGTTCATGATCAAGATCATCCATTTGTAATCATGCATGTTGTGTTTGCGGGGATCCGATGGATATTGAGATTACTATGTCAGAATGATTAATGGTTGTCTTATTGATTCTATCATGTCTGTGTTGTTTGTGATCTTGCATGCTCTCCGTTTTTAGTAGCTATCTTGGCCAATTAGATGCTAGTGACTCCAAGAGGGAGTATTTATGCTCGATAGTGGGTTCATGCCTCTATTTAATCTGGGGAAATGACAGAAATCTCTAAGGTTGTAGATGTGTTGTTGCTACTAGGGAGAAAACAATGGTCTCTTGTTCATGGACCAAGTGGATTGTTTACCTTACGCACTTTGCTTAAAGCAGTTATCCGTTGCTTGCAACTTAATACTGGAGGGGGTTCGTATGATAACCTAAAGGTGGATTACTAGTCATAGATGCAGTTGGATGGCGGTCTATGTATCTTGTTGTATTGCCTAATCAAATCTCATAGGATCATAAATGTCTAGTATTACATTGTTATGTCTTTCTCTGTCCTGTCAATTGCCCTGCTGTAATTTGTTTATCCATCATGCCATGTTTATTTATTTTAAGGAAAACACCTCTAGTGAACTATGGACCCCGTTCCAATCTTTACCATTGATACATCTTCCATTGTTACTGTTTACTTTCTGCAAACCACTGCTACCTTCCACACCATACAGTTAATCCTTTGTATTTCAGCAAACCGCTGAGTTTGACAACCTCACTGTTTGTTGGGGCAAAGACTTGAGTTTGTGTTGTGCAGGTTTCCAAGTTGCTAGCAACATCTTTGAGTCATTTCCTTCCTCCTACTAGTTCGATAACCTTTGTTTCTTACTGAGAGAAAACTTGCTGATGTGCTCATCATACCTTCCTCTTGGGGTCTTTCAACGAAGCTCAATAGTCAACTGAGCCACCATCAGATACCAAGGATCCCTCTAGACCTTGTCGATATTTTTGTTTTCTATGCTTGATTAACAGTTTGCTTAGCTCTCTCCTAGAATCTCCAAAGAACTATATGCTCCATTCGGAAGTTCCCAAAAGGAGAAGCAAATATTACAACAATTTGATTATTTATTCCACCAGTATCAATGTTAATTACAAGCAATAATGTCATTGGACAAGATGATGTCGCGTGAATTTTATCTTAGTTACAGTGTCAAAAGTCAAACAATGAAGTTACACGGATCTTACTCTACAACAAAGCTCACTCCAGGGACTAGAAACACCATTCCATCAGAGCGTACAAGCAATAGCGTGTCAGGATATTTCTTGATATGGCTGAATATACTGGTGCAATGGTGCATGACATAGGCATGGACGGAAGTCACTAGTAGGAAAAGGCCTAGTAACAGCATTCGGAAAAGAAGCTTCGTGGCGTTGAACCCGCACACCACTAACTTCACGCCACTGGTAGCAGATAGTGGTGGCGTTTATGTGAACGCAAGTACTAAGTTAGCTACTATTGGTGTTTCGCTGAATGTTACCAGTAAGATAAGCTGTAGTGGCGTTCGAGCCTTCCTAAATGCCATTAATCGTAATTAAACAATTAAAAAATACTAAAAATCTTGATTATATCAACAATATCAAATAATAGAATAAAACAATACTAAACATCATTCAGAATACAACAGTATGATACAACATAGTTTACTCGATAGCATTCAGAATACAACGATACAAACAACAATTAACTTAGAAGACTATCTAGCTTATTCTACCTAGGGCATGGTCTTTAATGTTAGAAGACTAGTTCTACCTAAGTGAATGATTTTGAAAGTCAGAAGACTCTGAGTCAGAGATCTCGTACGACAAAAATATGACTCCACAAGTTTTGTTGAGGTAGATTCTCAACCTCATCCCGGCATCCATCCCAAACTTTTGTACCAATTTTGTCCAAAGTGATCCTGTAAAGTAAGTTCGGTTCGCCTCGTTGATGACTAGAATCTTGTAGCTCTTATCAGGTATTGTCTCTTCCACCAAAGTTGATAGCATAAAACTACCACTTTGTATGTCAAATTTACCATTTCATACCAGTCGCTCTCAATTTCGCAAAATAGTACCACATTTGAATCTGATTGTAGCAATGTGCGCCGCTCTGTCGTTGATAGCGAATTGACCCCGCTTAACACTCACGGGCCCACCTGTCAGGGCCACGTGGACCGCGTTAGACGCCGCCCCGACACGCCCGTCTAACGGCCGTTAACCGGCGCCGCTTCGGATAGACTAGGGTTAGTTACTCCACTCCGCTCGCGCCTGTCTGTGTCTCTCCCCCCTCACTGGCTATGGCGGCGGCGACGAGCTTGGCGGCGGCGACGAGTTCGGCAGCGTAGGTGATTTTGAGGGGGGGATCACGTGGTGGCGGTGCGGAGCACTTTCTCTCCCCCAATGGCTCGCCGCTGCATCTCTCTGCCTCTGCTGCCGTGCTGGCCAAGGCGGTGCTGGCCTCGCCGGCAAAGAGCAGCCACCGGTGGGCTATGTCCTTCGGCGGTGGACTCGAGTAAGTGCATCCCCTCTCTCTCCGACAAACATCCCTATTTTTCCCATTATTTTCTCAGAGATGATAGTGTCAGGTTTGCAATGTATCATGGATTTAGTAAAGGTTAGTGTACTAAATGTTAGATCATGCTTCGGTAATGGTTCATTCTTCAGTAATGGTTCATTCTTCAATAAATATAATGCTTCTGTAATTGTGAAATTCCTATGTTATGGTGTATCATGATGTAAAGAAGGTTGATTTAGCAGTAAAGAAGGTTGATGACTGTAATGTTGTATCCTGATGTGAAATTCCTATGTTGTAATTGACTATAGATGATGATTGTATTTAATGGACTGTTTAAATTTCATATGTTCTGTCATTGCTGTAATTGACTGTAGTGTTGTTCTTTATTACACTTATGCAGTTTAGATGATGACATATGGGAGATAAGGTTCCATTTCCCTGGGCTAGACAATTTAGAGAGAACATTGGGCCAATCAGACATAACAGTGCTAAATTTGTTAGCACTTGTAGAAGGGCATGGATATGGAACCAACAATAAGTTGTATTATGTTGAAGAAAAAGGTAAAGGAAAGAGTGGAATGGAGACAATTGACAGTATGGGAAAGGTGTACAAGATGTTGAAGAAATTTGAGGATGACAAGTTGCTCAACATCACTGTACTGGATTCCACTGCCCCATGGCCTGTTCAGTTGAATATTGATGGCACAGAAGCTCAGCCTTTGAATGATGATGTTGTGTTTTCAGTTGACAAAGAAGGTGTGACTTATTTGTCAGATTATCAGTCAGATGACCAATAAGAAGAATAAGAACAAGAACAATAACAAGAACAAGAAATAATCCCTGTTGATGATGAATATTTTTACCCAGTAGCTATTGATGTTACAGAAGCCTTATATTTTGGCACACAGCAAAGCTCCAATCTACAAGGAAAGGCAGTTGATGTTGAGTGCATAAATGAAGATGAAGAAGAGGATTGGTTCCAGTACAAGACATGTGAATTTAATCCTGAAGAGCACAATAAAGGGATTGAAGCTGAGCTGGCCCTAATTAGAAAATTGAGGGAGGAGAGGAAACTGAGAGAAAAGGATGATGCTGAGCAAAATATTCCAGTGGGAGCTGAGGTTGACCTTGTTAGGAAATTAAAGGAGCATCAACAACAAAGAGCAGTGGAGGATAATGAGGAGGCAGAAATGTTGGAGCTTCTCAATGAACAGAACAGGCAGAGAGAAGACCCTCTTCTTCACTGTGAAGGAGACACTGATGTTGAGGAGTTATTCCAGGATGAAGGAGATAAGGAATCAGATTCTGAAGAATTATCTGAACCAGACATATTTGCAAAGAAGCCAGCAAAGAGGATAGGTCCTACTACTAGGGCTCATCATGAGGCTGGTTTTGAAGAACCTTACTATTTTATCCCAAGTGATGATGAGATATGGAGCCATGATGAGTTCTGCTCTGATGATGATGATGGATTTGTGACAAAGTTTGCTACTAGTTATGGAAGGAAGAGGAAATTGAAGAAACCAGCAAAAAGGATATGGTATGATCCAAACAGAGCTAACACCCATGAGCAATTTTGTCTAAAACTATGCTTCAACACCGTCTATGATTTTAGAATTGCTCTTAGGACCTACCATATTGCACAACTGAGAAACTTTCACTATCACAGAAATAGTAGTGAAAGGATCATTGTTGATTGTACTCAGAGAGGACCCCCTTAGAACTGTCCTTTCTTTATATCTGCTTCCAAGATTGCACATGAGAATACCTTCACAATAACGAAATTTAGAGCCTTGTGTATACCTAGTGGAGAGAACACCAAGGTCACTATTAATTGGGTAGCTCAACAATCTGAGCAGGCTATGAGAGTTGATCCTAACACATGTGTGGATACTCTCATGGACAATGCTAGGCAGAAATATGGTGTACAAATTCCAAAAAGCAAAGCTTATAGGGCTAGGACTAAAGCATTCAAGGCTGTGATTGGTGATCAAAAGAAGCAGTACACATGTCTTAGGGATTATCTGCAGGCTATGCTTGATACAAATCCAGGAAGCAGGTGTGTGGTGACTACTAAGCAGCTTGTTGAGCATCCTAGCCCAAATCCTAGATTTCATGGGCTGTTTATTTGCCTAAATGCTTCAAAGGAGGGATTTTTAAATGGATGCAGGCCTTTTATAGGTAACCTAACTGCTATTTCTTTGTTTGAATTCATGGATGTTTCATGATACTTTCCTTTTGGCTAATGTTTTCTTTGCAATGCAATGTAGGTTTGGATGGATATTTCATAAAGCTCACCACTGGACAACAAATTCTTGCAGCTACTGGAAGGGATGGGAATAACAATATTTTTCCCATTGCCTTTGGTGTAGTTGATAGAGAAGACACAGCTAGCTGGATGTGGTTTTTAACCCAGCTAAAGTATTGCTTAGGAGAGGCTTCTAGGTTTGGTACCTATACCAACATCTCTGATAGGCAGAAGGTAATAAACCCACCTTGAACATTTTTTCCACTACATTTCTTATTCTAGTATTGCATTTCCATGGACTGTGATAGGCATAAGGGACTAAACCCAGCTACAAATAATTGTGTAGGGACTGCTCAAAGCAATATCCACATTATTCCCAAACTCACCACAGAGATATTGTCTTAGGCATATATATGCAAATTTCCAGACAGCTGGCTTCAGAGGAGAATCACCTAAGAAACACATGTTTGCAGCTTCATATTCATACACTAGAGCAGGTTTTGACCTTGCAATGCAAGCTCTAAAAGATGATTGTGAAGAAGCTTACAATTGGCTAGTTCAAATCCCACCTCAAACTTGGGCTAGGCATTTGTTTGACACAACATGCAAGACAGACCTAGTAGTGAACAACCTCAGTGAGGTTTTTAATAAGATGATCTTGAATGTTAGAAACAAGCCAATTAGAACAATGCTTGAAGGGATAAGAGACAAATTGATGGTGAGGTATAGTGGGATCAGGGAAAATATGGACAGAACCTACTGGGAAATCACACCTACTTATTCTGAATTGTTGGCAGAGTCCAAGAAGTTTTCTAGGGATTGCATTGCTAAGAACTATGAGGTTGGCTTATGGCAAGTCACATCTGGGGCTAGAATCCTAGCACTGGACCTGAGGGCAAAAACATGCTCATGTAGGAAGTGGGATGTCACAGGTATTCCCCGCAATCATGAAAATTAAGCAAATTCTTGAGGATTATGTCAATGATTTCTTCAAAAAATCAACTTACCTAGCTGCCTACCAGCACACAATTTACCCTGTACCTGGCCCTGATGACTGGACAAAGACAGACACTCCAGATATTGATCCTCTAGTCTTTAGAGACAAACTTGGAAGAAAGCAAACAGTAAGGAGGAAAGGAGCATTTGAGGTGCCAGCACCTAGGGATACTTCTAGAATGGGGACAATAACTTGCAACAATTGCAAGCTCACAGGCCATAGGTACACCAGCTGCAATGTCCCATTGAAACCTCACCTAGCAGTGAGGAAACAAATCAGCATGGTAATGTGCACCTACATCTAGTTTACTAATTCCTCACCCTGTTTGCTTTCACAAAGTTAATTAATTCCTGACTTTGTTTATTGTTTCCAGTCACAGTGTGCATCTACATCTGGTAGTACAGCAGCAGGACCTCCAAGGCAGCCTGCTACAACTCCAGCAAGAACTGCATCAGCCCCTCCAATAGCACCTGCCCCTCCAACAGCACCTCCAAGGCAGCCTGCTACAACTCCAGCAAGAACTGCATCAGCCCCTCCAACAGCACCTTCCCCTCCAACAGCAAGAACTCCAACAACACCTCCAAGGCAGCCTGCTACAACTCCAGCAAGAACTGCATCAGCCCCTCCAATTGCACCACCGAGATCTACAACCCCAAGACCCTTCCTTGCACCTAGGAGTGCTGCTGAAGGTGGTTCTAGTTCTGCACCAACAAGGCTTGGCAAAAGGCCAACTAAACTCACAGCAAGGATGGCAGGATACCTTAATGCTGGGAAGCATTCAAGCTACAAGAAGAAAAAATCTGATGATTCTGTCAAGGATGCTTGAAATGTGTATGAATCTATGTGTTGGTTAAGATTATGTGTTGATGTCATGAGAAGAGCTTGTTTAAAACTATGTGTAAGACTGATTATGTGTAAGACTATGTGTTGATGTCCTGGGAAGAGCTTGTTTAAAACTATGTATGATATTTGTTGGTTAAGACTATCTTTCAATTTGATGGTGAAGCTGTGATTGTTGTTGAAATGTGGGAAATGTGATTCCATTAGACATACAAAGATCCCAACTAGATTAACAACGATTACCACAATAACTTCAACATCCATTACTAGATTAACAACCATTACCACAATAAGTTCAACATCCATCCTAACAAACTAAGCAGGTACACAACTAGGTTCTTACACAACACATATAAAAGTGTTCTTACACATCCATTACATAAATGGGCAACAAACTAGGTAGGTACTCCATCACTACTCATCACATATTTCTTTGATCCTCTTGATATTCTCCTTGTTACTATCAGTGGCATTGAAAAGATCAAACAGACTATACTCTAATTTTTTCTTCTCCTCTTTCAGAGCCTGTTTTTCATCCTCCCACTTCTTCTGCTTCTCCTTATAAATTGTTGCTTGGGTTTTTAGTAGATTCTTGAATTCTTCATTCCCTTGCTTGTACACCTCCACTTCATTCTTCAACCCAGCAATGTACTTCTCCATCTGTTCTTCCTGCTCAGCCTCACTATAAATCCTCCTCCTGTTTTCTTCCATAGCCTTCTTCCCAGTCTCCTCAAAAAACTTGTTAGTTTCTGCAATAAGGCATGCATGTTTCTTGACAGCCTTTTCCTTCTCTTCAGCAAGATCCTTCAGCATCTTGGATGACTCATACCTCTCTTCAATTCTTGCACTATTACTTTCATTGTACATTTCCCATAGCCTAGCCAATGCATTCTTTATTGTGGCAGGCCACTCTGGATCTATCCAACTATGAAATCCACAATTATTGACCTGTTGTACAATGATAAAAACAATGTCCCAGATCAGTATACACTTGAGTTGATAGCATAAAAATAGTGCTTATACTATCTATATGTTCCAGATCAGTCTACACTTATGATTTCAGTCTATACTTATGATTTCATGAACTTATTGCTGTAACAAAAACAGCAACAATTATATTGGGCTCATCACAATTATTCCACTAAATATGTAAGAACACTAAATGTTCCACTAAATATGTTCTGTCCACTAAATATTCCAGGGTCACTAAATGTTCTATATTAACATATATGCTGATGCTTGCATTTTCTGGACACTAAGCATTACACATTTCCTAATCATTCCATACTAACTGACGATGATTGCAGCATTACATTTAATTAGCAGATGATGATTTCATATTAGCATTTTCTGGTCACTAAGCAGATGATATGATTCCAAATTTCTGGTTAAGGAAACTTAGATGCCCCACTTGACACAGGTAGAACTTTCTGCCTGCATTGATCCCTTCGAATGCAACACATTTGCGCAGTGGCAACTTGTGGCCACGACACAGCTCAGGGAAATCATCGGCGATTCCATAAAATGTTGGGTCATCAGTGGTAGCGGGAGCATGGTCAAGCGCAGTGAATTCCTAATCGAAGAGAAAATCGAGTTTAATCCAGGGAATTTGGGGAAATCGAAGAAATCAAAAATCGGCCGAAACCCTAATTCCAACAAGATGGAGAAATCTTACCTCTAAAATGCTCCCGCTGGAGGAGGACCCGTCATGCCATCTGGGCATGGCGACGGCGGCGGTGGCGACGCGCGGGCGGACGGCGGTGGACAAGCGGCGGCAACGGCGCATCACCGAGCTCGGGGAAGAAGACAGTGGGGAGGAGGGAGACTGAGGTCCACCCGGAGGTGGGACCTGTCCTAAGCGGCGCCGGTTAACGGCCGTTAGACGGGCGTGTCGGGGCGGCGTCTAACGCGGGCCACGTGGCCCTGACAGGTGGGCCCGCGAGTGTTAAGCGGGGTCAATTCGCTATCAACGACAGATCGGCGCACATTGCTACAATCAGATTCAAATGTGGTACTATTTTGCGAAATCGAGAGCGGCTGGTATGAAATGGTAAATTTGACATACAAAGTGGTAGTTTTATGCTATCAAGTCCTTCCACCAAGGTGACCTCAAATTGTCCCTGGTGATTGACACCTCTCTTCACATGGTCAAGAAGTTCTTTCTTGCGTGACAAGGAATGGTCTAAGAAAAAGTTATATGCAAACAATAATTAATTAGTTTCGATCAAAATGCATGCAAGGGTGGAAATCATAATTAAGCTAAACATACCGCCATAGTCTCAAAGTCTTCGGGAAGCACTATGATAAACTTCTTATCCTGGCAACTTTTATGACCAAAGTTGATGCAGGGATGCATTTGATGCATGTTCATCTAATATATTAAATATGTTCAGTGATCTTACAAATGTAAGGTGTCATAGTTGAACTGAAGGTGTGACATGGAACAGTTTCATATAAAGACACACAGGGCAAAAATAGTGCCTATAAGACCAAATCAAATGTGCAAGATATTCATGGACATACGACAAGGTCTTATGGGTACCTTTTCTCATTAGATCGTGTCATAGTGTAATCATAGACCGTTGGAAGGAAAAACAACCAAAATAAACATCAATTAGAGAGAAATGTCGCCCTTTACTATCACTATCTAACATTCCTATATCTAGAAATTAATCCCAAACATAATATCTTTAAAGCACTATCTAACATTCATATATCTAGAATTTGAGCCCAAGTTTAGTATCTAAACACTATCTAACATTCCTATGTATAGAATTTGTAAGATCATTATCTACCATATATACATTTATAACTTCTGAATTGCTATGCAAAAAGGGGAGGCGTGGCGGGTCGCTCACCGCGAGTTCGGGGAAGAGGCTCAGACGAGAAGGTTGCAATGACCGGAAGCTCAAGGAGGGGGAGGTTGCAGCGACCAGCGGCGGCAGATCGAGCGGCGTCATCAGATGCGGCCAGGCTGGTGGCAGACGTGCACGGCCAGGCGCAATCACGGGTGTTGGGAGAGGATCTGAGCGTCTGGTGCGGGGCGGTGGTCGCACACGCAATCGGGCGCAGTCACAAGTGCGGGGAGCAGATCCGGGCGTCCGATGCAGGGCGGTGGCAGGGAGAGAGGGTGGAGGGTGTGTGAATGATTGACGCGTGCGTGCTGTGAGAGGAGAAGAAGAGAGAAGATCGATAATTAAGGGTGTTGGCATGCTGGGTGGTGGGTAACCACGGCGTTGCCCTGAATCCAACGCCACCATTAGAATTCATATTTGTGGCATTTCTTTAGAGAGAACACCACTATAACCTTTTGGTCCGGCTGTATAGGGGTACCTGCCTGTTTGTGGCGTTTACTTATCCACGAACGCCACTACTTCCTTTTAGTGGTAGCATTTCGAATTATTTTAACGCCATTACTATTTCGCCTGCAAGTAGTGGCATGCATTATGTTTGGGACTCTACTAGAAAAATGACTGCTATAAGGGTTTTACTACTAGTGAGTTGCACGTGACATCGTAATTAGAATGTTTGGTTAAACTATGTGGCAGTCACAACAACATCTACATGAAATGCAACAGGTGTTAATACTTAATAATGTGTTGGCTTCTTCTGAATTGAACACATTATAATGTAAGTAATAATCCACCAAACATATAAAACTCAATACACAAATAAATCTCTAGCCGAAGTTTCTAATTTTACACGAATAACAACTTGTAGTGGAGTGATGACCCTTAAAAACTAACGCAAACATCATATCCATGAATGTCCGAACTAATTATAGTGGCAAAAATTAAAATTAATTCAGCGATATATCGACTGGATTCATGCATCATATCCATGAATGTATGAATTAATTGTAGTGGTAAACATCATATCCTTGAATGTTCCTTCATATCTATATATTCAGGGGATTCATGCATGCAGCGTGGAGATGTATACAATCAAACCCGAATGCAGCTGGCTCAGGGTATGC
Source organism: Avena sativa (assembly GCA_916181665.1). NCBI lineage: Eukaryota > Viridiplantae > Streptophyta > Magnoliopsida > Poales > Poaceae > Avena > Avena sativa. The sequence continues at coordinate 479,486,970 of OV702283.1, forward strand.
TGCAAGACGCATTGTATCCCCCCTCATCATGGAACATGAGGGGCCGTCCTCGAGGAATTTCATTGCTTCCTCCATGGAAGGTCGTTGTGACTCTTCTGGGTGTGAACACTTGAGGCCAAGGACAACAACACACTCCATCTGCTTCCTATCGAAAACACCACGTAACCTGGCATCAGCAGCAGCCTCCACCTGGGGTTCTGCGCTGCCACAATACAGCTCCCAGACTTTCTCCCTTAACTTGCTCCCTTGATTTGCCATTGTTTTTTCTGTACACGCAGTCTCTAGTAGGACGAGTCCGAAGCTGTAGATATCCATCTTGCGGTTGAACTCCACATTCCCGTGTCTCCGAAGCCGTGGATCCATGTATGCCCGCGTCCCGACGGAGGTCGTGACCACCGATGCTCTGTTTTGGCAGGCGATCAACGATAGCCCGAAGTCAGCAAGCTTGGCATTGAAATGATGATCCAGGAGTATGTTGCCTGGCTTGATATCTCTGTGCAAGATGCATGGATTGCACTCGTGATGGAGATAACGAAGTGCGGACCCTAAGCCTTTCACTATTTTGAATCTGTTAAAAAACATTCAAAGTGAAATGTTGAGACATCTCAATCATGTTTAATTTCTGGTAGATAGACCTTTTATTTTTTTGCGATAGCAAACACTGTTTTCGTTTCTTACTCGGTCCCAAACTATCAATATCACAAATCATTATTTCATACCATTATGATGCTATATTCACAAAAGCCATGACGTGAGTCAACCACTGGGACCTATATATGTGCCATACACTCACACTCCAATCATGTTTAAGGGATTTTAGGAAGATTTATACTGGATAAGAGATTGAACAGACAAGAGAATTCAGACTGCACAAAAAGAGGAATTAATAATTCCTTTCATATATGGCTAAATAGAGACAGATCCGACCTCGTCTTGATAGAGATGAGGTAAAACCACCAACCCTAATAATGCGAGTTTATAGCATAAAACCACCACTTTTGTGCAAAAATTTCGAAAAACAACCAGTTTACGTTCTAATCGCATAAAACCACCACTCTACTACTAATTTTTTGCAATGTGCACTAAAACGAAACTGACAAAAAATTAACAGCGATTCTGACTAGGGGGACCCACCCGTCAGGACTAATTTGCTGATGTGGACTAGACCCCACATGTCAGCCATATTAAAAGTCATCAAAATAACAAAAAAAAAAGAAGAAAAAAAATGAGTTCATCTCCTTTCTCTTCTCCGGCCAGAGCTTCGATCGGCCGCTCGTCGCCGGCCACCTGCCCCCCTCCGGCCACTCGCCTCCCCTCCGGCCACCTCCCCTCGGTCGGCCCTCCTCCCCTACCAGCTCTCCTCCCTAGCTCTAGCCCTCCCTCCTTCCTAGCACCTGCCGCCATGGATCCTGGGCTTCTCCGACCACGGCAAGGGCGAGGCGGGATGGAGCGGCGAGCTCCTGCAAGGGACATGGCGGGCGGGGAAAGGGCGAGCAAGATCCGGAGAGGTACAGGGTGGTGCCGGGCGGACGGGCGGGCTCCGCCGCCGGTGAGCTCGCCGCGGGACAAGGCACCACGGGACCGCGGGACAGGGCGGCGCGGGACGGACGGGATCCAGCGCAGGTTAGCTCGTCGCGAGATAGGGGAGGGTTAGCCGGCGGCGGGGCAGGGCCGCCATGCGGCTCCGGCGTGAAGGTGTCCTCGACGGCACTCCGGCGAGCAGGGGATGGCGGCACGGGTGCAGGGGCGGGGCCGCCATGCGGCTCCGCGTGAAGGGGTCGTCGATGGCACTCCGGGAGCAGGGGATGGCGGCGCTCCGACGAGCAGGGGGCGGCGGCGCTCCGACGAGCATGGGCGTCGGCGGCACTCCGGCGAGTAGTGATAGGAAGTTTTTTCTCATTTTTTCTTTTTCATTTTTGCTTTTCATTTTTGATTTTTAATATGGCTGACATGTGGGGTCTAGTCCACATCAGCAAATTAGTCCTGACGGGTGGGTCCCCCTAGTCAGAATCGCTGTTAATTTTTTGTCAGTTTCATTTTAGTGCACATTGCAAAAAATTAGTAGTAGAGTGGTGGTTTTATGCGATTAGAACGTAAACTGGTGGTTTTTCGAAATTTTTGCACAAAAGTGGTGGTTTTATGCTATAAACTCCTAATAATGCTTAGCTAGCTAATTGGGTAGTTGACGTTGTTAGACATATACTTTTACCAATATGCATGCTACTGTTTTTACATATGTTCCTTTTTCAAGCTAAAGAAGCATGCACTTGTTGTCATATAACTGAACGAAGGTGTCACTCAATCATGTCAAGATATAGACTAATTCGGTACGTTGTGTCGGTGGAAATTCATTTAACTTGCTTGCTCCAAATAAACGTGTATTGCAGCACATACCTTTTCTCCCATGGTAGAACTTGCGCCCTATTGTATAGGTGGTCTTCTAGGTTGCCGTTAGGTACCAACTCAAAGACAAGCAAGAGTTCGACCTTTATCTCCCTTTTCCAAATACTCGTGGCATCGATCAATCTGACTCTGCCACACCAACCTTTGAGCCTAACTAGATTCGTGTGCCTCGTGTTACCAACTGTCTGGAGCTCATCATGGATGTTCTTGGTCTCTCCCTCCCCAATCATTTTCTTCACGGCCAATTCCTGGCCGTTAAAGGTCGCCTTATATACTGCGCCAAATTTACCCTCTCCAATCTTGCTGTTGTTGGAGAACCTGTCCGTGGCATGAGCCAAATCTCTGTAATCGAATTGCATAACGCCATTCGTCGTCCCCGAGGAGAGGGATTTGAGTGCACTTCTCCAGTAATACCATGTCTTGCAGAGCACCGAAATGATAATTGCAGCCAATACTAAAACGAAGAATCTAAAGTAAACAGAATCTCTCCAAGCACCTCTCCAAGCATTAGTTATTTCTTCCAAAACACCTGTAGAAGCAAATGAAATATATTGCCAGGGTAACAAAATATATGTAACCTCATTTGAATTGCCAAATTCTCTGGAGCAATGATACTTATTGGACAGTAAATACCTCCTGAACGATTTGCGTGAGTTAAGTTAGGGATTTACACCTAGTATATGTAACCCTAAGGTGACTATGACGTTTAGGCCTCCTAGAGTTACTATCATAGTAAGTACAAAGCAATTAAAGAAAAAAAAAGAAGCGATAGCAATTTCATAGTCAATACAGTGAGTACTGTGCATTCTGAGGAATACCGAGCTGCACCAAAAAAACAAAGGCAAAAAAAATGAACATGTTTAAGCAACTCATAGTTTTTTTTTCTCACCAAACCGAATTTACTCCCTTTCGCCATCTCTCACTATTTCTAACGATCGAGTTGCAGAGAAAGTTGGCGTACCGGCTTGTTGTGGAGTCGATCTTGCAGCTTGTTGCCGAGTCGATTTGAGTACCGGCCCTACAACTAATCCCTCCAAAGTGAGTTTAGTATTCCTCAGATATTTGAAGCGGAAGAGAACTCACTACTTGTAACGATGGAGATGCAGCGAAAGTTGGCATACCTTCAGGCAACAAATTGCCTCCCGCTAAACTTCTTGTCCTATATCTTGAGACATAATGTACCCTAGACCATGTGCCAATTCCTGGATCAAGTAGCAGCAAATCAAATGATATACCAGCAAAAAACTGAAGTTTGCTGAATTGTTTGTATAGTGTACTATGGAGGTGGGCAACACATCCCTGGCCTTGGAGACCAAATATGTTCTCATATGCTTATTACTTGCCCTCCATCTCAAAATAGTTGTCATGGATTTGTCAAAATTTATAGACACTATTTAGTATATAGATACATCTAAATTTACACAAATTTTCAACATCTATTTTAAGACGGAGAGAGTATAATATTTATGATTATGATTGGCCGGCTATTGCGTTGCACGCCAGATTAGAAATTAGTGTACGACGTACCTTGAAGCGGGATATCAAGAATCTGGCCTTGGCGCAGGCTAGTGTTGTTTGTGATATTATTGATCCTGAGTAGCATAGACTCCGGTACCCCGTGCCTGGAGGCGATCTCCGACGTGTTTTCGCTGCTGCGGACGATGTAAGCAAAGTGCATGACGTCGCAGTCGTCGTCCACCTTGTCGCAGCTACAGGGCAGCCTGGCTGCACGTATAAGAAGCTCGTTGTATTCTGCTGCTGCCAGTATGTTGTTGGCGGTGATGATCTCCATGTCGTCGCCGGTTTGGACGGTGTAGAGGTCAGACTGGCCCACGCCGTTGCCGGCGCAGCGGCACCTAAAGGGGATTCGTAAGGTTGTTCTCGCAGGAATGGCTTGTTTGGCCGCGGTTTCTGATGGCCGGAGTTGGTTGGCGGCGAGGAGGTCGTGGAGGGTGGTGGGGTGGAAGTGGGAAACGAGTTGCTCGTAGGTGGTGGCGTTGGGGACGACATAGCCGACGGCGGGCTGGCACGTGCTTGGTTTGGTGCAGGTGAAGCTGGCAGAGGAGGCTGTTGTGAGGAGGAGGAGGAGGAGCTGGAGGAGGCCGGGGAGCGGCGACATCATATCACTGACTAGCTACTAGTTCAGTATGTTAGCCCTTAGAAGAGGTGATGAACACATGCACACACCGGAGAGAGACGGAGCTAAAGCTCTAGAGCTGATGAACTACTCACGCTTGCACTTGCACTTGGACACACGCGCACACACACACGAGTAGAGAAGTGGAGCTCGCAAGAGACTGAGGCTGAATGCTGATTTGCATTTCTTTAGAGTGATACAAGGGAGTAGTATATATACTACTACAAACTACTACCGGAGGTACTCCCTCCGTTTGGAAATATAAGATGTTTTAGGTTTGTAAAGTAGATGTATCTAGACACCTTTTAGTGTATAGGTTCAAATGACACTAAAATGTGTCTAAATACATCTACTTCACAAACCTAAAACATCTTATATTTCTAAACGGAGGAGTACTAGCTATAGTTGTGAACAATGGACTTGACGTGCATAGCTTCTTGCCATGCATTTGCAACTTGACCTGCAATGATGCATGCTATCCCGAACGCTATCCTAATCCTCTACTAGTTATCCTGACTACTACTGCATGCTATCCTGACATATCCTTACATTGTAGAATATTCGACTAGCTATGAGTGCAATAATCTCATCTTCACACCCCAAGCATGTGAGCATGTGTGTTTATTTTCCTGGCTAAGCAACCTAAATTAAGCAACACAGTAGTACGTACCTACCAGAGCTGGGCATTGGCGTCTAAAGGGCGTGTTCATCGCTAGCCTCTTATTCGGGTGCTTAAATAATTGGTCGGCACAGGCAGCAAGCGCTAGCCGCGCTTCTGTGCCATATTTTGCAGGCTATTTTCAAGCGTCCAACGTTCTAATCTTTTCCATCGATGCACAAAAAACTAACCGAAAACTTCACAAAACGGCCGGGGTTAAAATCCCTAGCATTTCCCTAAGCGCCTGAACTGTACGTGCCATAAGAGAACGGCAGAGGGAGGAAGGAGCTAGGAAGAGAGAGTGGAGCCCCAGACATGTCTGGCAACCTTTCAACTTGCACAAGACTACAACAACATATACAGCTCTACAAAGCAATTTGATAGCTACGACACGAATCCTATAGTGCTAAAGGATGCTTCGCTGGCACTCCTCCGTTTTATAATATAAGATATTTTAGTTTTTGTGAAAAGAATATATTTAGCCTTCTTTTAGTGTGTAAATTCACTCAGATCCAAATTCTGTAATAAAAGGATGCTTCGCTGGTACTCCCTTCGTTTTATAATATAAAATATTTTAGCTTTTATAAAACAAATATATCTAGTCGTCTTTTTTTAGTGTGTAAGTTTACTCCGAATCTACATACTAAAAGACGTCTAAATTCATTCGTTTTACAATAACTAAAATATCTTATATTTTAGAACGGAGAAAGTACAATGCTATTTTTTGTGTAGCTGTAACCGACTCATATATAGTCGGTGCCGTGTCAACATCAGGACAGGCTAATAGACCCAACCTTGTCTTTCTGTGTGCATGTGAACAGATTGTACGTATTGAAAGATTAAGATGGTCATGAACCTCTCGGTACCGTGACTGTTATGATCAAACCAGTGGGGATACAAGCAGTGGTAGAGCTAGAAATTGAGTTGAGCCGGGTAGACATATAAGCTCTAAAAATCTTTTAGGCGCAAAAGCAAGTGTATTCAGCAAAAAATGTTCCAAGCAGATTCAGCTTTCATATTTTATCAAGTACAACTACAAATTGACTAGAAAGAACAAGAAAACTACATAAAAATAGTGCTATATTTGTCTAGTTTGAACCAACTTGAGAGCAACTCAAGCCGTCGGGGGCCCCCGGACACACGCCGGACGAAAAATATCACGTCTTGGGGATATCTTTACAACCATTGCCCCTTCTCAGGACTATATCTGAACGAAAAGTGGTTAGGTGGGCTAGAAAGAAGGACGCGTGGATCCAAACGATTGGACGCTGCTTTCTCCGACGCCTCCAACAGGCCGTCGGTGCCTTGGGTTTGGCTTGGATTCGTCGGCACTATTTTGGCTGCTGGGGGCTATGGAGGCGTGGCTGGGCAGTTTTTCGTTGTTTTGTGTCGCCGACGCTAAAAAGGGCCTAGGGGAATTTTTAGCGCCTAGGGGGGGGGATCTTGGGGCCTAGCTGGAGACATAGTACTAAAAAACAGACCGGTTCAATGGTCTGATCAGAAAAATCTGAACCGATGACCTCACTGGTTTTTAAGAGACACGAGTTCACTCACCATACCGGTTTTTAAAACTGGATGTGATGGGGAGAGATGGTAGTGTGCTAATAGAACGACTTGGCCATGACTCGGGGCATATGGTATTTTTTGTTGATTTGAAGATTTTTGTACTAATTTTACTTTTCAGTTTTGATAATTTAGGATAATGGCACTAGGATAGGGTTATAACCGTGTGCTGGGTCTAGTGGAATGCGCTCTGCCACCGTGCTTGGCCACTTAACAAGTTTGATCTAGCGTTTTGAAGCAAAACCTATATCTTCTTTGTTACTCCCTCCATTCATAAATAAGTGTACTTTTAGGTTTTGTCTAAGTTAAACTTTATCAAATTTGACCAACCTTTTAGATAAATATATAAATATATATTACATAAATATATATTTTCCTTGAGGTAGGTTAGTAAATACGTTTCCGTTCACCTAAAATACGTTTTCAACCTCTATTTTCGTATTTTCGTTATGCATGCTGCGCTGCTGATTTGTTCGTTGGCTTGGATGAGAATCAAAATCCGTGGACGTACAACCTCGTGGCCGGTTCGCTCTGATAGTGGAGACCGGACCGTATTATTTCCACGTACGCGCATGCTCAGTTTGCGTGGCACAGACCAATTCTGCGGCAAGACATCGCCTGCGGGACAAACAGAACGCCGCACCTGCTCTCGATCGAGATCACCCAAGGCGTGATCAACTCGACCCATCGACCGCCACTCCGCTAGCTAGCCAGGCATAGCAATGGCGTTTGGCGTCCCCTGCTTCACCCACGCTACTCCTTCCCCAGAAGCAGCAGTACGTGTCGTCAGCGGAAGGCGGGGTCATTCACGACGCTTCCCTTCTATCCCCCAAGCTGATTGTGGCAGCGTCAAGACCGGCGGCGCCTGCACCAAAGCGTCCAGGCCCGCCGAGAGAAGGCATCGGTGGAATAATCAATTAATGCCTTTTTTTCTTCACTCGTGACCTCTACTATGATCTCTATCTCTATCTCTTCTCTATTTTCTATCTACTAATTTTTCTTGAGATAGGTTATTCAAATACATTTCTATCCGCTAAAAATACGTTTTCAACCATTTTCGTTACCTGCCCTACCACCGCAGTTAAAAACTAAACGATTCGTTTATAAAGTCTTCGCCGCCGCCGGTAACCGCCTCCTCCTCCTCCGGAAATGTAACATCCGTTGCTCTCCTCCTACGTGCCCATGCCCTGCCCGAGGGATCGAGGAAGCCCGCCCCCGCTGTTCCCTGCTCGCTGCCTCCGGCCACACCTCCTAGACGCTGCAATATAGTGGTCGGCCACGCACCTCCTGGACGCGTGCGTGCTACGGCCGCGCTCCGGTGACACTGACGGCCTGCCCGCGTCCTTCCTCCTATTCGCTGCTGGTCCAATATCGACAAGGTGAGGTGCTGCAGACGATAGGCTAGGAGATTTTGTTGGTTAGTGGAGTCGTAGGAGCCTGTCGACGTAGAGTTGGTGCCCTACCCGAGGGATCGAGGAAGCCCGCCCCCGCCGTTCCTTGCTCGCTGCCTCCGGCCACACCTCCTGGACGCTGCAATACAATGGCCGTCCATGCACCTCCTGGACGTGTGCGTGCTACAGCCGCGCTCCGGTGACCCCGACGGCCTTCCCGCGTCCTTCCTCCTGTTCGCTGCCGCCCAATATCGACAAGGTGAGGCGCTGCAGGTGATAGGCTAGGAGATTTTGTTGGTTAGTGGAGTCGTAGGAGCCTGTCGACATAGAGCTGGCGCCCTGCCCGAGGGATCGAGGAAGCCCGCCCCCGCCGTTCCCTGCTCGCTGCCTCCGGTCACACCTCCTGGACGCTGCATTACAGTGGCCGACCATGCACCTCCTGGACGCGTGCGTGCTACGGCCGTGCTCCGGTGACCCCGACGGCCTGCCCACGTCTTTCCTCATGTTTGCCGTCGGTCCAATATCGACAAGATGAGGCGTTGCAGGCGATAGGCTAGGAGATTTTGTTTGTTAGTGGAGTCGTAGGATCCTGTCGACGTAGAGCTGGCGGCGAAGGTAGAGCAGGAGCACCAGGGAGTAAGACCGCTGCAAGGAGACATGGCCGGCGGCGACTTGTAATTAGGCAGGCGAAGCCGACGTGGTCGAAGACGATGGAGCTGAGAACATGGACGAAGTCGGACTTGCTTCTCAGGGAAGTGAGCTAAGAGAGAGAGAGAGAGAGAGAGAGAGAGAGAGAGAGAGAGAGAAGCGGGCTAGGAGGCATAGGCGATGGCGGCGCACAGTAAGGTCGCGGGCGAGCGCCGGAGTTGAGGCAACGGACCTGCGGAGGTCGAAGAGGAGGCCCAGTGATGAACTTGGGTGCGGGGTACATCGGAAGAACCGGAGAGGAGGGGCGACGGGCTCGGGAAGGACGCGAGCGAGCACCCGACGGCGCTGGCGACGTTGGTTCATGGCAAGAGAGAGAGGGCGAGGCCTGCAGCGTGGAGGACAGGATCAAGGCGACGACGCCGATCGAGAGGACGGAGGAGGCGACACGGGGTCATGGGAGGAAGGAGACGGGGTCCGGGAGAGGGTTGCGTGCGTGCGTTGTGGTGGTGTCTGCAACGTTCGGTGGTGTGGGACGTGACCGTGTTGGTGTGTGAGTCATTGAGTATACGGTAGGTGTGCGTGTCTTAGAGTGTGTGTGTGTTGTGTGTCGTCGGGGTTGGACTGGGTCGTGGTGTGAGTGTGTGCGTGCTGACATGGGTGAGTGGCGGCGGGATGGAGTTCTATTGCGTGTGGTTAAGGTACGATTAGGGTTTGGTTTAGCTAGATTTTGGGACGCATGACTCGGTCTTTGGCATGGTTGGCCGACTTCCTAAAAACAAAATCTAAAAGTCTTTTAAAAATAGTTTTTAAATAAAAAAATAACTAGAATTTTAATTTAAAAAAGAGGAATAATTATAAAGTAAAACGGGATTTTAATTAAAATAGTTTGAGAGGAAAAAATATGAGGAAGTTATATGATATGGAAAAAATGATAAGCAATTTTTTATTTTAGAATATTCTTTGGGCATTATATTGGGCACATCTGGTGCATGTACTCTAGCCCGATCTCTTGCAGTCGAGGTTCAGGACACGGAAAGAGCAGCAGGGGCGGCGTCCACGTTGTCCCCTGGTAGGTACCTCGTTTGTGGGCAGATTTCCGGAGGTGCGACCGCACGGTATGACGGCAGTGGCCAGAATCACCGCAACACCTGCATCTGCCTTGTCTGCAGCGTCATCGGGATCACATCTTTGCTGTGTGCTGGCGCCAACAACCGGGAAGTCCCGACGTGGTGTTGATCCTCGTGAAAGACAACATCACGCTTTCCTCTGCCGTGATATATGGTCGGCGGACGCGGCCCTCGGCGAATTCAAAAGAAATCCTTCAGATGATTATAACTATATCAACTTATAAACTTTTCTAACCAGCTAGCTTGCAGCGGTTTTATGTAAAGAGTGTTAGCAGGTATGCTAAAATATAAAAACAATGCGAAAGACGAAAGAGGTTGGAGAAAGAATCGGTATTTTTCTATGTATCACTATAGACCATATATCGTCTAACATCTTGTTCAAAATTAGAAAAAATGTTTTATTTTTTCATATAATTTTTCGCCGTCATCCCGTAGCAACGCACGGGCATTCAGCTAGTAAAACTAATTCGAAAACAAATCTAGTGGTACCAATTTAGTGTCATAAATGTTACTATATTTTTCTATAAATTTAGTCAAAGTTTACAAAGTTTGACTTTGGATATCTAGCTAATCTGCTGGATCAATTCGACCACAAAGTCACATGATCTGGGTAGCTTGCAAAGGATTTGTTGAGCCGGGTCGGCCGACCAGGCTCGACCCCCTGGTGGCTCCACCGATGGATACAAGGGAACTGAGGGTTAGGGAGAGAATTACTGGATTTTTTGAAACCCTTGGTTACACAGTTGAGTTCTGATGTTATACCCAAAATTGCATATAAACATCATGTGCAGCTTCCGATCCAAAATGTGCAGCTATGGAAGAAAATGATGTTTGTTTCTTCTATAAATTCATGGGTGTGTACGGACTGCTATTGACGTTCTAGGATTGAAGCGACAATAGGAAGAGCTGTATCCTTGTACGGCAGGTGAACAATTAAGAAACCGTTTCATAAGTCTCTGTTACACAGTTTGGATCCGGCTATAACTCTTATTATGTACTGTAAGTTTTGAGGATTAACAAAACGTGATTAATTCCTCGACAGATACATTCATGAGTACCTACTACTTGCCCGATTGATGTGACAATAGGAAGATTTATTACAGTTACAGCTAAACAACTAAACAACTAAGACACGGCTATGTGGGTCATGTAGATGAGCAAGGTGAAGTCTATATAAAGTGAACCTACATATAGCAAGTTGGAATCATAGACTGTTATTACACCGCAGTAATTTCTGCAATACTTTCTGAGATGGCCATGAGTTCCTCCTCGCTGTTTCTGTCCATCGTCCTCCTCCTGCTGGCCTCATGGGCGGGGGGACAATTTAGCATGGCCCGAGAAACCAACGCCGGCGAGCAAGGGCTCACGCACATCCGCATGTACATGCATGATATGCTATCAGGGCCCAACACCACGGCAGTCACCATCGTGCCGCCGTCGCCGTTGGGCGGTAACACGACGTTCGGCATGGTTCTAGCTAGTGCTCAACAACGAGCTGCGTGACGGCCCGGACCGGAGCAACTAGGGTCTTGTTGGCCGGTTCCAGGGGATCGTCGCCTACGCGGGACTCGTAAGCCCGCCGGGCGTCCAGTCGGCGATCAGCTTCGTGTTCATGGCTGGGGAGCATGCCGGGGGCACGGTGATCGTGCAAGGCACCATCCCGAGCTTCGTCGGTGCCTTCGAGCGCCCCCTGGTGGGCGGCACCGGCCAGTTCAGGATGGCGCGTGGGTACTGCATCACGATGTTGGTGTCCAACCCGATGCCAGGGTACACCGTGTACGAGATAGACCTGTTCGTGAAGATGGATGCCTAAACACTTCGCTTTCACAGGTGTCATATACAATATATGTGTGTGCATGTGCATCGTGCGTTGTGAAATGTTCAACTACTTGTGGGAAGTGAAGTCCAATAAAAATGTTGTGAAAAAAAAATGTTGTGTCAAGTGGTGTCTTCATTGTAAGATGCTCAACTGTTTTCTTATAAGGGATAATGTAAGATATTCAACTGTTTACTATTGGAAAGGAATAGAAATGTTCATTTCTGAGTTGTTGTTACTAGACTGGAATCTTTACCAAAGGTAAAAGTTCGTGCTTACCTTTTTTTTTAGAACTACCAAGTTCGTGCTTACCTGCTCAAGTCACTACCCATGAGGCCAGTTCAACTATTTTGCAAACAAAAGGAGGAATAACCTGGAAGATGCTCAGCCCATTTCAGCTTATGAATTCCCACTGTTTGAAGGCGCGGGGCTGGCTTGGCTGAAACGGCCAATTACGATCTGAACACATCAATTTCTGTCTAATTTCGAAATTTAGAAACAAAGCTGGAGTAGGAATTAAATTTATTTTCTGACCATTTTTCAGGTCATGGAGTTGTGAACGCATACCAAAATCATCCCCCTCAACGTGATGTTCTGGACACTTAAAAAAATAGATTTCTATTTCCGTGCCCTTCCTTCATTAGGTGTACTCAGATTTTTCCGACCTCTAAACTTTTCCTCATTCCCTCTCTCTTGTCTAACCCTCACAAGAGTAAAAACCCCTCGAACAGAGGGCCGTCGGATCAAAGCCCTGGCCGTTACTGGTGACGGGTGGGGCCACATAGGGCAGGGTCCCATAGTGACACCTCTGACCTACGGACGCTTAATACAGGGAAGGTTATGTGCTGACTTGTTGGCCGCTTTATTAACAGACGGTTGCACCACTGTAGCCAATGACATGTAGGGCTGGTGGATGGATACGGAGGATCTTGAAAGAGAGAGCTCCACAGCTACTGCATGCAATGCACGAGTGGCCTGCAACGGTGCCAAGATGCGAGCGAATACTAGGAACCATCCTAGGGAGCGAGACCCTATGCGTTAGATAGATAGGAAAGCGACACGTTCGATGATACCAAGAAGAGAACGATGGTGGACATCGACGACAACCTCTACTCTTTTATGCCGGTGTCGGAGAATAATGAGAGCAATGGAGAGAGAAGTAGTCTGTCTCCTTTCTAGGGTGGGCATATGGTTCTAGGGGAGTGTAGTGGTGCATGGAAAAAGAGCGTGAGGTGGTTGTGTAGTCAAATAGAGCTGGGGTGTTTCCACGATTATCCGCTTTGCGTTTGCGTGTTTTGGACCAAGGTGAGGTGGTGGTACATGGCTTGGCCACGGCGCGATGTCGTTGGGCACAAAGAGAGGGCTTGGAGTGGCTGGCTTGGCCGTGCCCACGGCGGCATGCACGCAGTGGATTGCGATGTCTGGGAGGGAGAGAGAGTGGAGCATCGTAGACCACTGGCAGCCTCCAGGGGAGGGGTGCAAATGCATTAATCATGCACGATAAAACTCATTTTGCATGACCAACTAGAGCCCATAGAGAGATCTTGGCATCGATCATGCATAACACAACTCATTGTGCATGACCAGAATTGACCACATCTAGTTCGTAAAAATGCTAGATTATGTATCCCTAATTTTCACTAGAAAATGAAGTGTGTGCTGGTTTCCTCCCCAAAACTACATAAAATATCATGCAAAGTAGTAAGTTGGCATTTGATCATGTTGTTCACTTAGCGCTCCAAGGAAAACAAAGTGAGTTGGCAATTTATCATGTTGGCCTTTGATCTCATTTTACTTAAACGAGTTTCAGAACTTTAAGATTTATAGATGGAAATATAAGAAGATGATTAGTAATGCTTGAGTAATAATTGTCTTTATCATGTCAAGCACATGACTGTGACAAGTAGAGAATGTAGAGGTTTAGGGGTTGTTTGGTTTTCATCCTAATTAGCTCATTTTGAGAAGTGGTTTTGGGGAAAACTTCATTACTTTGTGTTTCTTATTTTTCTAATTGGTAGGTCACATAACAAGAGTCCATGCCAAGGTTCCACTAATCTTTGATTTTTTAATTAGTTGTGCCTAAAATGACTCTGCACTAACCATAAACCCCGCGAAATCGACATAACTTCTATAAAAGATTTGGAATGTATAGGAATGTATTTTCTTCAACCCTATGGTGATATGTACCTAGGAAGTGATATAATTTTTTTGTAAGTACGGGTGTTATGCTCTTAGGGTGGGTTTTTGATTGCTCCTTCACAAATGAAACCAGTTTTGTCACTTAGAAATTAAAGATGTGTTTCGGTATGTTGATCTGTTTGGCTGTAAGCTTAGTACTTGGCCTATAAAATACTTTGGTGTCTCTATTTGTGGTACTAGGCTTCATGTGGATGACTTGCAACCTTTGCATGATAAGCTTAAGAAGTAGTTTGATGATTGGGTTGGTAATTATTCTTCGATTGGAGGGAGGTTTACTCTTATCCAATCCTCTCTGTGTAGCCTGTTGATTTATCATATGTCTATATACTTGGTTGTTGATACCAACCTGGAGGGCTTTACTAAAATAATCAGGAAGTTCTTTTGGAAAGGAGCTAATAATAAGAAAAAGTATTACATGGTTAAATGGTCATTGATTAGTAGACCAAGGAAAAAAGGAGGGTTGGGAATTAAGAATCTAAAACTATTTAATATTTATCTATTGTGCAAATAGTGGTGGAGGCGGGAATCTGAGGAAGGTACCTAGCAGAAAATTGTCAAAGAAAAATATAATATAACACATGGTATTTGGAGATTGAGTGTGAAACAGGGGACTCTGCTGCTTGGAAAGATTTGTTAAAACTAAAAAATATCTACCTGTCTAGGAGGAAAATGGAGATTGGTGATGGTAGGGCCACTGACTTTTGGCATGATCAGTGGATTGGAGATATCTTCCTCTGTGAGAAATTTCCAGGTCTATATGACATTTGCAATCAAAATATTGGTACAGTCAAGGAAATGTCTGACTTAGGATGGTTCTTTACGTTTAGGAGATGGTTTTCACCTCAATTAGCTTCATAGTGGCATACTTTAAGGAATATGTTGGCTTCTGTCTCCTTGAATGATGAAATCGATAAAACCAAATGGAAATTCACAAAGTTTGGGTTTTCTCTGTTAAATCCTTGTACAATAATCTTGCTGATGAGGGTCCTGATAGATCTTTTTGGCACTTGTGGAAAGCAAAATTACCCCTAAAATTAAACTTTGGCTCTGGCTTATCTGGCATAATGCTATTTACCAAATATAATATGAAAAATAAAGGAAGTGGGTAGGTAGTTACATCTGCCAGTTCTGTCCTAGGGATGAGACAATTAATCACATGTTTTTTGGTTGTCCTGCTGCTGTTTATATGTGGAGTACCATTGCATCTCTTTTGGAGGCAAGTACTTGTCCATCTTGTTGTACTCAGTATTTCTGGTGGATTGTGAAGTTCCTTCCTTTTGGATATAATGTACATATCGTTTGTATTACTGCTCTCTGTTGGGTTTTGTAGAAAACTAGAAATTGTGCTTGTTTCGAAGGAAAGCTGGTCTCTTCCCCTTTGGGTTTAATCTGTTACATGTATGATTTCATGCGATATTGGGCATGCATGCAGAATGAGCGGGACATCAGTATGCTGGTGGATGGTGTTGATCGCCTGGAACACATGGTGACACAAGTGCATGAGATGGCTAGGCGAGCTTCAACGCGAAGGATCGAGAACGGAGAGATGGATGATGACATTGATTTGACTAGGGACTGAGGAAAGAAGTGCCATGGAATCTCTTGCGTCGTTAAAATAATGGTTTTTTCTCGAGGCGTTGTTATGTTATGCTGGACCTGTGTTGGCCCCCTTGGTGGGTTTGTGGTGTCTAAGTACCTGGTGTTTATATTGCTACTTTTTTTTCATTTATTATTCTGGTTGTGTATGTTGTAAGTAAGACATATGTTCTGTTATATCCTGATAATGAAACCCGACTCGATGGAGGAGTATGAAAAAAAAGAATGTATGAGAGAGAGAGAGGGAGGGAGAGAGGAGCAGAGATAAAGCTATTACTCACATAAGCCAATCAGCATAGAAACCAATATTTTCGCCAAAAAGAAATACATAGAAACCAATCAACAGAAGCATATATTACATTTCTATTACATTCGCATGCCTTCATGTTTAGTCCATAGAAAGCTTGTAAAAAAACCCTACATACACAAGCCACAACGGTTGTGCTCAAGTTATACCCGTACAACATATCACTGCCGTGTACATAACAATAATAAAGCTTGAACTATTACAACCCATGTACATATATTCTGTATTGTGACTGATCGTTCATGGTTTCTTTCTGACAGGGAGCACCCATATCACTACAATTACAACTGCAAACCCAACGCCAAATCCCAATCCAGCAAAAAGGAATAGCATAACATCTGTCGATTTCTCCTTCGAAGTGTGCAGCACCGAATTTGGTGTTGTCTCATTGCTGCACTGTTTTGATAATGGAGGCCCACATAACCCAGTATTCCCCATAAACGAGCTATTAGTGAATGCTGAGAAATGAGGTGATTCTGGTATCCTTCCCTTCAGCATGTTGTTTGACAAGTTCAATGTTGTCAGGAACCGGTGTTCTCGATTATGCCCAGAAGAAATACTACTGGACAAAATGTTCACATAATTTCCTCAAATTTTAAATGAATTGATAAGTTTTTTATGCATTTATAAATTCATTTGAATAGTCTCAGGTGATTCCGAACACCGGTAAACACCGTTGCCACCATACGTTTTCCAACCTAGAACAAAACTATGATCCGACGACCCTCCCACCACATATATCATGAAGCCGTTGCGATTAATTTCTTGATTCCCCGGTTGAGGGCCTCGATCAGTGATTGTGTTGATAGAGACAAATACAGCCGAGCTTTAGCAAAACGAGTAGCAGTATGCTTTTTTCGGAAAACCTACTAGAAATTTGTCAGGAATAACAATACAGAAAATGACGGATGGATTAGAAAATCTTTAAAAGTTATATGATTTTTTCGAAATTTAGGTCACCTAAAAATCCAAGTAAGGCCTATGGATGTGCTAAATATGATGTTTTGCATATTTTTCCTATAGGTAGCATTTTTGAGAAAATGGTTTTTTTGAAGATTTAGCGGAATTACTCAGGTGGTAGGGATGGCCTGGCCTGCAATCTCATATCCGTTCCTTTGTAAATCGACGCTGAAGACAAAGAGGATGAAGGCAATCGATCGATCTGGGATGACTGACCTACTTTCTCAAAAAATGACTATAACAAAACATAAGAAAAGAGGGGGAAATGCAATTATCAAGTTCAACTTTGATCGGGGAGATAAGATAGTTTTGACACACAAACTTTATTTACATCAAACCACACAGGTCATGCGGTTGTTATAAGCAAAAATTGATCCCAGTGATCTGACATCTTCCCAATCTGACAGTTACCGAAAAACTGATCTTATTTGCAAGTTGCAGGTGATGACTTCCAACATTTTGACCCTGAAATGATGGGAGGTGGTAACGGTGAAGACATTTTACTATAGGTATTTTCATCTCAGAAAAAAGAAACTGAAACTTTATAATAGAAAGGAAAAAATAATTTGACAGAAACAACCTATTTTCTCAAAATGTGTCCCAAGATGGTTTTTCATACACATGGTTAGTCGAAGGAAGATTTGACACATTATACACGCATGATGCTGAAAACAAAAGGGTACTAACGAGAAAAGCAAGAGATTGTGTGTATGAAAGAAAATCATTTTTTGTCGAGGAAAAAGCATCATGTACTAACCCACGCAACACTATAAGGAACTACCACATTTGCGTCACTCTTGTCAAAAAAAAAACTACTATCTTACTCTCTCCAATTAGACATCAGTCGATTGCATTTTTTGACACATAAAAACCACTTTTGTGGTAGGGGTGTGATAAAAAAAACTCTAATTCGATGTGTTTAGTCGTTTAACAGCATTCAGAGAGTTGACGGACAGGCTGAACGGCCGTTATGGTGTGGTCAGCCAGTGCTTCGCCGACGGTACTCAGCTCCGTTCTCCTCCCCTTGTAAAGCTTCGCTCCCGGTGCAGCCTCCAACTCCTGGCTTCAGAATAATCTAATAAAAAAGTTGTGTGTATCTTTTGGATGCAGAGACCGGGGTGATTTTTCCCATTTCGAAAAAAAGTACATATTCACACCAGATCCATCGGGCAAAATATCAGGATGAAACAATAAAAGGAAGCAATAATTTGGAAGGAGAAGACGAGGGCCCTGTTGTAGATATGCCGATATGACTATGTAGTGCTATCTGTACCAAATACGGATTGGATTTTCTACCAGTATCCTTTCCGAACTTCCGTTCCTTTTTTTTTTGTCTCGTTGCAATCATCAGATCACGAGCTATAACCTAACAAACAGGCGATGGCCGTCCATGGCGGCACCAGCGAAGAACAACGTCCGTGGCCAGACCTTCCCGCCGACCTCCTATCCGACATCTACATCAGATCCGTCTCCGCGTACGGCCGGGCGTGCTTCGCCGCGGTCTGCTCGCCATGGCGCGCCGCCGCGGCGTGGCACCCACGGCTGCCGGCTCTGCCGCTGCTACTCCTGTCCACCGGCGACGGCGAGCGCGACCGGGAGGCGCGAGCCTACAGCCCCGAGGACGGCAGGGCGCTGCGCGTCCCGCTACCGTGGTTCCCTTGGGGCAACCGGCTCGTCGGGTCCTACCAAGGCGGCTGGATCGCCACCGTGTCTCGCTCCGGCGGGCTGCTCGTCGTGAACGTGTTCTCCGGCGCCCGGGCAGCGCGGCTCAACATCGACAAGATGGTCATCCGGAAAATCGCCTTCTCCAAGGACCCTTCGTGCCGCGGTTGCGTCATGGCCGCGATGAGCTCACGGTGCACGGTTGCGGTCCGCAGGGTTGTTGGCTGCCCGGACACGGACAGCAGCGGGTGGACGACGTGGAGTGGCTACGGGGATCTAATGGACATCGCCTTTTGTGACGGAGAGCTCTACGGAGTTACTTCCGGGAATCTAATCATGGACGTCGATCTAATCAAGTTCGACATCATCGGCATGAACAAAGAAGGCGCCTCGCCGGTGGCCATTAAACCCTTCTGCATCCATGTTGCAATGAGCAGCCTCTACATGGTCATGGTGGAATTATCATCTACGGTAAAATACATCTTTGAACTGCACGGCAAGCTAGCAATAGCAGTGGAGGTCGGCTGCGAAAGAGGTCATTTTTACAAGGTGTTTGAGCTCGCCGACAATGGCGACACAACAACATCACACAAATACGCCTGGGCTGAGGTGACGAGCTTAGGGGAGCACGCCTTGTTCCTGGGACCGGCGAATTGCAAGGCGGAGCATATTTCAACAGGACGGCGTGGCGGGGTGGAGGGGAACATCATCTACTACTCCAGGCAACACACCTCTTTTCTCCACGACGACGACGACGACATGGAAAGGCTGGATATCGGTGGTTGCACCATGCATTATTGGGAAAATGGTAGTAGCAAGCATCACTTGGATAGGATTGTTTCACGGGGTTATCATTACTGCAACGATCAGGATGGCTCTGATGATGGTTGTAATGGTTGTGTGTGGCTATGGCCTCATGACTTCTAGTTCCTCACCAAATAACCAGCGTATTTATTTATTTCATGTAGACTTAGTTTAATATCTATATAAATAAGTCTAATATGCACTATAAAATTTTAGGGTTTTGCATGCTTGTAATATACAACATTGAGTACAATTTTTAACCTTTCTTTGAAACTTGTAAATTTTATTACTCCCTCCGTCCCATAATAGATGTCTTAGATTTGTCAAAATTTAGATGAATCTAGACACTATTTAGTATATAGATTCATCTAAATTTTGAAAAATCTAAGACATCTATTTTGGGACGGAGGAAGTATGATTTTTATTTCCCTTTTGAATAAATGATACTTCTAATCAATTTGTTAAAAGCTTCACTATATACATATATACGATGTCACTTATTTGTGATATGGAGGGTACTAATTAACCACTATGACCAGATGTCACATAAGACAAAAACGACATATGTTTCCTCATCCCCCGCCCCTCACCCCTGGTGGCGGCGCCGCGACGCCTGGGGGAATCCACTGCCACCCTTCTCTCGGCATCACTGTCCCTTCTCCCTTTCCTCTTCACCGCTACCGGAGGGGTCACCGGTCAAAGCCCGCGTGGCCCGACAGCAGCGGAGCATCATCTGGGCGCAATCTTGAGGGAAGACGGCGGCGCTCCAGACTTTTCTCTGGGAGTGGTGGCTCGTGGAGGCGTCGGCCGGAGGCCAGGCGGCAAGGGTTGATGCGTCGGTGGTGGGTCTGGGCCGCAAGGTCTAGACCTCGTGCACCGGCACCGGTCTTCCGCGTGGACGATGATCTTCTCCCCACGTACCACATGGAAGCCGTGGCTCGGAGGTTCTGGGCATGGTGGCGGCGGCCTCCTCGTCAGAGGTGCAGCTGAGTTGGGGCTAATATGGGGATCTTGGGATCCCATACCGAACCTTGGAACGACGTGTGTGTGGCCAAGGCGTCGGCCATGCAGCGATGCGGCCTCCTCCGACTTTGGGTGCTCGTCGGTCCAAAGATCTAGCCGGTGGGTGTTGCCTCGTGGCGACTTCCTGGCGGCAGATCTAGTTGAGGAGAAGATGGTGAATGGACTGTTGAAGCGGTTGAGACACTCATTGGTCCACACACATTTTTATGTATGATTCCCAGCAGGTCTGCTGCCCGCTCCATCATGCCGAAGAAAGATGTCCTAGTCATCTTGCCCATAAGGCAAGGCTCGCACGTGCCAAGGGATTCAAAATCCAATGTTCCAGGAGTCCATTAGAATGGAGTGTCTTCATGCGCTTTACGCTAATATGATTAAGATGGCAGTGCCATAGGTACATGGTATTATCATCATCGTGTTTACAACGCTTAGCATCAATGTTATGGACGTGAGTACCTCTATCAAGATCCAGCAAGAATAAACCATTACATATAGGCGCATGAACATAGAAAACATCATTCATTGAAATAGAACAACCACTTGTTCCTGATTTAAACGAATAATGATCTTGCAACAAGCAAGATCCTCTCACAATATTTATACTCAGTGCGGGTACATAATAGCATTTATTCAGGACTAAAATTAATCCTGACGCCAGACATAGAGGTACAGTGCCGACGGCCATCACATCGACCTTTCATCCGTTGCCGAGGCGCATCGTCACACGTTCTTCCCCAAGCGCCTCTTACTCTATAGCTCCTGTTGAGAGTTACAAATGTGAGCAACAAAACCGGTATCAAATCCCCAAGTGTTGCTCCTAGCGCTTGTAAGGAATGCATCTATAACTTGTATATCAAATATGCCTTTGTCTTTGGCGGCTATCTTGCCGGCTTTCTTGTCCTGAAGGTACTTGGGGTAGTTGCGCTTCCTGTGCCCATCCCCTTGCAGTAGAAGCACATGACGCCGGGCTTAGGGCCGGGCCTTGTAGGCTTAGTGGTGTTGAAAACAGATTTGCCATCCTTCTTAGGCTTCTTTCCCTTGCCCTTATACCCTGACTTCATAAATTTGGTGGTCTTATTGACCATCAGCATCGCGTGTGGTCCTTCTTGATATCAACCTCAGTAGTCTTGAGCATGGCGAACAATTCAGCCAGGGATTTTTTGAAATGGATCGTATGGGCACCTAGAGGGGGTAAATAGGTGCTACTCAATTTTTAATTCTTTTTCAATTTTAGGCTTGGCATAAAGTAAATTCTCTAGATATGTAACTACGAGAATTTCCTTATATGCAACCCTAGCTACTAAGCACGTAAAGAGAGGAGCGAGGAAACCGTAGTGGAGCACGCGGAGACACAGGGATTTGTTAACGAGGTTTAATCTCGTCAATGCCCATTGTGATGGACTTGGGTTTTGGAGAAGATGGGGATGCTGGAGATCGCGGAACGGTTAGAAAACAAGCAATACGATACACGAGGTTTACCCAGGTTCAGGCCCCCGGAGGGAAAACCCTACTCCTGCTTGTCTACTCTTGATTACGGCGGAACCGGTGATTACAGGGGTGCGCAGATGCAATCTGGCGTGGAGGTGCGTATGCGAAAGTATGAGAGAGAGAGAGAGAGAGATAGGCCGTGTCCTCCTGGCCTTTATATAGACTTAGGCAGGTCCCAGGCACAGATCTGGTCGGTTACAGGTTCTAGGGTTTACCCCTTTGAATTTCCTATCTACTCTAGTCTTGCTCTCCAAGGATTCGAAGGCGTCATGAGCCTTGGCCACGTGAAAGTCTTCATGGGCCGGCGTATATTTGCCATGGGCCTTCTTTGGGCTGGACTAGGTATGCTGAGGTCGTGTATACGCGGGTATAACCATGTCAGTAGCCCCCCGAGAGTTCAGTCGAATCGTAGATTCGGCTGAGGACTCTTCAATCCTTCGGGTGCAACTCTGTCTTTCAAGAGAATGTGTAGGGATTGTTGACACATGTGCCTGAATCTCCCAACGGATCAGGGTCAGTTAACTGTCTTAGGACAAAACAACACGATCTTCTTTAGGTTCGAGTCCCTCGACTCGAACCCGGAACATATGCGGGCGTAATTCGACTTAGGCCACGGAGGACTTACAGGAGTGGAATTCCAGTGAATTTAATTGATTTACCCAACGCGTCCGTCGGGATTTTTCATCGCGCCTGTTGGCACGGGTTTATACTAGCAGAGCGCAGTCATGTGCGTTACCAGGCCATCAGATGATATCTGTAGGTCTTATCTTTGCGTCGCAGACACAACATCCGAATTTTATCACCGCGGAGGTGTTTCGGGTAGCCAAGGAGAATGCTACTCACTTAGCGTTTAATTGGGGCAGAGTTGACGAAAAGTTTTTGCATACTGATCCGAAGGATCGCAGTCGAAATTTTATAGGGTGCGCGACCAGCGCTCCCTATGGGAGTAGCCCCCGAGTGTCTGTTCGAGTCGTAGACTCGAGTGGAGACTTTAATTCAACCATTGTTCAGTGTCGGGTCCGTAGGACACAAAAAAATTCGGATGCTTAAATCCATCCTCCCTATGGGAGTAGCCCGCGAGTCCGTAGTGGAGTCGTAGACTCAACATAGGACTCGAAGAACTAGTTCGGTGTTGTAACGTGTTGTTCATTCTTCAGGTGCGTGGCCAGCGCTCCTGATAGGAGTAGCCCCCGAGTAATTAGTCGAATCGTAGATTCGAGTGAGTACTCTTAGCTTTGAAGCCAAAGAAATTGTGACTGTTGCTAGTATAGCTTTTGATGACGTCAGTGCTGACGATCGATGACCTCAAGCGTCTGTTGTGCCAGAGATGACTTGACTGGACGAACATGGGTCCCACTTTCTGACCTTGAATTGACCGGTCACGCGCGGCGTGGAGATAATTACGGTGTCGCCTCGATTTCCACGCGTAGTGGACAGCGTGTTAGCGATGGTTCGTTGCGATGCTGACACGTGTATGGCCAGATCCTGCCGTTGGCGTTAGGTCTTCTCGATGGACGGTTGTCGTGCATCATCTTCGTATTTATAATCATTGGGGGAAAAACATTAGTTTGTTTTCACCGCAGCTATTCTCATTTCACTGCTCCCTTGTCCTCTGAGAGTTCTTGTTGTGCGCTGGAATATCCTCGGACATTTCCTTCTTCCATCCTACGTTCTCGCCGCCGGCGCCGCCATTCCGCAATAGGGAAGTCGAAGAAGTCTTCTTCTGCGATTGGTACCAGCGCTGCTGGAGGGAAGAAGAGTGCCACCGCTACCCGTGTCACCGATGATGGCTGGCGGCGATCGGAGACGCGGGAGAGTGATCTCCACAAGCTTCGTGAGCGGGGCTTGATCTCGCAGGATAGGGAGGCCGTCAAACTCCTAGGCAACGAGGTAATCCCCCGTCCCCCCGCTGGGTTTCGGGTTATGTCCCTCGCCTTCGTTCTTCGAGGCTTTTCCTTCCCAATCCACGACTTCCTTCGTGGACTGCCTTTTCTTTACGGCGTCCAACTGCATCATCTTTCCCCCAATTCTCTTCTTCACATTGCTTGTTTTATCACTTTCTGCGAGTGCTGGCTTGGTATCGAGCCGCACTTTGGCCTCTTCCGGAAACTCTATTCCGTGAAGAGGCAATCTGGTTCGGATAGTGTTTATCCCATTGGGGGTTGCATCATCTCCCTTAAACCCAATCTGCTTTTCTTCTCTTTTTCCATGTCCGAGTCTGTCCAGTACTGGCGGAGGCGATGGTTTTATATCCGTGACTCCATAGTGGTTGGGCAGGATTTTGGTCTTGCTCCTTTCGACCCCTCTCAAAAGATCGAGCCGAAGAGGTCTTGGAAAAACCAGATCTTGGATGGCGAGGTAGCGAAGATAGAGGCTCTCTATCGTCGAGTGGAGGATCTCCAGCTGGTTCCGGAAAAGGAGGTGAACGGTGTGGATATCATCCGCACTTTTCTTAAGCGTCGGGTGCAGCCGCTTCAGGCTAGGGCGCATCCGATGTTTCTTTATGCTGGTCGTCATGACCTGACGAGGGTTTCGGCTGAAAAATTCTCCAGGGGAGATGTCGATGGTGTCCTTCGCCCGCTTCTGAAGTTCAAGGCTAGAGAGGATATCCCGGGGAAGTCGCTGACTTCTCCGTTTTCTACTTCTCGTCCTGTTCCACAGGTGTAGATTCGGGTCGTGCGCGTAGCGCTATTTTCGACTGCATTGTATTTGAACTTGTTTGCTAACAAGTTTTCTTCTTCTGTGCAGGAGTTCAAGGTGCCTGGCATGTCGCCACCGCTTCCCGAATTGTTTTCGGCTAGACCGGACAATGAGGTAGTGGATTCCATGTCCGAGCTGTCGTTGGCGCGATCTCCGGCTGAAGAGGCCAACGAGTCGAGCGAGGACCATACTCGCAAGCGGACACGGAGCTCCAGCGAGTCTTCGGATGCCTCGACTCCTCCAACTCCTAGGAATCCGCTGTGGCTTGAACGTCACAGTGATGGGCATGGAGGCTCTTCCTCTCCGATTCCTGCCGTTCCCGTGCGGGCTGTGGCACCGTACCCGCCAGCGAAGCGGAAGAAGGAAGAAAAGAAGGAAGAGAAGAAGGAAGAAAAGAAAGAGGAGAAGAAAGTCTGGAGGACCCCTCCTGTCTTCGACCTGAGCGAGCTTGACTCGTCAATTTCCTTAGTCCTGCACTGCTTTTTCTTGCCTATTTACTTTGTACTTGTGCTAATTTGTCCTTGTGCAGCTATTCCTCCAACGCTCCTCCAGTGATGGTGCTCGGGAGATGATGGGGGAGTCGAACATCGCGTTTCCTCCTCCTCAGACGGTGGCTACCTCTGAAGGCGCTGCTCCAGACCCTTCTCCGCAGGAGGTTCAGGTGGTTGCGCCTCAGAAGGCTACAAGCGGACCTTCGGAGTCGCCATCGGATCATGTGAGTAGTTCTGCTTCCTGCCACGGGGGAAGCCCCCGATCATCTGTAAAGGAGTTTTGTTGTTTGTTCTTCCTTCGGGTCTCGGGGGGAGCCCCCGAGCGCTTTCGTGTGTGTAGTTTGCTTTTGCTCTTTCTTTTGGGCGTAGCCCCCGAGTCCTTCTTTTGACTAGTAGGTCTTTTTCCTACAGCCTTTTGTGCAGGATGCCAAACGACTGGTGCAGCAGCACCTGGCGCTGGAGGCCAACCTCAAACAGCTTCAAGGTGCTTGTATGCCTTGGTCTTTTCTTCTTCTTGTATTCTTGTCCTGTTATCCGACATTTGTATTATTTGAATGCAGAGGAGCACAACACCTCCCTTCGTGAGATTGATGCTCTCAAAAATAGCCTCGGTCAAGCGAAGAAGAAGGCCGAGGTCGCCGTTGGTGCGAAAGAGCGCCTCGAGCTGGAGCTGGTGTAGCATCCCAATTGTCTAACAATTGCAATGCTACTAGCCTAGTCTATATAAATGCTACTTCCTATATATAATTGTTGCATCATAATTATATCATGCTCATGTCATCATGCCACCTTGCATTTGAGCATCATATAAAACCCTTTTTGGTTTGGTTCTTCTCTCATATGCATTGTTAATTGTATTTGCCTCTTGATATTGTATTTGGTTATTGATATATTGTTTAAATGCCCAAGTTGAGTTGGGGGCATATCTTTTATTCAACTCCTTCACCTTTCTCTGCCACCACCTTATAATTCCACCATCCAACTAAATATGAGCTTTGCACTTTATTGGGTTTTACCTCTAGCTCATGTGGGTTGGGATGGATCCAATTCTATTTCCACATGCTCTCATCTTAGCATCATGTTGTTTTCACATTATCATTATGAGTAGTGCTCCTTTTTCCTAGCTTTCATATGGATTATCATGGATTTATGCTCATGTTGGGATATTTTTGGGACTATTAAACATCTAGTGGAATATACACACTAGCAAGTCCCAATTATAATCAAATGTGATCATATCCATCTACTCCATCTGGAATTTTCCTTTAAATTCTTTTGCTTGGCTTAATTCCACTTTTGGGAATGCATAGGAATAATGCCATGTAAATATTATTGTTTTCACAAGAATAAGCATGGCATTAATTGTTTTGCATGGGCCATGCAAGAACCTACACATTCTAGTCTTTTGGGTTTTTATTTGACTCTTGAGTGGATCATCTCTCATCTCTCTCTTCCTCCTTCTGGCTTGATCTTGCTTGATCTTGTCAAAGGAAAACACACCACCCTACCTCATCTCACCCTCTCTCTTTACCCTCTCTCCTAACCCTAGTTTCCTCTCTAACCTAACCCGAGCCCCCCTCCAAGCTAACCCTAGCTACCCACCCCTCTCTCTACCTTGCTGGCCCCACCTGGCCACCCTGGCCCCACCTAGCTACCATCCACCCCAAGCCCTAACCCGAGCCCATGCCTACCCTAGCTCCTAACCGAGCCTCCCCTCTCTTCTCTCCCTGCCTTGCATGCCCCACCAGCCCGAGCCTCCCCTGCCTGCCTGGACTCGCCCTGACCCCACCTGCAGCCCCATGCGCCTGCCCTGCTCCTGCCCCGACCCGAGCACGTGAAGGAGAGGAGGGAAAAAGGGGCCGAAGCCACCTCTATCCCGAACCACTCCCCCACGGCACCTCCCTCTCCCTCTCTGCTTTATCTCCTTCTCCACGACACCTCTGCATCCCCCAGATCTCCCCAGGCCGCTCCCCTCTCTCCCTGCTTTCCCTCACCACCGTCTACCCCATCGCCAGCCACCGTCGGCCTCCACCTTCCCTCCTCTTACCAGCCGGAGGCGCGGCGATCACAGGCGTTGGGGAAGGCCGAGACGAGCATCAGCGTCGCCCTATGCACGGAGCCGAGAAGGAGGAGCCCCAGAACCGCTGCACCATGCCGAGCCCGACGCGAAACCCTAGCTCCGGTCCGTCTGCGTCGTCGCCGATCCCCTGCGCCCCAAGCTGATCCGACCACATCAACCAACTCCCGGTGAGCGCCTTGACCCCCCTGACACCTCCGTCCTCGCCGTGGCTCCCTGCGTTTGCCAAACCTTCTGTCGAGCAACCTCTGAGCGTCGGCGTGCACGCGCGTCTGCTCGTTGCGCGCCGCGGTAGCTACACCTAGCCGCCGATCTGCTCTCTGTCAACAACCCCCACCCCACCGCACTGGTTACGCCCCGCAGCGCGCACCCCCGCGACCCAGGATCGATCCCCCGCCTCGCGCCAGGCACCGATCTGTCGCTCGTTGCAGAGAAAGAAGAGGAACAGTACGGGCTGTGGTAGTTTTACAGATCGCCCCCCCTTTTTTTGTTTTCTGCTCCACCCGCGGTACCTCGTGGCCCACCAGTCAGCCGCGCCGGCGCGTTTACAGAAAACCCCCTCGGCTTTTCCCGTTCGCAACCCGCGCTCTAGCCCCAGCCCCACCTGTCAGATCCTGTTCCTTACGCCGCTGTCACGTGGACCCCGTGGCCGCTAGCCCCACCTGTCATTCGCTGAAGCTAGCTAGCTCGCGGTGAGAAAAGCTTTTCCGGGCGCATGTCGTCCGAGTCAGCAGCTGGCCCACCCGTCAGCGGCTGGGTCTGTATCTGCCTGAGTACAAAAAGTTTCTGTTTATATCTGTTTTAATTTAAATCTTTTCAAATTAATTTAAATTCAAATTTCAAATCTGGTTTCAAATAAATTTTAAAATATAAATCCAAATTAAACATGTAATATATGTTTTGAGATCAGAAAAATGTGAGGAATTCAAATCTTCCATCCAAAATATAATTTGAACACTTAAAAGTTCAAGTTGATTAAAATTACAATAAAATGCCCTTTTGCCTTAATTAATTAATAACTTTTGTTTTATAACTCCAAATTTGACAAATAATATGTCTAAAATGATTAGCTCGACGAGACCTTTATGTTTATGCATTCCATGTTCTGTTTTGCAGCATGCACAATATAAATATAAAGTATACAGCAACTTATTCGAGAATAAAATGTGACCAAAACTCAATAAAATGTTTATTTCTTGTATTCTACACCTCACCCATGCCATGATACTTTATTGCCATGCAAATTGTGCATCATTCATCATGGCATGATTGTTTGCTTGTCGCATTTTATTCTTATGCTTGTGCACTTTATTTATGTTGGCCCTTGTTTGTTTGGTTCTTCTTCGAATAGACGCTGAGCAGGGGATATATCAAGAAACCCAGGAGCACTACCCAGATCCTTCTCTCGCTTCAACTGAGCTGCCAGGCAAGCACTACCACATGCTTGCATACATATAGTACCTATTGCCTCTATCTTATTCTTGCATCATTGAGTCGCGATTGCATTAATCTGAATCCCAAGTATTGCATAGCCTTTACTTTTAAACCCCACCGAAGCTTGTTCCTCCATCCCATGAGCCATTACTACAGGAGTTGTTTGAGCCATGCGGGTCGTAGAACAGCATGTGTAGGGTATGTGAGTGTCTGATGGATAACGAGGTACCTATACTAATGGGATAACTAATGAAAGTGGCACCGGTGAGCAATATCTGCTATTTGGTTTTTCATGCGCACTTGTGTCCCGTAGGACCCCGAGTACTTGATTCCTGTTCCTTGAATATTCGCGCTATCCACATCTGGGAGGCTTATGGACCCCCCTGAGCCAGAGCTTGATTCATTCTTATTTCTTGGGGCCACAATTAGTTTGGGGCTTTATTACTATCCTGTACTTATGCCATGCTTTACTGCTTAATTTAAGATTGTGCGAGGAATGCACCTGTACTGTTTAGGTAAGCGGAGTGTTTTCGCGGTATCGACAAGCCCAGTCACACTTTCGGGTTCCCAGTCGTTTACAGCCATTGACGCAAACCTTGAGTCCGTCTCGGAGCCGGCCAACTTCGTTGCGGGTAGCTTAATGGGGTGGCCCCCTGAAATATTTCTGAATCCTGTGATCGCTTTGTCGTGAATGCCTCGTTGGGTTTTGATTTGGTTTTTCCGAGGTTGATCGAGTGTGTGTTGATATTTGTGTACCCCTGCAGGGTAAAACTTTCTGGAAGCCGTGTCCGCGGTTATGGACGACTTGGAGCACAGTTTCTCGATCATAGACAAGTATAACTAAAGTACCGCTTTTAATTTGACTAAGTAACTGACTAGTAAATAGTGCAACACTCATGGAATGGATAATAAAACTGCCAACGGATGGGGGGTGTTTGTCCGCTTCCTCGTTGGTAAGCGAGGAGGAGGATGGATCTGTTAATATTACTGTTATAACTGTTGTTATTAATTCACGGAAATCCGTCTATCTTTGGTTAGGCGGATGGTTAGCGAGTATCTATAGAATTGTTAGGTATTATCTTTTGCTGCAATTGCGTCACCCAGGTTGTGTCCCCTTTAGAGGCATAAAGACTTGCTGAGTACCCCTAGGGTCTCACACGATAAATTATTTGATTCAGATGAACAGGTACACTCACGAGATGGATACTGGGTGGAGGAAACGGACGATGTGGGCAACGATCGTTCGGTGTAGAGATTTCGGGAACGGGGATCCGTGAGATCTGTGGGCGGGATGTGTTTATTATGGGGCATCTTATGCCGATTTGCTTCTTATCCGTACTCGGATCTTGTTTGCCGCTTCCGCCTGATACTCTGATGTTTGATGTATGAGGAGATATCCTAAACTATTATATCTATCTAGGACATTTGGATCTTGCCGTATGGCGTTGCAATATTTCTATTTCTTTTAGATGGAATGGCTCTGAGGACTGTTGTATGGTGGCTTGCATACATACTCATTTGTGTATGTAGTTGATCCCTTCGCCTGCCGATTACGCCGCCCGTTCTTGTCCCGATGTTTGGAAATGGTTAGGACGGCCGAAAGGTCTACCTGTGAGTGGCATTTGGGCCCCACCGTACTATTTTAACCATTTCCGCTCATCCAGGCTTGTAACTAGGAGCGTAATTCACCGAGGTAGTTACAGCTGGCCACTGTGGACGAGGCTAAGGAGCGCCTGCAGCGGGAGGCCACGGACCGCGAGGAGCATCTTGCCACCGCCACGGCTTCGCGCGAGAGAGAGGTGGTCGGCAAGCTTATGGCGGCTGCCAAGGCTGTTTCGGGTGAGTATCTTTGTCGTCCTCTTTTGATTTCCTTGTCTTTCTTTTGCGGTGCTGTAGTTCATTCTTCTTCCTTGTTGTTTTAGATGCCGCAAGCATCGAGTTTGATCGCGGTGCTCTGGAGCACGGGAGTGCTCTGGATGATGCTGCTGCGGCGGTTGAAGATCGTTGCGGCACCGTCGTCAACTCGCTTGCCATGGCCAAGGAGGTCCTTGGGCGCTTCTACAAGGAGCTTGTCCCCAAGGGCGCGACCCTTGATGATGTTGATGCTCTGGCGGAGGCACTGTCAGCCGAAGCACCTGCGGCGTACAAGCGCAAGCAGAAGGGCATCGGTGCATCCGTCGGGCTGGCAATGGCCTTGGCGGCTGGAGCGGAGCTGGACCTTCCCTAGGTCACTTCCCGGATGCCGACGACTGCTGATGGATCCGAGGTAGCCTTCGCTACCTATGTTGCTCGCTGTAAGCGTTATGGGCCGAAGCTGATTGATCTGCTAGCCGAGTACGCGCTACGGAAGCAGGGGGAAGCCAAGGCGAGGCAATCCGGATCCGAGGCTACTCAGGGTGCCGTGTCTTAGGCGCTGTAGCTGTAGGATAGTTGTAATCTCTTTTGTTGTAATTATTTTGATGAACAAATCCTTGTGCCACGTAGTGGCTTTTGATGCACTTAATGAATTTGTTGAGTTATGTGCTCCTTCGTCTGCGTGTTCATGTCGTTGCCTTTCTGTTGATCTAGGGTCCTTCGGGTGCTGATCCCGTTGACACCTCACCTGCAGCGCGTCTGCGGCCATCCTTGGATGATTCGTCGCAGCTTGCGTTTCTTCGAGACCATGTTCATAGTATCGAGAAAGAGTTGCTTGGGGTGCGTGGCCATGCCGACGTTTGGAAGTCCAAGGCGAATTGTGGTGCTGCCAGAGAGGAGTACTTGATGGCGGAATTGCTTCGATTATCCGAGAAGCTTCAGTGTAAGTTTTTTGAGCTGTTGGCCATTTCTTCGGATGCGCCTCCTGGCAGTGCATCTTACTTTTGTGCAAGTATTGCAGGTGCTAACCTCGCTCCAAGGGAGGAGAAGGAGCGTGTTGCTGTCCGGGTCAATTGCTTGACTCAACAGGACATGGAAGCCGGCGGGTTCTTCTGGATGGATCGTGACCGTGCTACGGTCCTTGCAACAGTGCAAGATCGCGTTCACCAAGTATCGCGGGTGCTTCGTCAGGTGCAGACTTCACTCACGTCGGTTCTGCATGTGATGTTTCCGCTGGATGCTGCACCGTCAACCCTCTCTGGTCTTCTGTCGAAGTTTCGGAACGTGCATCGTGTCAAGGAATTGGTGCGGCATCAGCTCGTCGCAGGGGTGAAGGCTGCGCTGTCCCTTGTGAGGATGCATCGCTCTGATGTAGATCTGTCCGCTGTAGCGGCTGGGCCACCCCTTCGACCAGATGGTGGTGTGTGGGATATGCGCCCGCATTACGCGGATGTAAGGCAGTATGCCGAAGAGATCGTAGATCTGTTTGAGCAGTGTGCTCAGGTTATTCTTCGGAGTAGGTAGTACCTGCAAAAGAGATAAATGTAAAATTTGTATATATTGACTGGGCGTGTTTTGCCCTTTGTTATAAAGGTTTGGTTGTTGTTTGAGCACGTAGTGCTTTGTTCCCATACGTGTCCTTTTCGTTAGCTTGACGTGGTCAGCTACTCAGGTGTACGTGTGTTATCCTCAGTCGACGAAATTATGAGGTGGGGGGAGCCCCCGAGTGTGTTTGTAGCATGAAGTAAAAGTGCGAATAGAAAAACAAAATTTTGGGGCGAGACATTTAGCTTTATTTATATCGTAATGGAGGAGGTACATTGTTCGGCTGAGTAGCCTTGGCTGAATAGCCTTATTGAAAGTAAAGGGGTAGGTAGCTAGGGGTAGAATCGTCGTAGCTGTGCGACGTTCCATGGGTTGGAGTATGCGACTCCAGACTCCACGTGCTTGAGGCGATAAGCGCCACTTGGATGACTTCGTTGACGATGTAGGGTCCTTCCCATGGTGACTCAAATTTCTTCGGTCGCTCTTGCTTGAGTCGCAAGACGAGGTCTCCTTCGACGAAGGACCTTGGGCGCAACCGTCGGCTGTGGTAGTTGCGGAGGTACACCGCTGATCGAGCTGCTGCTATGTCTCATGCTTCGTCGATTGTGTCGACGGCGTCTTCGAGTGCAGCCGTGGATTCGGCTTCGCTATAAGCGATGACTCGGGGGGCCTGGTGGCATACTTAGGCTGGTAGCACGGCTTCGGCCCCGTGCACCATGAAGAACGGCGTGTAGTCGGTGGAGCTGGTTTGCGTGGTACGCAGGCTCCATAGGACGGAGGGTAGCTCTTTCGTCCAGGCTCCAGAGAGTCGCTCATGTGGGCTCATGAGGCGCTTCTTGATGCCAGCGCCGATTAGGCCGTTGGCCTTTTCCACCTGCGCGTTCGTTTGCGGGTGCGCCACAGAGGCGTATGTGATGTTGATTCCGAGGCCTTCGCATAAGTCTTGGAATTCTTTGGAGATGAAGTTCGATCCATTGTCGGTGATGATGCTATGCGGTACGCCGAACCTGTAGACGATGGATTCAAAGAACTTGACGGAAGTCTTGCCCTTTTGGTTAGTGACCGGCATTGCTTCGATCCACTTGGTGAATTTGTCGACTACGACCAGGAGGTAGACGTGCCCCCCTTTCGAGGACCTTGGCAGTTTGCCGATCATGTCGAGGCCCCATTGGGCGAAGGGCCAGGCCAAAGGTATGGGCCTGAGATTTGACCCGGGTGCGTGTGGTTTGTCGGCGAACCTTTGGCACCCTTTGCATCTTCGGACGATGTCTTTTGCGTCGTTCATGGCCGTTGGCCAGTAGAATCCAGCTCGTAGAGCTTAGGCGACAAGGGAGCGGCTGCCTGCGTGATGGCCGCAGATGCCCTCGTGGATGTCTTGAAGTATGGTTTTCCCGTCACCGATGGTGACACACCTTTGTAGTACACCCGAAATGCTGCGCTTGTACAGCTCGCCATTGATGATGGTGAAGGCTTTTGACCGGCGAGATATGCGCCGGGCATCTGTCGGGCTATCAGGTAGTTCTCCGTCTATCAAGTACTGGAGGTACGGTCGTGTCCAAGTTTCTTTGACTGCCATGACCTGCATCAGGTTGACCGTGGCGACCTCTGTGTCCAGTTTTTCGGGTCCTTCATGACCTTCGGGTAGCGTAGCCCCCGAGTGTTCTGCTTCTTCGGGTGATCCCTTGGGGAATTTCCGCTTGATGGATGGCACGCAGATCTGTTCGAGGAACACACCTGGTGGCACCCTTGCGCAGGTGGAGCCGATGTTGGCGAGTCTGTCGGCCTCCTCGTTGCTTTATCTTCCAACGTGCCGAAGCTCGCAGTCGTCAAATTATCCCTCGAGTGAGTTGTAGAGTGTGCGGTACGCGATCATGTTTTCGACGTGTGCGTCACACTCATTCATCGTCTGTTGGACGACGAGGTTGGAGTCACCGTAGATGACCAGGCGCGTTGCGCCGCAGATCTTTGCCATCCTCATGCCATGGATGAGGGCTTCGTATTCGGCCTCATTGTTGGACGCTCAGAATTTCATCCGAAGGACGTACTTCATCTTGTCGCCCTGCGGGGAGGTCAGTATGACCCCGGCTCCTGCTCCAGCTTCGCGCTTGGAGCCGTCGAAATGCATCGTCCATGACTGCGACATGTCTAGGGTGTCTGGCAGCTGCAGCTCCATCCAGTGTACAAGGAAGTCTGGGAGGACCTGAGACTTGATTGCGAGTCGCTTCTCGTAGACGATGTCTAGGGGTGACAGCTCGATGCCCCACAGGGCCACGCATCCTGTGGCCTCCGGGTTTTTAGGATGTTGTTCAGGGGTGCTTCGTTGACGACCATCACCTGGTGCTCCTGGAAGTAATGGCTCAACCGAAGAGACGTCATGAACACGCCGTAGGCGAGTTTCTGGTAGTGAGGGTACCTCTGCTTTGTTGGCGTCAATACCTCGCTGAGGTAGTAGATTGGGCGTTGGACCCCATGGGTCTTGCCTTCTTCGGGTCGCTCGACCACCAGCACGGTGCTTACCACCTGGTATGTGGCTGCTATGTACAGCAGTAGGGGCTCGTGCTCCTTTGGCGTAACCAAGACGGGCGAGGTGGAGAGCAGCCGCTTCAGATCTTCGAATGCATCGTCCGCTTCGGGTGTCCACTCGAATTTGTCTGCCTTGCGTAGTAGCTGGTAGAATGGCAGGGCTTTCTCGCCCATACGGTTGATGAACCTGCTCAATGCCGCTATTCACCCTGCGAGCTGCTGGACACCCTTGAGATTCTTCGGTTTCTCCATGGCCATTATGGCCCGTATTTTCTTCGGGTTCGCCTCGATCCCCCGCTGGGAGATGAAGTATCCAAGCAGCTGACCCGATGGGACGCCGAAGGCGCACTTTTCGGGGTTGAGCTTGATCCTGTAGCGGTCGATATTATCGAACGTCTCGCGGAGATCGTCGATGAGTGTTCTCGCCTCCCTGGTTTTGATGACTATGTCGTCGACATAGACTTGGACATTGCGACCGATCTAGTCCTTCAAGCATGCCTGCATGCACCGCTGGTACGTGGCACCTGCGTTCTTTAGCCCGAAAGGCATTGTGTTGTAGCAGAACACTCCGAATAGCGTGATGAACGCCGTTTTCTCTTGGTCTTCGACCTTGAGTCGAATCTGGTTGTAGCCTGAGTAGGCATCGAGGAAAGAGAGTTTCTCGCATCCTGTGGTCGAATCGATGATCTGGTCGATCCGAGGAAGAGGGAAGTGATCCTTTGGGCAGTTCTTGTTCAGCGACATGAAGTCCACGCACATCCGCAGGATGTCCTTGTTCTTTTTGGGGACCATCACTGTATTGGCGAGCCACTCGCTTTCTTTAATCTCTCTGATGAAGTCTGCAACGAGTAGTCTATTGATTTCCATCCCGATGGCTTCGGCCCGCGGTTCGGACAGTCTCCGGCTGGACTGCTTGACGGGCTTGGTGTCAGGAAAGACGTTTAGTGCGTGCTCGGCGAATTCCCTGGGAACTCCTGGCATGTCCGCAGGACACCAGGCGAATATTTCCCAGCGCTCACGGAGGAATTCGACGAGCGCGCTTTCCTATGCGGGGCTGAGATCGTTAGCGATCAGCGCCGTCTTGGAGGCATCCTTCGGGTGGACCTGCACCTTATTTGTGTTGACGGTGGAGTCAAAAGACATATCAGGTGCGTTTTGTCGTGCGACTGGGGGTCCCCATTGTCCGTCACCTCGCGGAGCCTTACGAGCTCCTCCTGCATGCCGCATGACTGGGAGATTCTGTTGAAGTCCCTGTCGCAGTGGTCCGATCGGGTGAAGCTCCCGTGGTCCGTGATGATTCCCCTGGGTCCTGGCATCTTGAGTAGCAGGTATGCGTAGTGTGGTACAGCCAAGAACCTTGCGAATGCTACACGCCCGAGGATGGCGTGGTATTGTGATGGCCAGTCCACCACTTCGAATTCGAGCCGCTCGCATCGAAAGTTGTCCGGCTTGCCGAAGATGACGTCGAGCCATATTTTTCCCAGGGGGAATATGCCCTTTCCTGGGACGATGCCGTGGAACATTGTGTCTGACTGTTGCAGGCTGCACAGAGGGATCCGCATTGCTGCTATAGTAATTGCGAACATCAGGTTGATGCCGCTGCCGCCATCCATGAAGACGCGGCTCATCTTGAAACCTTCGATATGCGCCTCCATCACCAGGGCAGCATGACCTGGGCGAGGGATCTGGCAAGGGTGATCCGAACGGCTGAACGTGATGCAGGACTCCGATCCGCTGAGATACTCAGGGATGGCGGGTGGAGTTGTCACGGCCAGGTTGATCTGACGGGTGATTTTCTTATACACCCTATTCGTGGGGTGCCCCTTCTGGATCATCAGTGCTCCTTTCGGCGAGGGATACCCGTTCCCAGCGTTGTTCTGTGCTGGTGCGACTGGTTGGTTCGGGCCTCCTACAGGTGGCGGTGGAGGAGCTCCATGCGCTATCTCTCCTGGTGCGGGTGCGTTCCCAAATCCAGGGGATGGAGCTTGCTGCCTCATCTGAACCATGCTTTCGCTGAGCTTCTGGAACTCGCGACAGTCCTTGAGCATGTGGCTTGCCTTCTTCTTACCACCCTGCTAGTCGATGTAGAAGTGGATGGTGCATGGACCCGACAGTTTTTCGTATGCCGAGGGTCCGTCGTCGCGACCGCGGCGCTGCCACGACTATGTTGGCCGTCCTCCATCGCAGAATTTGCCTCCGCGGTATCCGCCGCTGTTGCGGTTGGCATCGTTGCGGCGATCGGTGTAGCTGGCCGCGACCATGTCGGGTCCATCGCGATCGTCGTAGACGCGCGATCTCCTCTTGTTATGGCGTTCCCATCGTCGACCGTAATCGTCCTCTTCCTCTGATTGTGCCCGGTGGACGGAATCTTCGCCGTCGTCCCACCTGTTGGCGATGTACATGAGGTGGTCAAGTGTCTTGGGCTTGACGCGCCCAAGTTCCTCCTTGAAGTCCTGGCGCTTGACACCGTCCTTGAAGGCGTCGATGGCCCTTTCTTCGGAGATGTGCACCGCGGAGTTCTTGGTGTTGGACCAGCGCAGTATGTACGAACGAATGGATTCGCCCGTTCGTTGAGTACAGGCTCACAACTCCTCGATCGAGGCGGGCCTCTTGCTGGTGCCTTTGAAGTTTCGGATGAAACTGTACGCCAGCTCCTCCCAGCTTCGGATGGATCCTAAAGATAGGCTGCTAAGCCAGATCCGGGTTGCGCCTGTCAGCTGCAGCTGAAGGCATTGCATGGCGGTTTCCTTGTTTCCACCGTGCAGCTTGACGGATGACAGGTGGTCGCTGAGCCACACCTTGGGGTCCTGTGTGCCGTCGAACTTCGGAGTATCCGAAGGAATCTTGAAATTTCACGGCATCCGTGTCCGTCGGACAGATCTGCTGAAGCACCGGGCTCCGCAGAGTTCTCCTTCGTCTTCGTCCATCTCGGATTCAGATGAGCATGCGCGCTTGGCTCGCGCTTTGTCGATTTTGCGCTGTGTTAGCGCGTCTCTGGCGTCGTAATCGCGGTTGCGATGACGCGAGCTCTTGTGCCTTCGAGGAAGGCCATGGTCCTCTTCTTAGGATGAAGGAGTGTGGTTGCGATCGAACCTGGCCGTAGCTTTCTTTTTTGGCTCCGTAGGAGCTTCTTGGTGGAGCGCAGCTCCGACGAGTCCGAGTCCGGTGAGTGCGGACTTGTGCATGGATCTTTTCAGGTCCCCCTCCGGAGGTGGGTGGGACGCGAGGTACGCGGTGGCTGCCATGATCGTAGCTTGCGGCGTCTTCGGGACGATGTTGCCGTCGGCATCCATCTCCATGAAGGATGCGTGGAGGGTTCGGGTCACCTCACGGCGTTCCTTGGGGTCCATGTTCTCCGTCCGGGAGCGGTGCTTGTTGCCATAGTTGTCGTTCGAGCTGGAGCCGATGCCCATGGCGGAGAGCGCAACTCGTCGCGCACTGGACTCCGAGGCTGCTTGTTTGCGTTTGTCAAGCACCTCTTGCATCTTGACCTGCTTCTTGTGCTCCTCGATCAGGAGCAAGTGGTATGCCATCAGTAGGTCCCGTGAGGCATCTGCGGGCAGGATCGTGCTGCCCGCCACGGCGGCGTGTGCCTGGGCCCATCCTTCTTTGCTAAGGCGGATGACCTGGCTGGTGTTGTCCCCTTCGGGTGGGGGGACTAGCTTCTTCTGTTCCCACCGCTTCTGTCCTGCGGGTTAGGTGGCGGGTTGGGCGGCGGGTTGGGCGCTTGCTGATCCACGTCGCTCTGGATGACTACGGCGCATTGGTAGCGCTCGTAGATTGGTCCGCTGCTGCCGCAGCTTTCGGATCCGGAACCGTAGGTCCCTTCATCCGATGGCGGATCGCACAAATCGGAGTTGCAGCTGCTACTGTCGTAGGTCTCATCTGTTGATGATGATGTGCGTAGCACAGGGTGTGGGGTCCATGAAGCGGGCCTGATTGATGGTAGGGGCACCCGCTCTGGGAGGCGGAGGGTGCTGGTTTGCCCCACCTGGAAGCAGAAGCTCCCGAACAGGATCTCGAGTCCGTCGCCTACGGGCTCGAAGTCCTTCATGGTGGCCAGTGAGTGAGCGGTGAAGTCAAAATCGCCGAAGAGGAGGTGACTCTCTGTCGCCGCAGAGTTGTAGATTGCTTAGGTTGGGACCGTCACGATCGCACAATCAGCGTCCCCAGTTCCCACAGACGGCGCCAATTGACGAGGTTTAATCTCTCCAATGCCCATTGTTATGGACTTGGGTTTTGGAGAAGATGGGGATAATGGAGATCGCGGAACGGTTAGCAAACAAGCCATACGGGACACGAGGTTGACCCAGGTTCAGGCCCCCAGAGGGAAAACCCTACTCCTGCTTGTCTGCTCTTGATTATGGCGGAACCGGTGATTACAGGGGTGCGTAGATGCAATCTGGCGTGGAGGTGCGTATGTGAAAGTATGAGAGAGAGAGATAGGTCGTGCCCTCCTGACCTTTATATAGACGTAGGCAGGTCCCAGGCACATATCTGGTCGGTTACAGGTTCTAGGGTTTACCCCTTTGAATTTCCTATCTACTCTAGTCTTGCTCTCCAAGGATCCGAAGGCGTCATGGTCCTTGGCCACCCGAAAGTCTTCATGGGCCGACGTATATTTGCCATGGGCCTTCTTTGGGCTGGACTAGGTATGTTGAGGTCGTGTATCCGCGGGGTATAACCATGTCATTTGTTTTACCGCAGTTCCTTCCTTGTTAAGGCAAGTACATCTGCGTTGGAGGGGTGGGCGGTTCTAAGACCACCACGCAACAATAGGCCTCACCCTATTCTCCGATGGATCTCGCCACGAAAGGCCTGATCCACCTTCTCCACTATTGGTACCCTTCGAGGCGGGAACCAGCGCCTTTACAACTCTACCGGGGCACACACCCACAACTGAATTGGGGGCTCCCGTAATGACAACAAGATGTCACAGGAACAAGGATTATCGATATAATCAAAAGCAAGGATGTAGATATTTGCAAGAAATACTAGATCGGAGATTCTCCAAACGAATGGAGAGTAGATGAAGCGCTTGATTGCAGTTGTTGAAGATCGAGTCCTCCTCCTTCGATTCCGCAAGGGACGGGGCCTTTGGGTGGATCTAGGTGGAGCTCTCTTGGATGAACGTTGCAGATCAGATCTTGACTTTTTCAAATGAACCAAGAGATCTGGCAGGAGGGGGAAGCCAGGCTTAAATACCCCCTGCCCAGATCTGGTCGTTGAAGAAGTTTGGGGGCGGATTATCCGCCCTGGGGACAAACTCTGCCCCAAGGACGGAAACTCCGGGGGAAAGTCCGCCCCCCATACAGAGAGCGACGCAAGTACAGACTTGGTAAAAATCCTCGAGGGGCGGATTATCCATCCCCCCAAGGGGCGAACTATCCGGCCTAGGGTAAAACTCCGCCCCCGAGCCGGAGAGTCCGGGGGGAAATCCGCCGCCCATACAGAGAGCGACGCAGGTCTAGTCTTGGTGAAGTTCCTCGAGGGGCAAATTATCCGCCCCCCTCAAGGGCGGACTATCCGCCCATGCCGGAAAATCCGGCCGATTCTCCGCCCCCTCTCTGGGGGTTGCGCCCTTCTGGATATGGGGTGGGGCGGATTATCCGCCCCCAAAGGCAGTTTTCCTTTTCCTTTTTCAATGTAAAGATCTGCAGCACTTCTACACACATTAAATAATCCTTGATATTGTTATCTAACACATAAAACACTAGGGATTATGAAATGTTCTTTCAATCTCCCCCTTTTTGGTGTTAGATGACAATACCAGGATTTGCAATGAAACCTACTAACGACACCTTAAAAAAACATGAAAGAGGCTCCCCCTAGATGTGTGCATATTTAAAATTTGCAGTTGAATACAAATGCACACACAAGAGAGTACGCAACTTTGATAGCAAAGACAATTAAAACAAGGTGAGTTGGGAACCAAGGTCATACCACCGGGATGTGAACATAGCCAAAGTAATCCCATGATTCCATATGCCATCAAATAGAATACCAAACTCCATAGATATATCCAGAATTCCATATGAGGAGGTCCACATGATAAATCCAGAATTCCAAACACATCCCATAGAGTATCACATGACAGAGTCTTACACAAACAAGCACAAATAACAAAAAGTTCACGCTAAAAGGGCACAAGCAAGAAAATAAACGACTGAAAAAGAGAAAAGTGCTTGCGCCCGACCCATGCAAATCCGCGAGACCTAATAGAACTACTTCTCCCCCTTTGGCATCAAAACGCCAAAAAGGAAGAAGAGCGATGCTAACGTCCTAGAAGATCACGCCTCCTCATCCTCATCGTAGTCATCCCCGTCTCCTTCCTCTTCATCATACTCATCATCATTGTCATCGGCTGGAGGAGTAGGTTCCCTCGGAAGTGGAGGAAACAGACAACTCTCAAGCTCTCCATAGTTGATCCCTGAAGTGTTCCACTGAGCATATGGTTCCGAAGCAGTAGGACGAGGTGGATTGCCAGTGGCACCGGACACGTGATGTAGAATGAGCTACTGAGTGTGTGCCAACTCATGTCTCCTCCGGTATTCCTCATACTGGCCCTTGTGAGTATCTATGCCCATGCAAAGGATGTTCCGCTGGAACCAGTTGAGCTGCTTGACCTCGCGTGCCATTGGGGACATCGCGGAACGACGACCACTAGCCCTTGCATCACGCATGAAGGACTCAGGATCAGTGAAAGGGTGATGGGTCTGCTGAGCCTTGTTGTAGATTTTCTTGGGCTTGTGAACACCATCCAAATTAGTGCCAAAGTCCTCAAGGGGAAGCATATGCTTGATGAGCATTATAATGAAAGGGGCATATGGGATGGATAGCCGGTTGATCATAGCATCTGTCATCTCATGATATATATAGTCCATGGCATCTAGTTTGTAACCTGTAGCTGAACCAGAA
Source organism: Avena sativa (assembly GCA_916181665.1). Classification (NCBI taxonomy): domain Eukaryota; kingdom Viridiplantae; phylum Streptophyta; class Magnoliopsida; order Poales; family Poaceae; genus Avena; species Avena sativa. The sequence continues at coordinate 479,528,291 of OV702283.1, forward strand.
TTGGTGGCACACTCGTGAGCAAATGCGAGGAGAGGAACCAGGTGACCGCGGATCTTTTCATTGTTGCCCCCACTAGGAGATATGCTTTCCCTAAATATGCCAACAAGGGAGGCATACAAAGGAGAGAGTCCAGCGAAAGTACCAGCAATACCATCAGATGTCAGACATGGAGCGAGCACAGTGTCCTTGGATGGCTGGAGTGGAGAAATGATGCGGTGGCCAGAAGGAGTGTCACAGCCATGGAAAGCATACCCAAGAACCTGCCCAAAAATGCAGAAGGCCGACTGAATCATTGTTGTCCCAGTCATCCACTTCATAGTACGGCGCTCATCACCGCAAATCACAAGTGTCGAGAAAAACTGCCTCACCATCGAGGAATCATAGTTGCATTGGATATACATAAGGTGGTGAAGCCCCATCTTGTTAGTCACATCCAAAGCTTCACGGAGTCTTGCCTTGGATTGGGCCTCAGTCATATTGATGGGATGCATGGGGCGAAGCTTGAGATTAGCATACACATCATCATGAATAGCCCGAAAGTGTGCATTCCAAAACATAGAGTCCTCTGGAGGACCATCACTGTCAGCCTCATCATAGTAATCAGTTTGGCGAATGGTGGCATACTAAATACTGTCCATAGACTTATAGTTGGGCCGCGACTGTTTGCCCTTGCGAGATGCAGTCCTCTTGGTTTTCTTTGCTGCCTCTGCCATCCGTTCAGCCTCTCTTGCTGCTCTGCGAACCTCTATTTCGTCAATGAACGTCCCTTCTGCAGTGGGCCTGAGATAACGGGCATGGGGACGACGAGTGAAGGTCTTAGTAGCCTTGGAACCACCTGTGAAAAGCATGAGAGGGATAGCATGGAGATAAGCACACACACAAGTCCAGGAGAAATGTTAGAAATAGTAGAAAAGCAATCCATGAGCCGAGGGTGTGCATTGCGGAAATCAGAACCAAACCAGACCAGTTTTTAATCTCTAGGCCAGATTATCCGGCCCTGGCAGGGGCGGATAATCCGCCCCCCGCAGAAAAATTCTGGAATGGCCCAGATTTACCAAGGCAAAACAGATCTGGCACTAGGGTTGCAATACTACTGATTCTAACAAGTAATGGAAACACATAGTATCTTCTACAACGAGATTTCCACCAAGAATAATGAATCCCATACAAAAGGAGAGAGATGAGGGAGTTACCCTCACTCATTGGAGGAAAATTGCGGAGGGGAAGATACCCGGAGGCGAGGGGAAGAAGATCCGGGGAGGGCCCGGAGAATCCGGTGGTCAACTCGACTCCGGGGAGGGGTGGAAGCTCCGGCGGTGGCTGGGGGCAGAGCTAGGGTTGGGGAGGGCTGGCTGCTCTGTTTGAGCCTGGCCTCCCCGACCCAGCCCTTTAGAGGCAAAAATCGCCCGGGGCGGATAATCCGCCCCCCACTTGGGGCGGACAGTCCTCCCCCCTCTGAATTTTCTGTAAAGAACAGATTCAGGCCGGAGCATCCTTGCAAAACCCCTCGATGGTGTATAGAGGACTTGTGTGCAATAATAGATGGTTCAAGGAGGGAAAAAGGCTTGGGTTTAGAGCAACAAACTGTGATGGTACTACACCCAAAGTTGCAAGAACAAATCAAACAAAAGCCAAAGTTGGGTGTGTTTTCCATAAGAACAAAAGATATGCAAGAAAAACCAAAGAGAGCCATTAGAAACCAACTCTTCTCAAGGAAGAGGGCGGTGGCCGAAGCCACCATGTTGGAGCGCATGGCATGACACCGCGAATATATATCTTGAGTTCAAAACCAATGCTCATCAATAACCCACATATCACAAAATGGTATTAAGGGAAATGATTTGTCTTGCTTTCGGCATTATGGGGGGAGGGTTAGCCCAATTAATTAGGACCACACTCCCCCTATGTCTATGCCCGCATCTAAACCAAATACATGAATAAGAGCAAGTGAGTGTGCAAGGGTAGTCAAGCCAAGCTCCTTGAATCTATGATATTTAGCTCATTCCTCAAATAATAAAATCTTGCTTCATCAAGAGGCTTCGTGAAGATATCAGCAAGTTGGTTCTTCGTGCTCACAAAGGATAGTGCAATATCGCCACGAGCAACATGATCCCGAATGAAATGATTGTGAATCTCAATGTGTTTTGTTCTTGTATGCTGCACCAGATTGTAAGCAATTTTGATAGCACTTTCATTGTCACATAAAAGAGGCACTTTGTCACAATTGACACCATATTCCTTTAAAGTTTGCCTCATCCATAATAATTGTGTACAAGCATTTGCAACAACAACATATTCAGCTTCGGCGGTTGAGAGTGATATGCAATTTTGTTTCTTTGAAGACCAACACACTAGAGACCTGCCCAAGAATTGACATGCACCAGAAGTTGATTTTCGATCATCTTTGTCACCAGCCCAATCTGAATCAGTGTAACCACATAGATAGAAACTTGAACCTTTGGGATACCATAAACCAAAAATTGGGGAATGAACCAAATATCTAAAGATTTGTTTAACCGCCACTAAGTGGCTTTCTTTAGGAGCGGCTTGGTACCTTGCACACACTCCTACACTTAACACGATATTGGGCCTAGATGTGCAAAGGTAAAGGAGAGAGCCGATCATGGATCGGTATACCTTTTGGTCCACGTCTTTACCCTTGGGATTAAGCTCAAGATGACACTTTGTTTGCATTGGAGTAGCAATGCCATTGAGATCCGTCATCTTGAACCTCTTGAGCATGTCTTGGATGTACTTAGCCTGATTAATAAAAGTTCCCTCTCTAAGTTGTTTGATCTCGAAACCTAGAAAGAACCTCAATTCTCCCATCATAGACATCTCAAATCTGTCAGTCATAAGCTTTGAAAATTCATCGTTAAAAGCTTGGTTAGTAGAGCCAAAAATAATGTCCTCTACATATAGTTGGCATACAAAAATGTCCCCATTAACCTTCTTAGTAAAAAGAGTGGGATCGATTTGCCCAACTTCGAATCCACGGTCTAACAAAAGCTCTTTAAGGTGCTCATGCCACGCATATGGGGCTTGTTTAAGTAGAGCACCTTATCGAGTTTGTAGACATGGTTCGGGAATTTGGGATCCTCAAAACTCGGGGGTTGCTTGACGTATACCAACTCATGTAGTGGACCATTAAGAAACGCACTCTTAACATCCATTTGCTGTAATTTAAAATTATGATGAGCGGCATAGGCAAGAAGGATACGGATGGGCTCAAGATGAGCCACAGGAGCATAAGTCTTGTCAAAATCAATTCCTTCCACTTGAGAGAATCCTTATGCCACGAGTCTTGCTTTATTCCTCACAACAATGCCATTTTCATCTTGTTTGTTCTTGAAAATACACTTGGTACCGATAACATTGCGGCATTCTTTGGGTTTCTCTACGAGCTTCCAAACTTTGTTGCGCTCAAAGTTATTTAATTCCTCATGCATTGCAACCACCCAATCGGGATCTTCAAGAGCATCAAAGACCTTCTTTGGTTCAACCATAGAAATGTGAGCTTGATGATCACATAAGCTTGCAAGTTCTCTTCTAGTAGACACCCTTCTTCGTAGATCACCGACAACCTTTTCAAGAGTGTGACCCCTTAGCTCAAGGTTCCGATCAGCACGAGCCTTGCGACGAGCCTCAATGTCCTTACTGTTTCTAGAAGGAGTTGATTCAACATTTGTATCCTTGTCTTGTCCACTACCTTGCCCTTGATCTTGATCTGAGTTGACAACAGGAGTTTGCTGCTGAACATGTTCTTCATGGCCGGATAATCCGCCCCTTGTTGGGGCCGGACTATCCCGCCTGGGAGATGAGGCTTCAACTTCCTATTCCTATGAATGCCTAACAGAGCTGGGAGATCCAGGGCCGGATAATCCGCCCCGGGGGCCGGAGAATCCGGCCTGGAGTCTTCTTGGCTGTTTTCTTCTTCTTCTGATCCCCTGGATCGTGTTGGAGTGCTAGGGGCGTACTGTCCGCCCCTTGGAGGGGGGGGGGAATAGTCCGGCCTGGGACTATCATTTTTCCCAGAAGATTGATGATCTTCAGCAGGTTGCGGTGTTGGTGTAGAGTTTTCTCCAGCAGTAGGGGCTTGTTGATCTTGTGTAGATGAGGGCTCCACTTGAGTGGAGCATTGTCCTTCCTGATCCGCCACAAGGGGTTCCTCAATGGGGCAGAAAAATCCCATGCCCATTCTTCTTATGGCATCTTGGGGTATTTCAACATCTGCATCACAAACATCAACTTGCCCCACATAGGAGTCGTTATTTTCATCGAACTCCACACTACAAGATTCTACAACAGTCTCGGTGAGCTTGTTGTAGACTCTATAAGTGTGGGATTCGGCACCGTAACCAACAAAAATACCTTCTAAAAGCCTTGGACTCAAATTTAGACAAGCGGACACCTTTGATAAGAAAGAAACACTTACAACCAAATACCCTGAAGTATGAGATGTTGGGCTTGTTACCAGTAAGTATTTCATATGGAGTCTTGTCCAAGATTTTTTGGAGGTAGAGCCGGTTAGATCAGTGACAAACAGTGGATATGGCTTCAGCCCAAAAGTTGTAAGGAGACTTGAATTCAGCCAACATTGATCTTGCCATATCCATCAAAGTGCAGTTCTTCCTCTCGGCTACACCATTTTGTTGAGGGGTGTACGCAGCGGAATATTGATGTCTTATCCCCTCTTCACTTAGAAACTCATTCAAAGTGTAGTTCTTGAATTCGGAGCCGTTGTCACTTCTTATTGCCAATATAGGAACATTGTGTTGACGTTGAACTTCATTTGCAAAATCAATGACCATTTGTTGAGTCTCACTCTTTAGCTTGAATAAATAGACCCATGTATATCTTGAGTAATCATCGACAATGACCAAGCAATATTTCTTCCCGTGGAGACTGGCATGAGATGGAGGACCAAATAAGTCCACATGAAGTAATTCCAAGATTCTCTTTGAAGACACAATAGTCTTCCTCTTGTGGGGAGAGTCATGCATTTTGCCTTCAACACACGCCCTGCAAACACGATCTTTGGCAAAGGAGACATTATCTTTTAGTCCAAGGATGTGGCCACCCTTGTGGAGACTTTGCAAAGTTCTCATGTTGACATGGGCTAAACGGCGATGCCATAGCCAGCCCACGTCGGCCTTTCCGAATAGGCACATCGGACCCGAAGTGGTTTTCCCCAAAATGTCCACCACATACAGGTCATTTTCGACGTACCCAACGAAAGCGACCTTTAGAGACTTGCTCCACACGAGTACCACCAAATCATCATCAATGAAAACAGAAAAACCCATCTTGCCAAGGGCAAACAGAAAGACGGTTGTAACCGAGAGTCTCAACAAGCATGACGTCCATGAGAGAGATATCGTGGGCAACCACAACCTTGCCAAGACCCAATACCTGAGATTTAGACTTATCACCATAGGAGACTGTAATATTATCATGATTGGGATGCATCTTCGTGATGATCTCCTTGCTTCCGGTCATATGACTAGTGCATCCACTATCCAACACCCATTTCGACCCACCGGAAGCATAGCCCTGCAAGAGAATTACTTTTTGGTTTTAGGTACCCATTTTTCAATGGGTCCTCTCATGTTAGTAACAAGGGTCTTTGGAACCCAAATAGACCAAGCAACATATTCATCGAAAGGACCACCATAATAAGAATAAACATCGCCATAATAATCACAAAAGAGTTCATAATTTGGATTGTGAGACCCTGCAAAACCAATATTGTTAGTTTTGTCTTTTGTGACATTCTTCTCAGCGGTGCTTGTCTTTGATTGAACATTCTTGGTCTTCTTCTTCTTCTTCTTGTTCTTCTTCTTCTTGAACTTGGTGACATACCCAAGTCCCTCTTTTCCCAGATTTGATCTTTGCTTGCCAAGCACCTCATCAAGAACTCCCTTGTCTTTGGGAGTAGTGTCATTGACAAGCCCTTCTTCCACACAAGTATTTTCTTTGTTACCATAAGTTGATTTAGATGTGCTGGGAGCATCATACTTGGTCAATAGAGTTTGGAGTAGATCATGTGACTCATTGAGAGTGGAGAATTCACTTTTTAATGCCTTGTGAGCGATGTTAAGTTTCTCCAATTCCTCGGAGAGTCTAGCATGAGCATCCCCAAAGTCAATCTTTTCCTTCTTTAACTTCTTTGCTTTGGAAACATCATTGTCACTTTCTTTAACAAGCTTTGCCACCATTTCTTCATGTGAATCTTCAATGGACTCAAGCCTCTCTTCAAGAGAAGCCCGAGCCTCTTATTCCTCTTATAGAGCATTCTTTAAGGATGCAATTTCCATTGCATCCTCCTTTCAATTCTTCCCTTTTCTTCGAGGAGAACTTCATTTTGGTCCAGCTGGTCCATAAGAGCCTCAAAATGTATTTTGTGCTCACCTTGAAAGTTAGTGAAGAAATAGTCCAAAGCAATAATCTCTTCTTTAACCTTAAGACTAGTAGGATCATCCATGTCAATCATAGCCTTAGGAAAAGAAGAGTTAGAAGTAGTTACCTCAGAACCTCTTGCCATGAGGCAAGTAGCATTCTTGTCGATGACGTTTTTGTTCGGGGAGTCGAAGAGTGATGTTGGTGTAGATGTGGTGACTATAGCAGCCACCTCTCGAGATCTATCATCCTCGTCCTCATCTTCACTTCCCGAAGAATATTCTTCTTGAGCCACTAAAACAATCTTTGGTTGCTTCTTGAAGGGAGCATTCTTCTTTACAAACTGTTTCTTGCGTGGAGCCTTTGACTTTTACTTGAGAATAAGTCTTCCTCCATTATCTTCCCTGCTTTGATATGGACACTCAGCTACAAAGTGCAGGCGGTCTCCACAGTTGAAACATGTTCTCAGCTTGGGACCATTTTCCTTTCTTCCATAAGCTCCACTCTTGCATTCTAGTTCAGATTTAGCCTTGGCCGGGTCCTTCCAAAAGTTGCTAGCATAAAAGGCCATGTATTGTCCATGGAATCTTTTTACATCCTCGGGACAGTCCATACCTTCTATGTCATCTTCATCATGATCAATCACACTAGTCTTCAAGGCCATGTTGACCCCCTTTTGCATCCCCGTAGCTCATGCACGAGCATCTTCGGCATTCTTGGCAGCCACTTTGAACGCGGCCATTTCTTGATTTACCTCATTGGATGTCATAAGGTGGTAGTTATGCCTTCCTTGGAGGCTTTTCAAATATGTGGGCTCAAATGGCATAAGAGCACTGACATACTTGCGCTTGATCCATGCATCATCAACATGAGAGGCACCATGATTCCTGGAAGTGGTGGCTATTGACTTGAGCCTCCTATACATGTCCTCGTGGTTTTCTCCATCCAACATATAAAATCCTTCAGCTTCATTGTTCAAAGCATCATATCTATTCCTTCTCATACTTTCATTTCCGATGAAGAGCTCAGTGAGGGCATCCCAAGCTTCCTTAGTTGTACTAAGATGATGAATGTGTGGCATGCCTTTGTCACCCACACCAAGCTGGATCATGTGTAGAGCTGTCGCGTTGAGTTTACTATCAACAACCTCTCTTCTTGTTAGGTTGTTGGGATCTCTAACATGAAGACCATTCTCAATAATTTTCCACAACTCAATGGAGGAGCTGCACACATGAGACTTCATCAAAAATTGCCATTGAATAAAAGTAGATGCTGAAAGTTTTGGTGGATCACCCCTATTATGTATATGTGGGTGTGGGATAGGTGGTTCAGGAGAATACACATGGGAAACCTCGTTGTATCCTTCCTTACCACTATCCTTTTTCGAGGCGGAGCTCTTGCTAGTGTCATCACCAACCACTTTGTTATCTTTGGAATCGGTTTTACTCGTTTCCTTGGATTGCGGAGTGATAGCCTCCGAAGTAGATGGAGGTGATGTTGCGGATGTGGAGAGACGCAATATCAATTGACACATCTCTTCCATCTTAGCCTCCATTGAACTAACCAAGGTTGTTTCCAATGTCTTGAGATCGTTCATGGTGACTACCTCCGGAGCATCACTCCCATCTCCCTTGGAACCCATACTTATCTTAGGCGGTTAAGCCCGAATTAAGAGTCGGGGCTCTGATACCAATTGAAATGGATCGTATGGGCACCTAGAGGGGGGGTGAATAGGTGCTACTAAATTTTTAATTTTTTTCAATTTTAGGCTTAGCATAAAGTAACTTCTCTAGATATGCAACTACGAGAATTTTCCTATATGCAACCCTAGCTACTAAGCACGTAAAGAGAGGAGCGAGGAAACCGTAGTGGTGCACGCGGAGACACAGGGATTTGTTTTACCGTAGTTCCTTCCTTGTTAAGGGAAGTACATCTGCGTTGGAGGGGTGGGCGGTTCTAAGACCACCACGCCACAATAGGCCTCCCCCTATTCTCCGATGGATCTCGCCACGAAAGGCCTGATCCACCTTCTCCACTATTGGTACCCTTCGAGGCGGGAACCGGTGCCTTTACAACTCTACCGGGGCACACACACACAACTAAATTGGGGGATCCCGTAATGACAACAAGTTGTCACAAGAACAAGGATTAACAATATAATCAAAAGCAAGGATCTATATATTTGCAAGAAATACTAGATCGGAGATTCTCCAAACGAATGGAGAGGAGATGAAGCGCTTGATTGCAGTTGTTGAAGATCGAGTCCTCCTCCTTCGATTCCCCAAGGGACAGGGCCTTTGGGTGGATCTAGGTGGAGCTCTCTTGGATGAAGGTTGCAGATCAGATCTTGACTTTTTCGAATGAACCAAGATATCTGGCAGGAGGGGGAGGCAGGCTTAAATACCCCCTGCCCAGATCTGGCCGTTGAAGAAGTTTGGGGGCATATTATCCGCCCCCCACTAGGGGCGGATTATCCGCCCTAGGGAAAAACTCCGCCCCAGGACCGAAACTCCGGGGGAAAGTCCGCCCCCCATACAGAGAGCAACGCAAGTCCAGACTTGGTGAAAATCCTCGAGGGGTGTATTATCCGTCCCCCCAAGGGGCGGACTATCCGGCCTAGGGGAAAACTCCGCCCCCGAGCCGAAGAGTCTGGGGGAAAATCTGCCCACCATACAGAGAGCGACGTAGGTCCAGTCTTAGTGAAGTTCTCGAGGGGTGGATTATCCGCCCCCCTCAAGGGGCGGACTATCCGCCCATGCCAGAAAATCCGGCCAATTCTCCGCCCCCTCTCTGGGGGTTGCACCCTTCTGGGTATGGGGTGGGGCGGATTATCCGCCCCAAAGGCAGTTTTCCTTTTCCTTTATCAGTGTAAAGATCTACAGCACTTCAACACACATTAAATAATCCTTGATATTGTTATCTAACACGCAAAACACTAGGGATTATGAAATGTTCTTTCACTTTTTCATTCCATGCATATTGTAGTTCAACACATAGCCCTTGTAGCTAGGGAAGCGAGTGCATCACCCTATCAATCGCAAGCTCGTTCAGGATCTTACAATCCAGGGCGTTCAAACGTTGAACGTAGACAGACATCTTGACTACATGCTCACTCACACTGTTGTGCTCTTCCATCTTGGCGGAGAAGAAGAGCTCATAAGCTTCATACCTCTCATCCCGAGCATATGGAGCAAAGACGGTCTTGAGATCTTCAACGATCTCAAAAGCACTCATATTCTCAAAATGTTTTTAAAGCTTCGGCTCCATGGCATAGAGCATTCCACTCTGGGTGAGGGAGAAATCATCCGCCTTGGACTATCAGACATTCCTTTTGTCCTGGGTGGCAGTTTCAGCGGGTTTCTCGGGCAACTCATTCTCGATGACATACATCAGCTTGTAGGGGACTAGGAGGATCCTCACGTTGCGGTACCAGGCGGTGAAGTTGGTTCCATCGGTTTTCAGCTTGTCCTTCTCTACGAATAAGCTAAGGTTGAAGGTGGGTGGGTGAGACATCTACTCCCTCCATTTCAAAATATAATATGTTTTAGCTTTGTGAAAGGAGTGTATCTAGACTTATTTTAATATGTAGGTCCATGTAGGTTTGGAGTGAACCTACACACTAAAAGCAATCTAGATGCACTCATTTCACAAAGCTAAAACATCTTATATTTTGAAATAGAGGGAGTACAATGGATTTGCAAAGTATTTCGACCATGTTCATAATATGAGTTCAAGTTTTAATTTACACTAAACGAAAAACAAAGAGAACTTCCAGTCAAACGGATATCCCTCAATTCGTTCAGTGAACACACGATCCCAATTCGCTATACCACCCCTGATCGTCATGGCCGGCGATGTAGTTTCAAAGGTATACATTCCCCAATGTCAACCACATCATTTATTTGACTCATACTCGATCTTTCGGCCTCTTGTGTTCATGTCTATACATGCTAGACTCGCCAATTCTAACTTGTGTGTATTGTAGTGCAACATGGCTTACACCCACCGTATGCCAACGCAGATATGTCTGACACCCGATCGTCACGGTGTGCCTCATAACGGAGAACTTTCTTAGTGCTTCACATACAAGAGGAACACAATCATTGGAATTATGTGAGAGATCATCCTATTATGGTACTGTCGTATATCTAATATATAAGAAAAATAATATGCAAAACAAATACTTCAAAAGTATGGTGCCATGACATGGTTGTAGAGCCTTGCACTACTAGAGAAAAGCCTATCCGAGGCGCACCAAAAAGCCTATCCGAGGCGCATATCACATGTGCCTCTAGCTTCAAGCCTCGGGTATTTCTTATGCGAGGCGCATCTATGCGCCTCCTATACTTCACATATGCGAGGCGCATATCGATATGCGCCTCGCATAATAATATGCGAGGCGCATATGCGAGGCGCATATAGATATGCGTCTCGCATATGTGAAGTATAGGAGGCGCATATCATATGCGCCTCGCATATGTTTCAGAATGCGCCTCGGGTATTTATAGTATATGCGCCTCGCATATGTTTCAGAATGCGCCTCGGATATTTATAGTATATGCGCCTCCTATAGTATCCTATATGCGCCTCCGGTAATATTTTCGAAATTCAAGTTTTACAGACCATTGTAAATAATAATATACAGATATTCAAATATACAATATAGTCCACAGAATTTTTCAGAAACTTGCAATTTGCCAAAACATAATAGAACCAACATGAATACAATACATTACATATTAATCATGACATACAAGTTCATACATCAAGTGTTTGTGCCACAAGTTCACACCTCCGAGTACAAGTTCACAATCACATTATACCTCCGAGTACAAGTTCACAATCACATTACAACTCCAACGACGTAGCATATATGTTCACAGTATGATTGCGCATATTACAATAATGAAATCAGAGATCACAAACCAGGCTAGTATGTGCTTGATTGCGTTACGTATTGGTCACACAAGTGGCAGAATGAGCATCCGGCGACAGATACACTGAATATTTACGTTACTATGGCACTGAGTTAATACCTTTGTCGTTTTCATCTACAAACTTCAAGGGTAGCAGGCGCATTCTAATGGTACCGCGGTGGTGCGTCCGTGCGATAAGCTCCTGGCCAATATAGCAGCCCTTTTCAAATGAAATAGCATTCAGGCCTACAAAGTTGTACTCAAGTGGAATTGCTTCACCTGAATCAGAAGAAGATAATTAGCGAAAAGACAAGCACTCTAGTGTTTGAGCTGGAAAAATAGGGAAATAGTAAGGTGTAACAACCGGAATAATATAATTCAAAAGGCAAGCAAGGATAAGGGAAAGGATGTTAGTGTTGCTCTACGCATATAAGGGACTTATTATATTAGACAGAGTTGCCACACCGGCTTGCCCATGTTGTAGAATAGACAAGACTACTGAAATCTTCATTGTACTACATGGTACTATATGCTTCTAAGATAAGCCCCTTCAGACATCCTTTTACACATTTAACTAGCACGATTCAACCAAAAATTTTGGGCCCCTGGAACCACTATCTTATAACAGAACATGATATGAGCTTCTAGGTCCTAACCTGCAGATGCTACATACTACCATGGTAAACTATCTATCGCCACTACTAAGTACTAACGAACCAGAATGGATCTAACGAACCATGAGTAAGCAATACAATTCCTTAAAATCACTTTAGCAGAGTCCCATCCCCTCTACCTGGAGCAGTCTTTAACTATTGTAGTTCCAGGTGCAACCATTTGCATAATTCCTACTCTACAAGATAGCCAGTTTAGAGCTAGCGCAGGTGTTAGAGGTGAGCTGGTAGCGGCAACTCAAGATAGAACAAGACCAAGGCAGTTGAAGAATCAAGACTACCAAGAGCCAAAAAAAGTTAAGGTTTGCCATTGGGAGAGTGATGGTCGTTGTTTCAACTTTGAAAAAAACCCGACTTTCCTGTGTTCGGTGCTGTAAAGTTTTTGTTCATTTTTCTGTTGATTCTATGTAATTATATCATGATGAATGGGCCTTGTACCCTCAATGCCAGTTCCTTGTGAATTCTTACAACTTCCAATTCATTTCCTGTAGACCTAGATTAGGCAGTTCTAAGCTTTTGTTTTGTGACGTACACTTTATCTAATCTGGTAGGTTTGCCAAGAAATTTACTACACCAAACACTACTCCTGGAACTCTTTTTACAGTAGACCAAACAATTGTGTTGAACCTCAGCATAACCTGAACCTTTTAATGGTACAAAACAGCAAGAGCACTGCACATTCATTAACAGAGGTGGAATATTTACAAGCAAAACAAGAGTTTTAAGGCGATAAACTTGCAAGATCAAATACACAGCCAGTGGGTCAGGACTCAGGACCACCTTGGCAATGTAAGGCGATAAACTTGCAACATCAATTACACAACCAGTGGGTCAGGACCATCTTGGAAATGGACAGAAGTCGAGAGAGAGAGCTTCTCCCAAATTAGCACAGCAATCTCATGGGAATCGACTCAAGGAGTGTCTCCTGCAAAATCACCACCGTCCTATCATTCCAATTCCCCTTCTGCAAAATCACCACCGTCCTCTCATTCCAATCCCCAACATTCAGTATATGAGTAGTGAGCTCGGCATTACTCAAGACATACCAATATGTGTACTCATATACCATACCAGCAGTAGAACCCACGAAAGGAGAGTTGGCCATCACTCCGTTCCAGAAACACCAAAGTGAAAGCGTTCAAGCAGAGTCCCATCCCCTCTACCTGGAGCAGAAACGTGACCTGCATCCCCTCTACCTGGAGCAGAGTCCCATCCGAGTTCATCCACCAATTCGTCTCCCCAATCGCAGGGGAAGGGGAAGAGGGATAGGGGGAAGGGGAAGGAGAGGGGAAGGGGGTCGGGGCTCACCTCGACGACGGGCTGCTGCAGGCGTGGACGGGGTGGCCGGCGGCAGGCGCTGTCCACGGGCAGCAGGTCTTCAAGCACCAGCGCCAGGCTCCTCCTCGACGGGGCGGCGGCGGGCTCCTCCTCCACGAGGCGGGCGGCGTCGGTCTTCTCCTTCCACAGGGCGGGCGGGTCGCGAGGGCGAGGTGCTCCTCCACGGGTCACAGGTGAGGTGCTCGTCGACCCCTGTGGATGGTGGCCAAGATGTCAGGGAGAGGGGAAGAGGGATAGGGGAAGGGGAAGGAGAGGGGAAGGGGGTCGGGGCTCACCCCTCGGCGATGGTGGACGGCGGTCTACTGCCGGCGCGGACGGCCGGAGGCAGGAAGGGCTGCTGCAGGCGCACACGGCGGCGGCGGCTTCGATCTGTACCGCGCGCGGTGCGTGAGACGTGAGACAGGAAGGGGATAACCTTTCGTGTAGGTTTTTTTCTTTGAGGAAAACATTTCGTGTAGCTATGCGGCTTTGATCTGTACCAGATTATGCGAGGCGCATATTGCAAAATGCGCCTCGTATAATATTACGCGAGGCGCATCTGACCCGAATGTGCCTCGTATAATTCAAACTATAGGAGGCGCATATAGCAATATGCGCCTCGCATATGCGGCCACCTACCAGCGCCCGGGCCCGCATGAGTTAGCCTCGCATATTGTCAAATATAGGAGGCGCATATCGTGCACCTACCAACACGCGGGCCCACACAGAATATGCGAGGCGCATTCTGGCCATATGCGCCTCGCATATTATCAAATATAGGAGGCGCATATAGCCATATGCGCCTCGCATATTCGTGCAACTACCAACACGCGGGCCCACACAGAATATGTGAGGCGCATTCTGTCCATATGCGCCTCGCCTATCTGATATATAGGAGGCGCATATGACTAGAATGCGCCTCGCATAATATGGGGCTGCTAGATTCTGTTCGTACAGGGATTATAGGAGGCGCATTCTTATCGTATGCGCCTCGCCTATTTTTATACTAGAGGCGCATATCGCAAAGTGCGCCTCGCATATTTTTATAGGAGGCGCATATGCGAAATGTGCCTCGCATAAGCATGTCTCCTATAGCCTTTTCTCTAGTAGTGTTGATCTCCATCGAGAGCTCTAATGGACAACGTTTCATAAACTTACTAATACCATGTCACGTCATACGCCCCTTGTAAAATAAAGTTAGATGCTTCTACTTTATCTTTTGCATGTTTTACGTGGCTCTAGGGCTTTCACGGCAGAACCCCTTCCCGCCTACGAATGTTGAGCCACAACAGGGATTCAACAATTGCCTCTTCCATCGCTTTTCAAGATCTTCCGTTCACTAGAGGAAAAAGGGCTATCCGTTCGCGACCCCTCGGAGCATTAGTCCCGGTTGCGCCACCAACCGGGACTAATGCTGGCACGCGTCCCGGTTGGAGCGGGCACGGGGCCAGGGGGCATGGGTCCCGGTTGGTAAGGGGGCATGCGTCCCGGTTGGAGCCACCAACCGGGACTAAAGGTTTGGCCACAGCCACGTGGCGTGGCACACACCTTTAGTCCCGGTTGCTGGCTCCAACCGGGACTAAAGACCCCTGCCCTCTATAAATGCAACGCCCCAGCCCCCTCCTCTGCCTCCACTCTGTTTTTTCGAATGGTGTAAGGTGTGAGGGTGTGTGCTAGTTTTTTTTCATGCATGCATTGAAGGTGTTTGTTGAAATGTTTGAGTGAAAAATCCCGTTGAATTTCTCATAGAACAAAAATATAGAAGGTGTCCGAGACGCACTAATTGAGCTTATTTCCCTCGATCGAGGTTAGCAATCTTATCTTTTCTAGGTCATTGATACAATTCATGTGTCGGTGTGAATTGGTTATTTCACTATTTATGATGTCCTGTTTTTTGATAAACTTACTTATATGATGCAGATGAACGGTCGGGAATGGATGTACGGTGACCGGCGGGTAGCCGGGTATATCAAAGGCGTGGATAAATTTATCGATGTGGCTACGGCAAACAAAGATAATGGATTTATACGTTGTCCATGTGTTCAATGTCGGAACAACAAGGAGTACTCTTCCTCGAAAATCATTCGCGGCCACCTGATTATGAAAG
This sequence comes from Avena sativa, assembly GCA_916181665.1. Classification (NCBI taxonomy): domain Eukaryota; kingdom Viridiplantae; phylum Streptophyta; class Magnoliopsida; order Poales; family Poaceae; genus Avena; species Avena sativa. The sequence continues at coordinate 479,543,701 of OV702283.1, forward strand.
GTTTCATGCCCAACTATAATTGTTGGACCAAGCACGGGGAAAGAGGGGTTATGATGGAAGATGGTGAAGAAGAAGATGATGATAACAACTATCATCATATGTTTCCTGAATACAGTGATACTGCAATGGAAGACAATGGAGAGGAAAAAGGTGAAGAACGGGCATCAGATGAGCCGGCTGATGAACTTGGTAGGGTCATTTCTGATGCAAAGCGAGACTGTGAAACAGAAAATGAGAAGTTGAAGTTAGAGGGCATGTTAGAAGATGACAAGAAATTGTTGTACCCAAATTGTGAAGATGGCAGCACAAAGCTCGGTACCACACTGGAATTGTTGCGATGGAAGGCAGAGTGTGGTCTAACTGACTCCTCATTTGAAAAGATGCTGAAAATAATGAAGCCGAAGTTTCCAAAACATAACGAACTTCCCGAGAGTACCTACGAAGCAAAGAAGACTCTCTGTCCTCTGGGATTAGATGTGCAAAAGATACATGCATGCATTAATGACTGCATCCTCTACCGCGGTAAGGAGTATGAGAATTTAGATAAATGCCCGGTATGCAACGCGTTGCGGTATAAGATCAGACGAGATGACCCTGGTGATGTTGAGGGAGAGCCCCTCCGGAAGAGGGTCCTGCGTCGTCCTTGTCCACGGCGTCACGCTGACGTGGCCACGGGCCCGCTGACGTGGCCCACGGTGGCTTGCTGATGTGGCCTAGGGCCCAGCACTCAGTGACAGTGGCTAGGTTCTGTCTTGGTAAAAAAAAACCAACCCTTTGCTGATGTCATATTGACACAGTAATTCAATTTTAAATGATTTAATAATTCCAGAAATTGATATAAACTTGTAAATTCAATATCTTTTTATTTATAAGTCAGAAAAATACAAATAATATATCAAATTGTTCAGAAAAATGAAACCTATCTATTTAACCTATAATCATGCATTGTTCAACAATTTAAATGACAAGTATAATTAGAAGAACAAATGCACCCCTCTCATATGTTCCGGAGTTTCCCCGAGTTAGGGTTTTCACCCGTCGGAACCCCGATTAAATCGTCGAGCATGTCTTAGGGTTACATTCCAATGCAAATTAACTTGTCATATCATCATACTTGCTTGAGCATTGCATCGATGCCATGTGTTGATTGTTTCCCTTTCTTTTCGGTGTTTCGATTATTAGGTTTATTATTAGTTAGGTATTATTAGGTTTATTAATTAGTTTGGTATTATTGGTCTTCGACCCCACTGGTCAGTCAATGTGGGTAGCCCCAGACCCGATTCACATTGTCAGTCACTGTGGTTAGATAAGGAATCATTAATACCCCTTAGGTGCATGTGGGTTCGACGATGTGCCTTCGCCAGGGCATTCTGAACCCTCTTAAATCGATTCCAATATGGTATTTTGTTAGTATCTAGTGTTACCTATCTGCTGGATAGTTTCCCTTTTGTAGCCTTATACTCATGTTCCCCTCTCATATGCATCGGAGGTTTCTCCGAACTAGGTTACACCCCTCGGAACTCCAGAATATGATTTTAGTTGATTTTAGCTAGAGTTACCTATCTACTACACGGTTTCCTTTTTGTAGCTAGGTTTAGGGTTTCTCTTCATTTTTATTATTGTGTATGTATATATTAGGGTTTCTCCTTAACTTTCTCCTTTAGCCGCTTTGACTTATTCGTTTTTCCACCTATACAGAAAATATGGACCCACACGTCAGAGACGAAGAAAAGGAAGAGTTGATCCAAGGTGTGATCCGTGGGGAAGATAATTTAGACGTATCAACGTTTCTGAACAACTCCGGTGAGGGTGATCCTCTTTTTACCGGAGTAGACAACTTGTTTGAGGTTGAAGGTGTTGCCTTCCGCGAGGGAGAAGGCGATGCCTTGTGTAATCGAGAAGACGACCGCTCCGGCGAGGTGCATGTAATATAAATCAATTCATTAATTAATCATCTGCTATCTATATAGAAATAGTAACGACGATCTTTCTTCTTTTAGCCCTCCGGATCGAAGGAATCTACTGAAAAGAGCAGACGAGGCCCAACCAAAAAGTTGCAAGACCATGAGAGGTTTAGGATCGAAGATGTCGCTGAAGGCGGCATACCGACAGCTCCCGAAGTTGTCGCAACCAAATATGTGGCACAATGCGGAGTAATCGTTAGGGACTTAATCCCGATCACCATTAGAAATTGGAATAGGCCTGCTAAAGCGGATGAAGAGGGAACATGTTTATTTGTCCCTAACCACGCCAAAGATTTACTGTGGAAGAGGCTCATGGTTAATTTCAAACTACCGAAGATAGAGCTGGATCCAAATGCGGAGGATCCAGTTGAGGACGCCTTACAACATGGGAGAGCCATGGAGGCTAAGGTCAGGGAGTGGGCTTTGAAGAAGATGGCCCAGTGTTTCACCAACTGGAAGAAAAGATTGCACCTTGACTATGTCGTGAAAGAGAAGACTCCCGATTTCAAGAATATTCAGTTTGAGAAGATAAAACCATTCTGGGATGAGTTTGTGGAATACAAGAAATCAGAAAAAGCTAAGAAAATGTCTGAAACGAATAAGTTGAATGCTGCTAAGAAGAAGTATCACCATACTATGGGGCAAGGTGGCTACAAGGTTGGCATTCCTAAGTGGGAGAAACTTGAGCAGGAACTGCGTGATAAAAATATCACCCCAGAGACAGACGATTGGCTAGAACGTGCAAGGAATTGGTTTTACGGGCATGGGGGCACGTTGGACTCGGAAGGGAGGTGCATATATAACATACGACATAAAGAAGACCCCTTGCCAATCGAGAGGATGAGAAAAGCAGTAAAGGCTGTTAAAGATGGGGACTTCATTCCCGATAGAGAGAATGATGAGCTCACACTCGCCCTTGGAAATAAGGAACATGATGGACGAACACGAGGCACAATAGGCTCCCAATCATGGAGGACTGGGTTTCCCGAAGAGAGGAAGAAATATCCTGATAGAAGCCGTTAGAGGAGTAAGGACAGGGCGGCAGTTGAAGCAGAAAGTCAGAAAGAGCGAATGCGTTTAATTGAAGAACGATTAAAGCAACAATAAGATGAAATTAACTCACTTAAAGAGCAAAGTACTACCGGCCCATCTCAGCAGCACACTGCATTCGATGCTACCGGCCTATCGAATAATCGAAAAAGCAGTGTGGCTTCCACCGAGGTCCCGGGTGATGACAATGGCGATGCCGATGATGCACCGACGATGGCTCCTGTTGGCTACCCAGTGGATGATATCACAGAGATGACACACTGCGAGCTACATGTCAAAGTTGTGAACATATCAATGAAGGTGGCGGTCGGCTATGCCTTACCAATTGGACCCACACCAACTTACCACAGTCGTCCGGTTCCAGAGGGCTACGCTGTTGTCGGCGTGGATGAAATCATGCCCACCTTTGAGATTTTGGATCTTCACTACCCTGCTGGTGAAGGGGATGTGACTATGCTGGGTGACGCAAAAAACGTCACCATTCTATGGCCGAAGGATTGTATCGTGCTTCGAAATCACACGCCAAGGCCATCTTCGCCGCCGCCTCACCCGTCTCCAGCGAGGTCGTCGCCGCCGCGGCAGCCGTCTTCGTCGCCTCACCCGGCTCCGTCGCCTCACCAATCTCCGGTGCAGCCATCGCCGCGGGAGCCATCGCCGGCGCCTCGGGATAAAAAGCGTAAGCGTACCGCTACTGTGTGTCGTAAGCGATCGCCGAAACGTAAACAAGAGCCTCTTCCAAAAGTACCAACGGTTCCTCCCAAGAGAGCTTATGACTGTACTGAAGAGGAGACTGCGGCGATTGTTGATGCGGAAACGACAACGTTTTTCGCTAAGCTGAGGCGGCCGAAAGAGCCAGAGTTCCCCAGCACCAAAGAAGAAAAAGCCAAAGTGTTGAAAATGCTAAAGACTCTTCATCAACCCGAGCCAAAGCTGTCATCAGACTATGAGCGTTCTATTCTCAAGTCACATGCAGCACAAAAAGCCTCGAAGAGCAGTACTGATGCAAGCGGGAAATCTGTTGCCCAGCTCGGAGAACAAGCAAAATAGTCTTGCGCCCCTCTCAAGGTGATTTCCCAAACCAATGTGGGGTCGAGCAAATATGGGGCCGAAGAGCAGTATGATCGAGAGGTAGTTGTACAATACGGAGAAGCTGCCGTTGCTCAAGGTATGAGTATTGCCCAGTACTTATCCCAGTTAGAGTACTTCCCCGTGAGTGAAGTAGCATACAAATACCAGTACGGCAAACCTCTCGTCAAACCTGAGGAGGTAAATAATCTTCCAACGAAAATGCGAAGATTGCATAACTGGTACATGCATGCGACAAAGGCCGGGGCTAACTGGATAGTGCTGAGGGTTACAAAAAAGCATCATGGGAAAGAAAAGGATGACATGATATCCATTGAATTTGATGAACTATTTCAATTATTCAATCAAGACGCCTTGGACAAATCGATCATCAGTGCCTATTGTCTGTAAGTACTAATTCTGTAATTAATTTAGTCTCCAGCTATCTCACCTTGTTTATTGCATGTATATAATCATACTGTAATATGCAGAATGAAGATTCTCGAATGCAGCAGAGGACAAATCTATGACATTGGCTTCATTGACCCATATTGGGTTCATGAAGCTAATCTCAAAATAAGCCCCCAGGATACGGAGGATAATATAGTACACGCGTTAAGGTTTCAAGAAACCAAAAGGGAAATACTATTTCCTTACAACTTCCAGTGAGTGTTATTGTCTTGTATACACTTTCTATTTCGCTTACTCGATGTTAAGTATATAATTGATAAGTTCTGCATTCGCAGGTACCACTATATTCTGTTAATCATTCAACTTGACAAAGGGCGTGTACTAGTCATGGACTCGAAATATAAACCCCTTGAGACGTGGAAGGACATGCAGATACTTCTCCAGCGGTAATTCTAATCATTACGACACTATATCGGCAACGTTCGTGAATTTTATGATATCAAGTACTTAATAACTTATTTTATTTGTTTTCTACGCCGGGCAGCGCTTGGAAACGGTTCACCAAGAAGGCTAGGGGTGTTTGGAAAGAGGAGCTTACATTTCAACCACTAGATGTAAGCACCACTAGCTATATCCGCGCATCTCTTTGATTCTAGTTTTGATACAGTTATTATCATGCTTGATTATTATTTTGATTGAACTCTGTTGTCGTAAAGTGCCTGACGCAGGGACCAGGTAACAATCTATGTGGATACTATGTATGCGAGTTCATCCGGCAGACGTGCGATGCGAAGGGCAGAAATTTAGAGCAACTCCACGTACGTAAACAATTTCTATAGTTTTTAATTACAATCAAATTGTGTTTAGTTTCATATTCATATAGGCTGACTCCTTTTTTAAATCAGATCGAACGTCTACGGGACGGTCTTCTGCCAAAGGATCGCATACGAGCAATACAGGAGGAATTGGCGGGATTCTTGGATGCAGAAGTCCTAGACCCAAAAGGGGAATACTACTCGGCTGTGTATAGACAATAGGAATTGTAAAAATAGAAACTTTCAAGAAATTGGCCGGTAGCATCGAATAGCAACTTTTGTATGTAGTGCATGAACTCGATCCGTGTATTAAATGTAAAATGTTGTCATGATGATCTTGTGTAATATAAGGTTCCTTCATTGATAAGTGCAAAACACTAAATAGACAATAAAACAACCTAAATGAATTCTCTGCCCGGCACAAAAAGTGGCGAAAATGCTGCCGCGGCAACAAAATGTGCCAAAATGAATTCTCTGCCGCGGCAGAGAAATGGGCCAAATCTCTGCCGCGGCAGCAGGTTATTAGTCCCGGTTCGTGTTACGAACCGGGACTAAAGCCCCCCCCTCGCACGGAGCAGATGCCACGTGTGTGGCCTTTTGTCCCGGTTGGTGGGGCAACCGGGACTAAAGGTTCGGGCTTTAGTCCCGGCCCCGTCCCGGTTGGGCAACCGGGACTAAAGCCCCTTACCAACCGGGACGCATGGCACGTTTTCTACCAGTGGTTGTAAATGTCATATCAACTACTGTAGAGAGACAAACACCCTCCAAAGCCACTTTCTTGTGGACCAATCTCCCGATTCATCGCGTAATGTTGGTTGGGGCTGCTTCATCAAATAATACCGCGATATAACAAGTACATGAAAGATGGTAGCAACTAGAAAATCAATGCCCACATATTGCTATGTGTTCTATGCGTATGACATGTCTACCCATAGATTGGCTCTGATACCACTGTGGGGTCCCGTAGCAGAAAACAAAAAATTCTAACTACCCAAACACAATAACCAAGATCTATTATATGTATACATAAGTAACCGAGAGGAAAACGGTATTCATACCTTTGAATATTTTGGTAATCCTTATGCAGGTAGGCGTACATTTATGAAGATGAACATATCCTCGCTCCAAGAATCAAGCTCCTAGCGCCCCAAGTGTGTCGCCTCCGAAGTTATACACACGCCCGGTGTAGGTGACGTCTCTCGGGCTCCAATCCAACCGAGCAGCGAAAGAAGGCGGGCCGAATAGCATACGACGGTAGTGCGGAGGTGGAGAAACCAAGTCCCTCAAAGGTCTCTCCAATATTACGAAGAAAACTATAAGAAAAATGAGAGAGAGAGAGAGAGAGGAGAGAATGGGATGCCTCAAAAGGAAGGGGTGCTCCTTCATTTATAGTAGGAGGGGCGGGCCAACTCCCAAGGGGAAAGCGGTGTGGGAATACCCGCCAGCCACCAAAGGGAGCCGCCGACCCTAGGTGGGCCCTAGGCGGGGAACCCACTAGGGCTTGGCCGGCTGGCCCCTCCTCACATGCGCCTTGCCCTCTTGGGACTCCCCTCCGGATGAGGCCCATTAGGCATGGTTTGCCTTTAAAAATAAAATAAAATAATATGTTTTATTATTAATTCAATTAATTAATATAAAACACATATATTATTATATCTTTCACTCCGAAAATCCTTCTAGATCCTTCCGATCAACATCGGGTCCTACACGGAACTTTTCTGGTTTCTCTCTCTCATTTCTCCTGTGATGCCGGATCAATCCCTATGCGTTCCCAACCTTAAGTGTGCCACCCTTCGGTGTGGAAACACCCCGGGTATGATCGAGACCCCTCTTGTATGAATGATCATTAACGGGACCTGGATGCCCATAATGATCCCTATGCATTTCACGAATCTCATCGCTTGAACCTTCAACGTCGTGTCCCACTCCCTTCGACACTTGATACCTAGTTCATCCGAGATTTGATCTTTGGTATCTTCATACCTAGTTTGATCTCGTTACCGATGAATTCGTTTACTCGTTTCTGTGTTGTTGCATTCCATGACCTAGTCATACACTTGCAAGCTTCGTTAATGCAACTTCACCGAGTTGGCCACGTGTATCTATCCATTACTTGGATTGGCAAATCCTAGTGTTGATACATAACACTACTAGAAAAATGGCCTTTAGTGGCGCACCATGAAACATCATCTGTGGCGCACTAGCAGTGCGCAACGTGACTTGCGCTACATAAGTTTAAACTTCTGTGGCGCACTGCCTAGTGCGCCACAGAAGCTTAGAGACAGGCGTGGCGCACATGCCAGTGCGCCACAGAAGTTTGGGCAGGTGCGCCACGCGTATGAAACGATAACCGTGGCGCACTAGGTGCTGTGCGCCACGGATGTAAATTTCAAAATTCAAAAAAAAAGCAGCAGATCTGGATCTCGTCGTCAGTGCGGCCGCGCGTCGGTGCAGGTCGCCATCGCCGTCAGTGCGGTCGCGCGTCGGTGTCGTCGTCGGAACTGCAAGGAGGAGGAAGAGGAGAGTAGGAGGAAGAGGAGGAGAAGAAGAAGATGAGGCAGAGGAGGAGAAGAAGAGGAGGAGGAGGAGGAGAAGAGGAGGAAGAGGAGGAGAAGAAGAAGAAGAGGAGGCAGAGGAGGAAGAGGAGGAGAAGAACAGGAGGCAGAGGAGGAAGAGGAGGAGAAGGAGGCCGCCGTTGCACCGCCGTCGCGAGGAGGAGGAGAAGGAGGCCGCCGTTGCACCGCCGTCGCCCGTTGTCACTGCGAGGAGGAGGAGAAGGAGGTCGACGTCGTGCCATCACTGCAAGAAGAGGAGAAGGGGAAGGAGGAGAAGGGAGAAGGAAGAAGGAAGAAGGAAGAAGGAAGAAGGAGAAGGGAAAGGGAGAGGAAGAGGGAAAAGGGGAAGGGAAAAGTGGAAAGGGAAAGGGAGAGGAAGACGGAAAAGGGGAAAGGGAGGAGGAGGGCGGGGTGGGGATTCAAATTTGAATCCCGCCCAAGCTTATCCGTGGCGCACTAGGTGTAGGTGCGCTACGGATAAGTCGCCCTTTATTTTTTTTTCTGCAGGAAAAAACGGTTTTTTGACCGTAACTTTTTACTCTTTTCGAATTTTGAAAATCTAAAAAATCTCTAAACGACCTTAGGTGGTTGCGAGCAGATGCGAAATCTCGTTCTCGTCATTTTGGTATATTATACGATTTTTTTCGATATCGTATGCAAAAGTTACGGCCTTTTTACCATGGCATAACTTTTTTTTGCAAATAAAGTCGAAACTCATTTTTGTTAATTTTACTAGAAGCTATACCACATTACCTACCTAAATATGAAAGGATTTAATTTTTTGAAGTGTTTATCATTTTCTTTTATTTTTTGCAAACCCTAAAAAGGCGATCCACGGGGGGGGGGGGGGGGGGGGTGGAGTTGGTGCATGCCACTACATCTGTGGCGCACATGCCATAGTGCGCCACAGAGAGTACAAACTTCTGTGGCGCACTATGCCATGTGCGCCACAGATGCTTGCGGATGGTTTACAGCAGAGAGGGGCGTGCGCTTAGGCGTAGCGCACCCCCCCCCCATGTGCGCCAAAGATGACACTAACAACCGTGGCGCACATGACTATAGTGCGCTACAGATGTTTGGCGTGCGGCCAACAGGGCCCTGGCCCACACACATCTGTGGCGCACTATAGTCATGTGCGCCACGGTTGTTCTAGTTACTAGTAGGGCACTGCCCACAGGTGAGCCACGCCTGTTTTAGCCGTGGGGCACTTCAACCATGTGAGCCACGGATGTGCTGATTACCTATAGCTGTTTTCCTAGTAGTGTAACCCTCAACACGTCCATTCAGAAAACCTACATGGTACCTTTTTGATCATCCTTTTACAGCTTGATACTTGATACCATCAAGGCTCCCTCCAATAAAAGCAATTATGTATTATCTCACAGTCAAAGGATTAGGTTGCGAGATTACTATGTTATCATCAATGTTGAATTGTTTGTAACTTAGATCACATTATGGTATAACTTTGGGTGTATATATGTGTATCACATCATTCAACTAATGATATGACCTCATTGTCAATTGGCATAAAGGCCCATGATCTCAAAACCCTAGATCATCCGGTTGACCAAAGAGCTAGTTCGCTAGAGGTAACTAGATACAATGTTTGTTTACATACCACACATGTATTAATATTTCGTATTAACAGAATTATAGCATGACATGAAATGTATTATAAATATACAAGAGATATATCAAATAGAACACTTTATTATTTTCCTTTAGGGCATATCTCCTTCAGGGCGAGGATGGAAATGTGGAATTTATAGTTGCTAGGGCGGCGGCCCTGGTCAGTGGGAGTCGTGGATCTTAGGTGGGGGCCTCGACTCGAGTTTTCTTGGTGGTTACGGTTGCGAGGGTAGCGTGATGACTGGGGAGTATCTTGAAGTGGGTATAGTTCATTCGATTGACTTGTTGTTAGGGTAAAAACATGTCCAGAGAGTCTGGGGCTGGTGGAGGTGACTCCCATGGGCGCCACTTTCTTGTTTCAGACACCGTCATGGCTTCCTCCCTATCCCTTCCGATTCTCTAGTTGAAAACCCTTGACCCCCTCGGTTCGGGCGGTAGTGGAGCTCTTTTGTGTCGCATCTTTCCTAAAGGCACGGTCTTGAAGCCCACCGTGTGTCTCTCTATCGGTGGTGGTATGTTTGCGATGGTGGGGTACGTGTCTTGGCATTGCGTGGCATCTGTTTGTGCGCCGACTCAAGCTCCAGGGTGAGCTTTGGACCGCCTATGATGACATCTCTTGTTTGTCCAGGGATAGGGGTTCCCGCACCTTGCACCCGTACCAGAGCTGCCGCCTCTCTCGCAAGGAGCCGTTTTCTGACTACGTGTCTTCAGAATCATGTGAATTAGGACAAGTCTGATTGCCTTGTTGTCTCAGTACAATTCCTTTGGGCCGAATTGAAGGAGTTGTCTATCAAGATACTTATTAATTATCTTATGTAAATATAAAAAGATTACACAAACAATATGAACATGTTACATACAACATCTACGGCATGATATGTTGACGTTGTAATATTTGATTAGAACTTATGTATTGATGCTTGCAAAAAAGCACAACTAACAATTCAAACAAGTTAGTAATCAAGGGCATGAGCCTACACAATATTATATCTTTTATCGATCACAAAGTTTGCAAAAAGGGCATGTTGTAAATGTTCAAGTTAATCTTCTATTGAGAACAGTTTGTAGACCATGGTCTTTTCTTTTTAAAACACTACTAGCACTAGACTAAGTACTAATTGATTGAAATCAAACTATGAACGTAAAAAGTTATCACTTTTCTAAGTAGGATAACTTCACTAATTCCATATATATATTATGTCATTTATTTACTAGAGGTATAGAAGTAAACAAATAAGAGCAATATTTTTGTAGAGCAGAGCAACCTCGTGATAGAAATGGTCTAAGTGGGGTTTAGAAGATGAGTTGACAAGTCTGTTGAATTCAGTGGAGTACATGGATCATTTTGTAAATATACTGATGCCCACCCTTTTAGTGAATCTTGTCTCTCACACTCCCCATCCAACAACCCATGAGTACTTGGTGTAGCGGTACACGGATTCCTTTGTTGTGTAGGATACGTTCTCGACGTGAGAGAGTATAGAGATGTCATCAATGTTGATATTTTTACCACTATAATATCAAAAAAGAGAAACAATCCTAACATCGTTGTAATTGTAGAATGTACTATGTTTTGAATTGCTCAAAAATATATAGAATGAAGAGAAGCTACTAGTTGCTAGTCTTGGTGAAGAAAACTAGAATGAGTACTTCTCTTCTATCCTATTGTTACCAAATCAAATGCATGTGAATAAATTTCATATTAATTGGATGACTACAATCCCCTAGTTAAGACTTTCTCTTTTCTTCTTCAATGCAGGAAGCTTATATTAAATCAAAACTCCCATCAAACCGATACAACAAAAGACTTCACACCCGAGCGCTACATAACTAGATGCACACACCACGCCAATAAATATATACAACTTCTTTAACAAAACCAAACCTTAAAGACAATGGAAGAAAAGCAAACTTAAAAAGACAAACTAAAAGGTTTCTGCATAAACTTTTATGAGATATTTCAAATATGTTTAGACTTGATATCTTGCTATTGCTAGATCCTGCACAACACACCAATGGATTTGGTCAGAAGAGTTTGTAGCAACCCCTTGGACAAGAGATCGTGCGAGCGCAACAACCATCTCATTTACATCTTCTAGGACATTTGGATGAAAATAAGTGTGCTTCCAACACCGCAAGGCAAGCCCGTAGTTTAATTCTTCGTGAGTGGAGTGTTTGTGAGTTTTGGTGCAACCCTTTTTTTTCCTATATCTGAAACGCAGAGTTCTTGGCTTGGTTACTCGTTTTTCATACCGATCATTGGCACGCGGCGCTGGTGGCCGGTGAGAGTATAGAGATCATTGGCAGTGTGATTTTTCATACTTTTTTGTGAAACACTATTTTGAAAAATAGCGCGCTAGAGCGTTCGTAGCGTTTTTTAAGCCCGCGCTATTTTTTTCCTTGGGTGCAACCCTTTTCCCCCAATAACTAAAAGGCAGTTTTCTTTGTCCGGTTACTCGTTTTTTTCATACCAATCATTGACATTAGCTTGCAAGAAGCTTTCTAAGCCATAATACAAGCCTTGTCTCGTAGACGCTCGGACTTGTGTAACAATCTTGCTTAACACAAACTATGAATTAGATAAAATTCTTGATTTTTTTGTTAGTTATAGCATTATTGCATTGCACGATTACCTTTATTTTTTCCATGTGAGAAAAATAAAAGGCTCAACCCAAAACAAAAGCAAAGGGAGCAGCACCACGTATCCACTCTCTCCTCCGCACCATTTCTTCCTTGCCGGAAACAAATATCAGCTTTTGGGCCCACCTGTCATTCACAGCAGTGCCGTGCCTAGGCTATTTAACTCACTCAGAAAAAAGACCGAGGAAATTTTTTTACTTCTCCACCACATTTCATTCCCCCTCCTCCGGTGATGGCCGCCGGTCTCCTCCTCGGCGACGCCACCGCCGCCCAGAGGGCCCACCTCGCCGTTTGCCGTCCCAGCCTGCACCTCTGCAGCTGGGCTCCCAGGCCCCTGCGCCCGCGCCAGGGCTTCCCCCGCCTCTCCCGTGGCTACGCGCCGGCCAGGTTCGCCGCCCCCGCTTCGGGCGCCGGCGGCGGCGGGGAGTATAAGTCGGAGGAGGAGGAGCGGAGGGAGAGGGAGGCGGAGACTAGGCGGCGGCTGAAGGAGGCGGAGGAGATGGACGAGCTGGAGCGCACCGCGGAGGAGCTGCAGAGCCGGGCCTCCGCCGCCGACGAGTCCGAGGAGGAGAAGCGCGAGCGCGTCCGCCGCGAGCTCCAGAAGGTCACAACCCCTCCCCGCCGTAAACACACCTCCATAGCCAGCTCGTGGTAGCCTTGTTGATTGCCTACTACTTACTGCAGCACTGAAGAACATACAATTTGTCATTCTCTCAGCGTTAGCTATTTGGAGAAGGTGGGGAGGTAGACTGATTATATTGGGAGAGTGTGTGTCTTGCAGGTGGCCAAGGAGCAGGCCGAGAGGAGGGCGACGGGGAAGCAGATGTTCGATTTGGGTCAGAAGGCGTACGGGAAAGGGATGTATGGCCGGTCCATCGAGTTCTTGGAGGCCGCACTCACCATCATACGCCCCTCCTCGCTCCTTGGCGGTGAGGTAGTAATGTTTGCTCATTTGTACACGCCATGCTATTGCTATGAAATCCAGTCCAAGGTTTCAATGGTCTGGTCACCCTGATGTGCCAAATGACTGCACGTAAGATTTGCCAGAAAGAATGTGGATGCTACTGCTAAGGAACCTGCACTAGTGTCTTGTGCTGCCTATGTTCTTCTACATGATGAAGCGACACCAGATGTGTGTCGGTATCAGCTTGTTTACCACAAACTTAGTTGTTTTAGCGAGTTAATCATGGATGAAACCAACACCACCTATAAGATCCAAGAAGATAGTGATAGCCACGAAAAACCAAAAATGTTGTTCTTTCAGAGCACTTGCCTAAGGTTCATGGCTCCTACGTTAGCTCTTAGACAGTTCCACAAATCATTACATATAGGGATATGGACACCGAGAGGCGACAGCGCGGTGCTGTTAGATATAGTTATTGGTACTTTGAATGTCCTGCAGGTCAGTATGCTGTAAATGGACCTAGGAGCAGTTGGCACATGTCATTGTCACTACTTACAATGAGAATTGAAATTATTATTCATAGTGAGCATGGCATAGTGGCATATGAATTCTGTGCATAGTGACCAAGCTAGCGTCATACTGTATGATCAACATATCAGCAGCACGTGTCACCTTGACCAGTTCACTGATTTCAATGATAACCCTGGATCATGGCTGTAAATTAGTATGATGAAAGATCCTGTAGGTGCCTTAGTCATATCTGCTGCCTGCTCTCACCTTCCAGATTCAGATTTGGCTTGCAATGGCATATGATGCCAATAGGCGACACAAGGATTGCATAGCATTGTACAAACAATTGGAGAAAACACATCCGATGATTAGCATCAGGAAGCAGGCAGCTGATTTCAGATACATTGCGGAGGCACCCAAGTTGAAGATCTCCAATGATGAGGTGGTCACGATACCACAAATTGGATCCAGCTGGGACTGGTTAGTTTTATCTCTCTGACACTGCACTTTTTCACCATCTCTATGCCTCACAGCTACTCTGGTTTTTCTGCATGTGGCTGTTGTTTCAGTTGGGTGATGCATTCTAGTGAAACATGAAGAAGTAAAATGAAAAGCCTATTTGCTTGGCTGTTTACAATTGCCTAAATGAGCCTTTTGATTTTTGTTTCATTTATCTCCTAGTAGGCTGTAGCAGCCAGATGAGTAATTTTCAGCTTCAAACTTCTGCTTCTTTTTAATTATGTCGTTGAACCGCAACTAAATTAAAACTGAGGGGGTAATGTAAACCAGTTGTTTTGCTGCTACTAGATGACATCGTGTAACAAATTATCTTTTTCTGCGGTTGCAAGCATAGCCAAAGTTTGAAAGCTATCTTTCCACAACAGATTAATTTTGGGTACTGAACATAGACAAATGCCCGTTAATGTCGTTTTGTGGATAGTAATACATCCTGGAATCAGCCATATTTTCTACTCCTGGTTTAAGCACTACAACTGAAGTCAGAACCACGACTTACAACACTGTGTATGCAGCAGCAACATCCTCTGCATCCTGCAAGGGGTTTTCCTTGACAGCTAGTACTTCTGTATGCTGCTAAGTTACAACGTAGAAAACAGTTTACGCGTCCATTTGATACCCAGCAAAATACCTGTCAGTTCGTCTCACTAGAATAGTCTAACATGCGTGTGTCATCGCATCAATCAGGTATGCCGGAACGTGGAGCGACAAGATCGAGGAACAAGAGGAAAGGAACAGAAAGATTGTGGCCGCCAGCAGCCAACCTGAAGCTTCGGCGAACATCCTCGGCAACCTGTTTCTCCTGCGACCGCCGAGCGAATGGAAGAAGAGCGACTGGGGGATCGTCACGCTGTGGATCGTTTTGATCGGGACGGCGTTCTATCTGCAGAGATGAATGTCTCCTGGCAACTCTTGAAGGGCACAGGTGACAACTTGACACTATCGGGCCAGAGCTTGTATGAATGAGCATGGCATGTAGCAAAGGGTTGTTGGGATGGGAGACAGCGTCGACACTGGTGAATTAAATTTATTGTTTTAGTTGTGCTACTATCCAGGAAGGGAAGCTATACACTATTCTTCTGTGTACTGGCATAGCCCAGTTGAATGAATATTATCCCCCCCACTCGATGTAAATACCGACAAGTAGAAATGTAACAAAATGCTTATACTACTGTTCTTATATTTATTTATTTCCACATTAGGCAATTCGCTTGTAAACTGATGTTAAAGAGAACAATGACTGCTGCATCGTACTGTACCTGTTTTTATTTTTAATTTTGGAAAGGGATAGAGAAAAACAAAGAGGGACATTCTGGGCTGGATAAGCTGGGCAGGACAACCAATCAGCCCGGCCCAGCACGGCGGCGAGACGAAGTTGTCGAGCTCATTCCCCTTGGCGGATCAGCCTCAGCGTATCCCGACGCCGGTGACCTTTCCCCGCCGCCGATGCCCACTCCTCACCCAAGCAACGCCCTCTCAAACCATAGCATTGCCGCGCCCGCGATGATCCGCCGCCGCCCATCCTCGCCTGCGCCGGCGACCCCGCTCGAGGACGACGACCTCCTGGAGGAGATCCTCCTCCGCCTCCCACCGCATCCCTCCTCCCTGCTCCGCGCCTCCGCCGTCTGCGCGCGGTGGCGCCGCCTCCTCTCCGACCGACGGTTCCTCCTCCGCTTCGTCAAGCACCACCGGAAGCCTCCTCTGCTCGGCTGCTTCTCCGGGGTCGGATGCAGGGACACCGTCTTCAACCCTACTCTGCCCGCGCCAGACCGCATCCCCGCCGCGCGCTTCCCCGCGCCCCGGCCGCCGTCCTCCCACGAGCACTGGGACTTGGTCGGCTGCCGCCACGGCCTCGCGGTCATCCTCAACCCGCAGCGGAAGGAGGTCATACTGTGGCACCCCCTCACCGGCCACCAGCGCCGCGTGCCATACCCGCCGTGGTTCACCGGCCACAGAACTTCCCACGAGCATCATGCCTCGGTGTTGTGCGCTGCCGCCGCCGCCGCCGGAGAGGAAGACGGGCACGTGCACGGCGAATGCCATCTGCACCCCTTCAAACTGGCCTTCGTCTCCTGCAAGCTCATTGAGCCCGCGGAGCTGTGTGCTTGCCTCTACCTGTCCGAGTCTGCTGCTTGGGGCGATATGATCACGACGCCGACGACAAGCTCCATCTACAACGGAATGCCTTCCGTCATGGCTGGCAACGCCCTCTGCTGGTTGCTTCGTGGAGGCAACATTCTCAAGTTCGATCTTGAAAGCCAGAGCCTCGGCGTGATAGTGAGGCCAGCAGATGCGCATGTCAATGGCGGCGACACCTTCTGGACCTGGCAGGTCATACGGACCGAGGATGGCGGCCTTGGCCTCGCCGTGCTATCGAAACCACAGCTCAGCATCCAGTTGTGGGAGAGGAAACGCAGCTGCTCTGCTGGGGTTGTTGGATGGGAACCGCAGAGAACAATTCGACTGAACAAGCTCTTCCCATCCACTGTGCTCAAGGATGTTATCCAGAAATTTCCAGGGATGAAGCTTGCGTGCATCACAGAGGTGGTTATGGTGGGGTATGATGAGGACGCGAATGTGATTGTGCTGGCCACGTATATTGGTGACTTCACGCTCCGACTTGACCAGCTGCGATTGACACGGTTCACTCGGAGATATGACCGGGACTTCAAGACCTTTTATCCCTACTCAAGTTTCTATACCACAGGTGATAAAATGCCTTTACACTAGTACTTGTTTTTAGTTATATTTTGTTCCAATTTATTCTGGTAGATTAATTGGAATAAAATTCTGCTGAACTATGCTAAAGCTTGCACAAAACTGGAAATGTAGCTATTCTGCTGTATTATCTATATTTCTATAAAAGAAATGCTTTGGTATGGTGCTTGTTTTGCTCTTCCCAGCATGAGCCTTCTTAATAACTGGAGCAAACACACCGAATAAAAAACAGGTGCTGCATTTGATATGCGAGAAAGATATTCAATGGACACATTTGTTCAACTTTCTATAAATCGGAAAAGAGAGCATATAGCATTTGTCATATATGGCACATAATTGGTTGAGCTTTTCAATGAATTTGCATTGGTTTATTTGAGCTATTTCACTTCTAGGCAGGGGAGTTGATGGTGGAGCTGAAATTTGATGTTGCCGTTAAATTTGTTAACAGGTTTTGCTGGTTGAACAGGTGGTGTGAATTTACTCTTTTCTATTTGTGTATTGTGTTATTTGATGCATATTATCTCATATGTCTGCTATAACTGTTCTACTATATCATGTTAGCCTGATAAACTAAGATAACTTTCAAATTTTCCTTCTTGTCTGCAATGTTGTGTAACATGTTAGACATAAATGTGTGATTGTTTGCAAAGCTGACAATATCACATGTCTGATTTATGTAGAAGGATCTGCTTTCCAACTGCATTAGGGCCCTTATGTTCGAGCATCATGTTTTCTTTATTTTAATTTTTTGATTGGAAGCTCCCTTTCTTAATACGAGTACTGTCGTAACAGTTCTGAAGAATGGCTCAAAGGCATGAATCAAATGTTAGGTACAATGTTGGCCAACTTTAAGTGAGGAACATATTATGTCTAAAGAGTATAGGCTTATTTCCCCGTACCTTAATGGCAGGAAGCTGCTAATCCTTGAAACATTCAGGTTTGGAATTTGTACCTCTGGATGAACATTCAGGTTCAGGAATTAATCTCCTATCAAACTAAATGTGTTCAACTGGTTAATATTTTATTGGTTGGGATTTTACATATCTCTCTTCCTGTTGCTCCGAATCCTCTTAATTTTGATAAACTAACAGCCCCCAGTGTGAGCTCTTTGAGAATAACGTCAGGTTTTCCCAGCTTTATTCTATGAAATGTTTAACATGCCCATTAAGCCAGCAGCCCACGATATGTTTTCTGAGCTTTATCATTCCTTATTGGATTTATATATGAAGAACATAGAAGCTCCCAACTAGGATTCACTCACTGCAGAAGGTTGTTAATTTGCTTCGGGTGGAGACATTGAAGCACTGATCTTATAGATTACACATGCATTATATGTAGTTTTGTTGCATAATTTCTACAGTGATGAATCTATTGCTTACTATTCAAATTCATACATTTTTTGAGATACTAGTTGATTAGTTTTTCCATGAATGAGCAGTACGTACAATTTGGGTTGTGACTGATGACAGATTTTTATTGCAGTTACCTCTAGTTGAGTTGAGTTGAATTCCGATTGCTGAGACGCAGAAATGGCAATATGACGCAGGTTGTACACTTTTGTATGGAGTGTCATGTGGTATGGACGATGCCGAAACTATACCATCTATGTAGTATGTACCGATCAACTATGGCGTGTTGACTTTGGATTTAACCATGTAATCTGCCTGATATGAATGTCATCACCTGAATTCGTAGACACTAGTTAGCTGTCATCCTTCTTGGCAACACTTTTGTGTGGATCTTTCGGTTTTATCTCTTCTACTGTATGTTTGTACAGCCAGGTTCTTCATCAGATGTTTGGACTAAGGATCATTACTGTGTTGCCCAGTGAACTACTACACTTGTATACCCACTGGACTACACGTCTTCTGTACTAATTTACGCTGACATTTCAAGAAATTCTGTGCGCGAAGCATTTTTACCAAAACATTTCAAGAGATTCTACAAGAGGGATTGAATTGCCAGCATATATGCCTGTTGGAAGCACATGAAACTTGCCAAACTTTTGCAGCAATTTTGTACGGTACAGCTAATTTGAGATGCATTTTGGTTCGGAGATGCTTATCATTTTTGAGTTCTGATTGACTGCTAACTCAACCAGCGTTAACGGTCCATCTAGAAACTACAAAGCCATATTGTAGAAGGAGCACTTAGCTTCAAGAGTTCAAGCGTACATCTTTGTTTACTGAACATTCGTAGCATTGAATCCTGCACATCTTCGGTTGCTTTCGATGGCGCTTTTGAATAACCATTATGGTTGAGTTCCAGCTCTCTTATTCTTGAAAATAAAACAAGTTGTTATGTGCTGATGTCTTTCCTACATTTAGCACCGGCCGGGTGTATTCACGGATGAGCCAGTAAATTCAGAATATAAATCTGCTCCGCATTCGTATTCGACAATATCCATATGTACGTTCGTATTTGTATATTTTGAAAAATATGAAAATGGACGTGGTAAGTTGCACTGTCCGATCCGTTTCCACCTCACGGGTGTTTTCTGAGAAAAAAAACATGACAGGGGCGAGGCCCATTTTGGGGAGGAGAACCTGGCCCCGGACACGGCCCGGCCCGAAGACGGTGGCGACACGACCACGAGTCCACGACGGCACGACCACGAGGCCTACATTTCCGGGACCGCAAAACCCCCACCTCCCCCCTTTTCTTTCGCTTTGCTCTCTGTCTCTCTCTCGCTTCCCCTTCCCCTTCCTTCCTTGGCTTCGCTCTCCAGAACCAGAAACCTCTCCTCCCCCCCTCTAGGGTTTAGCGGCCGAGGTAGCCTACTCCAGAAGCTTCGCGCGGCGGGGGCGATGGCCGCGCGGCCGGCCGTCGCGGTCGCGGCGCTGCTGCTGCTGTACGCTTCCGCGGCCGCGGCGAGCGGGCCCCACATGGCGGACCTCAGCGTGCTCCTGCCCCCGCGCATGACCAGGCCCGTCGAGTACCGCCTCGTCGGCGGGGACGGCTGCTTCGCCTGGTACCTCTGCTCGCCCTCGTTTTCCGCCCTTCGCTGCAACTCGCATCCTGCTTGCTCGCAGTGCGACGTGCCTCGCTGCTGCTCCTGTAACGCCAAAGTGAATCTACTGTGTGCGGTGCGGTTACTGGCCGCGGTCTGCGCATTAGGGTGGTTCCCGTGGCGTGGTGATCTGCTGCTGGACGCGCTTCCTTGCTTGCGTTTTGGGGGACGAATCGATGCCGATCCTGGCCAGGGCGCAGTGGCTTCACTCGATTTAGCTTCAGGGTTTGCAACTCTCTAGTATGCTTGCTTGCAGTGACTGGTTCCCTTAGACTCGTGCTGCACTACTACCACTCGGACTACTAGTACTAGCTTAAAGGTTTGGAAGTGTAGCGTGCTTCCGGTGGCTGATTTTCCCAGTCTCAGTCCACAAGTTAGCTGGAATCTCCTGCAACTTGTGTCATACGCGTTTGATTTGCTTAGTGAGCACACACGGGGCAAATGCCCTGTATACCCTTGATTTTCATCTGCACCTTGTTATTTCTAGTTGGTTCGCAGGATCCGTCTCGGGTCAGGTGGTCGTGTTTTTCTACTTTGTCTGAAGATTCTGTAGCGTTTATTCGCGCATGAATTTGGATTACACGTTGTTCTTAAGAAAAAAAAAAACGGGTTGTTTCCTACCTGTATGAAACGTCTGTATCAAATCTGGGTGCACGTTTACAGTGTATTCCGTGATTATTCTTTCTGTATGTATCTGTACCCACCTTGTAGAATGATACTTCATGATTTGTAGTTCTCTTTTAACCCTGCTCTGATCCTTTATGAGGAGGGTTAATGTGTGTGTGCATTTTTTTGTTTGTTTACAGGTCACTGGATCATCATGATATTATATCAGTTAAGCCTGAGTACAACGACAGCAGCAAGTGTTCGACTAGTGCCCGTCTTGCATCGATTGCCCCTTACAGTGGCCGCAAGGAGACCTCTGTCTACGCCACAGATATTATCAGCGGGGTCACGATACACTGCAAGGTTTTTGTGGACAGGATTTCTCGGATCAGGATTTTCCATCATTCTGTTAAAATTGATCTAGATGAAGTTGCCACATTACGAGTTCATGCCTTTGACGACGAAGGTTAGTCTTCATGTAACTTCTTTCCATATTTGTAGACAACAGTGGTCATTTGTCTCTACCATGCCCTGCTCATGCCTCATTAAGAGTTCTTTTTAAACTGTGGTACTGCTTCTGCATTAGTCAATCTAGCTGCCATGTTGCTGATAGAGCATCCATTTCTTATCGTTTGCTGGTTCATTTCAATCAAACATTCTTGAAACCAGTTCAATGTGATTAAACTGTGGTACTGCTTCTGCAGTAGTCAACTTATCTGCCATGTTGCTGATAGAGCATCCATTTCTTATCATTTGCTGGTTCATTTCAATCAAACATTCTTGAAACCAGTTCAATGTGATTAATATGTACCCTTGTATATCTACATATATTATTTTTTGCTTATTTAATTCCATATGCACCAGTTATAATTCTTTACACTAATGAGTCTCCGTTATGTTTGTGTTTCTCCTGATATTGGTGCTCAGCTGTTAGCACTTCTTTTTAACTAATAGCATAGTTTCATTAGCCATTTCCCTGTCAGAGTACTTCTAGTAATAGTATTTCAAAGCTGGGTCATTACTTATCTTGTTTCATTTTGATTCAGACAATGTATTCTCCACGTTGGTGGGATTGCAGTTTATGTGGCAGCTTACCCCAGCATCGCTTGATAACAGTGACCATCATCTTCTTCATATTCCACTGAAAGAGACACATTTAAGTGACTGTACTGGTTTTTGTGTTGATATGAATGCACGGTTTGAGCTTGAAGACAGTGTATGCGACTACATTTTACACATTATCTTGTTTTCAGATTAACTCTACAAAGTATTCATTTACATATAAAAATACATGCTCTGAATTCCGTTGCAATATTTTTGGCAGAATCTTGGTTCTGATTTGTTTGTCGTGAAGGGTGTTGGGATTGGCCAAGAGACTGTTAGTGCTCAGTTACTTGAACCACAGTTTGAGCATGTGAATGACACGATCACCTTGACTGTTGCTGAGGCTATGTCGCTAGAGCCCCCTTCACCCGTCCTTGTAACTCTTGGTGTGTCGGTAAATTTCAGACTCAAGATTTTTCGACAAAAGGTTGCCCAAGGTACTCCCTAACATGTTGAATTTGTTATCACTAGACAACGAATTATCTGTATAGAGATAGGTATCTTAACCAGTTTCTTTCTAATCAGAAAGTGAACTGTGGTGTCATGTGGTATATTAGAACAGATCAGAAGAGAACTGCAATTAAAGAAAAAATTATGCTGCACTTTACAGTAAAATACCCAGTTATAGGTGCTGCACTTTGGTTCAGTGGTCTTTACTATCATTTTTAAGAATGTCTGCCCAAACTTTGTTTACCGGATGCCTGCTAATGAAACTAACAGATCCTCTTTCTTTGTACCCTTTTAGTGGTTAATCTGCCATCACAATATCACCTTTGGCATGTGACAAACTCTTCTGTCGCCCAAGTGGACAGTTCCTTGGGTGTTGTACATGCTTTGAGTCTGGGATTTACGAATGTTGTTGTTGAAGATACACGAGTTTCTGGCCATAAACAAGTATCATCTCTACATGTTGTTATTCCACGGGCACTCTTCCTTTATCTAGTTCCAGTTATGGAGGATTCTGATCATCTTTATGGGATAACAAATATTCCATCCTCAGAAGTGTGGTACGTTTTTCCTGGTAAGGAGTACATGGTTCTTGCGAAAGCTTTTGCAGAGGGATTTGATACTAGAGAGATATTTATCACAGAGGTACTATTCATTCTGACCTAATGTAGTTGTTTCCTTGTTCTCTCTCTTTCTTATTTACCATTGGACACGCTAATAATGTACAAGTGATGATTAGATCTTAGTGAACATCCTTTGCATAATTCTTACAATGGTTAATTTAAAATGCCTAAACTGTTTTTAATTTAACAAAGAATGAAAGAAAATATTGACCAGCAGGCACCAGCAAGCGTGATATTTGCAATTAAGAAAACAAGTGTGAGCACACCTGTCAGAGGGGGAGCCTAACTGTGGGTGGGCACCAGCGCTTCTGGCCAATCGAGCAAGCTCCGGTTCTCTAAACTGTATTTATATGCTTCTATTCTGTGAAGTAAACATGTGACATGTGATGCACAGCAAATTAACATAACATTGCTAAAGAATAAATCTACCTGTATACCCAATCACACATGGAGTATCCTGTTGCACTGATTTACATGTATTTTTTTAATATCTGAGCATGCCGTAAGTGCCAGCCTATAGATACATTTTCCATAATAAGTCCACTCCAATGTTTCATGCAGATAATGGCAGGCATGCATGCTTGCACTGGCATAATTGCATATTCACATCAAATAAATGCATATTCCTTACTCTTGCGCATGAAATTTAAAATTGTCTACGGTACTCGTGCCTTCAAATCCTGTTCATCTCTTGATGCATGATACCCATGCATCCTTCAGTACATACTTCTGCATATTTTGTCAGTGGAGGAATGTATGGAGAAGGAACTACACTTGCCTTATTTTGAGCAATGAAACTCAACAGCTATATTGATTTTAGCAGTTTGGTTATGGAAGCGAATACTATGTGGAATATTATTTTGTTTATTCAACAATACCATTATCTTTTGTTGGTAGGAAAACAATCTTAGATTGGAGAGCAGCACACTGGAATTCTGGAACTTATCGTGGGTTCAGGACAACTCTGTAGTGCATACTTCTAGATTGCTATTCCCCATTTCCCAGGGAAAAGGATATCTGGTTGCTTCGTTAACATACCAAGCAGAGGCATCTGGATCAACAAAGGTACATTTCATGTTTACTCGTGCTATTGCTAACTTTTACGCGAAGATCATTAGAAGGGTGTTGGCAATTCATCACTCAGCCATAAACGTTTGTGATTACCTGATTGATACATTCCATTTTAGGTTCTCAAGTTGGTGCAAGAAGTTAATGTATGCAGTAAAGTGAAGGCAACCTGGGATGAGGGAACGGAGAACTCCAATATTATTCGCCTTCCCTGGGTTCCTGGAGTTCATCAGGAAGTCAAACTGACGGCAGTTGGAGGTTGATTTATGTGACATCATAGTCTTAACCCACTTTTGATTTATAAATTGATTTGATTGATAATTTTTTTTACTGTTCCGAAGGATGTGGTAGGACAATGGAGGATTACAAGTTCTTTTCATCTGATGAAAGTATTGTTTCTATATACGATTCCCGTACCATCCGTGCTAAAAAGCCTGGTCAAGCTGTTATCAAAGTATTTTCTGCCTTTGATTCCCTGAATTTTGATGAGGTACGTGAATATAAAATCTCCTTCGCGTTGTCATTTTGATCTTTTGTAAACTACCAGTTTATACTCTTATCTACTCTGAATATGTAAGCTTGAATCATTGATGCAAAATATGCGCTGTCAGCATGATTAGAAGAGTGGTGCCATGATTTTGCACTTGCTAGGAATTCTATTTCGTATTTTATTTTGCACTAGTGCTAAGCTTACTCGAGATTTGTACTTCTGTGTTAAACTAATAACTTTGAACTTCAGAAAGGCTGTATTGCAGTACCTAGTTGCACTAGTTCATGCACAACAACACCATGCTCGATGTCCTATTTGCATATGCACGCAGTCATGTGGCCCAATCACTTAATATGCATATCCTGTGGCCGTTATTTTTCTTTTACGAGTGAACTTTCTTCTGCACAACTCATTGTCTTTGCTTCACAACGTAGGTCATTATTGAAGTATCCACTCCTTCAGCACTGGCTATATTGCCAATCTTTCCTGTGGAGGTGGCTGTTGGAACACAACTTCATGCTGCTGTGACATTTAAGACATCTAATGGTGATTAACATGACATGGGCTTTCTATTTCGTTATCTGAGAGCACTGATGAGTTCATTGTTTTTCTAAGCTATCCTATTCCTTCTAATAGCTATTCTTGATGTTCCTCTTTGCAGGACACTCATACTCGAGATGCGATTATTTTAATGCTTTTATAAGGTGGAGTCTTCTATCTGAGAATCAAACTTTTGAAGTTGTTGAGGCAGCTGAGGCCATGAGCGTTGATGCCTTAAAACATCATACTGCTTGGAAACAATATGGGAGTCCCTGTGCTTGGATATCTCTAAATGCATCTGCTGCTGGTCGAGCCACACTAGTTGCGACAGTTTCCTCTGAGTCAGAGTCCTACCTTGAGACTTTTAATGTGCCTATTTTTTTGAAGGCCACTTCAAAAGTATCTGCATATTATCCTCTTATGGTACTTCAAGCAGGAAATGGAAACCAGTTTGGTGGTTACTGGGTTGACTTATCTACATTACAGAACGAAATTCAGAATATGGGTAACAACTCCCCCAAGGAGCTGTATTTGGTTCCTGGATCAACCATGGATGTTTTTCTCCTTGGAGGGCCTGAACAGTGGGACAAAGTGGTTGATTTTGTGGAAACTGTTGATGTTGTTGGCGAACCCAAAGGTTATATGACTGGCTCTACTGCTGTGCAAAAAATATCTAGTGGATTATACCGAGTTTCTTGCCAAAGCAAAGGGAACTTTGTAAGTATATTTGATGTTCAAACTTTCAGATTCAACTGATTCCTGTTAATAGTTATGTTCACATGCGTTTCCAGTTATTCACTCAGCTCTAATGCATCATCTCCTAGCTGAATATGTTTTGTATTCGTTCTGTAGAAACTGCTGTTCTCACGTGGAAACATGATAGGGAAAGATCATTCCATGCCTGCCATAGCCAAGTCAGAGTTATCAATTGTTTGTGACTTACCGTCAGCAATAACATTAATTGCAAATGAAAATGGTACTATCTTGTTCTTTTTATTGGTATTCATAAACACAGCATGTTTTTGATGAATACACCTCTTACTGTCCCATTCTCTAAAGCTTAGCCGTGGTACTTATCCATTTTTGACACTTTGATAGAAAACCGGCTTGATATTTTGGAAGTAGCAAGCAAAGCTGACCGTAGCCCTGATAGACTACAACTATCACCTGTTGTAATCTCAAATGGAAGGAGCATTCGTCTGGCTGCTTCTGGTGTACATGGAAATGGAAGATTCTTTGCCAATTCGTCCTCTCTTTGCTTGAAATGGGAAATCACGGAGTGTGAGGGACTTGCTTACTTGGACCAAGATGAAGATGCTGAAACTTTAGATCAGTCATCTTGGGAGACGTTTCTTGTCCTACAGAATTCAACAGGACTGGTTAGTATGGCTGACATGACAAACTATCTTACAGGCCATGCCAAATTGTTTTGAATTTCGGTACTCCCCCTGGTCCATATTAATGGCCTCAACTTTATCTAGATTTGTATGTATCTAGTTAAGTATTTGGACTAGATGCATTCATATCTAGACAAAGTTGAGGCCATTAATATGGACCGGAGGGAGTAGTTAACATCAACTAGACGCTTGTCATCAACTCTTAATGTTTAATTTCTAGTAGCACTAATATTTTTGTTGAAGCAGTTCACTTCTATATATATGGCTGTTTGTGACATATAGATCTAAATAAGAAAAGTATGTCCTTGAGTGGTTTAGGACTGGGTATAATTTGAACTTCTTCATTGTTTGAACTTCCAGTGCACTGCCCGTGCTACAGTTATTGGCTTTTCTTCAAGAATTGCTAGCCAAACCCGTGAAGAACACTTGTTTCTTCAAAGCGCAAATTACAATCTGACAGATGCTGTTCAGTTGCAGGTAATTATACTAATTTCGTTTTGGTTTGATTATTTACCTTGACTTTGCTGAAGTGTTTTTCTACTTGTTTTTGGATTGCTCAGATTGTTTCTTCCTTGAGAGTCACTCCAGAGTATGTCTTGTTAGTTAACCATCCTGAAGCACAGGTATGCAATTGCAACTCTAAATTATTTGCATAATAGAATAAATTTCCTTCTCGTACTTCATGTTCTGATGTATCTGTGCAGGAAATCTTATCTGTCAGTGGTGGTACATGCTTCCTAGATGCCTCGACCAATGACACACACGTGGTGCAAATAGTTCAACAACCAGGGAAGGCGCTATGTTCCCAGTTAGTTCTTGGTGCTAGAGGCTTAGGCAGTGCTTTTCTGACAATTCAGGACATTGGCCTTTCTCCTAGAGTAACGACTAGTTCTCTGGTATATTTCTTTGCCACCTTTATTCCCTGAATTTTTCAATATTCATTTGCTTATGTCAACCAAGTATCTTTTGTAAGTTGTTGCTTGCCATGTTTAACCTTTCTTTATTGTATGTGGGGTTATATGCTATTACAGGTTAGAGTTGCAAATGTTGATTGGATTCAGATATTGTCAGAAGAGCACATCAGCATTATGGTACACTGATATGCTCTTTATTGCAAATCTTATTTTCTTCAGATGCTAAATCTTTGTGGTTAATTTCCATCTACACCTTGTTTTGTTTCTAGGAAGGAACCACGGAAGAGTTTCAAATTTCAGCTGGAACCCAAGATGGACAAGTCTTCGGAGATTTTCAGGTCCTTGCTGGTGCCACTGCATCTGTACTTTAAAATCCCTCCCGTTGTTTGTATGTGTTGGTGTTAATTGTTGCACTCTTTAATTGTGAAAATTTGACTCCTCCATTTGGACACTTTGACTATAACAGTAATATCAAGTTACCTTAACCTTTCGCTGAGCAAACTCAAAATTTTGTTCTTTATAGTCTTACTAGATATCCTCTTTATCTTTGCACTGACAAGTTTCTGTTCAATCAGCTACACAAGATCTCAAGTTATCTTGTCTGTCCAATCCTATAATTATAGTTGTCATATGCTCTTATTATCCTTTACCATTCAAAATTTTGTAGCATGTCAAGTAAATGCACTTTTCTGCTTCCTGTTGGCTCTGCATACATTTGATTATTACGGAAATATGCTTCCTCTGGGGGTAATATCACCTCCTTATTTACACCTTTGTAAAGCCAAATCTGCAGTGTTGCTGTTTGTAAGACATGGTCAATGCATTCTAGATTCAGCTATCACCTAATCATGCATTCATTTTTAGTGCATCACATGTTAATAAATCTGTAGCGTTGCTGTTTCTAGGACATGTCACTGCTAATTGTCTTTCTATGCTTTTACCAATTTCCTTCTTTGCAGTACAAATACATGGGAGTTGAGGTACATCTTGGTGATGAAATCCTGGAGCTTATTAATCCAAGAGATTTGCTTGGTGGACCAAAATTTTCAATTAAAGCTTCAAAGACTGGCACAACATCTCTTTATGTAAGTGTTTTGTGCCAGGGGGGGGGTCTCTTTATGTAAGTTGACGCTTATTGGCTGACAGCATTTTTTTTTCTCTAATCTTCAGGTCAGTGCGAAGCAACACTCTGGGCAGAGAGTTTTGAGTCAAGTTGTGAATGTGGAAGTGTATAAACCACTGCAAATACATCCTGAGTACATCTACCTCACACCGGGTGCCTCTTTTGTGGTAATCATAATGTTAACCCCTTTATATAAAATTAACGTCACATATGTAGGTATTTGCATTTCCTCAAGACTAATGTTTTCTGTGGGCAATGGGTTCCCCCCTATTCGTACAGAAAACTGAGAATCAAACTAAGATGTGCTTCAAACATGCCCTAAACTGCTAGCGTTTGTAGTTGCCATCAATATCATCTAGTTGTACTTATGTAAGGAACAATGGGTTCTGAGTGCGTTCTCCCTTCTCTTTAGCTTTCTGTTAAAGGTGGTCCAAAGATTGGAGTTTCCATTGAGTACACAAGTCTGAATGTGGGAACATTGGAAGTTCAAACTGCTACTGGAAAGCTGTTGGCAAAGACTGTAGGAAACTCTGTAAGTCATATACTGAGTCATTTTTTACTGCACTACATGCACGTGTGTTTCTTTTGTCATTGCTATAGTTTACATTATAACATTTCGGTCATTCATATTTAGCACCTTGCTGTTGAAGCATTCTATTTAACGCTTTACATGTATAAGCCTCGTTCAGTTTTGAGTTTGGATGTGTGACATATTTATTTTACTGACCTGTTGCACCATTAGACTGTACGTGCAGCTGTTTTGGCAAATGGAGGCACCATAATCTGTGAAGCTTTTGGAAGAGTTGAAGTGGGTATCCCAGTGGCTATGGGATTGAGTACTCAAAGTGACCGTCTCTGTGTGGGCTGCAGCATGCCAATCTACCCTTCCCTGCCTAAGGTGTGCTTAGTCCCTGATTTTTGTCACAAATGTCTGTGCTGTTTTATCTAACATTACATATGCTGCCCAGGGAGATCCATTTTCCTTCTATGAAACTTGTCAAAGTTACACTTGGATAATAGCAGATCAAAAGGTCAGAATATTCTTTGTTCCTATTGTATGAAAATCTCAAAGTATCTTGTACTAACAAACCGTTGTACCTTAGGTGGTGACATTCCAATCAAATGGAAGTAGCAATGCTTTTATCATCAATCATGTGATTGGAAGGTACTGCTTGGACAATTCAGTGCTCTAACCTTTTTAAACCTTGATGGAGGAGCTTTTTTGGGGGGCATCGTATCTTCATATTAAAGGGAACTAGTCATGCTCCTATTTATGCTTCATTTTTATAACTAAAATGTGTTGGTTGAAACACATAAATCTCACATAGTAAATGGGATAACAACAAGTGAGCGCTTTTCAGCTAAAAAAAACAAGTGAGCCCTAATTTGTTTTTCTTTTGTAACAGATCTGCTGGGAAAACGAAAATTTCTGTTTCAGTTACGTGTGATTTCTCGCTGCATGGCAGTTCTAGATCTGTATCTTATGATGCCTCGAAGACAATTTTGGTCGTACCAGACCCTCCCCTTGCACGTGGACTTCCTATAACATGGCTATTTCCACCCTTTTATACTACCACAGACCTTTTACCTAGATCAGTCAATTCATTTGGAGATCCAGACTCACATGACCTGGAGAGTACAATTGGATATTCTCTGCTAAGGAGCAGTGGCAGAAGTGATCCTGCTATGCAGAATGCCAACGTAATTGATGGAAGTAAAATTAGGACTGGAGAAAGCAATGCACTTGATTGTATTCAGGCCAAAGATCACTCAACTGGCAGAACAGAAATAGCATCATGTCTACGAGTTGCTGAGGTCAGAAAGACTTGTATGAGTATTAATTTTTATAGGCTTTAAATCATAAATTACTAGATATGACTACCAATTCTCTGTTCTGGAATATTTTGTTGTTTCCATTATTCGTGTGAATCACATCTTCAGTATTGCCCTTGCTATGACTGAAGTCATTTAGGAAACAAAGTCCATTTGTGAATGTAGCAATACCATCAGCTTTTGTGTAGACGTCACATGACTAGTGGACATTTTTTCAATGCTGTATTGTGCTCCCCTCAGCCATGAATTAAGTACTACCAGAAGTTCTAGTAAAAATATTGATCTGCATTGGCTCTAAAATAGAGCTTGTTTATATTTTATTAGGTTGTCTAAACCATCCAATGAGTTCATCTTTAAAAATTGGAACTATCATGGTGTTCTGGGTGTTTAATTACTACTGTTGATACCATAGGACTAACAACTGCCTTTTCTCTACATTTCTATGCATTTTAATCACAATTTTCTTGATGCTGATGCTGTGATCATTATTGTTCAGGTTGCACAAGTACGAGTAGCTGCTGGAGAATCATCAATCCAGATAGCCCATCTTTCTGTAAATGATAAAGTTGAACTGGATGTAAAATATGCTGATGAATTAGGTAGATCAATGACATGTTTACCAGTAGCAAGTGCTTAACTTAATCTTTGGTATATAAATCTCATTTTTAACCTCATTCCTGTTCAACCAGGTTATATCTTCAGTGAAGCACTTGGAATAGCGCCTGTAAAGATCGAGACAAACAATCCTGATGTTGTGTCAATTGTCATGCACAGAGATGGCAATGGTACATATGGGGCCCATCAACGTTTTGTGCTACAGGTATTTGCTGGTTGCTGAAACTCAAGATTTTAAGTTTTCAGTATTGTGTGTATTGGGAGCTAAGGTTTTCAACATCTACATCATGTATGAGTTTCTTGTTAGGAGTTCAAGATTGAGCATGTTTCTCATTAGTTTGGGCAAACTTTTTTATGTTCTGTTCTTTCTTGAAGGCAAGGAGTCATGGGACAGCTCTTGTAAGGTTGCACATCAGCCATCCTTCTAGAAAATCAGATTTCATAATGGTAAGGTTGTTTTGTTACTTTTCTAGAATATATGTTGTATGTTTGAAACGTCGGATGTGCACATTGAGAAGCTGTCATCTATTGACTAACATTTGTTTTTACCCTGTTAGGTATCTGTTGTTGATTCTAGTGATGTGGTGATTCGTTCTGGCCAGCACCTGAACTTCACTATCAACGGAAAAGGTATGTCCATTGAAACCATTTTCTTAGTGATAGACGTTTCCTGAACCACCTTGTTGTTGATTTGTAGAACTTAGTTCTACACCAAGTCTACCTAAAATCTGGATGAGAAACTCGTTAATTTTTAGTGCATGATTTAGTATGAGTTCTCACTGAGCGACTGTAACTTGGCATTGTTTCCCCTTTGTACAGGCCAAACTGAAAAGGTCGAAGTTGGCTATGCTAAAAGAGATAAAACAGAGCCATCGTTATCGTCGTTGAGCTTAACAACACTGGCGATTATCCTCTTGTGTGTTGCTGTACCAGCAGCTACAATTGCAATCTTGATGAAGCTGCTGGAGAGACCAGTCCGGCAGGTGCCACCACATCATGCAGCGCCCTCATCGGCAGCAGCAGGCCTGGCTGCGGCCCTTGACCCTGCTTCTCCTCGCACGCCTCAGCCTTTCATGGAGTACGTGCGGAGGACCGTGGATGACACGCCTTACTACAATCGCGGCGCGAGGAGGCGATTCAACCCCCAGAATACCTACTGAGAGCGTGTGTAAACCAGGAGGTCATGGCCTGTGCCGTAGAGTGTTGTGTAGACTGTAGCTTGTAGAGCCTTGTAGTTATTGTACGTGTCTATTGCCCGGGGCGATGCTGTCAATTTTTCAAGCTGTAACAGCATCTGTGTGCGCCTGTGTATGAGCAATTACTGGTTCCATTTTAGCTGTGAAAAACGCTAGAGGTAGACGTAGACCACTCGATGAAGTTCAGTACTGTAAGAACCTGGCCGCTTGTAAATGCAGGGTGCATTGGGTAATCAAACACTGAATGTGTAACCTGTATTCCATGTCTTGTTTTTAACCCTTTATTAAAGTGCGATTTTCATTTCTGCAAATCGTTCATGAATGTTGTGAACATTCACATAAACAAAAGGTTATAAAAGCATGCACTCTGCATAAATAAGACTAATTTTGCATCTTTGTATAACATACTCCCTCCGTCTCAAAATAGATGTCTTCAGACGAAGTGGCCACGTGCTGATGGAGCGCAGCCGAGTGTTTGCCTCCCAGGATCGTAGCATTGAATCCTTCTGCTGTCGATGACGAGGGGCCCTGCATCACCAATTCACCATACACCACTACTCCTTTGGCTACGTCGGTTCAGGGCAAGACCGTGGTGGACTATCCAACTAGCAGGAGTACCTGCCACGTTGTGGATGATTGGGGGGGGGGGGGGGGGGGGGGGGGGGGTACGGAACCTTGATACGCCTCGTATAAAATCTTCGTCTAAGCCTTTTCTTTCTTTTTCTACCCTAGTTATTTCAT
Source organism: Avena sativa (assembly GCA_916181665.1). Classification (NCBI taxonomy): domain Eukaryota; kingdom Viridiplantae; phylum Streptophyta; class Magnoliopsida; order Poales; family Poaceae; genus Avena; species Avena sativa. The sequence continues at coordinate 479,576,185 of OV702283.1, forward strand.
CAAAGTTAAGCAATTACTGTTTTACTAGTTGAGTGTCCGTGCGTTGTCACGGCTTGTCTGATTCTTTAATTGATACAGGTGTCTGAAATATCATGTAGATATGATGTATGTGAAAATATGATCACTATGGTTATTATTATGTATACGTCTCGAGAGGCAATAATGAAGTGGTTATTACGTATATTCCAAGTATATTCCAAGTATATGATTAAATGTTTATTTTGCATGCTATAATTGTATTAAAACGGAAACGTTAATACATGTGTGTTTGATAAACAAACAGAAAGTTCCTAGTTATGCATCTCTCATAAACTAGCTCGTTGATTAACAAGATGATCAAGGTTTCCTGATCATGGATATTGGATGTTGTTAATAACGAGGTCACAACATTATTGGAATGGTGTGATGAACATTCATCCGAAGTATAGCATTATGATCAAAGTCATTGAGTTTATATTGCTATAACATCATACGAAGTGATCCTAATTCTTAGACCATGAGATCATGTCAATCACTAACACTGGAAGAGTATCTTGATAACATCAAACGTCACACCGTAACAAGGTGATTATAAAGATGGGTTCAGTACTACTAAAGTATTATGTTGAGGCCCATGGATCGAGAGTGGAATTCATTCATCCCGATGACGGATAGATATACGCTGGGCCCTCTCGGTGATATCACATTGATTAGCTTGCAAGCAAGTGATTTGATCACTAGAATATTACATCACGGGAACGAGAAGGTATGGAGATACCGATGATCGAATCTCGGACATGTAATATATCGCGAGACAAATGGATTAAGATATTAGCGTAAAAGGTTCTCACGATCACAAGAAAGTCATCGTTGAATGTGTGGGAGTCAGTATGGATCTCTAGGTCCCGCTTATGATTATTGATCTGAGAGGGGTCTCGATCATGTCCGCATTATTTGCGAACCGTAAGGTGACACACTTAAGAGGCACTGACACCATTTGGAGCAACTAGTTTCATGCTGAAAAGAATAACAAAGCGCAGGAATTTATTTCACTAGATACCGAAACTGTTTTCGGGTGAATTGCAGAAAGTATTTCTGCATGTGAAATGAAATACTAGCAAGTGGTTATATGTGAATGTTTGTCATTAAAGTAATTGACAAAATTCTGAATAAATAAAAAGAGTTTTATTTAATGAGAGTTTGCATTAAATTTGGTGGAAATTTAATGGGAATTTGAGTGGGGTTTTTAGTGAAGAAAATTGAAGGGGCATTTTGTGAGTGGAGCATCCACCCACATGAATGGAGGGAGGGCAAGGGGCAGCCCCCATGCGCCGGCCACCCCCTTGGGTTTCCCCTCCTCCTATAAAAGAAGCGCCCCTCCTCACTTCTCACTCACACCTCCTCGTAAAGGATCTCTCTCCCTCTAGTATTTATCCCCCATGGTCTCGCACTAGCGAGATACATGTTCCCGGTGGCTTTTCGGCAAGAAAGAGTTGTACTTCCGCTGCATCGCTGGAGCGAGGAGGCGGATTTTGCTCGATGCCTCGGACGTGTGTGCGAGCACGGATGCGGCGTTAGGACATCCTCTCGATCTTGAGATCGGCAAGAGTTCGTCTACATCAACCACGAGTTCAACCTTGTTAAGCTTTGTCGGTCTTCAAGGGTATGTTCTCTACGGATGTATATCCGCCCGTTGCTTGTATCTGGTAGATAGATCTTGGTACATAGTTGTTCCCATCGTAGGAAATTTTTTGTTTTCTATGATGCGAACCCTACAGTGGTATCAGAGCCGGATCTATGCGTAGATGCTTTGCACGGGTAGTACACATATGTATATGTGGGCGATGATGATCATGTTATTGCTTCTTAGTTATACTTTGGATATTGGTGGCATAGTGGGATGAAGCGACCCAGACAAACTTTACATGTCTTCGCACATCAGACCTGTTCCACACTTGACATGCAACTAGTTTTGCATACGTGGCTAGCGGGTGTCTGTCTCTCCTACTATAGTCAATACTACCCCCGTTTCAAGGCTTAAGGCGCACACGCTTTCCAAAGCAAAGTTTGACCAAAAGAATTGAGCAACAAAATCTTGATTATATTATACATAATTAGTACTGTTGGATTCATATTGAAAAATACTTTTCAGTGATACTAGTTTTATACCAAAACTCTTTACATATTTAGAGTAATTCTTGGTCAAAGAAAAAATACGCAAAACGAGGACGCCTTAAGCCCTGAAACGGAGGAAGTATCTAATTTGCAACGAGTTATCAACAATTTGGTTATCCTCGTTGTGGTTCATGTTCGTAGGTAAGAACGGTTCTATCTTCGAAAGCCTTAAACCACGTAAAACTTGCAATGGATAAATTAGAGGCGTCTAGTTTAGATTGTTGCTAGGCTAGTGTCATGATACAGTGATGTTGCAAGTAAAAGTATAAGTCGATACTCTTACAACACACATAACGTATAAGTTTCATAGACCTTGGCCTTACACATAGAAGTATGATGGCGATCATACTATGATGCACATTATGGAGATCAAGTGCAAGAACCATATCATTTCACTTTTACACATGGAATGTGTGTTGCATCTTATATTGCTTGTTTGGCGTTTTACTAACATAATAAGATGATCCCTAATTTAGATATCAAGATAAAAATGTGTTCTCCCTTAAGTATGCACCGATTATGTTTCCCCGCTCCAAGACATCACGTGATGATCGGGTGTTCTTGGATCCACGATCATATTTCGGGTGTAAGACAGTTTACACACGTGAATACTAAGGTTAAGCATGAGTCATATGGAAGATATGATGCCGATTTGATGCTCGCCTTTGAAGCTACACCGACTTGGTGTAGTGGATTTGGTTTATGTAATCACCAAAAAGGAACGAGGGATGTCGTTTTTGAGTGGGAGTTCATCCTTAATTTTGGATTAGTTGAACTCAATCTATCATAAACTTAGTCTAAACTTTACAAATTTTGTTGTAGATGGCACCACCTACTTTTAATTTCAATGTGTTCATGGAAAAATAGAAACTTGCAACGAACAGTAGTAACTTTACCGAATGGACCATGAATTTGAGGATTCTCCTCTCTGCTGCAAAAAAGCAATATGTGCTAGAAGCGCCGCTAGGCCCCCCACCGTTCAATGATGCCCCTGAAGAAGAAAAGAATGTCTATCAGACTTGTTAGGAGGACCACAACTTAGTTCATTGCGGCATATATTGTATGGGCTAGAGCCAGAACTTCGAAAGCATTTTGAAAACGATAATGCCTTTGATACAATGGGTGAGTTGAAAATGATTTTTGACACCCATGCTGCTGTAGAGAGTTATAATGCTTCAGAAAAAGTTCTTTAGCTGCATGATGGAAGAGAACAACTCCGTAAGTGAGCATGTACTCAAGATGTCGGGTTACGCCGATAAGCTTGTGTCCTTGGGAATAACGATTCCCATTGACTTAGGCATCCATCGTGTTCTCCATTCTCTTCCACCTACCTATAAGAGCTTCGTGATGAACTATAATATGCAAGGCATGAAGAAGTCTCTCCTCGAGCTTCTGTCAATGCTTAAAACTGCAGAAGTGGAGATCAAGAAGGAACATCAAGTGTTGATGATCAATAAGACCACTGGTTTCAAGAAAGACAAGAAGGGTAAACAGAAGGGAAATAAGGGAGGCAAGCCGGTTGTCGTGCCTGAAAAGAAATCCCGAGTTAGCCCTAAGTCTGATACCGAGTGCTATTATTGCGAGGGGACTGACCACTGGAAGCGCAACTGCCCCAAGTATTTGGCAGACAAGAAGGCCGATCAGGCAAATAAAGGTATATATGATATACATGTTATTGATGTGTACTTGACTAGTACTCACAGTAGCACCTGGGTATTTGATACCAGTTCAGTTGCTAATATTTGTAACTCGAATCAGGGGCTACGGAACAAGTGACTGCTAGCAAGGGGTGAGGTCAAGATGCGTGTCGGCAATGGATCAAGCGTTGATGTGATCGCCGTCGGAACGCTACCTCTCCACTTACCATCGGGATTAGTTATAAACTTGAATCAAGCATTGATGTGATCGTCTGATGGAGGGCCGCACAGATCTTAGTTGCAGCTGCTACTGTCGTATGACTCGTTTGTCAGCGTCGAAGTGCGTAACACGCCGATGGGTGGGACCCACTAAGCGGGCCTAATGGATGGTGGCGGCACTCGCTCTGGGAGGCGGAGAGTGCCGGTGTGCCCCACCTGGAAGCAGAAGCTCTCGAACAGAATCTCGAGCCCGTCGCCTACAGGCTCGAAATCCCTCATGGTGGCTAGCGAGTGGGCGGTGAAGTCGAAAGCGCCGGAGAGGAGGTGGTTCTCCGTCGCCGAGGAGTTGTAGATCGATTTGGATGGGACCGTCACGATCGCACAATCAGCGCCCCCGATTCCCACAGACGGCGCCAATTGACGAGGTTCGATCTCGTCAATGCTAATGTTATGGACTTTGGTTTTGGAGAAGATGGGGATACTGGAGATTGCGGAACGGTTAACAGACAAGCAACACTGGGACACGAGATTTACCCAGGTTCAGGCCCCCGAAGCGAAAACTCTACTCCTGCTTGTCTGCTCTTGATTACGGCGGAACCGAAGATTACAGGGGTGCGTAGATGCAATCTGGCGTGAGGTGCATACGAGGTGATTTGAGTCGTCATCCTCGTCGTGCCCTCCTAGCCTTTATATAGATGGGCAGGTCTCGGGCGTCATGTCGAGTCGGTTACAGATTAGGGTTTGTTCCCTTTAAAATTCTATCTATTCTATTCTTGCTCTCCAAGGATCCGAAGACGTCCTGGGCTTGGGCCAACCGAAATCTCCGTAGGCCGCGTATTTTGTCATGGGCCTTTCTTGGGTTGGACCAGGTATACTAATATCGTGTATCCATAGGGTATAACCATGTCAGCGTCCGCAGCGCCGATGGAGTAGGGCAGCCTCCCGGCGACGAGGTTGGCCGGCAGCCCTAGACCAAGTAGCTAGGGTTAGGGTTTATGTAATGTGAGGCCCTCTATATGTAACGTGGCCCCCCTCTATGTGTAATCATATTACCCCTCTCTATGTTTCTTCTTTATATAATATAATATATTATCTATATGCCCATGTCTACTATGTGACCGAGTTGTTTTATTGTATTTTATTGTATCGTCAATCTATGTGCGCGTGTTTACTCAATAAAGAAATAAACATTTGGCTCTACGTGGCCCCCAAACTATGAAAAGCAAATAAAATCCACTAAAAAGGGCCAAGGTTACATGTCATTGCACCAAAATTAGGCCAAACTTTGCAAGTAAAATCCACTAAAAAGGGCCAATGTTGAACTCATTGCACCAAAATTTGGCCAAACTATTCAAAACAACTGAAATCCACTAAAAAGGACCAATGATAAACTGAAATTCGTCCTTGTGCATCAAAAGGCTAAAAAAGTTTCTCCAAAATATTCGAGAATAAGAAATGGGTATCTAAAAAGAAATTGGCACTACAAAACAAACTAAACAATCTAAAAATGAGTTCTCATATAAGAGTTGTGCAATAATCTCAAAATGAGTGAAATGACATAAGCTCAAAAGGGGTATACATTCCCATACATTTCCAAGTTTTGCAATAATCTCAAAATGCCGAATATACACATGCCCTCACTCATTAGATTGCACGGTGAGCATTTTTTTTCGCTGAATCTACACGTCCTTACTATTGGGCCTAGATACGACGAATTTAGGCATGGCTACGTTCTATTTGGGCCTGACCTTTTCTAAAACTCATCGATTTTTTTCTTAACACTGAACTTTGCCCTCCCCTGCTCTGCTCACTCACTGAAGTTTGCACTTAACTGACAAACTACAGTGATCGAACAAAATAGTTCGAAATTTGGCCGAATTTATGTTGCATTTTAATCAAGGCTAAGCCAGAGAGTATAACATCCATCGGTACGATTACAAAGCATGTCGGTTGTTACTCGAACATTGTCTAACAACTAATCATCTGAAGATAAAAAAAATCGAGACAAATTACACAAAAATTAAAAATTCGGGCCATCAGATTGATAAGTTTCAGTAGCTGTTTGTTCATCTTCTTCAACTCCTCAGTTGATCCCAACTGTTCGAGTGGAGCCGCACCTGATCCCACCGGGCCCGATCCCACCTGCTCCACCGCGCCCCCAAATTGAGCCCCAGGGATGCGTCCTCCGTTCCAATCCTCTTGATGTAATCATCAAGCCACTCAAAATGCCTGCATTTCGGTAGTTTCTGAAAATAGGAAATATTAACCCTAATTCCCAAATCGGATGAAAAAACCCTAAAATTGAGGAAATTAAAATGAAATTTGGAGAGTCCAAACTCGGATCTCACCTGCCCCGGCTCTGCTTTGCTCTCGCATTTCACTAACTCGCGCCCGGCGTTGCCATTCTCATCGCTCGTGGTGATCAGCCGCTTCAGGGGCGCCATCCGTGGGCAATCAGGGCACCTTCCTAGCGGCACTGGACCGTAGCGTTGCCACCGATAGTTGGAGGCTAAAGAGGAGCTCGACATCTACCGCCGACGCTGCAGAGCGACGAGGTTCGCCGATGAAGAAGGGGGAGAAACGGGAGGATGCAACGGTCGGAACTGGCTTCGGCGCGGGGGCGAGATGCTCTATTTCTATGAGCTGCGAGTTCTAGGTCCCACGACATGAGGTGGACAAGTAGTGGGTCCCACGATGTGAGGTGGATAAGTTTGGGTCTCACTCATCCTAGCTAAACTGAATTGTTAAGCTGTCTACTACGGTTCATGAGAAGTGTCACATGCCAGCTATTTGTTGCTTCACAAACATCGCATGCGAGCTATTCTTTGCAACGATGTCCTGTTCTCTCCAATTCGACTGAAAGATGTCGCATAGGAGCTATAAGCCCCCTCGCTTGTAGCAGAGACGCTGGCCGGTCGTAGCAGAGACACTGACCTCTTGTAGCAATGTCCGCGTCAACTTGTAGCAGGGACGCCAACCCCCGCCTCGGCCTGTAGCAACGCCTCCCCGCCGCTTGTAGCAGGGACGTCGGCTGCTTGTAGCAGGTGGTCGCCCCCTCGACGCAGCAACGTCGTTGTCATCATCGAGTCCCACATCTGAGCGATTGGGTATAGCAAGATGAGAAGTAGCGGGGCGTCCTCCAGAAGGACAGGGAGTAGCGGGGCGACGCCCGACGAGGTAGGAACAGAGGCTCCTAATTAACTGGTGTGGGAGAACCGTTCAAAAAAAAAAACTCGTGTGGGAGAACTGGAGAAAAATAGCCTCGAGGAAGAAGAAACTGAACGAAATGAGAGGAGGAGGAGAGCTGCTAGCTGCGTGAGAAGATAAGGTTTGGTTCGGTTTGGTTTCTTCTAGCGATCTGGATGCGTGTCGAGGCAGCGTGTGAGCTACACTTGGTGCTCTCAGAAGGGGAATGCTAAGCTAACGGGCTTGATTAGGCCGAGCGAGCCACACAACAAGCCACAAGTAAATCTAAATACATAGTTGTTCATAAACAAATGAGAGGAGCAATACTAAAAATATATAATTAAGGAAAGATGCACATCACACCCAGCGAATAAATAAATGAGGATTGATTCACATAATTAAGGGAATACGTGTGGAGTAGGGTCGAAAAGATGTGTTGTTACTAGTGCTTCATATGGTGGTGGTGGTGGTGGTGCCTCCGTAAGACCAACACTGAAAGCCGCGTCTCCCAAGCACCGACGGAACATGAGCAGCCAGACAAAGGTGATGAGCTCTCCTCCCGTGCTCAGTCGTCGAGCATGCTCTTCTGCCTTGGACTTTCCGGCAGCGTAGATGAGCATCCGCACCCACACCTGCTCCAGTATCTCCAGCTCGGCGTGGACGCCCGCTTCATTATTTACTAGCAAACTTTGTCTTCGCTCACGCCAGAAGTCAAGGTTAATTGTGAACCCTTTTTCAACAAAATATGCCCTCAATGATTCCGGATTAGTCCAGGATTTATTGTGGGCCGTGCCCAATAAATGATGGATGTTGCTCCCGACAGGTAGCATGGCAGGGTGCTCGATCAGTAGATACACCATGTAGTTAGATAGCCTCTTGCATGTACGCATAAGATGATAAGGGCGCCGCGGCCGCGCCTCTCCCTCTTCCTCGTCCCCCTCCTCCTTCTCCTCTACACTCGACTTCCGTCGCCGCCACCGCATCTCTCCCTCTTCCTCTTCCCCCTCCTCCTGTACACTCGACTTGCCGAGCTCTAGATCCGTCCGCCGCCGTCGTGCCTCTTCCTCTAGAACCATGTTCGTCCAGAAGTGTAGGGACACCAAGGCTTTCTCGAACGGGTTGTTGTTGAATAATGGCCCATAAAAACTCGGGACAGGAATGCGTTTGGTACCATGGATCAACGCATCACCTATCGAGTCGTTGATCAGCTCCTTGATCTCCCTCGTTACATCCGCATGATTTGTGTTGCTTATCTTGTTCCACAGCTCGCTAGCTCCAAATATTTCTGCCATCTTTGCCAAGAACACGGTGCTACGACTCCACTTCTTCTTGTTGCGTCTCCATTCATATCCCAAGCTGTACTGTCCCATTGAGTTTGACCACAATGGCTTCGTCTCTGGCTGGATCCTCACAAAAATAGGCCAGGCCACGCGATTAAGCAGCCAGCACTCCAATGATCGAGATTCTTCCAAGACTGGCGGCCAATCCCACGGCGACATCGTCCTTGAGATGAAGAATGAACAAACTTCTAAGCAAAAGGCTCCAATGAATAATATATAGGTGATGGCACCATCAGATGTAGATGTACTCCTACTTCTTCCATCGCCACCACTACTGCTCATCGTCGTCATCTTCACATACAGCACAAAGGCAACCACAGTGGAGGTGAGCGATCCGCAGCGAAGGATGGCGCCCGCCTTTGATTGAATCACCCTGGACTTTGTGAAGAGGTTGTTGTGCATTCTGCAAAGCTCAATCTCAATCCTCTTGAAATTCAGTTGCGCTTCTTCTCCCAGCCCCTGGCCCTGAGCCTCCTGCTCCGTATAATCTGGATGACATACAAATTGTTCAACCACTTCCTTAGGCTCGATGTCGTCAAAATTCCTCCCAGCGAAAAGATCACGCACACATTCCTCCGTGCGATGAGCATACCGGATAATTTCTTGATATGTCTGCCCCATTTTATCTCCGTCTCTCCTAGCAGGATAGACCACCTTTCTGGTGGAGACTAATTTCCTGAGGCTCCCCAACTTGAGTGCCCAAATCCGCTCCCCATACTTGATGATCCCAGCCACGAAAAGGAATGCAGCCGGGATCACAAGTTGGTACCGTGCCAATGCCACCCATTTCCACAACACATACACAACAAGACATCCTTGGCCTACCAGGTTCAGCAGGTGCCTCAGCCACAGCTCATTGTCCTCTATTGAAAAAGCAGTCATGGTGTCCTGTCCTCCAAGGTGGATGAGAAGGAAAGGTGCCCACAAGATTGCGAGCTCATGGGTAACTGCCTTATGATTCTCGTCGTCTGTGGTGGTGGAAGAGGTTGGGAAATTTCGTGAAAGGTGTCCTAGTGCATATGCTGCTATAAAATCAGCTGATAGGTAAGATAACCATGTCATGATCCTAAGCAGCATATGGGTGTTGTGGCGCCGACGGCCACCGGAGAAGAAGAGGAATACTTGCAGGGCAAAGCTCAGGAGAATCAATAATTGGATTTCCCAATCGATAAATAGTTGCATCATGCTCGTAGTGTGTGTTGGGGCTTCTGCCATGGGCGCAAGCACTCTAGCTTGGATCTTCACTTGATACTGCATGTGAGGACATCCAAGAGTCAGCGGTATATCATAGTTAGTTGCAATTAGGGTATATATGTTATGTATCTAGCTATGCTAGACTTGGTAAGCACGAACCAACGCCGGCTGGGTGCCGTGTGGCAGAATAACGTACTGTCTCCAAGCAGGGCACGAATTGTACTCCGAGTAGGTTCATTCATTATAGAAAAACGGTTTTGCTAAGTCACAGCTAGCTGTGACATAGCTTAGGACACGGTCAAATTTTTAACCGTTCAAATTAGTATACAGATTAGTGCAGTTGTTAACCTGGCCCAAAAAGCCAAACTCGGCCACGGCTGCTGCATGCATGCATACTTACTCGCCTAGCTAGCTAGCTTATTTCCCACTCTTTGTTGCATGCATGGGTTGCTAGCCTTTTTCTATATGCAAGTCATACATGGATTAGTAGCTAGCTAGACCATGTATTAGTACAGGCTAGTTGACTTTTTTTTTATACACACGATGTGTTATTTTTTGTACCAAGATGGATTGATTTTTGTACTTATGGAGTTTTGCGCATGTGTTTTTTTTCATAATATTTTCTCTCTATATATATCCAATTAAAGCTATTTTTAAATTTTGTGTGGGTCTTAATGGGTTGCAAAGGGATTTGTTTCCAGTTGCAAGTGAGGTTGTAATTATGATTTCTTTTCAGTTACAAGTAGTGTTGCAACTGTGATTTTCCAGTTGCAAGTGAGGCTGTAATTGTATTTTTTTCAGTTGCAAGTAGTGTTGCATATGTGATTTCCTAGTTGCAAATGGGATTACAATCGTAATTTTTTCCTAATTGCAAGTGAGGTTGCAACTGTGACTTTTCCAGTCTCAAGGAAAGTTGCAATAGAGATATTTTCCAGCTGCAACTAGGGTTGCAACTGATGTTTTCTCCTGTTGCAAGTAGGGTTGCGACTGAGATTGTCAGTTGCATTTGTGGTTGCAACTGATATTTCCTAGTTAATAAGTGATTTTTTTATTAAATGTTGATTAGAACTTAGTCTTCTTCAATTGCAAATGATGTTGTAATTGAATTCTTTTTGTAGTTGCAAGTGAGATTACAACTAAATTGTCTTTTTAGTTGTAAATGTGGTTGCAACTAAGTTTTTTTCAGTTGCAATGAGATTGCAACCAAGTTATTGTCTCGGTTTTAAAATATACGACGTTTAGGTACACTATTTTAGCCTGAGAAAACATATTTAAAATTAAAATAGAACTTTTATAAGTAGGGAAATGTTTTCTATATAGCTAAAAAAACATGTACTACCAAGTAGAAAGAAGAAATTCCAAGCTAGACCACCACCACGAAGTAGCACAGAAGAAATGCATGGACTCAGCGAAAAATGACAGGACACGGTCCATGCATGCAGCTATCAAAAACAACAACGCATGATGATGGGCTAAAGTCAGCTGAGTCTTAGTAAGAATTGGCTTACGTCACTCGACTGTGACGTAACTTAAGTCACAGTCGACTGCGGTGTAGAGACTCCCATAGAAAAAGACGAGGCGCCAATGGCTTTTTCTACACTAGCACCTTCTAGTCGGAGCCGTCAGAGCCGTCGGCATAGCAATATATCCCTACGGCTAAAAAATAACCGCCGCCATAGCTCGAACGTCGGGATCGCTACAGTCAGCATAGCCTAGACGTAGGCATGGCTGGAGGTATGCCGACATGTGGTGCTGGCATAAAGATTGACGTCATAGAGCTATGCCTACAACATTGCCATCGGCGTAGCATAGCTCATTTTTATTTTTTTTGAATTAATGCTTTTATTTCCTAAGATTTTATTGTATTTGCATTTAATTATTTTTTTGAATCATACTTTTACTTTCACACTAGTAAAATGCATTTTTTATTGCATCATAGTAAGAACACAAATAATTTAAAGCCTTGATAAAGGGATTTTTTATAATTTTTTTTAAAATTACATATTTTATTTGGAGAACCTTGCATTACACTATTAAAAAGACATAGTGCATGATACAAACGATGATATGGATGTCATAATTAGATTCCTCTCATCGTTTTAGACATATTATTTGTTGAATTCCAATTTACGGATTTCAAGAGATGAATTATTTAATATTAAATGGAAAAGGCAAAAAAAGTTAAAATTTGTTTGATTGTTATTTGAATTCAAGAGTATTACTATTTATTCTTTTTTGAATGGAAAATAATTTTTTAGAATTCAAAAAATAAGGGCGTGTGACATCATGGCCCAAGGGTTAATAGGATTGATAGGATACTATTATCAACAAAACATAACTTCTTTCTCAACGGAGTAGTTTGAGTATGGGTGACCGATCGGAAAGTGTGACTAGAAGTGAGCGATTTAGGTGTGCTTAGAGCGATTTGAGTGTGCTTATAGATAAATATGTTCTTAGTGTGATTCAGCCGTCAAACAATTTAAATATTTTAAAATTTCCCCCATGTCTATGTGTATAAAAATATTTTCAAATAAAGAAAGAAATTTTTACATGAGGCTGAAAATAGCTAGCTACACATGCGTGAGTCCACCAGATCGATCAATCCACGTGCTTGATTGCTAGCTTGTACATGCGCCTAGAGCTTACATGTGACTCTTGATGGAGTGTACCGAGAAGCTTTGCTGCTCCGTGTCGTTTGTCGTTGGAAAGTACTCGACGAACGTCGTCGCAAAGTCTGGCCAATTCTAATAATTGGTATAAAGATCCAAGCTCATCCTCCGTAATCTGCAGATCTACAAGGAGGTCATGGTGATGGTGAAGGTTGGTGAGGACTTGGAATCGGCACCGGTGGTGGAGACGATGGGGGCGCTTTGTTTCAGTGCCTCGATCACAAGGACAACGGGCTTTGGGCCCTCAAGATGGAGGTGTCCATGGAAGCTCAGAGGGTTTGGGAAGCCATCGATCCAGGAGGCTACCAGTACATTAACAGAAGCGTGAAGTATCGGAACGATTGCCAGTCATTAACTACACTCTATTCCGTAGTGCCGAAGGATGTGATGCAGCACCTCATCGGAAGGTAATCAGCGAAGGATGCATGGGAGACGATTAAGATGTTTCACCAAGGTCATTCCCGCGTGAAGGAAGCGCATCTTCAAACCTTGATGACAAGCTACGAGGACATGGAGATGGAGGAAAGCGAGACGGTTGATCATCCCATTTTGTTACGAGATTGGACAAGGTCAAGAACGTCAGAATATTCCTAGGTGCTACCCCGACATGCTACATGCAAAACGTTACGTCGATCGAACAATGTCTCGACCTTAATATATTGACGGTTGAGGATTTGGTCGGAAGATTCAAGGCACACGACGAGAAAATTCGGATCATTTTCTGTGATTCAGAAGAGGTTGAGCACTTGATGCCGACGATGCAGCAGTGGATGAATCTTTCAAAAGAATCGCAAGGAGGGTCCACGAGCCACGGGAAAAAGAAGGATAAGTAGCGCCATGCAAAAGTACGCAGGACAAGAGGATGAAGATGACGCCCCGCCACAGAGGAAATATGACATAAAGAAAGTAAGGTGTCATAACTTCCACGAGCTCGGTCACTTCAAATCTGATTACCGGAAACCACCGAAGGAGAAGCAAAGGGATATCATGGCCCAGGAAGGAGATGATGGACCTATGATGCCGATGCTCGAGGCATGTGAGCTGAAGGACGAAGAGGAGGTGCCTCCTCCGGTGCGGGATAAGGAGATTGTGAGGCTCGTGGAAGAGAAGGTTTTACTTCATGAGAAGTGGAGGGAGGTACCAGCTGGATCTGATATGTGATGGAGTTCTCGTGGGAAAGGAACTCCCACGTGAAGCTTCAGAACACGTTAATGGCGGTCTATGTGGTCTAATTTTAGCCCTAACCCATCAGGTATAAGTTCTTCATGCTTATGGTGGATGATCATAGTCAATACATGTGGACGGTGTTGCTGAAAAGTAGGGTTCAATCTTAACAAGCATCCAAGAAGATCACGCACTGGAGTATGTAGCAGATCATTTTATTATATGTCGCAAAATTGAAGAACCATTGTAGCAGATATTTCGTTGATGCAAAATTCTTTGAACGATTTGTGTCCCTGGCTCTTGCGCGGGGACAATCTGTGGCGCTGACAAGCCCTCTCCCAGTCTCCCCTTGTAGAAGACTTGCCCACTCCTTGAAGGAGCATCCATGGCCGCACCTCACTACTCGGGCCAGAGACCGAGCTTTGTTGTGGCCACACCTGCATGCCGGGGCCTCCCTGCAGTGCCGCATCAACACCATCTTCGCCAGAAATCATGCTCGCAGCCGCCGTGGTCGCCTCCCATGGAAGTAGCATGTCTGTTCTCATCAAGGTCGTCAGCGAGATCGAGGAGGGCGATGAGATGGGGAGCGAGGGCCTCTGCCTGTATGGTGGAAGCAGCGAAGTTGTGGTGTTTCGATGGACTTGTTTCTCGCTTGGGAGGAAGAATTAAAGATCGGTTAATCTATTAAGAGCACGTTCCCACACAAACTTCACCGGTACGACAGGTGGTGTCAGCTCTCGTGGCTATAAGGAGCAAAGATCCAACGACTATGCACGCCGGAATCTTTTTTCGATCCAAAAATTCAAAATAAATTATCTCTGAAACCGTGAATCCGATTGATGATCCGTCTTCACCGATGAGTTCGTCTCAACGAGTATTTAAAACAAGATCCCATCTTAATATTTTTTAACGATATTTTTTTCCGTCACCAGTTGCCAGATTACTGTATTATAGCTACCAGCTACCAGATTGATAATAAACAATTACCAGCGAAATAATACACAATTATCAGATATTTTTTATATGTTTCTTATGATAACAATGATATGTATGTACAGAAATTTGGTACTTGATCCATTCTAAACAGGTAAAGTACTGTATTACCATCATATAAGGCTTATATTATTGAGAAACAAAGTTTAGAAGTCTCTGGTAGCCATTTGATTTTAACCTGATAACCTGCTTAACTTTATCTGGTAACTAAGTGTCAGTAATCTGGTAACTAAGCTCAAAAAAAAGTTGTCATGGGATCTAGTTTTGAAGATCTCGACACAAAAAAGCTAACCATGAAGACGGATCTGAATTTTGAATTACGGTTCAAGAGACACAAAAAAGCTAACCATTAAAGTTTAAAACTCAAAAAGAATTCTATGTGATAACCGGTTAGATTGTCATATTAAATCCGTGCCAATGAAAAGCTAATCTGGGACATGTGCTCTAGCACACTCCATTAAAGATAAAGTACGGGATAAACATAAGAGTCACCCGCAAAAGAAGGCGGACGATGGACTTGTTCGATCCCCCGTTATACCTCTTAATTAAATATAAACCCAATTTAATCACGAGACCATGTGGTATACACGCCGAAGCCCAACAGATCGATAAAACAGCCCCCTATGCCCAGATAACAGTCCATCGTGCGAGTCAGGATTGTTTAGAAGTTTTGACTTTCTGTTTCCTGACGTGCTCGCTCGACATGGGCCTTTGGCAATCTAATCTTAGCTCCAGCGATCTGTGATTCCATGCATGAGTGCACACGGGAGCTGCGAATTACTACTACTCTTGCCGGAGTGTAGCGAAAATCTTTGCTGCTACCTACGGCGTATTCTGTCATCGCAAAGTACTCGACGAACTAGGCTAGGTTAAAAAACATAAAACCGAGAAAACAAATTTACATTGCAATTCAGACAAATTGGTTATATGCCTGGTTGATTCAAAAGACGGGAGCTAATGAAACCGGAAAATATCATTGTTGATGCTCAGCTACAAGCCTAGAACGCAACAAAATAATATAATGTACCATGACGAAGCTACTGGACGTGGTATACCAAGGCATACCTGCTCACGGGTATGAGTAATACTCCAGGGCTTTCTTGCGTCAGCTTACTTCAGTGGGATATTTTGTGTGCCTATCATATGATCATATCTATCAACTGTTATAGACCTAGGGTTTTCCGGCCTCTCAGTCCATATATATCTATGTGCTCGGTATATGAGATACCTAGCCGGTGTTGCAAGCTAGAGTCTTTATTCCTTTCTCTTTTCTGGACAGTGGAAACGTGTATTGATTCCACTCCTTTCGTGTACATATAAAATAGGTTTCGTCTGGAAATAATGATTAGGAAACTGAGAGCTTTATTCCTTCAAAGGGTCTTCGTTCATTCAAAGGACGGGGGTAATTAATGAAACCTACCATCTGGAAAACATCATTGTTGATTTTTTTCCGAAAAGAAGGCTGCGCCCCGGTCTCTGCATCAATCGATGCATACGGCTTTTATTATATTATTAAGAGTAGCAGAAATTATTACAACTCATGGGTCACACAAAGTTTTAACAAAAATGAGCCATCTAAAGACAACTAAGAGAAAACGGCGCATAATCATCCTCGTGTCAAACGCCGTTCAGACCGCCAACCGCACCGGCTGTAGAAGTCCCGTGCTACTGTTTTCAAACGGCTGCACCTAGTATCCATGGCATGGCGCTCCTCCACGGGCTAGAGAAAGGACCACATATGGATCAGCCATAGGAATAACCTGCAGAAATGATGAAAAGCTCTTTCTGTTAAACATATACTCATTGCGAACATTCTAAATTGCCCATAATAAAGCACACACACCAACTCTAATGTGTCCTTTATCTTTTTTAGGGACCCGATTTAACCAATTTTCGAAAAAGTTCATTATATTAGCTGGAGGTAGTATGTTGAAAGACATAAACACAACCCTCCAAATAATTCTTGCAAAGGGACAAGATATAAAAAGATGCTCAGCTAGAAGGCTAGAACGCAGCAAAAATATAATGTACCATGACGAAGCTACTGGACGTGGTATACCAAGGCATACCTGCTCAGTGGGTATGAGTAGTACTCCAGCGGTTTCTTGCGTCCCTTACTTCAGTGGGATATTTTGTGTGTGCCTATCATATGATCATATCTATCAATTGTTATAGACCGATGGCTTTCCTCTAAGTCTGATATATATCTATGTGCTCAGTATATCAGATACCTAGCCGTTGTTGCAAGCTAGAGTCTTTATTCCTTTCTCTTTTCTGGACAGTGGAAACGTGTATTGATTCCATTCCTTTCGTGTGCACATACAAAATAGGTTTCGTCTGGAAATTGAAAAACGGCAGAACTATGAAGCAGCCCATTGTAGTCTAAACATTGGGTGCTAGTATACATTGTCTTTGTTGGCAGCTATGTGAGGTTTCTTTTTTGCAAAGAGGCTGAAGGCCATATATAATCTGAAACCAGCCCTTACAAAACATCCTTACAAGAAAGACAAATAACACATAATTCCTTGTAAAGTTCGGCACCATCTTCCTTTTACATACCTTGATGACACATGCCATTAGCAGAGCTCCATGCCGCCAGTGGGCCTCCGGCGTAGCAAATCTCGTGTCGAAGAAACCTTGAATAAACCCATGCGCTTGTAGAAGCAGTGGCCAGGAAGTCATCAATATAGACCAGAAGATGTCGGCGACCATGATCTGGAGTGAGTTCCATCCTGGAGAAAACAGTACAGAGAAGGGCCAGAAAATAATCCCAGCTCCACCCAGATGGAGATGGAGGACACCAAAATCGCAAGTTTCCCAATGAAGTTGTAACTGGATGTGCTTCATCAAACGGATGGCGCATCACTTTTGGCCATCGTAAGTGGCACATATAGGTGGTGCGCTACTAATATCACGCCACTGATATTAGTTACCCGTGGCGCACCAGTTGGGCCACGATACACGCTGGACCATGATGTCACATGCCTTTATTGTTTGATGAATTCCAAATAATTATGAAAATAAACAATAATGATTAATTAATACTAATCTTCAATTCAGATAATAATAAAATGAATTTTACTTTATTTATTCCTTTTCCATTTAATATTGAATAATTTATATCTTTAAATCTATAAACCGGAATTTGATGAATAATATGTCTAAATCCATTAACAAATGAGAGGAATCCAAATATGACATGAAAGAATATGTGGGCCCCCATGTGTGGTTTTGGTAATAAATGACAATCTCTATGGACTAATGCTTGTATCAAGTTGTACTTGTATGAATTGTCCATAGGCAATGCTTGAACCATATGTTGGCTTCAAGGATTGAAGAAGAAGAGAGTGAAGAGGATCACTGTGGACGATTTGTTTCTCGTTCAATGCCCTTTTTCAATGGTCTCGAAGATAGAATTTTTTTATTTTTATCTAGGGAGTCACAACCGAGGTCGTGGTAAATCCATGAATTTGATTCGGTTTGTTTTTCTTATACTATAGAAATCAACATTTCAATTCAGCATTATTCCATGACTCCTACTTTAAAAGCCTATCTTTTAAGGGAAAAATGAAAATAAAAGTAACCCCTCTATTCTCGTTTCCTCTCTATTTCATGGGTGGAAGAACAAAAAAAGAGGATTCTTAAAAAAAAATGGATTTTCGAAATCTATTTTTATGTGTAGCGGAAAGGAGTTGCGGACATAATCCAAATGATGCTAGATGTAATGATTGTGCAAGCTAAAGATGTGCCATATCTAGAAGATATCATGCTTGAATCTTGACATCCTCGGTAATCATGGATCGATGAAGACAAGGTCAAAGTAAAGGTTTCCCCATGTTGTATGGCGGAGCAACTTGCAAGTCTTCATCAAGCGAGTGCGTGCAAGAGAAATCAAGAAAGGTGTTCCATCTTGAGAAGGACAAGATCGTATACATCAAGATCAAGTGGAATATGCGCAAGGCAAAGGTATGATCTTGATAGGGTTTCTTTCTTACCGGTCTCGTGGTGTTAGTTGGGAAGACCGGTTTATAGGATAGACAACCGTACTATCAAAAGGGGCTCTCAAGTAAGTAGCTCGACCTACTCATGAACAAAAACTCCATTAGAGCCGCCAAATCGACAAGATCTCTTCATCCAACCATCCAAAGTCATTGATCTTTGGAGAATCGAAGGAGGAGGCCTTGATCTACAGCTTCACCAAAAGAGATCTTCATTTCCCCCTCATTCACTTGAGGGCCCCCAAGCTCTAGTGTTTCTTTGGAAACTCTAACTTTGATTTGGTTCTTACAATCTTGTCTTTGATTGTTTTAACAGCTTGCTTGTATTTGGGAGCCTCCAATTAAGTTGTGGATGTGTGCCCGAACTTGTTGTAAAGGTGCCGGCTTCCACCTCAAAGGTTGCTGATATAGTGGAAGGTGAATCGATCCCCTTGGGGCGAGGTTCATCGGAGAACAAGGGAGGCCTCTCGTGGCGTTGGTGGTTTGAACCACCCCCTCTCCAAACGTAGACGTACTTCCCATCAAAAGGAAGGAACTATGGGAAACAAATCCTTGTGTCTCCGCGTCCACCACTTTGGTTACTTCTATCCTTTACTGCACTTTATTTACTTGTTCTTGCTTTGAGTTGAGCTAGTTGTTGCTTGCTTAACATATAGGTAAATACACATTAGTTTCATAATCTATAGAATTTACCTTTCTTGTCAAACCCTAAATTGAAAAGGAAGAAAATTTGAAGTAGCACCTATTCACCCCCCCTCTAGGTGCCCATACGATCCTTTCAATTGGTATCAGAGCCCGATCTCTCATTTTAGGCTTCACCGCCTTGAGAGTAAAGATGTAGGCTAGGGGATTAGTGCACAATGACATGTTCATATTCAATGGCACAAATTATGATATATGGAAAAATCGTATGCTCATTCATTTTCAGGACATGGACCCAAATTTGGAGCGTATTGTAGATATGGGTTTTTCTCCTCCTATGGATTTCAAAAATCTATCTTGTGAGGATGATAAAAACTTATATCTCGATGCTCAAGTTTCTAATGTGCTTGTTAATGCTTTGAGCTATGTAGTTACCTCTTCAATCATTCCTTTTTGGAGAGCTCATGAGTTATGGACAAAACTTCAAGATAAATATGTTGTGTCCAACATTATTGAGGATGATTGTGTTGCTTCCACTTCCGGTCGAGATGAGTTCTCATCCTCTACCACTTCACCAACATGTGACGTTTTACAAAGTAATGATATGGTGAGTGGTGATAGAAATTGCAATTTGGATAGTGTGATTACTATTTATAATCCCTCATCTCTATCTAGTTTCAATGATCTATCTTTGGACTTTTACGCTTCTAGCACTACAAACTTCTTACATGCTTGTGTTAATAGTCCTTGTATATCATGTAGAAATGACTTGAATAAATCTCATGATGATATTCTTGTGTTGTGTTGTTGCCATGATAAAAATGCTTCTATTTCCTCTAGTGCTTGTGTTGCTAACCATGTAGAGGAAACCGAAGATTCTATGGACCAAGACATGGTTTTGAATGAAGCCACAAATGCAATCTCATCTTCACCTTCTTCCGGTACACACCTATGCCTTATGGCTAGGGATTCAAAGGTAACTCCTACTTTGGAACCCATTACCTCTTGTGATGAGGAGGGTGTGGATAATGTGGAAGAATAGATTGATATTGATGATTTATATGAAAAGGGTGAGATTGTTTATCGTGCCCTTGTTAAAAAGGATATTGCTTGCTCTAAATTTGTTGAAATCTTGGACTTTGCTATTAAGAGCAAAGAACATATTGATAAGTTAGAAACACAAATTGAGGTGCATGATAACAACTTTGATAAAATGGGTAGTCTTGAGCATGAGTATGCTAATATAATTGCAAACCTAAATAAAGCTCTTGAAGAGGAACAAACCACTAAGGAATCTCTAGAGGAGACCTTTACTTTAGAGTTGTCTAGAGTAAAGGAATCTCATGATAGAGATCTTGAGGTGGCAAGTGAACTCAAAAGTAAAAATTATGAGATTCAAGTTGCTTATGCTAAACTACTTGAGGATTTTGAGCACCTCAAAAATGGCTCTTGGGTCGTTAATACGGAGCTCATCAAACTCACCGAGACGCATGAACAACTTAAAGCTTCATATTCAAAAGAGCGTGCCAAGTTGCCCTCACCTCTTTCAAATAGTGATGATGATGCTTGTGCTACTAACTCTATTTCTTGTGAAGTATCTATTTTGAAGGAGAATGTTGAGCTAAAGGCTCAACTTGCGTTGCTAACTAGCAACTATGGGAAATTAGAAGAAAGTCATGTTAAGCTCTCGAGCTCGCATCAGGATCTTCTAGTCTCCCATGGTAGGCTAAAGTTAGCTCATGAGGCCATCATGTCAAAGGTAACATCTAGTGGGCCTCATGTGCACATTAGCACTATATCTACTCCAAATGTTATATTGCCATGTGCTAGTCCTTGTAATTCATCCTCTCACAACCATGCTATATCTCGTGATGAATTACATTCCGTGCCTTGTTGCTTTAACAATGTAGCATCTACTTCCTTTAGTACTTTTGTTGAAACTAACCATGTAGAGGAAATAAAAGAGCTCAAGGTTCAAGTCACTTCTTTGAAGAATGACTTGAAAAAGGGTCATCAAGGGAAGGCCGCACTCAACAAAATCTTGAGTGTGAAAAAATTCCCCAATGACAAGAGTGGGCTTGGATTCAACTCCAATATCAAGAACAAGTCCACTATCAAGTTGAAGCACAAGGACAACAAGAAGAATGGCCAAGATCAAGTCAATAATCCGGCTAACATTGTTTGCTTCAAGTGCAAGGAAGAAGGGCACCATGTTATATCTTGCCCATTGACACTAATAGGAAAAGGGTTGTTCATGGCGCACCTAAAAAGCCCATCTGTGGCGCGCTAGTGGTGCGCCACTAAGCGTACGCTGCGGCTAAAAAGTGCCCGTAGCGCACTACCCTGGTGTTCTACGGTTATATGGGGATAGGCGTAGCGCACTACCAGGTGCGCCACGGGTAGGGCGGTACATGTGCGCCACAGATGTTTTTTTCAAAAAACAAAAATGCAAAAAACACCCTCGTTTTGAATTGCAAAAGCAATCGGGTCCGCATCGCTGCCGTCGTGTCACCTCGCTGGAGCATGGTGGCCATGGCCATGCTAGTCCTCGCCGGCATCGAGGAAGAGAGGGAGAAGGAGGTGTGGCTAGAGAAGGGAGGAGGTCTCCGCAAGGAGAAGGAGGTCGTCGACACTCGTCGTCGCTCGTCATGACTGCAAGGAGGAGGAGGCCGCAAGGAGAAGGAGGTCGTCGTCGCTCGTCGTGACTGCAAGGAGGAGGAGAAGTTCGTCGTCGCCATCGTCACTGCAAGGAGAGGAGGATGCCGAAGCAAGGAGGAGGAGAAGGCCACTGTCGCCATTGTCGGTGCAAGGGAAGGAAGAGAAGAGAAGGAAAAGGAGGAGGAGGAGAAGGAAGAGAAGGAAAAGGAGGAGGAGGAGAAGAGAGAAGGAAAAGGAGGAGGGAGGAGAATGAAAAGGAGAAGAGGGAGGGAAGAGAAGAGGGGTAGGTGGGAGGGTGGGGATTCAAATTTTGAATCCCGCCGAACTTACTCGTAGCACACTAGGTGGTGGTGCGCTACGGGTAAGTTGCCCTCTATTTTTTTCTGTAGGAAAAAACGGTCTTTTGACCGTAGCTTTTTACTCTTTTCGAATTTTGAAAATCTAAATAATCGCTAAACGATCAGAGGTGGTTGCGAGCGGATGTGAAATCTCGTTCTCGTCATTTTGGTATATTATACGATTTTTTTTCAATATCGGATGCAAAAGTTACGGCCATTTTACCGTGGCATGATTGTTTTGCAGAAAAAGTGGAAACTCGGGTTTGTTAATTTTCCTAGAAAATATACCACATTACCTACCTACATATGAAATGATTTTATTTTTTGAAGTGTTTATAATTTTTCTTTTATTTTTTTCAAATCCTAAAAAGGCGATCCACGGGGAGGGAGGGGGGGGGGGGGGTGGAGTTGGTGCAGGCCACTTAGCCATAGGGCACTAGGACAAAGTGCCTTACGGATAAGTTGACTCAGCTGCTCCAGTACACATGCCCGTAGCGTACTAGGTCAGAGTGCGCTACGACTAAGTTTCACATCCGTAGCGCACCTTGACCTAGTGCGCTATGGGTATGTGTGCTGCGGCCACATGTGCCCTGGCCCAGACATAGGCGTGGCGCACGACCCTCATGTGTGACACGCTTACGGCAGTTAGCCGTAAGACACCTGTGGGCAGTGCGCCACGCCTATTTTACCCGTGGGGCACCACTAGCACGTGCGCCACAGATGTGTGGATTACCTATAACCGTTTTCCTAGTAACGTGAATAAAAAGTCTCCTAGTGTGAAGCATCAAGGGAAGCGGCCTCAAGTTCCACCTCAAGTCATTAAAGGGCCTCTTCCTAAAAGGACTACTCGAGATCTTCCTCGAGTTGTGGATTCACCTAAGAATAAAGATGGCAAGAGTAAAACTTGCTACATATGCCATGAGAAGGGGCATATTTCTTCCTCATGCACTATCTGTATCTCCTCATCCGACCCTATCCCGGCGGAGAGGTTGGTCAGCAGCCCTAGACGAAGTAGCTAGGGTTAGGGATTATGTAATGTGGGGCCCTCTATATGTAATGTGGGCCCCTCTATGTGTAATTATATTACCCCTCCCAATGTTTTTTCTTTATATAATATAATATATTATCTATGTGCCCGTGTCTACTATGTGACCGAGTTGTTTTATTGTATTGTCAATCTATGTGCGCGTGTTTACTCAAGAAAGAAATAAACATTTGTCTCTACATGGCCCCCAAACTATTCAAAGCAAATAAAATCCCACTAAAAAGGGCCAAGGTTACATGTCATTGCACCAAAATTAGGCTAAACTTTGCAAGTAAAATCCACTAAAAAGGGTCAATGTTGAACTCATTGCACCAAAATTTGGGCAAACGATTAAAAACAACTGAAATCCACTAAAAAGGACCAATGATAAACTGAAATTCGTCCTTGTGCATCAAAAGGCTAAAAGAGTTTCTCCAAAATATTCAAGAATAAGAAATGGGTATCCAAACAGAAATTGGCACTACAAAACAAACTAAAACAATCTAAAAATAAGTTCTCATATAAGATTCGTGCAATAATCTCAAAATGAGTGAAATGAGATAAGCTCAAAAGGGGTATACATTCCCATACATTTCCAAGTTTTGTAATAATCTCAAAATGCCGAATCTACACATGCCCTCACTCATTAGATTGCACCGTGATCATTTTTCCCTGAATCTATACATCCTTACTATTGGGCCTAGATACGACCAATTTAGGCCTCACGACATTCTATTTGGGCTTGGCCTTTTCTAGAACTCGTCGATTTTTTTCTTAACAGTGAACTTTTCCCTCCCATACTCTGCTCAGTCACTGAACTTTGTGTTGGAATTATGCCCTAGAGGCAATAATAAAGATGTTATTATTATAATTCTTGTTCATGATAAACTTTATATTTCATGCTAGAATTGTATTAAGCGGAAACTTTGATACTTGTGTGGTTTATGAACAACCCCGTGTCCCTAGTACGCCTCTATGGACTAGCTCATTGATTAATTATGGTTAAGGTTTCCTAACCATAGACATGAGTTGTCGATTAATAATGAGATCGTATCATTGGGAGAATGATATGATGGACAGACCCAAATCAAGCAGAGCAATTAGATCGTGTCACCGTGTTCATCTTTGCGAAGCTTTTTCTTATGTCAAATATTGTATTCCTTAGACCATGAGATAATGCAACTCACTGGTATCGAAAGAAAGCTTTGAGGTCATCAAACGTCATCATATGAGAGGGTGATCATAAAGGTGTCTCTCAGGTGATCAAAAAGTACTTGTTGGGTTGTATGTATCGAGATGGGATTTGTCCCTCCCAAGTTGGAGAGATATACTTCGGGCCCACTCGGTAATCGATATCAACAGCGCTTGCAAGCACATGGTTAAGGAGTTAATCACAAAGTGATATCGGATTATGCAACGAGTAAAGTACTTGCTGTGAACGAGATTGAACTAGGTATGCCGATACCGACGATCGAATATCGGGCAAGCAAAATATCGTGTGACGAAGGGAATATATATGGGATTAATTGAATCCTGGCATCGTGGTTCATCCGATATGATCATCAATGAATGTGTGGGAGTCAATATGGGTTTCCAGACCCCGTTGTTGATTATTGATAGAAGATCATGTCTGCATATTCTCGAACCCGTAGGGTCACACACTTAACGTGTCTCAATGCTAGGATAGAATGGATAATTGGTTTATGAGTTTTTGTTTGGAGTCTCGGATGAGATCCAGGACGTCACGAGAGGTTCCGGAATGGTCCGGAGGATAAGATTCATATAAGGGAAAGCAGTTTTTTGGATTTCGGAATTGTTTCGGATTGTTCGGTATTGTACCAGAAGCTTCTAGAACCTTTCGGAGTGGGACCAACGTGGCCCCACTTGTCGGGAGGGGGAGTGGGCCTACGAGGGAGTGCCCTGGCTGCATTGGGCCAGGGGCACAAGGCCCCATAGGCCCAGCCGGCCAAGCCCTAGGGGAAACCCTAGGGAGAGCTTCTAGAAGGAGGGGGGAAACTTGCCCCCCACTCCAACCCTTGGGGCCGCCGCCCTAGGGCTTGGAGGAGGGGCCAAGGGGGCCGGCCAGCCCCTATATATAGAGGACAAGGGCGCAGCCCTACTTCCCCACTCCTTCAACCCTAGCTGCCATACTGCTGCCCTCCAGATCTCTCTCTCACCCGACTGCGCGTAGGCGAAGCCCTGTCACAGAAACTCTCCACCTTTGCACCACGCCGTCGTGTTGTAGATCCAATCTATTTCTCCACCCCACTTGCTGGAACGAGGAAGGAGGAGACGTCGAGGTGCCGTACGTGTGCATCTCTCGGAGGCATCGCCACTTGCGGTGTTGGATCGAATCGGATCGCGAGGATGAGAAGCTAGTACGACAACATCAACCACGTTCCGTTGAACGTTTCGCTGTGCGAATCTTCAAGGGTATGAATATCTCATCTATCCCCCCTCATTGTTTACATCTCCTAGATTAGATCTTGGCTTTCCCATCCGCATCCGTAGAATTTTTTTGATTTACTATGCTGCGAAACCCTTCAGTGGTATTAGAGCTAGATCTATGCGTAGATGTGTTTCACGAGTAGAACGTTCCGCTGTGCGAATCTTCAAGGGTATGAATATCTCATCTATTCCCCTCGTTGTTTGCATCTCCTAGATTAGATCTTAGATTTCCCGTTCGCATCCGTAGAAAATCTTTGATTTACTATGCTGCGAAACCCTTCAGTGGTATCAGAGCTAGATCTATGCGTAGATGTGTTTCACCAGTAGAACGCAACATGGTTTTTGCGGGCGTTGATGTTTTCTGTTGCAAGCCTCTTGTTTGTGTACTTCTTATGACGCGGGATAGTGAGATCGAAGCGGTCCAGGCCAACTTTACGCGACCTCGTTCGCGAGACCGGCTCCGCACTTGACGTGTGGCTTGTTCCACACATGCGGCTGGTGGATGCCAGTTTCTCTCACTATAATTGTCATGGGATTTACACCGGATGTTGGCAACCATAATATCACCGTTGTGGCTTTCCGTAGGTAAGAACCGTTCTTAGCTTGTTACTCCCATAAGCCACGTAAAACATGCAACAACAAAGTAAAAGCGTCTAACTTGTTTTTGCAGGGAGTGTTTCTGTGATATGGTATGGCCCAAGATGTGATGTGTATGTTGTAGCAATGATCATGTTTTGTAATGTTTCACGACTTGCATGTCGATGAGTACACAACCGGCAGGAGCCATATGGTTGTCTTTATAATTGTGTATGACTTGTGTGTCAACTTCTTATACGCCATGTAATAGCTTTACTTTATCACTAAGTAGTTAGCAATAGTTGTAGTTGCTATTCGTGGTGGAGGCAATCATGGTGGAGTGATGGAGATCATGCTGGCACGCACAAGATGGAGATCATCGCGCGGAGATTGGCTATACCATGTCACATGAAATTATATGCATGTGATGTTTATCCTTTTATGTATCTTATTATGCTTAGATCGCGACGGTAGCATTATAAGATGATTTCTCACTTAAAGATCAAGATAAAACTGTGTTCTCCCCATGTATGCACCGTTGCGAAAGTTCGTCGTGTTCAAGCATCACGTGATGATCGGGTGCTATAAACTCTACGTTCACATACAACGGGTGCAATCCAGTTTTGCACGCGCGGAAATACTTGGGTTTGACTTGACGAGCCTAGCATGTACAGACATGGCCTCGGAACACACGAACCGAAAGGTTAAGCATGATTCATATGAATGATATGATCGACACTTTGTTGTCCACCATTGAAACCACATCTCTTCTCGTGAAGATCGGATTAGGTGTGGTGAATTTGGATCATGTTCACTAAACAACTTGAGGGATGTTGAATTTAGTGGGAGTTCATCTAGTAATTTGATTAAGTTGAACTAGTTATCATGAACATAGTCTAAATTATACTTGCAAATTTTGTAGATCAAATGGCTAAGTCTAACTTCAACTTCAATGTTTTTGCTGAGAAAGAAAAGCTTAAGAACAATGGGTCTAACTTCACCAACTGGTTCCGCAATCTGAGAATCATTCTCTCTAGCGGACAAAAGGACTATGTCCTTGAGAAAGCGCTAGGTGACGCCCCTGGTGTAGATGCGCCGGCTGATGAGAAAGCTGTTTATCAGTCGCGCAAAGATGATTGTGGTGTGATTAAGAGCACCATGTTGTTTTCTATGGAATCGGACCTTCAAAATCGTTTTGAGGAGTTCCCCGGGCTCTTTGAGATTCTTGAGGAACTGAAAACTATGTTTCAGACTCAGGCCCATTCTGAGAGATATGAGATCTCTGAGAAATTCTTTAACTGCAAGATGGAGGAAGGGAGTTCTGTTAGTGAGCACGCCATTAAGATGTCGGGCTACACTCGACGCCTTGAGAAACTAGACTGCAAGATTCCAGAGGAGCTCAAGATTGACAGAGTTCTGCAATCACTCCCTCCTAGCTACAAAGGTTTTGTAGTTACTCATAATCAGATTGGTTCCACTGATATGATCACTGAGCTCTTCGCTAAGCTGAAAGCTGCGGAGGTGGACATCAAGAAAGATAATCATGTGTTGATGGTCAACAAGCCCCCCAGCTTTAAGAAAGGTAAGGGTGCAAAGAAGCCCTCCAAGAAGGGCAGCGGCAAGCGCGTTGCCCCTGCAGAGAGAAGCTCAAGTCTAGACCTAAGACGGACACTGAGTGCTTCTATTGCAAGGACAAGGTTCACTTGAAGCGCAACTGTCCGAAGTACTTAGCGGACAAGAAGGATGGCACCATCAAAGGTATATTTGATATACATGTTATTGATGTTTTCCTTACTAGCCCTCGTTGTAGTGCCTGGGTATTTGATACTGGTTCAGTTGCTAATATTTGTAACTCGAAATAGGAGCTACGGAATAGACGGCGGCTAGCGAGGAACGAAGTGACGATGCGCGTTGGCAACAGATCAAGAGTTTATGTGATGGCCGTCGGCACGCTCTCCTTAGTTTTACCTTCGGGATTAGTTTTAAACCTCAATAAATGTTATTATGCGCCTGCTTTGAGCATGAACATCATATCTGGATCGTGTTTATTGCAAGACGGTTATTTATTTAAATCGGAGAATAATGGTTGTTCTATTTATATGAGTAACATCTTTTATGGTCATTTACCTGCTATGAATGGTTTATTTCTTCTGAATCTCGAAAGAAATGAAACACACATCCATAACATTGAGGCTAAGAGATGCAAGGTAGATAGTGATAATACGAATTATTTGTGGCACTGTCGTCTAGGTCATATTGGTGTAAAACGCATGAAGAAACTCCATTCTGATGGACTTTTGGAGTCTCTTGATTTTGAATCATTTGACACGTGGAAACCATGCCTCATGGGCAAGATGATTAAAACCCCGTTCTCCGGAATAATGGAGCGAGCAACGGACTTGTTGGAAATCATACATACCGATGTATGCGGACCAATGAGTGTTTCGATGCGCGGTGGATATCGCCATTTTCTCACTTTTACTGATGACTTAAGTAGATATGGGTATATCTATTTAATGAAACATAAATCTGAAACATTTGAAAAGTTCAAAGAATTTCAGAACGAAGTGGAAAACCATCGTAATAGGAAAATTAAATTTCTACGATCCGATCGTGGAGGTGAATATTTGAGTTATGATTTTCTCACGCATCTTAAAGAAAGAGGAATCGTTTCGCAACTCACGCCACCCAGAACACCACAACGCAATGGTGTGTCTGAACGCCGGAATCGAACTTTATTGGATATGGTGCGATCGATGATGTCTCTTATAGATTTGCCGTTATCATTTTGGGGTTATGCATTAGAAACCGATGCATTCACTTTAAATAGGGCAACATCTAAATCTGTTGAGACGACACCGTATGAACTGTGATTTGGTGCTAAACCTAAGTTGTCGTTTCTTAAAGTTTGGGGATGCGAAGCTTACGTCAAGAAGTTGATGTCGGACAAGCTCGAACCCAAAGAGGAGAAATGCGTCTTCATAGGATACCCTAAGGAAACGATTAGGTATACCTTCTATCACAGATCTGAAGGCAAAGTGTTTGTCGCAAAGAACGGATCCTTTCTTGAGAAGGAGTTTCTCTCGAAAGAAGTGAGTGGGAGTTAGGTAGAGCTAGACGAGGTTATTGAACCTTCTCTCGAGTTGGAGAGTAGCGCAGCACCTGAAATTGTTCCAGTGCCGTCTGCACCAACAAGAGAGGAAGCTAATGATGAGGATCATGAAACTTCGGACAATTCTACTGTTGAACGTCGCAGGTCGACAAGGTCACGTGCCCCTACTGAGTGGTACGGCAACCCTATCTTAACTGTCTTGTTAGTAGACAACAGTGAACCTGCGAACTATGAGGAAGCGATGATGAGCCCAGACTCTGAGAAATGGCTAGAGGCCATGCAATCCGAATTGGGATCCATGAGAGAAAACCAAGTATGGACTTTGGTGGACCCTCCTATCGACCGAAAGGCCATTGAGTGCAAATGGATTTTCAAGAAGAAAACAGACGCATATGGTAATGTTACTATCTATAAAGCACGACTTGTTGCGAAAGGTTTTTGACAAGTTCAAGGTGTTGACTACGATGAAAACTTTCTCTCCCGTAGCGATGTTTAAGTCCATTCGGATTTTATTAGCAATTTCAGCGTTTCATGATTATGAAATATGGCAGATGGATGTCAAGACTGCATTCCTCAATGGCAACATTGATGAAGAGTTGTATATGATGCAACCCGAAGGTTTTGTCGATCCTAAGGATGCTGATAAGGTGTGCAAACTTCAGCGTTCCATTTATAGACTGAAGCAAGCATCTTGGAGTTGGAACCTTCGTTTTGATCAAGATCTTTGGATTTGTTCCAAATTGCTACGAAGCTTGTATCTACAAGAAAGTGAGTGGGAGCCCAGTGACATTTTTGGTACTATATGTGGATGACATATTGATTATCGGAAATGACATTGACATGCTTAACGATGTGAAGAGTTATTTGAACAAATGTTTTTCAATGAAATACCTAGGGGAAGATGCTTATATATTGGGCATCAAAATCTATAGAGATAGACAAAGACGCCTGATAGATTTAAGCCAAAGTACATACCTAGACAAAGTTCTGAAAAGGTTCAGAATGGATAAGGCAAAGAAAGGTTCAGTGCCTATGTTGTCAGGTAAGATATTTAGCAGGGCTCAGTGTCCAGCTATGGTAAACGATAGAGAAACTATGAGCAAAGTGCCTTATGCCTCGGCCATAGGATCTATAATGTCTGCCATGCTATGTACTAGACCGGATGTGTCCAATGCTCTTAGTTTGACGAGAAGATACCAAAGTGATCCAGGAGTGGAACACTGGACAGCCGTGAAGAACATCCTAAAGTATTTAAATAGAACTAAAGAAATGTTCTTAGTCTATGGAGGTGATGAACAACTCGTCGTAAAAGGTTACGTCGATGCTAGTTTCGACACCGACAAGGATGATTCTAAATCTCAAACAGAATACGTTTATATTTTGAATGGAGGAGCTGTGAGCTGGAGAAGCTGCAAGCAAAGCGTGATCGCGGGATCTACAGTAGAAGCGGAATACATGGCTGCTGCAGAAGCGTCAAGTGAAGGAGTTGGATCAGGAACTTCATCACTGAGCTTGGTGTGGTTCCAAGTGCCTTGGACCCACTGGAGATATTGTGTGACAACACTGGCGCCATAGCACTGTCTAAGGAACCAAGATATCATCCAAAGACCAAGCATATCAACCGCAAGTTTCATATAATTCAAGATTATATAACAGATGGATATCTGAAGATTAGCAAAGTACATACGGATCTGAATGTCACAGATCCGTTGACTAAACATCTTCCACAAGCAAAACATGATCAGCACCTTAGTGCCATGGGTGTTAGATTGTTGCCAGATGTAAACTAGATTATTGACTCTAGTGCAAGTGGGAGACTGTTGGAATTATGCCCTAGAGGCAATAATAAAGATGTTATTATTATAATTCTTGTTCATGATAAAGTTTATATTCCATGCTAGAATTGTATTAAGCGGAAACTTTGATTCTTGTGTGGTTTATGAACAACCCCGTGTCCCTAGTACGCCTCTATGGACTAGCTCATTAATTAATGATGGTTAAGGTTTTCTAACCATAGACATGAGTTGTCGATTAATAATGAGATCGTATCATTGGGAGAATGATATGATGGACAGACCCAAATCAAGCAGAGCAATTAGATCGTGTCATCGTGTTCATCTTTGCGAAGCTTTTTCTTATGTCAAATATTGTATTCCTTAGACCATGAGATAATGCAACTCCCTGGTATCGGAAGAAAGCTTTGAGGTCATCAAACGTCATCCTATGATAGGGTGATCATAAAGGTGTCTCTCAGGTGATCGAAAAGTACTTGTTGGGTTGTATGTATCGAGATGGGATTTGTCTCTCCCAAGTCGGAGAGATATACTTCTGGCCCACTCGATAATCGATATCAACACCGCTTGCAAGCACGTGGTTAATAAGTTAATCACAAAGTGATATCGGATTACGGAACGAGTAAAGTACTTGTTGTGAACGAGATTGAACTAGGTATGCCGATACCGACGATCGAATCTCGGACAAGTAAAATATCATGTGACGAAGGGAATATATATATGGGATTAATTGAATCCTGGCATCGTGGTTCATCCGATATGATCATCGATGAATGCGTGGGAGCAGTGGCGAAGGACGAAAAAGAATTGAGGTCGGGCGAACTCTGAGACATTAAAAAAATTGATGCAAAGAATTCCAAAATGTGTCGACAAAATTGTAAAAGCATAATCATGTTGTACAATGGTAATAACGGCATATTTGAATTGGAGTAGAACATACAAACATAGCGATAATGAAGCTTTAATGCAATGACATAACTCTAACTTCTTTTTGAAAATCTGCAATTGAATTATTGAAAACAAAATCAAACTTCCTTCCATTGTTCAATCAGGACTGAGTTCAGTTGACCACAAAGTCAAAAATTATGCATGCCCCCTTCATAGTTGCACGTTTATTCCCTTTCTTGCCCATATTACCACAAATTGGCAGAACCTAGACAGGCCTAGACGGCAGTATAGACAGTCAATTACGAAGATACAGAGTATGTAGGAGTAGAATACTTCCAGTTGCCAAATGTACGAGAAAGGATGCTAGCCCTCAAACCAAAAGAAAAGCATCAATATACTTCGTTCCAATTCCAACTAGCCTCCCTTAAATAGACTCTAGTATATATTAAATAAGAAATAATTTTCCAAATTCTTAGAGTAGAGTAGGATCCTACTTCTCAAGTTCGTAGAGTAGACTATCAAATATGAGTAGAAGTGTAGAACAGAAATTACGAATTCCAAGACTGTTCTAGTCTTGCCCTAGCCTGACAGTCCTGCACCTGGAGAGTGGAGCCGGAGAAGTGGAGAACCAGGGGCGGGTGGACCGGCGGCCGGCGAGCAGTCCTGGCGTCGGAAGGAGTCACGACGACATAGACGGGAGACGCCGTCTCACCCGTCAGGAGTATGGAAAGACGGTGGCGCTACTGAGTTTTGGTTCTGTTGATCACCTTTTTTGAGAGGAGGTTCAGCTGATCACTTGGTCAGGTTGATCTTTTTTTTGAACATTTACTTGGTCATTTTGATCGATCGGGGATACAGTCGAATGAGTCGGAGCCAGCAAAGGATCAGGAAGGCCAAAACCACTCCAATGCGGCCCATGTTGGCGTTTTCATTTGTTTTTTTCTATAGAACATACGAATTTTACTTAAAACTGTATCTGTATTGAAAAGAAACATACATATATGCGATTTTTAGCGAAAAATTAAGGTAGGGCAGCTGCCATACCTTGCCCAAAGGGGAGCTTCGCCCCTGTGTGGGAGTCAATATGGGTTTCCAGACCCCGCTGTTGATTATTGATAGAAGATCATGTCTGCATATTCTCGAACCCGTAGGGTCACACACTTAACGTGTCTCGACGCTAGGATAGAATGGATAATTGGTTTATGAGTTTTTGTTCGGATTCTCGGATGAGATCCAGGACATCACGAGAGGTTCCGGAATGGTCCGGAGGATAAGATTCATATAAGGAAAAGCAGTTTTTGGATTTCAGAATTGTTTCGGATTGTTCGGTATTGTACCGGAAGCTTCTAGAACCTTCCGGAGTGGGACCAACATGGCCCCACTTGTCGGGAGGGGGAGTGGGCCTACGAGGGAGTGCCCTGGCCGCATTGTTCCAGGGGCACAAGGACCTATAGGCCCAGTCGGCCAAGCCCTAGGGGAAACCCTAGGGAGAGCTTCTAGAAGGAGGGGGGAAACTTGCCCCCCACTCCAACCCTTGGGGCCGCCGCCCTAGGGCTTGGAGGATGGGCCAAGGGGGACAGCCAGCCCCCTATATATAGAGGGCAGGGGCGCAACCCTACTCCCCCACTCCTTCAACCCTACCCGCCATACTGCTGCCCTCTAGATCTCTCTCTCACCCAACTGCGCGTAGGCGAAGCCCTGCCGCAGAAACTCTCCACCTTTGCACCACGCCGTCGTGTTGTAGATCCAATCTATCTCTCCATCCAACTTGCTGGACCGAGGAAGGAGGAGACGTCGAGGTGCCGTACGTGTGCATCTCTCGGAGGCATCGCCACTTGCGATGTTGGATCGGATCGGATCGCGAGGAGGAGAAGCTAGTACGACTACATCAACCACGTTCCGTTGAATGTTCCGCTGTGCGAATCTTCAAGGGTATGAAGATCTCATCTATCCCCCCTCGTTGTTTGCATCTCCTAGATTAGATCTTGGCTTTCCCGTTCGCTTTCGTAGAATTTTTTTGATTTACTATGCTGCGAAACCCTTCACTTTGCACTTAACTGACAAACTACAGAGACTGAACAGAACAGTTCGAAATTTAGCCAAATTTATGTTACATTTTAATCAGGGCTAAGCTAGAGAGCATAACATCCATCAGTACGATTACAAAGCATGGCGATTGTTACTCGAACATTGTCTAACGACTAATCATCTAAAGATAAACAAAACCGAGACAAATTACACAGAAAAACATTACGGCCATCAGATCGCCCTGCTTCTTTAGATTGACAAGTTTCAGTAGCTGCTTGTTCATCTTCTTCAACTCCTAAGTTGATCCCAACTTCTCTAGTGGAGCCGCACCTGATCCATCGGGCCTGATCCCACCTGCTCCACCGCCGACAACAAATTGAGGGGTCTGCCCCCCGAATTGAGCCCCAGGGATGTGTCCTCCTTTCCAATCCTCTTGATGTAATCATCAAGCCACTCGAAATGCCTGCATTTCATTTCGGTAGTTTCTGAAAATAGGAAATATTAACCCTAATTCCCAAATCGAATGAAAAAACCCAAAAATTGAGAAAATTAAAATGAAATTTGGAGAGTCCAATCTCAGATATCACCTGCCCGACTCTGCTTTGCTCTCGCATTTCACAAACTCTCGCCCGGCGTTGCCATTCTCATCGCTCGTGGTGATCAACCGCTTTAGGGGCACCGTCCGTGGGCAATCAGGGCACCTTCCCAGCGGCATTGGACCGTAGCGTGGCCACCGATAGTTAGAGGCTAAAGAGGAGCACGACATCTACCGCTAGTGTTGCAGCGTGACGAGTTTCGCCGATGAAGAAGGGGGAGAAATAGGAGGATGCAACGGTCGGAACTGGCTCCGGCGCGAGGGAGAGATGCTCTGTTTCTACGAGCTGCGAGTTCTAGGTCCCACGCCGTGAGATGGACAAGTAGTGGGTCCCACGATCTAAGGTGGATAAGTTTGGGTCTCACTCAGCCTAGCTAAACTGAATTGTTAAGTTGCCTAGTACGGTTCATGAGAAGTGTCACATGCCAGCTATTTGCTTCTTCACAAACATCGCATGCGAGCTATTCTTTGCAACGATGTCCTGTTCTGTCCAATTCCACTAAAAGATGTCTCATAGGATCTATAAGCCCCATCGCTTGTAGCAGAGATGCTGGCCGGTCGTAGCAGAGACACCGACCTCTTGTAGCAATGTACGCCTCAACTTGTAGCAGGGACGCCAACCCCCGCCTCTTCCAGTAGCAACACATACCCGCCGCTTGTAGCAGGGACGTCGGCTGCTTATAGCAGGTGGTCACCCCCTCGACGCACCAACGCCGTTGTCATCGTCGAGTCCCACATCTGAGCGATTGGGTATACCAAGATGAGAAGCAGCGGGGCGTCCTCCAGAAGGACAGGGAGTAGTGTCGGGGGTGTACCCCCGGGTACCCCAGAGTTGATGAATTAAGTGAGTCAATAAGATACATATATGAGAAAATGATATTCAATATGAGTACAAAAGATAAATAGAAAAATATAAAGGAAAAAAGCTAAACTGGGCCGAATCTTAGATATCTCGGCCCAGCAAAATACTTCCCTGGCCGGATTCACCTTTTCCTGGGCGAATTAAGGAAAATACTAGTCGGGCCGAGTCAATATACGTCGGCCCACTGGGTCCAACGGCCAAATCCGGCACCACCTTGCCAACCTGGATCCTTTCGAGTTTCCTCGATGCCACGCCTCCACCAAGTTTCCCCGGGTGGGCCGGTGAGGAGCAACCCAGCCCACCACGGGGGTGCGTCACCTCTTCAACACCGATGCTCCATGCGCTCCTGCCAGTGTCCCCCAATTCCCTTGCTCCCGTATCGCCGGGTCAACGCCCCACTGCCTCGACGCAAGGGTCCACCGCCAACGACTCCTGCCTCGTCGCTGAAGCATCCACCACCTCGCGGCAGATCGTTCCGCCCGGGTGGGCTGGAGTGAGGGACGCTTGACCCACCATGGAGCCTCCCATGGCGCCAACCTCGCTTCTCCCGGGTGGGCCAGATTCGGCCCACTGCGGGGCTTACAACGGCAGCACTCCTCGACGCCATACTTCATCAAGCACCTCGCCCGGGTGGGCCGAACCAAGGACACTTCGGCCCACCGCGGGACAGCTTCACCAGGCCGGCTTCACCAAATACGGCCTGTCATGGGAAGACCCCGGCTGGGCTCCCTAGGATCCGGATGAGGCCTCTCCCACCAGGCCAAATCTTTGTGTAACCCGGCTAGGCTGGAAACAATTCGGCTGGGGCCCCTCTTTGGATATCCAGGCCGAGTTAAACAAGGCCAGGTCCGAGTTATTCTTATATATTGACACCCGGGCCGAATTAGATCACCCCGGAAGTTAGCTTATCGTCCAAATCACTTAGAAGATCACCTAGAAATATGCCTCCAAGATCCACAACTATTGTGCCAATCCTGGGACCCTACCAACTCAGACTAGCACATGGCGTATGGAATATGCCCCTGGCATATGGAATATGCCCATGGCATCTGAAAAGATGCTAGGAAATATGCCTTAGCATCTTCAAAGATGCCAAAACATATGCTGAGCATCTTAATAAGATACCAGGAATATGCTACTTAGTTACCAATCGTAGGGAACAAGACTTGTCCCTTGGGCTCCCCTTTATAAGGAGCACCAGGGGGATTGTTCTCAGGAGAGGCCCCGGAGGGCTCTTCATCTCTCTGCTCACTAGGAGCTCTCCTTCTTCTTCCTCCTCCACTCTTACAGAGAGATCTAGATAGAGGTATAGGAGCAGCTCAAGGAGCATAATTTTAGCCACAAATATGGCAAGATTATAAGAGATTAGATGTAGAGAAAGAGGTATTATCTCCATATGAGAGCCTCAATCCTAGATACATTGTATTTCTCTTTGTTCATACGAGTGCGGTCTTCACCGCATCATCCCTCCCCGGATTCCTCCACGTCCATCGGTCCCAACTTTAGTCTACCCATGGCATATGCCGTGATATCACCACGACAAGTAGCAGGGTGACGCCCGACGAGATAGGAACAGAGACTCCTAACTCATGTGGGAGAACCGGATAAAAAGAGCCTCAAGGAAGAAGAAACTGAACGAAATAAGAGGAGGAGAGCTGCTGCATGAGAAGATAAGGTTGGGTGGGGCCCATCCTCCAGTTGGTTTGGTTTGGTTTCTTCTAGCGATCTGGACACGTGTCGAGGCAGCGTGTGAGCTCTTGGTGTTCCCAAAGGGAAGAATGCTAAGCTAACAGGCTTGATTAGGCCGAGCCACACAAGCCATGAGTAAATCGGGGAAAATATATATATTCATA